>CM041541.1:10466793-11795543 GCA_023238725.1 Scortum barcoo | reverse complement strand
ACCCCTTTGTAAACATTTAACAGTCTTAATCAACTCATTAATCAAGCAAATTGCAATCATAACGTCCAATTGTTTTGTGATGGATAAATAAATGATAAACAGTCGTTTTTTTAATTGAACCAGTCTGTGCCTGGTTCTCGCCACCTTTGTGCCTGGTGTACACAATCTGAAAAAAAAAACTGCAGGCATTAAGCTTGTTGTTTTGTTATGATTAAAACTCATTTTAGGGTTTTTTTTGGAGTATAAGAGGACGGGTATTACAACAGGAAGACTGCAACTAAGCCTCCCTCAATATCAAGGCTTAGATAATAAAAAGATAATATTTGTCCTAAATGGCGAAAGTCTTCTCTTCATGAAAATTCAGTCGTATTATCCACATCGAAAATTGACCATTTTCCCAAACACATCCCTTAATCGAGGATCGTTCACTCAGACTTTTGCGACCAAACTGTTGTGTGTGATTTTATGTGATGTGCTGGTAAAAAAAAAACTTCTCTTGAAACTCTTACAGGTACCTCGCGTTCATGCATGTTCACAGGTATGCATTCATGTACATGCATTGACCGACACACATACAAATAAATTAGTGTTGAATTTCTAGACTGGGTTAGATATTGAGAAGATGATTACTATCAACATAAGCACTTAAAACAAGTATGATATTACAATTATTTTAAGTCTGGTCACCATCCTCTTACCATGTAGATAATAAATTGGTGAGGGTGCTAACTTTTACATCATTACACAGCGCTAGCTTAGCAGCCGTGCAGTGCACATTAAAGACACCTTTTTGAAGGCTTTTAATTTTCATATGAATCATCTGAAAACAAAAAATCAGACAACCAACAAGCTGATCAAATCTGCAAGCAAAAGTTGACAAAATTGATTGTTAAAATCAATCGTGAAAGTTTCTCGTTGCAGCAGGGATTGAAGCTGAGGGCACATGTGACCCAACATTAGGTGAAACAATACCTCCTTTGTCCACAGGGGTCCGCCAAAAACACAACATGAAAAGTTCCATTGAGCTGCTTTAAAGAAGAAAAAAAAATCAGTCTTAAACCAATTTTCTAGCGATGTGTCTCCATTTTTTTCCAAGACAATAAAGGCATTATCTCAAAACAGAAAACTGGAAACCAGAGCTGCGAGTCTCAGATCGATGAGCCGCTGCTTGCACTGACACTGAGTTTAGTGACTGGCTCTGCGGGCTTTTCTGTTTGAGATGTTCCATCCAAATGAGTTTCATTTGAATGTCGGGCTTCCAGCTGTGAATCAGAAAATGTCCCCACATCCAGCAGTTGTTCCATTATTCACCGTCTGAGGAGCAGCTCCAGGATCTGTCTGTACATGACATCATCACCGCAGCGCTGCCATTCGGCTTAACGAGAGGCAGCTTCACATTCACTAATTAGAATTGAGGAGGACAGTATTATAGAAATAACATGTGGGTGCTCTATTTTAGGAGGGACTTTTCCTTTAAATATATTACTTTATGTTTTCTTGGGCAACCTTACACACAAGCCAGGTCTACACCTATCAATCTCATATGTGGCCATAAGTATGTGGACACCCAAACATTATGCTTGCGTGACCATGTTATTCAAAGTGTGATTACACTCCGAACGGGGGAAACCATTTTTTATGAACTTGGCTTTGTGCATGAGGGCATTGAGATGTTGAAACAGGAAAGGGACAAACACAAACTGTTGACACAAAGTTGGAAGTGCTCTATTGTCTGAAAGCTGAAGTTGCTCGACGTCCTCCTGGATCCATTCTTCATGCATGTTTATAATCTATTTATAATTTTATACCCCTGATTGTCCGTGCTGTAATCTTTCCGTGTTGGTTTATTCTGCACACACGACATCTACTGCGTGTCTCGGAGAAAGATCCGTCCTCTGTTGCTCTTCCTGAGCTTTCTTGCATTTTTTTCATTTATATTTTCAGATGTTTTTTTGTATCTGAATCAAGAGTTTAAGGACAGAGACTAAAAGACTCGAGGCAATTTGTAATTTGTTCTACAGGGCTATATAAATAAAGTTCACATGACTTTGAATATGATTTTATATAGTGTGTCCTCACATTTGACCAGAAACTTTTAGCTTCAATCAGTTTTGTTGATGTCTGATATCATGCAGGTTCCTCCTTCTTTTTTCTCATGAAGAACAAATAACCCCAAATTACTCTGTTGATTATAGAGACTAAGGAATACTAGTTTTTTTTAGACTATATTGATATTTGACATTAAAAATGAACCTATAAACACAACATAGTAAGCAGCTTTTGGTCAAAAATCCCTCCAACCTGGTTATTAAGAAGTTTTCTACTCAGACAAGATGTTCCACAATCAAAAAATAATGTTATAAAATGTGTTTATTATAATAGTAATAGTAATAATAATAATAATAAAGGCCTCGCTAAAACGTGGTATGTGTGCAGATATATTTTATAGAGGCTGTGTGTCCATCCCTTTAAGGACTAAATATAGAGGCACAAAGATGAGATAAAGTTTTCCTTTGTTTTGGGGGCCATGAAATTGGTCGAACTCGCCGCTTATCATCTTAAATAGACTCAAATATTAGAGAGTCCTGTCGGTCGAGCCCTGATAGAAAACAGTCTGTAACCTCCGGGCTGAATCCCGCCTGCTGATCTGCATCGTTCACACTGTGTTTAATAAGAATTGTCACATTTTTTAACGTTGCACCGTCGGAGAGCCGAGGCCCGCTGACCCAGAACAAACTAAATTACAGTTATGTAATGCTCGACGCTGACTGACTCTATTTCTGGCACTGATATTTGAACCAATTAAACGCTGCCTATCAGACTTGAAGGGTGTCTGGTTTTCTTCAACTTCACTGTGATATGCGAAACACATAATTACTGAACATGCTGTGTGGAGGGAAAGTGACATATGTAGGCTGTTTGTTTCCTAAAAAAGACCTTCTTGGAGGGTGGAGGGGGGGAGTTTTGTCCTGAATATGCAGAACTAGAAGCGACGTCTATTAAAGCAAAATTAGAAATAGCAAATTAGGCTTGTAGAATTGATTCAGAAACAACTTTTTTTTATCATGATGAGATGACATGCAAGATACAGAGACCACAGACGTGCTTTACGTAACCTCAAATTACAGACATTTTGATACTTTTTGATAAATTTTACTGTAAATCTGCAAATCTGCTGCTTTAAATTTGATCATTTATTGATTTTGTTCCTTCATGATGTTTCAGACACAATTTTTGTGCAAAACTCGCAAATTATAATCATATTTATTCTTTTTTTGGGCTTCGTAACTTGTCTAATTTATGCTCTGTTGTATGTGCTTTTAATTTATAGGATATTTTTCATTACATCGTGCTTCAGAGTGAGTCTTTTACTCAGTCCTGCAAACACACAGGCCTGATGCAGATTGATGCGCGGTGAACGCTTAGCCGTCTGATGGTTTCAGCCATTATTGCAGCACCTTGTTTTTTCCCTAAGTAAAGCCGGAGTGAAAGCCTCAAGTGGCTCCCTTCTCATATTTATCAAATCTTCGGTGTTCTGCCGGGCTGAAGTACACCTTCCCTGGCTCCTTTTACAGATACACATATTTTAACAGGACACAGGGAGTCCAATTATTTGCCCACTTCTCACTTGTGTTCCTGGAGAGCCCCACTCAAGTGATTGGCTGCTGAAATGCACACTGACATCTATTTCTCATTCATGCGCGGCACACTTATTCCCACCAACAGTAATTTCTAAACTGATTTCCCGCACAGACTCACCTCGAGTGCCTGCAGTCACTTCTTGTCAGGGCATGAAGCCGGTAACGCTAAAACTACAGCAGGAGAGACAAGGCAAAAAAAAAAAAAAAAAGCAGTAAACACAATTTCTAATCTCACACCTTCACGTACTTTTGATGAGCCCTGAAGCGGAGCTGAATTAATGCCAGACCTGGATACCTCAAAAAGTGGCAGAAAATTGAGCTGTTGGCTGTCTGAATCATTTCGCCCCTAACTGCTGTCTTTACAGGTGGTCGGAGAATAAATCTTCTAAACAAGCACTTTGCCGAGTGTAAATTCACCGCCGGCCATTAAAATTCATACATTTCAAAGAACTTTTCTCTCTGACAAATCCAGGAGCTGTTTAAGCGGCGAAGGGAAGGTTAATGTAGCCCAGCGTCCTTGCATAATATTTGCTGCACGATGACAGGGAGGCGACACGGTGGCAGCCGCTTGATTGACAGTCACTTAGGGGTGTGCCATTTAACTACGGTGACCTTCCTCACATGTCACCGCCCTCATGAAAAGGTCACCCTTGTTGCGCTAATGAGTCATCTGATTTCATGACCGCGCGACGGCCCGACGACGACAGTAAACAGTTGTTGTGTTGAGTCGAAAATTCACATTTTATAGGTGGGGTTCATGTTGTCAGGGAGGTGAATGAAGGTGGCGGCGCGGATATTGATTTAACCTTTTTAAAGGTGTTTTCCACCTCGTCAGGTTAAATTCGCCTTTTATTTCCAAGATTTTCCAAGTCCTCCAAGAGGCCTTTTATTAGATTTTTTTAGTCATCTGCATTCATGTTTTATCAGAAATAACGAGGAGAAAAAAGGATTGTGTGACATTTTAACTTTTTATCATCATTTTTCTTGTCCTGTTTGACTTTTTTGGAGCAATATTGCCATTTTCCCAGGTAAGAAAAACCTCCATTTGAGCTTCCTCCTCCTCCTTTTGCATCACAACAGCTTCCCTCCGAATCTAACTCAACTTTGTCCATAGCTGGGAAACTGCGAGAGGCTAACAGTCTGCTCCTGGTAATTATACTTATCTAAAAATGTGTCTAGTATTCATTAACGTTAAAATGGTACCCATCGCCCATTTGAAGGGACACTCCAGAGATTCAGCTCTGCCCTTTCATAAAGTAGGGGGACTTGAGACAGATTAAGAAAAGGAAAAATTAAAGCAGCAGAGAATGAGAAATTCTGTCTTTTTTTTCTCCTAGTATGAATCAAGTGTTTAAAACACTGCCTACATTTCCCATAATGCATAGTGTATTCAGAACTGGTCATTCTTTCCAATTATGTAATTAGTATTTTAATATAATGGCGTCTGTGAGCGTTATGATTAGCACGCCGCTAACATGCTGTAAAAATAACATTGTTGTTCTGTCTTTTCATTAACTTCCTCGACCCGGCAAACATCACCGAGGCCGTGAAGTATGGACGCGAGTGCTGCTTTCACCGCCCTCCATCTGCTCCACGCTCCTCTTTGCTTCAGGCCTTTAGACCACTATGTCACATACGGTAACACAGGAATTAGCAGAATAAGCAGATATTATCTTACAACTCCATAATGGAGGCACATAACTAAATACCTCGAGGAAATTGCATAAACAAAAAGGTAATTGATTCCAGCAAGCTGCAGGTGGACACTTAATTACAGGAAATTTATTAAGCAATGTCCATTAATCACATTGACATGAAGTTATTAAAGGGATGCACAGTTTGCACTCGCTGGATAATGCAATAATATTAGGACGAGATCCTAAACCAATGGGATTGTTCCTCACAGACAAGAGACCTAAACGTTGTTTAATTCAGATAAATAGGAAGAGGATGTGAAATTAACTATTTACAGAATATTTACCACTGTGGGGAAGTTAGTCGCTTAATATTCACATATACACACACACAGATAAATGCATTAAAAAGTGCACATGGAGGTATTACTGAATAATGGTCTATAAGTAATACTACTGCACTGCTACTTCACACACACGCTGTCTGCACCACACACACAAATTAGCTGTATGTTGTATGTTTCATGCACATCTGACATAACAGACATGCTTCAGATTTAATCAACATAACTTGTGCTTTACTACTCTATTACTAATACTGTTTTTATTACTGCTACTACTGCTGCTGCTACAACTCATACCATCATGCTAGTATTATTATTACTAATATTATAAATATTTGTACTACACAGAGGGAAGAAAGTTCTCCAATGCTACGATGGATTTCCGTCAAGTGAGCACCTGAAAGAAAAGAATTTTCTATTTTCTACATTCTACTGATAGATAGATGCAAAATATCAATAAAAAGGAATAAAAAAGAGCACTGCTGCTATAACAAACATCCACTGTTACTAATAAACATCATGAGTGAGACAGTTGACCATTAATGATGTAACTGCAAGCTTTAAACACACAAATGTCAATAAAACCCTGAGCAGTATCAGAAGTTGAGTGTTCCTAAAATGGTGAAACCAGCCTCCCGCCCGCGACAGTAATCCACACTGACAGACTTCTCTCTTTCCAAGAACCTGTCTGCAACCTCCTGAAGGAGAGACTCCGAGAAATTGGCCTTATTCCCCACACACTCGGAGGCAAGTGGCAATTAAACCGCTGATTAACGTGAGCCCGCTCTTGAACACAACTTCATAGGAGTCTGACAGAACAGTGGGGAGAAGGGGAGATAATTCAGAAATCTCCTGACCTTGTGCTTATTATCTCCGGCTAATGACTGCTGCTGCCGCCGTTGGCCTCCTGATGAAGCGGGAACCTGGTCAACCTGTTTGATTAATTTTCTTTATTTTGCACATTTTCTCCTGCCTTGTATCGGTTTTGTGTACAGTGGAAGCCATTATGGGAGTCACATCCTCGGGGGCATTAGCCTAATTTGTTTATATAGTGTTTTCAGTCCTATTTTCCCCCAGCGCTATGACATTTCTTTGTGTCTTTCAAAGTTACAAAGGCGGATATATTACACACATTTACATCCTATATGAAATGACTCGTTTGTGGAGGAAAACTGGCCTACTTTGAAAGTGACATTATTGTTGTTATCTTAATCATGTGCTGCAGATTTAGTGATGTAAAACTAAAAGCATGAGATAGATGAGTTAGGTCAGATTAACCTTGATCTTAAAAAGTCTTTAAAAGGTGATTCATAGTGAAGTGAAATAAATGGAGGCCAATGGCAGCTAAAATGTTCAGTATACACCCAAAACATCAATAACATGGTTTTTTCCACCTCCTTGTCTTGTCTTGTTTACTTACTGCTTAGAAATAAGAGATTTTTCTTTGATTTCCTGGATGTAATTCTTCAAAAACCTTACGTTTCTACAGAAGGTGTGCAGTTCAGATGCAGTTTCAGAGACCGTCCGCCTGTTTCTTTCTCACTGCACAGGCCGGAGTCAGTTTGAAGCGACAGCAGCCGGTTGATTCATCGCTATTGATCCATAATGCGATCAAATCCATTATGGTTATTTTGCGCTCTGGGCCGCTTAAACTTCTTCTCATTAAGCACGCGGGTCGCGGTCGGCGTCTGCTGCGACCTCGGGGCGAAACTTCTGCATCCAGCCGACCGCAGAGGCTGCAGGACCCGGCGACGGCCTCGCCTGCCTCGGTTTGATCCCGCAACAGATTGATACACCAAATAAGAGCTGACACGCATTGCTAAAGATGCCAATGGTAATTAATTAGCATCTCATTTTGACCGCGGCACAACAGGATGTGGAGCTTGCTTCTCTATGCCATTTCCCCTCTAGGCTTTGTATTATCAGGGTCAAAATCCGGGCTCCGCGCTCTGAGGGCCGCTTAATAAATTGAGGAGGGCACGTTGACAGTCAGATTTTCATGCCGTGTCCCCGTCTCGCTGGTTCCCAAATGCCCCCGGCTATGACAAACGGTCCCGGCTTCGCTGTTGTCGAACGCAGCTCAGGAGATCAAAAGGCGATTAAGGGGGACCTAAAATGCGTCTCGTTGGAGTTATTAGCTGAGAGCTGTTTCATTGGCGTGCTGACATTTGGCCTGTGTCTCTGATTGAGAGGAAGAGAGGGTGCACACGTCTGAGGAGGTGGAGATTTTTTTTTTATTTCAAAGTAATGATCCCTCCTCCACCAAAATAAGAGCCCTACCCCTGCTTGGAGCACATCTACAGCTCTGCTCTTCCTTTTTCTGTGGATGCTCTCTCACAGTTTAGATTTAGAAATAAGAAGGTCGAGGGTCACAGCACGCAGAAGGTGAAGTAAATATGTTTGTGCCCTGAAATAAATAAATGGTAGTTGGATTTTTTTTTCAGCTTTTTATGGACTTGCAGTAAATTGACGTTGGTGCCTTCACAATCCTTTAAGCACCCTGAGCTCATTTGAATTACACAATAAGGAGAAAACCAAACACCTTGACAGAGTAATAATCTTTTGAAGCCACAAATTAGAGAGTTCAAATTGAAATTGAAAGCGAAAAAAAGAAAGTTTGAAGCTGCCCTCTCTTGTTATTTTCTATGGATGTAAAATGAATCTTTAAGTGCCTTTAAAACGTTAGAAGGACTGAGGAGAGCGAGGATGTCCACACCAAACGTATGCATGTTTTAGCAAGAGAAAGACAGCTATGCATTGAGACATACACATTGCAGCAGAAACATGCTTTGAGTCGGTGCTGCTGTACTCTACTAACCTTCTTACTCACGCGACAAGCACATCAGGACAGCTGTGACGCAGATTACATTTTCTTTATGCAGAGAGGCGTGACGCTCTTAAAGTTGCTCAAGATTCTTTAGTGCTTTTAATGCGGACCTTATTTTTGTAGTAAAATGCCTGCACATCAGTCGGCACGCAGTTAACAGAGACCGTCTGGGATGTCAAGGAGTTACATGAACCATGTAAGAAAAAAATATCATGCAATAATACAAATAAAGCTGCAGTGTCCTCAGAAACTTTACTTCCTACACCTACACTTATGAGGCTGTGACACACAGTATTAATAACATTTCACTAGTTCTTAATGGTGCATATATAATCTTTATTATTATAATCACTTGTTTATGTGGAGAGATTTTTGGGGGTTCACTTACTTGTATTTATTTTTGTGTTGATATCATGGAGACTGTAACTTTTATAACTACTACTACTGTGCTAACACATTTTTGTTTATCATATTGTAGCTATCAAACTACAAAGTCAGAAGAAATTCAGCTGTGGTTATAAGAAAAAACAGTTTTTTGGGAGTTTCTTCTTTTCTGTTTTCATTCTTCCATGCATTTTTCCATCTAGTTACTAAGTTTAAAAATCCCCAAAGGTCATGCAGTTCTCAACATATTACAGCACACTAAATGACCATGGAAAGTTTGAATTCAGGTACGCAAAAGAAAAACACCCAAATTGCAGTTACAGGCATTTTCCATGACAGCAGCAATCTAATCCTCTTTTTTTTCGTCTTCTTTTGGGGTAAGATGTTTTTATAAACCCCTCAGGGTTTTCGTTGCCTCAACCGCACTCTGTTTGTATCTCTCTTTTTTTCCTCCTTTCTTCTTTTTTTCAGCGGTGTATGTGCAAATAAACTAAAAGCTGAGCAGAGCTCAGAGGTGGAAAAAGGGAAGAGATGACAAAAGACAGAAGAGCAGAACTGATGTGTTTGATCAAATTGCGGCTCTGGTTTGGACCAAACAGGCACGCGGCTTAGCCAGAATCCAGCGGTATTACGTTCATTTATAACCTCAACAGCCCTGTCAAAACTTGTTCGAACTTTATCGGTTGTAGTTCGCTTTGCAAATTACAAAAATCAATATGACGGCTGAAATCAAGAAGACTTGTGTCAACAAAAGCATCGTCCTTCACTTAAGTGGAACTTTGAGGCTAAGCTGCTGTTTACCTGCAGGCTTTAAGTTTTTAGGTTCACTGTTTGTGAGGAATGCTTTCCTTCTGTGGGATCAAGAGAAAGGAACAAAGGCCAAAAACATTTGTTGTGAATTAAGTCTTCAGGGAAGAGGCTTGAAAGAGAAAAAGCACCTAGGCTGCAGCCTGACGAGTGAAGGGGGTACAGTAGGTAGATTGAAGCGTCCTGCCTCTGCCAACCACACCACCGCAGTCAGATACTGTGGCTTATTGGATCCAGGCACTGCGGATTTGGGGGAACGAGGCACGGCTCGCCCGCCCAGTCAAACCACAACAGAAGGCATGAAAACAAACTTCTCAGAATAGCAGTCCTCTCCGTAGTTTGGCTGCCTGTTCAAAGATTTGTGGGGAGATGTTTGATCTTCGTTCAATAATCAGACGTTTTTGTCAAAAAGCTGCACGGGGTGACTCGGCGCTCTGGTGTCTCCAAATGGCAACGTGAGGCAACTGCCTGAACTTTAGAGGTGCAGCCTGCAACTTCTCACCTCCAGGCCACAGGCAGGTATGTTTCCCTCCACAAAGTGGATCTAATCTGCTTTTATTTTATTTATTGGTTGCATCTCTGCTTTAATGATCAATATAAAATAGTTTGAATCAAAAGAAATCGTGCACAAAAGCAGTGCAAGAACTCACCTGTCGACAAGCTGCTGAACATCCAAACAGCGAATCTGTGGGCTGTAGCTCTTTCTGCCAACCCTGCAAGCATAAATGCTATCTATATTTAATCTGCAGCAAGATTTGATTGATGGCTAAAACTGTAAAATGGAGCAAAAAAAAACAAATCACAATCCTAAATTTTTCCAAAACAGTCATTGCACATTCAGAAAATTGTAAAAACTGTACAAAAACTTGAGGATAAGAGGGAGCTTGAGGCATGGACACATAGTAATAACATACATCTAATCCTCATTATTTGATTCATAGCTTTTAAATGTGACAAAAAAAAGTTGCATATGGCAGCTTTAAACTCCCAGAAACCGTGCAGTGAGACATCAGCAAAACACGGCTGCAGCTTTAAGATATTTGAGGAACCAGTTTTGGAGTTGTTAATAGAATAAAACAAACAGCAGAGGCTGGAGTGAGACGGGAGAGCACAGAAAGATGATGTACATTATGAGAACATGAATGCATAATAAGCGCCTGCAATTAGCCCGGCCAGCCATTGGCATATTGTAATTAATGTGCTGCCTGTACGTCGAATCAGTCAGAGGAGGCTCAGTCTAATTTGGGCGTGGGATGGGTGGGGGGTGCAGATCAGATCCTGGGATAATTGTGGGTGACTCCAGTCCCTCTCAGTCGGCGGGGTGGGACACAGCTCAGGTCTCCAGAGAGCGTTGAAAAACTGTAAATTCCCCCTTCATCATTTGAACATGTGCCCTGCAGAGCTTGCTGCAAGAACACAAGGGGAAGAAGGTGGGGAGGGGGGCAGAAAGAGGGAAAAAAAGTGTTTTACATTCACAGATGATCCTAATTTGGTGTGGTTTGGAGTGTAATTTAGATCAAACATAGCCATGTAAATGAGTCAGGGTTTTCATAATTAGGTGCCTCTGAAGAGGGGTGGAGAGCAAAAGGGGAAGAGATGGGAAGAGCTCGGACCACATAAGTAGGTGTGGCGCTGAGGCCGTGCATCCACTGGCGGGCAATTTTTGGTTTCTTTCTTTCACTCCGTTCGAGAGGTTGGAGAAGGGGGGGTAGAGAGAGAGAGAGAGAAAGAGAACACGAGCTGCAGCGAGCAGGCAGGGGTTAGTTTAGGGAAAAACACACTCCCAGCGGCACACTGCAACAAAATAGGTCACTCTGCGCCGATTTGGCTTGTCTGTTTCCACTAAGCAACCGACTCGGCTCAGTGTTTGGTACAGAGGAAGGAACTGGCCCGCTGCCAGCACACACACACACACAGAAGAGGCCTGTTTGTCCCCCAGTGGGGCCTGTTGATTGAGGATTACCACGGTGAAATATTACGGGTATTGTGTAGGTGTAATGTTTACATTTACATTTTGGGTGAAACGGCTCACAATGAGGCGCAACAGCAGAACGAGACTTAATTTCTATCAGCAGTGTGTTACTATCAGCGGCAGGGGGAAGGGAGGGGGGCACAGACAATAAATAAGTAAATACATACATGAATAAAATAAAATTAGTTAATAAAAATGAATCCCAGAAAGTATATCTATGAGACTGCTTTACCTCCAACACACACGAGAGAGCAAGCAAGACAGTAAATATATAAATGACTGACTAACAAAGTGAATAAGTAACTGAAATAAAATATAATTTAAAATTGTCGTCCATAATGGAGCATCTTTTTTAAAAAATAAGTCAGTAAGTAGGTAAGTAAGCATGCAAGCAAGTAAATATATAAATAAGTAAATAATTCAATAATCAAATGAATAATGAATTGAAATAAAATAACATCCCAAAATGGTTATGTATGAGAGTATCTCAGAAATACATTCATGAATAAGTTAGAAACTAAATATAAAATATAAAGACAGAATAAAAAAACAAATATTTTTCAGTGATTTTAAGTAAGATGAGTTTATCCTGTTGTGTATAAATGTTCATATTGTGCACATAATGCTTAAGTTTGAGGCAAATATTAAAAATACAGAAACACATATGACACAGGAGATCAATGGATGGGGGCATTAAACATTTAGTATCTTCAGCAATGTTGGATGCAGTCTGTGTTTGTAGATATAAAACTGTGAAACTATATGAAGGTGGAGCAACACTCTCACTTACCCTGTCAGTCAGCAGTCAGGTTCAGAGTACAACCATTTGACAGAGTGGATATTTAAGTCGGGGCCAGATTAGTTGATGAGTTTACAGCTCAGGCAGCAGACGTGGAGCAGCAGTTGATGGATTGTTATTTGGAGCTGCCAACATGCAGAAACTGCAGCTTTCACTCCGGCTGTAACCCCAGAAAAGCCTCAACTCTGGAGCTCCAAAAGCCAAAGCGTTTCGCCGCCTGTCTGTCTGTACTTCAAGATAAGAATCGCGTTCAGGGTTTTGTGCTCTGAAAACGTTGCCAAGAGTCTAAAAGTATGTTGGGAAATGCATGTGATGTGCAGTTTACTAACATCAAGCTGCTATGTCTGTGGGTTTTCAAAGTGCAAACAGTTTTCAAACTCTCGCTGCCAAAGTGTGCAAAAGTTTCCGCTTTAACTCCGGTGGTAGCCAGTGAGAGGCCAGTGGGGCCACCTGCACAGAAGGTAAATGCAACATGGCGGGATTGTGAACCTCCCTGGGGATGCTGGGACAGCCACATGGCCTGCTAGATCTGCCAGGGTGGCCCCTTCGACACCCGGCTGGGTGCCGTGCTGGGCGACACGCAGCTAAGCCCGGGGATTAGCTCACGGTGCCACCTATCTGATGAAAGCAGAGCCAATGGGATTGTCTTCCCTCTCTGCATTTACAGCCGCCCCCCCTCCTCCCTCGCTCTGTCTCTCTTACTATCTCTTGTGCTACTCTCTTTGTTTCTGGCAGCAGTGGAAAGCACATACATGCTACCATGCTGCTAGTAAAATGTATTGTTGGCTCCGAGCTCGTATTATCTTGGACCGAGGAGCGAGAGCGCGTCCAAGGAAGAGGACGTTACCTCACCGCTCCATCTGAGGAGTTGACTTCCCTCATGTGACACCTCCTCTTACAAAATGATTGATAGCCTGCATTTAAAACAGATTATGCTACATTTTAAAGGACAGTCAGCCCATTAAATCCTTCGCTGATGAGATGATTGAGAGTTTTAAACCGCATCTTGCATATTTTTTCACAGATATCAAATGATACTTGTGAGTTTTTTTCTAATTTAATGTGACAGTGGGTTTTGCATCCATCTCTCTCCCCTAGCAGGTCAACTTTACTGCTTGTAGTTTTGCCAAAAAAGCAAAAAATAGCTGCTAACAAAAGCAGTCGGTCGTCATTTTAGTGTTATTTGCTAAACCTAAAGGTTTACGTGATGTTTTACAGAAGAGTTAAGTTCCATAAAGAGGAGAGTAAAGTTACAAGAGTCCTCGTAAACATCTTTAAACCTGTGGTGGCCTTTAAAAAAAAAAAAAAAAAAAAGTACAGTGTACGTGCTCGCAGCCTCACTTGGTGTTTCTGATGTGGTGGCTGCTTTTGGATTCAAGTCGTCCGCATTGATGTTCATGCTTAAAGGGGCGATCTGCCAATTTTACACATGAAGGTCAATTCGCCGGGAGAATTACTCAGCCTGTCAAAACAGTTGTCTCATGTCTTCTGTGGCTTTAGAGGAGCTTTGTCTGGAGTATCTGGGAAAATAACCCTAATGATGCCTAATTTAGGGAAGTTTAGGATCCAGTGCTTTTGGAGTTCGACTCTTACGAGGGGCTAATAGTCCAGATATCTCAGCCTCTAATGCATCAATTTTAACTGTTTTGTTGTCTGACATCTATCGTGTTTGGTTGCAGGTTTTTTTAGTCCATCCACAGCAGAAAACCAGCAGTGTGGGTCTCTTGTTGAAACACTTAAAAAGAGCAGTTTCAGGTTTTCTCCACACGATCACAGAAAGCAAAAGCTGCTGCAGAGCCACAAAACCTCTTCAGGAGAACAGTGGGTGATAGTTTAAGTGTCTAAAAGTGTCTGACTTTGGCACCAAAAAACGTTATTTGCATCCCACCTCTGATCTACATCCACGCCTGTGATCTTCCTCTGCAGTGTGACCGAAGTTTAAGTCGCCTTAACTAACCAAACCATGACCATAGAGGTGACACTCTTTTTGTCATTTATGAAAACTTGATGCCTTTTTTGGGACCTATCACGTCTTTTAATGAAAGCCCTGGTTTCCTTGTGTGACTTGAACCTATCATGAAACGTTTAAAATAATATATATATTGCATGAGAGGTCAAAACTGTGGCGATCATGTTAAAGTTGTGAAGGTAGTTTTCTCAAGTGCACTCATCAGCAGTTAATGGCTTTTTCCTTCTCCTCCTTCCACCTGCAGTCCTCATAGGTTCTATTTCATCACAAATCCTCAATCCACCTCACACCTCTTCTTCCACACTTAATTAGCAAATGTTTGTGTCCTCATGTCAAACCGCTGGACGTCACCGAGCGAGTCCAAGCAGATTCCTTTATGATAATAATGAAACAGGCTGAAGGACCTCCCCTGTGCTCTGTAATGATGTGTCACCACTGTGGCATTGGTGTTGGACAAAATGAGGCCACAGAGCCGTGGGACACCTCTGACACACACATATCTTTGGCATCTCTGTGGGAACCAGGTAGTGTTTTTATATCTAATTAAAAAAATCCTCCTCTTCCTGCACAAAATGCATTTTATAACAAGGTGATCTACAATTTAGGACTTAGTCCAAAATATCAGCAGTTCTCTGGTTAAAGTAAACTTCATGCTGCAATATGATGGACATTATTAGGTAGCTGAGGACCTTCACTATTAAAATAGCTCAGCGTTTGACATAATCACTTAAGCGTTTGAAAAGTTAAGCTTTTCTACTTCACCCAGAATGGATATATGACATTTTGTAATGAAAGCCTTCAAGTTATACTCGGAAAATGACCTGTCATTCAAACAAATTAGATCTAAATGAAGCTGCTTGAGTCCATCCACCCCACTTCCACGTCATCTCGGCATGAACCAACCTCTCTGATACTCTCTAATTAAAATGGACACTTCAGTACTGTTTCTGGAGACTGTAAATTAATGCATCTGCTGTATGCATTTATTTTTCTGTTTGGTGTGTGAGTAAGATCACCTGGGTCAAATCACCATCCCTTCATAATGACTGTGAATCTGTGCTGCAGTAAAGAAACTGTTATATCAGAATTTAAAGTGAAAGTTTTTCGGCCTTTGTAGTGATATAGATAATCTTTTGAAGACAGTGTTTTTAGAAATATCACTTTCTATCATAGATCTGGTGAGAGGACACACATTTAATGAGCTTTTGTTTAAGTTAAGAGAGACCCAGATCAGGGCACAGTTTGAAAAATGAGGAAATTATATTTGTGCTCACAAATAAGCAATCGTCATCAGCATAGAAAGTCATGTCACTGTTCTCAATCAGCAACAACAAAATCAAATATAGTTTTGTTTTTTTTCTCCATTTTTTTCTCATTTTTTGTACATTTTACACACCTTTACAGCTGAAACACACAGCATTTACACATTAAAAAATTCATTTTAATTCAGCATTTTTTGGGTTTATATTTCTCAGTCGAATCTAATTAAATGAGTGTACATGTAATTTATCAACTTCAAAAATCAGTAAATTTACTGTTCTTTCTCACTGGTGTAGGTCCTTTACTTTTCCCTGTGTTCCACTAATGCAATAAGATCCAGAGCCCACAAAAAAGAAGTGCACACACCAACCAACATAAGTCACCCTCTAAACCTTTCCCTACTCAAAAACCACCATGTCTGCCCTCCCCACCTCACCCCACCTTCCCTCACTCCCACAGCAACCCGAGGCCGGGCACAGAAGGGACGGGGCTGCCAAGCACAGCACATGGCTCCGGGTCTGGGGACAACAGAAGTTGAGGTCCCTGCAGGGCCCTTCAGCTTTTACAAGGCTGTACCCCCCTCCACACACACACACACACACTCAACACACACCTCAGGCCCACCCAGGGGAGGGGAAAGCACACAGTCGTCCCTCCGGGAGAAATGAGGCGACAGGGACTGTGATTCCTCAGAGCTACACTCCCCTTTCCTCTCTCTTCTCCACCTCTCCTCCATCTCCCCTCTCCTGCAGGCTACGTCCTGCACATGTGATACGACAGACAGTCTCATGCTGCATTACACATACACCTCTCTGTCCCTCTCTGTGTCGCTGCAAGCCATGTTCCCTGATGTAGCATCAAAACTGGGACACGAACATGACACTCGTAGACACAGGAGAGAGCCGAGATGGCATAAAACGGCGCAAAATACACTCTTTATCATTGTGTTTTTTTATCAGGTTGAGCCCTACATGTGTTTCTGCTTTCTTAAAGTCACATCAATACGTCTGATAGATAACTCAATTAAATATCGGACACGCAAGCGATTGGGAGTAAACTGGTTATGGCGAGGAAGGCAGTTCGATTGGATGACAGGGACAAGGAGGGATGGTTCAAAACTTATTGACAACATGATTGGTTAGAGTTTTTATTTCTATCGACTGCAGCATGAGCTGTCAGGGGTGATGGTGTCAAAGAAATATTTACTAATTCACTATATCAGGTCTGCTTTCCAGGGAGGACTAGATAAATATAATAAGAACATAAAATTTAAACATCTTCAGCTTGGTGTTAGCATTTTAATGCCTTTAGATGATATTTACCCATTATTTGTAGTTAATTGGATATCTTGTTCAGGGAAATTATTTGCCAAGGTTATTTTAATATATCGCAATTTTAAAGCCAGCATTTGCTGAACAGCGGCCCTTGTGGCCAAAAGTAAGAACTTCAGAATAAGGATGACTGCGAAAAAATGACTGCAACGGTAGCACAAATAGAAAAGAGTCATAAAGTAAATGAACTGACTCAGTAATATAATTTATTAGCTGACATTGGCTAACTTCAGCCACAACAAGCTACTGGTCAACAAGCTGCAAAACCCCTGAGTCTACTGAACCGAGCAACGGTGCATTTTATTGCTCATGAACTGTTTATTTGTAAGAGGAAGAATGTTTTTTCCGTCTATTAAAAGTTGCATGTCTCGCTTTAAATAGCTGCTTAATCAAATGAAACACTAACATCATTTATTAGCCCAGATAAATCAAGGATTTTTTAAATAAAAATAGACAAACTAAATACTTAGGAGGTTCTTTAGACTTAGAAAATAATTTTCTCCTTGTTATGAGTGAAACCTGCAGTGTATTTTACTTGCAAAAGGAGTGTTTTCATTCCTGCAAAAGATATATTAATAATAAAACTTCTTCATATCAAGGAGATGAAAGTGTAGGTAAACTCGCTGTTATTAATTCCCGTGTCTTTTAAAGTATTTCTGATGGTGGCTCTAAAGAGTCTTTAAACAGTCTCGCTCACGTCCCCGGGGAACTTTAAAGTCACATCAACCGCTGCTTTTATGAGCCTTTCTCAGAGCAAAAAACGGATGACATTGAGCACACTGAGATCCAATATTCTCAGAGCCGAGCGTACATAAAGACCAATGCTCATCTGCGCCTGCTTATTTGCTCTTACAAGTATTAGTTTTTGTATTAGATTCCCCCCGCTCAATATGGGCTCGCTTTTTTTGAAGTTAAAGCCTCCACTTTTAGAAGAACAAGAGCCAGAAAAAGTTGTAACAAAAGCAGAGTTCATTAGCTCCCTCATAATCTGCCGATGTGGCGATAAAAAATGTGCGCCAACAAAAAGCCTTTCCTGACACGCCATTAAACTGTGATGCATGACTGTTGCTGGGAGTACTCCGTCTAAGTATTTCCAGTTGAAAGGTCAACGGGGAGACATGACAGCATTACGAAATGGTGCGCTGTACATTTTCTTATTCCCCTCGTTGTTAATATCCATCGATGTGAGCGAGGTGTGGAGATTTGATGTGGCAGCAGGAACAAACAACAAACAATCCCTGTCCTTTCATGGCGGCGGGGAGGCGTTTGGATATGGAGCAGCCCCCCCTTGCAGCCATTTTAATTGACATAACCGGTTTATCTGTAATAGTCCTTGAGCTCCTGTAACCTCACAATAAAACACCTCGCTCATTTTTCTGCTCTTTTTATCTGCAAAAGCAAAGTTGTTATCACAACACGAGGCGTCGGCTGGTATCTTCCATCACAACTACTTCTAATGGCTTTTAAAGTAGTTACCTGCGCAGCCCTGACATTTATTACGATCATTTTCGAGGACCGACACGGCGCAAAAGGTCTGCTGCTATCAGGAGGCGACATCATTATGAATTATTGTTTGCGGCCAAGGTAGAAAATTGTACTTTGTGGCTCCGTTTCCCCGGTGATAAATCAACCAGTCACTTTTCACATCTCGGACTCTCAAAGCTGCTGAGCGTAGGACTTTTGGCCCCCCCTACACACTGTTTACCCATTTCCCTCTCCGCCGCCTTGAAAAAGCTTCCTGCAGGTTGTTTGCCGCAATGGCCAGTTTCTGCCATTTCTCAACGGCAGATCTTTGCCCGTTCCTGATTATTAGCGCCGGCCTCAGCTGCTACTTTTCAAATGTTTATCCTATAACGGCACATTTCCTGCTTCCCGGGAAGAAAAAAAAACAAGTGACAGAGAAATAACTAGACAAAGAGGAGCTGTATTTATCAGTCGCTATCAGATCAGTGTTAACATGGTTCCTGGACTGTCTGTTAGCTTTGGGAGAATGAGAGGTGAAGCAGCGCAACTTTATCCCAGACTACATCTCCTCGGGTAAAGTAATCCTCTGTGTGGCGGCGGCGAGATAAGGCCCGCACACTCGCTCACGGCCTCGGCGGAGCGGAGTCGGGGAGAAGTTGGCCGTCACCGCGGCGATGGCGGGGTAAACAGAGGTGATCATTGCTCACCGAGAGGAGCCGGAGTCTCAGAGCGGCGCACTGATCTTCTGTCAGAGCCAGGGTCACGGAGCCGGGAGAGAGATATGGACCAGAGAGGAAGAGAAGGAGGAGGAAGAGGGGAGAGAAACGATGGATGGAGCGAGGGCAAAAGCTGGAGGAAGAGAGAGAGGGAATTGAGAAAGGGGGGGAAATTAAGGAGACGAGGAGCTGACAAGAAAGATGGCAAAACTGGATGAAAGAAGAAAAGCGATTAAACAGAGAGGAAGGAGTGAGAAATGTGGAAGAAAAAAAATTAAAGAGAGGGCAAAGAATGAGAATGAGGGATAAGGAGATCAAATGAAGACAAGGAAAAAGAAGGTGGTGAGAGGAAGAGGCAGAATAAAGAGATGGATGTAGAGAGGACAAATTAGAGCTGAGAGGAGGAGAAAAACAATGGATGGTGCGTGTTGTGAGGAAAGGAGGGCGAATTGGGGAAAGTTTTGAAGAGAAGAAAATGTGATAGAGAGGAAAGAAACAGGAAGAAAGACTGAAAGAAAAGATGGAAGACAAAGGAAAGAAACTAAGGGAGAGGGAAGGAAAAGAGAGGCAAGAAGGAGGTAAGTGAATGTGGCAGGATGGGAGGCCTCATCATCTAGACTGAGTACAAAGAGCGTAATTAACAACAGCAAAAACCTGGCTTCCCTTCACCTACTTCAAATGGACGGCCGCGGGTTACAGCAAAGCGTTACCTTGATGTACTACAGCGTGCTCGCCATCGCCGAGTCGCCGAGTCGGCCGCGGTGCCGAGCTTTACCTTCCACCGCATCCTGATCACTCCGCCGCTCTCCTGCCCGATTAGGACGATTAATATTAATGCCTTGGCAGTCTCTCTCTGCTGATCAGAGGCCTCGCCTGACTGGTTCCCAGCGTGGCGCCACACCTTGCTGTAGGTGACTGTCAGGTTTGATTATAGACAGATTAAGGGCTCTCTTTACCCGCCGCCGCTGTTCGACATAGTCAGATAAGCTGCATAAACGCTGCACGATTATTCACTGTCAGAGAGCGTAGAGAGGTGATGCTGTGAGGTTTTGCAGCCCGCCACACTGTAAAAAATATCTAACTTCCAGCAGTGGAGTTTTTAATCACAACAGGGACACGAGGTGAGCCAGGTTATTGATAAACCTGATGAACTGGACAAATACAAATACAAAGAAAATACATGTTGTGCTTTCACCGTACCCTAATAAGTGAATGATACTAACCCCAACCTGTGAAAAAACACTGCAAATTAAAGAAAAACACACATATTTGGGAACCCGTTATTAAATTCAACACCAACAAAATAGCTGCCGTAATGTCAGGGGTTGTAGGTGTGTCCGGTGAGATGCAGGCGAAGGAGCAGAGAGCTTTATGGTAAACAGCGCTCACAGCGTTGATGGATGAAGCAGCGAGGCTGATAGCGGCTGAAAGGTAAAAGCACTGAGGGGTCGGCGGGGGGGAGAGGAGGTGGAGGGCGTCCATCAGCCGGCGCTTCGAGTCATTTGTAACACGTTTATTGCTGAATCAGCATCGCTGAGCCCCTTTATCCCCTCACATGTTGCTGCTGGATCCGCTGTGATTTGTGGAGCTTTGTTCTCTGTAGGAAAATAGGGAACCTGAGCCGGATGAGGAGGCGTTGATCCATCTTATGATCAGCATGTGTGTGTTTTCAACCCACCAATATATATATATATATATATATATATATATATATATATATATATATATATATATATATAGTATATATGTATAAATATATATATATATATATATATATATATATATATATATATATATCTTAATGAAACATTAAGATTTAATCATAATACATTTTCTTGTATATTTTGGTGCATCTGTCATGTTTTGGGATAGTAAAACAGTCAACAATCAAGGTAAAAAATTCTCATCCAGTGATTTTTATGTACAATTTAATTTCATTTATTCATTCATTCATTCAATCACCTGTCAGTCAATCAGAGAGGGTGCATTTTAGTTTTTAATCTGTTTTGCCTTTTTTTTTTCTACTTTGTGCCTCCATGTATTCATGTTGTTTCGTTTCAGCAATTTGTGTCAAATATGAGCGTACTGTGTGAGAAAAAAAAAATGGCAGATTATTAAGTTAATACCCATTTCAGAGCAGAATTAACTCAGCTCCACCTGAGCCGGCCCGGTAATTACAGTAACGGTGTCGGGTCGAGTTGCGGCGGCCGGCGTTAATCACGCGCTATCAAACCTGAGCTCCTCTGAGAGCCAATCAGGTATCAGATTGCTCCGGGAGCAAAGAAAACAAGGCTGAGTGGGAGAGGTGTCTGGCCGCCGCACCCAGCCTCATCCGTCTTCCTCTCCATGAGGGGCTCCCGACCCTTGACCCCCACAAAGAGCTGCAGCATCCATCACAACATGTTAGGTAATGTGGTTAACTACCTACTTCCTCTGTCAGAACCAAAGCTGCCGCAGGGGATTGTGGGACGCTTTGTCTCCAGGTAGGCGACGATCCTTCTTCCCGCCAGGTCCGACAGAGAGATCAGGTCGTCATAAAGAGATCTGAAGCGGCTGCGGGTGAAAAATGAGTGCAGTCCATCACGGGGTGTTTCGGCGTTTGAGTTGTTTTCTCCTCCCTCTGAGTCTATCGTGCCATCCAAGGTGTTAAATGGCCTGTCGGGTGTGTGTGTGAGAGGGGAAGCACGCAGAGGATGAAGCACCTCTCTCGAAAATTGATCCACGTCTGCAGACCATTGTGGATTTTTTTTTTTAAACCTGTGTCTCCGTGCCATAATTTTCCAGTTCCAGTCAGTAATTTATAAATGAATCTAAAACTGCAAGTCACACTAAAATAATAAGGCTTTTCTCACCAGTGATTTTCTTATTTTTGCAGCAGTTCTTCAGCAAATGGAGTTCATTTAATTATTAAGTTAACTCAGTTGTCATCACATGAACAATTGTGGAGCTGGTCATGTGATAGTAAATGTTAGCCTCTGTCACTGGTGTTGGATGTGGATCTCCTCCTCCATCCTTCTTTGGCCATCCACCGACTCCCGGTCGATGACTTTGACCCTCGCCGATACTGTGGCTGGGTTTGGTCTGATGCTCACTGCCCACAGTTTCACTAATGTAATTATTAAAGTGTCTGATCCAGACATTTTTAAATGAACAAGCTCCATCAGAATCGTACTGGGACTTATTTGCATGGAAGGATTGTTGAACGTCTTGCTTGAACATGAAGGAGTTCACACCTTGAGATCTCTCCTGCAACATCCTAAACCCTGCAGTATATGACATCCAATGCAACATCTGACCTTAGAGCACGTTCTCCAAAGCTTTAAGAAGTTTACATGAACATGGTTAAAAGGAGAAAACAGGATAAGTCAGACGTTTAGTACATCCAACTGTCGACCCCAGCTTCATCCCTAAGAGATTGGGAACAGTCCATAAATAAAAATTTGCGATTGAAAGATAAAAATGTGACTGAAAATGTAAAAGTCATCCTCATTTTTCTTCGTCGTCCTCACTCCTGGGATCTTAACTGAGCCTTTCCTCCATCCACCTGCACCTTGACGACTTGCTTAATTACCCTCATCAATTTATCAATCGGCTTTTTCAATCTGTGGAGAGAAAAAAAAAAACACTCGCATGATGAGTCAGGGGCTGTGGATGTAGATGAGCAGATATCCAACTTCCTGTTCAGTCAGGAAGTGATATTTCTCCTGGATGAAGTCAGCTGCAGCGTGCTGCTACTGTATGCACGGAGGACTTAATTGATTGTGTGCAGTTTCAGTGGCTTAGCATCTGGCGCTCGTGATAATCCCCCTTCTGTCCTGCATCCGTCGGATGTATTGATGAAGCACTCTAGGGCTGTAGTGCTACATTTACTCGGCACATTAGCCCATTACAGTTATGGGCAGACAAGTAAGTAGAGACTCTTTACCTGAAGAAGGATCGTTTGTGTGGAGGGAAGCAAAGGCTGCATGTTACAGCCGGCTACTGTGTGAAAATACGAGCTCAAATGAGAATAAAATCACATTTATATCTATAATTTATCAAAGATAGATTACAGCAGATACCTGAATCAGTTTAACCCCTTCATGACCCTTTTAGATTGCTTAAAAGCAGGTTAAATATATTATTGCACATATTGTCTGTTAAGAAGCATGCTTTTTAGGTTTTAAATGTAGTAAACGATCAAATCAAGATATACAGGCGTTTGAACTGTTTAAATATTCAACACTTTTATCCTCAGTTTATTTTGCTAAGTATGTCTGCTGTCAAAATAAAAGTTCAAATGATAATTAAATGCTCTTCTCTACAGATCTGAAGATACATTTGACAAGACAATACAGTAAAGCATCTTGTTATTGTGTAGTGCTTCAAAATAAAATGCTTGAGTGAGGATGAGATTCTGTAAATATCTATTTTTTAGATATATATCCATCTAGTATATGGATTAATACATCTACTTTAAAACCTGCCTTTTACCAAGTAGAAATATACTGTTTAAATGAACCAAAACAGGAAGCATCTAACCACTCTCTGCTGTGTATTACTTCAAAATAAAACCTCCAATGAGGGCGAGATGCTGTTTATATCTGTAATTATCACTGATGTATACATTCATTAGAGGAATAGAAGAGTTTGACCCCTCCTTGACCCTTTGAGCATAAACTTCTGAATGTTTTTTTGGGGACGGTTCGAATTGCTGAATTATAGAACCAAAGCATCCCTCCTCCTGCAAATGTATACTCACTGTTTTGACCTCTTCAAATATTTAACACCATCATCTTTCTATAGATTTCCGTAAATTGCCATTTTGATGTATGATTATGTGCACTCGGGGGCATCTTGTGCTGAAGTGTTGTGGAAATTCATTTGGTCAGGGGAGTCTTTTCTGTTTGTTGTGTCAATAAACAGCCACCTAAGGCCCTTCAGGAATCCGACAAACACCACTTGATCTGTGGTGCAAAGACCATTAGGGCCAGGTATATTGATGGCGCGGTGCCTCGGCAGCCCAGCTCTCCTAGCGTGAGGCAGCATCCATGCCGAGAGGACACTTGTTCACTGTGTGTTTCCAATCACATGCCGGCCGTGCCGAGATGCCTAATGGCCTCGCTCTCAGCCTGTCACAGGAAAGCGCCCGACGCATACCGCGCATGCGCTCCCGACCAGCCCCCGTCCCATTGGGTGCAGTTCTGGGGGCTCGGGCAGAGATGGGATACAGGCACAGGGAACAGGGAAGAGGGGGAGGATTTGAAGGGGAGAGTGAGGGCGAAGTGATGCCGTGGGTGTGTGTGTGTGTGCTGCCTCTGCCCATCCGTGCATTCAACATGCCATCCAGAGACCCCCTTTTGCGAACTGCCCACACTTCATTAGGATGCCAGGATAATGGCCAACAAGCAAGCGCCGTGACACCCCATTTCCTGTGCACTGAGCTCTCCAACCACGACAGATGTCGACAGTGCCGCCGCTGCCACTACCAGGGGCCCCTCCACTTCCTGCCCGCTTGGCCGAGCCGTCGTCTCACCACCAGGAATGAAGGGGCAGCCGGGGCAGTCGTATACACCAAAACGCACGCCACTGTTGCCAATCTGAGACTCTTATGGCGTTTGGGGGGCGGCGGGGTGTTGTTGGTCCTTTTTTTGGGGGGGGTTTTGTTTTGTTTTACCAGCTAGTTTTTTTAAATCTCCCTTTTGGAGTTAATAGCTGATTTACTACCCAAGCACTTGGGATTACAACACAGCAAAGAATCATTATGTTTTGCCCCCCCACCTCACCGCTTCTGCCCCTCCAAAATCCAAATGATGTATCTGTAGACAAAACATAAACAGATGTTTCAGTGGCTGTTAGGTGTCCTCACCGGGGATGTGGATGAGGAGGGGGGAGGGTGATCATTCGACATGTGTGCTCGCGAGCATCAGGGACAATGTTGTTTTAAAAGGTGTTATTATGCTTTTGCGGCGAGCGCCGTGGCGTGTGCACCGGTAATAACGGTGGGGCCAGATTTAGAGTGCTGTCACAGACGCATCAGGAGAGGGAGCAGGGGCCGTGGACCGAGGCTAATGGAGGCAAAACAACCTCCAGCTCCTGCCCCTGCTGTCCAAAAATCAGCTTTTAGAGGGAAAACACAAGCCACCTCTCAGCGCTCACGCAACACGATACGTCAATATGAGAGGCAATTTAATCCCCTCATTTGAATATGCATCCTCGGAAAAGAAAAAAACAAAACAAAAAAAAAACCCTCCCTCCCTCTCATCCTCGGTGTTTTTTGAACCCCGACCAGATTTCAGGACCATGGGGG
The DNA here is from genome assembly GCA_023238725.1 of Scortum barcoo. Lineage (NCBI taxonomy): Eukaryota > Metazoa > Chordata > Actinopteri > Centrarchiformes > Terapontidae > Scortum > Scortum barcoo. The sequence continues at coordinate 11,770,106 of CM041541.1, read as the reverse complement.
GAGGAAATTGTTGTACATTTCCTGACAAATTGAGTTAAACGGACATTAAGGACATAGGGCTTTAAGAAAACAAATGGTCGTCTTTATCACAGGTGGACACTGATGGCTTAATGGGGGCCTGCGAGCTGATCGTATCACCGGCTAATGGCTTGACAGGATGCATTAAGGTTTTTCTGTAAAGAACCGGCGAGCGGGGGCCAGGCAGAACGGCGAAATGCAGACCTGTCAAGTGCTGCGTGGCCCCCTTTTTTTTTTTTTTTTGTGCAGGGAAGCAGATGTTTGTGTATATACGGCGTGGACTGGCAAAGGGAGGCCGGCAGCAGATGCCTGTACCGGTGCCAAGGTTCAGAATTGTACAGACGGTACATGTTCAGGGAGAGAAAGCTGCCCTCCCTCTGCCATAGGTGGCTCCACAGCTGAACAACCCCCCCAATCCCTCCTGCTTAACCACCGCACAGTCCGACCCCTTTTATTTATTCATCTATTTGTTGAATTATTTACTCATTCCATCGCTCGTTTGGCCGTTTAACGACCCGCCCGCAGGCACAGGAGAGATGGAGCGTTTACTTCAGGGACAGATGACCGTTCACTTCATTTATTGGGAAAATAAAAGCAAATGCTGGAACACTATGGGCCTTTACAGTGTGCGCTAAAGAGTTGAAGAGTTTTTGATCCATAATATGACACCCAACTGAATTAATGAAACTTGAAATTTGTTCCAAAATCAAATTCACCTTTTGCAACAACAGACACCAAGTAAATCAAACACATACAGTGACTCCCTGCAATGTTTTTCTATTAAAACTGCATAATTTGTGCTTAGTTCAAGGGTCAGTTCACTCACTTTCTTCCACCCAAATAGCAAACCTGCTACCTAGGAATTAAACATAACTAAGCATTGCAGGAAACATAATGCATAATCAAACATAATGAGGAAATGTTGTAACATTAACTTAAAAATCTGTAAAATATTCATTTCATTTCTCATTTCCTTTTCTTCCCTCCAAAATATCTAATATTTCAATCTCCAACTCTAGTGACGACTTTTTTATTAAACTTAATGCACAAAAAGTCTGCAGTGACTTGAAAGAAAAGACATTTATTAAGATTCACTTGAAATAACCTGAACTTCTGTCCTTCCTCAGCTTGTTTTTCATCACCACACATTGGGAAAACGTTGCTCTTTGAATTAAAAGTTACTAAAGTTAACATGGTTTGTCGAGTGCACAGTTGATGAGAAAGGTGAGTTTTGTACCGATATCAAATGCTAACCCTTTCAAAATAAGTGACATTAGAGCATTTCACCTGTACTTAAACAGCATTTAAAGAGACTGAAATCTCCACATTTTGTCACATCATGACTTTTCATCACCATAATATGTATTAATGGAATGAAGCTTTTGTTCAGGTCTTTAGCTGGAAACCTTCACTCAGATAAACATCATCCTTTTCTGTCGAGGTTCATCTCATCTTCAATTCTTTTGTTATGAGCATGAATCAAATGAATACACCAAAGTGTCAGAGCAATAATGGGGAACACCTCAGCCGTTCATTATGAGAGCGTCTGTGTGCGTTAGGTAGCGATGCGATTCGCCGACATTGATAATCCCTCTGAGCGCCTCGGCGGCCTCTGCTAGCTCTCACTCGCCATTTCCCAACACAACGGAGGATCACAGCCTCTTCTCTGACACCTCCCTGTAGTTTTGACTTGAAGAGGGAACTTTTCCTTTTTCTGCCCCCCTCCTCCTCCTCCTCCTCCCCTCACTTGCCTTTACCCCCACGGCTCCCCTGCTTTGGAAGGAGAGCTCTTCTTTGCGAAGGTACAGCTTGTTTTATTAACATCAAAAGCGCCCGTGGGAGACGGCAGTGATCAAATTCCCCTCTAATTAAAATGAACCTGGGTTGAGGATGTTGCGCTGTTTAATATGTACAGAACAGCGCTGATTGCACAAAGTGGCTCCTCCTTTTGTTGGCGAGGATAATGTGGGCCCTGCCGAGACGCTGACGTGGGCGGAATGAGCATACCTACCGAGCATCCTCACGATCTGGGTGACGTCCTCATCGCTGATGTCAAACGTGGCCTGGTGGAGCCCGGGCCTCACCTCGCCTTTAATTTGGAGGGTGATTGATGGACCTGGAGGCGATGTTGCAGCGCCTTCGGCTCCCATCTAGGTTGCCTCCTCCACCCTTTACCGAGCCCGGCGCCGTTTGGCAGCCCTTCCCTTGTCCTTGCCTCCCAGGACGACTCTAAACTTTCCCAGAGTTCAAGTTCACTTTGCACTTCTCCTCGGCTCACGATGCGAGCATTTCCATATCGGGCAGTGTTGCGTTTACAAAAGCTTTCCGCTCTTCGGGGTCAAAGACGGGGCACATTATTTACAGCACATACATGCGTTGGATTCAGTAACAGACAGCGTATCTTAAAGGGATGCAAGCAGAGTACAGCTTCTTTTGTTTTGTCAAACTAAATGAACATAAGAAGTCTCTAAGAGGTTGGCAGATGTCATCGTTCAGCATCAAGATCCTCAGCGATGAAAGACGGCCCTCAAAGTAAGAAGCCAGGGTAAAAAGGCCATGAAATTCAGTCCTAAATCATGTTTTTTCTCTGAAAATATGTGAAAAAGTCCAATCTATACTAATTTCTTAGAAAATTCATGAAGCATTATTGAGTTTTTTTTTTTTTTAGTCTTGTTTTAAGAGAAACTCAGGATAATAAATCACTTTGCCCTTCACTCACTTTAGATTTAATATGTTATGGTAATATTGTAGTATGATATATTTCAGATTAAAGTGACAATAATACAACTTTGTGACAGAATATCCTAACTCTCTAACTTTTTTTTTTTCTGTTCGGATCCTCTTGTTCGGGGGGGGTTTAAGTTTCAGGTTTGGGGCTCCGGTTATGACGGCGCAGGGTTTGCGGAGAGGTGAGATGAGGGATACAAATTCAATTTAGGCGTTTCTGCCGATCAATGCCAGCAATTCAACCTTGGATCTCAGGTTATGAATACCTGAGCAGATGTTTGATGTAACGCATACAGATGACATGAGCACTACAACTCCAGGTACACCTCTTCGGTTTTGTGATTTAGTTTAGTGACGGATTAATCTCCTTGCGTATATTTAAATTTATGGTCACCAGACTTTTCCAAATTCAGAGTTAAGGCCATAGCATGACATTTGACCCCTCTACTGCAAGTATATAATAGTGCAATGAACGAGGGGTACCATGAACATATAATTTCTGATGCTGTCGATAAATCTCTCTGTCGTCCGTGAACGTATCTGACCTCACTTTTCTTTTATCCCATCAAATAAATTTCCATCTAAGCAGAATTTGAGAAATCAGCAACACGATAAAATAATGAGGTTTCCAAAAACAAACGCTGTTTTTAAAAGTATTTCATGTTTCTGGAAAAGTCATCAAATTCAAGTCAACAAATGCGAGATACAACTTCGCCAGCTTCACTGCTGAGTTGTGAAAAATCAGATACTAACACATCTAAAACTGCTTGGCCCAACAGTAATACAAATGCATAATGATTCAGAGGTAGTTACCTTCTCTCACATCATTTTCTGAGCTAGTTTTGCATGACTGATTCGATCGAAAGCCTTAAAAGCATCTAAGAACACCCCATCATGGTACTTCCACCTACAATTGCTGGCCAAGATTTCTTTTAAAAGTCACGTGTGCAGATCTGCCATTCACAGTTTGTAAGGCTCAAATTGTCTGAATTTGTTAAGATAATTAGTTTCAACCAATCCACCAGAACCGTAACCTTATTTAGGTGTATCGTGATCATTACTTTTAATTTGATCTGTTATGACAGGAACTAGCGACGCTTTGATCAGCTTGTTGGATGCACAGATTGGATGTCCTGCGTCTGATTGGCAGTAAGTCATGATTTCAGGTCGTGGTCTTACCCCAGAATGGACATCCAAAGTCGTTTTGGAAGAAAACTCTTCATTTGCGCTTGTGAACATTTGCTAAATGTGCGGCACATAATCAGCACACAGCACCACATTCAGCTCGGGGTGGATTCCTGCATGTCTGAATCGGAGGCTTTGCTTTTTTACAGCCGTCCCACCCTGCTGTCAGACTCTGGAGCAGGTAGCTTGCACTCCATTAAACAAACACTGTGGCCCCTCACTTTTATTTGACATTTTATTTGGCTGTGACAAACGAGCAGCAGTTGGATTATAACATAATTTGTCTCCTCTTTATTACCGGCACAAAGGACACCATTCATTAATTATTCTGCCGTTGCCGCTCAACACTAACTGGAAAGGTCCCTCTTTGGACAGATGGCGAGGACAATGTTATTTATATCAATCAGTCCAAAATGTTCAGCGAGGATTACTATTCCTTGGACCGCTTTGATTTATGTCTCTGCACCTCACCCCGTACCCAACCTCACCGGCTCCTGCAGGGACACTTTAATCGAATGGGAATTGAAAACAGACTTGTGAGGCAGGCAATGTGTTTCGGCATGTTTATTTATACATCTCACTTTTCTGTTTTTTTCTCCCCCCCAAGTCTTCTAAACTAAAGTTATTTTGCTGTTGTTTCTTTTCACAGAGGAAGTTTAACTTGCAAGACTGCGTTACACAACATGTGCCAAAAGACAACTGGCATTTCCTGATCAGCGTCTACCTGTTAGGTCAGCCAGGATCAGTCAGGTAAGGATCTTTTTTTTTTTACAGGGGAAGCTGCACTTTTCACATTAAAACGTCAGTCAAAACATTAGTATCTGTTTTACATTATCAGCCAGGGGTGGCACAAGCCTTTTCGGGGGCCTGGGCAAGAAGTCTCCCATCCCCAAAATCAATAAAAAATGAATAAATAACCAGATAAAAGTCAAACAGTACCTGTTCTGTATGAGAATATGCAAAAATAACTGACTCACTAATCTCCTAATTTGGTCTCAAATGTCTATAAATCCTCACAAAATAGATCCAAAATTTTGTTATCGTACTCCCAAAAAATCTTTATAATCACAGAAAATGTTTAAGCTATTTAGGATTATATCTTAAAATACATAATGTACAAAATACTTTCTTTGTGATTTGCAGCCATTGTAGACCAGAAATACTATTATTTACTGTTTACAAGGACATCTTTGAGATCTTTTGTATTTCCAGGCAGCTTTTTGGAAAAGCACCAAGGAGAAAAAGGTCTTCTTTTGTTTGAATGTTTCTAGTTCTGCTGATTGTTTTGTTCATTTGTGAAATACTAAATTTCACAGCGAATATATAGAAAATCTTTGTCTCATGAAATCATGTGACGCTGGTCTCCGTGCAAGATCTTACCCAGGTTCTCAAAACCAGGATAAGCTTGTCTGAAGGAAACTAGAATACTTAGGGATCTATACATCTACATATAAATAGCTTCAGCACGTGACTATACAAGCAATTACAGGTTGTTAAATGCATTTGTCAACATAAATGCACCTGATAGTTATTTACCTGCATTAGGCAGGTTAAATGTAAACTCTGTGCCGCAGTTTGTTGTTTGAATAATGAATCTAAAGCTGCATAACGTGCTCGTTGAGTACAAGCAGAGACAGGCAGGTCTGCCCCTGACACCGCCTCTAACAACTCATCATTACCTTTCTTCTCTGCATGCAAACCAGTCCCAGAGCAACACTTGGTAGCTGGGTGCTGAGGTTTACGTGCCTGTGTGGAAAGAGAAAAAATATATTTTGTAATGAATACCATTTACGGAGTAATTAGTTTTATGCAAACCAGTGGAGATGAAAGCAAAAATCTTTATAAATTATGAATCGTGTTATAACTTATCAGGGGTGCTTATCATCGAGTTAACGCACCTCCCTGTTAATTAAAAATGTTCACACAGAGTCAAAGGAGGGAGATAGTTCGCCGGCAGACTCATCAGGTAGCTGTGTCTCAGAGAAAACCAATTCTGAAGGAAGCCTTTGTTCTTGCCGCTCGCTCTTCAAATCTCAGATCAGGGCCAGCATTCGGGCGAGAGAGGTAAACAACAATAAGGATGCAAGGCCGGGAGAGAGAGAGAGAGAGAAAGAGGAGAGAGAGAGGGAGGGAAACAAATAGTGACAGGTTTAAAACCACTGATTTCCGCTCTCTTCCCTTCTTGAATCTACATTCTTCCAAACGTTTGCCCATTGACTACAAAAATCTCCCCGGGCCCCTGATGGTCCCTGGCTCGGCGTGAGGATGCCCAGGCGCTACAGCAACGCTCATAAAAACTCAATTCATCAAGACGAGCGTAATTTGCTCCGAACGGAAAGCGCCACAAAAGGGGGCGAGCTTGTCAGCGAGACAGGTGGCTGGAGATCTCGCTCTGATACTGAGCGATATGAATAATAGATTCTGCTAAATGTACGCCAGGACCCGGGCTGTAAACACAGCTGCCTCCTTTCCCTTCCAAAAGAACAGCTTGGCTGGATGAGAAGCCCGAGCGCTCTGCCTCCACCTGAGGACGGGGGGGAGGGAGGGAGGAGGGGAGGGGGCGATTAACTAATCAAATGCACGGGCTAAATAGGAGGCAAGGAGAGAAAAAAGGAGACAGACAAAGGGGTGGGGGGAGAGGTGTAAGTCAGAAGGTTTACCCTCGCCGGTTTTGCAAAAGCACTGAGCTACACAAAGGATGTTGATTAGTGGGAAATTGATGTCAATCTAAACATTTAAAGAACGAGCTCGCAGTGTTTAGGCAGCGACATTACTGAGCACAATCCTTTAACTTCAAGACTTTAACGTAAAGTATTTTTTCTGTATGGAATCACAAAGCCTTTCATACTTTGATAAATGAAGTAATCAAGCCAATTTTACGTATAGAGCCCAAAATCACAAGGACTTTATAATCTGTGCAGCATAGTCCTTCACTTCTGATAAGAAATAACTTATGTTTAGCTCTAATTTTCTATATTATGTCTTCAGTTTTGTCACATTTGAATTGATGTTGTGCTCACTATTTGGAGCCTTTTGAACTTTTAATTGCTGTTTTGTGTGTTTAATTTTTACCTCAGATGTAAATGGAGTCAGAAAGTTTAAGCTGAAACATAAGAAGATTCAGAGCTGACACATAAAACTGAAAAAACTAAAAAAGTGTATTGTTCATAATTTGGACGAACTAACTTTAAGGTGTATTAACTCGCCACGCCGCAACATTTATTTCCCTTCGCCCTTGTTTTTGTGTTTCGAAGTCAAACGCTCTGAATAATGCAATGGCTATGAATGGTGTTTGCTTTGGCAGGGACTTTGCGAGCCACAGTTCTGCGGGATGAAGTCACACATTGCGAGGAACATCATAGTGGTTTACTCACGGATGTGTTTACTCATGAATTATCACGTGCCTCTCGCCCGGTGACTCACGGTGGACTACATTTCCTCGCTGATGTAATTTTCCTGCACCAACCACCACCACCCACTCCCTGACACTTCATCCGCGGCTGCTCCTCTGCACATTTGATGACTCCCCAGATGAAATTTAGGAGGATTTTGCCCAGCCGAAGGTAATTAATTCTTCAATTAAAATGTTGTTAAACATTTTTAATGAGTAATTGGCACTGGGGAATCGGATACAAAACTATGTTTAACCAGAGACAGACAGACAACACGGATGTTTCAAAGTTGGTTTCTGCAAATCTGTTCATTGACCCACTTTTTTTCCTCCCCGAGTATCGCACGGCGCAGAAATATAAATAAAAAATCAAATGTGAAGCGTCTCCTGGCACAGAGGATGTGTCCTTCATCTCAGGTGACTACTGCTTCATTTGGCTGCCTCCTTTTTTTTTTCTTCTTCTTTTTTTTTTCCACGCTCTCTAATTAGGGCACGAGACAGCACACAACAACCTGAGATACGGAGCTGCAGAGGAATATGACATCACAGAGCAGGGACACCATCCACTTAACCTGATTTCACTTCGGTGTGAACAAAGACGAGGACAGACAGACAGAGCGGAGCGTGTTTTCAACCTGCTTCATTTTTTAAACGCATCCTGGGAAGCAAAAGGTCTGAATAAAAGTTCCACCTGGTTTTATTTGAACTCTTGTAAAAGTTTAAAGGACAGTTATTAAAAAAAAAAAAACATTTACAACTCACTTAACTCAGACATTTTAGTGATGAAAATTCAAACTCCCAAATGAACGACTTAAAAAAAAGTCAAATTTAATCAGAAAAAGGATTTATTCATGTGATTTATTCATGAAAATACTCAGTTTTTGTCTGATGTCATTTTTTATTTGTTATTGTATGCAGAGTTTTTTAATTTAAGTTAATACAAGCCATTAAAAATACAGAAAAGGGGACTACTTTATTCAGGTAATGTTGCAGTTCTGGCTTCCTACCAGCGGTGGCAGCACTGAGCTCACAATTTTCCAGTTGATAAGCGAGGAAGACGTCCTGCATCATCTTTATACTGGATAAATACCTTTTTTTATTCACAGTAAATCTTTTTACTTTGTCTGATATCAGTTTTTCCCACCTTGTGAATCGCTATTTGTTGAGTTTGCATTTTGTATGTTTTTGTCAAAATGTCACCAAAATTAGAAAAGAGACATTCAATTCAATGTCACTAAGAACACACTGAACAAGCCTGGATATCTTCTCTCTCGTATAACCATGAAAATAAATCACTTCTCATGTGAATCTACTTCATCCTCTCACAATGAAACTAATATGTCAACACCTTTTCGTGCAGTCTGACAGTGTTTTGCACGTTCTGCCAAAGCAGACTCAAATTGAAACATCCTCTCTCGGCGTCTTGACTACACCTGCTCAGCTGCAATCTGCATTTTTTTTCCACCAGTCCTCCACTTTCAGCTCGGTGTTGTCTGCCTCCCGTAATCCTGCGCTAATCAAGTGAAACACATCTGTATCTGAAGGAGCTCCTCTTCCTCTGCGGCGGGAGGAAGCGGGCGAGCGTTTTGTCGCGCGTTCACGAGCCGCAACGTTAGCTAATCACAAAGCTAGTTCAGGGAGGCTCAGTTCATTACAGCTCTGCACTCTGTAGGTTCCTGGCATTGTTCTCTCAATTAGAGACTTGTAAATGTGTTGCTTGCTTAATCACCCAAAAACTGGCCCCTAGGACTTCCCCCTAATGCAACCCCATTAAGAGGGGCCATCAAAACAAAAGATCTGCCTCTAATGGCAATAATCCCTCACTTCTGTCACGCCAAAGCCAAACTTGTATCTTAAATGAGCGATGATGGATGAGAGCGGGCCGCCGTGTCAAAGAGCTTTATTACTGGTGATGGATGCACCGGGCACATCGCACACCAAAACCTCGACCAGGGGGCCCCGTCGCCATCAGAGCCAACCCATCCCAAGTGTGTCTCACTTAACCCGTAACCCGGCGTGTCTGGAAGTCAGATGGCCGTTCTGTCATGGCCGCTCGTGGCGTTGAGCGGGGGGAGAAACGGAGGGAGAAATAAGGGCTTATCCAAACAAGCTCATTAGCACAATTAGTGCTCGTTTTCCTGCCGATGGACCCCCGGAGCTCTCCTAAAGTTTGACTACACACCGCGGCGACTCGGACGACGGGAAGGGGCGACGGGCAGCTGCCTTTACGAGCCAAGGACGGGCTCTCGAGGCAGGTGGTGCAACATGACCTCGTGTGCAGAATATTTTACTCTGACAGACATTTGTAGCAGCGAGTTTGGGTGTTTTTTCACTATTATTTACAATTTTTTGCATCAACCAGTATAATTTTTAGTGCATTCTGCAAGCAAATACACTTGCATGTACATTTTTTTCCACTTCAACATCTTGTTTTGATAAAAAATCACACAGATGTGAATGTTATCTTCAGTTCATCCATGGCGGGCTCTAAATAAACTATCACTTCCCATCAGCCTCCGCCCTGATCAGCTGCTCTATTTTTTTCTTTAATTTGTGCTCACGTGTGACCTACTCCCCGCCTGATACCTCTCTATATTATGCTTGACCTTTGACAATTGGATCACTTGTAACCCCGTCATTCGAGGAGCTGCAGCTTCTCCCGTGGCTGCACTCGGCGTTCTCCGCAGAAGAGCATCCTCTGAGGGAGCACAATCTAAAATGTAAATGCCGTCCATGTGACTGCTTCCAAATAAAGCCGCCGCTTCCCCCACACGCTGGTACGCCAAGCCGCCGCAGCCATTAAGGTGCAGCACAAAGACACATAAACCCTCTAACGTCGTATTCTTCTTAATTATATATGGAAGCCATTATATTCCCCAGACGGCCCGGTATATTTAAAGAAACCAGAGTCCTTCGAACACTTCTCCTCACAGGGATCTCATACTTAACAGGAGATCTGCTCTTAAGGGAGCCTCCTCTGGGTACGCAGGCTGGAAAGAACCAATCACAGCCGCCGCGCCGCCACGCTGTGCGGGATCATTACATATATTTGAAGAGCAACGTTTGCAGATGTACATACGTGTGAGCGGAGAGAGGTTTCCATATTCAACATTCAAGGCAGCAAAAAAAATAAATAAATTAAATATTTGTATTGCAAACGTCCTTAAAATCTGATCAGTTTGAGGTGTTCATCACTTTAAAATCCAAATTCTGTTTCTGCCTTCTGTGCTAAAGCTCCTACTAGCCAAATGATGGAAATAAATGCGAATAAAATGAAAATAAAACTTCTGTTGCCCTTTTTAAATCCAGGAAGGAGCTCAGCTGTGGTCGGGGTTGTTTGTTTAGAAAGAGACGTGGAGTGAATGAGTTCATCGTAGGACTGAAGACACCAAAAACTATTTTCCCTCTTCACCTCTGAAATCAAGAAAGACTTCATTCAAATACAAACTTTGCAGGAAGACAGGCACAGGAGGAAAGGTACGAAAACACTCTCCTTGCAGCAGGAAGTGCCTCCACACCTCAGACTGTAATTAAAGGCGTCGCAGATCGGGGGGCTTTCAGCTGCATTAGCAAGCGTTTCCAGTGACAGGTAATAAAGCAGATCGGTTAATTGCAAATGAATGCACACGCCCCCGTTCCATTAGGCATAAATAATTTGGCCACTTGGGTATGTGCCTCCCAAATTACTTATTCTTTTTGTGTCTCAAATTACCTATTCTTTCTGATGTTGCCTTTAGTTGATTAGCGAGCTGAGCGCGACTAGCCATTGGCTTTTTCCAGGTTTTCAGCCTCTTTTCATATTTCATAAGGTGAAGGAGTGTTCAGATCGGGCTGTGAATTTGTTGTCGGGAGTTGTTTTTTTTGTTTTTTTGCTTTTGTTTGTGCACATGCACAGGGGCAAGCCACTTTCATTACTGGCACAGATGATAATTTATGCAGTTATTCCCAACTTTTGCATTTTTTGGTGCGATTCTGTGCGGGCTTCTCTTCTCACACCTTGTATAGCTTTTGCTTGGGGATGTTGGATGAATATTAAATCACGATGCAGCGGGCTTATTGCTTTTGTTTTCATCTGATGCACACATATATAGCCAGTACATATAAAGTACCATTTTTCACATTCATGAAAGATTCATTGTCCTTGCATGTCTCTAATATACATAAACAAGACAAAGGGATATTTCTTACAGTTGGATCTAGCCGCTGATTGCCTGTGATCCTGGTGATCTCAAAGTTAAATTTTATTCTTCTCTTGATCTCATTAGAAGTCGTTTTCTGTCTTTGAGTGTGAACTAAAAGACCTGTAAATGTAGAGCAAGATGGGTTGCTCATACATGCATATTATCATCTAAATCCCCTATGACATAATCAATTTTTAATTTCAAACAGCCCCATTTTTTGAAATTCATAGCATTTTTCCTACTGTTTCCTTTCTTACATATACATAAATGACTTGAGATGTTTAATGAGTTTCATTTTGGAAACTCTGTCCTTTTCTGCAGGCGGTTTTGTGCAGATTTCATGTTGCGTTAGAGCAAAAGAAGATATGAGTTTGGTCCTCCATTGAGTTTTTTATCACTTGATTTCACAATGCCCAAATAGCTTAAAACAACCTGCAGGCATGGCAGAAAATTCTGAAAGCTGGAACATGCTCGTCCAGGCCGCATGTCAGCAATGTGCATGGTTGTTATTCAGAGATGTTAGCGTTAGCTGTCTCCTCTGTTCTTGGATGGACGGCGGACACATTCTTTCTTTGCAGATTCGAACCAACTTTCCGATGAGGAGTTGGATCGGCCGGCCTGCTTGTTTTCACACGCAGGGTGAAATTTCTTTGTGGACTTCTGCAACTTGAAGCCTCACATCCCTCTCTGTGTAGATTAAGAGAGATGTTTACATGTCTAGTTACAGAAATATAATGCGCTCTGCAGGTTAAACATATTTTTTAAATATAAACATAATATTCATGTTTACTGTCCCATCAGATGACTCTTGTTTATCAGATTAAACAGATTTCCATATTAGAGATTAAGAGAGTAAGTGGGTGAAATAACGCTTCATTTTGTGGTTTGTTGTGTGTATTTCTCAAACGCAGCCCCACTCTAATGTCATACGGGTTCATTCCTGCCATATGGGATGGAAATTAGAGATAAGAAGCTTTTCCGTGTTTACAAGTTGACAGTGTTCACGCTGTGTGTACGATTATGAGGCCGTTTGTCCCGTGAGGGTTAACACTGTGATGAATCTGTGACCATATAACACAATGTTCTTTAAACTTTGATTTTTTTTGATTGATGGCCTTTGGATTACTTGAGGAATCCATATTTTTAGGTACTTTTATGTTACAGCTTACTGTTGGATGCGTGGGAGCTCTCAGTAAAATTTATCATAATGGTGATTTGGATGCTGACATGAATGATGTTTACAAGTTGGTAATTGATGATTACATTAACTCGTTGATGTACATCCAGTTTAACTTTGCACTGATGGCTCCTCTCACTAATAATAGTCCAAAATCCTTTTTTTTATTTCCATATTCACCAGCTTTACCTTGTTTTGGACGGAGGATGCATGTTAAACCACATTTGCTATAATATCCAGAGTTTCTCTTATCTAAAGCGGAGAGAAGTGTTCAAAATCAGAGCATTTTTAATGAAATGTCATCATAGTAAAGCTTTCTAAAGCTTTCTATATTTAATTTCCCTAAAATGCTCATTCAATTTAATTTCCCCCCTAAAAATGCAGCGAGACTTTCACCAGTCAAACTCCCAGAAGGAGCTGTGATGGTGACCAGACCCCCCCACACACACACACACACACGCACAAACACACTCTCTCTCTCTCTCACCCCCTGCTGAGCGAGCCCGCATGTCGTCCCCAGCCCTAATTAAAATGTTTCCTCATTATCAGGTCGCGACAGCCCTAATTAAAATGTCCTTCCTCATTATCATCGATTGCCCCGCGCATTTTGGAAAACAACTGCAGTGCTGAGCTCTGGCAGCGGCGGTGACGGCGGCCAAATATAGACATGTGACACTGGTCTTTAGCCTTGTCAGATGGTCCCGGTCCGACATGAGAGCGAGAAAAGTGGGGCAGCAGCCGAGTCTCCCCAGCGGACGCTGGACCACAGCTCACAAACACACACACACTCACAAACACACACACACATATAAGACCGCAGATGGCCGGTGCCCCATTCCAGGGTTCATCAGCCACAAGAAAAAACACACAAGAAAAACAAACTTCCATCCAGTCATTAATGGTATGATTTATTCATCAGCCACAAGAAAAAACACACAAGAAAAACAAACTTCCAATTAATGGTATGATTTATTCAAACAAGTGTGTGTTGTTGTGTTGTTGAGAAAGTTTCTCATTTGTTCAATCTGTGGCAATATTTCTGTTTCTTCGCTGGACGAGGCCGTCATGGAGCCGTATCAGGCTTACTTACTTTTTCCAATAAAACACGTTCAAATATTAATGATGCTGAAATGCTCCATCTTAATGAGGGTATTTTTAAAAAGAAAACTCACATTTATATCAGGGGCCAATTCTGAGAGCTGGATGAAGACATTTGTATGTTTGAAGCTGTGACACCTTACAGCTTAATTGGGAATGAACAACTTAAACGTCGCACAACTTAAACCCACGAAGGATCAATCTTTAGCACAGCTCTTATTATACACATTATTATCTTATAACGTTAATCCAGAAGTTACAGAGCAACATCAGCATTCATTTATAGTCCAGCTGATTATTTTAAATCCAACTTTACCTCTAGTTCTTCATCTTCACACCAACTCTTTTGTCTCTTTCGCTGCTAAATGCTTCACTCTCTTCATCAGCTTTGTTCGCCAGCTATTCGGTGCTGGACAGGTCGAGTACGGGGGGGGTTTGTGGAGAGTTATTTTGCTCGCTTCTGCTGCAAACGACACATATGAAAGCACTGAGAAGCAAAATAATAAAGTTGTGGGCCCAAATAACAAGCTGACAGCAGCTTGAAAGCTCCATAAAGAGAGCTGGATGATTGGTTAGTCGCTACGAGCAATCCCCTTTCAAATTAAAGTGCTGTTTTTACATAAACAGTATTAATAAATGCAGCTTTAAGGCTCCTTGAGTTACAGTGTCCCATAATTGACCTTAAGTCATAGTTTTATCTAAAGACAGGAAAAAAGGCTCAATACTGCAACATGTTGCCATCAATCATTCATCAGCCAATGTGGGCACTGAAACACGTCAGCCAATAAATGATTCATGGGAACATATTGCCTTCCATGAACCTTTTCTCCTAATTTTAGATATTATTTCTAGCACCCTGCGTGTCCTATAAGGAGGCAAACAACTCACCCGCTGCCCCTTTAAATACCGCCGTGCATTTTTATAAATCGAGGCTTCAGGTTTTATCACGCTTGACGGACAGATGGACGGACGAATGGACAGACTGAGCGAGGCAGACAGACACGCAGGCATGTCAGAGGAGGCACGCTGCCGGCTGGCGAGGCAGGAGAGAGGGAGCATCTGCCGGCGGGTTTGAGGAGCAGCCATGGCTTCTGTGAATCAGGAGCTCCCCCGACGCCGGTGGCGGGCCAAGAAGGGCCACGGCGGTGCCAACGGGTCAGGGGAATCACAAACGGTTCAAAATATCATCACCTAAAAGGCTCGGAAACATCTAAACCTTCCTCTTCTGACGTTCACCAGGATACCTGCACGTAAAAATGAAGCCTGAAAGTCACCAAACAACATCATTTAGAGGGGTGAGGTGGGGGGGTATTTAAATTCAAACTCTGCAGGCTGTAATCACGATGGCTAACTCCGCTGCTGCTAGTTCCTCTTTTTCTGTTCATTCATTGTCGAATCTTAAAAAATACAGACGCAAAATTTTATGCAGCAGACAGGAGGACTAAACAGTAAGTATTCAGAACTTCGTCATGTCATAGCAGATGAACGCTGGATTATTAAAGGGTTAATCCACCCAAAACACACAAAAAATAGCCCTGCAGATAGTTTAAGGTGTGTTTATGATGATTTTGAGCCAATTTACTTAACGATAGATAGCTAGTTATCAAATTAAAGGGAAAACCCCAAACATTTACCATCTTACACACAGAGATATCTGACCAAGCACGTGTGTTGGGTTTTGTTTGTCAAAACTTTAAGATATTCATTATTGAGCTAAATATCATGGAGGTAAATTTGATTTCAACGGTTAGTGAAAAACTCTCAGATGTCTCTCAGAAAACAAACTAACAGTCACTGTGATGTTGAGTAAGTCATCAGCAGATCCCTCTTTTATTATTTTCTACCATAAAAATGATCATTTAGGTGAGCTGAACATCGAAAAATGATTCAGAAACAATTTGAAAATGAAAAAATATTCACCGATCAGGATAAATAAGTAGTTTTAGTTTCGGTTTAGAGACAAAAACCATCTTCAAAATAGAAATACAGGAGCTGAAAAGCAGAAATCTCAGCAGGTGAAGTTTGGATCAATGACCCCCATCAGCCTCCTCCTTTTGTCCTTCTGGGGGCAACAACAAATTTTTCATATTTGCCCCCCTTTTTTTTTCAACATGGAGATAAAAAGAAAGCCTCTGAGGGCAGCACCACGGTCACACTCGTCCGAGCTCCACAAACCCGATTGCTGGAGTTCGCCCGAGTGCGTCTCCTCCCCCCTGCTGGTTATCTACAGAGAGCCACAGTAAAAAGAGCAGGGGCGAGTTGTTGGGGGGGTGAAGGGGGAGTTTACCAAACACATCCGCGGCCCATTTGACCACAGGGGAGGCCTGTCAATGGCCCAGATAGTTCTGGTAATTTCTCAGCGTTGACTCTGCTGCTGCTGCTGTGTTTTACATATTCAGAGAGGGAATCCAATATGGAGGGAGATGGAGGGGTACGGGGGGGGGGCTCCCTTTATTCTGGCGTGCGTGCGCTGGATCGCCGGGGCAGGGGCCGAGTTCTCCTCCGACTGATACGCCTTGATGTCGAGAAAGGCGTAAGGTATATTTGAAATACGGAGGAGAGAGGAAAAGAGGAAGTAAACAGGATTAGCCGCTATCAGCTGCGCTTGCACAAACACACACACTGTATATATTTGCAAGCACACACACTGTAGGATTTGCAAATGAAACATGAATAAGTAAAGCAATAAAGCATTCTCGTGATTCGCAGGCCTCAGTCAGAGAAATATTACTCCGCTCGGACCATATGGGCAAATAAGTGTTTTTCTTAATACAAGTAGTCGAGCATGATTCTGAATGGAATGATAATTGACCTAAATGCTCCTCTCCTGCAAAGCCAGTGACAGCAACTCGTGGCTCATAATGCCATGAAAGCACGGGAGGCGAATATGAGGGAGGCGCCGACGCTTCAATTGCGACCAAACAGGCGATCAGTTAAAATAAAAAATATGAAAAAAATAAATAAAAAAGCGCGCTCGCCACTCAAAACGTCAAGAAAAATGAGCGCAGCGTGCGTGCGTCTTTTTTTTTCCCCCGCGGCGCCCTGAAGAATGAACGTGATTTTCTGAAACTTGTTTCTGCGTGTTTTTCTGAATATCAGATATCAGAGGGGCCGTTATTTTGAAAATCAAACTCCCAATACCACCCCCACCTCCCTCTCTTCTTCCCTCCCTCCCTTTTCCAACCTCCCCCACAATACAAGCGGCGGATGGTGCTAATTTCAAAAACATCATCTCCTCCACGCCGAGTTCAGGAAGTTGATTTATAGACGGTGCTCGTGGAGTTAATTGCAGTGCGCAACACCAATCAGTCTTTGGGGAGATTTCTAAGGCAAGCGGGGATTAAATCGACCCCCAGCACAAACAAACAAACAAACAAACAAACATATTCATATCTCCCCATATTTATTTATCAATGTTTTAGATTGCGGTCTGCCTCCAAGATTGCCCCCTTTTTTCTGCCGAAGATTCAATAAGTTGACAGAAACATTGTCAGCACCGGGGTGTCGCTTTATATCGACGCTGCCAACAAATCTGTCTTTGGGAAAATGGAAATGTATGTGTTAAGCACGCCCAAGTGATGCAACGCACACACACACACACGCTCCCAGCACCCCTCCCTTGTTGGATCCTCGAGAGTTGCTCCTCCACAAAATGATCATCGTTGTGTTCGGAAGCATTCATCTTGATTATAGAGACAGAAATGCTTTGATAATGATCTGCAGGAGACGGTCGTCAGAAGTTTGTCAAAAAACACTAAATGTCAAATCCCCGGCGGTGGTATCTAACTATCTGGTGGCATGACACAGGCTGTCATGCACACGCACACACACACACACATGCACACAGAGCCTCCTCCTCTCCCAGACTTGGCCAATGAGACGTATGCCTCTTATTGCCTCCTCGCTGTATTGCACTGAGAGAGATGGAGTGGAGAGCATGCAGCTGCAGACCAACAACAGCAGCAGCAGTGTGTGTGTGAGTGTGTGTGTATGTTTATATGCATCTCTGTGTGTGTTGGGTCGTCTGACAGAACACATATGTTGAGGGACACAAAAACACTGCGGGAAAATGGAAACAGGATTCGGCAAAGAGCTGTTTGTGTACCAAGTTGTTAGGATTGTTGAGCGAGTTTCTGTCGGAGTTCAGAAGTTAAGTTTTTCAGGAGGCTGAAAGACAATAAATCAGTTTGTGATTGATTTTCAGTCATCAGAACGATTATAGTAAGCATGGGATGTTCAACATAAAGGACAGACGAGTGGGATATTGTAATTTTATGCAACTTGAGTCTTTTTGAATGTCATTTATTGTGAACACAGTGATGCTGAATAAAGAAATAAACACAGATATGCAATTTCTGTGTGCTTAACCTTGAACCTTAAATGTATGCAACCTCTCACTGCCTCATGTTAAAAGGTCTCAAAGCAAAAAAAAAAAGTTCATTTCATCTTTGAAATAAGTTTGACTCACCTGGAGGTTTGTTTTCAGCATCTAAATATGACTTGAACAGAACATCTAACTAATAAAACCTCTTAAAATGTTTACAGATTTACTCTTCACTACGATTTCTCTCTTTTTCTGTATTTTATGGAGCTAAGGAAGCAACTTCAGAATTAATCATCATAATTCATCTTTTTATTTTGTGTCTCTTTGTATTATTTGTCTTGATATAAATCTTGTGTTGCTTTAATAGAAATTGAATATGAGAGAAAAATCTGACCTTTTTCCATATTTAGGTCACATGATGACAGCTGAGCCCTCTCTGTGTGGGCAAACTCCATTTACTGATGAAGACTGTGTGATGCGTCTGAAAGCTCGAGAAAGTAAGTGAACCTCACATTTTTTTATTTTTTTATTTTAGTCAAATGCAAAAATCTCATCTTTTAATTGCATATTTTAAATTTAGGCCAGTTTTTCTTCCTGAAATGTGTCCAAAAAAACTTTTTTACTCTCCAGCAAAATGTAATAATATGTTTTCGGTCAGTTCATTCCACCTTTTCTCATTTAAATCTCATTTAAGTCACTTATCTTCGAAACTTTCGTCCCTTCTAAAACCCAGTTTGTAAAATGGATGACGCTAAATGCACCATTTTTAAAGTCCCGCCTCTTACTGCTTCTCCAACTGACCTTCAATTCATAATTAGGACTATCACATAATTGACAACTAAAAATAAGATTTTAATTTAGTTAATGACCTAATGTTATTTCTGGGAAGGAATTTTGAATTTCGAAATCGTAATTGTCAATAAGATGTCAAATCTTCCAGTTTCTGCATCCAGACTAACCAGAGAGAAGCAGAAATGTGACACAGAGGGCTCAGATTTCTACATTTATACACGTTCACAGCTCATTTTGCGGTAAAAGTACGACTCAATCGGCTTTTGTCCGCCTGCACAATCACTCTGTCACGCGCACGCCGTGTCGCAGCTTTATAATTTAAATGTTAATGACATCACAGGTTTCACTTCTTTAGGAAGAGTTGATCAGCTCACAAATGCCGACTGGCAGGTACTAAACGGTAAAAAGGCGAGGAATTACTCTTTAAAATGCTAATGAGGGCTAAAATCTGTGTGTGTGTGTGTGTGAATGAAGCACTTGCTGTATATGCATGAGCGCTTGTGTATGTATTTGCAGCCTCCGAATGAACTGCCAGCTTTCAATACTATTACACTGTGTGACCTTTTTAAAGGGACTGACATAATACGCAGGATTTAGTTCATTACTGAGCAACTTCGGGCTTTTTTTTTTGACAAGTGAGATCCCAAGAGGAGGCCGGACAGTCACATCGGCCTCCTGATTGAAGGTTAATATTAAAACTTTAAAGTAGATTTCAAGAAGTTTTATGAGAATTATCTTTGTTATAGTATCATAAAATCAAATACATAGTGAGTGTTCTCGCCGCCGCCCGCCCCTCGTGTTGGTTTTTCTCTCTGCCTATGGCCAGAGCGGTCGCACCCGCCGCCCGCCCTCTGCCGCTGACAGCCTCCCCGGCTTCCCAGAGAGCAGGCAAACATCTTGAGCGGGTACAAACGTGGACCGACCCTCCCTTTGGCTGACGTCCAAACTCCGTCTCGCGTCTTCTGGGAGAACAAGAGGAGAAATGGAACAACTGGTTTTAATGAAACAATTACAAGACACTAATTATTATGTTAATGTTTTGCTACTATCATCAGCCACCGCTAACAGCCTCCTGCACCTAGAGGTTCAGAGCCTGCCGTGTGTGTGTGTCTGTGTTTTTTTCTTTTCAGCTAGGTGGGAAGATGGACGTTTTTCAATAGGCAGCAGTGTGTACGACGGGAATGTGTTGAAAAGTAAAAAGGGCCACAAAGCGCCGGCTGTTGTCATTGAATGTCAGGTACATTAATTCCCATAATGCTCAGCGCAAATAAATTAGCAGCGGGGTTGCCAGTGATTCAAAGCCATCGGTTTTAGGTGTGTGTGTGTGTGGGAGGAGGAGGAGGAGGAGGAAGGAGAGGGCTCAGGAGACAGGCCTGGAGGCGAGAACACACACATGAAGCACAAAACACACGCAAAATAGACACATGCATCATGCAGACGCATGAATACACACATGTAAACACATGCATCATGCGCAGCCTCCACACACACGATAAGCAGCAGTGCACCGAGGAGGACATTGTTAACGCGGCGCCACTCGTACATGTGCTGTGCATTAAAGGATAATTCCACCTTCCTGCAGGTTGTGGAAGGTAAAAAGTGTTTGATGGCATCGTTCTGTACACAAACACCAAACGGTTGCTAAATTACAACAATAAAAGCCACTTAGGAGCTTCTGAAAGAGCTCGACATGTCACAGGTTGCATTTTTCTCCAAACTGGAGACCGTGAAAGGTTTTTATCTTTTCCTCCCCTCTGACAGGACGTGATAATCTATGAAAAGCAGATTTTAAAAATAAGTTATTTAACAAGCCAAAATGCAGAATATTCTTCGGTTCCAGTCTCTTAAATGTGAAGATTTATGTCTTTACGCTGTTTTATATCATTAAAAGTGAAATAGCTTTGGGGACTGTTTATCAGAACAACAAGCAATCTGAAGATGTCACTTTGCTGAAAACTTGTGATCAGCATTTAATTTTTTACTATTTCCTCACATTTAAAACACATCTGTGGATCATAAAATAATTGTTCTCTTGACACACATTGCAAAAAAGTAATCTATTACTGAGTCCTAAAAACTCTTAAAAGGATTTCTTTCATGTTTCTTGAACGTTGTTGCTGCACTACAATGAATAATCTAATTTAATTTTATAAACAACTTGAAACTAACTGATTTGCATTCAAATTGTTTGGGATGTTAATTTTTTTTTCCTTCATGTTTTAAGAAAACTGACTTGGTAAAGCTTCACGGGAACTAATTTCTAAAGATACTGTACTCTGAAATAATTTTAATCATTAACTTCCCCAAATAAGCTGAAGAATCAGCAGGGTGAGTTGATCTAGTCTTGTTCTCTGTGACTTGTGTGTCCCTGATCCAGCTAATATTTTATTATACCTCATCTTCATTACATAGAAAAGTTATAATTAAAGAACCAATAAGTAAATATATTATGTAGCTCAGCTGAAGACTGTTTTCAGTCGGCCTTAACTATATTTACACCTCTATTATACTGTGGCAGGAGTCAAAATCTCACAAACAATCATCTCAAAATGAACCAAAACTATCTGAGAGAAGTATGAAACGCTCGACCCATATTTGTTCACGTTCGTCATTGTGCGCCATTTGTTGTCGACACTGCTTTCTCAGCCAGGTCTCCCTCTGAAATAAAGAGTTTTTTTATTCTCGGTGGGACTACCTGGCTGAATGATGGGTCAATGAAAGGAGCAACAATGTCCCAGACTGTCTGCCACAAGTCAGTGAAAGAGGTGATTCATGAACAGTGGGCACTAGGTCTTGGCTCGGACGCTTTGATTGAAACCTGTTTAGCAACAACTGCTAATTTCATTACATGGTGTCAGCGCACACTGAGCGGCTCCTAAAGGGCCTGCTTTGAACTCTCAGGGCTCAAACAATGACACGGGCCAGTCAGGGGGCCTGATGGGAGTGTGACGGGTCGGCGGTGGGAGGAAAAACAAAAAAACCTCCCCGCATAAAAAAAAAAAAAAAAGAGGACGGAGGTTTTTCATAATGCTGAAGTCTGTCAAATATTTTGATATGTCCCACACACCATGGTGCAGCTCCTCCTGGGCTTTTTGCCTTTCAGCGGGAAAACAATTGACTTTCTTCACGATCAAGTCGTTTGCCTCCCCGCCTCCAGGCAAAACCTTTCATGAGGAGCCATGGCTTGCCGTTGCAGCTGTTCCGCTGGGGTTCTTCCCATGGACACCGGGGATAAAAACTCTTTGAGGAAGCCACTTCAGTTGTGTGGCCTTGCAGGTTTCTCTCTTCTTTTTTTTTCTCTCATCCAAAACTTGGCTCGCAAGAAACTTTGTGGTCGTTTTTTTTCTTTGTTGGACTGGGTTTGATTTTTTTTTTGTTGGTGATGGTGATTAACTGAAGCAATGATTAGTTTAGTCAGCTTGTCATATATGCGTATAAAATCTGTGTACACTTAAAAAAATAAATTATACTTTGGTGACTTCTACCAGCGAGGTAGCGCTGCAGAAATTTTCTTCATATGAGAGTTGATTTTTTACACTTTAATGGTTATGCAGGACCATCTGCGTCATCCACAAGATCAATAATTACCTGAAACACGTGCTGCAGCCGATCTGGCCCATGTTAACTGCCCCTTAGTGGATCATCTGTATAATGCAGGAAGTGGAGGGATCTCATGACCTCCTTGTAGCGGCTCATGTTGCTTATTAAGCTACTTATTTAGCTAATTTCAAGAAAGTTGTGGAAGGATTAAAAGTTGTACATCAAACATTTGCTGGATTGACATTGCATATAATTCTGAAAGAAATGGTGTACTTTGTCATAATATAATTGAGGTGGTACAATGGTTCATGATCTTTATGGTTTTTAATGTCATACACTCTTAACTATTTGATTAAATACTTATTATACTAATACTTAATACTTCAGTAAGCGATATGAAGGTACATTAAGTAGAGGAGAGTAAAGTAAAAGTACTAAATATGCACAATAAATTGAGATTAGAAAGCCACAAACAGTGTATGATGGAATAGTTACCTTCTTAATACTCCTGAATAAGGTGGCATGCTGACAATGATAGCATGGCATAATACAATATATAATAATACGCTGAAGTGTAGTCAGATATAATATAGAATATTTTATAATAGAAAAATGGTAAATCATTATGCAATTCAGTTTTCCTCTACAAAAATCCCAGTTGAGGTGAATAAATCACCATGAAAGTCAAACATGTCATATATGATACAAACATTATATCATACATGCAAATTTAAGTTGCGCCAATTTCTTGTTATTCTCTTAAAACGTTCAATAAACAGATAATCAGTTAATGTTGCAGTCAAAATTGCAGCTTCAAGACACAAAAGTCCAAATAGTGAGATTTTCCATCTGAAGATTAAAAAATACACTGACTGATTTGTTAAGATGGACATTTTTTGCAGCGTGCACAACTTTTTATAGCGCGCGATCCTCCTCTCTCACAGAATAAGAAACAGCAGACTTCCAGAACATGCACCATGAAGGTAACTTTGTAAAGTTCACTGCGGATAGAGGAGACGTATGAATATTCATGAAAAATTACCCGAGCTTGCTGTGCCTGATAGCGGGCCCTTTTCTGCCGCAGTATTAGGCCTGTAAAAGAGATGAAAGGCTTGCGAACCATCCCCACTTCCTTGGCCTTATACTGGGACACAATGGCCAACCAGCCGCTCAATTAGTCTGCCATCTTAGACTGACTGTTTGACAGGTCTAGCTAATTGTTAATCCCGCCATAACTGTTGCTCAGAGTAATTAATCATGTAACAAAAGGGGCTCTCAGTGAGGCAACCCCACCAGTGCGGATGTGTGTCAAACCAGGAGGCGAGAGCTGGGGGAAAAAGCAGCGGTAAAGGTTGTTCAATTTACAGCTGAGGTTGATCAACAAATATTTAATCTTCATTTGTGGCACCTTAGCGGCCGCGTCGGGTTGTTTTTCCGCGGATGTAAACCGGTGCGTGAGTGAGATCCTCCCCGGCTTATGTAAATGCGTCCCCGTGTGAGCCCCACAGGAACGGGATCCAGGGGTCAAGGACCATTCATCATGAGATGGAGTGTCATTTTCTCCACTTCATACGCAGGCAGCTGCTTAAGAGGAGGAAGAGAAAAGGAGGTATTCTTTGAGGGGGGAAAGAAAAGGCAGAGCCAAGCACAATCCGGGCTTCAGAGAGGAGATTGTGGGGAGGTAAGGGGGGGTTGAATAGGAACACAAGGTGCCACTGTGTCAGAATTCAAATGTGAGCACAACCGGTGATGTCATTCACCTCCCCAACCCCACCTCGAGTCATAAGACGAGCAGCATTCCTGGGAACGGGAAACGGACACAAAGAGCCACCGTGTTTTGCAGTTTTGCAGCACTGACTCATTTCGTTGTGACCCATAAGTGATTTTTTTTTTTTTTTCTCGGTGTGTCCAAATGATGATTAATATCTGTTTTCTATCTCCGTGCTGAATGGTCGCGGCAGCAAACAAGAGCACCTCTTGTTCAGATGAAAAAAGGAATTCAAGGCTCCCAGGCTATGGGATCTCATAAAGGCCAAATTGGATAATTTGAGGGAAAATGGACAGAGGTCATATCTCATCTCCATCTTTTTTTTCCTTTCTTTTTCCTTTTTTGAGATTTAAAGACAGTCACGCGATAGATTTGGTGTCCATGTAAAGGTCACGGACCTTTCTGGGCTTCCAAGGATTCATTAAAAGTTGTTTTTGCTTAACACTTTTCTGACAATGAAAGATCAAACTGCTGGACTGACAGAAAAATTAGGAGTCAGGGCCGATGGCTCACCTCATCATCCATCCATAATCACCTCTTGAAAGTCTTCCCAATTCCCCCACACTGCACCGAACCTCACTTTCCTTTCGCGAATAACAATCAGCAGACAAGAGCTGCGTTATTGCTCCGCCGAAAGGGAGGAAAACCTGATGATTTGAGCAACAAAACAAAAGCCTCCGGGGAGCCACTGGCTGTCCCGCCGGTCGACCCACCTCCACCGCCCCCGTTGCAGGACCAAAGCTCAATACCACACACAAAAACCTGCAGACAATAAACAGAAACAGTAGGAATCCTTCCCTAATTTGACTTGCTCCACAGGTGGTCACCAGCTGCTTGTGAACAGGTTACTCGGGGGCCCCAACGGAGGAGCGGGGATTTTCATTTTAAGTGGAACAATGGGCAATCGCTCAGGTCCCAAAACCAGGAGGTCATTTCTTTCTCTTCCTTTTTTGCATTTTTTTTTTTTTTATTTGGCAGTGCCTGGAGGTAAGTAGCAGCTCCACGGCAGCAGACAGTGAGGGCTTTTGTCTCTACGTCTGTGCACCAAGATGGGGGCTATCAGAAATTCCCCCTGTCTTAGTTCACATGATTCAATGAGAGCCCTGTGTGTCAGTCTGAGGACTGTTCTTTTTTTTGTCTATTCATGTCGTACACCGGAGGGAAAGACCCAGCTACGCTGACGGCTGGAGGCCTGCTTTTACTCATCCAACGAGACAACAAACTCTGCAGAACTCAGAATTCATTTAACTCATAATTACACAGCTCTTTATGCAGAGCGGTGCCACAGTGTTTGAAAGGAGCAATGGTCATCTACTTATAATCCTTGAAATCCCTTGAATATGCTACCATACCTCAGTAGATTAATCGTATTACCTCTATGGCAACTACCAAAGAGCCAGATAAACGGATAAAAACAACCTTTTGTCTCTGGGCGCTGGCACATGGTCAGATTCAAAGAACTTCTCCTCACACAAAATGAAAGATGAATCTAAGTAGAAGATGTCGTGCAGGCAGAAGGGCTTTTCCAATAATCCTCAGTCTTGTGAATGGAAAATCAAACTGCAGCCCTGAGGCAGAAACAGACACCTGACCACCCATTACGAGGAAGTAAGCTGGCATAAGCAAATGTCGTAATGTGAGTCAAAGATGAAACATCTCTCTGGAGGCACATGGGACAGACTGCATAAATATGGAAAGAAATGCTGTAAAAGAAAGAAAAATCAAGTCAGAATTTTTCAGAATTTAAATCTAAAGGAAAAACTGCACAGCATTAAAGACTTTATTAAGTTTTGGAGTTAATATAAGACATTAAACTCTACTGGCGACCACTGGGATTGCAACACCATCAAATCTCTGGCACATGGACGAAAATGAATAACAATTTGCTTTATGCAAATGGAGGATGATATTGTCCAAAATTACAGGGAGAATTGTTGAATTTGTCATTGAAATAGCCTTGGAAAGAAACAGTTTTTTCTGGCAAAAGCAGAAACGGTGGTTGCTGGCACGCAGCGCGTTCATTGGACTCTAATGTCCATTCTGCTTGGTTTAGAACGGAGTTTCTGTCTAATCAAACCACACATCTTCCAAAAGTGAAATAAAAGAGCAACGACTTCATTTGAATCCGAGTCACTTCATTCATCTGCTTGCAACGGTCCCACAAGAAAAACTAAAACCAGTTTTTTGTCACCTTGGAGCCGAATTTCGTGTGAAAGCAGCAGCGAAGAACAGCCGGAGGCCAAAAGCTACCCTAAAAATGATAAGTGCAATTAGGGTTCACTGGTGAAAGTCATTTTCTAAGAAATACTTGAAAAATCTATACAGAGAAGAAGTTGGAAAGTCAAACAGAATTGTCCTAAAATTGTGTTTTCATTATCCTTTACATTAATTTAAATTTGGATTTTAGACAAATGGAAAATCTCCAATTTCCATTTTTTGTCAGTGCTGTTGGTTACCTGAGAGGGCTTTTCTCTTAAAGTCCTGGTTTCACTTAATTCAGTCCTAAAATATTTGTTCTTAACTAGAATCCTCGACAAAGTTTTTAGCTTTGAACAATGCTTGGCCATTAAACACGAGCTTCTACATCCCAAAAGATCTGTGGGGTTGAACAGGTTAATTGTTAAGATGTGATTTTCCCATAAAACCATCAAATTAGCTACATGAGGAAAAGTCACATGAAATACCGAGACTAAATGTAAAGGAATTCTGGATACGCTTATTTCCTGTAAGTGAGTTTTACCACCTATTAACTGATGCATTTGTAGTTTGTAGTTTTATTATTTTTCATCCTTCCCTCAGAGTTCATTCAGGGCTGCAGCTGATGAGCCGTGGCGGCGGCGTGCTGTCCCTCAGGGTCACCTTAAACCGCGGTCAGGGCACTCAGCCTCTCCTCTCAGTGCCCTAAAATAAAACTTTCATCTCCCTCGTCATCGCATCCCGAACTTGCCCCCACGTCCCTTCATTTAAATTCACACAGCTGATGTTTGTTGTGAACAGGCGCTGTCAGAGAGGATAAAGAAAGGTTACCTGGTGGCTGAGAGCGAGACGCTTTACACCAGCAGATTTATCCGCACTGATGTTTTGATGTCACCACCGGCTCCTCCGGGCGCTTTGCTGTTGTAACGAACCAAACCCCAATCAAATCTTTGAAGTAGTCATGTATGCATAAGCGCCGTCTACCTTAATGCTAAATAATTAGCAAGCGAGCGCGCGGCTCACTGGGATTGCTACCTCAGGGCTAAACTTGCTTTTCCTGCTTTGATCATTACGTTAATTAAATCTGGCTCCCTTGACAGGTCGGGGGCTAAAAAACAGGTAGGTGTCATAGGCACCTCGGCGGAGACAGAAGCACCTGGTGTGTGTGAGCGCTCCAGCTGTCAGCGGCGATGCCTTAAGAGTCAGACGGCGGTGGCGTGGCGTAATTCGAACCGATGTCCCAAAAGGGGAGGGGAGGGGAACGACTCAATTGTAAGACACCCCGATTCTCCGGTCTGGAGGCGGGCGAGGCTGCATCTTTGCGGCAGCTTTGGCCAGAGGAGGAAAGAAGTCATGTTGTCAGACCTCAGTGTCAGCTCGCGTCATAACCACCGCCTGGGGGACAAATTAGAAGTGTGTTTCGAGAGATGTGTCAAAAGTGTTCTAGGTCCACATCACAGCAGAGAAATCGTGCAAAGAGGGACCTAAACCAAAGACAAACGCCAAGGGCAGTCAGAGGAGGGACTCACCTATCATTTATTTAAATCAAAATGGCTCGAAACTTTGAATAATTACACAACTGTGCATTCATGTGTGGTCTTTTAATGCAATTATTCATGTAGGGCTTTTACAGGAGGTCAAACTATAAGCACCTCATGAAAAAAAAGGACCAAACTCTCGAGTCAGTAATCAGTGTTAGGGTAAAAAAACTGAAGGTCAAAGGTCACAGGGCCGTGGGTTTGGTTTTAGAAGTCAGTGAAGTCATCGGTTTGCATATATTAATATTAAATATATAGATTTATAAGAAATTATGACAATAATTTTTGCCAGTATAAGTTCCAGATATCTAACAAAAGATTGATTGTTATGAAAAACATACTGAAATTCACATGTAATGTCTTTGATAGAGAGCTGCGACTGAGATAAGGTTGTACATCTTTAACCCTTTAACCATAAACCAGTACACTTTTATGTGCCATAAAAATCAACCATGTCACGTGATTAATGTTCTGTTCTCCTGTCTTTTTATTAGAACATTAAAAATATTACACATCCTCCCCCCAAAAAACAAAATACAAAGCTGATTATTATGAAGCCAAACAGTCCATAAGCTCTTAAGTCCTGGATGACCCTAAAAATGAGACTCTAAGTCTGACTGCTGCTGCCAAATCTGAGACCCAAACCTGAGATCCAAAGTTATATTTTTGCTTTATTTTCTTTTAATTACTGACCTTAACTTCGCCGTGCTAATATTACATATTTTCCACACTCCACGCTTGCTACACAATACTCACCTTTATACAGACGCTTGGCGCAGTCAAAGAGAGAAAAAGCTAAATTCTTAATATATTGCATTTCAAAAGAACCGGGTCAAACTCAAAGCTTCCTACAACGAAATGGCCCAAACCCAGCGGGTCCAGAGAAAGTATCAGGTTTTAGTTCAGGGAGCGAAACTCTACAAAGCGCCGGCTGCTGCACAGCGAGAGTTTAAGGCGACCTAGATGAATGTATCTCCATTTTTATCACCTCCGAGCTCATCTGGAACATGACAGCTCAAAAGAGGACGCCGTTTTAGAGATTTTTTCACCAAATCACATTCAGTCGAACAGCAGGAAGAGAAGACAACTGAAGGAGATTGAAATATGCTAACTCCTTTGTGCTCCAGCTGAAGGTGCATCCATCCAAAACCTCTGATTGTTAATATTTCAAGTCTGGAAAAACATTAAAACGCCATTTCAGGAAGTATTTATCGTCTCTTAACCTTTCTGCTCAGGCTGGAAGTGGGTCTCTCCTCGACACAAGCAGACGGGCAGAAAAATCTCCCCGTCCATGATGGAAAATAAGGCAAATGACATTAATTTCATATGAAATAATCTAGATTGTGTTTGTTGGATCAACTGGAATTCAAAAGCGACTTTTTTCTGCCTGAGCCCAGCGGCCTTTCCTCCACATCCTCATCCAGCGCCCCACACCACAGAGCGTTCAGTAGTAATTAGTGTCTTCAATATGTTTAACCATCCCACATACCTGTTTAATCAAACCGTTTTCTGGGCATGTATTCAACCTTCAAAGGCAGCGTTTGAAAAGGACTCGGAAAACACAAAAGCGAGTCGTCTGTGAAGCTCCTTTTGATCTAGATCATTAACGTTTTGGAATCAGAAGTTGACATAAGGCCCGGTTTTGTTGCCGCACTCCTGGATCCGTTTCTGTGCGGTGGAAGTTGAAGATGTTTGGAAAATTGCTCCGATTATAGTGTTCATGTGCCATTTGATACCGGTTCCAAGAACAAGGGGAGCTTCAGCCAAACCAGACTACACCAATAAGAGCTGGCGGAACTGGCCGTCCTTTCATAGACCACATGGTCTCTTTACCGAGTGGACACATTTTATTATCATGGTAATCGACTTTGTAATTTCGGTGTGAACAGCCCCACCCTGCTCCGTTTACAATGGAGAGATCTCAACATCAATTAAAGCAGAGTGTATCAAGGAACAATGCTTTACTAGAAAGGACAAATGAAATGGACTCTGACTATTTGAAAGGCTACAGGTTTGTTCATCAGGAATGTCATATTTCAGAGTAGATGTGTCAATAATTGCTGCTGCTTAGCTGTTTTACCTTCCTGTTTTGCAGGATCGGCTCATTAAAGCCCAGATAAATCCTTCACTGTGCTGATTCAACTTGTAAAACCTGCTTTCCGCCAACATACATTAGCTCAAGGTTTGGCCGTATACATCAAAGATTGTTTTCGACCGTGGAGAAGTTGTTCATCGCTCTCCAACGGGAACATCAATTGGTGACACAATACGTTCTTGGACTTAACGAAGGCGGTTCAGACGGAGGGACGGGCCTCCCGCACTGAAGCTCGCTCCATCTCCAAACCTTTTCAACGTGAGCCCGTCCTCGACCAGCCTTCTTTGAGACCGATTCCTTTCTGCAGTGGACGCATCAAAACTAGAAAAGCGCTCATCATCACATCAACCGGCTCCCCCTCGTCTATTTCTGGCTTTCTCCTCGAGCCTCGATGGCGGCGGCGACGCCTGCGCCCACGGGCACCGTTTCTGAAAAATCACAAGAAATTCATTTCCTCCCTGGATGGAAAATAACAAAGGCATTCCTCATGACAGGCCCCTCTTCCTGTCATCTGCAGGCCACAAGTCAACTCATCTATTAATAGAAACCCCCTCCTCTCTCCGCCTTTATCACAACCAGACTGCAGAACTCTCATCAGGTGATTCGATTAACAAATTACAGGCGGGCAAGAAATCTGTGAGGAGTTTAGGAAAGGTAGCAGCAGGAGAGATACTGTACAGTGTGGATTTTTTTGGGGGGGGGATGCAGGAGTACACATCATTAAATATTCAGTTTGATTACTCTTTACGCGGTAGCAGATTTCTGACCTAGTTCAGAGTAATTAGGTTTGCACTGTTCAGCCACTTTAGTAAACAAGGATATTTTCCTGGTGAGATAACTTCGCAGCAGCTCTCAATACGTCGGCGCGGCGCCTCAGCGGGGATTATCTTCGATCTGAAGGAGATACCTATCTGTTATGTTGATATTTCTGCTTTAATAACAGCAGCGTGTCCCACCGGAAACAGCACAGAAAGAGCTCGGTGTGCTCAGATTTCAGTGACATGTTTTCAGTGTCTTCATTGTCGCTTGTACCGTGCATGCTTATATATGCTGCAGTCTGCTTTCTGTAATGGAGCAGGAGCTGCGTTTGGTTCATTTTACCTCCATTTTAGCTGCTTCATCTCAAAAAATCTAAACGATAAACACTAGTGTGTATATTGTGGACAATCAATGCATGCAGGTGTGTATTTCCGTTAAATGATAGACTGCCACTCCCTCGTCCTATCCAATGTGAACACACATGAACGCAACAAAGTCTGTGCTGCGAGACGCTGCAGTACATCCGTCACCCATCAGCGAGCGTGTGCAAACTCTCCGGCAGACAGACGGTCGGTCGGTCCATCACAACAGTCGATCGTACACTAATATCTCGGGGCATCAGCAGCTATTCCAGAAGCAGAACTAACAAGTTAAGCCCAAACATTGGGTTTGCACGGCATTGAGGTGTGGTGGTGAGGGGGGAGTTTATGAATGTGTGTGTGTGTGTGTGTGTGTGTGAAGGGAGGGGGCATGTGTGTGTGTGTGAAGGGAGGGGGCATGGTGTGTGTGTGTGTGTGGAGGAGGTATACATCAAACAGAGACGGTCGGTCAATATTGGGGTATGGAGAATCAACACGCTTTTTTAAAGGAGAGGCTTATGCTCAAACATCACAGTGCCAGTTGCTGGGCCCAAGCATTTCCCGAGGCCCGGATCGCCATTTCTCATTTGTTGCATTAGCAGGAAAGACAGCGTACAAATAAAATTTCCCTGAGCAAGGGAAGTATCTTTGCATACAAAACAAGGCCCTGTGTAATTTTCAACGGGGCGGGAGGAGAAATGAAAGTGTACG
The DNA here is from genome assembly GCA_023238725.1 of Scortum barcoo. NCBI lineage: Eukaryota > Metazoa > Chordata > Actinopteri > Centrarchiformes > Terapontidae > Scortum > Scortum barcoo. The sequence goes on along the minus strand of CM041541.1, from coordinate 11,738,247 downwards.
AGGGGGGAGAAATATGCACCTCCATCAGTCGGCAAAACACATTTAGGAAATTAGCATTTTTGAAATAGTGCGTTTTAAGAGCCAAACAGTTTTCCTGATAAGAGAATGAGTAGTGGGGGGGTTAGAGGTTAGAGACAGACATGAAGAAGGTGGAATTTGCCGCAAAATTTGATTATTTGGATGGTTTTCATTTACCTCTCGCAGTTTGACTTCACCTGGGGGCACTTTTCTCCCCTTGCTTTCACAGAAAAAGCTTCAATTTCGCCATTTTTTCCCTCATCTCACCTGAAGTGAAAGTCTCTGTGGACATTTATGAATTAAGTGTGTCTCATTAGGTGTAAATTTGGGAGCATGCACAGCAGCTTGTCCCATTCAGTATTAAGGAGAAGAATAAAATGTCTTGTCAAGTCATTTCGGCCCCAAAAAAACAGACTCTACTTTTACTAACACTTCATTTTTAGAAGCCCAGTTGAGCTTTATTGGCCATTCTCCGACGCACAAACACACACAAACAGCCATTCCTCTTCAAAATATTAGAGTCTGTGCTGATTGCCACCACCTGCGTTATCACACAGGCTACTAAACAGATGCGGGAGAACGACTTCAGCATAGAAATCACAGCTGAGACGTGGCGTGAAATCTGGCAAAAGGCTATAAGAATCTGTTTGAGCAGCGGCACAACGAGGAATTCAGCACAAATGTTTGAAGACGTGAAAAAAAAAGAAAAAAATCCTGTCTGTGCCCCCAAAATGTAAGATGACAGAAGATACCTACAACCACTGCATGTGTCCCGGCCACAAAACAGCACACTGCTGCTCAAATATAGTTCGATGGCCGCGTGTATTTTTGGCGTCGGGTGTAATGTCAACCCCATGTTCTCAATTTCTCAGATTTTATGGGAAGATTCATGATGAAAGATTTACAAGGCTGTTTGTCAGATGTGAATCCTTGACCAACAGGACATCACAATCACACGAAACTGGAGCATTTCTGCCTCTTTGAAACATTTCTTATATCTTTAATGACATCTTGGCACCAAATAAGTCAGTAATCTAGTAATGTCAGTGTTTCATATCTTTATTTACATCTATTTTTAATGCATCAGAGGTCAGACTGTCAATCTATTTAACCAATATACTTGCACATGACCACTTATATTTGAATACTTTCTTCATGAAAGTAAACAAAATCACACAATCCAAATTCTGTCTGCATAAAGTTGGCAGAAACACACAGTTTTGTGGCTTCACATTGAAATATAGTCTTTTAAAATGGCAATGAAAGTGGCAAAAACTTGGTCTTTGAGACATGAGATGCAACTCAGCTGTTGCAAGATGATGAATGAAGAAAGATTTCTCTCATTTCTGCATGCACTTCTCATTTAAAGTATGCTAAATCCAATTAATCCAACCCTCTGAATTGAAAAATACCAGTCCTATAAACTATTTTACCAGATATACATACTACTGAATAATCTGCAGGTCAAAAGGTATCACATCAAAGTTTAAACTGGGCTGAATTTGGTTAAAAAGTCCCTTATAGTGTTACATATAACCATTGTTTTCACACCATTTCAGTGGATATCTGCAAAATAGTGCACACTTTTGACTGCTTCATGTTAAATACCGTCGTAACCTTTCACCTGGAGTTTGGGATGAGTCACAAAATACATCTGACATGTTGAAATGTGATGAAAAAAGGAAGCGTTTCCCGATGTTGAGGTTAAAAATTGGCCTAAATGTGACGTCAGCAGCATTTTAATGATTAATGATTTAATATTTGAGTGTATACTGATTACCTCCCTTCATCTTAATAATAACTAATAGGGAAGATAAAATGTTTATTTTACTCTTTAACATCTCTCCTCCTCTCTTGTGTCACGTTTGCATTCAGGTGTGTGAGAAAATAAAAGAAAATAAGTGACTTCTTCAGCAGATTCACGCCGGTTCGAGCTTCACTGCCCATTTGAAAAGCAACACACTGCCATCTATGAAACACTCTCCCTCCACCTCTCCCTCTTGTCATGCCAAATTGTGTTTTACAGCATCTGTTCATTATAGATGGCCGACATGATGGATATGGTCATAATATTAATGTAAGACTGACACAGCAGAGACATGAATCATGGCCGACTTTATTTCAAAGCCGGCGTTTCATTGGCCTGCCACTAAAAAGTGATATATAAATGTCAGCGAATGGCAGCCGTAAAGCATTATGAAGTACATTTGATGGTGCATTTTCACCGTTATCAACCCGCTGTTATTTACTAATGTGTCTTCTTCATGTGACAGCTGCTGTGGACGTCCATGTCGGTGCCATTTGTAGATTGTGCGTTTAAAGAGACTCTACCTTTTGTGTTTTTCAGGTGCTGGTTCGGCTGTGAGAAGATGAAAAGGTAAGATCACGCAGAGAAAAGATGTTCTCATATGTATTGTTCGCCTTTGGGTATGGAAGTCTAGGAAGGACTTTAAATTGAAGGCATTCAATCAAATGGAAATTTCATTTCCCATATGTGTGTATGATGTATGACAGGGGGTCATTATTCTTTTCAAACCATAAATTCATTGCTGTTTATTTTTATTTTCAAAAACAGGTGAAAAATGGTTGTAAGCTCAGCTGTAAACACTGTTGTTTTACCACTATTTGCTTATTTGACTCATTTTTCTAATAATTTTTTTATTATAAGAATGTTTCACAATATATGCCCATTTAAAGAGGATATAATTGACTGGAAAATACTATAAACAGTGTTTTTATTGCAAAAAGAAACATAAATTTAAAATATATGGGGGCTCCCTGGTCACCATCTACTCATACCATCCTGTCTATCAATAAAAAAGAAGCACTTTTGTTTTAAATGTGTATTTATTAGGTGAAAACAGCAAACATAAAACACACATGATGAGTTGTACATTTGTCTGAATAAAAAAAAAAATTACACATTTACATTAGTTACACATTCATCACTTATAAACTGCCAATAGCAATTAATTTTCATTTGATTTGTGTTAAAATAATTACATAATTCAAACTCAAAAGCCGAGTTTGATTTTCTTTTTTAATATACTACACGGTCTTAATTTGAAGCAAATGAGGTGAATGAAAAAAAATGGGATTCAACATCATTGTTTGTTTGATATGGCAAGATTTTGCACTGACTGAGCTTGACATCAAACTCCAGTTTTATTCGAACTTTGGCAGCAACAATGTTTTTTCACACATGCTAATGAAAAATGAATAGTGGCGTGCAGAATATTTATTTTTGCTATACATCACATGTGCACATTTGCAAAATAAATTTCTGTTGAATATAATGATTTGAGTTGGCTCATGTCACTTCTGGGCTTCCGTATTAAGCTGTCAGCGGAAGGAAAAGATAGATGTTTTATAAACTAAAGCGTGATGGCCTAATTGTTTGATTTAGTGTCAATGTCACATTGAGTTTCTGCATGATGGAAGATGTTGGTGTTTTCAGTGCTGCAGATTTTTAAGTTAGAAAACACAGATGCTGATGGATGTTTGGGGCCGTAAGAGTCGATTTTTCGACACTTTAACTTTTCTGAAATATCAAACCTGTTTATGTTTCTGCTTAGAGATGTTTCAACAGCTTCAGTTCCCAATATTTGACTCTAACTTTTTTAAAATCAATACCCTCAGGCCCACTTTGCACCTTTGCTAATGTGGACAGATTCTGAGGAGCATCGCTGACGAGACGAGCAGTAAACAGCCTGCAACACCTTCTCCATAGCAAACGCCTCGAAAAGCTGCTTAAACTTCTGCTTTCAGAGCGAATCAGTACAGATAGTTTGTAGTTTTAGATAATGTAATCCTCTGAAAGTAATCAGATTCCACTGCTGTTTCATTATTTCCTCCAGTTTGGGTTATTTGTCCAAAAAAAAAAGCAATGCAGCATGCAGTTATAATTACAAACTATTTTAATCTATTGTCACCAAAAAACTGATTATGCAGAGACTTTGTCATTTGTGTATCTTCTGAAAAAAAATGTAGGGCAAAATGCAGCTAAAGGAAAGAAAAAGATGTGTTAAAAATGGAGGTGACAGCTCACTTTCTTCATACATTTTCTTAAATCATCAAATTAGTTTTTATGAAGGTGAATTGTTTAAAGCTTCCAGCTTAAAGAGCATCAAATTAGAGCTGAAAGTATTTGTCAATTAATCGATTAAATCAATCAACAATAAATTTATGGCCATCTATTCTGATTCTCATTAGAAACTATTTATTTAAGCTCATTGTTTAGTGAGAAATCTGACTTTTGTTCTGTTTTATATTACCGTAAATTGAATTCTTGGGGTTTTGACTGTTGGTCACACACAACAAATAAACCATTGCAGACATTTTCTAAACTAAACAATTAAGCAATTCAGCACCAGCACTGTTGTCGCAGCCATTAACCCCAAAGAGGTTCGATAATCTGTGATCCTGAGAGCCTCGGCGACAGTGTGGTCAAAACTCAAGACGACTCTCCGCCCTCTTATAATGACAGATCGCCGGGGAATCACTGAGCACATGTAAGGGAGAGACACGGAGGCGACACCATCGCGAAATGGAAACCAGATGCATCTCAAAACCCCTTTATTGGCTCCGGAGGATCTTTATCAGCTCAGTACAAGCTTTTCATACATCACAGCACCTATTTCTGCTTATTTTACAAATGCAAGAGCTTTGGTAGCAAGAGTAGTTTGAAAAAAAAAAGCAACACAAGATGCATTTTTCAACCACATTTTCAGGCCTGTGGTAGATTTCTCAGATCAAAAGCATCACTAGAAACTCTCAGGTAACTCTGATGGAGATCTTGAGGAGGATTTGGAAGCTGAAGGAGCAAAAATAGAAAGAGAAACATGGAAGCCAGAAACACAAATTATGCAACGACAACTGAGGGGGAACTGCAGCGAATTAAAACAGCCGTTCTCTTTAGGATTTCATTCAGCAGATTGGACGCGACGGCTCCGAATCCACATTCAAAAAAAAAAAAAGGCTGCGGCTCAGCCTGCGATTGGCCGCCCCGTCCGTGACGCCGAGAATTGGCTGAAGGTTCGTGTCAGTTAATGGCATAATCACTGCAACTTAAGTGGTCAAGTGGCCTGTTAGATATGTATATGTGTGTGTGTGTGTGTGTGGGAGAACAAATTCCCATCCTGCATCACTCGCCTGGATTCCCTCCGTCGTGTTGCTGATGAAAACAATCTTCATCTAATATTTTTCCACGACATCAAGTAATGTAAATTACGACGGGGTGTTGGTATGTAGTCTGTAATTACACACCACCTCCCTCCCCCTCTCCCTCCTCTCCCTCCTCTTCTTCTTCTTCCTCATTTCGGAGGTTCTCAGGCCTCGATCTGCTCTGCCTCCTCCACCTCCGGCTCTCTCTCTCTCTCTCCGCTCGGCTCGGCTCCGCGGCTGCCTCCAGCTCGTCCCTGTTTGAAAGACGACTGCTGCACCCTACAGTTTAAAACCCGTCTCTCACCGCGCCTGCAAACACAGCTCAGCCTCTGTTCCTCAAAAAATGACCACCGTTGTTGACCGCTCGTTAAATATCAGCAAGATGGAAAAAAAAAAAAAACTCCTGACTTTCTTATTAGATGATTTTTAGTGTTTTTAGTAAACTTCTTTCAAACAGTAATGAATGAATAAAGAGTTTCACTGTTATTCTGCAGCTTTAAAGTGCTTCCAAGTCTTAAATAATTTCACCAGTCTGGTTTCAGTGGAGACTTTCAGTGTCCTGTGATGGTCTAAATGAAATATCAAAGGCTTTTCTCCCTTAATGAGGGGAATATTCTCGGGGTAAACTGCGAATATTTGGAATATTTTGGCACGGCAATCAAATTGAACAGTGCTGAACTTTTGCACAAAATATAGGACTAATATTGGAATCATAATTCGGCGCCTCAAAAGCTCATTTTGGCTGAAATCTAATATAAATATTGTTCTTTTCCTCCATTCATGATAAGTGAATCGTTAATGTTCCAGTGTCAAATACTCATGAATTGTGTTTTCTAATAAAGTTTTTTTTTTTTCTGTCTTCCAAGTGAGACACAGCCATAAATGCCCAATTCTGCATACATACTGGATGCATAATAGTGTTGCATAATTTAAGGAAATCACACAGATTAATTCAAATCCCCAAATGTAACTGCAGTACACAATAAAATGCACATGTATAAGTGCATATGTAGATATTTGCTGTGAAAATATGTGAATTTAAGTCCTCAGACAGTATTAAAATATACATTTAGACTGTGTAAAATCTGGTTTATTTTCATGCAACATGATCATTTATTTCCTGCAGCTCTTCCTCTGTATTTTAGACATTTTAAATATAATAATTTCAGGTTCATTCTCTGCTTTGATTTCTTATTTTGGAAATACTTATTTGTATTTGTGTAAAAGTCACATTTTGCTGTTTCCACTGAGACACAAACAACTTCATCCATCATCATCTTCATCATCTCTCCTCCCGTCGAAGCTGATCTCAGTGCAGAGACGGATTTATTTATTTAGAGGCTGATCTGGGTGATTTATCAATTAGACATAATAATAATAAAATACTGTACCATAATTCAGCTAAAATATTTATCCTGAATGCTGAGTTACTGTAAAATGTCACAATTTTAAAGTGTGAAATTAACAGTTGACACCTATATTTATTTATTTTTTTATTTTTAACAATTATTTTTATTAAGTAGTGTCACCTATAATCATAAATATTACATATATTATTGTATTATTTATATAATATATATCTGTGTCGTGACCCTGCCTTATATCAGGGGAAAGGTCAGGACATCTGACCTTTATGATAAACATGTTTTTACTTATTTTAGGTGTCAAATGTGAGCAGACACATCTAAACATTGATTTTAAGAGGAACTGGACATAAAATCTCGTACTGGTCAGTCTGCACAGTCTGGATCTCCTCCCAACAGCGGCGGCATCAACAAGGGGCTTGTTGAGGTGGTGGAATCCCCCCCAACACACACACACACACACACACACACACACACTTCCTGACAGCCAAGTCTGCTCTCAGCAGTAGCAGTTTCCAAAGCCTTAATTGTACTGTTAGACCATCAAAATGTAAAAACTGCAGAAGAGGAAGCAGTGTTAATTATCACAAAGCTTCAGTAGAATATTTGAGGGGATTTTTTTTCTTTTTATTTAGGAGAGCTGTGTTTTTTTTAAGATGCAGAATTTATAAAGACGTCAGGTTAAATCAATTTTTAAAACCTGAAAAGTGATTAACAATCTGGTAAAATAGAGACTTGGTGTGACTTATCACAGTCGAAGCGATACAGCAGTGCCAGTTTTCACTTTCTTTCAGCAACTGTTCAATCTTTAATGATGCTGAAAATCACAATTATATCCCATTTTTAGTGTCTTTAAATTCAATCATTTACTGCCAAAAGAACTGAGGTAAACTAAAGTGCTTCCACCTAAAGTTTATTTTCCAAACTTAAAATATTAACATATTCATACATCATTTTGACTGGATTCAGCTATATCTAAATATATTAAAAACAGTAGGCCACCTATCAGACTGCATCATATCTCGTGTCTGTTAAGTGACACACCGATCTGTTTCAACTTTGAGTTTTAACAGTCTGCACACAAAAACAGGGTTTAACTAGCAAGTTGATCAATGCCCACAGTAAAAGCAGACAAAGGATGAAGACACCCAAACAGCATAAGGCCCGAGTCTCTTTGTAATCTTTGTGCTGAGACATCAAGGATCAACCATCAATCACTGTCGGCTTAATCTGAAAATATGAGCAACTCTGAAAAATATCTCCAGTTATTTCCAACTAGGGTTTATAAAGTATCATCATGTACTGCAAATGCTAATATTTTAAAATATAAACACACTAAATTCACTGTGTAAAGTCGTGTCTGTAACATGCAATGCAAGTATTTATAACTTCATATACTTTTAAACATGCATCATCATGAGATTCCTATAATATTTAAAATATTCACAATAACATACAAACATATGCTTTATATCTTTATGACAATTTCATGTATGCAATCTTTATAATCCATCTATTAAAGCACATCTCACTATAATAGTAGATCATTTTATATTAATAAATAATGATACTTACTGTCTTTCACAAATGCACTGCAGACTTTAAATACATCTTTCTTTCCATCATGTTTAAACTCAAGTGCACTATATGCAGCATTAAGATCTTATGAGAGGAAATGAAAAGTTCAGCGTCTTACCTGGGGTCCGGTTCACACCAGAACTGAAACTCGGATCAAGCCGGGCGAGAGGTCGAGCCAGAATGGAAACGAGCCACAACCACCGCTGACAGAGAAAACACACAATACTGTCACAATCAAAGCTTTTTTTTTTTCATTAACCGCCTCAGATCAGGTCAAAAATGAGATGTATGAAATCTTAAATGACGGATTTTATTCTTTATTTCTGCTGAAAAATGAAACAGAGGTGCAACTTTTGAAATGATTATTAGTATTTAGAGTATTTCTGTCTCTCCTTGCACTGTAGTTGTTTGTGTTGTGTGCAGTTATTGTTCATATTTCACCTCATTTTCAAATCCCGCAGTTTGAAGAGAGAGTTTGTCTGCAGCTCTGGAGGTCAGAGGCCAAATAAATTAATGGCAGACAGCTCAGTTTTAGCACCTTGTTCCACATTATCTTAATATTAGTTGTTTTTCCAAAATGTAGAAATGCAGCAACCTGATATTTAATGCCCCTTTAACATGCTGTTATCACTGACTCCAGATTGTTGCTTTTATTGCCTCTTAAATCAGAACTTTTTTTAGCTTTCTGAATGAATTTACAACAGAGATATCATTTTTTGGTCCTTGCAGGCTTCTGTAGTGGTGAAAACAGTATTAAATGTCACTTTAAGGGCTGTTAGAAGGCTGCAGGTGTGTTCATTTGCAGCATTTCACCTCCAGAAAATTGACATTGACGTTGAAAGACGTCCAAGTTCCTACAGTGGCTTTAGATTGTGTTTGACTTTCACTAGTTAAACATTTCTCATCAAATAGATTTGTCATGATGTTAAAGTAATAAGTGAGGATGCAAACACAGATTTAGATAAGCAGGGCCTTTTATTCTGCACTTTATTTCAGATTATCTCCAAAATACTCCAACATGTGCTCTTATTTTGTCAAAAGGGACTTCATTTAGGCGATGATGTCTCCATTTTGCGTCTTAAATAGTTTCCTGAGATTACCTGTCACTCGCTGAAGTTTCAGATTAAAAAACGCCGGGCTCGCAAGACTATCTGATTGTGCTTGAATTTGAACTTAATCCAGCTTTAGTAGCGTCTGAGCACCACTATGCGAACCCAATCTACTCGGGGGAAGGAAGTGGCGGGGGGTCATAGTTGAAATGCCCAAGATGGAGACGCTTTGACTTTGACTTTTCTCCGGGCCGCCTCGAGTGGAGCCGCTTCGGAGATCGACGGAGTAAATAGAAAACAGCGATTGTCGTCTCGCTCTGCCTCCCTCTCCGTAATCTGATTGGGCACGTTCCCCCGAATCGAGGGCAACGCCAAAACAAAAGATCACCAATCAGATAGAAGGGGCTCCCACTGAAGTTCTTGGCATGGTATGAATGCTTTGCCCTCTCATGTGCGCTAGTATCTAGCAGCGAGATTCCCGATCGTGTCGCTTTTATGTGTTAATCGTCACCGCTCAGTGAGACTATTGTGCTGTCTGCATCGCCGGGGGGAGGAAACTGCAAAAAAAAAAAAAGCAAAAGGGGGGGGGTATACGGGGAATGAATGCGAGCGGCGGAGACTGCCAGCACCGTTTCACACGAGCAGAGAATCGCCTCATCGCCCTGCTGACGAAGGTCCAAGAGTGCAATGTGCAATGTGGTGCTCTGCCACCACAGACGTCTCTAATTGGTGGGAAAGAAAAATGGACAGCAAATGAAGAGTTAATTTATATATTCAGGGTGGAGGAACAATTATCACTCTGAGTTCTCTGAGATAGTGAGGAGCCAGGTGTGAAACACTGACTGGATTTACCTGCGAAGCACCTTTAATCACTTTTACATGTGTGCTTTAATTTTTCAGGTTTTATGGGAAATATGAGGGTGAAGGCAGAGCTGTTGTGGTATCAGACTCCTTTAACGTTATACCTTAAAGCCCCTTTAACGTCTTTAAAGCTGCATCCATTATTAGAAAGCCATGTTGTGTGGACAAACCTTTTTTTAATCACACACAGGGGCTGTATTTTACATTTCCGGATTACATCCCAAAGTTTCAGAAGATAACCAACGTCAGGCTTACTTTAATGGTGGGGCCAAAAACAAAGCAAGGCATCATGAGATCTCACATTTCAACCAATTTAAGCAGAATAAAGGGTTGGAACAAGCAGTAACAGAGGCTAAAAACTTCTAAAACTTCCAAAACCTCAAATTGTAGGTGATGAGCAAAGAAATTTTGCATGGGGTATATTTCCATTTGGTAACGATGTGATATCGATCAGTGTGGATAAAAATCTAAATCTAACCGTACACTGACAACACCGGGGGAAGATCAGTGCGCATTATTTAAAGGAACAACCAAGTCGACCACCTTTGCGTCACACACTGTCCTTAAAGGGCAATCCTAGTTATTCTTTGTCTTTAAAGAGACATTTAATAAATGCAAAATGGTCTAAATTGAAGCAGCAGAGCCCAGATATGCAGATCAACCTCCATAAACACTGGATACTACATTTCCCATAATGCACCTTGATATGATATGATCTTTTTATCAGACCAAACTCCATGCCAACATGTCTAATGTTAAGTCTTATTGATGGGGTGTCTGTATCCTTTAATGAGCTTCATGTGTTTTCCCAAAATAGTAACTCCCCTTAATTTGTTTTATTCTACTTTTATTTCACTTTGCTAGAAAGCAATAAGGTAAATAAGAACTACAGTCGATATACTGAGCATCTTGCGTGCAGAGGAAGTTTCTATGTTGTATTATTTGATCTGTGTATGTTCTTCAAACGTTATTTTAATTAAAGGTGCATCATTATTTCAAATGTAAAACTAAAATGAGAAGAGAATTTTTTACACACTTCTCCAAAGTTGAGCGCAAAGTGTTTGTTTCTTTGGGAAATCGTAACATCAAATAAAGTTTGAGCGGCGCTTTGTTGCACAACATGAGATTATAATGATGAACTACTGAAGAAGTCGTAGAGGTGAAGAGGTTAAGGGGAATTTAAGTTAAGTGATTTTGGTCCCTGGCTGCTTAAAAAAAGAACAAATACACAGAAAAGCTGCTCAGTTGCAGCTCCGCTCTGAATACTAATATCTCAGCACTGTATGTGTGTGGCTATAATAAGTGTGTGTGTGTGTGTGTGGGTGTGTAAAGCAGATGCCATTCTGCTGATCTCAGTCCACATCCATCCGTCTACAGCCCAAATCTTCCCGAGGGCCGCCCGGGACGAGCCGTCCTGTTCGCAGCCTTTTTCCCTCCGCAGGTCAGGCGGCGTCCAAACTGTTTCATCTCGTCTCGCAGGTCGAGCGACGCCTGACGAGGAACATCTGCCCGGCAAAGATTCACAAGCTGCCACAGAAACGACATCAACAGTCGGTTTGTGTTTCTGCTGCCGCGCAGTGTCATCGACAGTGTTGAATGTTGACGCATCTGTTGTGCCGCTGAGTTTCTTTCAACAAGTTTCCCTGTGATCTTTGGAGACTGAGACGACGACACGGGATTCAAATTTGGACTCAGGTGTGGGCGGGAGGCTGTTAATGTGTTATTGTGTGAAATATATTTAACATGTAATATACATTTATTTACATGGAGTGTCAATTATGAGTTATTAAACACCATTTTTATTGCACTATTTCAGGGCAAAAACAATAAAGAGTTATGCTAGATCACAAAAAAACATATTAAATCAATTTTAAAAAATGCCATGAAAATGAAAACAGTACTACTTATTACTCAGTTAATATTAATAAATAACTGTAATTTTGAAAATGTAATAAAAAATAATAAAACAATGTGAAAAAAGAATAAAACATACATGTAAATATAATAATACATAAACACACTAAAAAATAGGATTAGATTAATAAACAAAATACAAATAAGATACTTGGATATTATTGTAAAATGCAAAAAAAATGATGTATGTTGCTATAAAAAGACAAAATATTGAAAAAATTAGTCAAAATTAAACTAAACTTTTTTAAAAAGTGATGATGAAATAATCAAGTATTCCCTGTAATGTGGACATATAAATAAAAATATATATACTTTAACTTCCCAAATCTGAAAGGAAACTGAAGCAGAGTTTTCAACAAAAGAGCACTTTAACCTCCATCTGCTGCATCTGATAAACCTAATAATCATTCGGTTTTTCCCCAAAAAAATAAAAAAAACACCATCATGTTTTGGAAATGAGCTCTCAAAGTGCGTTCGCAGCAGCTGAACAAAGGCAAGTTTGGAGAGGTTTAAAGGTTGCGTGGACTGTGTGGAGAGTGCAGCTTGTTACGACTCAGGCTGCGAGCGGCCTCATTTGCAGAAACAAGCGTGCAGTGGGTTTAAAGGTTGCATACATTGAGAAAGAAATGCAGTGAAACCATTTGACTTTCCCCGGAAAAGCACAGTCAATATTGTGCGAGGCTTTAATGGTCAAACATATGCATATTTTCTGCTCGGGTCCTCTGATAAAGCTCAAATACATTCATCTATCAAGGAGGATGGAGGGGAGGAGGAAGGGGGGGACTGCAGGGGGTGAGGAGGGGAGGCTGGAGAACAGAAGTTAGGTTTTGCCACGGTACCGAGCAGTTATTTTATTGACGTGGGAAGACACAGGAAACGAGCTGCTTTCACTCTTGCATGTCGAGTCCTTCTGTTGGCGCGCGAATCCAAAACAATTTCAGATTTTTGAGAAATACGGGGGCAGCTGGCGTTCCCACAGCCGTGCCGGAATTAGCCGTTTACGCGCTGCAACCCTATCTGCTCTGCACCTGGGCGGCTAGCGTGGCAGCCCTGCACCTTTGACTTGGGCACACAGGCCACCACTGCAGAGTGTGTGTGTGTGTGTGTGTGTGATGGAGTGTGTGTGTGTGTGTGTGAGAGAGAGCGAGAGACAGAATGTACGGTATGAGTGTGTCATTGCACGAGGAAAAAGTGACTGTTCTGCAACGCCTTCCCTGCATGTTCGCCCAGAGTGAGTTTCACAACCTTCAGATGCTTTAAATAAATGGTTTGTGAACTTCCAGTGTGAGCAAAGTGACTTTCTTACGTGTCTCAGGAATCTGAAAACACAGAGGTACGAATGATTTGACAAAGAAATGAAGGATTCAAGGACCAGATGTAAGGTTACAGAAACAAAATGCTCAATATTAGGGAACAAAACACAGAATATACAGTAAAAAAAATAAGGTTGAACAGGAGGCTTATAGTTTAAAATACATCTTCATCTGTCTGACTTGAATTTTTACTCTACTTATGAGCTTTTTCTTTAACTGGACTCAAGCTTTACACAGAACTGCTGTAGAAAATCTGTAAAACTGCAAACTGGAACTACATATTTTTCTGTTTATTTGATTTTTTTTTATCATTGACATTCGTTAAAAACATAATACGTTTGCAGGGTGGATAAGTTGTGTTTCTGTGTCTTTACATGTTAGGACACCTGTTGGGCTGAAGTTTTTACTGCTCTGTCCAAATCCAAAATGACCTTTGACCCGTCTCGTTCTTGAACCCCTCCACCCTCCTCTCTGGATTTTCCAAGATGTCGAAATGCATGAACAAAAGCAAAACAAAATGATGTCATTTTGACGTCAAGTTCTGGAAAAAAAGAAAAGAAAATGATGAGTAATAGTTTTGGGAAAACGTGTCATAAAGCACGACAAAAATATATAATTCAGTGGTTAATGATTAGAGAAAGGCTCCAAAAGTCACATGTTTGAAGTAAAAAAGTAAAACCACGAACCTTCAGTCTATACAAACAGACAAAATAGCTGATGAAGACAAAAAAATGAACATTTATCTTGCACTTATTATGTTTATGCAGCCTGGACGCAAAGTCAAATCATCTAAATTAATAAATAAATCTTGTTTTTGTCAAACAGAAGTTTATTTATTGCACAGCTTTTAAATTCTGATTTAAAATGCTGTAAATCTTTGCTCACTTTACAGAGCAGGGAGTGTGTTATGATGGAAGGATCCTCTTGAGTCTATAAAACCTGCACCGAATGAATGTTTAATTAGCAGGACTTCATTAGTTTGGGTTTTGGTGGAGAGATTTCATGTCGTAAATGCAATTTCGTGTGGAGGCTTTCCCCCCGACCTGCCAAAAAAACCAAACTTTCACAGCAGAATCGGCGTGAATTCGCTCTCTCGTCTGTCTGCTGAGAAAATATCGGCGTCGGAGCCGTCCAGGCGCGGTAAACAGCGGTGAGGGGCGAACATGTTGTCGCCCGTGTTGAACATCTGACCTGGCTGGAACCTGCGGCGAGCGGCACAGCTGAACAGGAGGCCGTCTGGATGGGAGAGGAAGGGAGGGCGAGGGGGGGGGAAGGGAGGCTTGGCTGTACATGCTTGGCTACTTGCCCCAGTCCCATTGACCAGACAGCTGAACTAGCGAGAGAGAAAAGGAGGGAGGGAGGAAAGCAGGAAATGGATGAAGCTCCTGTTTTTTTTTATATGTTGCAAAATAATAATCTGCACAGTTAAAATTCATTTAACCTCCATCTTTGTGGATCAGCACTGAGGTGTCCCCCCCCCCCCATAAGAGCACCTGTCAATCAAACTTATTAAATCTGGTCGTTTTTTTCCTGAATTTTCATGAAATCCGAGAGGTTGCCGCCTCCCTCGCAGGTGGCATGTCGACATGACGGCTGAGGTGTAAAGATTAGCGGATGCAATGTGGGAAGAAAAGCAACAATAAAAGATTCAGAGATTCAGAAAAATGCAGATACAAACCACATTTTTCCTTCCTCCTCCAGCCCACCCCTCTCCTGCTCACTGTCTTACGCTCCCCAATCACAAACGTGCATCAACCACATGCAGCTCGACCTTCCTCTTAGATCTTTAGGTTGCATTAATGTCTTTAAAACGTACCTTGAACCTTAAAACGACTGAATTTTCATATCCTGTTACCTGATTTTGGGTTCAGGTTCAGTTTCGAACAAAACACACCCAGATATATGTTATCCTAAAGATTTTAGGTTACACAAGAGAAGATATATTGATGATGTGAAGATGGGGGGGTGAGATTTGGAGTGGACCTGGTGCTATAATCGCAAAACAAGAGAAGGAAAGCTGCACAGAGAGAAAAATTATTCCCAAGAATAACATATAAAGCGACAGAGGGCTTCAGCTCCTCCTTTTTACTGAAGTCATGAGCCGTCTTATTTGCACCCGTACGGCGTTATTTAGAAGGACGACACTGACCCAGCGTGTAAAACGATTCCGATTCGAGAGCGGCCAAAAGATTCGCCTGTGAGTCAGCGTCCATTTTTAGTGCTGTTTGTGGGGGAGGATGATGTCATTATGTGGGTTATGTCTGATTTTATACATGAATTAAAAAATCTTAGTGTCAGGGTCGAGGATAGTTACACCTTTATCGTTAAAAAAGGAAAATATTAAACCTGAATTGACCTGAATCATGTGTCCTTGTGCTAATATCTTTATAAACTTATTAATTAGTCTGTATTTACGTCAAATTTAGTTGAAAAAGTTTCAATTAAAGTCACGCTCATTCACTTTGTGTGTGTCTGTGTGTGCGGTGCGTCCACACACTCGTAGGCGAGGCTTACACAGCGGGGAGCGCGTGTGCGTGTTGTTAGTGTGTCCGCATGTGACTGCCTCCACTGGGGGGGGGGAGGGAGGTTGGGGGTGTCGGCAGCCGGTGGCTCCACCCACCCCGGGGCCGGTTCCAGCCAATCAGGTGCTAATGTGCGGGAACAGGAGAGGGCTGCGCTGACAGATGGCGGGCTGACCTGGAAAACCTGCCCCCTTTTCAGGGTTCAGCAGTCGGCAGATGACAGGTATTATTTCATAACCCAAAGACAGGAGAGGGGCTGGTGGCAGGACACACACACACACACTGTCTCACGCACACTTTTACCATCAGTTTGAATCATTAATTAGCTGCTGAGTGATTTCCTGTTGAGTTTTTTGTTCGCTTTTATCAGTGAATTTTGCCATTTTAGCACTTTTTTTTTAATCACACACTAAACATGATCATTTATTTTGTTTTTGATCAACTAATTCTCTACATAGAAAGGTATATTTTAAGCTGCTTTTTTTAATTTATCACCTAGAATATGCTCATGATCAAAATGTGGCTTTGCACACAGATTCACATTTTAATTATGTGAATTAAAGGCCTTATATTAGAGGTGTTGTAATGTTTTTGCTGCAAAATCTCATCCAGCCTGTTTAAAACACACACAAACTTCATGTCTGTTTATTAATATCATCTTTATTTTGCCATTTATTTCCTTTCCTGTGTGGTTGTAGATTTTCAAATTAAATTACAGGTGCCAAAAAACCCATAATTTGTTTTTTTTTTTGTTTTTTTGAGGCTGCAGATTCCCTTCATTCAAGCAAACACACACACACACACACACAGTGCACACTAGTCACACACTAGTATACTGGCAGTACACATAATTTCACACTTAGCCATTGACACGCACACGCATTCATCTGAGGCTCCAACCAGCCATGTAACTCTGATGTCAGGGCAAATCTGTCTGGCAGAAAGTGCTTTTTGATGAAGTTGTTCATAAATTTTAATACAACATGTCAGCTAACATGATGTATAGACCGGCAGCTCATTCATATTTCAAAAGAGTCTGCCGTTGAGAAAACAGCAGGGGTGTACCTTGCTCTACCTTAAAGTGCTGTCAGAGAGCGGAGGAACGCCGCGAGCATGCCTGTTACACTCTGTATTTTTAGGTACAGGGATTTCACTGCAAATCAAGCATGTCAGGCTGCAAACAGACAGCTAGCGAAAATAAATTAAGAAAATCTGATACACATTTGTCATGCAAAATATCTTTTAATGCATAAATAATTTATTCATACTTTAAAAAAGCTTTTTAAAAGTCATTTACATCATAATTCACACGGCGCAGCCTCGTTTCTGTTTGTTAGCGAGCGTTGTAATTGTTGGCAGAAAGTCATTGTTAGCTGTAAATTACACAGGTTAGACCAGGTCCAATTATCCTGAGAGATTTACCTGGAAATGATGGGCTTAATCAGACTTGGCAAAAGCTTGAATGAATGTCCCGCACCCCCACTTTAAACAAGAGGAAATAATGCATTATTTGGGGACTATTTTCAATTGTGGATGAATCCACATTTGTTGCTCAAAGGAGATTTTACAGCAGCACGACAGTGTGTGTTGAGTTGAGTATGTTGAGTTAAAATAAACTACAATGTGAGTGTTCATGGTAATGAAGGAACAACAGACTGATGTGTTTTTAATCATTTTTGGACAACATTTGAGCTCTTTTGCACAAAGAAAGAAGATGCATCAGGCCTTAAATGGATTGTTGTTTACCTGAAAAACACTTAAAACTAAGTGAGCCACATTTTAAAATTCTTAAAGAGTTCAAAGACTAAGTGTTAAAAAGTGTTAAGGGTCAAAAGGAGAAACCAGAGCGAAGCATAAAAATATTCGTTGTGTGATCCTGCTCTGAACATCTGAGCTTCATATCGAATTCCCCTTCACATAACTCCGAGTGATTCTCGCCTTGCTGAGTCGAAGGTGGCCGATATCTGATTTTCCCAACCTAAGACTCTCGCCTTGTATGAAAATGAGACACATTACCGGTCCATTAATTGATCCGGGCGCTGCTTTGAAATGTGGACCTCCCTGAGAATCAGGAATTAGGGCCGACTCCGGGGCCAATTAGGTGAGTCCTCCGACGCATCTCAATCAATCCGGACCGTCCGCAGGTGAAATGCCAGACGGAGTCGCCGGTCGCCATCGTGAATGCTAAAGGCGGCCGGGCGCTAATGCTATTCATGTCCAAATCATGCCATGCATACAACACACGGGGAAGAGGCTAATCGTCTCTCATTGGCTGGTTTTACCTTTCATGGTTTTCCTGATACTCTTTACTTAGTATGTGATACCACCTTTTACCTTCCTTTTTCATCTCTGCCAATAACAGCAGCAGCGTGTCGATGAATAGCAAAGAAGAAGAGAGGAGGTAATTACCCCTCCGGGAGGATCCCTGCTCTCCCTCATTTTCCACATTTTAAGATGTAATACACAATTGATAAGAGTTACGTAATGTTTTATTAAAGAGCAGTCTGTGTCTTATTAAAATAATATGACTGATATTGAAGACAATACTTAACAGTGATTAACCTCTTCTTTGTTGGTGTATGTAAAAGTGAATGTAGAACTAATGTAATGTCATGTTGTGCAGCCAAACTTTATTCAAACTCACAGAAAGTTTTCAAGTTTATAGGATATCAAATACGTCACATTGCATTTTGTGAAAATGTATATAAATGATGAAAAAGAGAACCAGAGTATTTTTTATTTGATTAAATGGTGCTGCCGTATAAAACATGGAGTCATTGTCAACATCATACAGCTTCAGTAAAGAGCCGGACCGACATGATAGAGAATCTGAGACTGTTTGTCAGAGTGGAACAAGATGAATTTAACAACATTAGTCAATAATCAGAATCCAGATAAAATATGTTTCCACCAGATCTCAGTGATATTACTCACAGATCCAAGAGCAGACGCACAGAAAGCTAAAAGGAGGACAACAAAGCTAAACTCTGGTGCAGGTCAGATCGTGCGCGGGGTTACAAACAGTGCAAGAATGTGTTGTATAAATAGTGTAAGAGTGTACAAGTGCAGAGAACAAAAGAAAGAAAAGAGAAATACTGGATGTAAAAGATTATGGAGACAGCTCAGATGGCGGTGGGGTCAAATTTGTTTCCCCAAAAGACTCATTTGCACTTTGCAAGAATAAGCTTTAAAGGAAAAAAAAGACAGATCAGCCCACTTTTAAATGGTGCTGCAGTTGTAAAAACACACTTTAAGGATTACTACACAAGGATGGAGATGCACTATTTAAAATAAAATGTACAAAAACATCACGTTTGAAAAATCATAACTTCCAGCTAAACTGAGAACAATTTTAAGTTATAAAATTTGGTTAAACAACTCAGGACAAGTTTGTGGTGCTAATGGAGGCTCTATCAAAATTAAAGCAGTATATAACATTTTTTTAAAAAAAAGTAACTTGCAGATAAAAAAATAATAAGTAAAACTCACTGTACACCACCCTCTATCTGTGCAAATAAAATGTTTTGGCAAAATGCATCTTTTTATCGAAAAAGCGTCTCCCTGTGTCCACATTAATGCTAATCATGACTGGCTGTCTGTCATATTTCAGCCATATAATCCGTGGGAGCTGCCTGGCCGACCATGTGCTGTGTTCAGATGCGTCCTGCCACTCTAAACCCCGTTGTAATCCCGCGTTCAGCCAGCATGAGCCTTAATTGAAATAATCCCCACCGACGAGCGGGGCGGCGCTGCACAGACCTGCAGCCGGAGCCAGTTTCATGATGGGTCCAGTTTAACCCACTGTGTGACTCTGACCTTTCCCTCGCTGCTCGCTGGGACCATCTGAACCCGGCCCAGTGAGGACATCTGGTCGGATACCGGGGAGGTCGTTTGATCCGCCTGGCTGGTCCTAGAGGCCTTTCAGACCCTGTCAGACTTACTGTACGAGGCCGAGTGCTGCTGGAGGGGGACATGACACCAGCACAAGGAGCTGTCTCTCGTATGTCTGATTTTCGAGGCTGCAGTTATACTTTGACCCAAACTGGTTTTGACTGCGCAACTGTGCAGCTCTGCAGTTTAAAGACCCGATCCCAAATTCCTAATGTGAACAAAGGGGCCACCTGTCGGTGCAAAATTCAACACGCAGACTTGAGCTTTTATATTAACACAAAAGATCAGATAAACAGCTCTATCTTTTTTATTGTATTTGCACTTTAATGTATTTTATCCAAAATACACCAGCTGGCCCTGCAAAGTGCATCCACCTATACAGGATTTTTTATTTATAGTTTCTTTATTAGCATTGTGCTGTAAACAGTACAAACATATGTATTAACTGTTGCGTATTATTAAAACGTAATTGTTAAATGTTTAATTGAATTTAATTTCAGTTAACTTTGTTTCACCAATATAATCATCTCAGTATCAACACAGGCTGTCAATCAACTGCGTTTGTGTACAGAGTCATTTTATTTATTTATTTGCTTGTTTGTTTTGATTTTTAGCATGCTAGCCTGTGAATTTAGTGAACAGGGGAGCTAACAGTAAGTAAAGTTATTATTATTATAGTTATTTAATCATTTGAATTTAACTTTTTTAACGTCACAAGTAAATAAAATAGCTTTTGTTTAAAGAAAAACATCCATGTATAACATTTTTGCAAGAATAGACAATAAAGAGCTCCAGCAAAGTCATGCTCAGTATTGAAGGGTATTTTTGTTTTGGGATATTTTATTTGCTTATCATACTTAAACGATGATCCACCTTAACAACCAGCAGGTCTCTAATAAAGTTATTCTGCCAAAAAAGATTAATAAATAAAAATAACAACAACCTATTAAACTGAGGAGATTTCACTTATTTCCTGAACCCTGAAGAAAACCAGCCTGCAAGCCTCTGAGATAATATTTTTGAGATATTGTCAAATGGTGTCAGCAAAATACCCCAAACTGCATTCAAACACATAGAAATGACTTTAATGGGCAGATTTGTGACAGATTTGCAGATCTGAGCTGCTTAAAATCCATGAAGAGGGATGTTTTTTATGTTTTTTTTGCAGTGTGATATCCTGGAAAATATACTGTACTGAATACACTCTAAACATAAATAAGATCCATTGTTACAGAGGCTGTGGAAAACTAGCTAGAATATTAAATTTAATATAAATAAAGGTCAATGCTGATATAAAACTATGAGATTAAAATGTCCCAACTGTCTTAAACAAAAAAGCTCCTCTGACTCTGAATGTTTTAAACACACACATCTGAGCTAATAAACTGTGAGACAAGATGACGCTGCAACGAGTCAAACCTACACATTGTGTGTTTTTAAGATTTCAAACATACCCACTGTGTTTAAACAGCACTGTTTATAACGCATCACCTCTGAATTATTATCCAGCGCATGTTCTCCGCTAATGAATGTGTTTCTCTCTCTGTATTTAGTTATTCTGCGTCTGAATGGGTCCGTCTCTGCCTCTTTTTCCTGCCACTGTATCTAAAACAGTGCATTAACATCTGCAGCCCATTTAGTGCTGCTGACACCAGGCTAATAACAGTGTGTGTGTGCGTGTGTGTTAGCGCATAGCTTAAGCACCAGCCAACAAGCACAGCTGAAAGGTGTCACCGAGGCTCCTACGCCTCCTCTAACAGTTACTGATTCAGGGGGCGCTTGGATTTTTTTGGTTTTTTTTCCCTTCTTCTTCTTCTTTTTCTGTGTTTTTTTTTTTTTTTTTTTTTTTTTTCCTTCTTCTTATTTTTCTGTGTTTTTTTTTGAGTGTTTGCGGCCTCAAGCTGCCGGCTTTAAAGGGGACATCCTTCCAAAAAAAAAAAAAAAGCATGTGTTTGCATGTGCATGTGTTCAACATCCAGTTGGTTGTTTCCACTCTGCTGGTTGTTTCCACGATGGCCGAGTCATTAGAGGTAATCAAAACGCCTCAGAAGGTCGACGACGCCGACACCTGAGGGACCGCGTCCTCATATGTGGAGGTGAAAGAGGGAGCGATGGAGCTGATTGCAGATGGAGAAGAGGGGTTGGTGTTAAAAACAGAAATTTAAAAAAAATTAAAAAACAACGTCCACACCCCTCGCTTCTTCTTCTTCTTCTTCACCCACTCTCGCTTTTTCTCTGCATTGTTATTTGTCCATTTCAAATTATTGATCTTTTACAAATATTTTTCAAGGTATCTTAATTACTCGCAAAAGAAGCGGCGCCTTGGCCGGCGGACAACACAAATAAGTTAATTTGCATTTCTGTGTTGTGAGTGTTTTGGCAGGCGCCGCGCCGGTCCAGATTGTAACCCCTATTTCTGCCTCCAAAAACCTGCCTTGGAGGAGCGTCCACGGAGGGATTAGGGATTTAGTGGGGAAGGTAAGTGTGACTACAAGCTTTGGCTCGCCATCTGCTCCCCAGCAGAGTTGAGGCCAACCTGTGCAGCCTGCAGCAAAGACCTGGGCACTGTGCTAACTCTGGTTTGAGCCAACCTGGCGCCCGCGGCCCCAATCACCAACAGTCTGCTGATTAGTTGTAAGAAGCACTCCATATGTAGCAAAGTTTTTTTTTCTCCTCCTCTCTCTCTCTCCCTCTTCTGTCTCCTTCCCTTCCTTTCTCTCCTCCTTATGCATCCTCTGGCCGCATTAAATAAATATGGATGTATGGAATCTTTTTCTCTTGAGCGAGCAAATGGCGCATCGCCTTCGGTTGTCTGGCAGGACGAGAGCGAGCCTGTTCTTCTCGCTCTTCCTCCCTCTCACCTCTGACAGAATACCAAGCCAGGGAGGGAAAAGAAGAAGAAGAAGAAGAAATCCTGGCTGTTCTCCTCTCCTCTTCTTCTTCTCCTCCTTCCCTCCCTTGCTCTATTTTGCCTGGCAGAGCCGGCAGACAGATGACAAGGGTTTGTGGCCGTCTGATCACCCCTGGGTGGGTATTTTCTAATTTATTTAACGGCAGCTTATTAAAGAAAAAAAAACACAAGATGAAGAGGAAGAAGAGGAGGAAGACGGACAAAACGCAGGTCTCTCGCCCCGGCGGCCGGGGGGAGTCGACCCAGCCAAAGGAAGAAACCAACGAAGAAGAGGGAGAGGATGCACCGACTCCCCTGGTAGAGATACCCGAGAAGATCAAACGACACCAGAGGAGGAGAGAAAAGGAGAGGAAAAAAAAAACACAAGAAACATAATGCTCATTATTAAATTGCAACCATTCCTGCTGCCAGGAACCTATTTCTCAGTATTAATTATTCATATTTTATTTCAGTAATCCAATACTCAGGTGAGAGCGGCTGCTCTTGATAGAACATGTAATTTCGAAGCTTAATGGCAGCAGGGCGGCCTGAGCAAGGGATTAGAAACAGAGAATAAATCACTAATGGCTGCACGAACGTACGGCGGCTTGAATCCGTCTTGCTTTGTGTTTACTTGTGTTTTATTGCGCTACGTTGCTCCGAGGGAAACACTTTGCCATGACCTTTCTCCAGAACTTGAGAAACACAACTGCAGCAGAGGTGGAGGGGGGGAGGAGAAAATCAGGCGTTCCAGGCAAAATAAGACAGTGTAATTTCCTGATTTGTCTAAACAAAGAGTTCATCAGCATCCCTTCTCTCTTTCTCTGGCTGACAATGAATATACAAAAGCGGAGAGCAGTGGAGGCCTGACATGTTTGCAAATGCACACATGGCCTTATTCATACAAATTATGTTTTTCAAGCAGAATAGCACCATCACTTACTTTTGATCCGATTAGCTTGCTCCTCGTTCTCCCCCCGCCGCGTGAAATTCATCTCGTCCTCGACCCCAGCAGCTCGATTTGTCTGCCCCGATGAAGATTGAGATAATGACAATTTATGCACTTTGAATTTGGTCAAGATTATAAACATACAGGGGTTTTTGTCAGCTAACTGTAAAGCCCGAGGGTTGTGCCTTTTTTAAATTTTTTTTATATTTTATGCTCCCACATAAATGTCTCTGTCGCCTCCTTCCTCATCGCTCTCAGACAGGCTGACAGTGCAGGAGGCGTTCGCTCCTTCACACCCATCCATAATCTCTGCCGTGGACGTGGAAAAAAAAATCACGAGGGGCAGACATGTTTGTTTTTGTACACTGTAATGTCCCTTTTTAAGACGGATGAATAAAACGCACAACTCAATCACTCTAATTATTCCAACGTGCTCACAATAAGAGTTGAACACATTTACAAATTGCCACTTTTTAATACAGCATCCATTAGGGTTAATAAGTAGTAACTGATGGCTTTACCGGGGCTAATAAATAATTTCCTGATGCTTCGTAGTAAGTTTTTGAAGCCATTAAAGAAATTGTTTGACATTTTGGAAAATACGCTTAGCTTAGCTTAGCATAAAGACTGGAAACAGAGGGAAACAGCTAGCCTGGCTTTACACTACAAAAACAGAAGTGTAAAAACTACAAGTTGTTTTATTCGGGGGGTCATATGTAGGACGATTTCTCAAACTAAGCAAACAGTCTGCTGGCTTCATATTTTCTTTACTGACATGAGAGTGGTCTCAGTTTTTTCATCTGTTGAACAAAATGTCAAACTATTCCATTAGTAGGAGCAAATTTTGGGTTGCCAGGTTGCAAGCGATCCATTTTATCTCTAATATTTGGGAATAATTTAAGTAATAAATGTTGGTAATCCATTAATAAATCCTCATGAGGTTTTGTCTCTTTCTAAAACACAAATCAAGTCTTCAATTATCAATGTAAGATGTATAAATGATGTTTTTCTTTAAAGAGATGAAAAGTCAAAGCAAGTGTTAAGCACAAGCAAAAGGGATATTTCATGACTTGCCAACGCCACAGTTATTCTTATTAATGGCTCATAACTGATCTATAAATCATTAGTAAAGAGGTCAGAGGTCAACGTGTAGTAGAGGAGGTGAAGAAAAAGGTGTTAAAATGTTTGTATTTCCGCCAGCCGCCTTTTTCACAAAGGCAGCGCTCTTCATCCTCGTTTAACACGCCAAGCTGGCTGGAGACGCCTCCATACGCCCACGGGGAGTAGTAACGTCTGTGGGTGTAAACACGCTGTAAATGTGCCGCTGCGTCCACTGTACTATACGCTTTAAAATGCACACGTGATGAGGCGATTTTTTTTTTTTTTTTTGACAGCCCCGCACTCTCCGAAGAGAAAAAAAAAAGGTGATGCCACACAAGAAAAAAGGCAATTAGGTCATAGAATATGCACACATCTTGCATGCTCTCTGGTCTCCCGCAATTTGGGCTAAAAAAAAAAAAAAAAAGTAAAGGTCAGCCACGTTAGTCAGATTGCGCTCGACAAATTCTAAAAAGGCTCGCTGGTCACGCCGAATGTATTCCCTGCAACATAATTAGCCCCCCCCCAATTCCCCGCCGTGCCAGGCTACTGGGTGTCTCAAAAGCCCCACCCCTTCCCCCAAAATGCCTTTCACCTCTGCTTGCTCTGCGGTGATGCCCCCCTCCTCTCTCTGTCTCCCTCTCTCCCTTCCTCTCCCCGCTCTATCACACATTGTTGCTCCCCTAAACTTGCTGCAGATGCGGTCGGCTGATGCATAAATTAGTCATCAACATTAGCATTAGCCGGCGCGTGGCACCCGGTGCCAACTGCTCTCCGAACGGCCATAAAAGGTCATGTTTTGATGACTGAATGCCACACAGGCACCTTGGCTCCCCGGAGGAGGGTTCCCCAGGTGCACGTGAAAGGTTAAAAATTACCTACCCTGCCGCCGCCTGTCTCTGTCTCTGCGAAGGAAATAATTAGGGGGTTTTTAGGGAGCGGCAGAATGCCTCGCTGTCAGATGACAGAGCGTTACCTAATGGTCGTATCTGGGGAAGAGTCAACCGGCCTGTCATTCTCTTGACAGGACAAATGAGCATAATGGTGGCAGCGAAATGGGCGCCTGTTCCCCCCCTTTTTTTTTTTTCCAGCCAGGGAGGTGGAGAGGAGGAGGAGGAGGGGTAAAATGGCAGCGCCTGAGCAGAATAACACAAGGACGTTAACCTTTTACATAAATCTGTTAACACGTGTATGAGTGCTGTTTAAAAGTGAGGCTTGATGCTCTGCTGCTCCGAGGTGGGCCTCCTCCTGCCACTTCGCTCAAATGTATTTTTCATTTTATCACCGCACCAAACTACACTTTTGTCACATGAACTTATTTACTTAGAGATAAGGAAAGATTTGTTCCCTTTGAGCGAATATATAGACGATAAAAAACATACTTTAAACAGGCTTCACAACAAAATATATTCAGAATACATGCAGTTAATGTTAATTATCTAATAATTATCTGATAATGCCTCTGTTTACTTTTTAAATCACATTTTCCTTAAATTATTATGTGCTCAAACTCCAAGCTTCCTGTACATCCTTCAAATTAAAAGCATCGATTACAGTGTGAAGCAATTTTTACTGTAGGAGTCAAAGAATTTCAAAAGACCGAATGAACCGGTGTCAAGTTCACAAGTCAGAGAGGAGTAATGGGGAGGATTTTTTCTGATTTAGGCCCACACTCCCAGGCAGGAGGGGGCGGTAGTGCACCTCAAATGTTTATTGCCAGTTGTAGGTCAAAATGTCCAGAAGAAGAAGAAGAAGAACAAGAAGAAGAACTGCCACAGGTGCTTTTTTGCAGTTTGGGTTAACCACAAACATAATCAAGGTAAGTAACTCTTTTCCAGCTGCTATTTTCTCAAACACTTCCACAAATATGCTGCTTGAGCTTCAGACACTCCCAGATCAGTAAGTTGAGATGTTCTTCAAAGGTGGTGTGAGGAAACAAAGCTGCACCTGATCCTCGTTGACTCACCTGTTTACACACCTCGATCTCTCTCAGGAAGTACAAGCAAGAGAGCATGAATGAAGAAAAATGGCAGAATTCAGGTAGGAATTAGCAGGATTAGTGGTGATGATGGCTGTTAATGACACAAAAGATTGTAAATGCTGTTCCAGACAAGAAATATTCAGATCCTTCGACATGCTCACAGCCGTACGTGGCTTTATATGGCAAACATCAGAGTTACAGGTTAAATTTCTCAGTGTGATGCAGGGTTAGGGGTTGAAATCCCTCCGAAAGAGGCACCAACACAGCTGAGATCAGAGATTTCGTTTCCTGTATGAACTTGCAGACGATGCTGGAGTCAAGAAGTTCATTTCCCATACATAAAGGACACCAGTGTTTCTCCTCTCTGCTCTTTTATACTAAGCATACATGCAAGCGTCAAACTGGACGTTAACTTGACTCTTTGCTGGCCTCCCTCAGTTTTTTATGTTCTGCCACTGCTCACTTGTTACTGTTGGTACACATGAATATGAGTTGAATTAGTCAAATAATTTATTAAATGCAATAATTGAAACAGAAAAGTAAAATTTCAGGGTGCAACTGAATCTAATCTAGTCTGAGAGATACAGTGAACAAACTTTCTTTGTAAAAGGGATCAGTGAGAAGGAATTCTTTGCATAATACTATAATATACAATATTATCAGTATTAGACCAAAACATAATGCCCTGATTAGGTTAGTGGTTTTAAAGGTGGCACACAATCTCTAACATTGCATCCTTTTTCATTTAAATACATCTTTTGCACCTTTAACAGATAAAGTGTCGCTCCTAAAGAGAGCAGCTCAGCCCAGCTTCCAAACCTGCAGTTCTCTGAAACAACCAGCAGGAAATTAATTTTGAAATGTTTGCTAAAAATAAGCTAATTTCCACTTCAAGTCAAGGCTTGCTGAAAAGAATTATTTCTGATTAAGCCGTAATCTTAACATCATTTTATGTTCAGGATCGGAGCTCAGGTGGATCTGGGCTCTCGGCTGTGCTGGTCTCGTCTCCAGCCTGCTGTGTTGGGCTCCTGTCGGCTCTTCACACCTCTGATCTGCCTCTGAGGTTTCTCCGAGGCTCTGAGGTGCAGTTTAACTCTCTGCTGCAGTGCAGTTTAATTCTTCCTGTGCCACATCCTGCATGCTAACAGAGGGGTTATTAACATAACAAACTTAAATGCCCTATATAAATAATATGTTCGCAGAAATGCAAAAACCGGCTCAGCTGACACTGTTTAGGCAGCGCCTCCAACATCTGTTTATGAGCACTTTGCCTAATGATATCATCCGATATCATTAACTGTGGCAGTGTTTATGCCAGCTCCCCAGCAGCACCACCACCACACACAGCAGCAGGTGCAACTTGCTGTTTATGCTCCCCCCCACCACCACCACCACACACACACACACACACACCCTCCAACACCTCCCCAACGCACAAATATACACACACACTTGAAGAGAAAAGACTTGCACAGTCTCCTCCAGCAGCAGCACCAACCCTTCCCTCCCTTCCACCCCACGAATCGCCAAACCGCTCATTAGGACAATTTTCCTCAACAAAAAAAGCGGCCCCTATGATTTCAATCTGTATATCACCTGTAATTGTAGTTTTTAGCGAGAGCCTGATTCCATACATTTAGCCGGAGTAAACTGCGACTGCGGGTGCGAGCACTGAAAGCACGCCTCTCGTAGCGGCCGCCAGCTGCAGAGGCTGTTTTTAGATGGCAGCCGCTTTCCGTGGGGAGGCTCTTCGTAGGCCACCGTGTGTGTGAGCGTGTGTTTTCTGCAGGGGGGGCGGAGCTCGGCGGGCCCCTGCTTTGTTTCCTGACTTGGTTTGCTCTGTTTAGATGCTGGAAATTATAGAAAATTATTGAAATTATTATTTCTGGCAGCAACAATGAGGCGGCTTCCTCTTCCTGACCGGAAGGCCAGGTTCGGGGTCTTCACAGGTTCTCCGGAGCCCGATTTGATCGTACGCCGCTGTAATTAGTCAGATGGTCGATTCAAATGTTGGGCGACACAGAGCTATCTGTTGCATTAGCACTGTACCCGAGGCGGGTACAGTATTTATAGATCCAAAACAAACAATGCATATGGCAAAATGTGAACTGGCTCCGTCTTCATTTTTATTTCAGGGAAAGAAACAAAATAAGAGGCGTCGGCTCTCAGCTGTCGATGCTCCATTTAAATGTTATCCTTTATTTTTACACTTTGTTTAAACTAATTATAATCTTTTTCATGTTTTAGTCCAGATTGGTCTTGGTCCAAGTGATTATACTCAGTCTAATAAGGTTTGGTTTGGTCCAGTTCTCCTACCACAGGTCTTAAACCTCCAAGTGGACTTATTATCAGCTCTGATCAGCTCTTAATCACGGCAGGAGAAAGATGTAGTTTTTCACTCGAGAGCAGGAAAAATGGATGAATAAATGAGTGTTTTTGTAGCATATCAAGGACAGCTAAACATTATCATGTGGATTTGAAGAATCAAGAAGATTCTGGATGCAAAATAAAGAGGAACAATCACAGTTTTTGCAGAGGGCGGCTGTTCGTTTAATGATGGAGCATCACTTTGCTCATAGTGTTGTTGTTCCCTGTTTGAGTCAGTTTGCATTTGGATTAATTATCTGTAAGTTAAGGCAGGTTGTTGTTGAAGTGTTTTCTACAGTCACAGTTTCAGTTCAACTGTTTGCTAAGTTTGTAAGTCTGTTATGCTCTTTACATTAATAAATATCTCAGCACCCCATCCATTAAAGTTGGATAAAGATAACTTGAGGTGTTAAATGTGTTGAATTAGAGATTCTTAAGTCAGATTCAGCACCTATTTTTGCTGCAGAAAGTCATGGGAGGGTCTTTTTTAATGGCAAATTAGACTTTTTAAAGTATATGTTCAAATAAAATGTGTGTGTAACAGTATGATCATTCATTTTCAGTCACTCTTTGACACTGAAGCTGTGAATATCGCCGTCCGTCTTGCGTGTTTCTTCTCCTGCAAAATCTGAAATTCCTCGCTCTGACAGTTCTACCCAAAGACGAGCGTGTTGGCACCCAGAGGAGGAGTTTTATTTGCAGGCAAAGACCCCGACGCTGAACCCGTTCTGAGCACTGAGGGCCGACGGGGGAATACACACCGACCACACACACAGACACACACACAGTAATGTGCTTCACGAGCTCATATCGACACTTGTTAATGCCGTGGTAGCCGCTCACACACACAACAAAAACGCACATACGACAGATCAAATGCATCCGGACGTGAGAAAACACACATGTATACAACACACACACACACACACACACACACACACACACACACACCTCCTCCTTCCAGCTGTTCTGTAAATGTTGATTACACAAGACACCGGGGGGAGCCTCCTCCCTCCTGCTTCCTCCTCCTCAATCCGGTAGCCGGGCGATTCCCCCCACAAGGAGGCTGAGCGGGACCGGCTGACCCGAGGTGCTCGGTGACCCGGGGTTGGGGGTCCAGAGAGGGCCGTGGCCCCGGGCCCTCTTGGCTGGGCTCTTCTTCTTCTTCTTCCCCCCCGTTTCCCTTCCTTCCCTCAGCTGTGTGAGCAGCACATCTCAGGATGGGCAGAGACAGCCACGGCCCGGGGACAACCGGCCGAGGAGCACAACACAAAAATAAAAAAATCATAAAACTCCTCCGCTGTCGAGACGCTCGGGTAACTTTGCGTCAAGTGAAACGGAGACGGGGGGAGAATTAAATGATTTTTATCTGACGTGATTTTGTTCCGAGGAGCATTTTCAGGCGTCGGAGGCTCTTATCCAGCAGAGATTAAGTACATGAGGCAACATGTTTATATGAAAATACTTTATATCAGCAAGCGGAGACTCACTGTTTGGCGTCAAGTTTATCTGCAACCTTATCATCAACTGTTAGCGATGACTGGGTGCCGCGACAACTGTGTTTACGTGAGCTAAAATCAGAGGACTGATCCTCATTAGTACAAGGACACGTGGCTGGATGTGCGCAGAGAAAGCTTCTGATTAAAGACGAACTTCAGGGGAGAAAAAGTGCAATCTAGTTCACAAATACTCGTGCACGGCATCATTCATACATGACGGCACATTTTACAGATCGAGCTGCGTGAGAGGGAACACGATGAGTTAAAAAACTTAAAATAGAGCAGATGAAGAGTGTTTTCTGTTCTCCCACTTCTCAGAGCGAACACTCATCATTTAACATTTATCAGAGTGAAATCTGCTTTATAAAATCCGACCGTGCACAAGAATCAGATGACTGATGTTATGTCGGGACTCTCTCTTCACCTCCTGTTGGCACCACCTTCATGTAAAACAACGTGGATGTGACTTCATTATCTGGCGAGAATGAGCATGTGAAATAAATATAAACATATTGTTGGTCATTATATGTTGATGTTCCCTAGTTTGTATTATATATGATGATCACATTTATTAAAGTGATCTAAGATGTTTGTTGCACGTTAATCAGGTCTTCTTGTTCTTGAAAGTGAATTTTACATGTCCGACCTTGTATTATTGCTGTCGTGACTTTAGCGTAAAAGTACAGAGGTGTAAGATGGTCAGATGAGCAGAAACCTTCACAGAAGAGGTTTTTAGGTTGAAAAGGTGTTCGGCTGCACGTTATTAAAACGTTGCTTTGGGAGAAAAATGAGTTACTGTGAGACCAGAGTTGGACTTGATGTCCTGTTTACAACTGTTCAGTTTTGGATTCGTGCACAGAGCTGGCAATGTGCGCGTCATCTATCAGATGTGACTTCAAATTTTGTGATTTAATGAGGTACACTGTGATACTGCATGGGGGAAAAAATAGCACAAAGAGCTTAACTACAGCAAGATGAGTAAATTAAATGATTAACTTTCCACCACAGTGCAATGGGATGGTGAAATGTTTGTTCTAAAACAAATAAAAACCCTCAAATCTGATCAGTTAGTAGCTGATAACATCATGTGAAGTCCATTCATTATCAGGTGAATTGATTTGTGTCCTAACTTTTCATACTGCAGCACCCTGATGTTGGCTTCAGCTTGACATCTTCCTAAAGTGATCACGAAGCGAAGGAGAAATCCATCTTTGAACCTGACGTTTGGCTGTTTAGCATCCTCTGCCCACTCCCCGAGTTTTCCAGACTTCCTCCGCTCCGTATGTAAAGTTGTGCAGTTGAACGTCTTGGCACGATGGCACGAAAAGGAGCTTAATTTTCACTTCACAAATCTCCTAATGGGGAAACTAAAGAGATCTCTGCGCTGCAGCACCCCGAGGCAGGAGACAGCAGAGCTAACGTTCAACTTAATGATCGACCTAGCACTGTTGTCAAAGAGCAAAATAAAAAAGGAAAAAGTGAGACAGCAGAGAGCAGAGAGGAGCTGCTCATGGTTTCTTCTCTAATTCTGCAGAGAATCTGAAACATTGCTTTTGACGCCGATTTTATTTTAAGTACATTATTGATTCTATAAGAGTGGATTCACCTGATTTGATAATTACAAAGAGAAGGTGACATTGGAGAAGAAAGATACTGATGGAGAAGATGATGAAGCATCAGAGTAAAGAAATAGATAAACTAGATTCACCCTTTATGCAAATGCACTTTTAATTCCAGCCGAGAGACGCGTCCGATGTTGAACTTGTCGTCCACAGTCGTAAAAAGGTGAAGAGAGTCACGGAGCGTGTCGCGAACATCATCAAACCGACGAGATGAGACATAAAAATCCTGACATGCTCATCTTCGCCTTGTGAAGCTCCTAAATGCAGAATCGCTCGTCTTCCTCTGTGACACTGAGCTGGGACAGAACAACAAATTGCCGCGCTCGACGATCCCTTTCATTCTTCGACACTTCACATCTGTCTGCGTCATTATTGGGCTGATGTCAAAGTTCCTGTGTTGCTCTTTTTTTCCTTTTTTTTTCTACCTGCCAGAGATGCTCAGGACAGAAATGCTTCATTAGTTCTTTAGTTCACTTAGAAACGAAAACAAGCAGATTTTTCCACCATAAAATGTCTCATCAGTATAAATCTATTCTTTAAAAAACACTAAATCTGAGATCAAGATTCATTTAACGCCTTTTTAAATCATCACATACAGATTGTACAAAAGCCCAAAGGCTATAAAGACCATCCAGGATAAGAAGTCAAACAGCATTTTGCACTTCATTTCTGTGTGGAAGAAGTAAAAAAAAAAAAAATGTTCAGACTTGTTTTTGAGGAGAGCGAATTTACATTTAGATTCATTCAGCATTCAGTTCCTGCATCAGCTGTCTCTTAGCCTGAACTTCCTGCTGGGTAATGTATGCTCACTGTGCGTTTGCACGACCTGTCTGAAGTGATTTCTGACGGCCTTGTTTAATTAGCCGTGTGTGTGTGTACTTTTATACATATTCATCGGCCGCAGATTTCAGCCCGATTGATGTTGTAATTGATTCAGACGGTTTTATAATTCCCGCAAAAGCAGACGAAGAATTTCAATGACTTTGCAATTTGGAGAACAGACGAGGGGAGGGCGAGGGCGAGAAGATCTGAAGGCGCCGCGACTACACCTGAGGAAACATCGACGCGCCCTGACCGGTGTGATTTCTATGTTTTTTTTTTCCAGAGCGAAAGAGAGGGAGAGGGGGACTTCAGCTCCTTTGTTGTTCCTCTTTCACGAGTAAATTACACATTTAGGATTTATTAAGACAAGAAACAATTTTCAAATAGTGAATCCGTGGAAGCCTCCATGGAGATGTGCTCATTACTCCGTAGCCCCGGGCCAAATTCACCGCCTTGAATGCATCCCCTTTTTTTTTTTCTTCTTCTTTTTCTCTTTCCCTCTGTCTGTATTTTTTTTTCCAGCGCTGTGTTGCCATGCCTGATGCCGTAATGTCACAGCAGTTTGTTCAAAGCTGCGACGATGATTTGGGCTCCCAGCAGGTGCCGCCTCGATGTCTGTTCAATTATTAAAGTGAGGGCCACATGGATGCATTACAGCCGCCGCGCCCATTAGATAAAAAGACGACGGCTTTTGACACGGCGCATATTTCCTCTCTGCCTCACAAAGACGCCGCTACTGCTGCTGCAGCCCCTTTCTTGTTGCTTCTTTTTGTTTTATTCATCACCGTTCTCATGATCCCCCACCTCCTTTTCCCTTTTTTTTTTTTTTGGTACGCACAGAAATATTAAAGAGCCATTTGTTCCCTTTCAGTGTTGTGGGCACAAGAGCTATCGTGATCTTTTTGATTCCCTCTCGTCAAACTGAGGTCGCGTCTGCTCCTTGTAGCTCCCTCCGCTCTTTTTAACTTCCCGGCGGCCCCCCGTCCGCCCCAATCTAACCATGAAAACGTCCGGCGTGTTGATAAATAAATCATGCGGCGGACGCAAAGTTAAAACTCTCGACGTGCAATCGCTTCCAGCAGCCGCCGTCCTTTCTTTTCCTCAAGCGTTCAGATGTTCGGACTTTGATGATGCTGTGATGACCAATCAGGGCACGCCGCTGCCGATGGCGTTGGCTAGGCCTTTTGTGATGGCGTCGACGGCTTGACACCAAAAGATGTAACCTATGAATTCTTCATCTGACTGTTTCTTCCTCTTTCCTTATTCAAAAAAAAAATCCCCTTAAACTTCACTTTTTTTTTTTTAAGGCAGATAGGAAATGAAATGCAGGGTCAGATCCACACGAGGAGATCTGTGTTTTTTTTTTTTTTTTAAGCGGAGGGGCCTAAGTCGAAACCTCTGCGCATGGAGGTGGCGTGGTTTTTTTTTTGGTTTTTGTTTTTTTCCAGGGGAAAGGTTGGGAACGGATCCTGTGTGCGGAGCATGATGCTGAAATGCAGACGAGAGAAGCTGCGTGTTGTTTTGTCACGCCGCCACCGTTCGAATGAGCACGTCTGCTTTTGTGTGATTGTGTTCAAGCATGAAAGTGAGGCCGTGTGTGTGTGTGATGGAAAGAGTAACCACAGTGAATATATTTGTGCACAAACGTGTGTGTACGTTTGTCTGTTACTGAAGCTGACAGGAGCACAAAGTGACGGCGGCATCAACACAGAGATAGAAAATGAAATCAAACTTTGGAAAGAGTTAAACTTCCAACAAAGAAATGATCCACCTTGTTTTGCCACTTACAGAAAGATATTTATTCACCTTCTCTGTTCTCCATCTACAGTTTTTCCATGAAAGACATTAAAACAACATTCGCTAAAATGCAGCAGGTCCAAACCTGAACAATTTCATGCACGATTTTTCAATCCACTTGATAAATTAGCTGTAAGAGGTAAAGAAAGGCTTTTTAGTGATTAATAAACATTAATGAATGCTTTATATGATAGTTATATACAATTAATAAGAGCAGCTTGTTGGGTTGCCAGGTTACAAACAGAGGTTGTATTTAAAATGACACTTTCTTTTCTTTGTTCTTCGTTGGTCTGGTTTACTTTCTGAAAACGTGCTGCAGGCCTTCTGGAGCTCTTACCCATTACCGTTACCCATTTATTTGTTATTAATGACAACTTATGAACATTTTTATCAAGCAAATCCTTTAGTCAGAAGCAGCAATCAGATATATTCCAGAAAATTCTTGATTACATTTCAGAAGATGTCTAGTTTCTCAGAAAAATAGACGATTATGGGCAGAATTGAAGTTTAATTTTGGGTCCCTCACTGAGAGTTGGATGAGAAGATCCTGCAGGTGGTTGGATTATCTCAGCATAAAAAAACTGGAAATGGTTATATGTTGTTTTAATTTGAAAGAAAAATGTGAAAAATGACAATTTGACATTTTCCAGAGGGTTTTATGTGCCGAGCTCGGTTTGGTTTAGCTGCTAAATGTTTGAACTCGAGTAGAAAAGTACTTTTCTTCCTTTTGTTAATTTTGCTCAAATTCTTTAATTTTATCACAGGAGGCAAGTTATTCGGTTTTGTTTTTTACAATTTATTTTCAAGGCTCAAATTCAAGCAGAAGTCAAACTGAAGGTAGTTTTTCAAAATATTCAAGCGCTTCTCTGCCATCTTTTGAAGGGAAGAAAAAAAAAGTAGCATCAGGCCACACATGCGACTCTCCACTCCCACACCAACACACCTTACCAACCTCTCCTCCTCCTCCTCCTCCTCCTCCTCGTTTGATTCTTCACTGTGTGTTCGGTACATGCCAACAAATCCTAATTGCACCCCACACTCTTTTCTTCCCACCGATGCTGCGCGCTTCGTGCCACCAAATTCCTTGTGTGCTAATTAGGCACGCAACCACGGTGGATACACTCCTGACAGGTGCTGCTGGCCTGCCGGGGTCACACACACACACACACACACACACACACACACACACACACACAGCGAGAGACAGAGAGGGAGAATGAGAGAGACGCTCGTGCTCGCAGCATTAAAAATAAATGGAGAGAGGAGAATAACGAGAGAGGCAAGACGTGTTAATTTCTAGCTTCCATCTGTTATTACATAAGCACTGCCAACAACTACGCATCTCTGGAAGAACGGCGAAAAAAGAGAAAGAGAGGAGGAGAGGAAGACGGAGAGCTGAGGCGGCCATCACTGAAGTCCTCCTGCATGGAAGGAGAATTCCTCGGGGAGGCCCGGCGGAGTAGGAATCAGTTTGATCGAGCAAACTTGAAGTTGTCTTTTTCTGAAGGATTTGCTTCCAAAACAGTTTGAACACATAACCTGGTGTTCCTTGCTCAAAATGTGGCAAAAAGAAAAAAAAAAAAAAAAAAAGTGCCGTCTAACATGTTTGCCGTTTCATAAGTTAAGGCCTCTAGAGAGCTGGTGTGTCGGAAATGTTTAAAAGTGAGTTTTTCAAGTTTTTTTTTAAAAAAAAAGAGAAACCAAGAAAAGTAAAGTTGTGATAGAAAACGTTAATCTGGTCGCAAAATTTGGTCTAAAATGCTTCTTTAAAGGACTTTGGGTAACGTTATTGAAAGGAAAAGGTGTTTCCACCTGTTCAAAATGGCCACTTTGAAAGCTCTCCTTAAAGATGCACCAGAGAAGCATCACTAGTGTTGATATAGATACTTAAAAAGCAGATTTGAAGTGCATTTTCATCATCACAGTGTGATTTTGCTGGTAAATAAGCTGCAGCCAGTTAGCTTAGCTGAGCAAAAAAGAGATACCTCCCTCACCTCTAAAGTTTGAAAAGGATGCCACTCAGTGTATTATGTGTATATAGAAATGAGGATACTGAGGCTTTTATTTTGAAATATGAACTAATACTGTATATTCAGTATTATTTTAGTGTCTGCAGAGAACAAAAACAATAATTTTGACACCAATGATCTTCTCCTTGTGTGACTTTGTGCTGTTTTTAAAAGCTCAACATTTTCCGCCAGCTCTTTCCCCGCTGCAGCCGTCCTACAAAAATAATCCAGTGACAGTGAAGACGTACCGGTTGTCATCTAAGAAAAACATTTCCCCGTCTGACGAACAATGGGATGAGCCGAAAAACAAGGGCCCTGCAGAGTGACGAGCCCCCTCGAAAGGGCCGCCCGGGTCTCCGCTCCGTGTTTGGGTTCGGGAGGCCCGAGGCGTGTTGACGTCCTGAGGCATTCATTTCCTGCCAGCGACGGTGAATGAGGTGCAGCAGACAGGAACTCTCTTTTTTTGTTGTTTTTCTGGACGGAAAGACACCAGGAGAGGACTCTGATGTTTGCGGGGACGGCGCGGATTCTTTCCCAGGGCGGAGGGACGTTACTGTCAAGACACCCGCTGCCAGAATACACACAAAGTCAACCGTAGATCTTCACGGCGTTTCAACACTCCCACGGTGATGTCTTTTGGACGGGAGGGAAGCTAAACAGCACAAAAGCCACGTAGCTGCTCTGCGTCTAACTGGCAGTGTGGGAACGCACATTATAATTGTTTGTTCAATTATTTTTCTTGGACGCCACACCTGCACTTCACCAAGTGAACTCCGGAGACCGAAGCGCAATTAAGCCCAGCAGAGCCGCGCTGATGCCTGTTTAAACAGCAGGGAGGGAGTCAGATAAATACCTTTTTAGTGCTCAAGGTAACAAGCAAAGGGTGATAGTGAGAAGGCTCGCAGGGAGCAATTTCCTATTTATTTGTCTTC
Source organism: Scortum barcoo (assembly GCA_023238725.1). Taxonomy (NCBI): domain Eukaryota; kingdom Metazoa; phylum Chordata; class Actinopteri; order Centrarchiformes; family Terapontidae; genus Scortum; species Scortum barcoo. Next base: position 11,700,608 of record CM041541.1, on the reverse strand, counting down.
TGATTTGACCTCTCTCTTGACAAGGTTCCAGGGCTTATTACCGGATCTGTCCTGCGCTCTAATCGAGGCCCATTACAAATGTTCAGCAGGCTGGAAGTGCCAGATGTGGGCGAAGGATAAAGGAGGCAGCTCGTCCTCCTGACCGGTGTCGATGCCCCCTGAAATGTTTTGTGAGGTTTGAAATTTCACGGATAAGTAGCTCGGATGTTTGCAGAAATGGTAAATTGTGTCTCCTGACCTCCGCTGGCCATTTTTAATGAGAATCTCCGCGAAAGTGAAGTGCAGAGGTGTGAAGTTGTTTCACGGGAAAGCGAGAAAGTTTCCACTCTCTGCTGATGTGAGGAGAAGTCCTGCGAGCTCAAAGCACAATGAAACACGGTGTATTTCATGTTAACTCTTAATGTAATCCTCACAGACGAGTAATGACTCTTTTTGTTGTATCGGCATAAATAATATTTTTTTTGCAATGTGCACACACGGTCAAAAACTCCATTTTAAACCAAGTTGAAGTGCAGCACATTAAACGGGAACATTTCAGGAAAAATAATCACTTATTACTATCATTAAAGATAAGTTATTAAAAAGTTATTAAAGAAACTATTCTATGATTAAAATGACATTAGCTGCAGCTCTGATAGACTTTTCAGTATATTGGCTAGTTGAAGTCCTTTTATTTTGGCTATCAATCACATCACAGGGGGCGTTTAAACTCCTCTCTGCTGTACTGATGTCTGTTGGTGTCTTTGCGGATGACCATTTACATTTGTAGCATATTTACTGCTGGCAGTCGGCTCACTCGGCAGTCAGTGTTTTACACTCTGCTCCGCTTTACGCCGACTCCGTCTTCAGTCACACAGCTATCGTCCCAGCCATGCATACCTCCCTCTATGCTTTCCATGCTCACAGCCCTCCATGCATTATTCACAGCCAAATTAAAATACCAGGCCGAGAGTGAGAGTTGCATGTTAAGGCAGCTGAATCTGGGAGGTGCTGTCACAACAGCTGAAAGTGTCTGTCACAGAGTTATAACTTTTTTTTTTTTCCCATAGTTCCCCGGCAGTGCAGCTGCCTAAATGAGAGGGATTAAGTTAACTCCCTGCTTAGAGGAAGAGCAGGCCCTGGATTAGGGCACTGGGCATGGACACAGAGAGCATTCAAGCAAGAGCCACAGCTTTTTAAAAAAGAGACGTGGGGGGGAGAGAGGAGGCAGCGGGGCGCGGCCCTCGCGGGGACCGGCGGCCGAGTTGCTTGAACAGATACATTGACAAGTGTAACGCCGCAACCCGCAACATGGAAAAGTGTGTTGGAGCAAAGAGGGGGGAGCACTGGCGGACACGCCGGCAATCACAAATGCTTTGTTTTTTTTTTTTTTCTCCTCTTTTTCTTCCCACCTCCCACTCCTCCATCTTCTGTCACAACCTGAAACACTGACAGGAAATATCTCCCGCCCGGAGGTCAAACCTCAACAGGTGCTGAGAGAAAACATGGGAAGAAAACTATTTCTAGTCAGTTTTATCATTTATGTTTTTGTTATAACTTCCCTTTTTGTGCTTTCAGTCCTTCCTGCCTTTGTGCCGCGATATCAAGAGGAGGATTTTCTATCAATCTCATCCACCGAGCATGCAGACACAGCTCACAAGAAAGCGAGTTCAAACGTCTGAGCTGCTCAAAGGCGACAAACGAATCCTGATATGTGTCCTGGTACGGCAAAAATAATGAAATGGATCTTCAGCGCAGCGAGCTGTGCTTTTCGTTACATCAGACGAATCCCTTCAGTCAACATCAACATCTCATTTTGTTTTTTTAATTACAATTAGATTGGAGTCATTATTTTATTGTAATTCAGTTACATAAGACGATAATATCACAGTGCAGATCCACCAAAGTCAATAAATTGAAATGTTGTGCTCTAAATTTACCTCCACTTCCTTATAAAAATGAGTTTTTTATTAGTTATCCAGGTTGCCAAACTATTTCTGCTTGATAATTTTATACATTTCACTTCAATTAAGAACTTTATTGACCTACAGGAGGGTAAAGGCCTTTTATTTACTGGATAGTGAACTATATTTACTGTCTGCTAATAATCCCACAATGCAATGCTCCACATTTTATAGATATGAAAATTACGCTCGTGAAAAACACCTGTCAATAATTATTTGTAAGTGTCTGAAACCTCTTATTTTATTGTGCATATTCCTAAATACAGCTGTGTTCAGTCAAATTACCACAAACTAAAAGACACACAGGAAATCTGGAGCTGGGAAAAGTTTTATTGAAGGAATATCCGTATTTTCTGTGCAAAAAAAGACATGATTGGGTACAAGGCTGCTTTTCATGAATAGTTCTCACAGTTTTTATCAGCAGTATCCAAGCTTGAAGTAAACCTGGATGTCCTGAAGTCATTTAATGCACCACAGCATCCCATCTTATATTTTGCTTCCGGGTAAATGTTCCAAAATGAAACCAGAACCTGAATCTTTATGTCAAATCAGGACGTAAACATCATCTTCCCCGACTTCCAAACACTGTTCTTACTAGATTTTACTGTCAAATTGTGCATTTTTTGTGCTTGTTTACATTAATAAAGTAATTTTCCTGCATGTTTCTGTTCAATAAAGACTTAAAGGGATATACTGAGAAGAAAAAGCAAAAATAGAATATGTTCTTCTGAATGTTGTCCTCCAAATCCTAAATGAATAATAATTTGATTTCAGATGTTAAAATGATCTCCTCCTGGCTTTACATGATCATTTTTACAGGTAGTTTCTTTGCAGTGGTAGTCAAAGCTGAATGTACGAACACTCTGTCTTTCTGAGGTCTCTGCGAAGGGCTCACAGCGAGAGAGAGGAGGGGAAAAGGAAAAAAAAAAAACCTGGGAAGGAGTGGAGATGAGAACAGGTGGTGAAACAGTGTGAGAAACACGAGGGAGGAAAAACAACAGACACCTGCTCGTGAAACCCAACCTGGTTCCTCCATCACATTCCAGCAGAGTTCAGCTGACGGAGACGCTCAGACGGCGGCTGGAGAGGACACACTCAGTCTCCTCCGCTAACTTATACCGCTCAGTGTGATCAGTGGAGTGAAATAGCATTTATAAGGCAGATATGTTGTATTATGTTAAAGCCTGATGCAGCTCTTTTTGTAATAGAGACTCTTTTTCTCTCAGCCCAAGTGTCAGAGTTATGTTTTAGCAATATCTCTCACCTTTTAAATCACGTGATTTAGAGCATTTTCATGAGTCTGTTGGAGGATCTTCCAGCGGATTAAAGGATAACTCTGGTGGTAAATCTTAGAGTCGTCGTTTCCCACAAAAAAAAAAAAACACTGTGCGTCCTTGTTGGTGTGCACAGTACAAGCAAAATAAGGACCCACTCATGTGATTTTGTCCAACAGCGCTACTAGTGGTCAAAAACTCTGCAAGGTACCTTTTAACTTAAAACTTTAAAGTTGGGATTTAAATTTAAAAAATCTCTAAGTATGCTCAGTCAATTCTTTCACAATAAACTTCCATTTCTGTGTCTGTAATAAAGGAATATTGTAAACACTGTAAAGATGCCAAAGGTTAAACTACATACGTGTGTGTATATATACCCACGTATACTTTATATCATATGGCAGAAAAATTTAATCAAGCTGTTAAACACTATAAATTAATTAAAAAACAAAATTTATTATAGAAAATGGTTGCTGATTAGAAGATGTATACAGAATTAAAGGAAACAAGCCTTTGTAAGAATAAATAAATCATAATGTACATTTTAAAGGACTTGGACTAATGTGGATTTAGTCCTTAAAGATGATGAGAATGGATGATTTTGGTGTCACTTTGCCCAAAAAACCTGACGTGTTTTTTCAGACTTGATGGGGTCAACGTGGATGTTTGAGTAAATAATTAACCGGCCCTGATATTCTCCTGTCGTCTTCTTCTTCCTGTCTTTTTCTTGCTGCAGGGAGAAGAACCAGGCCTCGGTCACGTCAGCTCCGTGACATCGAAGCGACCGTGACGCCGCGGCAAACCGGCGATGACTGATGCCTTTTTGTCTTCTGCAGTCAGGCCGGATCGTCTGGCCCGCGGACGACTGTAATTGTACCGACAGGTGACACATCTGTGGAAACCAGAAGATGATGGGGGAGACTACTTGGATCATGTGACCTGCACCTCACATGCCTCCTCGGAGTCCTGTAAGTGTCTGAAGCGCTTCACCGTGACATTAGATGACATTTAAGAAAACAAAATGGTGTCCTTAAATTGATAAAGTGCCATCATGTTCACTGCAGAGCTGCATGTTGAAAACAGGTTGAATGATAATCAAGGATATTATTACAAAAAAGGATTAAAAAATGGCAACATAAAATCATGAATCAACGGTCAAATCATCAATAACAAAAACAGTGTTTGTTTTAATACAATTTAGACCACATTACCCATCTGCCACTGCTGCTCCCTGTGCCCTCTTCACATACATTAACATTTGTTCCGTTCATCCTCCAACTTTTTCCATCATCAGTGGAAATTTTGTGACTTTTAGCAAAGTTGTCTCAGAAAAATGGCAACCTTTGTGATTAAACACCATCCAGCAGATACACTTTAAGTGGATTTCAATGTAAAATTCAGCATAAAGATCATTAGAGGCTGTTTATTGTAATTTCATAGATGTCTCGTAGTTAATGTGATGATCCGTTCATTCTCTAAACTTCTAAGTGATGGTAAAATAAGACACAAGGAACATTTTGCAGAGCTTTAACCAACTAACCAGTCACAATCAGACTCAGTAAACGCAGAACAAAATGAATGTGCAGCCGTATGAGTTTCCAAAACATCCAGAGTAAAGTGCAGCAAGATGTTTAATTTCTCTTTGAGAAGTAAAAAACTTAACAAAGTTTGTTTAAAATAACCAGAGTAGTTTTCTATTCCCTACTTTAAAAAAGAACCACGAGAAATGACTCGAGCTTTAAAGAGTCAAAACTGTTGTAAAATGCAAAACTGTCCCTTTATTATTAAAATATCATTCAGTCTCATTTCTTTCAAATCTGTGAAGTCTCAAAATGGAGCGGACTGACTTTTGTTCAGCTGAGGGCGATTTGTCTGCTTGACATGCTGTCAGATTTTCAATTTTTCAGCTTTGTCATCTTTTATTTAAAAACAGTATAATTTTAAATGCAACTTATAATGGATCATACAAAGATTAAAAATAAATGCATCACTAGTTTCCACAAAAGATATATTCAAAGTTCAAAGCAGAACTGAAGTTAAAGTCTTTAAATTACATAAATACGTGTACATAAATAATCCAGTATATTACACATTTAGTAGTAGAGGGCTGTGAATATTACTGCATACTCTATTACTGTACTCTATATGGCCAAAAGTATGTGGACACCTCAATCTGAAATCAATTGCAGTAATCTCCATCGTCGTTTATCCAGAAGTGTTGGGTGGGGTTGAGTACAATCATTTAGGATTACTTAGTGAGTGTTTTCAGGTGGATTTGGACTATTTCGATGTGAACTCGTATCTGTTTCGGCCATTTGGCATCACAGCACACCTTCCTCCGACCGTTTGAGGAAAATCTCCCTCATAGCGATCAATGAATTGTCACATTTTACTGCACATCTTAACCTTCATTCAGTGCCACGTAATTATGAGCATTTCCTGTTTGAGTTCTTCTTTTGAACCTTGACAGCAGGGCGACGGTGTAAAAGTGCACTTTTGCAAACTTCGTAGAGCTCTCCGTCACCTGTGGCCCAATTAGCAAACACATTTCTCAGCAAAGAGTGAAAGTGGGGAAAAAAATATATTTCTTCTCGTAGGTGGATCATTAGTTGGAAATAAACGAAACCCCCCCTCAATGCTGCATCCTCGCACCCCGACCATTTCAAAGAGCAGCGGCTTGTTTTGTGTTGTCAAATCCCCTCGTTGTTTATTAGTTTATTAGCCGTGGAACCGAGTCTCAAATCTTCGCGCCGGCTTCTCTCCGTCTCAAACACATCTAAGCTTTAAGCGGCGAAGCTTGTGATGGCCCTTCTCTCCTCTTAAACTGCGCAAAAAGACCCACAGGCCGAAGAATGAGACTCGGCTCGGTTTGAGCCCAGGGGAGGCGGGATCCAGTCCTGTTTGTCAAAGCTTTCCATCGTCACTTTTCATCGACGGGCGGGCAGCGGGGGGCTCTAATGTACTCGCGCCGCGTCTTCCTCCCCGCATGAGTGTTTTCTGTTTGGCTGCTGTCACTGAGAAAAGACACATAAGTACTCGCTCCGTATCCCCTCACACACACTTTCCCTCTCAAACATACACTCTGCGGACGGAGCGATGCGCTCTCCAGGGCTGCGAATTTTCCCCTCTCTGTCTTTATCTGCTGGTAAATGTTGACAGACCACTGAACCTTGATGTCGGACTGTGAGAGGCTTAGCTGTTTTGTAAAGTGTCGGGTGTGGGAAAAAAAAAAGGGGGAAACAAAGGGGCCTCTGGTGTGGTGGTTAGCCATCATGGCTGCTCAGCTCGCAGTGAAAGAACCTCTAACACCGCCGCTGCTCCGCCACGGAGGCGAGCGCTCGGCTGCGCCCGGGTCGGCCGGCTCGCAGACCATTAGGGAAATGGCTGAAGGGTTCTCGCGTTTCAAACCCGGCTGCACCGTTCAAATTAATGAGGGGATTGTCAGCATATCAGAGCTGATGGGTGTGACGAGCGAGGCCCCAGTACGGATCCTGAAAACAAGAACGCTCAGGACAAAATTCACTTCAGTGAAGAAGCTGAAGTGGCTGTTGTCTTTGGCCTAGTTTGTGCTGCACTTATAAACTTCAGTTTTCAGCTTTGGATGCAGGAGGATGCTGGTTTTTAAATACATACTCCAGCACCTGAACGGACTTTAACAAATCAAAGACGTTCTTCTAGTAGGATCTCATAAATCTTCATATTAGTCTTTCTTTTCTAGAGAAAGTCACAATGAAAGATTTGAAAAGCTGAATCCAAAATCAGCTCTCAGTTTAAAACTCTCTTCCCTGAGGGCTTTTAGATTGATGATTAATTGAAACTTATTTTATTTTCCCCTGATCTGGACAAACATGGCAACCCAGGTGAAGGTTAGCGATGTTTTCTTCATTTTAATCAGACATGCTTTTTGATTGGCAGCTGAGCTAGGTGACCACATATTACTTATTGAGTTTATCATTATTATTATTATTTATTATTGAGATTACTGTTGTGCGAACTTAAACAGCAGTCTGATTTCAGTGCATCCTGCCTCCTCTGACAGTGAAACGAGCTGAAAAGGGAAGTCATAAATACGCAGTCAAGAGCAAAAAAAGGTTAAAAAGCTCTGATCCGAGAGAAAAATACCAGACAGCTTCCAGATGGGCAGCATCTTCCTGGACCCTGAGCAGCGGCGGGATAAATCTCACACAGACAAATCAAATCAAATCCAACATGAAACAAGTGTGTTGCAGACTGAGGATCTCATTATTTTTTTCCTCTTCTAAACCCACCAGCTGCAGTTCAGCTGCTGGACGTGTCACGGGCGCTCACCTCTCCTTGTTTGATATGCTTCCCCTGCATCTTTCCCCCCCCCCTCTCGACTTCCTGTGGGAACTGCGTTTTTTGTTGAGCGGTGTTTCCCCCCCGACAACCTGAGCGGGTCACGTCTGAACGGCCCCTTCTGACGCGACGGCCCTCAAAGACGCGACGAGGCAGTGGTGAGAACAGACAATGAGGTGCGGCGCTCGCAGGGTCCCGACCTGCCGGGCACGCCGAGCTTTGACGGTGACAGCGCCTTCCTCCGCGGATGTCGCCCTGACACATCGGGAGAAACAATGGAGGCTGGGAGGATGCAACTAAGCAAATTAAAACAGGAGTCATGTGGGTTTCTTTGAATGAAGATGAAAATGTGTCACACACCTCTGTATTGTCGCTCTGCGGCTCTAACGCGGCCTGCAGGGACTTGAGAGAGGAAATTGGATTTCAGCCGCTGACTGAGGTCGATGTAAACATGTCCTCGGTGTCCATCGCGGCCGACGTGCCCTTCAGAAAAACCCTGCCTGCTTTTTTTTCAGTTGAGCAGTGTTTACAGACAAGTTATAGGCTAAATGATGGCATTAACTTCTTCGAAACACACTGAAGTGCTGCCAGTTAAACAGCGCGAAGGTGGAAAAGTGTGAGAAGAGATGAGCTGGCACATTTATGGATCCGTCACCTGCTCTGTAGCTCTGCAGAGTTACTTTTCCAGACAGCACAGTGTGAGACTTCAGCTCATCAGCTCTGATTTCACAAGCTGCACACACACATGCTTCTTTCTTCTGTCAGGATCTGCTACCTACAAACACAAGCTGCACCTCCAGATAAATAAAGATATAAATCTTTAGTTTATGGCTGAAGATGCTATACAGTAATGTGCTATTTTACTCAATGGCATTGTCTCTTCTGGCCTTTGTTCAGCAGCTGTGGAGAGAGAAAAGGGAGGGTTTCACACCCAAGTCTGACATGTTTTTTACTTATTTATTTGCATTGAAGCTCACACAGGCTCATACTCGCATGCTCTCTTTGCTCTCTTTTATTATTTACACATTTTAAAGGACAGAAAACTTTCCTTGGTTTTGACTTTGGATTCGAGAGTTTGCATCGACAGCACGCCCATGTCAAGACAGGAAAGACAAACTAGACAAAAAGTGCCTTTAAAGCAGCTCAAAACAGCTCAGGCCGGGATTGTTTCAGCTCCTCTCAGTAGAAACGGTGTTGTCATGCGTCTGTTATTGAAGCCAGGTGATTAGAGGCTGTTAAATGTACAGCAGTGACTCCTGACCCCCCCCACACCCCCACCTCCACGTTTGATCTAAACTGGGCTCGCAGTGGAAAAACATCCAGGTCTTCAGATAGCTTTCACGCCGCTGATTAAACCAAAGCTGAGCTCATCGTTTCTCCTCCACATCCTCTTTCTCCCTCTTCGTCCTCGCGCACATTTCCAGGCCTGTCCGCTTGTTTTTTTTGTTTTTTTTTGTGTCCTTTTCTTCCTCGCTCTCTCTCTCCTTTCCTCCCCCCCTCTACCCTCCATCTCAGGGAATTCACTTCACTTTAATTGTTTGACAGTCTTTTCCTGCCTTTATGCCACGGCCGCAGAAGGTGCCGAGGATTTTTTCCTCCTTTTTTGAGGCATTAATAACATTCCGCTCGACTGATTCCCCGGGGCACAACCTCATTATGGCTTATAGGCAGAAAAAATAAACTGTCTGTACCGCCTGGCAGCTTTTTCCCCTCCTTTTTTTTTTTTCTCGGTAGAAATGAGGAGTTGGTGTAAAGTGCCTGCTTATAAAACAGCCTCCTTGTTGCAAACTAAAACACATGTCCAGGGTGTTATCTGTTTCCGTGACAGGAAGCGACTGCGGAGAGACGGCTGCTGTTGACGGCAGCCTGCACTGGGTGGCAGCACTGTGGGCGAGATCACAGAGGAGATGGGCTGATTTCACTTTGGAGATTTAAGAGCAGCGGCAGCATGTAAAATAGACATATTTTAAAGGGAATCTCTTTATTTGACTTGGTGGTGACACTATATGTTATTATTTATAATTTTTATAAGCCATATTTAGCATTTCTAAGCATTTAAAGCACTTCATGAATGCTTTAAGACACTACTATAATGTTGTTGTAAACAGATATTTTAAGCATTTTACAGCCTCTTATCTACATCTGTCTTCATGACATTGAGCTGCAGATGGTTGCATGTCACAACCAAAGTGTGGACCTTGAGTTGATATATTTTGTCAGACTAGTCTAAACCACAACAAGACTTTTATTTTGAAAGAAAAGGAGGAGCTTTCATGTTTATGCATTCATTTTAAAGATGCAACAACACAAGCAGACTACTTTTTTTTCCAAGTAAGTGTGAAACTGGATTAATACATAAATTATCTCAAGTTAAAGAAAAGTGCATTTTATCCAAACTTCTCTCAGATGTAAAGCAAATCTTCGGTAAAGTCAAAAGAACAGTTGTAAAAGCATCAAATCTTCTGAGGGTTGAGAAAAAAAATCAGCATTTTCATCTCGTACGATTTATTCAAACTGGAAGCCGGCCAGTCCTCCGCTGCTGGACACACACCAGCCTGGGGTCAAGTGCCTTGCCCAAGGGCGGCCGGGCAGCAGTAGGTTGAGTCAGAGAGTGCGTCCTCATTGACACGGAGCAGGAAATGTGCCGATTTAACACTAGAAAGGCCAAACGTGCGGTCGGCTTTGAATTTTGCAAGTGAAGTGTTTTCAACTTTCAAAACGTCACCTCTGTGACTTTTCGGAGAGCCCGCCGACATCCGTTGACCTTCGCCGCGACCTTCTGGTTAGAAACCTGCTTCTTTACAAACTCAACTTAGCGCCGCTTTATTAAACTGGAAGATTTTCCTTCTTTAAGTTGCAGAAAGTAATGAATGTGTGCACACTATGTTTTAAGAAATAACAGGCACCAAATTCCAAAAATAAAACAGTCAAAAAGGATTTAAGTTAAAATCAGCTGATGCATTTACACAGTCAATAATCTATAAATATTGTTTAAATGAGGAGAGAAGGGGAGGAAGACTGGAACAAGTTCAAATCTCACGTTCAGACTGGATTTCCAAGCTTAAAGAAAAACAAATAATACAGAAAATTCGACATATTCAAGTGTTTTAATGAAAACAGTTAAAAAAACAGTTAAAATCAAGGACGTATGGACTGAATTGTTTGATATCACACAAGAAATCAGGCCAATATTTCAACACAGTACTAATGAAGACGCTCATCTCATGGCCTTAATCAGTAAAGAGATGGTGAAATTATCATGTGACCAAAATACGGACACGTGAGTGGAGATGTTAACCCCATGTCTCTGTCCAAAGAGGTCGTCTGGTGTCGGATATGAATGCTGATGACCTTTGACCCCTTCAGTGGATGCAACAGGAGGTCTGCTCTCTGATACCTTGTTTTAGTTGTCTAAAATGAGGTATCTCTCTTGTGATTTTAATTCGTAGTACAGTCTATAGAGGAGGATGTTTTTGTCTGTTAAGCATAAAAGTCTGAACTCTCCTCTCCTCCCTCCTCTTCAGCGTTTGTTGCTGCCTGAATGCACATACTGACTGAATATTCAATAGAAAGCAGATTTACCGTATATGTGCTGTATGAGTCACGTACAGTCTGTCACTTCGCTGTCCGGCCTCTGCGATGTCACTCGTTTCAGCCGCCACTTCTTCCCCGAGACAAATTTCCGCACGCTAAATGTAGACTCTGTTTCTAAAAAGCTTTTCTTACACTCAATTTATATTCATTCAGTTAAATTAAGGGTTCGGTTTGTTGGAGAGGAGTTAAGCGTCAATACAACTTCAATCAGCCCGCATGAATTTCAGGGAGCATCCAGGAAAGGTCTGCATCAAATCCCACTAATGTGCCTCCCAAACAGATTTTAGCGTTGCCGTTATTGAGTGAAGGGCTGTAATTAAAGGCAGGTTCACATCGATGAATATGGGTTATTTAGCTCAAAAGATAATTTCTGGTGATGCTTTACATAATCCTTTAAAATGCACAAGGAAGCCCTGCTCTTGAGGAGAAAAAAATATATAAATTAATGGAAAAGCTAATGGACATGTTGATGGCATTTCGGTAAACCTAATAAGAATTGATTCTTGGTTGTGAGAACATTTTCATTCGTCAAACCTCCCCCGTGCTTTACATGTGTAATGAACCTGCCTGAGCATTGATCAAAAACAAAAATTGGAGGAGTAAATCTGCTTAAAAAGCCCCCTCGCCCCCCTCAAACCCGTCGTCTGCCTGGGCTTTGTCCTGGCAGCATGCTGGCCAGCACTTACAGAGGTGCTATATGTCTCTTAAATTACTAAATTGCCTTCTGGCCTCGTTCTTTTTTTCCTACCCACGTTGGTTTGCGGGCATTAGTCGAAAGTTTTTCCCGCAAATATTTAATCCTTGCCGTGACTGACAATGTTGTCAGACCTCCGGACGGGTTTTACGCCGTTATTACAAGCGCTCCTCCGTCCGTGGCACTTTGGATTATTCAAGATTATGTTGTAATCCCTTTAATCCTCATTGCATTAAGATTTCAGTCAAAATACGGCAACAGTAAAGTAGCACTCAGAAGCAATGAGGTCTTAAGCAGGCGTCATGATTGGGCAGCCGCCTTCATTTCCTCCCTTTTTTTCCTCTTTATTTATTCTCCGGTCTCTCTACATTGTCAATAAGCTGAGCAACAGATACGTATTTGCTTTTCAGAAGCGACAATGATTTATTCCAGGCAGCGAAACCCATCTCCAATCACGGCAGAGGAAAACACATATTTACCAGCTCGCGGTGTCACGGCGAGGCGAAGACAAACTGAGGACGGGGTGCGTTCGTGAGCACGCCGACTTTCCTCCAGCCTGTATCGGGGAACTTTTCCTGATGAAATATTTGTCTCCGGCAGTGCGTCCTGTGGTTACTGTTCAACTGTTTCTCCCCCATCTGATGCTCTCCTGCTGCTCTATACAGCCCTTATCTCTCCTCGCTTGACTTCCCGCCATGCCAGAGAGCTTCCAGCAGTCTCCTCGGTCTGCGTCTCGAAGCTCCATGAATAAAACAACCTCCAACTTTGAAACTACGGCTGCGGCTTTTCGTGTATCTGTAAAAAACCGCGGAGCTGTGTGTTGTCTTGACGGGATGCAAATTCCATGCAAATACAGCCAGTTTTTTGAATGAGGAGAAACCACTTTATTTACAAATCACAATAAACACATGTGGTGCCTGATGGAATATTCAACAGAGGACTCGCTACGAGGCCCGATCGGATGGCTGAGGGTTCGGATCGACCCCCTCTGTCACCTCGTGGTCCCTCAAACAAATACAGCACGTTTAATTACAAGTAAACAACTAAAGTACTTTAAAGCACCATTTCTCAGCCCTTTTTTTAATCTTCCACCAGCAGCTTTGTTGCACTTTGTGTTTTCTGATGTCTTTTAACTTTTTTCTGGTTCTGATTTTAAAAATTTAACTTGCGGTCTGATGACTCAGAGGTCGTGGGGCCGGACATTTCTCTTACCTTATTTCCTGTGATCTCTCTCCTGCAGATATCTGATAAAAGCATGAAAATCCCTCGTCTTTGTCAGTAATGAACTTTAAAACTTTTTAAAGTTAGAGATATAAAAATCAAATATACCAGATTGAACTGAGACAGGAGGTACAGCTTAATAATAAAAAAAGTTTTGGTGTGTTTACAGATTTATCCTGAAGGACGAGTTGTGTATTTTTAGTAAAGTTTGGAAAGTTTAGAAAATTTTCGAGCTGATAGGGGAAGTGTAAAAGAAATGAGGATTAATGTGATTCACTTGAATAAAATGTAAGCTACAGTGCACAATATGAGGTCACATCTCTTTTATCTTCCTCGCTGACTGACCACTTGCTGCAAAGAGCTCCTCAGTTTCTGACATGCAGAAACATTTTGCATTTTATTTTCATCTGCTCTGACATGTTTTCACCGGTACAGAAGAGCTTCAAGGCCCAGCAGAGAGAGAGCGATCAGGTCTGAGGGAGATTTTTAACAGCATCATCCTTAATGTGATCATTGACGCTCCACTGATCCTCACCAACCACAAAAAGAAACCCTTTTTTTGCCTCCTGGAGATGCTCTCTGTTTTTACTTCCTTTTCGCTTGATCTGGAAGATACTTGACAATTTTGTTGCTTCGTTTCCGGGGGTGGAAACCCCTTCGAGGTGAAAAGAAAAGCGGGTACTTGCCGTCGCCACAGCTCCTGACTTCAAACCCGATAAGATCTCCGGTGCGCCTCAGAGTCAAACTTCAAACCGGCAGCGAGTCGTGAGGAGGAGACGAGCGGGGTGATCCTGAGCCGAGCGGATCTCGTTCGCGGCGCTACAGGCCAGCCGCGTCTCTGCGTGTGTTCGCGTTGGGGAGTTTGCGTGAGTAGATATTGCATGGAGGTTAGTGGGAGCAGCAGCGGCCTGCAGGGCAGCACGCAGAACAGAACCAGAACAACCTTGTCTCTCAAAAAAATTAATTTATATACCACTAATTTACTTTGCAAGATGGTTGGATGTAAAGATTTCAGGGCTTTGATATGGAAGACCAACGTTTACATCCAACATCCTACTGAAATGCTTCATTAAGGAAAGATGGAGCATTTGTAAAATATAATAATAATGACCCGACCCATCAGACACTGGGTACAGGAACAAAAATGAGCGTAGGGTGTAACTATCGCTGATTTTATCCCATGTAGAGGACAATGATGCAGCATTTGGAGGTTTCTTTTGCCAAGTTTGACAAATTACATGACCTTTTTCTTTATGTCTGTCGACCAATAGGAGCACCGGTCGCTCTGTAAACATGCAGAAAGCCTTTATGATCCCCTCTGTGCGTCACACAAGTCACTGAAAATGATTGTGATGATCGGGCAGGGTGATTTCTCTTGGCCGAGTCACTTTATGATGACCTAATCTGACAAAGACACCAACTCAAAAGGCAAAAATATTATGTGGTCTGATAATGAGATAACTTGTGTTATAAACTCAGGCACTGGAGTTTAAAAGATGGACGTCCAGATTCAGATTATCTCAACATCCTTTGCTTTTAAAAAGATTTCATAATTTTTTTTGGGGCAATAGGTGTTTTTTTCCCTTTTTCCTAAGAGCTTCAGTCTTTCCCTTGAATGTAAATCCAGCTATTTCCAATTTATAATCTATAGCGCAGCACCGCCTCAGCATCTTGGGCAGTAAAATGTATATTTCAGCCGCAGTTATGCAAATGACACCGACACTGCAGGGCTGTGGGATTTGAGCCACCCACACTGGAAACCAACGGCACTCTGGGAACTCAGAGGCACTTTGGTAGATGCCCCAAAGTTTGGCGAACTACCTCTTCTCTCTTGTGGCCTTTTGACTTTGCAAAACAGACAAGAGTGGACTCCGTGGCTGAAATGTCTGACTGGCTCGCTGTGTGTTTGTGTGTGTAGGGGGGTGAAAGTAGGTTACAGTTTGCTTTTAGGACATGTAGCTAACCCCCTGACCCTGGCTTGGATCCTGCTCACAGACCCCTTCAGCAGCAACAAACACACACTTCTCCCTGACGGTCGAGGCCTCCAGGACTTGGCTACCGGTGTCAGAGTGCACGGGCAGCCCGGAGAAGCTTTCACATAGTGGCAACGCTCAAAAAAAAAAAAAAAAAAAAGCCCTCCTCTGCTCCTCTACCAACCACCACCCTGCAGATTTCTCCGGGTCGTCCCCGGACTCTGTCCTTTGTAACGGCCGCCGTCATCGTTGTCGTCGCTGTTTTGTTTGAGGCTGAAGAGGTTTGAGTTTCGTTGAGTTAGAGCTGCAGCGAAGCCTCCCGATGCCCCCTGACGTTTTTGTTCCGTGTGGACGACCCCCGTCCGTCCGTGCCGTTCGTGTTGACAAAAAACAACAACAGCGGCGGTTGCACCTCAGAGACACACAAGTCACTCTGGAAATGTCCCCATGATTACGCTCGGGGGAGAAACTGACATGAAGACGATTACAGTGTGTGTTTGTCCCCCATGTGTCCAACTGTATACAGTGTTAGCTTCCATTTAACTGTCATTTAGTAAAGTCCTGCCTCATATTAATGCAATTTAAATGCTAATGCTTACTTTTTAGATTATACCTTGTGATTAAACTTTGAAATTCATGTTCATTATCCAGATAATTTGAAGTCTGCCAGTACAAAGATTATGATTAACTAAAATTAAATTATATATATATTTTTCCCAGTGCACAGATGTAGAAAAGTTTTGGAACAACTATTTGAGAGAACATTTAATTTCATAAAAAAAATTTTTTTAGGGGATTTTAGATGAGCTAAGATGGTGTTTTTTCTTCCAGTATAACCTGCATTAATCAATAAATCTCAGTAAGTCGGCTGCGTCCATTACCTGCACAGTAACTGCAACTTCGGTTAAAGTCTGTTTTTTTTGTATTTCTTCTTGCTCAAATAATAATCAGATAAAAAATATTTTTTTATCCATTTCTGCAAGTCTTGAAAGCCATTCTTAAAGTGCTACTTCCTTAAATCAAGTGACAATCTGCTAGTAAAACAAAAGATTTTTTGCAACTTATGTTCATGGGAAATCTACTCTTTTAATGTATTCAACTTTAAATATAATAGATTAATATATTCCTCTTTATGTTTCACACAATCTGATCTAATTAGTCCTTAATAATTCCATCTTTGTGATTGTTTGAAAGCATTATCTCTTAAGGAATGGAGGAAAAGTGCATCAGTAGTGCGGTTTCTTTTATTAAAGGTAAGACGCGAGCGCTGTCCGCCTGTCTGAGCTTTGCGGCGAAGGAAAACACAGGTGGTCAGTGTTTTTTAAGCTGGTATCTGGAGAGCTTTCCAGGGAGCACTTGCATGAAATGGGTGCGATGTTCCCGCCAGCACACTCGTGTTTCTTTTCCAGTTTATACGAGCCCCAGTATACACATGCCATAACACAGAAATATTTTGTCAATAGGCATATACAAAGCACTCTTTGGGCCACAGGAGAGCCATGAGAGAGTGTCCAATGTTTTTAAGAGGTCGATTCAGTGTTAAAAACAATGGGTAATAAAAAAATCTCCTCGCCGGAGGAAAATAGCCACTTTCACCGCGGCTCCCAGGATGAGTGTTTACACATGCTCAGCTGGATCCGTCGGACCCCACCTCGCCGCCGACCTGCGCCGCCGTACAAATAAACAGGAAGGCCACAGGCACTTGGATGAAGGCCACACTCATAATTCACCAAAAGCAGTATATTTTACAGAGGACCGGGGCGCTTTGGTGTGGCTCCAGGAAAAGGAATAAACTGTTAATCCATAAAAAGGCACACTGGTTATGCAATACAGCACTTAGGTGCCATCTGAAAGCTCCATATCCTTTTAGCACTGGCCCTCTGCGAGCAGCGCCAGTTGATTTGGACGGGAGTTAAAAGAGAACTGTTAACAATAGGGATCGTATAACATGGATGTTATGGTTGTTTGTTAGAAGCATATTTATGTGAATGGGCGAAACTGCAGTTATGAAAGAAGCTGGACACTTTATTGCTGGGTTCAGGGTTCAAAATGCATGGATGTAAAAATGTCCAAAACAGCTGGCGGCTCAATGAAGTTCTCTCCACAAAATTACTATTTCCATCAAGGATTGACTGTTACCACATGTAATTTTGCACGATGTTGAAATTTGTTACCTTTGGAAGGAGCACTGAGTGACAGAAAGTGTTTATCTCGTTAGCGTGAAACAATGGCAGGAAATTGCCTCTAAAGCCGCCGTTTTCAGACGCTTCAAGTTGTCTCGGAGCCGAGTGACATCTTTTTTTTTTTTTTAGCCTTTAAGAAGCCAAACTGTGCCACAAAAAGAGAAAAACCGTCCAGATCTCCTCCGCTACACTTAGATGCTCAGACAAACGCGGCGAACATGAAAAGCAATCTTCAAAAGCTATCTTTATCCCCCTGCAGTTTGAAGTGCTGAAATTAAAGTTGCATATGGATGCCATCGAGACGCGAGCCACTCGGGGAGATTAACGACAACACAAGGCATCTGTGCATTCCTAAACCATGTGCGTCGCGGCCGTATCCACGCGCAGCTGACAGCGACGGCAAGGGCCGACACACCCACACAGATCAGGCCGCGATAATCTGAAATTGCCTCCTTTCAGAGATCTTTAAGTCCGGACCGGGTTACAGCAGAGAGTTACAGCGGCGGCGTCACGTGGTCAAATGTACAACGAAGCGCTCTGAATTATCCTGCCAGTCAGCATCAAAACCTACTGAACACAGGAAAGGCCGTCAAAATAAAGACATTTCAAGGGCATCATTTATTGGCGCATTAATAACCAGAAATAACCACTCTGATCTTTATAATGGGTTTATAAGTTTAAATAAATGTGAAAAGGTGATTTGAAAATATATATATATATTTGTGTGTAAAAATACATTTCTAAGAAAGACTTTTGGGTTGCCAGGTTGTAAAATCTCTGAAAACAGCTCATTGACATGTAAAACTTAAGTCAGTGTTTATTTAGAAACATTTTACTCTTTATAAATGACTCAATCTGTGAGAAAAAAGCTATAAATGTTAAGTTATGAACCAAAGGTCATTACTTTCTAATAAGCCATCAACCATGCAGTTGTAAGTGGTAATAAGCTTTTAATAAAGCAGAACTTTAGTAGAAATCTTGCTTTTTACTGGTTTATGTCACCTGATATTCAGGAAAGTAAGTATGTGGATGTCGGGGATGAAACATTAGCTTTTCATTGTTAACTATTATCTGATCTTAACCAAGTAATTCAGTTGCATAACTCTGACCAATTCATAATTTATTTGCAATAACTATGGCCTTGCCCATCTTAACCATAACACTGCAGCTATTTGAAGACATTGGCACTGAGAGTAGTCCAGTAATTTTGCAGAATCATTGATTATAGATGATCTTGACTGGTGATGTGGTTGCAGGTTTTGTTATTAAGAGCTGAGTAAAACTGCAGGGAAACATACTTCCAGATAATTGGTTCACATTTTGTTTTTTTACTTGACAAATTGTGTAAAACGTCCAAACTTTGAATTGAATTTGAGAAAAAACATTAATCATGGATGGGATTGTTACATGAATATCTTCAGCATAGTTTGAGGTGCAAATTTTAATAAAAAAAAAAAACTAATAATCATTTATTAACCATTAATAAATTCATAATTTATGACTTATAAAGGCTTTATAAAGTATGCCGCATCCAAAGTTTGCACCAAATGTCCTCAAGGTGCATTCTGGGATATTTTGGGCCATCAGGACATACCGGCCGGGCCGCGACAGGGCAGCAGGAAATATTTCACAATTAAATATACAGCAGGATGGAGGGAAAGGGCTTACAAAATACACCTCTTTTGCAATATAAACAGGATTTTCATCTAAATTGTGTACACAGCCGCAATAGTTCAGCTGGAGAGCCTCAGGTCTTAGCTCACTAATATGGCAAACAGCATCGATGCGGATATCACTCACGCAGACCCCAAAGTAAATACAACCCGGCGATTCATCCAAGGTAACAATTGAGGTTGTGTACGATATGATGGAATGTACAAAAAACCCCCATTAAACGCTAGTTCAAATATTTATATTTCTTTTTGGTATAAATATAACAGAAAGTTTCACAGTTCTGGCATTGTTTGGAAGGGCAAGGAACCCGCTCACAAGCGTTATAAATGAGAGCTCGGTGACAGGTATGGCGATGCAAAAATGAAGAGCGTCGGGGCCTGAAGGTAAACAGAGCGCAGTAACAATACGGACTGATGTGTTTGGAAGCGGAGCAGCGGACCGCAGCGACGCGGCAGCATATTTCACGAGACTGAGTCAGAGTTTTATTGCCTCGGCCAGGCCGTGAAGGAGAGCTCCACACATCGAGGGAACGGCTCTTGCATCCTGGATGGATTTCACTATTTTGAATTTATTTTTTCCCCAGTCTATGTCCGCAGATTTAAACATTTCCAAAAAGATAAATGTGTGTGATCCTGCAAATTCACACATGCGTAAGTCGATCACTCCCCACTTCCTTTGATGTGAAGCACAAAACATGAACCTACGTTACTTTAACTTAACCAAACCTAAAACACAGAAAACTTATGTATATTGCTTTCTTTTCACATTCATCTCATTTCCAGCGAAGCTCTAATGGCAACGCTGAATGTTTGATTTTTAGCGTTGATCCTCCAAAATAAAAAAATAAAAAATCTACAGCTATTTCCCAGATGTTCAGCGGTCATAAAACATGGAATGCGTTGTATAAAGAGGCACAGAAACCTTTGTACACATAAAGGAGAAGAAATGGGCCGAAATACCGCTATGACAAGTTTGCATTGTCCCGGTTCAAGTGCTGGATCCTCCAAACTCACTCACATTTCTCGACCTCACGGCAGGTCGACGAGGCCCATTTCAATTCACCAGCTCCACCAAGTGTCAAGAAACGCTGCATCCTTTTCCTGAAATCTGCTGTTCTCAGTATCCTATCATCTGAATCAGCAATGGTCACAGGAAATAAAAGTTACATGAAAATATTTACCTTTTTAAGGAAATAGTTTTCCACCCTTACACATAACATTGCACTGTGCGCCATCGGTGGCTGATGATAAAGAAGGATGTTGGCCTTCCCGTGACTCTTCACATGCATCACCAACCATGAACTGGCAGCTCAAGGCTCGTGGTTGGTTTCAGTTCAGACAAAAACTAAATCAAAACACTTCAGGGATGAGTTATCATCAGTGTGCATCCTTTTCTCTGTATCTCAAACCTGTCAAACGTCCTTTATTCTTCTCTCTTACCCATCACAAACTCAAGAAGACCACCTTTCTTGATGCTGGGTCAACAGGCGCGATGTGTAGATTTAACCCATGTTGACCATTTAAGGGTAGAAACTGCATCTTAAAGCATCATTTGTCTCATTTTGGGAAGAAGGAGCAGGTTCCTAACCCTTTTTTAAAAAGGACACAGCTGTTTTGAGTAAAGGCCAACACAAGACACACATCAAAACACTTCTTCTTGTGAGGAAATCTTTAACACAGCTCATTTTAAGTATCTGAACGAATCCTAAATTGCTCATATCTGAAAGTATTTGAGAGTGGAAATGAACTCCAACTTTTCAAACCTAACCCTTAAAAATTCTTCACTTTCTTCACCTTTCTGTACTTATGTATTTTCATCTTCCCCCTCCTGCACCAGAAAATGAGCGCAGGCGAAGGCCCGACATCCTGCCACGCGTTTTCATGGTGCCTGGTCCCCATAATGAACCGGAGCTGGAAAAGTGACTTAAAAAGTCGCCGTCTGGCTGGTCGACCCCGCACGAGAGGCGAGATCAATAGGAGGTGGCTTTCATAATTGCCCGGAGCTTCGTTAAAAAGCACAGCGAGCTCATCGAAGACGCCCCCACCCCCCCAGCGCTCTTCTCACCGTGGACAGGGCCGCATCACATCAGAGGCCAGATTAAAAAAAACAAAAAAAACACATACACACATATACACACATTTAAACTGCTCCCCCTCTCTGTCCGTGATGGTAAACATGCTCTGATTGGCTTTAGGAGGAGATGAGCGCGGTATCAAAGCCAGTTAATTTGCCCAGTTTGGAAAATCTGTCAGCGCTTAGAAAAACCTTCAGGAGGAGGACACTGTCGGCTTAAATATGACGTGACGCGTCCAAAAGCCATGACCGACCATCTCCATCTCATACAACGCCACCGCGCGCTGTAGAAATGGTCTTTTTTGTGGCTCAAACACACCAGCAGAATCACTTTAATCAGCTCCAGTTTCTCCTGAATTCTCTCTAAAAAAAAAAAAAAAAAAATTAGATTTCACTCGCTGAACAGAAAAGAAAAAAAAAAACTCCTAATTCTACTTGCTGCTAGTGAAATGAGGTTCATTAAGGTTTTGATGTGACTGGATAATCACCCTTCAAAATATAAGCAGAGCTGGTAAACATGAATTATCAAGGGAGGAGGAGGAGGGAGGAGAAACCCAGGAGCAGCAGGACCTCATTGGTAATGCAAAACTTTAATACTTGCGACTGAAGAGGCTTGACGTGCCGAGGTGTAATGTCAGCTATCGATTGATCGGCGGTCGGGTGTCTCAGTGTCAGGCCCCATTGACATTCTCTCATCTTACGATGGAGGGAACTTGTCGTGTGCCAGGAATTCCTCGTCTCACCGGCAGCTCGCTTCTTCTTCTTCTTCTTCTCCCCCTCTTTTTCTGGGAAGGAATCGTAACAGATCTTCCAGCGTGTTAGCCGTGACTCGGGCTGTTGCCTGTAAGTGCAAAGGCAATTGATCACCCCTCCCTCCTCCTTTCCTGCGACACACACAGTGACACATAATCATACATGCAAACAGCCTGCAAAAAGCCTTTTTAGACTTGAGCATCCTGCAACTTCTTTAAATTGTGAACAAGATGTTTATTCATAACAGTGTAAAAGACTTAAGTATGGAAGACCAGTGCTGCCAAGACGTTTTTTTTTTTTTTAATATGGATGAAAATTTACAAACGATGTAAACAAAAAGTGTGATAGAGGATCAAAAGATGTTTAACATTTTAGGCAGGAAATCAACTACATGTCAGATTCCTCACTCTCATAAGTCAAACATGACTTTAATAACATTTCACATGATGGACTTTCTGTCATGTAGATATGACTTAATAAGTCTGCATTTTTTGACATAGTACCTTCTCATTGCGGTCGATCTCACTGCAGCAGTGGTGTGTTTTGAATCTTGACTTTAGTCTTAAATCTCACATTTCCAGTGATGCAAATTGATGATTGATATGCGTGGTTAATGCCCAAAACATCATACCCCAGTGTCTAGATATTTATAAAAATATATATATCGATGTATTTATATAGATTTTCTTTAAATCTGATGCAGCAGAGAGATCCTGACTTTGAAAGCTCCAGAACCACTGGATCCTACACTTCCCATAATACAACTGGACAGCATGGCACCTTTCACTTGGGAAATGCACGCCGTTCAAACTCCATGTAACTGCGATGCCATTTGAGTGATTTTGTCAGACTTTCAAAAGATATAATATCTTTTTATCTTGCAAGACTTTGACCTGCATTCACTTTTAATCAAGAGATTCTACTTCATAAGTTTGACATACTGTAAGAATGAACATTTCCAAATGTCCTTTTCCATCTACTTCTTCCTGTACTGAAAGTTACCAAAAAGCATTTAGATCAAATTATGAGATGCTAAATCTCCTTTTCTAATTGTTTTAGGGATACATCTTAGTGTCCAGATTTGTTTTAAAGCAGCAGTGGTTTCAACATTTTTAGTGTAGTGACACTTTTAACATT
The DNA here is from genome assembly GCA_023238725.1 of Scortum barcoo. Lineage (NCBI taxonomy): Eukaryota > Metazoa > Chordata > Actinopteri > Centrarchiformes > Terapontidae > Scortum > Scortum barcoo. The sequence goes on along the minus strand of CM041541.1, from coordinate 11,677,772 downwards.
TCTATCAATCTGAGAATAAATAAAACTGTCCAGTGTCAAAGATCAGAGCAAAGTCAGAAAATAATTTGTGTAGCAGCGACACTTTTTTTTTTCCTGCCTACCATCTTGTTAATTATTTCGTGACCCCACAGATCTCCAGTATCTTGTGATCCTTCAGGAAGATTTCAAGCTGGTCTTTGGGAAACGAGTGGTGCTGTAATGACGGCTTGTTAATGCGTCCTGATATTTCTGCTAACAGTCCCTCAGCGGAGCACCCAAAACTGCAGCTCTGTTGCACCCCCACCCTCCTTCTTCTTCTTCCCTCCTTTATTTCGCTCCCTCCCCACCCCCCCTTTCACCCAAAGACGCTGACCTACAGTTTATCACACCTTCAAACCTCGCTCTTCATGCATGCATGCACGCCTGCACACGGCGCATATGTATTTTCTCAAAACAAACTCCCAAACACCCGGAGCGAGCCTGTGTTGTTAGGTGACAAGTAACAACCGCCGCCATCCCTTTCCTCCCCCCTCTGTACAGAAATAAAAACACACAGTGAGGTGGGGTGAGGGTGGAGGTGGGGGCGTCTACACCCCCCTGGTCCATCGCTCTCAGTAGGGGTTATTGATTGTGACGTGCGCTCGCAGTGCACCTTCCCAGTCGCCTGTCAGCCAGATGCATGCTGGCAGGTCCGGTCCTCCCCCCCTTGACAGCTCCCGCGTGGCAGGGAGGTTGTAGGGGTGGCGATGGTGTTGGGGGGGGGTTGTCAGAGAGCAAAACAGAGGGAGAAAAACAGCTGGCGGGGCCCTAGCCCTCCATTTCCCTCCCTCCCTGCTCTCCCTGAGCCTGCAGAAGGTGAACCCCAACCCTTCAAAACCACCCCCCCCACCCAGACTCAACCTCGCTCTTGTTTGCGTCGTTGCTGTCGTCGCTACAAGGTGAGTGGAGCTGCCCGCGTGGGTTAGCCTCTGTTTGAGGATACCCAGGTCTGTCACACTGCATTCTTTCCGCTTTTTCACCCCCCAAAAAGCCCCTCAGGATAAGGATGAACCGTTTCAGTCTGTGCTCCACATTACTGTCGCTTTTCACCGCCACGTTTAGTACGACAAATGCCCCCCCCCACTGCCACCTCCACCACCTCCACCTCCCCTTCATGCCCTCCCTGTAACAACCAACCAACCAGCCCCCCACCGGCGCAGCTTGTTTAACGCCAGCGTCTCCAGAAGGTGCATCCTGTGCACACTCAGCGGCTGAGACAGGTAATGAGTTCGCTCGGGGGAGACCGACATGACTGCACGCGTGTGAGAGTGTGAAATTACCTGACACAGCTTTCATCGGCGCAAGGTGCTTCCCCCGTCTGTGTGTTCGCACACACACATGTTCACACACACAGAGAGGGAGAGGGAGAGAGAGAGAGGGGAGGGAAGGAGGTGGGAGGACGTAACATATGCCATTTGGTGAACGCTTTAATCCAAACCGTCCTAATGGCGGCGACGGTGTTTGTGAAGTCACTCTGATGTCATCACCGTGCAAAACCCCACAAGTGCAAAACTTTAATTTTGTTAAATGCAAATACTGAAATGTTGTTTGTGCATTAAAAGAAAGAATATTTAGTTTATCAGGTACTTTCATCAGAAGTTTAAAAAGCCAAAAACGTCACCATCAGAAGAGGTGTTTCTGATGTCCGTTGTTTAGTGGACTTTTCAGGGTTTATTTTCGACGATTGATCTCAAATGCAACATCACAAAATGGAGTTTGCTTTTGACGCCACTCTTGAACTTCACTGCAAGAACGTGAGAAGTTAAGCAACTGGGGGTCAGCAAAAACAAGATTTAAAGTAAAGTTACTCTTCAAAGGTGGTTTTATACTGGACCACAGAGTATTAGAAGCATCTCAGAGTATAATGCAGCTCATCAATAACTATGACCTCAAACATATAATTCAATATGAGCCTCATAAAAGTCAACTCTATTGCAGTTGTATATTATCGCATTAAATTGTACAGGTGTACCTGATAAAGTGGCCGCTGAGTGTATAATCCACTGTGATAGAACCAATTGTTCACATTATTCACATCAACAACATGTAATCTGCACTGAGGCTCATTTTATTAAACCTCCTCAGATCTCGTCGGCCTCGCGTAAAGCTTCCAGTATTAAATCCACTCCGCAGAAAGGTGAACAGGCTGAGAGTAATAACCAGCACGTGTTGGGACAAGCCTGAAATACTAAATGGATCATAAGTAATAATCACCCCGGGGTTGCGGACAATAAGCCTCCCCCCTCCCCCTTCTCCTCCCTCAGTATCTCAATCCATTCGTCTTAGAAAAGGAAATTACTAAATCCAATACAGTTCGATAAAAATCTGGCCTGTCTGGATCGGCTGCTGGAGGATAATGCGGCCTGATAAAGGCGCTCGTTTCCGGCCGAGCGCCATCCGTCATCCGGGGGTTGCTCCCCTGGTCAAGCTGTCTGCTGCTCCAATAGATGACTGCAGCAGCTCGGCCGCTCGCTCCGTCGCCTCGCGGCCTCTACCGCCGAGGTTACAAAGTTTAGTTTGTTTTTGAGAAAACCCTGCAAAACTGTGGGAGCCATTTAGCAGCCGGGTTTACTGTAGGATGGAGAACCGGACGACACCTCCTGACTCCTTCACTTAATTCATCCTGATATTGCAGGAAGAGAAGCTGATTTTACCGCTGTAGTCACTTAACTTTGCTCCCGGTGAGAGCGTTAGTCACTGCCTCGAAGGTAAATGTTCATACGAAAATCTAATCATCTCTGATTCGCTTTTCTGCATCTCATTTAGTTTTTTTTGCAGATGATTTCAAGTCAGTTTGGCTTAAATGGCCGCCGTTAAAAAATTAAGGGAGCTTTATATTTTACAACAGTAAGTAAATTTTATTTGCATGGTAAAAGGAATACAGAAATGTAGTTTTATTTAAGTTGGAAGCAGATTTTCTCATCCCATAAAGGCATATTTCATCCTTCAGTTTCCTTGTCGGCCTCTAACTTGAATCTTTTGCGACCTTTGTTGTAGTGTTGACTGTTTTGGTTCATTCATCGCCTCCTGCCTCTTATTTTGAGGCCTGATTCACAGTTTGGGATCCGCTGAGCTGATTTCCTGAATTATAAATGTGCATACAGACTTCTAATCATCCCTGACGTCATGTGTTATTGTTTCCAGGGAGACGTTTTAGATTTTTTTCTGTTTGGTTTGGTTGTTTTGGGTAGTGCCTTGACCTCTGATCCTTGGCTTGTTTCCTCACTGTGCCAGTTTTACAGTTTACATTCTGGAAATGTGAGCATATTTCACATTTGCAGCAGCTTGAAGTGGCTCTGGATGAGAGCTTCGGCCGAATACCTGAGACGAAATGTAACCAAACACACTGCGCATCCCGCAGTCTGACCTCGAACGCCTCACGGCTGTAGGCATGTGTTGTTGGCAGGAGCGCCGTGTGAGCACAAACACACTAACAGTGAGCGCAGAGGGGCTGCACACTCTTAAAAAGTAAACTTTAATCGGGGTTAAAAGAGCCGGTTAGCACCTCAAAGTTGCTTAAATCATCGCTCTGGATGCTGGAAGTATTTTTTGGACTCGTCTCAGTTCTTCTTTTTTTACTAAAGAACCTGTAAATGTTGGAGTCCTTCAGAGAAACCCGAATCATTTTCAAGTCACAGAAGGATTCAGTGTGTAGAAACAGGACACAGAAATGAATACTAATCGCCTATTACAATGCAGATTTGCTTAACAACTCGCTCTCGCCGGCCCGAGGGAAAACAGGATGAGTCGTCTTTTACTTAAGGTGCCGCGTGACCTCCGCGCGACCTGCTATTAAAGAGGGACAAATGTTGCTGCTGTTAATGAGCGGAGAGCAGCGGAGCTCATAAAAAGGTGTAAATATTGGGACACCATCACACACGGAGAGAGGAGAAAGAGAAGGAAATGTAGTGTTAGCAAATCGTAGCCTCACCGTATGGACTTAAGGAGCGAGGGGGAGCAGAGAGAGGCTGGAAGTGTTCAGCTTAAATGAACTCAGAGGGAGAATAACTAAACTAAATAAACTGACAGGTTATGTTCAATAGATGTCAAACCACAGTTATATGTACATTATTTAATGGATTCATTGACCTGGTATTCATTGACCATGTATTTTAGTGCTTTGTGCCTCTATAACTTTAAAGAAAACAGACTAAAAATGGGTGAAAATCACTCTTTTAGTTGAATAAATGGATAAATGATAGACCTGACAAAGGATCAGGACATGACTTAGACTTGGTGTTGTTTTAGAAAAAAAAATGGAATAAAACATCTGCCCTGCCTAACATAAAATAGCATTTTTGAGCAGCTATAATCACTCAATAATTAATATGTGAAATTACAGTGTGATAGGATTTGCTGACAGTGAGTTATCAGCTGAATTTGCAGCTCCCATAACATTTTATAGAGCTTCATAGTGAGTTTCAGCTCAATGTTTATCTGTCAGACCTGCAACTTTACTGTTTTTATTCACTCTCACTGCACTCGTAGCAATATTTTCATGAAAAAATGCTGTAAAAAAGACACTTTACACGACCTGCTCAACAGCAAACAGCAGACAGAGACTAACTGGTGAACATAGTGGAGCATTTAGCAGCTAAAGAGACAGATATTTCCCTCAGGAGGTGGTGGAGACCAAAAACAGAGCTAAAAGCGAGACAATACTGAACTTTACATTAATCAGGTGACACAAACACAACTCCAAATAAACAATTATAATGCTCTGTAACTACTGGAAACAGTAATATAATATTGTAATTATTGCATTTCCTCATTCAAGTGCATAAAATTTTTTTTGCAGTGTGTATTTAATTAATTAATTTTTTTATACATTTGTTTTATCTTGTGGTTCATCTTGCTTCTTATTCTTTGTGTCTTACTGCGAATAAGAAGTGTGTAACAGATATTGTGTTAACACCTAACCTTGATTTCATTTTATATTTTCATTCGTAAAATGAGTACACATTTTTATAGCTCTGAGAGGGCAAATTAATGATGTAACAGTGTATAAAAACACATGTAGATGTGGCTGAAGTTAATCGTATTTACAGCGATTCTCTTCACTTTCAGATCTAATTACATTCAACACTCACTTCTCTCAGCCTGTGTTAAAATCTGCAGTTTTCACAGAGGTGTTCCTGCAGTCCTCTTTGTTTTACTCAATATGGACCGACTCCGAGTGATTTGACTCGAGAGGCCACTCCGGTCACCCGCCCACCCTTCTGAAGACCGCCAAGGCTGAATAATGTGAGCGTCTCAATTCGATTCACGTCCCCGCCGCAGCATTTCAAAAGACACTTAATTTCATACTTGTTTACGGCTCTCTCCAGAGATCTAAAGTTCAAAATCGCATGCATTTTTAATTCCAAATTAAGCCAGGCGGAGGAGGAGGGGAAAAAAATTCCATGTTCACTTCACCACATTTTGACAAACATGACCTCCCCTCGCTGGGGTGGAGGGATTATGTGGAACAAAAGTTGGCCCACTCGCCGTACCAGGGCTTAAGGCTATTGGGGCGACAGATTAGAATATCTTTCACCCTCTCAGCGAGATAAGAGAGACGCAACCATCAGAAAACGGTGCAAAACATAATGAACTCGTGATCTCCCACCACCAAAGAGCATGTGTGAAGTTGAGATTCATAAATCTTCAAAACATTAATGCAGATTTGTGGACTTTTTTTTTTTTCACTTCTTATGCCTCTCCTAATGCCTAAAACATGATCTGAGTTATCAAAGGTTGGCAAAATCTTCCTGCTCATTGTCTTTTCCTCCAAGGAGTCCACTCCCAGCCAAAACTATCGCCCTCAGCTCGGCTGTTTTGTTGCCGCATTTCGTTTCTTATTATCCCAGATAATTACAAATATGTCAGGCGTGTCACCGTGTGACGTCTGCTGACACCGGCACGTTGGCGAGCCGTGCGGCTGAAATGACACGGTGATACATCTCACCCTCTCCCGCTCTCAATTAGCTCCCGGTGCTCCAGGTTAATGGAACTTTTGATTGGGGAAAACCCTGGTTTTGTGGCCACCCGGCCTCCTTGTAGATGGGACGTGTGGGGGGTCGACCCCCGTCCTTATCTGCTGTTGCAGAAAGCCGAGTTACTCAGCTGCTCTAATGTGTGTTTTCCACTCCACCTAAGTGTGCCCAACCATCGCGCTTCTTATTTGGTTTCCTTTACATTTTACTGTGGCGTTTGTGTGGTGAAAGCAAGCTGGAAGTACACTGTAAAAACTAATGGTGTCATAAATCTTCAGTAATGCAAAGAAATGGACAAAAAGAATCTCTAAATGGATCAAAAATGACATAAACCTGCTTCTGTAATCAGTTTAAAGGTAGTTTAAGGCACTAAAAAACAGTTAGAATCTCATTTTTATCCTTAATCCTGTAAAATGCATCATATGTAAATACAAGCAAGTTGGTACTTTAACTAGCTTTATTGATTTTACCATCAAACTGCTTTTGTTTACCGATTATGGCCCGTTTTTGTCCAGTTAGACAAAAAAAATAAAACACTGATGAATCTTGAAGATTTTACTCACTGGAGAAGTGACCACCTCATTTTATATTTCACATTATAATGAGCTTGAGTTCATCTCCAGTCATCTTTCTGCTAGTTTGAAGTAAAGATGCAGTTGAATAACCTAGAAATGTGAACATATTATGATATTATTCAAATATTACATTTTCAGGAGGACCGGGATGAGAGGACAGCAGCAGAGGAACGAGAGCATCTTCACTTCACCACATTAAGGTTCATAAAACACATAAAAGAAACATTTCTGCATGTTTATACTGTCAGATTACTCATGAAGCATGTTTTAAAGTTATATTTGAATCTTTTGCACAGATTGGTGCAATGATCTATTAGTTAAAAGTTAAAAGCACTTTGAAGTTCACCAACAGCTCAAATGATAAAAAGCACAACTGTAGCTCTTGTTAAAAGTTTAACTGCAGATGATTTTAGTGTGTTTTCAGGTCCCAAAGACAGTTTGGATTTAGCTCCACTAAATGACCAGCAGAGACTCGGCCTCACGCCGTGTTCCCTCCTCGCCGGCTGGGCAGGGAGGTCAGAGAGATTACCGGACACACAGTCAGCCTCGTGTTCAGCATCCCTCTGCACAAACCTCCTCCGGCCAAACAAAAGCCGCTATCAGAGGATGACACCAAACACCAGGCCGCCGGGCATCTTCCTCCTCCTCTTTCTTGTCTTCTTCCTTCCTTCGCTGCTCTGGGGCAAACGCATCAGTGAGTTTCACTTCAGCTTGTTTGCGGCCATGTTGGAGGCAAGGTGACAAGAGGCAGGACAAGAGAAACATCCCTGTAATTTCCAAAAAAGAGCTTAAGGTGGAATTGTTCTCTAAGGAGAGAGGGGGGGAGAAAGCTGCCACCTCTCTCTCTCTTCTTCCCCTCCCTCCCCCCTCAGTTTACCTAACTCACCCAAAAAAAGGGAGATTTATCCACACAAACACACACACAACCCTCCTGAGGAATGGCTGGCGAGCAGAGAAGAAATGCGCCCTGACAATCTCCCCTTCCCTCCGGCGGCTGGATGCCAGAAACGAGCGCTGTTTCTTCTGAGAGATCTTTTACCGAAGATGCCAGGGATTAAGAAAGAAAAGACTGCAGGACACTGCTGTGTCACCTAGCATTAAACAGCCCTAAACTCTCCGGTTATGAGATACTCTGCGCAAAATAGGTCAGGCCGGGCAAAATGGGAAAGAAAAAAGGAAAAAGAGAGGTTTTGATTTCTTATCCTTTTTTTTTTTTCTTTTGCCTTCGAGCCCTGATGCCCCTGGACTCTCTCTTCTCTCTGTGGTTGGTGCCTTCACACACACACACACACAAATCAGCATCAGTTTTACTGGCAAACTACACTTTCATATAAAGATGGAAGAATTGAATTAGTTTAATAAGTTTTGCTTTAAAAGATATTTGAGAATTTAACATTTTCTGCCTGTACAGTGATGATGTTTTAATGAAAGAAAAGCTTGTATCTGAATGTTTTCTCTGCTTCAGAAAAGAAAACAGATGCACAAAGATTCAAATCATATAAACTGTCGAACTGAAACAGTTTTAAATGTGAATATTTAAAAGCTAGAAAGTCAAGTTTTGTTCTTTAGAGGTGTCTGAAGTTGGACTGACTGACTGAATCAAATACATATTACAAATATTTTTGCATTTATTTCTATAAAAGAACAAAAAAAACAATAAATTTCCCTCCATCCTCTGAGAATATTCGGTCCGGTGAGACGCTGCTCATTTTTAAATCAGCTCAGACAGAAAATGTGTGATTCTTGTTGAGGTTGGTTAAAATGAAAAGATTTTCAAGTTTGGATGATTTAAGAGATTTCAACTTCAGTGCAGTAAGCTGAATGATGAAAACTGCACCAGCTGAGGATTATTTTTGTGAGTAAAACCCCAGAAAACTGTCAAACATTTCCTCCACAGTTTCCTACAGCCAAAGGTAATGTCATCAGATGTCCTAACCATCACTCCAAAATCCAACAAAAATTATGTTATTATAACATAAGATAATGAAACCAAGCAACTTCTGAAAACTGAGAGCCTGGAGCATTAAACGTTTGGTAGTTTTGCTTGAAAAAACTTTTGTAAAGACTTTGATTTCATCGATTATCATCGCAGATCTGCAGCTTTTCCTGAAACCTGCTCTGTAGTCGAGATTAGTGAGAGTAATATTTATGAATTTTATACATTTTTCATCAAACTTTTTTCTTTTTTTTTTACATATTTAAAAGCAACACATGCAGGATTAAAGGAGGGCAGAGTGTTTGAACTTTGCTGCTGCTTTAGACGAGAGTAACGTCATAGGTTTAGATTTTTAGACAGTTGATAGTTTAGAGACACGCAAAGCTGTCGTGTGTTATCGTGTGTGCTTCGTAACCAGTACAGAGGCCACGAGGATGTCCTGAGAAAAAAAAAAAGGTGATCACAGTCCATCGCTGCTCTTTCAAGAAGCAGTCGGTTTTGCATTCAGAAAGAAAAGTTTCCCGTCGTCTTTGTCATCTTCACGCAGCCGCTCGGCCCGCTCTGAATAATTCAGCGGCTGCCTGGTCGAAGCACAAACAAACGGAATAAAACATAGATAGTTAGGAGGCATAAATATGAACAAACAGCATCTAAAAGCATTAAGGAAACAGAGAGCGTGGGGCTTCGGAGCGACAGATGAAGACTGTGTTTGACTGGCTGGACTGAGGCCCCCCCACCCAAATATCTCATTCACCGCCCCTAATGATGTGTGGCCTGTCAGAGAGACGCAGCCAAATTACATTCACGACTACAAAGCTTCCGTCCGAGGTTTTCTCTTTCTGTGCAACACCCTGCAAAACAATAACTGGGATTCAGCAGCTGCAAATTGCACTAAAATTTCCCATTCTCTCTCTGTGAATTATTAATGAGAGCCCAACCAAAAAAGACAAAAAAAAAAAGAAGGGGGGGAGAAATATCTACAGCATGCCCGAGCGCTGGAGAATGCTATAAAGCCGTAATTATGCCGAAGAATGAGAAATGGAACAAAGTTGTTGGAGCCAGAAAAGGCGAGGCAGAAACTGAAACTAAGAGCTGGAAATTTAGAGCTCAGAGGGTGAAAAGAAAAGTAGTTTTATTACATATGCAAAAAAAAAAAAAAAAAAGCTGCAAGATCGACACACAATTAATACAGGGATGAACAACAGCGTCTGCATCCGTCTCTGTCAGGTTTGTGTGAAAGTGAAGAAATGTGGAGCGGTCAGGATGGTGAAATACACAGGATGAGAGCCTCTATAACTCCAGACATGTTGTGTTGTATGAAATATAAAAAACGGCCTCTTCTTTCAGCAGGAGTTTGAAACTATTTCATAAACTAAAGCTTTCAAAGACAAAAGCAAAACAGATAATTTCTCTCCAGAGAGGCAACACGCTACCTGATACTCAGAAATCCAAAGGGTTTTACAAGAAATGAAACCCAAAAACAAACGAAAAAGACCCTTTGAGCCCCATAAATGTCACAAAATCTGCACAAAAATTAGTAAAAGTGAAAACACACATAAACACACAGCAAAGAACTGCTTTTATTCAATATCAGATAAGGATAATATCAGAGTACTCAGATCCTTTGCTTAAATTAAAGTAATAGTACAACAGTGGAAAAATACTATACTGCAAAAGGGCTGAATGCAAATTTTATCCAAGAATACAACAATGTTATGAGGAAAACTGGGGAATCACGTATATATATCAATATTTTTAAAGCTGATCGCACATTTTGAGCCAACTTTAGTTAAAGTTTCAGACAAAAGATGCTCAATGCACAAAGCAAACTAAGTAAATATATAATATGTTTAGTGTTTAAATGCATATTATCTGTACATACATAGTAAAAAAAACTGAAGTACAACCATTATAAAATAAACGCAGTATAAAAAGCGTAAAGCGACACAGAAACAGCAATATAATACTTTTTATGATTCTTGCTTTAAAGACCTTGTGTGGTGGTGCAACATTGAATGTGTGTTTGCATGAAAACACACACAAAAACACACACACACAAACATCCTCACTGTTCTGTCATGAGCCAGAGTGCCAGCCAGAGTATCTCCCCCTCTGTCACACACACACACACACACACAAGGTTCGACTCGGGGCCTGGCATGGATCCTCTGCTCACAGGAGGCAGCGGCGTCCCTCAGGGATCCATAACCAACCAAATAGCTCTGAGAGAGAGAGAGAGAGAGAGAGAGCAGCTAGCTCGCTGCCTGCCCAGCTGGGCCTCTGCACTCTCTCCCTCACTGTGTGTGTGTGTGTGTGTGTGTGTGTTTGTGTGGATGGAGGAGGAGGAGGATGGTGGACCAGATGACACAGACGACTCCCAGCATACTGTGGGCGAAATTAGGTCGTTCACCTGATGCGGGACTTTGATTGTTAATGTGGCCAAAAGTATGTGGACACCCAGACGTCGTCATTATTGAACGTCTCATTAGAAAACCATCCAACAGGCTCCTTTCTCCCTGTGAGTGGAGTGTTTTCTCCTGTTGTGACTTCTGTTGTGACTGAATGTATGAATCAATACAGTCCATCAAAATCAGGACACCACAGTCTGAAGGAAAAGCCTCTTTTATTTGCTTTATTGGCCCTTTAGAATATGAGAATATGAAATATGAATATGGTTTGGACTCGTAAGTCAGATTATCTTCAGATATGAGATGCACATTGTTATTTTACAGATAATAATAGGAATAAATGTTTTATTTGAGGCCTCCGATATTAAATTTCTTCACCTTGTGTTTTTTATTGTAGTGAAGGAGGTGTATTTTATCTATTTTTTTCAGTAAAATTTATGAATGCTCATAAATTTGAGGTTTTAGCACAAAATGTTCTGCAGATGCAGTCAAAAAAAAGGTGTCCGATTTCTTCTTCTTCTAAGACTTCTAAGTCAGTTAAATATATAAAAGCAGGAGACCTCGACTTTCTGTCCTCCACCTGCCCGGGGTTAAAGGTCATGAGGATGAGTTGGCGTATATTTGTGACTCAGGGTTTTAAAAACTCTTCGGTGGGTGATGCTGCTGGTCGAGACAGATTGAGGTGTTTCCTGGTGCTGTTGTGCCCTCTGCTGGCTGCGGGGTGGTAATGTCACCTAATATTATTTTTTTTTTACCTTGTCACTTGGTTATATTAAATGGAAATACTCAAGTTACGTAGCTTAGAAGTCCCTCAAAATTTGAAGATAGTGAGAAAATGAATTGTCAGGTTATAAAGGTTATGTTGTGCTGGAAAAATAGATACCAAACATTGGTGTGGGAAACATTTTTTAAAGGCAAAATCCAAAGTATGTGAAGCCTCCTGAGGATTAAGGTCCTTTTTTGTTTTGTGTTGCAGCCTCTGTATAAACCTCTGAGTATGCATGAACCTGTGTACAGTGTGTGTGTGTGTGTGTGTGTTTTTTAGAGCTCCTGTCACTCCCCTGACTCCTCCTCAGAGTTCAAGGTCGCCATGTGCGGCTATTTTCAGGCTCGTCTTCGCTTTGATCCGTGTCGCAAAATGACAAGGTAACGCAACTTTCGGGGGGTCAGCTGTGTTACAGGAACGCATCCACGGATCGGGAAAGAGAAAATCAATCCTGCCTGACAGTGTCTTCAGGATACTCCGACCTGACTGGACCATGACAACCGCACACACACACACACAGAAGAAGAAGAAAGTGTATACACATGCATAGATAAACACTTGAAGTCGCACTAACATTCACACACATGTACACAAACAAACACTTCACGTACGCACAAACATGAGCTGAAACCAAATATAGCATTACTCTCTCTCTCCCCACACACACACACACACACACTCCAGCTGTCTCTCCGTCTGACACACACGACCTCTGTCAGCTCCGGTTCGTCTGTCGTCTTGTCAAGGTGCATCAGACAGACAAGGTGTCGGCCAAAAAGTTCATCAGCGTCTAATGGCTTCTGAAGAGTTTGGCTCTGAAATGTTTGCAGGGAGAAGTCATAAACTGCAGTCACGTGACGATAAAGGGGAAAAACCAGACCTAGAATGGCAAGGCGTGGGAAGATTTGATTTAAAAGTTATTTTAAAAATAAATATCCAGGAAATTGAGACAGTAGTCGTTTAACTTCACAAATCTATCATCAATCGCTGAAGTTGACTTTTCTGACTTTTTGGGATGTAAGTTCTCTCTCTCTTTCCTGAAATCACCAAACAGAGTCTATGATCGTCTTTAAAATCACTTTCGTTTTAAAGCACCACATGGAGCTGAATCTTTACAGTCCGAAGAGGTTTGTCTTTGTTCAATTAGAAACTCCAACTTCATCAAGGAGCGAGGAGGAGGAGGAGGGACGTGGTACTACAGAACTGAATCTGCCCACCTCCCTCGGAGGTTGTAATATCTGCTGTTTCTGTGGCCAAACAATGCCTGTAAGCACTGGCAGCCATTAGACTCCCTCCCAGGTCATTGAGCATTCCCTGCTAGCTAATTACAACAGGGCCTGTAGCCGTCTGCACCCCCCCCACCTCCACATCCGCCCTCCCTCTCCTGTCTGGAAGCACACGGGCAGGGGCAGGGGTTGCGAGGGGGACATATTTCTGACAAATGTGCCATCTCCATAATTAGCTCAGAAGCAACATATGAAACATTAAACACGCCGGGCGCTGACGACAATCAAAACATTTCATTTGTTGTCAATTATTCATTACTTTGAAGGTTCTGAAGGGGTCGTTAATATGGAAATAAGCTTGCGATGCTAACAAGGTTGTAGTATCAGATTTCCAAATCGTCAGTTTTTTTCTTTTGGGCTAATATTTTGCCTTTTCTTGTCTTTTCTTATTCATGAAGCTTGTTCTTCAAACAAAAACCATTTTTCTGACTTAAAAACAAGCTGCTTTTATCCACTTTATTAAAGGAAGAGGGAGGGAAAAAAAACTATATTTGATGGAGTTCTTTGATAACGTCAAGTTCAGCTCGGCCCCCAAATGAAGCTAAACCACCCAAAACTAATCCAGTGCCAGTTTTTCTCTTCACACCTGGCTTTATTAAAGCGCGCTCGCCCTCGGTGGGTGTCGTAGCAGACCTGCCAAGAGAGCGGCTGCTAAAGTTCCCCTGTCTGTAGATTTTCACGGTTTAGTTCCCCTACAATTAATTAACGGGATGAAAAGTCCCACGCAGCACCTCGACGCCACGGCTACCTTTGCCAGCTGTCAAATTGGAGAGACGCGGACTGGAAAAATAAGCCCGGGGCTGGGGCTATTTAAGGTAATTACTTTTGATGCATGCAACTCTCAATCCCTATTACCTGTCAACTACTGCTGCCACCACTGACTGCCCAGGGTCCTGTTCATTCAGGAGGAGGATCAACTTTTACATATCCAAACAATATTACTCAAATTTTACATCTGGAAATTCACTATTTCATTAACATTTCAATGAAACTACACAAATATCCAGTGGCAGAAAACTTTTACAATTATGTGCTGAAATATTACATTTGCAAGACACTACATCCAGTAAAATTTCAGCCCTTCCTAATTTCCTGCCGCATAACCCCTCCTTTCTGAGGCTCTGAAGTGCCAGGGGGAGACACAGCCCCCCCCTGACCCCGGTACTCCAGGATTGTTTGGCATGCTCCAGGTACTGACAGCAGACAGGAATCGAACTGGGTCATACTGCACCGGCCACACAGCCGCCTTGCAGCCCACAGACAACCCCACCACACCACCAGGTCCCCTTCACACAGGGAGCTTTTCTCCGGGCGCTTTTATCTTTTTACTTTGAGCGCTGACCTTCAAAATTCACTCATAAGATTCAAACACACAACCTGAGAGACACCAACCAGCCTCCTAACTACCTGAGCTATTGTACAGTGTGTTTTACTTCTTTTCTCTCTCTTTCATTTGGAGAGGAGGCTTCAAAAGTGACAAACTTCATAAGGATTGAACACACAACCTCAGAGACTCCAAGTGACGCTTTATCAACCTGAGCTATAGAACCAGACACAACAGAGCTGACGTCTTCAGAGCTCTTCACTCTTTAGTTTGCCTTCAAAAGTCACTGAGATTCATAAGGATTGAACACACAAACTGAGAGTTTCTAATTGAATCAGACACTTCAGTCCAATCGTCCTCTGAGCTCTTCACTCTTTCATTTGGACAGCAGTCTTTAAAAGTGATGAGCTTCATGAGGATCAAACGCACAACCTCAGACACTCTAAGCAGTCTTCTAAACACCTGAGCTACAGGAGGAGACAGGTGAGCTTTATGTCTTGATAGTTGGGCTTCAAAAGGTTTCATGATCAAACACAACCTTCAAACTTCTGAACAGGTGAGGCACTCCTTGAGCCACGGTGTCTTTTTGGTGCTCTCAAAACTTTTAACCTTTCAGCGTGTTCGACTTTAAAATACAGGAGAAGACAAAGAGAAGAGAAGACAAAGGCTTGCACCTGCAAAACTCCTGCAAACGTCTCTAACAGCTCACATCACCGTGACATCAGTATCAAATGGTTCATGTCTCTTTCTACTCGACAGGACACTTGATTTGAGTCTGTGCTGGTTGTCAGGACTCAGTTTAAGATGTTGAGAGCAGACATCTTTGTGAAAATTAATTTAGACGTCAATCTGTAGTCTGACTTTTCAGTGGTCTAAAATCTTTTTGCCACCTCTCGTCTCGGTATCCTCTCAGAAGCTGTGTTTTCTTTGTCAAACTCCTGCAGGTTTACTTTTTTTAGTTCTTCCTTTTTGATCAAAACTGTCCATTTTCCTCAGCGGAGACACGACTTCTTTGTATTTTTGCCCTCAGACACCGTATGTGAGAAACCAGCGAGCCCACGGTCATCATTAAGACAGTAAATCTGCATATCCCCCCCCCCTTTTTTTTTTTTGAAAGAGTACAGTCACTTTAAGCTTTGGTAGCCCAGGGAAAGACAATACCCAGCCTCTTTTCAATTATTTATTCTCACATCACCCCAAAAATATGACAAATGCTAATTCTGGTCCATTCCCCAGCTGGGCATCCAAGTGCTCATTAGTTTTAAAGAAGGTTAATCCATTTAGGTTTTGCATATTGATATGCCAATTATGTCTAATCGTGGAATAGGCATCCGTCAAGGTAATAGTGCATAAACACATGCAAGAACATTAGGGAGAAGTCAATGTTATAATAAAGTAGGTGTTAATTGGTGAGGGGAGGACTGTCGGCTAACTCATGTGTGTAATGTACAGCCGGGTGAGGGGGGGGGGGGGAGAAAAAGGAAGGAAAAAGGGGGTTTTCATCAGATTTCCACCCCCCCAAAATCATGTCATTTTTGCAAACCCCATGCTGCAAGAGCTCGCCGGGTGTCAAGCGCCCAAATGCTCGACTGAAGAGGAGGGTCGAGAGGGCAAGGGGGCTGCGGGAGCTGTTAGTTTGAGTTTGTGGTGCAGAGAAAATGTTTTCAAAAGCAGAACAAAATGCAATCTGTGACTAAGAGGAGAGATTTTCCCTGAAGGTGAAAACACACTGAGGAGTTTGGGGTTTTTTAGATGTCCGGGTTACACATAACTATTGTTTTAATAGTGTTAATATGATCCCAATAATACTAAAAGAGTTGTGTGCAATGCAGACATCCTAAAAAATGAAAATATATATAATCCGTCTGTTTTGCATGTCAGTTCATGTTAAATATGTTTGAAACAGACTAATAACAGCATGATCGACCTCGAAGTCTAAAATAAAAAAAAATGGATCCACTGTTTTAAAGCTTACAAACATTTTTTAAATATCACCAACAATAAACTTAAAGCAGACTCTGAGTCAGTTACAGACAACTTTAAAAAAAAACAATACTATGAGCCGTGGATTTAATAGGGCTGATATTTAAAGTACGCCACAGTCCGCTCTCCTTTTTATTCAAAAATCAAATAAAATTTATTTATTTAAAGCCCAAAAATCACAAACATTGTTTGCCTCGGAGGGCTTTACAATCTGTACAGTTGTGACACCTTCCTTCTGTCCTTAGACCCTCGAACCGGTCAGGAAAAACTTCAAAAAACGGTTTCGCTGCTGGCAGTGAGGGCTGATCCCAGCGTTTCCACAAAGCGGTGAACGTCGCTGAAGGAGTTGTAGAGCGGCACCGGGGCGACTCGCAGCACGCTGGGCTCCCTCATGTCGCACTGAGCAGCAGGAAACAACAAAGCTGATGTTAAAGTTCAGAAAAAATTGCAATGCTTCGATTTTCTTCTTTTCTATTTCAGTTTTGTTGGTTCATTTGTAAAGAGTTTAAAGCAATGAGTGCTGTAATCTGCAGAACATCAACTTTTCTAAACAAAATGAGAGGTAATTATTTTTCAATATAATTAAATTGGCAATAAAACAAAAATCGTATTATTTTGTTGCACAAACTATGTTTTTAAAGTTGAGTTTTGCAAAATTTGAAGCTCAATCAGATGATATTCTAAATTTAATAATAATTATTGAAAAATAAATTAGGATTAACAGTGTATTTTTGAAACGCAGACACAAAACTGTTGCTTATGGACATAAAATTTGGGTGAAAAGTTCTTTAAACCAACATTGTCCTCACACAAAATCTGGGTATTTTTAGGTGAAATTGCTCAAAATTAAACTATATATCTGAATTTGTAATCTTTGCAATCAACATGTCAGAAAAATAAAGGTTTTAGATTGATTTTTATATTCTGTAGAAGTCAGAAAGCACTATTTATAAATCTTTGACGGTCTATTTTCTGTAGACTGATATGAAATGGATTTTTAAGTGCTCATATCAGCAAGCCTATTGATGCTCCTCCAATAAAATAAAACACATTAAATCTATCGTAGACTTTGACGTGTACTCACAGCGACCCCCCTCTTCTCGAGCTCCCGGTAGACCTTTCGGATGTGGATGGAGAAGCAGAGCGAGAGCTGGCAGCCTCTCTGCTGGGGGTCGGAGGGCGTGATGATGCGGACGTGAGGTTTGTGAGGCTGGTTGGGGTCCTTGGAGTAATAATGGCGGATCAGATGCTCCAGGTAACCCGTCAACAGGAGGGACTTCCTGCGCAGCGCCTGCATGGTAGTCATGTGAAACACCTGCAAAAATTCAAATCAGGTTAATCACTTATTGAGACAATGTTTTTAAAAAGCCTTTTATATTATTCATATTATTTATATCATTTGAGTTTTGTTGTGAAAACCACAAATATTGGAATGTAAAAAGTTTTTTAGACAAATTTAATGACAGAGCTAAAAAAGAAAACTACACTATAACTAACTGAATTATAAAAAATGCATTGTTAGAAAGCTGAAAATGGCTGTTTTTTTCTATGCAAAAGCAAAGTTAAAGTCTTAGAGAGACATGGTTTTCACAAGACAATGATAACATTTCATGTATTACTATGAAGAAGTATAAAAAAGACATAAATAAAATGACACTTTTAAAATGACAGCAAAATTCTTCAATTACAAAGACTAATGGTTGAATAAAGACAGAACAACATGACAAAAACAATATTTTAGACCAATAAAGACTCTCTCCATTATTCTGTGTGCAACTCTGGAGGAATCCCAGTGGTTTATTTTAGGGGAAAGTCCATTTATTACTTTTAACCCAAACTAATCTGAGTGTAGCCCTGCGACTGACTGGCGTCCAGTCCAGGGTGTACCCCTGCCTCTCGCCCAAAGATAGCTGGGACAGGCTCCAGCACCCCTGCGACCCTGTGTGGTGTGTGCTCAGGATAAGCAGGTTAGAAGATGAATGAATGAATGAATAATCTGAGTGTTAACCCCTGCACTGCAGTACCTCCAAACTGGCCTGCAGGGGGCAGACCAGCAGGATGGGCTGGTTGGACAGCCTGAAGCCGCTCACTCCGGGCAGCAGATCCAACACTGAGAACAGACAGAAAACACTGTTAGAGCACAAAACAACAGTGTTTGAGACATTTAAACTGCTGATTGATTGTAAAGAACAATTGGATTGTTTAAATGAACTTAAACTGTATATGACAATTAATAAAGGTTTGATCCTGCAGAGTGTAATATCCACTGCAACCACAAGATGGCAGCATTCAGCAACTTAAAAACACCACAGAGAGGAGAAGCTGTAATAAACTGTTAAAGACAGACGAGCATCTTGTTAAACTGCAGCTGTTTTTCATATAAGCACAGACACATAAGCGAGGCTGAGTGGAAAAGTATAAAAATAAGGATTTTCTTTTACCGTTGCTCATCTGGAAGCGAGTTCTCAGGTCATGTCCCCACCAGCCCAGCAGCCTAAAGGGGACGGGACAACGGAAGAAAAAGTATTTTTGTATTTTTATAGTTTTTTGTCTTTTCTTTTCTCTTTGATATCTGTCAGGTATAATGCCAAACGTAATAAAAATCAAGACAGAGACACTATATTTTGATAATATTTATGTACTTTTACTCCAGGAAGGACTTTAATTTGTAACTTAATAACCTAAAAAAGACGTAAAAGACCTTACCACATCTCCCATCATGTATTAAACCACATGCACTCACGCAGGTTTGATGGTGTCGTTATGTTTCTCGTGGATGAACGCCCCGGCTATCCCACCTGCACCTGAATTTAGATACTGTGAGAGGACAGTCCGTCATCAATTAAACATGTACTGTATAGATCTCGTATTCAGGCATATATGTGTGAAGTTAAACATGAGTATGTGTCGTCGTTGTTTTCCTCCTCTTAAATAAATAACCACTAATATGCATTAATACAAAGTTTATTCTACAGATAATTAAGTTTGATAAAATATTCTTTAATTATTTGATAGATGATAATAAATTCTCTATCTAGGTTATATATCAGGCAAAACTATACTTATTTTGGACCAATTTCATCATTTACTTTGTGTCCCTGAAGTCATTTTCCACCCTGTTTGTAGTTTCTCACTTTCCAAAAAAAAAAAAAACAAAGACTACAGTTTCATTGGGGCCATTTTCAGGAAGTGACATCATATTTTGGGAGGAACTCAAAGGTACAAAGTCAGCAATAAAACCTTCACTCAGGACTTTTTTCTTTCCATGTTTGATGAAGTTAATCTGTTTGGAACACACTTAACTAAATTATGAAGAAAGTTAGTGTGAATAAAGAAGTTTGATATCATTATAAAAAGTTCTGTTTATGTGGAGGTTAACTAACTAAAGATGGAGAGTTAAACTAAGCCCAAAAGATTAAAGAACATGTAAGAAAGAAAATGTAGAAATTTAATTATTCTAGCTGAAATGAAAATATTTTGACATCTATTCGTGGTTTAAAACAGCAATACAATTTAAGTAAGGTATATTAAAATATGGGAGTGTCTTTGCCTTTGAAAATTTAAATAATCTAACTTTAAATAATTTGTTGTAAGTTAAAAGTTTTTCATGTTTTTATGTTAAATTGGAGCAAAAACAAGGATTAAAATAGTAAAATTCTCTTATTGTTTACCATTTAGAGGGGAAAATGGTTCAAAATTGCCAGATCTAAATACAGAAATCTTAATATTGTAAAACATTTATATTATTAAAGTTTCTGACCTTGTAGGAGCACCAGCAGGCGAAGTCGACCCCCCACTCGTGCAGCTTCAGCTCAACGTTTCCTGCAGCGTGGGCGCAATCAAACCCCACATAACAGCCCTGACAGACAAAAAGGACTGAATTATTAGCATTACTATTGTCATTTACTTCCCTGCTGTCATTATTATTGTTGTTAAGGATCAGGAGATTATTGGAAACATCAGATTTTAACAGCATTAAAGTGACTAAAACATGACAAGGAAAGAAAACGGTGTGATTACATGTAAATAAATAATACAGCATAGAAGTAAACGTCCTGCATCCAAACTCTTACCTTAAACTGACTTAATGTGACAGATGGTAAAGGTGGAGCTGATTTAATTCATTTATATAGATAGATAGATAGATAGATAGATAGATAGATAGATAGATAGATAGATAGATAGATAGATAGATAGATAGATAGATAGATAGATAGATAGATAGTACTTGAGTAAATGTAACACATTACATCCCACCACTGATGTGAACATAAATTTATTTCATGCAGGAGAATCTGAACGTCTTTATGTCACCTTCCTTTGGCCGGCCTCGGTGATGGCGGCCATGTCAAACAGCTGGCCGGTGTAATACTGAACCCCGCTGAACATCACCACGGCGATGGAGTCTCCCTCCTTCTCGATCGCCTGCAGGATGTCCTCGGTCCGCAGAGTGTCTTCTCCCTGAGCAGAGAGTCAGAAGCGGCTCACAGATGCACAATAAATGATGAAGAAGTCTGTTTTTTATGGCTGAATATAAAGTGTGTGTAAACTGTGTGGTTCTGGTACCGGTCTGGGTGAAAGCAGCAACATACTCTTCTGAGGGTCGAATCCTCGGAGCCGGATTTGAGACTCAACGGCGTACTGAGGACAGGAGAGACGAGAAAACTCACATAAGAAAGTTCTTTGTTTTTGGTGGTTTTTATTTAATTCATTCATGCTGACTTTATTTAATCTGTTTAATCTGACATTTTTCATCAATCTTTCTCGTTTTCTATATCAACTTGATATAAACTTATCAGCTTGTTCAAGGAAATTATTAACTATTAAGCGCTTTTGTTGATCCACAATAAATTATATTAACGTATGAATTTGTATAAAGTGAAAAATTAAGAAAAATTAGTAAAAGTGCATCAAAAATCTTGTGCAGCATGGCCTATTTCAGCATAATGTTTATTAAATTAATGTATTATAAGTATCAATGCATTCATGTGTTCACCACAAAATCTACTCGATATGAGCATCTTTTATTCTTCTGTATGCAGACATTAGATAGCTGAATAAAGGTGATCTGAGGATACTTTTGCATTAATTTAAATAATATATCCACACATCTTCTTTTTACAAGCTCCATCTTTTCCTGTCCTACTCTGTAATCAGTGCTCGAGACCTTCGCTCATGCATTGATCCCTCTTCTCTCTGCAGGAAACTCCTTCCTTCATGGTAAAAGTGTTGGATTGGAGCTAGTAGAGTATTAGTGATAACTTTGATATTCACAGTTTTCCTTTAAGCTGGAGTCAAAGTGCAGCAGCGTAGTAAAGGAAGGATTTTATAGAAGAGGCATTTCAGTGTCAGCGTTGGGACCTTGACAAAGGAGATTCACTCACGTGGTCTGAGGGAAAGGCTTTGTCCTCCAGGAGGATTTTGTGGCGAGTTTCTGTGGGATTGTAGAAGGAAAGCTGCAAAATAATGACATGAATTCATGATTCACTAGACGCCATGAATGACATGACATGACTTCCTCAAACTTTTTAGACGTCTGTGTTGCTGCTTATTTTTCTTAAAACGAACTGATCTGATGTTTTTTTTCCAGGATAATTGCCTCCATGTCCCTGATTTAGTGGATGTTTTGGTGAAATATATCGTCATCAAAAATTTTAATATCAAGCTCTTTTTCCCACTTCTCTTTTATTTATTTACTTGAATGCTTCTCGTGTTCAAATCTTGATATAAAACCGAAATTATTCTTTGAATACTTTCTTATTTTGACAGGGGGACATAACTTTATATATTGTTTACATCTGTTTATATTGTTTAGACCTTCATTTATATGTAAGATATATTTATTACTACTCTTTATACCTCAGTTTTATCATTCCTGCACCAACAGCTCAACAGTATTATATTATATAACTGCATTATATTCATATATTATCATATTTTGTTTTATATTCTATATTCTCTTCCTGTATTTTGTGCCTATATCTTATGTTGCCTTGTACTTGAGTGATTTTCTGTATACACATGTTTAGCACATTGTTGGGTGGAGGCTATGTTTTAAGATTTCAGTGTGTAATTATTGCACATTTGTCAATAAAGATCTTGAATGTTGAATCTTGAAAGTATCTTAGAATCAAACTTAGAAACTCAGAACTTAGATCATGAGTATCGACTTCCTCTTTCTTGAGTTGAATCATCAGCGTTCACATGCACACAGAAGTTAACACACGTTTTGGCGTCGAGTGAATCATGGATGTGCTCCAACAGGAAATGAGTGGATCTTACCATCAGGAGGTGTAAATTAACCGTCAGGCCGTTCATCAGCGCCACCTCTGGAGTTTTAGCTCCTGTGATGAACAGAAAAAACAACACGAGTTATCTTCTCATTTCAAACATTTATTTTCTGACGATATTTTCCAAATTCACTACTTTTATAAAGAGACAAAAGTGACATTTGTATTGTTTTTATATATTTATTGATCTTATTTGTCCTTTCTTTGCAGTGTGATGTTTTATATAACAAATTATGTTCTCATCTGTCACTTCAACTGTGTTTCTGGTGTTCACTCTCTACACACTGTATATTCACGACACAACCAACAGACTGTAAACACGACGTCTGTATGAAAATGCAGATTTGTTTAAAGAGCTTCATGTGAACTTTGGACTCTGCAAAAGGTGCAGTGACCTGAATAAGCAGCTTCACGGAGAAATTATGAAAAAGCTGTCAAATGTGTGTATGAAGCATCACATGGTTACACACATCGTTATTTCCTCTATGAATAAAATGGTTAATTATATAGATTTTTTTAATATTATGTGCAAGAAATACACAAAGTTGGTTTTGTAATGTATTTATTTTGTTAGTTTATTTTACTTTTTCAGTCCTTTTTGTGTTTCATTTCCATAAAAAAATGAGTTTCTTTACTTGCTTCCATCTTACTTTTTGTTATTTTTCCTTATCTTTGGCGGTGCATTACATAATTGTGATTATTATTTAGATCTCAGTAGACCATCCTGGTTAAATAAAGTTCCAAAACACCAAAGCCTGAGCTCATCTTTGTATCTGTGCGATATAAAGTGAACTTTAGTGTCTTTAGTCTTGGTCATCACAAGGCTTAATCCCCTTGAGTGCTCTGAAGTTTCCAGAAATCTCACATGTTGGTGTCACAATAACTTGCAGCGAGTCAAAAAAGTTTAAACATCCTGAACTTGTTGAACATTTTCATAAAGCTACAAAGCCAGGAGAAAAGGTATTAGACTGAATAAACCCATATTATATTTTTAAAAGGTGTCTCTTACCAATAACCTTAGCCATGAGGTCCTCTATGTTGTTTTCAGACCACGCCCAAGGTCGAGAGCCTTCCACGTGACCGTGGACTCCCCTGAAAAACACTTTATTTTATTTTACTGCAATCTCTTATTTTAATCCCTTTTTACGTGTGGAACAGAAGAGTTAACGCACATTTTGGCCCACTTCTCCAGCTCCTCTTCGAGGTACTTTCTGGCCATTTTGGGCTGAAGCCCCAACGAGTTTCCAACGAGGTAGATGCACTCTTTGGAGCCATCGACGAGCGAGAGATCAGCTGCAGAAACATTAAAGAGGAACTCATGCAAATCACAGAAAGACTGATGTGAGCGTTGACATCTAAATTGCACTTTAATGCACCATTTCTGACTCACAAGAAGGCAGATCTTCGATTTTGGGCACCAGGAATTTCTCCCTGAGGTGTTTCAGTGTGTCCTGTTTGTCGAGGTACGCGGCCACTTCAGCTGAGGTCGGACTGCAGCCCAGCAGGGCCGGAACCTGCCTCAGAGTTTCTTCTGGAGTCGAGTCCATTACTGTGGGACGCAGAGAGAGGAAAGACTTAACAATACATATAAACACACAAGACTCTTTACCCCAAAAATAACATTTGTAATGGCCTTACTTTCTTTTTCTGTACGTCTCTTAACCTGTAACACTGCTCTCACGATGACCCCGAGTTTTTAAAGGTTTCAAACAAGTCTAAACTTTTACTTCCGGCCCCGGCAGCTCCGTGTGTTCTCGCACCATTTTGTCTTTTTTTTCTTCTTTCTTGCTTTCTTGGAAATGTATTATTTTATCATACGGATACGGATTCTTCAACACCGAGACTCGTTTACTCGAGCAACTTTTTACACGCTCTGAGAGCAAAGTACCGCACAGCATGTCGGTGTTTCCGGTTTACCTGTGGACGTAAGGAAGGAAGCCGTACCGGGGCTGCAGAGCCGGTGTTATGCCAAAGTGCCAGCGTGGCACTTTAGCACAACACTTTTTTTCCACTAGCACCTGCTCGGCTCGGCTCGACTCGGCTCGGTTTCGGTCGTTTTCCATCACAATAGAAGTACCACCTCAGCGTGGGTGTGGTTGGTCGTCATAGCAACGCGGCCGAAACTCCAGCGACGTCATTTGTTATGCGACACAAACACGAACGAAACGACTACGGAGCAATGGAGGCCACCAGATGAAAAAAATGTCTGCATCCTCGTCGTTGCTCCGCGGGGTTGATTTCTGTGCAGCATCTCTGATCGTGTTCGTTGTTGTTGTTGGGTTTTAAAAATGGCGCGGTTGACTCTTACGAAGGAGTCGCTCTCAGTGACGTCACGCCCTGGCCAATCAGAGGCCTGCCTTATATAAACACACCTTACAACACTTTACCTATTCAAACTTCAGCTTCAGTGATCTTGTTTTTCTTTAAAGTTGTACAAACTGCAGATTTATTTGAGAGGTCAGTCTGTTTGACTTGAAGTTTTTACTTTTTAATTTCTAATTTAAAATATACATTACAGCACAGTATGTTCATAACCTTTAAAACAAGCTTCACCTATCTGAATATGCAGTACATTATGTAATTTCACACTTCATTTCATTCACAGTCACTTCAATCTTTTGTTTTAAATTGAACATCTCCTTTTCTATGACATATTGTTATACATACAACTGCACGATTGCTCAGTCACTCTTTCAATAAAGTGAAACCTGTTGAAAGATATAACTCACAGTTTGCAGATGAGCTTCCTCTCCGCAGACAGCAGTCAGGCCGAGTGAATCCTCTGCGCTGAAAATGCTCTTTAACCTCTTTGTGTGCAGCCTCAGGTTAATCATTCCTTTAACGAGTCGACGTCAAACTGCAGATAAAACCAGAGTGAACATGTCTTTTAATTCGTCACGGATCAGGCTAATTCCTGTTATTAAATGTCCTTCTGTGCAACGGACAGGAGAGAGTGAGTTCCCATTTTTGTTTTGCACAGTTTCACTTTCATATGTGAAAATCTACAGTGTGAAGTTCCACAAAAATGCTGTCAGGTGATGAGATGAGGCCTCCGGTTCACTGCAGACGTGTTTAAAGGGGTCAAGGTCAGCAGTCTGTGAAGGACAGTCGAGGTCCGGGGGTACTGTCAGGATGAAACAGGAGGACAAACAAAGTTGGAAGCACAGGACTGACCACATACTTTTGGCCATTAAGTATATACATCCTTGTGTCAAGTAAAATATCAAAATAGATCTTGTGCATGTAGTTGAAGTTAGACCTGTAACTTTTTCTTACTGCAGCTACAAGAGACAAATAAGGTGTAAAGATAAAAGTTCAGCATTCAGCATTACTGTTGAATATTTAGCTTAAATGCTAAGCTATTAAAACAGCAGCACAATTAGAAGAGAGTCATAAGATCAATTAACTAATACTGACATAAAGTTTACTAAGTAAGTAAGCCAGACCAGCAGTGTGCTTATTGATTGACTGTGTTCATCTTTTACTTGTAAAGACTCTTTAGTTTGACAGATTTACAGTCACGGTGCAGGGTCAAAGGTTAAAGTCGCACTTCAGTGACATGTTGGCTCAGTCTGTCAAAGCAAATAACCCCTCATGTTGAGTCTGTGTTTTTTGTTTTTTTTTGTTTTTTTGGTACTTCTGCACCCAGTTTTCATCACATGTCCACCAGATGGCAGAAAAGTATAGTGAGTCTTTGAGATGAGGAAGAAAACATGTACAGCTAAGATACATCTACTTTATACAGAAAAGGGCAGTAAGAATTGATAATCGATAAAGTACGGTCATGAGAACATAAAACAGACACATCATGTCACATGCAATAAAATTAAATATTAAGTGGAATAAAACACTTTTTTGCATTATTTCATGAATATTTGCAGAGGCTGTGGAGGGTAAAATTAGTATCCATGTTATATGTTAAAGCAAATGTGTATTATTTTACATCAAATTAAATAGTTGAATTGTCTTGGAAATTATTTAGAGTGTATCATTAAATAAAAAAATCAATATTTAATAATTGGATGATATGGACTTATTGAGCAATACAGTATTATGCTTAGTTTTCATATTCTATAAAAGGTTTTAAGTGCTTCTGTTTTCTTAATATCTGAATATGTTTTGGACTTGTAGTTTGTCATGTTACAGGGGTTTTATTGTACTCTATCACTTGTGTTATCATTATAAGGGCATACAATGAGAGTTTACATTGCTCTTGCTGAATTCTAATCATATACCTATTTAGAAAATTATATATCAGACATGCTTTTGTAGTAATATTATGCACCATCTTTCTAAACTATGTAAGATTTTCTGCAGAACCTCAATTTTAAGATTCATTTTTTTGCTAAAATGTTGATTTTCCACAACCAAAGTGGCCGGTGTTGTTCATCTTCTTTCTCACCTACTTTTCTTCCTCTTCTTCTTCGGCCTCATTATTCATCTCCTCCTCACAGCTCACTTAGCCGTCTGCTTTCATTTCATCACGTTAGCTGGAGCTCCCACTCCTGCTGAAGGTGATATTTTCCATCCACACTACATCAAACAACCTAAAATCACACACACACAGTCAACATTCAATGCATAATATTATTTTTTATGATGTTTTAATTAAGATTATATATTCATTCATTCATTAGAAATAAATCAAGCAGAGAGGAGAGCCAATCAGAGGCAAGAACAGAGGTGATGAATGGTGTTTTTAATTACCCATACTGTTTTACCTTCACTGTTTTTCCTCCTGACTTTGTATCAGTGACACCTCAGTGTTTGGGAAATGTCTCATAATCAAAC
The DNA here is from genome assembly GCA_023238725.1 of Scortum barcoo. NCBI lineage: Eukaryota > Metazoa > Chordata > Actinopteri > Centrarchiformes > Terapontidae > Scortum > Scortum barcoo. The sequence goes on along the minus strand of CM041541.1, from coordinate 11,650,420 downwards.
ATGACAGAGTGAGGAAATCCAACACTGAAGGTTTAGAGGTCATACTGTACTTTGGCCTACAGTATGGAGGTGTAACCTCAAAGTGAGACCTTCTGTCATCCAGCATCTCTGGAAAACCTCCCGGAAAACACCACAACTGAAATATTAAGAGGACCCGAGAAGGTGCCTCAAGGAACTCCTTCAATATAAAGTAATGAGCGCTAACTTTAGTTATGAAGTGGATGTAAGAAATGATCAGTTGTTGCAATAATATATAATCATTTATGTGTAGTGTGTTTAGTACAAAATCTGTCAGCATACATATTGTATGTATATACACTATTGTAACAGTGGGTTTTTATTTACATATATAGTTGTAATCATTTGAGTGAACAACATGGCGGTTAATATGATGTCTTATCAGAAAACAAAAGGTTGCTTCCTCTTTTTATTTATAATTTTATAGATCTTCCCTTACAGTCATGACAGTTGTCTTAAAGGCTGAAATCAGAATGAACCAGAGACTCAATTTCCTGTGACTGAGACTAAAAGTAATTTTCTCATAGTGAATTATCTTATTAGATTAATTAAAATTATCGTGAAAAAACAAGCTTCCATCGCTAAAGTCTCACATGTGTTGTGAAAAACGGCTCACCTCAGACATGACCTTCAGGAAAACCTAATGAAAAGCACTCTCTTGGTCAAGCTGATTGACCTTTGACCCCATCCACCCTGCCCTCTGAGTTTACGGACGCTGAGTGATCATTTTTTTAGGTCATGAATGTTTTTTTCTCGCAACAACTACGTAGCATTTCAGAAAACCTCTGCTTTCCATAAGAGCTGGAAATAATGATTGCAAATTAGCTCGTAGTAACCTCTTTAAGATGAGCTGACATAATCAAAGCAACCCGTGAATATATTTTAACCCCCAACTGCACTCATAAAAATAGGGCGCCATTTTAAGGGCATCAGGACAGCACTTATTTGAGCCATTTACTTGCACAACATATGTAAAGAAAACATTTCTATATTTCATGTGTGGTTGAAAACACAGCATGTTTGGAAGCAACACAAGTCGGTGTTTTGAAAAGCGAAGCACACAGACATGTTAAAAGTGACTCACGCCTTTTAAGAGTGCAGAAACAATGTGGTCGCAAGATGTTTGCGGGCACCGTAGCTGCTGACATGCCTCTTGCATGTTCTTGCCTTGTTTTTTTTCTCACAGCAAAGGAGGATGTGCGACATCTGGAAGCTCTCAGGAGGCAGGACTGAAACTTCCCCCTTTGTCGTTTCTCAGGGCGCAGACATCAAAGGAGGCGGCGGGTAATGTTTGTTTCCCGCGAGAGACGCTTCAGCAAGGAGCCACCGCCACCGCAGTCTCAAACCTGGGAGGTTTTCAGGAGGTTCTCGAGAGCTTAACGTGGACGACACAGCACTTCTGAACACATGTAGGACAGGTGTGAAAGGACTGAGAGTTGCAGGACAAACTGAGGTTTTAGTGGCCGACACAAGAAGGAAAAGTCTGCAAGGCCAAGTTTAGTTTTCAGCTTTGAGTCGTCTGTGTCTTATGTGCATCTTTGTGCTTTGTGTCCCATCACCAAGTAGGGTTGGTTGCTTTTCTCTGGTTCTGTGTGTTCATTTCTGTGAATTGCTGCAAACAGCACCGTGAAAAAGTGAAAAATTTCCTTTCATTTCCTCCCTACAGATCCATAAAGAACAGCCATAAAGGTGTGCAATGAAGTAAAATGTGGTCTTGAGATTTTATCTTTGTCTCTCTTTAAAAGGCAATAACACTTCTAAAGCATTTTTCACCTTTTGTTCACCTTGTGTCATGGAGTCAAAAGGTGAAAGTTAAAATCTCACCACAGGGCCTATGAAGTTGCTGTTCTTTTGCTTTTGATCGTATCACAAAGTCTTCTTCGGTAGCTGGAGATGGCCCACTTGTCATGTAGACGTTCGTGTTTTGTAAAATTATATAAACTTAAATTATGTAAACACACATCAAAAAAGCCTCAAACTCACCTGAATATGTCCAACCCGAATAAATGTTGTTAATACAGGTCTCATTTCGGTTTAAAGGTGACATTTTTCCAGTTTATTTAAAGCTGAAATCGTATCATTGCTTCCTTCATGTGATGCATTTCCTGTTGAAACAGGTCACTGAGGGGTTCATCTGAAGAGTAATCCAATCGGATTAAAGTTATGGAGACACAGGAAGTTTGACTGGATAAGAAAAAGGTAAAAAAGGTGGGTTTAGTAAAGAAGTTAGGATGACTTTTATTAATTGAAAGGAAGTTAATTTAAGGGATTTTTCTTAATGAAACAATAAATAAAGTTGAAGTTGAGTTAAGGTCTAATAGAGAAAAAGAGAGCTAATGAGGGTTAGGTGGGAAACATACAAAGAGAGGAGAGGTAAACACACAAAATAAAACAGGAAATGTAAAAGACTAAAAAATAAAACCAGACAAAAGAAGACATAACACTCTTTCCTGGCTGGTTGGTGGTTAATGGACATTTTGTACAACCAAACTTGCTTGAAGCAACTTTAAACATCAAATCTTAATCTGAAGGCAACAGGAAATGAGGCGTTACACTCAACAACAGTCCCAATCAGGGAATCATGGGACCACCAACATACCTCGAACCCTTTATTGTTAGAGCATTTAAAGCTTTCTGACAGGGGAAAGTTTTGGGTTTAAATCCTCACAACCAAAGTCATGCTGAGGAAACAACAAGCCAGAAAACTACCTCGTTAAACTATCAGAGTTTAAGGTTTAAAATGCCTGAACACCATGTTACTCTGAACACACATGAAAAAAAGAAGGGCTGAATATGATGCTTTGCTCCTGAAAACTGAAGGTCTGAGACTTTCTCACAGCACTGAAGTGGAGTCTGAATGAAAAGGCGAGTGCAGAACACCTGCTGCTCCTCGCAGGTCTTTTATTTAGTGGAAAGGTATGCCTCTTTGTCTCTGCAGCCTCCAGCACCTGATATTTACTCTGCACCGGGGAGGCCGACCTTCTCCGTTTCAGCTTGCCCCCGCGGCGAAATCATCTCACTCACAAACTGTTTTCAGTCACATGAAGAGATAATGAACCGAGCGAGCAGATTAGACCTTTTTGGTGGTCGGCAGTTCGAGGAGTTTTCCTGTGAGATGAAAAATGGAAAATATGTCATGTGCTGCAAAAAAAATAAATACAGTTTTCAAGTGTTTTCAACATTTTTCAAAGCAAGGGTGGAAGTCTTTGCCCTATTTCTTTCTAAATATCATGTGTGCATATTATTGTGAATGTATTCTCTTATACTGCACATAATATTAAAAAATAAAAGCATGAAGTACGATGAACTCCAGTGCAGGTTTATTAAAGAATTCCTATTATAAAACTATATTATATGGAAGTATATGATAGACCCAGAATGATGAAATGCTACATAAATAAAGTAAAAACAGAGATTTGTAGAAACTCAGGCTTAAAGTTAAACTAAAAAATATATATATTATGTTAACTTTTAGTGTTTTAATGTCATATAAGTCCTTTCATACACATGTTGATTCATTTCATGTGCATCATTTCATCCTCATGTTATTTTAAAATAAAGTCTGACATGCTGCTGCACAAATGCATCTGTATAAGAAAAAAAATGATTTTTTTCTTATACTAAATTCATATTTCCCCACTTGGTGATTAAAGTAATTTGCAGAGTTGCAGGAAAATGACTCAGTAATTTGGCCCAAAGTGGCAGAGTGGATGTGGTGATTTTCCTTTTGTCTACTTTTACGCACAGATCTGAGTCTGCTGGTCTGCAGCGGTGAGACTAAACAGCTCTTCAAGTTCAGGAATAAACCCATGAGAGGAATTCAGCTTTTTTTTTTTATTGATTTGATGGATAGAGGTTTGTGTGTGTGATCACAGAGGACCCACCTACAGGAAGCAGACGGTGGTTCATCGCCTCCTCCCTCCCTCCTCTCTGCAGTCTCCAACGAGCGGAGCGCACGACTGACTCTCTTTCCTGTCATTACGCAGCAGTAAAGTGTAGTTTGCGTCACTTTTCGCACCGTTTCTCCAAACCCTCGATGGGACCCGACGACTGAGGCCGGCGTGCTGCATCTGATCGACCCGGAGCTGCAGCCATGGAGCGCTGCGCATTTGGATTTTTACGCATCGCGGTGCTGTGGGTCGTGCAATTAGGAGCGTTTGCGCAACACGGTAGGTGGATGGAAAGCATTTTAAAAGGCACAAGCTGTGGTTTATTCAAATGCAAAAACAACCATAGCTCCTTATGATTTAAAAATGGTCCCAAACCGTCCTGATTTTATGTTTTAAACACAAAACTACCTCTTGTTTTCAAGGTCAGGGGCATTTAAAAAAATATATTTCTACCCCAGTGTTTCACATACACTGTTTATAATAATATATTTAAAAAATAGTGCAAAGGTACATTTTGCCTGCAGATTGTGCAGAGCTGCCTGATTTGGCCCATGAGGCTGCATTCCTGTCACTCAGCAAGTCCAAAGGTAAGATGTACCTTCAGACAGAGACAAGAAGAAACCTATAGTCACAGACAGACAAGGGCAGGGAATGAAACTCAGGGGTGCATATTTGTCAGGTTAAGATCTCCTTCACAGTAAAACATTGTTTGACTTTGGGCATTTTTCATTCTCAGTCATTGTCCTGGGTGTGTAAAACCCCCCTCACCACAATGAACTCGGGTACAGGTAAGAATTACTGAAGAAAGAGCTAATAAACAACAAGAGCAGAAATAAAATAAAACAGCAGACGACTTTGAAACTGAATCAGAGAGCAGTCCTCATAAAAATGCAGCTTAATTGGAACAAGATTTACAAAACTAAGCCGTGATGAGTCATTACACAACATCATACACTTGTTGCTCAATATAATCTCAATGGCTTCGTACTGCACGCTCCTCCTTTTCAGTGTTGTTTAGTCACAAGTTTTCCCATCAGATAGATGCAAGAAGATTATAAAAGATGCATGAAATGTCTGGGACAGTCTCAGAAATGGCATTAATTCTTTTGTGAGATGTTTTTTTATCAGACTGTTCACACTTTTGCTGAAAGTGTAAAAGCTTTGATTGGACTGAAAGACAAAACAGATGAATTGGTAAAATTCAGAATAGAGGACAGCTAAAACAGAAGGAGATGTGATGATTTGATCTCTGTTAGCCGTCATTTCCTATCCGATTAAGGTCAACAATAATTCAAATATCTGATATGAGCAGATCCTGAAGTGTAAATGTGACTTCTGATCACGACGTAAAGCTCCTGTCTTGGTCAGTCCCACACACCACCCTGTCCTCCATCTTGTTCACATCTTTGTCTCCAGAGTGTCCAACGACAGATCAAAGCACGCGGTCGTAAACTTTAAGGCGGGCCATCGTAAAAACGAAACACCGTGGGTCCTCGCTGAGCTTTGCGACAAGAATACCAGGCATTTCTGGGCCAAAACACAAGTCCCCTGCAACTCCTGTAACTCCAGGAGACACATTTTGTCCAGTTGAGAGTATTGGTTTAACCTGCTGAAAGAGATTTGTTCAAACAGCACCAAGTCTGCCAAAGCCCCCTTCAACCTCCAGGTACTTAAAATTCCTGTAACCCCACTGACACCTCAGACAGTCATCAATAAAAAGTCATGTTTTGCAACCAAACTTGACCAAACAAAGAGTGTCTCTTTCTGAAAGTAGTTCAGTTTGAATCCACTTTATATTTCATTTGATGGTTCAGCTGTGTATAAATGGCACTGCAGATCTGAGTCACCGTCAATGTCAGCTGCAGTAATGTGTTTGGACAGGAAGCTACATCACTGTCAAACTGAAGAAAGAGTTTTTTTCCGTGAGTCAAAACTAAACTTTACTTTGTAAGCAGGAAAAAAAGAGGTGGTTTTGCATGTGTTTGCAAACAGTTTCCCACCCCCATGTCCCTTTTAGGTGGTCTAAGTCTTGATTTAAAAACTCTTCAAAGAGGTGAGACTGACGTGAGTTTACTGAAAGTGCAGGAGTAGCCATGTGCAAGCTGAAAAACAAATGACTGCTCGACTTGAAGAATCTCAGTTGACCGAGGAGTCGCCAAAAGATGATTGCACTCATCAGAGGGCATGCTCATGTTTAGTAGGTATAATGATCACAACCTTAGTTTAGCGCGAACATTGACAAATCAGGAATACACACAAAGTATAGCTGACAGGAGTGTCATTAGTTTTGCAGATATGTGGTCATAAAGGACAGATTTTGACCTGATGACGACCCTGGATGAGAAGTTAAAGCATCGCCACAGAGAGTGTAATTCATTCTGAATGGGATGAGATTGTATGGACCAAATTTCCAAACATCCAATAACTTCATTTTGCCGGAGGAAAAGGCAGAGAATCACCAATGCCAGTATGATTTATCCTCTTGGGAACATAAATGTCTGTATGAAGTTTCATGGTAGTTTAACAGTTTTAGTCTGGAAACAAAATGGTCAAAGGAAAAAAATGTTGGCCACAATCACCTACTGTACATGAAGGCCTTAAACTCTTTAATTCCTACTTGGTCCCTCCTTTTCTTTCATTTTGTCATATGTCAAAAATGTGCTTCATTTTTCTCCTCTTGTGCAGGGTTTCTATCGCTAGTGGTCTTCAAAAACTCCCATTATCAAAACCCTGCTCTTAAATGCACACAATAAAGCTTGTTCAATCCTTAATAATTAGTAATAATGAGTTTTGCATCATTTATATAGCATTATATTACATTCTCAGATCTCATACAAACCCGTAACACTCTCTGTTTTCATGGCGAGTGACAGGCCCTCTGGGAAAAAGACCTGTAACCTCAGTTGTGTTAACACCATGCTCTCCCAAATTAATCTTCTTCCCTGGGAAACTGGAGAACTCCCTGCAGAGTCCCTGCACATCTGGGCTGCTGAGGGCCTCCCTCCCAGTGGGATCATCTCCCCCCCACCACCACCACTACCACCACTCCACACAGGGACGCCTCATTAGCTCATCCCCTCCCCTCCGGCTCTGTAAACTCATTAAGCCGCCAATTGGAGCAGTTTAGCCAGCAGCTAAAGTCTCGCTGATTGTCCTCCTGAAAACCTGGTTATTTGGACAACCTGTGACCTCGAATCTTGTCAGTGGAGCTTCCAGACGAGGCGTGCATGCAGACAGGCGGCGATGTAAACAAGAGTGTTTGCTTTCATTTTCTGTCAACGTGAAGAGCAGCCTGTAAGACCTTGTTTAGGTTTGGGATCACCGGCAGTAACTTCGCCCCGTCTATTCAAGGCTTAGACGGTCTCAAGTCTTCCTAAATTCCCAGAGTGTTTGTTTTCCCCGACGTGACTTTACTCAGCCGCCACAATCAAATTCAAACAAGGGAAAAGGTGCATGTTTTGTCCGCTGGATTTGAAAGGACAGCCTGTTCTTTTTGTTTGGCTTCGTTAAAAAAGGCAACTGTTGACGACTTTGGCCCATTTCACTTCACATATTCGGAGCTTTTGATGGTGTGCTAGTGTGGAAAACTACATGTTCTGCTCAAATAATTTCCCCAGTTGTTTCAGCCTCCAGCTGCAGGCGGTGTTCACAGGCCTGTCATGCGCCATTGGCTTTAGCGTCCCTTCCCGGGGCGAGTTTAGAGAGGCGAGAGGCTCACAGGAATGTCTGTTATTCTTAGCAATTTAGATAACCTCTGGGGGTGAAATGATCCCTCCTGCTCACCTCCTCAACGCCGGCCGACAGTTTAAAGAGCAAATTGTGCACATCATTTTGTCACCTTCTCCGTGCTACCATTTCTTGACCGTGAAGTGAAGATTCATGGGTGTTTTTAGGTTCAGAGATCACCTGTTGATGTCTTTTTCTTCATCTAATTTTCTACACAGTTGTTTGTCTGTTTATTATAAACACACAAGACGGGTTAAAAATGCATCTGGATACCACACAGCAAATGTTCATCAAATTATTACATTGAGGTTTAACTTGAAGTACATCTGAGCTTGTTATTTTGAAGTTTTAAGAGGTTTGTTTGGGTCACACCAACCAGAAATAACATTAACACTTCATAATTAACTTTAGTTAAGTGTAAGTGTAAAACCTGGGTAAAAAATCAGCAGGATTGAGCAGCTTAAACTCTTAACATACTTCAAAAGAGCTGGTTTTACTTTCAAAAAGCAAGGTCAGATTAATTTTTTCAATATACAGTTCTCTCAGAATGATAAATTTATAATAAGGTTTTATGATTATTGATGTTTTAGGGAGCTATTGACCAACAACTGCAGCTGACAACATCTTAAAAGTGTGTATTTTTTCCGTTTTACTGACATAATTTGTATTAAGACTGTAAAAGTTGGCTGTGCATTAAGATTGTTTGGTCAAACTAATGTTCCCAAAGCCAAGAATAAAGGTTCACAATCAAGTTTAAGTGATATCTTTCACCCACAAACCTCTCAGTCAAGCCAAGGACAGTCGGACGTTTCCCACGACAGCACGAGCTGCTTTTGTTTCGTCTATCTTTGTCATGTCTGTTCTCTCAGACCCGTCCTGAAACGACAGGACTCTGTCAAAGATAACGACGTGACTCCGGGCCAGACCCGCTCATCTGATCAGGGCCTCAGATTCTTCAGTGTTCATTTCCTCTTGATTAACTTGGGACATCTGGAACTCAAAAAGACAAATTTTAAGTTGGAAAGCATAGATTTTTCAGCAAAGGCGAGCATCCAAGAAGTTTTATAGCAGGGGCACAATAAAGCTTGCTGTCTGGAATAATCCTTTTTCTGAACTTCAACACCGAATAACATCTGCTAAATTTGCTCTGTCTGGATAAGAGTTTAACACCACCCTTGTTGTTCTCATCATCTCAGCTCCAGAGTGTTACCCAGGAGGCCATCGGATTTTGCGCAACCCCTATCGCAGCGTCGACTTCGACTCCACGGAGATCCAGAACACGGCCATCCAGGACCTGATCTGCGACCACTCGCTGTCGCCGGGCTGGTACCGCTTCAGGATAAACAACAAGCCAGCGGAGATGCCGACCACCTGCATTGAGGTAACTGTCAAAATCTGTAAAAAAAAAAAAGAAAAATCTCACATCTCTGCCGGTGCAAACATCTAGCATCCAGCCAACTGGTTTAATAAGCACCTTCAGCCAAGGTGGAGGGTATAATAACCCCTCGCTGCAGGTAATGACTGTTTCTGTTGATGCCCCCCCCTGCAGATGAATCGCTGTGGTACGCAGGCTCCGGTGTGGCTCTCCCTGAAGGACGCCTCCCTGCCGCGGCCCGGCGAGGTCCGCCAGCTGTCCGCCTGCGCCACATGGCAGTTCTTCCAGGGCAGCACCAAGGATTGCTGCCTCTTCCGCATCCCCATCACGGTGCGCAACTGCGGCGAGTTCCTGATCTACCACTTGCAGCCCACGCAGGGGTGCATGGGATACTGCGCTAAAGGTGAACATGCAAATCTGAGCGTGTTTGCATATTTTAAAGTGGTCTGTGATATTAATGAAGGTCAAAGGTTGCATGAGAGTTGTCCCGTTGAACCTTAAACTCCATTCTTTGAAACTCAAAAGTTAGTTAAAGTGTTAAAGTGTGACCAAAACAGAATTTTTGAGGCAGATACCTCTAGAGATATTTAAAATATATCGCTCTGAAGAAGATACTCTTCTTTGGTTTTCTTTTTCAGAAAAGCTTTGAATGAATTAACTAAACTTTTCTGGTTTTCAAAGTGAAAAAAAGGCTGTTTTTCTCAGTTCCTTTAAAGGGGCAAGTCTGAAGACATATCCATGGTTATCACTGGACAGTGACACTATTTTATGCTGACTAATTATTCATATAGTAGTAAATAAAAGTACAAGAGTCATAAATATACATAACACTAATATAAATATACTCCATTACTGTAATACATGACATACAAATGTGTTGTTTATGAGTCATTTGCTGTTTTCTTGATAGCATAATAATTATTTCTGTATTAGATGTTTTTGTTATTGAGTGTTAATGGGAGAAATTTAACTTTTTAAATTTGTCATAATAGAAAGAATTTCAATACAGGAAGTCGAAATAGCAGATCAATATGAGGAAGGAAAACTTAAGTAGCTGTTTGGAGTTTTTTTATGCAATAGAAATCTGAGGAAATCTGATAAATTTCATGTCTCAGTTGCTCCAGATTTGGGATCTAGACTCTGCCCACCAGGTGAGGTGGAGGTCAACGGCCGATGCAAAGGTGAGACTGCTTTCTTTTCATTGTACACCTTCCTCATTTAGTGTACAACATTCAGTCTAAGACATTTAACGCATTATACCAAACACATCTTTGTCAGATTTTACACTGTACCACAAAACTCTGCAAACATCTGTACTGTACTGAATGTGTGAGTTAACGTGCAGAGAAACCTGGTATTTTTTATTATTCTATTGAGGATAAACTGATGAAATATGGCGATTTATTAAATATTTGCTCAGTTGTCATCATGTCACTTAAATATGGACTCTCAGATAACAGATATAGCAAATAGCACATATAAGAAATCTGTAAGATTAAAGCTGCAATTAAGACTTTGTTAATAATTCACTCAAGGAAAAAAGGTCACAATCTCCCAGAGATCAAGGTGACATCTTCTAATTATTTTTGTTGACCAGCAGTCCAAATGACTATTGTATTCAGGAAAATCTAATTTATCTTAAAACTAAGATAAAATTGGATTGTTTTAGATCATGTGGAGCACTTGTTTTACTCCTCTCTATGTCTCTCTATTTCAGCTACCGTCCCGTCTCTCCCGTCCCGGCCGATGATCACCCCCGAGGTCATTGGCCAAAGTGTCCACCTGAGGTGCTCCTTTGTCCCGCCGCCGTGGAGCCAGCCGCTGGGCTTCCAGGTGGTTTGGGCCAGACACATCGGCCACAGCATGAAGGCTGAGATCAGGCAGGAATCCACACTGAAGCCCTTCTCTCTGGTGGAGATGGATGGCGTTCACTTCAGGCTCGGAGAAACGGTAATTCCTGCCAGACGGCGCTGAAAGTTTTTTCGGGGGAGCACATGTGGAGGGTTTGACCCCTCGAGCGAGCGACGTAAGCCGTGGATCACGCTGACCTCCTTTTGCCTCCTTCAGCCTTATAAAGCAGAGTCAGAGAGGCAACATGTGTCATATCCCGTTAAGAGAAGGCAAGAGGAGGGTGGGGAAGGTAAATCAGTTGCAGGTTGGAATAGCCTCCCTCCACATGCTTCCCATTGAACCTCTCCATTCAGATCTTGACAGTGACATCTGGGAAAATTATTGACAACTCAACACTGGCACAGCAGAGTTAGTTGTTGTGTTAGTTTACAGGCGATCATTTCGGCTGTTTTCTTTTAAACCTGACTGCACAAATTTCATGTTAATATGTCAAATTCAGTTCATTGTCCTGCTGTAAACCTTCCTTCTGACAGGAGGTTGCATTCACTAATCTGCTTCTTTAAACAACAGTACGCTATAACTCCTGTCTGTGCATAGATCCATAGAGATTTTTCTGTGTATCTTTGCAGAAGTATATTTTCAAGAATAAGAAACACCAATCATCCAGGGAAAAGCAACTTTAAATGTATTTGGTCTTAATTTTAGAATAAATTAGCCTTGAAAACTTTCATTTTTTGTCTGTGAATGCTATCCATCATCATTTAGCATCTGTTGAGTGTTGTTATGTGTTTCCACAAAGTTTTTCAGAGTGTGTGCATGTTTGGTGGTCAGGTGGCCATCAGCTGCATTCCTTCACCAGAAGACGTTTGGTGATACGAAGCGTTTGATCAGGCAGACTCTGCCAAGTTCTTTCAAGCTCTTTGGGTTCAGTTTCGTGTGTCAAGTGCTTTTATAGGTCTAGGATCCAGGAGGTAGGAGAGGATCTGCATCATATATTCAGTTGCATTTGTGCATTTGGAAGTCCTCTAGAAATGAATATATGCACTACATGTGATCCAGACAGAAGATTTGAAGATGTTGATGCAGGAAAACAAGGAAGAAATCAGCTAGATTCATGGAAATTAATAAAAAATGATAGCAAACAGGCCTTAGAGCCACGGTATTTGATCCTTTCATACACCTGAAGTAAACTGATTGCTTTTCTGCACTGGGAGTAAAAATTGTCACGATTAAACTTCTTCTTTGCAGCATGTTCGAGAGCCTGCTGCACAGCCTCATCTCCAAATAGCCAGAACCCAGAGGCTACTGATGGCTGTCATTTCCCGGAGTAATTATTTGTTGCCAGGAAACATTAAGTTATTAGATTTTTAAGGTGATGCTTTTTGAAAGTGAGCTGATGTCACTCCGAGTGTTCGTTGTCGTACAGCTGAGGACCATTGCGCTGCCATATTTGGACACCGAGGTGGTTTTAGTTGTGTCTGGAACGTGTTGCAAAGGGCCGTTTTTAACACATGTTGATGTAGCAGCTGAGCCGGGTCAAAGGTCATCGTCATTTTTTTTAACCACGAGAGCGAGCCAAATGTTAGTGTTCGCAGTGTCATGGAGCGGGGAAGTGCTGTACTGTGAGCTACACTGGGAAATGTTTAGATAAATCACAAATAGTGTGTCAGTCCTACATTGTTGAGATTAACAAGCACACGGTGTGGAAATTTAAGGCTCACTTTCACTTGGAAATGTAATTAAAAAAAGGTTATGTTACATTTAAAAATTCCACAAATCGACAAAATGAAATCAAGGAAAAGTCAGCGAGTATAAATTTGTGTGATATTTTAACTAAAATCAATTAATCAATTAAAATCAATTTAGTTTAAAGTTTAAAACAACACCCAAACAACCAGAGTTGATCAATGCAGGACAGGTTTTTTTTAAGGAATCAAAAGCTGATAGAGTGATGTTATACCTTTATCTTCTCTATACTTTTATCTTTAACTGCTGTTAAACACGTGCAATTTTATGGATTTGGATAAGCATCACGTGATGTTTTCTTTGCAGTTCTCCTGCAGTGTGTCGACTTTCAGAGTCAACTCCAGCCACAGCAGATCTTCTCCAAAAGAGAGCGAGAGTTTCTACGCTGGACTGAAGGTAAACGTCCTTGTGTTGTGTTTTAACTTCAGCCTACAACATAAGAGGAAACAGAGCAGAAACCTGCCCGGTAAAACTCACAAAAGGCTCTTTTTATTCCCTGTTTCTCTTCAGTTTTCTGCAGACTCTCTCCACATTGCAGAGAACAGTAAGGAGTACGAGGTGACCGTCCACAGTACGGTGCCCATCCCCTGCTATGGCCTCGACCACGGTCACCAGTGTGGCGTCCCTCTGGCTCTGAGCGTCCACGATCCAGGTCAGTCCTGCAGGGAAACAGGAGACAGAATCAGTCCTTCTATCTCTTATCTATAATGAAGCTTACAGTTTAAAATGCAAGATAACCAAGTTGTTTGGAGACATAAAATCCTCATTTTGGCAACTGAAACAACCACCACAGCTGACCAAACATACAATTATTTAAGGCTTAATATCCCCTTAATTAGACAATTATTACCAAAACACAAATTACAGGACTACTGTAATTAAGTATTGAGACTCTAACTTATTATTAATGCGTACTGGATCCTTTAGCTAAGGCACTGTCATCCCTGAAAGAAGCAAATGTTGTCATGAGCATCTTTGATTCAGTCATTGAAGGCTCCAGCAGGTGTTAAACAGAAAACAGAAAACTCTTTTCATGAGCTTGTCTTGGGTTCTTCTTCTGTTAAGCATTGACTCGCCCTGTACGTCAGCGCATCAAAGCCCGCTCAGGAGGACGTTATTACAGTTCTGCGGGCAGCTGCATGTCGTCCTTTAACACTAACTTACTGCTGTGTTGACGTCCACAGACAGTCCTGGACACGAGGCCTCAAATGTGGCGCTCTCCACCTGCCAGGTGGAGCTTCAGCCTAACGCCTGCAGCCACGGCAGCTGTGGACAGGCAACTTTTTTTGTCACTGCTGTCACCGATTTCACAAGAGATGGGAACCGGCCAAGTCTGATCAGCTTTTTGCCCGGACCGAGCGCTCCACGACTTTGGAGGAACTACGTCCCAATGTCCCTGAAAGTGAGCTGAAATAAAACTCTTAGGATAAAGATGCATAACTCTGATGTTCAATCTGTATTCAGTTATCCATATATTATTATTATAGTATTTTAAAACTGTGTAGTCCACGTAGAGGTTCCAGGGATTAATGAAAATGTGATCTGAAGACGTGCAAAAGTCTTACAGGGGTTCATGAAAAAGTTCAAGTTATTCTTCAGGGTGTTCTTGTGATATTTTAAGGGGTTTTCATCAGTCACTGAGAGATCCTTTAGGGGGTTTTAGTGGCCCATAAGGAGGATCAATTAGTACTCAGAGTCATCCTCGAGGGGCTTCCAGTTGTCTTTGATGGGGATCATGGAAACTTTGAGGAGGTTACAGAGGAAATTGAGGCATGCAGGTTGCATGGCACTTAAATGCTGTGTGTCCCTTTGGAGAAACTAAAGATGCTTCAGGAATCTTTAAGTAGTTTGCAAAAGTTCTTCAGGATCACTGAGCAAATAAAATATGATTCTTGATATTAGGGTCTATATTGAGGATTTCACTCAGGGCACTAAGTTTCCAAAACTAAGTGAAGAATAAAATAACATCATGTGATATAATTATCTGAGTATTACTTTAATGAAAGAGTATAAAAAAGATGGCTTTAATGACATCTTTCTTTGTTATACTGTTTACATATACACACAGTCATACAGTGTTTTATAAAATTGGAGGGAAGGGTGGGGGTTTGATGGTTTGACATTATGTTTAAAGAGCACCATTCTGTATAGTCATTAGCTGCGTCCACACAAGCTATTATGTTATGTAAGAAGTGACGTCAGCCCTGCAGACATTGTGTCTCTGAGGGGCCTGTTGCAGAGGAGCCTTCCCATCTGTGTTTGGTGAAAACATCAAAGCCCCAAGGTCAGAGGGTCACAGAGTGGAGCCCACCTAATCTTGGTTCTCCCAACCTCTGTCCCCAGGTCACGGTCCAGGACGTTCCTACTTCCATCTGCTACTCTCTGACTGACCCACATGTCATTACCTTGGACGGCAGGTAATTTACCGGTAAACGGTTATCAGTACACGTCAAACGGTAATTTCATTTTCACTTTGGAGTGGTAACACACCAACTACTAACACATCTGTATGTTCTTTTGCTAATATCCAATGTGCAGGCGTTATGAAAACCACCAGGCCGGCACCTTTGTCCTTTATCGGAGCCTCGTCAGGGAATTTGAGGTCCATTCCCGGCAGTGGGACTGCGGCAGCCGTCACTACGCCGTCGCTTGCAAACAATTGCGGTGTTGCAGCCAGAGAGGGCAACGAGATTGTGGTCTTTGACATGTGCAATGGGCAGCCGCAGGAAGCCAGGCCGAAGCTTACCCTGAAGAACCTGGGTGACAGGGAGGGCAGTCGAGTCAGGGTTCTTGAGTCCCACCAGGGGAAGAAGGTCACCGTAGGTATCCGAACATTTTGACACTGGTGCAGATTTGTTTTGAAAATCATCACATGTTTTTTGTTCCCTGGAAGCAACCTTCACGCTTGAACCGCATGAGGGATCTTTAATTACATCCATCATGAACACGTTTGTGCAGCTCTTTCAGGTTCTAAACTTTTCTGATTATGTTAACTAGCTGCTGGATGTGACTCTCCTCTTGTAGTTGATCTTTCCCTCCGGGGCCTTTGTTAGGGCCGATGTTGGTGACTGGGGGATGAGCCTGTCCGTCCGGGCGCCCAGCATTGACTACAGCAACACGCGAGGGCTCTGCGGCACCTTCGACCGCAATGGCAACAACGACTTCCAGGGCTCTGATGGCGGCTCCTACGGGCCCGATGACCTGCATCGCTTCATAGAGGACTGGAGGTCAGTCTGCAACAGCAGTTTAGATAAACAGAAATGACTTGGTTTGTTTTACTTTGAATTCATTTGGCTGAAATGGTAGAAAAGTCACCACAGAGCTATTTGTTTTGTGTGTGTGTGTGCTAGGATAGCTCCTGGTGAGAGTTTATTTGACAAGACACCTCCTGGGACGGAGCAGGAGGTCAGGAGGCCTTTCTGTCAGTGCCAAAAAGGATTCAGCACTTCTCATCACGCTGGCAGAGGGATGAGGAATTTGTACAACCCTTCTGCTCACTCCGACTGCATAGCATACGACAATGTGGATTACACATCTGTGTTCCCCTCTATGGACACAACAGTGGAATACATCAAGAGTCCAGAAAGAGAGGAAAGCATCTTGGATATGTCTGCCTTTAACAGTCATCCTCTGGAGAGGAGGCACCTTCAGATTCATGGCGACAGTGGTCTTGAACTGGACAGTGAGTTCAGAGAGGATCTTCTGCTTTCCGTTGACAGGCCGCGGAGACAGGCATCATTTGAATTTCAGCCTGTCTTTGCTGCTCAGAGCCTCAGCCAGGCCGATCTGGAGAACTTTGCCTACTTCTTCCCCGAGGATCACTTGGCAGAAGCCCGGCCGGACGTGCATCCTCAGTGGCCTACGCCAAGTGGCCTAACCTCGGCCAAAGCTCTGGAGGTGTGCCAGATAGCTTTGGCCAACTCCACTGTTGGTGCAGTGTGCCGGGGCCTGCTGGGACGCCGCTTGGACGAAGCAGTGGATCTCTGCATGCTGGACCTGCAGCTCAAAGATGACCTGGGCTGGGAGGAGGCTCTTCTGCCATACCTGGAGAATGAGTGTGAGAGGAGGCTGTTGGAAAACAGGACCCAGAGAGCCTTGGAGGTGTCTGGTCAACCAGAAGCCTCCCAGGAAGTGGTGACAGCGCTGCGCTGCCCCAACTTTTGCAACGGAAATGGAGACTGTACAGAGTGGGGCTGCCAGTGCTATCCCAGCCACAGCTTCTACGACTGCAGCCTGGCCATCAGTGAGTCCAGAGATATTTTTTCCAATACTTAATTGGTTTAGCAGATCAATTGTTTCATTTCTATTGTGCTCAAACTACATTATCTTACCTTAGTAGTACATATATGTTTTCCTTTGGTTGAAATCAGATTAGAAAAAGCAATGCTGCTGCTGAAATAACTAACCTTCTCTCTCTTGACTGGCTAGTAATGCACCCTAATCTCTCCTCTGTTAGGCCAGCCTGTAGAGCTGACAGATCTGGAGAACGGTGGACTTTGTGACATCCGAGCCTTCAACTGTCGCACCATTCGAGTCTTCGGCCTCGGCTTCATTGACTCGACCGACCTCAGCTGCCATGCCACCAGACTGAAGGTGAGGAGAGGCAAAGTCAAAGGTCAGGCTGAGAGTCCTCAAGATGAAAGTGTTTTTTTTTTATCTCTCCTCTGAACTGTATTTTTCTGCCGCCACAGTACATGAATGGAGTTTGGGTTCCAGGGGAAAAACAGAGAACAAAAGCCACCTTCCTCAGCTCTAAGGCTTTAGACTGTGCCGTCCCATCTCTGAGCAACACGGCCGTCAATACAGAAGACTTCATGATGGACGACAAACCGTACGCACGCTGGGAGATTAAGGTAAAATCTCGGATATTAAGTAATTAAGTCTTTTGTTGTTTGTTGGCTGGTGGCGGCTTCATGTCAGCTCCTCTCTTTCCTGTCACAGGTAACCAACGATGGCTCACAGTACAGCCAGGCCAAGGTGCTGACAATATACGATGGCGTTTGCCAGGTCTGCGAGGCGTCCCGCTCAGGACTCTGTAAGTTAAAGGTAACTCACATACAAAAGTGAACTGTTTTTTTTCTCCATGTCAAGTTGTTCATCTCCCCCACAGCACACATTTAGAGAAAAAATAGCTGTTTCATCACTTGACTGTTGCAGGAAACTACGCCTCTGCTTCCTGTAAACAAACTTTTCATGACTGTCAAAAACTGGAAAAAACTGCAAATAAAAAATGCAAAAAAATTAAATAAAGATATTGAATTTCTGCAGGAAGCTTGACAGATTTATGGAAACAATTAACGGTATTAAAGATCCTCCTCATGGTTAAAAGAACAAACTGTTAATTGGTACATCACATATTTTATATGATCTTTTACCCCCCCAACTTTTCAGACAGATGACTGCAGCAGGTCACTTGTTTAGAAAAAACTTGTTTCTCCTGTTTGTTTGAAAATGGGAAACAGATTTTGGAGACAGATATGATTCAGTGAGTTTTTAGTGGAAAAGTGTGGTGAAGTATTTTATATATGTTAGGGCTGCAAAATCTACGATCTCAACAACTTGAAGCTGGCTGAATGATTAAACCAGAGACAGTGATTCCCCATCTTGGCTGTTTAAAAACCCAACATTAATAAAACAAAAAGGTCCTGTTGTTACTGGAAATCCTCTTTATGGGAATGGAGACAGGACAACATGTAACCTTACGAAAACCTGGAGTGAACACATTTGCATGTGCTTGCCAAAGCCAGACTAAATTGAACTAACTTCAGCAGAGATGGAGCAGACGGTGTGTTTTTTGAGCAGATTTCCTGTTACTCACCTGGCACCTCCAGGGAAAACCACAAAAGGGAAACAAGCAGCTTGAAAAAAAACATGTTTTACAATGTTGTAATTTCTGGAAGCTGCCTCAACAACACTGTAAATATGAGTACACAAACAAAACTTTTTGCTTTTTCGCTCCGTCTGCGGTTGCCAGGAAAGGACATGCAACATCGACGGCATGTGTTTCGCAGAGGGAGACTCCAATCCCAGCAGCCCTTGCCTCCTCTGTGACCCAGACACCTCCAAATTCACCTGGTCTGTGAACCAAGGTACAAACAACTTATTGTGTGTATGCCATCTATGAAAAGAGAACATAATCTACCTGCCATATTGTGTATTTTTAGTCTTTTTCATGCCCGTAGTTTCCAAATTTGTTGCAACAGTTTGTGTGCATCCTTCTCCTGTTCCAACACAACAATGCCCCCGAGCACAAAGAAATGGTTTCCCCAGTTCAGTGTGGAAAAACTTGACTGTCCCCCACCGAGCCCTGACCTCAACCCCATCCCCAACACGTCTGGGATGACTGTGAGCCAGACCAGCTCACCCTGCGTCACTGTTGGACCTCTCTGATGCTTCTGGGGTTTAATGGAAGCTGATATCTGCAAAATCTGGTGGAAAACCTGAAAACAAAAGAGTTGAGGCTGTTCGAGCAGCAGATAAATACCCACTCTTTTGGATCAACAACCTCACATGGCTGCACATTTTGGGTATCCACTAACTTTGGCAAACTTTTGCTGATATATGCATATTTTTTATGACATGAAGGAACAAATTCAGTGCTATCATTGACTTATTAAGTGTCAGTGCCACAACCGTGGTGACAATGTTGAGTTGATGAGTTGTATTTGATTTAAGGATTGGATTTAATGATAAATAACAGGAAATAAACAGTATTTATCTTCCTGTATTAAGGTAGCTGCAGTCATAGTTGTATTACTGTGTTAGCCGTCCAACTGTGGTCTTGTTTGTCACCATTAGCAGATCAAAGGAGCGGATGTTTAAGTTTCCCAGCAAGCCCTGACCTGTCGCTTAACCGCTCTGAGAGAAAGAGCGGAGGGGGTAAATCACATGCTTGATTACCGCAGCTACATAGACTGACAGTCATCCTTACTTACACTCAACAAACCACAAGTCAAATGTAAGAGTGAGGCTGTAATAGCCGTGCACCGCAATAAGTGACCAACCTAACATGTCAGTTTGTCTCAAATTTAGTCCTCAAACCTGAATTTTCTTAGGATAGTACTTTTCTCAGTGTGGGGAGATAATTCAAAGTGCATGTTATGTCATAACGAGCTAAAATAAAAGGCTAAATAAGGCCAATTAAAGCAATTTGACCACGAAAAAACAAGCAGGTTTAAGTTGGATGGAAGTGGAATTATCTCACCACATTGCCTAGAGTTAAAGCAGGAATTCAGTAATCGTAATAATCCTGTTAATCCAGCAAGCATTCACTTGTCTGTGTCTTTACATATGACCATCATGCTGAGCAGATGTTTCCTGGGATTATCATCATGCTCTTCCTATTTAACGCCTGCAGGGGGGGGGGGTTGTGATCTCAGTCGTGGACGTTACATTACTCGCTGAAATGGCCGTTGAGAGCTCGACTTGGAAAGGAAAGCTGGAGGCCTCCGGAGCCACGGACATGTGTGTTTACAATGATTCCTCCAGAAACAGCCCAGAGGAAGTTTTTTTTTTTTTTTGCCAAACCAAGCTCACTTCTGAAGAGTTTATTTCAGGACAGGATGTAGATTCTGTCACCCAAACACAAAGGCTTGTAGATGTGCATAATAGTAAATAAGAAAATGGAAATAACTATAACAAAGGAACTAATGGTGTTATTATTTAGTTGCAAAGGCTCAACTCATTGCTACCTCAAAACTGTATGAATAGCACTCTCAAGTTTTTCCTCTCGTCTTCAGTCAATGAGCTGCCGGCCTTCCACCGACCTCAAAGCGAGCTGCGGACATTTGCCGGCGAGAACTTCGTCTTCCAGTTTGCGGCCTCGGACCCCGAAGGCTCAGCGCTCCTCTTCCAGCTGGAGGAGGGGCCAAAGGGCGCCGTCCTCTCCCCCGGCCGGCTCTCCTCATCTGGAGAGTCCCGTCGCTTCCCAGGGACGAGGAGGCGGGATCGAGACGCACGGTCCGCTTCACGCTGTCGGACGAGTGCAACGCCCAGAGCAGCTTCACCGTGGAGGTAGAGCTGGAGAAGGAGAGCAGGACTGAATTATGTTATGGGCTCTTAATGGACCATGAATAAAAGCCTCTTCTACAGCTAATTGTGCCTCAGCTGAACAGGCACTGTGGGGAAAATTAAAACTTTCAGTAAGAAACAGTAATTCAAGAAGCAGTAGGTTTTATGGGAAATGTGGTCTTAATTTGAATCGACATTAACACTTAGTTTCCACCAGGCACTTGATAGTTATAGGGAACTATCACTGTTAATTTAAAGTTGATAAGTTGACTGTTAAATATAATACATCAGTAATCATCTCTCTTCTCCATCTGTAATCCAGATTAATGTGGTGGCCTGCGGCTGTCAGAATGGAGGTACGTGTGTGACGGACGTCAATTTCCCCGCCGGCAGTGGGAAGTACCTGTGCGTATGTCCCGAAGGTAAGCAGGGCGAGCGAGCTCTGCGACGAGGACGTCGACGAATGCTTGTCGGCGCCGTGCTCGGTCGGCAAGTGCGTCAACACGGCCAATGCGGGTACAGATGCGAGTGTCCGGCAGGGCTGAGAGGTGAAGTTCTGCTTATTTCTTTCTGTGTTTGCAGATGAAAAGGATCAATAACAGTCAGGATTATTATTATCTGTGTGCATGTGTGTGTGTTTTTGGCAGGTGTAACATGCCTGGAAGATATCAATGAGTGTGAAAGGAAGCCTTGTTTCCCAGGAGTCCAGTGCTTCAACAGCTTCGGCTCCTATGGCTGCGGCCCATGCCCCAAAGGCATGCTGGGAAATGGGACAACATGTACAGGTCAGCATGAGCATACTGTGCATGTTTAAGATGTGCTAAACAGAAACAGCAAACTGTATCCTGTCAAAGTGGGACAAATACACTGATAATCCCCCTGCTCACTTCCCATGAGTTGCTGTAAAGAGCTAAACCAGTTAAATACCTAAAAAGCGTGGACTGTTTTTTTTTTACGTGCTTCAAGAAATATTCAGTTTCAGGCTGTCCAAATCTGGTGTCCAGTCATGAGATTTGACAGCCAAAGAACATAAAACACAATCTGATCACTACAACATGTGAATAAATCAGAACATTTTACTCTCCACTGGCTTTTGAGCTGATAAAAGATGAACAGATTGGTGAAATTACACTGTAAAAATGTTCATCTAAAGAAACCACCTCACTTTAATTTCTTCAGAAAGTTGTTGTCCTTCCTCTTTTTTCCCACAATGATCAAATTAAGACTGGAATAAGGATTAAATAACTTTTCATGCAACAAAAACTAGTGAAAACACACTGTACACACGTGAGACACTCAATACACGCAGTGACATCACACCCACAAACCTGGAACTCATTAACAAGCAAAACATGTAAACAAGTTTATCAGATAATGCTGCTCTTTGAAATTCTGCAGAGATTTTAACGTCTCACATTAGAAGAAAATACACTTCTTTTTTTTTAATTCACCTCCCAACACTTCTTTATTACATGCAATCATCTGCTGTAAGCTGCGTTGTTCGTTCCAGCATTTACTCTCTTAATCATTTTGGATAAGAGCATCAGCTAAATCTCCATAATGTGAAGGTGAATTAGTTCATGTCAGCCGTGCGCCTCCGAGGAACGCTCAGCAGGTATGCACTACTCGCACTGAATGAAACCCAGATGGTTGTTGGCGGCTGATACGTGTGCTCGCTTTGCTAACAGGACTTGATGCTTTCAAAACACTGATGTGAGAGAAAAACTTTTTTTTTTCTGCGTCCAGCTAAGCCTAAACACTCAGTCTGTGTTTGTGTACATGCATGTGTATGGACGTGAACTCACACAGTAAAACACACTAATAGTTTCAATACTGTCTGATATCCATTAACTCACAAGCCTGCAACTGCTTCACAGTGGACACCATCCAGCAGCTACTGTAGGAATCTATAGAAAAGGAATAATGAAAGATGCAATGCAGTACAACTTCAAAACTTTTCTAAATCAGATTGCAGAGACTTTGCTTTGTGATCTTATAACTTCCTGCAAATTTTACAAGATTTTACAAAGTTGACCGCCAACTGGTTCCTCTTTGCATTCTGAGATAAAGTTATTCTACATTCATCCATACAGCGAACAAATCACCATGCTTAATTTAGTCGACCGGGTTCATTGCTTGCATGTTGAGAAGAAAGTTTGTGATTGGCGATCGTTGCAGTGGTACACAAAGATTCAAATCAAATAAAAAATACCTCTTATAGAACTTGTTTCTAAAAAAAAAAGCCCAAAAATGTTCAGTCATTCGAGACATAATTTGCTTTAACACTGAGAATATAGACGTCAACTGAGCAGTTCGATTGTTCTCCTTTGAGTAATCAAAGAGTCTCAAAACTTGGCATGTAAGCAGGCTGAAAATCAAACCAACGTCTATGTTTCAAGACATTATCGTCCCTAATGGAAAAATTGGCTCACAGCAAAGCACACAGAATAAATTACTGTCAGTAATATAATGTTTGTCATTTTTATGGAACTTTGTAAAAGTAGACTCGTGAGGACAGATCCTTGGATTTCCTCGTCCCCTTTGTATAACTGCTTACTCCTCAGTCCTCTGATCTTTTCGAGCAACCGGGGCTTTGGTCTGACTTATTTGACCTTCTTCTCCAAGATACACAAGTTTGTGTGTCGAGGTCCATCAGCAGCTGATCACACCATGAAGTTCCTAAATCTTAAATGTCTGGATGCAAAGTGAGCCGTGCTGAAGGTTTTTCTTCGACTCTTTTGCTCTTTTTTCCTGCTGTTCCCTGTTGAGATCAGGCCTGCAGTCAAAAGCGAGAGTCAAGTCTAAATAAATTCAAAATAAGTTAAGAGCAGGAATCAGGATCAGAAAACTTGATTTATTTCAAGCCCTTAATCGCATGCAAGGATCTCAGACTGGATACAGAAAAAAGACTGAAAGATAAGAATGGCCTAACTAGATTCAATAAATCAAAGACCAACGTAAAAGCAGAGAAGAGCGAACCATGTGCTATTCACATGTACAAAGTAGGTCTCTCCAAAACTACAAATACTACAAAAGTAGTTCCTTAAGAATCAGAGGAAAGAAACTTTAAAACCTTTTGACGTCAAAGTAATAAACTGACTTTGACAAACTGACAAGATGCAAGTAAATTTAGACAAAATGCTTAAAAAACATTAAGTCACAAGAGTGAAGATGACCATGAATTGTTGGAAACTGGTCTTAGAAGCTTCATGATGATGTGATCGGCCTCCATTGTTTCAGATTTAAGCCAGAAACGTGGGGCGTGCTGACGCAGGATAAATCAGAGTCGGGTTGCGGTCGTGTCTGAGGCACTCTGCAACCTGTCGTCATCAATCACCGAGTGTTTCCTGCTACGCTCATGGCTTGTGAATGTGTTGATAGGCTGCGAGTGGTAATCATGCCTTGTTAAGATCTTCAAGTCTGAAGCCTCGTCTCTTGCTGGGCGCCTGTCTTATTAAAAAACAACCTTTTTGACCTCCCAGCCTACAGTATAATCTTCAATCCTTCATCTCTTTGTTGCTGCAGTGTGGGTGATCAGGGAACTGAATAGGAAGTCATTCCAGATAAGCAGCAGATTGAAATGTTCCACGGCGATCCAGAGTATAATCTGTGTTTGTCTTCACGCAGCAATCATCAGGCCGGTTCCCGTTGCCGCCACATCTGCTCCTCGTATGACTGCGTACGAGATACCAGATGTTCTACAGCAACCACCCAAAATAAAGACAGACACTTTCCGGAAGACCTCGAGTGGCAGCTCCCCGCAGACGAGGTCTGAGGCGGGGAGGACGGTTCAGAGGATTGACCCGAACCGATTGCAGACTAAGACCACCACTTGGAGGAGGATTCCAGAAATAAACCAGAGCCCAGCGCTCGCTAAGGGAGAACCTGACAGGAGCATCACGGCAACGACACCGATCGCAGCCCAGACAAAGATAGATGCTCTGAGGACGACCCAAGGAGTTAAATTTACCCCATCCAGGACAAACACAGACACTCTCAGGAACATCTCAGGAATTATACCAGACCAAGTCAAGCCTCATCAGCCCCAAAACACTATTACCAAGATATCTACTGTCCCCCAACCATCAGAAAATGTCAGACCAGCCTCAGGTAAGCCCAGCGTTTCCAGTAACCTGTAGTTTTTAATAAAGGAAGAAAGAAAGACATTTTTAGAGGCAAATATGCTGTAAAGAGAAGATTTTATATGGAAGCTACATGACACAAAATGACTTAAACACTGCACAACTTAAACAAAGACTGTAAGAGAGTTGTAGAAAAAAAATCTGAATCACCATTATGGACGCAGATCAGATTGATTTGGGCAAACTGCAGTAGTAAAACCTATGAACTCCATCCACGCTAAGGTCATGAATCTGGACCTGGTTTGGCTTCAGTGCCTTGTTAAGGGATTCCCTTACTATGATGTTGATTCAGCTCCTTCAGCACACTGACCACAGTTTCCGTCTGTCAGGATCTGGTCATTCGCTGGCAGTGAACGTGTCGGCGACGTGTGCCAGCAGGCCCTGCTTCCCCGGAGTTCAGTGCATCAACCGCAGGCCGCCGCATGTCATGGCTACGTCTGCGGCCGCTGCCCGCCCGGCCTCTACGGCAACGGGCGCGGCGCGTCTGCATGAAGAACGCCAAAGCAGGTAATGGATTTATTTCTGCATGTCTGTGTTTGAAGTTCGACCAAAGGACCTGCAGCTCTGACGTTTTGTACTTTATTTTATTTACTTATTAGATTTAAAGTGCTTCTAAAGCTGAAAGATACTCTTGAAGAGTCCACTTCACATGCATGGACATCAACATACATGACTGCAGGATTTTAATAAATATAACTAATTCTTCCTCTTCCTAATGTTCTTGTCAACTTATCCTAAATATATTTTTCTGTGTTGTTCAGGGATAAAAAAATATCCTGAATTTGATGAAAACATTGGTCATTAATTTGACTTTATTAGTTTTAAGATCTTTTCATTTGTTCTTATGATGCTTTGGTTTCCCTGATGTTGTTTTATGTGTTTTTCTTTTGTAGAAGGAATGGTATTTATTGCATCAGATAAATCAGTTCAAGTGGTTATAGACTGTCTGGATGAAATAACCACTGTTGGTACTTTCCTTTTTGAGTTGGTGCCCGGCCCACAAAAGTCGAACAGGAGTTTGCTTATCGGAGACAGTTTCTTTCCAGCTCAAATCCCTTTACTGTGGATCCTGTTTGTCTTGAGGGTAACAAGGCGGAACAAAGTGTTTGTGCAGATGAGTCGGCCACAAATAACACGAGAATCGCTTAAATCATTTTGCAAAGCTGATCTGAAGAGCTTCACTGAAACTGCCTGTAAAAGAAAATCTCCTAACATTGTGTGCATGCTCCTTTTCAACATCATGCAAACAGATTTCTCTTCTCTCCTGCTGTCAACTTTAAGGGTTTTTTATCAGCTCTTGCCATTAAGCACTGACGTCGCTTCATGTCTTTCTTCAGCATCCAATCACCTCCCTCAGCAGCAGACGGTGGGCAAGACCGGCCAATCCTCACATGGAAGCAGCAGCAAAGTCTCCCAGCTCCACCTGCCCGACCTGCCCGGCAGACACGGGATCAAACACCTGTCCACGTCTGTCACCAGGGCGCACCGAGATAACACGCCGCGCCATGTCTCCGCTTCGGGCAGGGGAGGCGGGACGGGGAGGAGAGAGGCAGTTACTGCTTCGAGAGATTTTCCCAGGACGTCAATCAGCGCCCGCCACGTCACTGCGAACACTCACATCATCCACCAGAGTGCCAACCCCAGGTCAGATGTGAGGACGTACACCAGAACGAGCATGACTGCATCCAGGGATTTCTTTGTTCCCCATGTGACGGTCTCCAAGGTGAGTTTATCATTTTTCTTCTGTCTTGAGGAAAACGTGTGGGTGGAGTCAGTACTCTCTGATTTTCTCCCAACAGTCTGAAGGAGTATCGGCCACATCTCCCAAGGTAACGCCGCCTGCCCCTCACCTGTCCACACAGTCCAGACAGACAACCCGACCCCAGCTCAGCCATCTGGAATCCACTCAGGCCAAACCCTGGACCCCTCTGAGACCCGTCCTCCCTCTGACAGCGGCTCTCACGGCTCTGTCCTACTCGCTGTCTGAGTCCGAGTTCTCCGCAGATGGAGACGAGGCCGAGCTCGGACCTGAAGGCTCGGAGACGCCACAGGTGGTCCCGGCGCTGACCTTCACAACACCGGGTAAGACGGTCTACAGCGGCGCCCTGCTGCAGAGAGCCACCTCCATCCAGCCGGGCGCTGGGAGCAGCACGACAGCCGACAAACCTGCGACAACCTGCACTGACCGGCCATGTTTTCCTGGTGTCCTGTGCGAACCAGCTGTAGACGAGGGCTTCCGCTGTGGGAGGTGTCCTGTGGGATATACTGGAGATGGACAAGCCTGTCGAGGTGAAGCTCCACGTTTTCAACACTCGGCTGAACAAGGCTTACACATGCCTCTGTCATTAACACGCTGCAATACCCAACTTGATGTTTCATTGATTGATAAATCAGAATCAAATACTTTATTTATCCCAGGGAGAAATGTGATCAAAAGACTGTAAAGGTCAGATTTGTGCTCCAATAAAAACACCAAGTAATAAAGTGATGACACATGTTAAGAGTGGATAGTTACAACATATAAAGCCATTATAGAGTCTGCGGTAAATTGTAAAATTGCAATTTTCAAACAATAAAAACTGATAACAGCACTTTGTCACTGAGACTTTAACCTATCTCTGTCCCTACAATGCATCTAGAA
Organism: Scortum barcoo; assembly: GCA_023238725.1. Classification (NCBI taxonomy): domain Eukaryota; kingdom Metazoa; phylum Chordata; class Actinopteri; order Centrarchiformes; family Terapontidae; genus Scortum; species Scortum barcoo. The sequence goes on along the minus strand of CM041541.1, from coordinate 11,623,021 downwards.
GTAATAGGTTCCTGAATCTCACTAGTAAATAGTTTCATAATTTAATAATTTCTGGTTTGCAAACGATCACCCTGAGACCGCCAGAGACGAAGCAGCTTTACTTGAAGGATGCACAGAGGTGTAACATCTGTCTGTTTTTCCAGCTGTTTGCAGGCACACGTGTGGGAGGAACATGGAGTGTGCAGCACCGAATACGTGCCGCTGTAAACCGGGTTACACCGGATTAGACTGTCAGACAGGTAAACACATGAACAGCTTATATAAAGCATTTATTCATTTATTCCCCCCATTTATTCATTTATTTTATATATTTTGTTTCCCCATTGTTTTTAGCAATCTGTGAGCCGGAGTGTATGAACGGGGGCACTTGCATTGCTCCGGGTGTGTGTCAGTGCCTCAGAGGTTTTCATGGAGAAACTTGTCAGGAAGGTAAAGCTTTTCTCTTTTCCCCGGTTAATGCAATCACAGATATATTTAGCACACTGGTTTTTAATCAGAAAATACATTTATACCATCATAAGCTCAGCTGCAAACATCTGTCCCCACAGTATTACAAATAAATAGAAAGAGGACATTTTCTAAAAGTTAATTTAACCTTAATTTTCTAAAATTTTTCACAGTAGAAACTATACTAATAGTACTAATAGTAAAGATTATCAATTATCGCATTTCACACAAACATAGGAGGTATTAATTAATTATAATGTCCTATAAAAAGTATCATAAAGGATATAACTAATAGAAATGCCTCTCTGCAGCTTTGTGCAGGTTACCATGTGAAAATGGAGGCACCTGTGTTGGACTGCAGACCTGCTCATGTCCTTACGGGTTTGTGGGACCTCGATGCCAAACCAGTGAGTTCACAGTTTGAGGGATTTCCCTATTTTTCTTATTTATTTAATTTTCTGCATCCCTTTGCTTTGATACAGAAGCTAAGAGCAGTCGTGCTTGCAGCTATTTTTTTAAATTGGTTATCCCGAGAAAACAAAGCTGGTTTTCTGGTGATAAGGAGATAATTGTGCAGATGTGTATGATTGTGATAAATATAGTTTGTTGTTTGTTGCAGTGGTGTGTAGCCGTCACTGTCACAACGGAGGCCAGTGTGTGTCTCCGGATGAGTGCAGGTGTCCGGCAGGTTGGACCGGACCGTCCTGTGAGACCGGTAAGTGTGTTTTGGTGTGTTTTGGTGTGTGTCTGTGTGTGTGCTGACCTCTCGTCGCTCGCTCTCTCAGCTCTCTGCTCTCCTTTGTGCCTGAACGGAGGTTCGTGCGTTCGGCCAAATATCTGCGAGTGTCCTCACGGTTTCTACGGCGCTCAGTGTCAGAACGGTAAATCTGCAGCTTCAGCCAATCAATCAGTCAATAAGTTAATCAGTAAAGGAAGCATTCACAGACATTATTTTCTTTTTTCTTTCTCCTCTTGCAGCTGTCTGCAGTCCTCCGTGTAAAAACGGCGGTCTGTGTATGAGGAATAACATCTGCTTGTGTCTGCAGGGATACACCGGGAGGAGATGCGAGAAAAGTCAGTCTTCCTCTTCCTCTTTTCATTCTCCACTTGATGCACATCTTCATGTTTTTCCTCCTTTTCTTCTTACTCTCTACTGTTTCTCTGCAGGTGTGTGCGAGCCCATGTGTATGAACGGCGGCAGGTGTGTCGGTCCAGATGTTTGCGATTGTCCGTCAGGCTGGCGAGGAAAGCGATGTGATAAACGTAAGCGGCACGAGATCCGGATCCGTACAGATAAAAATCCTTTACATTTACAACATCAGCATCCTCCAGGTCAACCTGCTGGATCCCATAATGCATCAGTGAGAACACCTGAACTTTTCTGGCTGCCTTTAATTAGTTTCACTAAACTATCCGGCCACAAAAATAGTGAAAGCACAAAAAACATATGAAGTGTTCAGTCCATAAAATGCTGCAAAATGTGAAAAATGCCCATCATAAGACAAGGTGGCATCTTGTCAAAAAAGGTTAAATAGCCAAAAATATTCCATTTATAATCATATAAAACTGAGAAAAACAGCAAATCCTCACATTTTAGAGGCTGAAATTTGAGAATATTTTGTGTTTTTTATTGGTAAATGGCTAAACAATTAATGGATGATCAAAAAAAAGGAGTGTTTTTCTTGTTTCATCCACTGGTTTGAAGCAATGAAAGAACTTTTTAATAAGAATTCGTGTTTAAGACAATGCTCTGTTTCCACATACAATACAAAAGGGAAATAAATCCAACCAAGTCAATGAGATTTTTTCCAGAATCCCTTCCTGACGAGCTGACAGATGCTTGAAGTCTGTGAATTATTAGCTGCATGCACAAGTTAAAGGACACCGTGTGAAATATATGTTATTTTACTGTGTATGAGTTCTGAATTCTGGCCATTAAAATGACAAATTATAGTTAATAGTCATCCCATGTGGCTTTTCCTAGGGTTTTTCCTGTTTGTCCTTTCAATTCTTCAGTCCAAGTTGTGTTTTAAAGCCCCATTTTTGTGATTCGAGTCTGACTTGAGTGCGGTTCTGACGTGAAGTGTCGTGTCGCCTCTCAGCCAGCTGTCTGCAGAAGTGTCTGAACGGTGGGGAGTGTGTGGGAGCCAACACCTGCCACTGTGCCCTGGGGTGGCAGGGCATGCTGTGTCAGATCCGTGAGTATCCCAGCAGAGCGCACGCAAACACATCCTCGGAAAATCACAAACAGAATACACTTCATCCACTCCAAACGTCTAAACAGGAGGAAATTTGTTGTTTTTGACTTATTGTTTGTTTCTCAGCTATCTGTGAACAGAAGTGTCTTTACGGGAGTCGATGTGTCCGACCGAACGTCTGCGCCTGCCGGAGCGGATACTCAGGTTCTCTTTGCTCCAAAAGGGTAAGAAGGACTTAACACGGAGCGTTATTTTAAGGTGAAACTGGGTTCACTTGCACTCCAAAAAGATCTGGAGATGTTCCTCTTTTCCTTGCTTGTAAAGTTTTCCCATCAGGGTTTTATTCGTAAGAAATGTGATAAAGGTCTGAGTTGAGTTGCGGGTTGTGGCTTCATTGTATTTTAAGAGCATTGCTCAGATGCACAAATCTTTCAGTTATTTTCACTGCTCCATTTTTCCAGCTGGTCTGAGATCCACACACATGTGGGTCAGAAGACTTTGCACATGAAGAAAACTGGAAACACGTGAAAATGCATCCAATCTCATGAACTGACCGGTTGCAGACAATGGTGTATTAAAGCACAGTGAGCAAAGCTGTGAGATAAAAAATAAAAAAAACTTGGATGGATGGTCTGTAACTGCTGCAGCGATTGTTTTGATTGTGAACCTGCCATTTCATCTGTGCAAACACACTTCGATTCAGCCTCAGAGAGAGGAAGAAGCAACATTTCCTCTCATTGTGAGTGTGACAGCTCAGACTCTGAATATTATATAACCACAGTCCACAGTCGTGCTAACATGCTCACAATGACAATCCATCAAGGAGTTGTAGAGACATTTTACTCAAATGGAAACCTGATGTTGGCCTGAGAGAAAAAGTCACAGGATCATCAGAGTCATTTAGATTCATTGTCTTTGAACCACAAGTATCTTTGCAAAACTCTCAGTAGACATTAAAATTTTATTTTTAGTCTAGAAATGTTTTTGAATCTTTCCATAATATCAAGACTTCCTTCCGGTCATGAAAGTTAAAGAGAAAGAAAGAAAATCTTGAGAAATCTTTTCAAGCAAATCTCAGGCGAACTTAGGGAGATAACGCTGAGGGAGAAAAGGTGCGTCATAACATTTATGTAACAGCACCACACTGGAAATCTTGATCATATCAGGAGTTTTTCAACAGGTCATGTATAAAAACTCACATCCTGTCTCATATATTTCAGCTCCCTATTTCCCAGGGCTGAGGCCCACTTACAACCGGCAGAGTTCAATCAGCGGCGATGAACCCTTCAGGTGATCCAGAGCCATCAGCATGGAGAGAAAAAACCCAAGTGTCTGTTAAATCTCTGTGCATCCAGTACAAAGTCTACATCAACAAAAAAAATGGAAGCAGGGGGAATATTTATGTTTTTACAGCTTGATGACATGCAAAATATGCATCTAAATACACAGTCTGCACAGCGTCTTTAGCTAAAGCAGTGGTTGCAGGGTAGATTTAAATGACCTGATTTCTCGGTGTTGTACTTGATGGACAAAGATAAAGGCATTTTGTTTAAATCCTGAATTCCTCCACTTCATATCCCAACATTATAAATCTCCATTTTCTCAACCAAATCGTTGAACACTTCATCTGGACTGACCCAATCAGACCAAAGTTTGTTTTGTTTTAAATGTCAGATTTTGTATTTTTTGACCAAACATGATCATATTTTTCATGATCAGGACTTCACATGCAGCTGTTAAAAAAAGCTTCTTCTCCTGAATGAAGTTTTTACTGTAACTCCATCATATTCAGGTCCTAAACCACAAACACAAACCTCCTCTGTATGAGTATTTATTTATTTGGTTGTTTTATATTGTCGCATATTTCCTGTTGTATATATCTTAATCACTGTATTAATCGATTATATTTCTTATTAAAGCTCGTTTTATTGGTCGTTTTGTAAGAAAATAAATAAAGATTCTTTAATGGTTTTGAGTTTGTCAGATTTCTTTTGAGGTGGGAACATTTTATTTTTTTAGATTCTTATATTTGGTTTTCTCATCTTCAGTGCTTAGAAAATAATGGAAAAAAGCCTCAGATGGAAGAAAACCAACAAAAGATGCACCTAAAGTTTCCTCCCGATACCCAACCATCAGGAGGGTATAGCGTCCTCTGATCCTGGAGTTTGTGTTTTCTTTATCTTAACCTGAGCCCAATTTTACCCCAACCCCAGCAGACATATTGTTTTGACTTAGCTTTCTTATCGACCCACAGTTTGAAGCACCTGTCTCCTCGTACCCATTATCCTTTGTCAACAGCTGTTCATGGAGCTGAAGACCTCCAACAGAGGAGGTGTTTACGTCACCTTGATTGTATAAATTTAATTAAATATGATTAAGTTTTATATTTAAAGATTTGTTAATGACACACCCAAAATGATTTGAGTTTGTCCCTTTAAGTTTTTAGCCGGTTAGCGGCGAAGGAACATTTGACTTTGCTGCAGGGGCCAAACAAGTTCACGGCCAGCGGGTCGGGGTGGTGGGGAAACGAGGATTAAAAGATTAATGAGGCCGCATTAGCTCCGCACCAATTAGGATTCCTCTCTGTCAGCCTCTCCCTGACTCCTGACTCTCCGTTGACGTTTTACAACTGATTAGGATGAAGTGGGATGGTTTGTTAAGACCGCAGCGGGAGCTACAAGCCCGGCCCTCTGTTGATATTTGTTGGCATCACTCAAATCTCCAGCAGTTTGCATGAACAGAATTCATATTCTGGTCTTTGAATGCTCTGAAAATACATCCAAACTTACATGTTAGGAAGATATATCTGCTAAATTTTAATCTGCATCTTAATCCTGCAGCAAGGTGACCTTTGACCTCAAGAAATTATCACAAATCACGTGTTTTGGTTGCTTAGTTTTTAGAAAAAGGCTGGAGATCTTCAGTGTTTTGCAGTAAAAATAACTCTTCTAGAAGTGATTGTTGAGTTTTATTGCCCTCTGGTGGCAAAAATAATAATAATAGTAATCATAATAATGTCAGTGTGTGAACTAATTTCACACTCCTGATGGGATATGAAAGAAATCGACAACCTGCCTTGAAGGTTGCTCCGAGCTTGTGAACACACACACACACACACAAGGCATCGTCCGTTCACAGATATTTATATCCACCCCCAAAGATGGCACTCGGCAAGGTGGAGGAGGAGGGGTGTGTGTGTGTGTGTGTGTGTGTGTCCATCCTGGTGGGCACAAACACGGCAGGACCAGCCAGGTTCCACCTGGACTGTTCACTCAATGGAGGCTCAGAGCCGCCGGCCAAGGCAGCAAGGTTATCCTCGGCCCTGGATGCCAACAGGCCGGACCCACATTAACACACACACACACACACACACTAGTTATTAGTAACCTACAGGGTGTGTGTGACTGGTTTGCAACACTAGACTGGCCATCAAGTTCATCAGCGTTGGAGTGTGAGAGGGAAAAACAATGACTGAATTAGTGTAAAAAGAGAACTGCTAACTTCAGTAAAAGAGGAAAAAGTAAAAATACACAAATAGTGACATTTAAATACACTTTAACTACCAAAAGTAAAAGTACTCATTATGTTAGAGACCGATTTCAAATCAATAATGCATGCATTATATTAGACGATTATAATTATTGATGCATTTACATATTTAATGCTGCAGCTCATTTTAATTAGCTTTTATTCTGCTGGGTAACTCATGGAAGTTCAACTATCTTATTATTTATTTGATGGTAATATTTTATATTATTATCCCTATTATCATTACTATTATTACATATCATATTTTAATATATTTTAATATTTTAAATCCCTAGAGGAAATATTATTGAGTTCAGCAAACTTCTTCAAAAATTTCAAGAAAATACAGCAAACATCCAGTTTTGATGTTCATTCAGATAAATATAAGATTTAAAGAAAAATGTCAACTCAGTGGGAAGAAATAAAATAAGACCTGTAAATGAATTAATGAATTCAGATCCTCTAATTTCAGACTTTAAGTGATGAGATCATCATTCACAGGTTTATGGGATTTATTTCTTTGCATGTTTGCACTGATGAAACTGAAATGAATCACCTTTTTTATAACTTCTCTCTACTTGTTTAGTTTTATTTTAGATAAACCTCTCTGGATTATATAAAGATGAAGCGTGAAGGTTATTTTCTCCAAATCCAACTATTGACCCTGAATGACCTCAAATCTGAATTTTTCCGTCCTCTCTTCCATCTCTAAACTCTAATTATGGCCTATAATATCTAAAATGTGATGTGAAAAGCTCCCTGCAGCCTAATTTAAACGTGTATTTAAACGTGTATCCTGCAGACCACGACAGGTGCCCCCCTCCTCCTCCCTTCAGGCTCCACCTGTCTCCCCTTCTCCGCGCTGGCGACCCAGAAAGCAGCCGTCATTCATTAGAAATGGCATGCCGCTCCGCCGGGGGGCCGGACGGCGCAGACCCCCTCGGTCACCGGATCGGCGGCAGCTGCTCGCCCCCCGCTGCTATTTTCACCCTCAGGATAAAGTGATGTGCAGCCGCCGTGCGCCCGCACGGACGCAGCAGACGGCAGGATGAAGTCCACAGGAGGGTTCACCTCCGAGCAGGACGAGCTGGACAGCAGCGACAGCTCCGGCTGCAGCCCCCGCACGGAGCCGGGGGAGGAGGAGGAGGAAGAGGAGGCCGCGTCCGGAGGCTGCAGCCGGGCCTGCGCGCAAAGACGCAGGAGGAGGCGGAGGAGGCGCAGCGGCGGAGGCGCGAGAGGCGCAGCAGGAGGAGCAGGAGGAGGTGGAGGAGGGGAGGCGCGGCTCCCCGGGGTGAGCCAGCAGCGGCAGGCGGCCAACGCCCGGGAGAGAGACCGGACACACAGCGTGAACACGGCCTTCACCGCGCTGCGCACACTCATCCCCACCGAGCCCGCCGACAGGAAGCTCTCCAAGATCGAGACGCTGCGCCTCGCCTCCAGCTACATCTCACACCTGGCCAACGTGCTGCTGCTGGGGGAGGACTGCCGGGACGGACAGCCCTGCCTCCGGTACCAGAGCATCCTGCACGGCCCCGCGGCGCTCAGCGCGGCCTCCCTGCGGCCCATCTGCACCTTCTGCCTGAGCAACCAGAGGAGGCTGGTGAGTGCAAATGTGGGGGGGGGGGGCTCACCTGGGGAGGGCCTCTCTGTGTCCCAGCTGCAGAGATGAGCTGAATAAAGTCACACCTGTTGCTGCAGTGATTGACAACACAAAGGGACAAACGAGCTGTGCTGCCTTCAGAGGCTTAAAGTAAGATTAGACCTGAGCTTTAACACGCTTTATTATAATTAATGATAAATGACTTTTTAATTCAATATAACAATACTCATTATCATCTCCATCTGTCACTTTAATCTCTTCACTCATCATGTGCACTTTATTATCAGTGCAACAGCAATCTGCATATATGGAGGATGGATAACATGTATTTACTCATGTTTATGGTGTATTTGTGTCACTTTTTATCTTCTATATCTATTTTTATATCTATTTTTTTGTACTTCTTTTCATATCTGTTGCACTAATGAGCTGCTGTAACAAGTACATTTCCCCAATTTGGGGAAATAAAGTTTTATCTTATTTTATCTTTATGGGATTTTGGAGTTTGAGTTGAAAAATGACTGTCAAAAGGGATTAAAATGAGTTATTTATCGCTTGGTGATGGGAGAAGTGAACTGCGAATAATCTGAATTTAAATGTGTATTATTAATATAATAATAAAGAGTACATGTGCTTCACATGTTTTAAACCCAAATGCACGTGTGTGTTAGGGGGTTAGACATGTTTACAGTGGTTGACAGTGTCTGGCTGGACACCTTGTGGTTATAAATACATTAGAAACTGGCACCACATCAGTATCAGTAAGTATTATGTCAATATCTTTAACGTGTAAAAACTAACCCACCATTAAAGCAGCAAAAGCATTATTTTATAGCTCTCTGTCTCATAAAGTCTCTCTAAAAGTGACAAATTAGGATTAACTTCTTTCTGACTCAAATCTACCTTCATTTAGATGCAAAAGTTTTTATCATCTGCTTTGTTTCAAACTGTCAAATGATGCAAACGATTATAAAAAAAATAGGCTTCAAATAAAGATATGATGATGAAATAACCTGGTAAATAAGTGAAGTGTTGGTGGGATTTGTGTCGTGGTGCTTTCACTGAACCGTGTTTGTTTGCCTCCACAGCTCAGAGATGGAGGGAAACACTCGGCCGCTGTGTGAGGCAAAGACAGACGAGGAGAGCCCACCCTGATGTTGTTTACATGTAAAAAAAAGAAAAGAAAAAAAAAACACTCCTGTAGGATTTTGTACATATTTAAATGTGTTGTGACGTATTTTTGGACGAGACTAGAAAATCAAAATGAACACTGAAAAGCACTTTCTGTTCACGTTGGTGTTCCTCTGAACCTCTGTGTTTTGGTTGAGCTGTAACCTGAGCCGATGTGTAAAGTTGCACCTGACGGGGGGCTATTTTGGTCCCACGAATAGTACAAACTAAACCCCCCCCCCCCCATCCACCCCGAGCCCAACTCCAAAAAGACGCCTCGCCGCCTTCAGTCACATGAAGGAAACTGAGGAGCAGCTTTTGCAGCGGTTGCTGTCAATTGAGTGGCGTTGACGCGTTGCCTTCAAGTGCTGTCAGGAATATCACAATTATGCAAGGGGGGGGGCTTTAAAGGGGCATTAAGTGATCCATCACCTCTAGGGCCGAACAGTAGGAGCTGCAACAACACTGGAGAAAAATGATCTCCTCTTCGTCTTGTATCATTATCGTTAATCTCATGGTCGCTATTTCAACGTCTAATTTTTGGTAAATTAAAGTACTAATATGTTCAGAGAGAATTTTAATTGCATAAAAAACAATTTTGTCCTGCGTGGCAAAGTTTACACAATATTTTTTTGTCCTGCGTTGCTAGTTAAGAAAGTCACGTTAAAGAAAGAAGGCGAAAAACTGTGCCATCAAATTTATTTCACAGTCAAGTTTCTATACATCACATGTAAGTGGAGGACGAATTTGGGGATTTTTCAGGGTGCTTTAAACTAAAAAATCAGGGAGATAATACTTTTTTTTTTTCATTTTCGAGAAACTCGGGGAAGATTTCACACAGCTTTGATCTAACCGTAACGACAGCTTTTGTTCTGGCACCTCACCTGACGTGACCTGACATCACTTTTAATAACTAATAATCACTTCCTGCAGAGGACAAAGTTAAACAAAACAAAACAAAAGAAAAATCAATTCAGTCCTGATATTTGTCTGCACAGGGATGTTTTTCACACTTAAAAATACACCGGAGGGACTGAAGTTTGGAATAAGTGGACTTGCCTGTTTGATATGTCACTTAGTCTCTTAAAAAACTAAAAAGAAAAATCAATTTTGCCTCCACCAGGACACCTTATAAGTTTGAGATCAGTCATTTAATTGGATTTTAATGACAAAAATCTGGGCCTGATATTTTTTGTCTTTGGATTATTTAAATTATTTTGAGTCCTAATTGTTGCTGCCTTCATGCACTGGTGGAAATCCGACATCTGGCGTTTCGAAACTGGGTACTGAAGGAAGTTTTAGGCTCCACCGATGTCGTTAAAACCTCAAAGCTTTTCCCAGAAATGAACGGGACACATTTAACTTCTACAAGACTTTATCGATCTGTCCGCTGTTTGTTACAAGTTTTGATTTTGGCACGATGAGATGTTAAATATATTTGCAGTGTAGTGAAATGTTTACTTTTTGCATTGTTGCACAATCTCTGGATCACTTTAAAAAACACAAAACGGAGACGTTTTGTGTGCTCATGAATGTGGGATGCCCTGACATGCAAAGTGCATTAGTTTGCATTAATTTGGAGCATAAATGTAATCCTTTTACAACCAATCAGATCCCTTAATATTTATTTTACAGCACATATGGATGAAAACTATCACTGGGAAATGTTGCACACTACCTCAGACCCTGTTTTAAATATGAAGGCCTACCTCTAAATCTAATGTGTGACATGACTGTGTAAAAGCGTACTTGAATACCTGACGACTGTGTCCTTTGCACATCGCAAATACTGAGAAGCTGCTTGAAGAAAAATGTATTTTTGTATAATAAAAATAAAATCCAACTGTCTTCTCTTTGTTCATTGTTCAAAAAATGTACTTTCAATGTGGACAAAAAGTTATAAATCTAAAATCCAATTCTCCAGCACTGCAATGGGCCTCTAACAAAATGATTTTTAAGTGCTGATGTTGATAGAGGAATGGATTTTCAAGGCCGATGAGCTCTGCTGAGAAGTACATTTTCATCACTTTTATAATTGAAATTTCTACTAAAGGTACATTTCTATGGGATCCAGTTAATGCCAAAAAGAAAAACACACATTACAGCTGCTCCATAAAAGCAAAAATGCTCGATATGTCAAAATTTTGATTTATTAAATAGATATTACACTACAGACTCCAAGTCTTCAACTTTTGATGACCGAGGGATAATTTAGGAAGCCAGAATCACGACAATCACAAAGGAGAAAAAGATGAACCCTTGATGCAACCTCACGTTTATTTTTGTTATCCTTGAACTCGTCTGAGGATTTGCGATTGGTCTCCAAATGCACCTGTTTTCAGGTAAGGCAGATAACTTTATTAAATTATAATTCAAGACTTTTATTTTATTTTATTAATCACATTTACTTCTCCAAATAGGGTTCATACATTAGACTATATTTTACTAAATTACATTTATTTACACCTTAACCTTCAAAGATTATTGTCAGTGTTGATATTACTCCATCATGGAAGAGTGAAAACATTTGTTTTTGGCTTCATGTTACATGGAAATATAAGAGGTGGGTTTGAAACGCCAAAATATGAAGCTTCAAACTTTTTTTATTTAGTTTGTGGTTAAAGAAACATGTTTTAAAACTGCTTATTGATTGTTGGAAAGCCTCTGGAGCCAAAACCCTCCTCATGTTTATGAAATACTGTAAAGGGGACATTATCTTGTTTACTGTAAGCGATGAGGTTTTATTTGTGTTTATGCATCTTTTCATTTTGAATCACAATTAAGAGCAGTTATAAGATGTAGCTCCTTTTCTAGTTAAACACAGAAGCAAATAAAGTGAGAAAGACCTCAGTCGAAGCATTTCAATAATCTTTATTTCATAAAAAAGTCAATCGGTTTATATCAGATTAAAGAAAGTAGAAACCAATAATCAGTTAGCTGGCGAGGCATCTTATTGGGGTGGTGGGGGTGGCGTGTCTTCTGACGGACTAACCAGCGTGACCTCGACACGCGGTACAAGGTTTGCCCGAAAGTAAAAAAACAAAACAAAACAAAACAAAAAAAGAAAAAAAAAGGCAAAGTTTAAGACCCAACAGGAGCCGAAACATGAGCTGGGCAAATAAAAAAAAAATTTAAAAAAAAAAAAAAAAAGAGGGGAGATGAAAAAGAAAAACAAAATAAAAACCTTGGCAAAACCGCATTAATGTTTTCGCCAGCCTCGTAGTCGCGTCGTCATCGCAAAAAATGCGAACTCGAATACTGAATCCTGGTTCGGATTCATACGAACAGCGGCCACGAGATCATGGAATGTTTTATATCCAAATTACAGAAGGCATTACAACAGTAATAATAAAAAAAAAAAAAAAAGAGGGGAGTACTCTTCGTTATCTTCCACTGTGAGCAAAGATCCCGAAACATGTGACGAATAAGGACAGAGCCCTTTTTATTTTGTTAAAAATAACTTAAATCTTTTTGGAGTGGTGGAAGAAAGTGTGTGTGTTCGGGGGAAAAAGAAGTAACAGGTGGTAGAAGAAAAAAAAAAAAAGGCGAAAGACATTTTACTGCTCCTGTTGCTACTTATAAAACAAAGAAAAAAGAATATAATAAAAAGGGAAGGGAAAAAAAAAAAAAGGACATCTGGCGGTGTCGGTTTTAGTCCGTCTCCTCTTCTTCTGATTCAGATTCTGCAGAAAAGAAAGAAGAAAAGGAAGACAAATAATTATGTCATTACTTCTTTACATCTTACGTAAGACTATCTGTTGCTTCTCTACGTATATTTGGATTTTGATTCTCAGAAAAAACATTTATTGTCCAACTTGAGCTGTTCAAAACTGTGATTCACATTTAATCACAGAAACTTTTAAAAACATATCAAAAACTCTAATCAAGGCTGAATTTAATCGTCATTGGTTATGTTGGCTCACTGGCGCGTGAAGGAGAAATTGCAATCAGTCATGTGTTTTCCTGCTGTGACGAGTCTGAATATCTGCCGTCAGATTGGTTTATTGCCTCCGAGTGAATCAGGTGTTTTCTCTTTTACCTTCCTCTGCGTTTTTCAGCCACTCGACGAATTTTTTCATCTGCTCGAGGAAAACGCTCTTCCCCTTGGCAAGGTGGGCTTCAGTGTACCACTTCAGTATGGCCTCTTCGCTTAATACATCCGCTGTTTACGAGGAAAAAAATAAATAAAGAAAAAGAGCGGTGTTAATGGCGTGCAGGAGGATCGACAAACATTACTGTCAAAGTGCCTGAACTGTGCTGTTTTAAAGGATCACTTAAAGAAGAAAAAAAAAGCTAAACTGATGCTTGGTGACTTTAAAAAACAGTTGAGGTGTTTCTTAATTCTTAAAAACTAAATGTTTTCTTATCGAAGGTGTAGCTAGAAGATTTTTTTAGATGATCACCAATCAGAGGAAGCTGAAGCTGTGTGCAAAAGGCAACAAGCAGCAAAGAGTTCAGTTAAAATGAACACCAAGCATTAGGAGGTACAATATTTTAAAGGTCAAAGAAATGTTGAAAAATGACCTCATACTTCTCAGCGTTAAAAGTGAACGGACTTTCATAAACCTAAAACAAAATGAGACAGACTGTCAGTGGATAGTCGATATGAAATACTGGGCATCGATGGAGCTCAATGTCCCTTCCCCCCGTGGACGCGACACCAACCTTTGTAGAGGAGCACCACGATCTTCTGAAAGGCCTTCATGAAGTTGATGTTGTCGTAGCAGTACTCCTGGATCTTCAGCAGCAGGCTGAGCTCGGACAGACCCTGGGAGGTGAAGGCTTTCAGCAGAAGGCTGTATTGCTGCAGAAACAAGGGACAACACGAGGCCTCGTTAGAGAGAACGGCTCCGATCTGTGATGGAAATGCACTCAGCTCGCTCTCTGAGGAGTTATAATGCAGTAGTAAAAAGCTTGTTGGTGCATTAAAGCGTTTTTTTGAACCACTGCAGCTTTATTTGTTCTAGCTCCTTTCAAACAGGCCTAAATAAAGAAGTTTGGCACAGTCAGTGACTATTTGTAGACAACTCAAACAGCAGGTTTAGCACGAATCAAGATCCAACAGGTCTGAGGAGGCAGCAACTGTGAGCTTGACTTTTCCTTCTGGTAGAGTAATACTGGCCCCAGACTACTGATATAAACAACTTTACATACTCAAAGAATTAATTATAATCATACTTGGTAACTTTAGCTCATTTTGAACACTATTTTAACGAGAACCGAGCTCATTGTTTCCGTTTAATCTCTGCACTTGTTCCACTTACATATCGAATAGATGTTTAAGTGCTGCTGCTAGATTACAGTATGTAAGTAATCTCTGGCCCGAAGATATTTCTGTTTTCCATAAGATCCTTTGGAGCAATTGAGCTTGGAGAACCTCAGGTCAGAACAAAAATGATTTATTGATGATTAGAACCCTTCACCACCTCCAAATCTAAAAATCTCATTTTTCTATCATTGTTTGGTTTCTCGGCTGCACTTTTATTTCCCTTCTTGATATGCGACAACTTATTCTAAGTGTAACTGTGTTCCTGGTCAATTCCATTTTTAAATCAAATTTTTAATCTGTCTTAATGTTTTGTTTTGTTTTTTTTTTAAATTGTGTAGTGATTGAATGTCATTGTACATCTTTTCTGTCTCTCTAAAAGGACTTCACGTCAGTGTAAAACTGCCTTACAAACAAAACCCGAGTTTATGCATTTCTGTTTTGCTGTCTTTTTTTTCCTCTGCTGTCACACATGCTGAATATTTCAGGGTTTTTCCAGGACTGACTGTGCCAAACACTTAACCCTCTGCTGTTGCAGACAAACAGCGTTTCGCAGCATTGGATTACATTCAAGGCCAGCTGAAAACATTCAGACTTGACAGAACCTGCAGTCGCTGTGGCAAGGTTCACAATTTATTGCCCAATCCGCGACAAACAAACACCTGATGTATTTCTAGGACTTTGTGTAACTGTATTAAACACATTTAAACTACACAAAAGGACGTACCTTCAAGTGTTTGATGGCTTGTTCGGTCACCAGCTCTTCCTTCTTGTTCCACTCCACGCAGCTCATCACGCTGGTCCAGATGATGCTGATCATGGTCTGCTCAGAGAGGTTGGCCCTTTTCATTTCCTCTCTGGTGAAGGCGATAATCTGAAACAACCAGGAGATTAAAATAAAAGACAGCTGTGTTAGCCTCTCAGCCATTAATGGAACACCACATTTCATCAAATTTCCAAATCTTTCTATTGCACTTTGTTTTCTTTGTTGAAAACCTGCTGATAAAGTGTTTGTCAGGCATCTATGAACACGGACAAACTTGGCTGCTTTGTTTTCAGTTTCCAGTCAAAAACACAAATTACACAACGTGGTATGGAGGGAAGTGTCAATAATGAGGATGTTTGCCAAACTCATAAATCTGTTAAAGAGGAAGAACAACAACATTCAGACCTTCACCTGTACAGACTGAAATATAACAACATAATCACAGCCTGACGATTTGTTTGAATGTGAACACGAGGAGCTGCTTTGCTAATGGTTATTTACTGCATTTAACTTTATATTGTTTTCTGCAGTGCCTCTCGAGCCTCACCTCCTTCTGAGGGTCACCGCGGGACATCTGCTCCTGGAGCTCCTTCTGCAGCTCCTTGCGGGCGCCAATGGATTGCTGGTTTCGGGCAAAGTCGGACAGCTCCTTCAGCCCGGCGTCTGTGAAGTACTTAGAAAAATGCTCGCAGCTCCGTTTGTTGGCAGGAAAGAGTTCCTGTGGTGCAGATACATTAAGGTTAGAGCTTAATTCTCGTACCAAATCAGGTGCAGCAATCACAAAAAAAATCTGTTTGGTACGAGACTAAAAAGGTTCCTTTACCATCAGCCTGTTGTCCATGCCGACTTTGCGGAGACTGGCAGCAACAGAGTTGATGTCCTTCTCATTGATCCATGACTTGAACAGCTTGACGGCGAAGGCTGCGGATACTCCTGAAAAGAATCAGAGACAGGTTGGGTTTGTGTTGTACTCTCAATGAATACAGAGAACAAAATGTTGTCAAATAAAACACAAAATTTATGTCCTTATAAACCAGAATCCACACTTTGGGAGAACGTAAAGAGACGAAGAGGAAGCTTTCTCGCTCATTTACGACCTTCTGTCAATTGTTTTCTCACCTTCTTTGACGAGGTTCTCGTTGAAGAGGCTGTTCAGGATGGAGGCTGATATGTTGCCGTTAGCCAGCAGGATGCCGGTCAGCATGGCCAGTTTGTTGCGCTCAGACTCAGTGAACCCTTTTAGAAACAGCAGCAACTACAAATGACAGAGAAAAACAAATAGGTTTGTTTCATGGACGAGTTACTCGGGTTAGTTAATCCAACATCTTTGTTTTGACTGTAGTCAAATTCAGGCTGTTTACAATCATGCAGGTGCGGCTTTAGTCTCCACTTCAATTTTATTGTCTCGCAGCTGGTAAACAAACAAGCCTTTTAAAGCTTACAGCTTTGTTGCTTTCTAACATTACTGGATTTGTGTTAACACTTTAACTGCTGCTTCTAACTGAACTTGAAATGATAAGCTGGTGAACTGAACAAAAATATTAAAATCAGCAACAACTGATTCATCATTTAACAGAAGAGGGAAATCTGATCATTTCAAAAACAGTGAACACTAAATCTTCTTTTACATTAGTGATCTGACTATTTGAAGATACACCCATTTTCCTCCCAAAATATCCAACTGCCTCATCACTGTTTAACATTGCTGAATTATTCTAAAACTGTTAAGTGCTATTAAACCAACAGCACAGTAAAATGTCACACAGTTCAACCAGTATGACAGGTTGAGAACTCAGATTAGACACAATGAGATTAGAGAGTTCAAGTGCGGTTTAAAAACACACTCACCTTCTTGATCTCCTCTTCGAAACCCTTTTCCAGGTACTTGTAACGCCTGATCAGCTTGTTAAAAACCTATTTATTTTGTAGTGGGGAGGAAAAAAAAAAAAAGGGACATCGTGTTAACTTTGTTTTTTAAAAACACAAATTATTTAACTGTTTTGTGAAGGTTTCTTCGTGTTTGATAAATGTTTCTACCTGAGCATATGCTTGCATCGTCTCCAGGTCTTCTTGTGCCGTGAAGAGGCAGAACTCAGTGCGGGTCATGTCGTCAGATAGAGTCCCGCCTGGGGCTGCACGAGAGAAAATGAAAAGGACCACATGAGTCAAGGCAGGAGCTTCTCGCTTTAATAAAACCATATTCATATCAACATCAGTTTTATATGAATTATTTTATTGGGTTCAACTTCTTAACACCTGCTATTCATGCCAGACTGAAACATAACAAAAAAGTGTAAATACTGATTCATTAGCATGTTAAACTGTTTTCCTGACAGTGCATTATAATGCAAAATGTGTATATTTTTCTCACCAATCATGCTCTGTTTTTAAAATGACAACCCACCAGACTTAACATGTTTGTGGCTTATTAGAAACAAGTTTAGGCGCTGAATTTGATCCATTTTTCAAAGAAAGAGACACGTGAAAGACTCATTTCTTACTCACCCAGCATTCCACCGGCCACCAGGATGTCAAAGAGTGTCTCTGCATACCGGCGGTAGTCAAGCTTGGCGCCAGAAGCATCAAGGAACTTCGCAACCGCCTCCAAATCAGTGCCAGTTTGATTCAAGCCTTGTACGATACTTTCTTGAAACTGAGTAGGGTCAAATCTCTCCTTTTCATCTGAGGGGAGGAAAAAAAAGAAGAGAAAGAGGACACGTTGGATTCAGGAAAAACAATCTCCAGGGACAAAGTATGCAGAAATGGAAAGAAAACAAAAAAAAAAAAAAAAGTAAAGCAGCAAACAAACCTCTTTTCCTCGTTTTGAAACGCTGGCCTGTTAGCGTCGGCTTTTGCTGCTTTTGATTATTCATAAAAGACACCCTGTAAAAGAGAACAAAACAGACCGTTAATGTTTACTTGAGCTGTGCGGACTACACGTTGACACTTGAGCGAAGAGTACACAGCGTTCCCCTTAATTATGATTTGTTCTGCCAGTGTTTGGGTGTAACTTGGGAGAGCTCACAACTGTAAAATTATTCTTACATAACTCAGGTTTGACAAGAAAAGTTTAAAGTCAAGAGCCCAAATGTGCATCTTTGTTGTGTGAATTGATCCCACTAACTCGTAATATCTACAGAACAAATATACATAGGGGTTGGGCTGCGTCTATTTTTATTACTGATCAATCTTTTTTATAAGCAATAAAGGAGTTGTTTGGTCCATAAAATATCAGGAAATGGTCCAAAAAGTTCAAGGTGATGCCCTCAAGTGTTCTTTTGTCCACAACTTTAAAGATATTCAGTTTACTGTCTCAAAGAGCGAAAGAAACCAGAAAATATTTAAATTTAAGAAGTTGAATCACAGATTTTGGACACTTTTTTCAAGAAAAGAACAAAAAAAATTACAATTGACAATTTCAATCTTCAATAAAGCACTGGATATTTATTATATTATATTATTTACTATGCAGTTTGTTGGGCTGAGTTTAGTTAGCTGAAGACAAAACACTGAAATGAAGTAAACAGTATTGAAAACTATTTATATATAAATAAAACGATATGATTTGTTAAAAATTGTGCAGAAAAAAATCTCAATTTAAGGAATTCGTAATTAGTCAGGTTCACGCATATTATGGTTAATTTAACCTTTAATGTTATAATGATCAAATTAAATCAATACATATTTTCATCATGAGTCTTATATTACATACACATGATAAATAAAATCAGAGGAAGACAAAAAAGAGCCAGAAATACTGTCTTTTGTCTGACTTTAACTGTCTGACTGTCACGTTAAAATATTATATTTTGGTAAATACTAAAAGAAGAAAAAGTTCAAATGAAACTGATTTAACGAGGTGACTGACTCCAGGCCTCACCATGCGCTCGTTAGCCGGGCCTGCTAACCGGCTAATTAAATCTAATTTTAACTACCAAAGCTATCATTTAGGATCAAAACCACAGTGTGATATAATAAAAAGTGCTTTAACTCAACCCTTAGTCGAAATGTCACGACAAATGTACTTTTTAAATCGACAAAAGTGCTGATTAATTTGAGCTGCGATGCGGCTAAAGCTAAGCTAGTTTAGCAGAAGAAAAAAAAATCGTCCCCATGATGGCGACGATCCGGAGTGACAAAAAAAACATCGTCTGACACCATTAATCAGGATATTTAGAGGCTCTGATGTGGTGATCAAGTGCGAAGCTGAACTGTGAATGAGGAAATGTGGATACTCACCGAAATTAATGCAGATAAAAAACGGTTTTAGAGCAGGTGAACGAAAGCAGGCGAGTCTCTGAGCGGCGCAAACAAAAAGACACTACTTCCGCAGAACCCGCCTGCTGCGCATGCGTCATTTAAAGGGAAAATCCCCTTCAACAAAATAAAAGAAAGAAAAATTTTAAAAATAAATTAATAAAATATTATTTTTTAATGAAAAAGCAGGAGAACCATATTATGTATTATTATTATTATTATTATTATTATTATTATTATTATTATTATTATTATTATTATTATTATTATTATTATTATAAATTGTTGTTCGGATAAAATACACCACACTTTGTTTCCTGCATGTTTGACAAAACTTTATTGAAAACTGCTTTGTCCTGCAGACACAAGTGTTCTTTATATTTCTACCATCTGTGCATAGCTGGTTTTTCTTTTTTTTGATGGTTTGTGTGTACTGTATTGATGCAAAAAAAATCCACTTTTTTCCCCAAGAGTTTGCTTCTGCAGGAGCTGTATGATGTTTTGCTGCTTTTAGTGTAAGATTTTGTGTATGGAGTTTTGAAAAAATAGCCTAGTTTCTAATACAGTAATCTAACAACCAGAAAAAACAGTAATATGTAGTAAATATAATTTGATTTATTCGTTCTAAATATTGGGATATAACTGCATCTTTTTAAGCTTTTGAAAAGTCAAATGACTTTGTGTATCTTTTTGATTTTTATTTAGATATTTGTATTTATTCATTACTCTATTTATTACCTATTGTAATAATATAATAATATTCAGATTCTAACCACATAGCAAGTTTTACTTAATTAAATGAATACCTGGGATGAGAAATGTCCCTACAGTCAGTTATACCATGGATTTACACCACTGTCACATTTAAATGAATACATAAATTAAATATGTCTTTACAAATAAGCTGATCTTCTTCATCAACGGGAAAAAGTTGAGAACATTGAGAACACTTTTTATTACCATTAATTAGCTATTTATGTAAGTAATTCATGTACTTTTTAATTGAGTCTTCTAAATTAAAGGAGCCCTATTCTGATTTCATCTGCCTTGTCTGGTTTTATTCTCTCTGTTAAGAGAAGTGCTGTAAAAATAAAGTTTATAGTTATATTATAGTTAGAACGAGGTAAAACAAGCTGCGCCAGCTGAAAAAAGAGCAGCCCAGTAAGGAGCAGAAATCTTAAATAACACCTTAACAACAACACAACACCTTAAATAAGCCGAAACAAAAACATTCACTGACTTCAAACCCACCGTGCTCAACTTTCAGAAGATATGTAATGGCAATATGACAACATAAAATAAAAGAATGCAGGTTTAGATGACTTGGAAAAAAATATCTACATAAAATAAAAATGACAACTGCAAAAACATGGTACGTTTGTATGTATCTCCTTCATAAGCACAAATAAATCTGAACTTAAGGGCTTATATCAACCTGTCATCTACTTCTATTGCAATTAACACGTTTCTACATTTCCCATAATGCTTAAATATTTCTGTTTCTAAGGGCAGAGTGTGTTTTTATTATTTTATTAT
This sequence comes from Scortum barcoo, assembly GCA_023238725.1. Classification (NCBI taxonomy): domain Eukaryota; kingdom Metazoa; phylum Chordata; class Actinopteri; order Centrarchiformes; family Terapontidae; genus Scortum; species Scortum barcoo. The sequence goes on along the minus strand of CM041541.1, from coordinate 11,602,253 downwards.
TGTTCAACATAGAAAAGTCCTCTAAGACAAATTCAAGATTTGGGGTTATATTATTAAGACTTACTTAAGACTTAAATTTATTTGGATAGCTGTTAATGAACCTATTGTTAATTCACGCGTTTTTGTCTTATTTAGACACTGTACACAACTTTGCTTTTAAATTTTATATTTATTTGTACATTTTGGACAACTAAACGCTCCCTTTTATCTTATTATTGCTTTAAGGCCTGGTCATATACTTTTAAATGCTTTTAAGACACAAAGTAAAGAGTCCTGAGGCTCATGAGAGTCAGCAGCTCAACCTGTGACCGCTCACACACACATCGCACACTGAAATCGATTATCAGATTGATTGACCATTTTAAAGGTCCCTCTGGTGATATACAGTAAAAGTTTGAAGTCATCTGACAGAGGGCGGATGCTCACACAGTTCCTGTATTATGGGGCTGTGTTATGTAATGTTTTCTTTCTTTTTTATTTCATCATTTGTTTTTAATTAAACTTCTTCTTGTTATGCTACATAAGCACAATTTTCTTAATTTCATTTTCATCCCTTTGACTTTTCTACATTTTGTCTGATTTCTCTTTTGTTTTTTATTGTTTCAAATTTCACATCTTCTTTACTTCTGTGATGTCTTGTCTCTTTTTTACTTTACTGTTTTAATCTATTTCTTTTTATATGTTTCTTTTAGTTTTAGGTTTAAACTGCAAAAAACAAACATGTTTTTTTTATCCATGACCTTTGACCCATGTAGACACTTTACTGTCAGCTTCTGCCTGCAGGAGGTCAACTGGTTCAGGCAAATAAACTTCTGTATTGGATTGTTTGGGGTATTTTTCTATGTAATCACCAATTTTATCATATTTTCAGTCGTTTTGTGAGGCTTTTTTGAGAAAATCAGGGCATCAGTGTGAGGATTCCTCTGCTGCTCGATCTCCTACACATGAATTATTCATTTACATCCCCACAGGCGACCTGAGTCCTTTTAAAAGCTCCACATAACTCTATTTGCCTGTTTGTTGTCACACAACAACTGAAGCTCAACAGACAACAACAAAGACTCTTTTGTGCTTCATCGGCTCCATGTTACACCCCTGCCTCTGTACCGTTCATTTTTCTGATCAAACAAATCAGCTGTCAGACTGGACTGTCCTCTTCGTCCACGGCTCGTACCTGAGGCCCAGCCCTCTGCTGACCCGGTGTGCCGTCCCAGCATGCATCTATCTGCTTTCCAAGACTCAAAATTCAAGATTTTATGGTCATGTGCACAAAAATTACATGGAGCAGTCGTTAGCAAAGAAATTCTTGAGTCATAATCTCCCTTAAATAATGCAAAAAAAAGAAGAAGGAGGCAACAACATATTTCAAACAAACAAAAAAAGAGTAGTAAATTAAAATATATACCTAAAATATTAATGATAAAATTAATAAAAATATTTAACTAAGTAGATAATAAACAGTTGAATAGATAGATAATACTGTCAGCATGTATATAATCCACAGTCTGACTCAAAGCTTTAGTGGCCTCATTAAAAAAAAATGTTATAACACCCCCTGCTGGCCAAATTAAAGCACTTCAGCACTCCACTTTGCCACAACTGCATGCAACACTGCCTCTCTTCATCTCCAACCATCAGGGTTGTGTCTCTTTTCAGCGTCAGCAATACATTTTAAGTATATCAAGTTGCACAAAGTTGTTTAAGGAAGTTGTTGTAAGTAATTTTTCTTACAAGTCCAGATTTTGTCTTTTGAGGATGTGTGTGAGACATTTAACGGATGAGTCGTATCTATACGTTGATGTCTGTCAGGTGGAGGGAGGTTTTGTACAGGACATCGGCCTGAACCATCAAGGAGCTGCAGTTCTTCCCAGACGTCCTGATGAGGTCAAAGTTCATCTGCTCTCTACTGCAGGAAACTCCCACGCTATCTACCTGTCCAAGTTACAATAGGCCTTCCACCCCGATAACCATCAATTCATGATAAGTGTATAAAGACAATATCAGAGAATTATTTAAGACCAATAAAAGACCAATTCTTGCACACTGGCAGCACTAAATCTAATGCAAAAGAACAAAAATATCACTTTTTATATAAAATTTTTGCTGACAGTGTGCTGGAGTTTAGTGCATGCTCACTTCATCATGCAGTTCCATCAAAAAAACAAACTAAAATAAAAAAATAAAATGGAGGAAACTGTGGGTTTACTTAATGTGTATAAGAACTCTTCAGTCATTTATTTTTCTGTTATTAAATTGTATAAATGCAATGTATATTTAAGTGGTCATGAGGCATTGATTTCACATTATACATGATTAAAAAAATAGAATACATGTGCAATATTAATTAAGTCAGAAGTTTCATTTGTTTTTGAGATTTGCATGTAGTGAAGGTTTATATAGTTTAAGTAAAATGACTGTAGTGAATTAGTGTTAGTTACAGTCAGTCCGGCTTTAGTTCGATTAATTAAATTCAGTTTCAGATGTCTAAGGCCCATGGTTTGAAAGATCCCGGTTTGCTGGTTGGAATCTGGAAACATAAAAAAACAAACAAAATAAAACATTAACAACATTTAATACATTTATAGTGATTATTTTAATACACTGTGTAATAGACCAAGATGAATACAGAAATATAATAATTGTTCTTTATGCTTTTATTTGGTTTAATTTATGATTGCTCACCTCAAGTCAATAAAGTTTAGTTCACCTTATTTTATCAGAGTAATGTACTCTGACAAACACCACATTACAGAAAGAACAAAATATAAAATATAAAATATAAGGTCAGATAATAAATTCATAAAAAAGCAGATGAAGTCTCGAAGTCTTCTCTGTATGTAACAGGTATCAGTTAAATTATTAACCTGATTATTATCATTGACCTTTGATTAGTAGATGCTAAACAAAAACTACGGTTTCTCCTCTCGTTGAATTTAGAAAGTAAAAAAAAGAAAAGTTTTACTGTGAAGTGTTTTATGAAAGTCTAAATGCTGTTTCAGGGGATTTAACATCTTGACGTAAGAGTGATTTTGAAAGAAACACTAAAAAAGATGCTGTCAGTAAATAAAAATGTTAACTGTTAAACGGTGCTGCTACAAGTTAAACATAAACACTCGTACAGTGTTTATCACTGCATTTACAGAGTAAAAACACCAGTATTTCAGCATCTTCACCTTCTGAGTTAATGGCGAGGCACAAGCCAGACAGGCTCTCTCCGGTGTCGCCGGGCTGTTGAGGGAAAACGGGCCGACTAAACCAGACTCTGAGCGAGCTGCAGCCACGGCGTCTTTGATGGCGAAGAAGACTGAACTACCCAGGAAGAGGATGGGCTCTCCAATACCCTGCAGAGAATCAGGAGCATTACTTACACAATTAAATTTAAAAGAGTCTGTTTTGTTTAAAGGCTGTTTGTGGATTTTGCAATTCAGAAAGACATTTAACTGCAAACTAATCTCTCCTGAGTTGCAAGTCAAGTTTGAAAAAAGTTTCTCTTCTTTGTTTGTGTTGTAGAAAGACAGAATACAAAATGACACACAAAAAGAAAAAGACAATAAAAAAGAGGCATACATCTGTACGTCATAACCTCTGACCTTTGAGGAGTAGATGGCGTGCGGGTTGTCGGAGTCCGACAGCAGATACACGTTGAAGCGAAGCGGCACGTCGCAGATCGCAGGGATCTTATACTGAGACGGACCTCGAGTGTACAGGAGCCCAGAGGGGGAAAACTTCAACTCCTCCAGAGTGTAGAGACCCAAACCCTGCATGAAGGCTCCTTCAATCTGAGAGAGAGAGAGAGGAAGGACACAGAGAGGGAGAAAGAGTTAGAAAGAGGCAGGAGAAGGTGCAAAAAGAAGAAAAGGAACAGTTAAGAAAAGAAAGAAACTAGAGAAAAAAGGAATCAATGAACAAATTTGGAAACTTCTGAAAGTTTCTGATTATTTTGGACAAAAACCAAAAGCACGAACATGTGTGTTATTTCATGGATCATATATTTTCTTTATATTTTCCAAGAAAGGTCGATGTAACATGGAACTGAAGCTGGACAGATAAATTGGCCAAGCTGATATAACAGCCAACTGCTATATATACAAGTCGACTATTCCCAGCATTTTATTTCATGTTTTTTCATGTTATGTTTTTACGTTTGTTTGAGTTTTTTTGCTGTTTGACAAATGGAGTTATGATGAAGTCCAGGCCTTACTGAGTATTTATTTACCTGCTGGATTTGAGTAAAAACAGGCACCTCTTTCTTTTATGGACAAATCTTGCCAAATCTTTGTGGGTTTTTACACCAAATAAATACAGACAACAACGGGCTTTTAGTTCCTTGTAAAAGATTCTTACGACTAAAACTGTCAGGTCGTTTTGGTCAAACGCTGTATGTTATGAAGCAAATAGTTGTTTTGCTGCTTTATTAATGTCCTGAATGTTGCATACCGAACACACTCACCTGGCCGATGTCCACTGAGGGGTTCACACTTCTACCGATGTCGGCCACAATGTCCGTCCTCACCGTCTATAAGACAAAAAAAGCCAACAAAGGCTCTGTTAGAATAAGTCTGACTGATGTTCAGAGTCAGGATTAAAGATGCTGAGTTCAGTTCGGACCCTGTAGTCTCCTGTCAGGCAGTCCAGCTCCACCTCACAGCAGCACGCTCCGAATGTGAAGTAAGCGTACGGCCGTCCCTCCATCTTCTCCCAGTCCATGTAAGTGTCCGGACCTCTGAGGACACACAGGAGATGTTTACTCTCACTTCCCAAATGAATGCATTCAATCACACTAAACCCATTTGTGTCGTACCTGTAGAATCCAGTGGCAGATAAACTGATTTTCTCAAAAAACGCTGCGTGAACCTGAGAATAAATCATTTTTAGCTGTTAGCTGGTCATTAAAATACTGAAAGTTTCTAATTTCCTGGAAGCAATCAATGAGAGGATTCATGTTTTTCTTTCTGATCAGATCATACCCAACTCTCCCATGATCCTTTGGGGTTCTTCTGCCTGATCGGCTCCAGTCGCTGGTACAAAGTCTGGCAGGCGTTCTGAATTAAAACAAGAAATTTAAGTATCATTATTACCTTTGAAAGACTTTCAATCAGTCCTGAAATGAGACTTTAACCGGACTTTACCTTGACCGCCATGCCGTTGGCGTCGGTGCCGAAGGAGGCGGCGGAGGGGCAGGTGTTGGGGACGGTGTTGGTGCTGGTTTCACTGATGTAGATCTTTGATGGTGGGATGCCAAGCTCCCGACTCGCCACCTAACAGCAAACAGGAAACAAACCATGAGGTGAAAGGATAATACCAGCAATATTCCACATTTCAGTGTGTCAACAAATGGCATAAAAAACTGATAAATGGACATGGATTGGATTGTGGGTAATAAACAGAGATTTATTTCAGATATAAAGAAAGTTTCAGAGCCTGTGATGATCTGTGGAGGCCGGCGGACACTTTGCTGCTTTGTCACAGTACCTGCTGCATTTTAGTGTGGATTCCCTGACCCATCTCCGTCCCGCCGTGAGTGACCAGAACAGATCCGTCTTTATAGATGTGGACCAGAGCTGCAGCCTTTTCCACACGCAAACACAGTCACAGTCAATAAAGACATAAAAGATAAAGCAAATTCAAGTTTCTGTGACTAGACTTACCAAAGAATAACATTAAGATCTCTCTGAATGCCACAGACCTGGTTCAAGAAGCTCTCTCCGAATGCAATCCCATATTTAATGGGGATGATGGACATCCCTCTCTTCTTCCAGCGGTTCTGCTGGTTAAACTGGTTGACGGCTCCACGGCGGGCGCTGTAGTCGGACTTGACCTTACACTCCTCCCAGCAGCGCAGCATGTTCTTCGGGCTGAACTCGAACTTGTAATGGGTGACCGAAGGCCCCTTGTACATGTTGATCTCCCGAATCTGATAAAGAATTGGAAAACAGGAATAAAGTCTGCTACTTCTAATTATTGATGAAGTTGCTCCTTTTTTTGTTTTAGTTAATATTCATAATGTCAGAAGAGATGGAGTTGACCTGGTCTGCAGGGCGTCCCAGCACCATGGCCACGTCGTTGACCATGTTCTCCACGACCACGATGCTCTGGGGCACGCCGAAGCCCCTGAAGGCCGTGTTGGAGGGCAGGTTGGTCTTGCAGGCGGCGGCCCGGCCTCGCAGGTTGGGGATGTTGTAGGCGTTGTCCATGTGAAGAAGAATCTTTTCCACGACCTGCGAGGAGAAGAAAGAGTCAAAACGCCGCCTCCTGCATGTGACACCTGAAGAACGAATACGAATAAAGTCGCTTTAACCAACCAGAACGGATTCATCGATAGTGTTGCCGGCGTTGGCGTAATACTGGATATCTGCAGCCACGATCCTGCCATCATTCATGAATCCCACCTGAAACAAGAATAAATCGGCGATCAGTTCTTCACCGCAACAAAACAATCAAAAACAATCTGGATCACAAACCAACATCGTCTGTATGCACTAAAAAAATCGGCAAAGCGGCAGCATGTTGTCGTACTTTGTATTTTCCTACGACAGGGTGACGGGCTCCTGTGATCAACATGTCGTCGCCTCGCTCCAGGACAAACCGGACTGCATGATTGGTCCTGGGCGGAAAATTTCAAACACAATAAATATATGTGCTGGGACATGAATATTTCATTATGTTTTTTATTTTATGTTGCTATGTTTTCCGATTTCACTGATTCATTTCTGATCCTGTTTGCTGTTTTTATTTGAATGGTTGTCTCTGAGACTTACTTCCACGCAGCCACAGAGGTAATACTGGCCAGTATCGAGGTTTTAGTGACCTTCCCCCCAAAAGCTCCTCCCATCCTCTTGACGTGACAGGTGACTCTGTTGGACGGGATGTCCAACGTCTCTGCGATTGCATCCTACAAAAGTGAAAAACAACAACAATCCACCTTACCTCTGATTTCTTAAGTAACAGCAGTGTCAAATAATGTGTTTATGAGTCACACTGATATTTAAATGCAGAGTTAATCGGAATATGTGTATACCTGAGTTAACGTCGGCCACTGAGTGGAGATGTAAACATTGAACTCTTTCTCTTCACCAACAGGAACGACCAGCATGCTTTGGGTCTCCATGTAGAAATGCTCCTGGCCGCCCATTCGAAACTTTCCTGAGGAACAAAAACATGGTGAGGCTTGAGCCAAAAGTCACTTCATTCAAAATTTTCTTTCAGTGCTCTTCCACTCTTGGTCACAGACGTTTACCGTCATAAAGCTGATCGACAGTTTTAAAGGCTTCGGTCACATTTCCTCTCTCAATCGCCCTCAGAGGCTCAAAGAAAGACGACTTCTCAGTGGCTTCCTGTCGCAGAGAGAAACAACGAACCCAGGAAGGAGCCGTGATGTAAATTCACACAGATTTCACCGTAACGTGACCAAAACATGATGTGATGTGGTGGTTCAGTCCTAAAAAAACTGTCCTGTTTGAATCCACAGACCTCGATGGTAAAAACCGGGTCAGGCAGGTCTTCGTAGCTGATCTTCACGGCCGCCGCTCCTCGTTTGGCGTGTGCCCTCGTATCGGCGACCACTGCGCATATCATCTGACCGATGCACGACACCTGCAGAAAAACAGCAAGAGAGAGAAATATACTTTAGATATTAAACAGTGAAGTTTCTGTGACACCAATAACTAAGCTGGAATAAACACCCTATACATACTGCAATTCACTGTTTAAATATGATACGATATGATAAAAAAAGATGTTTTGTCATGCAAAAAATGGTGGTTGTGGTGTAAGAAATACAAATTCCACTGTAAGTGTTATTACTACTTTATTATTCATATAGATTTTATTTCTCTTAACAATTTAAATAATATTTGGACATGCTTTCACATTTAAGTACTATATACAGTATATACCTATAAAATTCTGTTCAAATTGTAGAGATTTCTACATTTGTCAGATGTTCAGGTGTTTTATTATTTGCAGAAAATCAGAGAATCCATTATGTATGTATGTATGTATGTATGTATAAGTACTTTTAGCTTTACTTGGAACTCTAGTTGTCTTAAAAATGTACACCAACACACAGATATCTTAAAATGAAAAAACACCCTACCTCGGCCTCAGCCAGCAGCTCCTCCTCGTAACCAAACGTTGCTCGAACTTTCTTCCCAGGAATATCTTTGGCCGTGATAACGTCAACAACACCGGGAAGCTGCAGAGCCTCGCTCACGTCCATCCCTCTGTAAAACAGGTTTGAAACAAGAGAGTGGATTAGAAAGTGGGTCGGAGATCGTTAGCTGAGAAAACACTGACGCTTTCTTTTTTTTTACGTGATTTTAGCGTGCGCTCGAGAGCTGGTGACCAGAGCCAGGAAGAGCTCCCCGTCTGTTCGGGGGATGTCGTCACAGTACACGGCCTCGCCTGTGGCCTGGCTGATGGCAGAGCGATGCATGATGGGACGCCCCACTGGGTCCTGGTCGCTCTGGCTGTTTGACACATGCTGACGACGAAGAGGAAGCAGTCAGGTTTATTTGCACAAGCAAAACCTTGTTAAAAGTGTTTTCTATCAACCTGCATTTCCCGACCTGGAACTCCTGCAGGCTGGGTTGGATCTCTCTGGGTAAAGGCTGGATCTTCATCTTCTCAGGAAGCTCGTCTGTAATCACATTCTGACAAAGCAAACGCTCTTTAAGTCTCTGGTATTAACATCTCGAAAGATCTCCCATTATGTCATGTAAAGGGCTCCATCGTACCATCTCTCTGAGCCTCTGCAGGATCTCCAGGTTGAATTTGAAGAGGAAGCTGAGAGTCAGAGAGCGGCGAAACTCCACCTTTCCTCCAGGAGCCGACGGAGGGAGGACCAGCTCATCCAGGAGGACGTCATAGGCCCGGCCGAGGGTCTCATCGTCCCATGGCCTGAAGGAAACAAAGGGACCTTTAGTGGCTCTCTCTCACCTGTTTTTTACTGCAAATCAAGATGCATTTTGGTTCCAACTTACCAAGAATTAGAGAAGAAGTGGAGAGGAGAAACACAAAACAAGACAAAAAAAATGGAAAAGAAAGAAAGAGAAAGAAAGAAAAGATGGGATTGAGGAGGTCGGTTAGAAGAAAGGAAGGAGGCAATGAGAAAAGAAAGGTAGCAAGAAAAGGAAAGAAAAGACGGAAATATCGGATATGAGAGGACAGCGACAGGATAAGAAGTAAGAAAGAGAGGAAGATAATGTCAACTAATTTATTAATTAAGCGTATGATAAACAAGCTGACCTTGAGATGATGGCTGCGCAGGTTTTGGCGGCGCTAACCGTGGTTGGTCCCATTCCTCCGAAGTAGATACTGACGTCCTGAACCACTCTGGATCCCTCCGAGAAAAACACTCTCATCCCGGTCGTCACTGTGGCGAAGGCGCTCGTCTTCCTCGGAGCCTGGCGGAAAGCTCGGACAAACTCCCCCTGCAGGTCAGAAACTGAGCTTTTACCTCCATAAATGTTTTCATCAGCTCTTCTTAACGCGGGAAAGTCACACAGAAAGTCAAAGGTATCGCACATGATCATAAGCTGTACCTTTCTGGAGATGGGAATAAAGACAGAAACAACGATCTCCTCCGGCTTTAGGATGGTTTTTCCAAAGCCCACGAAGAAATCTTGATTCAGAGGAACCTCTCGACTTCCTCCTGGTGTATTCAGACACAAATGCTCGTTAATCAGGAGAGACAAAAAGCTTGAATCTACATTTTCCTTCAGACTCGACTGCAGGGATTCTTCCGGAGGTTGTCACAGTTCATAAATTTTCAACTTACCGCTCGAGATGACGCTCACTTTGCAGTTCCCGGCAGCCAAAACAGGGTTCAGGTCTGAGTTTGGGTAAGCACTCATGATGTTACCCCCAAGAGACTGAACAAGCAAAAGGAACAATAAACACACTTAAATGTGTCAGACATGTAATTATTGTCTTATTTTCTTATTCTTTTTCTTGAGTAAAGCTGGAGTGACGTCTACTTACGGCGACATTGCGGATCTGCTGGCTTCCCAGGTCACCCAGCTGTTGGATCAGGGCTCTGAACAGTTCGGTCTTCTCCTCCGGAAACTGAGAAACCAGCTTCTCCAAAAGAGACCGAACCTCGGACAGACTGTAGCCCGCTCCCACCCAAACGCCTGCAGAGGCCAGCGTGCACTTTGTTAGAGTTTCCTGAAGCTCTGCGACATTAAAAGACCTCAGAGGAGATTTTTAGATAGGCAGAATAAGCATTTATTCCTCTACAAAAGGAAGTTGCCCACCATGAGGCGTCTGAGCGACCTCAAACAGCTCCATCACTCTGGTTGGAGATATTATCAGCGGATGCAGGACACCTTTGAATTTAATATCTGGACCTTCAACACAAAGCGGAGACACCAGAGTTAAATGTGAATATAACATATAATAGAAACCATCTTTTTCTTTGTTTGGATTTTAATATTTCAGGTTAAAAGCCTAAAAAGAAAAACATGGATCATCTAAAAAACCCTCCTCACATCCATCAGTGATAAAAACCTCTTTTGCTAAATTACTGGACTCGTTAGTGAAGTTTCGGAGCTGCAGAAACTTTATGAATGAACCTGGTTTTACTGCTCACCGATGTTGGTGTTTCCCATCACCAGTGGAGCTTTTGGGTTCCTGCTCTTCAGCTGGACCAGCTCCTCCAGCGAGGCAGGAGACACCCAGCTCATCCTCTCCCCACAAAAAGTGAGAGTCTGTGGGTTCACTGTTTGTCCCATCAGCTGCAGAGAAAGTGCAGTTTTTAATACCGCGATTGGTGTTATTAATTTATCAGCTTTAGATTTGACATATCTGAGGACTCACGATCAGTTCAGGAGGGAAGATCAGCTCCTGTGTCGGGTCAAGCGGCAGAAACTCTTCCTCATCAAACAACCGTGGCTTTTCCTGAAGGCGATGAAGAGGTTTTAAAACAAGCTTTATTCATTATTATAATGATTATAAGGGTGTGGTGGTGAAATTGGAGGAAGGTGAAATAATTAAATCTGGCCCAGCTTGACCCAAAAATGTCACCGAGAGGAAAGAGAAGGTGGAACACGAGAGGAGGAAAATAATATGGAGCCTAACTAAAGACAAGAAAAGAGACAACAACAAAGATAAATTCACTTGAACTCACATGCTCGGCTTCTTCAGCTCTCTCGTCTCCATTGAGGCAACAGTTTCCGGCTCCATTGGTTTGGCAGCAGTTGGCTTCCTGTTTTGATTTATACGGATGTCACACTGCACGCAGTCATTACACGTATCACACTTTCACATCGCGTGACATATTTTTATGACCGAGTAAAGGATTCTGCACTGATAAAGCCTTCCTGGTCTACTTGTTATTGCTTCTCCTGTTTTTCGCTTTGCTATCAGATCTGAAACTCCAATAAGCAGCCCTACGAATAGATGAGGATCTGAATTATGGAGCGTATTGGTTGTTGAGCTGAGCTTTGTACCTGACAGAAAGTCCTGCAGCCGTCAACAATGGGTCGATACCCAGTGCACCGACACAGATTACCTAAAAAAAAAAACACCACATCAAGAGGAAAAAGTTTTTTAAAACAAAATAATAATATAATTACATAATTACTTTATGTATTTTTATTTACGTCTGTCATTTGCAGGATAGTAGGAATTAAATGTATCTCATCTTTTTCTATATACAGCTTTTAGAGCTAGTAAACATAGAAATAATTAAGAATAACTGCCAAAAAGCAAATTAATTAGCAATTAGTTGTTAAATGTTGTGGTGGTATAACTATAAGAAGATGCAAGAACATGCAAACCAAAGTCTTTGATGAACTAAATGTGAGAGTATTTGGCACTGTGCTTTCCATGCTAGCTTGAAAGGCAACAGCTAAGATAGCAGCTAAGCTTTTATATTGTTTAGCCGAACAATTTGTTAGGATAATCTTCAGCATGGTTACTATGCAGCTCCCAGGTTGTCATGTTAACATTTAAAAAAACAAGTTACCATGACAACCTGTGAGTCTATAAATTGCTGTGATGCATCAAAGACCAGATGTCTAAGATGGAAGGCAGATAAAATATTCAAGATCAAAGCCACTTCTACATCTATGTATACCCGAACTTTCATGTTTACAGTCACTTGACCTTTGCATACAGCCAAAGACAAGACGTTCTATCACAACCGATTCGAAAGAGCTTTCAAGAACTTTCCGAACAAACTGCGATTTCCAAGCAGCAAGTTCACTTTGACACAATGGCTGAGAACTTTTACTTCCCTGTCTTTTCTGACAGGGATCCTCAAGTCATCAGAGGAAGTCAGCTCTCCATCATGACTTCCATCAACCTTTTGCAGCATACCTTCATGAGGATGAACATTTCGGAGGATGTCTGCTATCCACAAAGTCTTAAGACTTTTTCAATGTCTGTGGACTCTAAACGTAGCAATGCCCTCATCAAGACTGTAGAAAACAGAAAGAGGGCCTTTGCTGAAGTTTCCCAAATGAGAAAAGGGAGCCCAGACAGATCTTCACCTGCAAGAAAGAGGAGAAAGACCCTTTCTAGAACAGCTCAGGTGAAAAGGCGCTACAGTGAAATTTCACAGTCGCCTACAAGAATCCCAGACACTTCCTCGTTACCAAGGAAGAAGAGAATGGCAATCACTGCAAGGAGACCTGCAGTAAAAAGGCCCTTTAGTGAAATTTCTGAGGAGGAAACAACCTCTGAGGAGGAAACCACCTCAGAGGTCCCCTCCCCAGAAAAGAAAAAGAGGAGGATCACCATTCAGGAGTCTTCCACAATGATCCAGAGGATCGTGGCTGCAGGACCACCAGTTGGCAGAACATCAGACCTCACGTCAACAGAGACACTGCCAAAGGAAAGGACAGAGCCGAGGACAGTAACAAAGATCTGGATCATCGGGTCAAGTTACATCCTCAAGGGGAAGAGAGCAGCAAATCAATGCTACGGGAAGGACTTCGGGCTCAACGCCAATGTCAAATGGTTTGGCAAAGGCGGCATGGGCTGGAATGGAGTCCTTCGCTGTTTTTACAAAGAGCTGTCCAAAGAGAGTCCCCCTGACATTTTGGTCATCCACGCCGGCGGCAATGATCTGGGACTGAGGTCTGTCAAAGACCTTTCAACCGCCATGAAGAAAGACCTGATGCGGATCCACGCACAGTTTCCTGCCATGAAGATTGTGTACTCCTGCATCAACGAGAGAAAAGTCTGGCAATATGGAAGACCGGCAAAGACCAACCAGGACAGAAAGATAATCAACACATGGATGAAAAAGGCCGCTGGCAACTTTGGCTGTGAAGTTGTTGACCATCCTCTGCTGAAATATTACAACGACAAAATATTTCTGGCAGATGGCGTGCACTTCACAGACGAAGGAAACAACATCTTCTTGTCCAGCATCCACTGCGCCCTGAAGAAGATTATCCGGAAACATCACTAAATACCGGCCGAAAGAAATCTTCAAGAAGGGACCCTGGACCAAACTATTCATGTGTTATCCTGGAAAATGACATCTTCCAGTGACTTCTTGTCTCACAAAAATAATTACATAAATGAATTGCAAAAATAAAAAATTTAAAAAAGTGATTGTGTCCAGTGGTGCTTTGTCTTCAGGGACGAAACAGAGTTAAAAGTGGCATTTAAAATATAAAGTTAATTTGACATCCGCCCGGGTTGATTTTATAGACCTCCATGTTGGTTCAAAATGGGAAAATTGGATGATCTTTAGGGAAAACACAGGATCAAAAAACTGTATGTGTTCTTTGAATTTTCTTGTCTATTTTAAAAGTTTTTTCAATATAATAACATAATTGGTGTGAATGCTGAAAGCATTCAAACCGCATTATTTAATCATTCAAATTTCAAACAGGAACTTTTTAATGCAGTATTATAGGGTATTATTTAACTTTTGAATCCAATTCATGTCAGTTACAGTCTCTCCCACTTTTCCATCTATTCATACTTCTTCAACTGCTTCTTCATAATAATTCAAAAACCTTTAAATATTCCACATTTCCTCATTTCATTTCAGGCATCATTCAACTTTATTACTCAGCTATTCAGTTTAGCGCAAGCCTTTCATTCAATATGTCTTAAAATATTTCACATCCTTCATTTATTTCTTCATAAAAATTCAAAACCTTCAAATACTCCACATACTTCTTACATTTCAGGCTTCATTCAACTTCATTATCAGCTATCCAGTTTTATGCGTCAGCCTTTCAGCTTTCAGCATTCACACTGCAGTTTCTTCAGAAATTGCATTCTCTAGTTAGAATATGTATTTTTACTTAGGTCTGTTATTTGTTGGATAGTACGATTAAATTTCTTTTTTTTTCTTATGTACATACATATACAGGTATTAGAAATAGTAAACAGATAGAAATCATTAAGATTAATTGCTAATAAGCGAATTAATTAGCAATTAAATTCATTTAAATATGAGATTTTAAAGTAGCTTTAACCCACAAAAGAGTTTTTCATTGAATTTAACTTTTATTCCATTTAGTTCAGAATGAAAATGGATATTCTTACTTGTAGCTACTGCACCTTTTTTTATTTGTTTGTTTGTTATTGGTTTATTTACGAACAGAGGTCAAGATTCTGATTCTATGTCAGATTTTGGTCTTCATTCAGTCATCTGTGGACACAAACTATTAAACTGAGAGCACAAATTTGTAGTTTGACATCACAAATTACTAATTCGAGAGAACAACTTATAAAGTGGAGAGTAAAAATTATTTAACGAAGAGCACAATTACTAATTTGAGGGCGCAAATTATTAAATTTGGGCATAAATAAGTAATTCCGGAGCAAATTTTACTCAATCAGAAGCACAAATTATTCTCTCTGGAGCACAATGAGACTGCTCTTTGTGATGTTAAGAGTTTACATAAGAGGGTTTTTTTTTCCCGCAAAAGCTAACAGTTGCTAAATGCTGTGGCGGTATCCCTACAAGAAGATGCAATAAAGTGGAAACCAAAGTCATACGACACTAAATGACCTAGATGTGTATATGGTTAAAAGTACTTGGCACCTTGCTTTCCATGCTAGCTAGAAGGACCAAAATTTAAGATTTCATATTGAAAAGAGTTATATACTAAGCATGCTAAAGTTTAGCATACCAATTTGTTAGGCTAAACCTTAGCATTGTTATTATGCAACTCGCAGGTTGTCATGGTAACATTTTTTTTCCAAAATGTTACCATGACAACCTGGGAGACTATAGGTTATCATGATGTATCAAAGACCAGATATTCAACATCAAAGGCAGACCAGATGTTAAAGATCAAAGAAAGATCAAAGCCGCCTCTACATCTGTATATACCCCAACTTTCTCATTTAAAATCACTTGACCTTTGCATACAGCCAAAGACAAGACTTGTTATCACAACCGATTCGAAAGAGCTTTCAAGAACTTTCCGAACAAACTGCGATTTCCAAGCAGCAAGTTCACTTTCGCACAGTGGCTGAGAACTTTTACTTCCCTGTCTTTTCTGACAGGGATGCTCAAGTCATCAGAGGAAGTCAGCTCTCCATCATGACTTCTACCAATGTTTTGCAGCATTCCTTCATGAGGATGAACATTTCGGAGGATGTCTGCTATCCACAAAGTCTTAAGACTTTTTCAATGTCTGTGGACTCTAAACGAAGCAATGCCCTCATCAAGACTGTAGAAAACAGAAAGAGGGCCTTTGCTGAAGTTTCCCAAATGAGAAAAGGGAGCCCAGACAGATCTTCACCTGCAAGAAAGAGGAGAAAGACCCTTTCTAGAACAGCTCAGGTGAAAAGGCGCTACAGTGAAATTTCACAGTCGCCTACAAGAAGCCCTGATAGCTCCTCACCTGTAAGGAAGAGGAGAAAGATCCTTACAAGAACATCTCAGGTGAAAAGGCCCTACAGTGAAATTTCACAATCACTCAACAGAAGCCCAGACACTTCCTCACCACCAAGGAAGAAGAGAATGACAACCATTACAAGGAGACCTGCAGTAAAAAGGCCCTTTAGTGAAATTTCTGAGGAGGAAACAACCTCTGAGGAGGAAACAACCTCAGAGGTCCCCTCCCCAGAAAAGAAAAAGAGGAGGATCACCATTCAGGAGTCTTCCACAATGATCAAGAGGATCGTGGCTGCAGGACCACCAGTTGGCAGAACATCAGACCTCACGTCAACAGAGACACTGCCAAAGGAAAGGACAGAGCCGAGGACAGTAACAAAGATCTGGATCATCGGGTCAAGTTACATCCTCAAGGGGAAGAGAGCAGCAAATCAATGCTACGGGAAGGGCTTCGGGCTCAACGCCAATGTCAAATGGTTTGGCAAAGGCGGCATGGGCTGGAATGGAGTCCTTCCCTGTTTTTACAAAGAGCTGTCCAAAGAGAGTCCCCCTGACATTTTGGTCATCCACGCTGGCGGCAATGATCTGGGACTGAGGTCTGTCAAAGAACCTTTCAACCGCTATGAAGAAAGACCTGATGCGGATCCACGCACAGTTTCCTGCCATGAAGATTGTGTACTCCTGCATCAACGAGAGAAAAGTCTGGCAATATGGAAGACCGGCAAAGACCAACCAGGACAGAAAGATAATCAACACATGGATGAAAAAGACCGCTGGCAACTTTGGCTGTGAAGTTGTTGACCATCCTCTGCTGAAATATTACAACGACAAAATATTTCTGGCAGATGGCGTGCACTTCACAGACGAAGGAAACAACATCTTCTTGTCCAGCATCCACTGCGCCCTGAAGAAGATTATCCGGAAACATCACTAAATACCGGCCGAAAGAAATCTTCAAGAAGGGACCCTGGACCAAACTATTCATGTGTTATCCTGGAAAATGACATCTTCCAGTGACTTCTTGTCTCACAAAAATAATTACATAAATGAATTGCAAAAATAAAAAATTTAAAAAAGTGATTGTGTCCAGAGTTAAAAGTGGCATTTAAAATAAAAAGTTAATTTGACATCTGCCCGGGTTGATTTTATAGACCTCCATGTTGGTTCAATATGGGAAAATTGGATGATTTTTGGGGAAAACACAGGATCAAAAAACTGTATGTGTTCTCTGAATTTTCTTGTCCATTTTAAAAAGTTTCGTCAATATAATAATATAATTAGTTTATGGATTTTTACTTAGGTCTGTTATTTGTAGGAAAGTAGGAATTGCATGCATTTCCTTATATCCATTTTATTAATTGCTAATAAGCAAATTAATTAGTAATGAAATATATTTAAATATGAGATTTAAAACAGTTTTTCATTTAATTTAACTTTTACTCCATTTAGTTGAGAATGCAAATGGATATTATTACTTTTAGCTACTGCACCTTAGTGTTTTATTGTTACAGCATTTTTAAAAATACTGTACTCATTTTTATACGGTGAAACAGAAAAAATATGTCTGATCGTGGTCTTCAGTCATTTTAGAGAAAACTTACAGTACATCTACTACATCTTGCTGTTTTATTGAAGAAAAAGTACAAATCCACATAAAACTTCGTGACAATTTCATAGCAATCTGTCAGGAGTTAGTCGATTGATTTTGGCTAGTTTTTACCTCCCAAAGCTTCGTTGATGTCGTCCATGGTGGGCTGAGGTTTGTTCCTCAGTAGAGTATACATGGACATTACCATCCCCGGGGTGCAGAAGCCACACTGGGAGCCGTGAGCCTTCGCGATTCGCTCCTACAAAGCATAAAACTGCTTTGAAACTTTGCATTTTCATCTTTGGCTGGATGGGCTTTTTAATTAAACAGGAAGCTTGGTTTTATTTGGAAATTGTGAAAAACTGACACAACTTCTTGCCTCTGAGATATCACACAGTGATATTCCTGCATTTATGGACAACACTGTGACTGAGCTTTATTCAGGTAAGGCCGACGCAGCGCTGACCTGAACCGGGTGGATCCTGGTCCTGGTGCTGCCGACGCCCTCCACCGTGGTGACGGCGGCTCCGTGAAGCTGGCAGAGCGGCAGCAAGCAGGCGTTGGCGGAGTAATGGCTGAAGGTGTGGTGAAGGGAAACTGTGTGGATGGATCTGACACTTACAGCCCACAAAACATTTCAGATAATAAAACCTGTACTGGTGCTACAGCTGCGAAAACTACAGTGACTTTTACTAGAACAGCTTCTGATATCACTGGTACTGCAAATTTATTTTCTCTTTTCTCTCATTAATTGCATTTTTTGAGGGTCACAATTAGACATTAATTTTACTGCTTCTGCTGCTGCTTTTAGTGTTACTAGTGATGCTACTGGCAGGACTTACAGCTTATTATTACTGCAAAGAAAACTACTTTAGATACTATCTCTACTACTGCAAGGTAAGGTTGACAGTAATCGTACAATCATGCACAAAAATTCAGTGTGTACATACGTGTGTTTTCCACTTGGATGTGTGTGTTTGTGACGGATTAGTTCTCCTCTGTGAGAAGCGAGGCAGATGTTTCACTCTCGGATCCAAACCACTCTGACAGAGAACAAGCTCACATTCAAACACCCCCTTGTTTTCTTAAAAAAATCGAGTCGTGTTTGTAAAATGGCGATAGTGTTTGCCGTTTTGGAATTTAACCAACCGTGTTCGTGGCCGAACAAATTGATTTTCCACTCCATGTTGTGCCCCATTGTGACAAATACTGACCTTGGCGGGAGTTCAGCAGACATGGATCATTTAGTTTAATCAGAAACACAAGTTTAAGAAATGTTTCCTGTCTAAATCATGATTTTTATTTATGATGATTTTTTTTTTAGTAAGTTATAGTTTATAATCCCAGCAGAGAATTTCCTAAACTTCCCTCAATGATTATGAACACTTATAAATAAAAAGGGTCCGTTAATATTTTTTATAATAAATATGCTTAACAGTATCCAATCATACAAAATATGGACTTTCTCCTGTTTATGTATATGTTATGGTTTTTCAAATACTTTGTTTGTTTTGATGCGTTAATACTTCGTCTGATATTGTGGCAGTTTTTCTTTACAATATTTCAAGCCAACTGTATTAAAATGACAAATCCTGATCCACAAATTTGAACAAAGTGATTTTTATACAATGGAGAAGGAATCATTTTATGCAGCAGAAATATGTAACTTGTAAATAACTTATAATCATCTTGCAGCCCCGAAAAGGTGTCTTTCAAACCTCTGAGGCGTTTCATCATGAAGGATACACGATGGTTTTGGTGACGGGATGGTAGCGCGACACCATGATCGTGCACGCCCCACAGCCTCCGCCGCCGCAGCTGGACTTCGTGCCAGTCAACCTCACTGAAGTCGCAGTCAAGGATGTAAACAGCCCACGTCAACATTTAATTCAATCAATTAAAGAAAAAAAAACATATTTGTGAGGGTGATCTGAAGGATACGCTTCTCCCTGAGAAAGGACAGCAGCATGGTCTCAGGGTCTGCATGGTCCTCTGTCACCTGGTGTCACAGATGGAGAAAGATTTCATGACTTTACTCTTAACTACAACTCCAAAGATTTACAGAAAACAGAGAAGAACTGCAGCTGACTATTACTTTCATTATCGATTATTTTCTCAGTTAATCATTTAGTCTCTGAAATGCAGATCATGGTGTCCCAGAGCCCAAAGTGATGTCTTTAAATGTCACATTTTGTCTGATAAACAGCCAAAAAAACCCAAAAATGTTTCCTTTAATATTATGTATGTTCGGAAAAAAAGCAGGAAAACCTCACATTTGAGAAGATTAATCCATACACAAACTCCTCCCTGCAAAAACTCCTTCTGCCATATCATTAAATTTAAAAGCTATTTCTTGTAATTTCCCATCTAATGCTGATTTTTCTCACATTTTTCTGGGTTTGAGTCGTGGAGCTAGACAAGAAGGTACAATCTCATCCCATAAACAACTAATGTGTAATGTGTAATGAACGTTTTTATGACGCCACTTTAAAATGTCTGAAAGGTTTTGCACGTCTATTTTCAGTGATATCTGTTCTACTACCAAAATTAATGAGTTTAGCTTTATATTTTTTGCTTATCCTATTACTATTATTAAGTTTACTGTCCAATAGTGCAAGTTTATTACAATACATTTACTCAAGTACTGGACTTCAGTACAATCTGAGGTACATATTCAACTACTTTATACTTCTACTCTAAGTATAAAGACAGATTACAGTCCAATATGCAAGTATATATACAAAAGAGCTCCACCTTTACCTTTATATAATTTACTTTTTGATAGATGCCAATAGTTTTGTACTTTTACTTGCATGATATTTTGATTACTTCTTCCATCACTGCCAGTTTACTATTAAATGTTTTTAAACTGAAGTTATTTGCTCAGTGATGCATTCATATGAACTGCAAACTGCAAAAAGCTTATAAAGTTTTTGAAAGTTGGTCATATTTTTTCAGCCTGGTTCCAGCTAAAGGACAGCTGTTGGAGCTTTAATTTGTTGACCTCTCACCCTTTTCCGGCACAGAATCTGAAGGGTCACAAATTTTCCCGCAACACCTTTTAATGAAACGACGACTTGGGGAAGGTTTTCGTTTAATTTGAGACTCTATTTTATAGGTGAAAACTTCTCTGCGGCTTAAAAACTGAGATTTGTGGTGGAAAAAAAACACACAAATTAAAAGTAGCTGCAAGTCGACAAGCTGTTTGAGAGTTAAATGTATAAAAACGTACCTTTTTCCCGTTGATAAAGAAGCACAACATATCTCCTTTCCTGACAGACATGTTTCCAGACTTTGGCAGCAAAAATATAAAATACACGTCAATCTATAACATTTCCGCCTTTGGAGATTTTCAAAATAAGATCTAACATTAGCCTGACATTTAAAAATAAGACTATTTTTATGTCCAAGGCTAAAGTGGTACTTTGCTTTAGAAGTTAAGTAAGCATATACACTTGTATATACTGTACATAACCACCAATTGCATGTATATAAAGTAATCTATTACATAATTCATTTGATTTGTGTGATTTGTGTGTACTGTACTCTTGTTTACTATTAACTGTTTGTCTTTTGCATATATTTAGTTGTTTATTGTTGCTTTTTACATAAATGTGCATGCATTTGTTCACCCACTTGTATGTACATTATAGTTTTTTGCCATGTTTATTTGTGCAGAAATACAGAAGCAAATGCACCACAACAAAACAATAACACAAGAAAATAATTCAGCAAAATAGAAAATAATGGGATAAAAAGTCACTCCTCCACAACCTAACTCTTCAGACTTGACAGTTAGTTTGAATATGTCGTACTTACTTTTAATTGCAAAAACTTTTAGTGTGTATGTGATATTTTCCATCCACAATAAAATTGGTGGAATGGAAGTTTCATGCAAAACAAGTCACAATTTAAAATTCTTGTGACATTTATATTTGACAGTTCTTTACAGGAAGAGTGAAAACATCATGCTTTTATATTTGATGCAGTATCAGCTGACTTCCTGTCTCACACTGTCAGACTTCTCTTTTCCAGAGAAACGCCCACATATGAACTTAACCGACCCTGTAACCTGAAACATAACCTACATTTGAAGGAAGTGGACAGAATAAAAACACAAGAAAATTAATATTTTACTGTGTCATATTAACTGTAATTCTAGTTTGGTATCTTTGTGTGTTTTAAATAGTTTCATTATGATCAAATAACTGAAGCAAAGTGACTTTTATAAAACAAGTCGTATTGTATAATAATTAACCTGGACTCTGCTCCTGTTGACAGGTAAGTTAAGTTTTATTACATTACATTATGACAATATTAAATCTATGAGATATTTATCTCATGACATCCGACTTTTCTAATCATGTTTAAAATAATATAAATCATTATTTTAAAGCCCTATATGCATACATAATTTAAAAAAAGTAGGTGAAGCAAACAAAATAGAACTATACCTTCAAAATAAACACTGATATGATTTTGATGATATGAACATATAATCTTTAGTTACATGTGACTTATCACAATCAATATATCTAATATATAAACAATGGTCTACTTTTGTGCAAATAAGAGGCTTCATCCTTCACAGTAATCATATCCTAAATAATATGATAATGTCACAATATTTACCTGCATAATAACAAGGCTGCTGTCAGACAGAGTGCAGGAGATGTGTCTTACCACAAGAGGGAGCAAAAGAGTAGAAAGTGCAGAGAAGAAGCACCAATATAAAGAGTTGTTGTTGTTTTTTTTTTACTGTTTTATGTTAATGTGAGATAATTAATAAATACAGACTCAGCTGTTGATGATTATTACACCCCTTACCTTGTACTGTAATAACACAGAATGCAGGAACCTCAGTTATATGGCACAATTCACAATCAATTGCAACTAGGTATTGAACATTGAATTAAATAAAAAAAGAATGTGGTTGATTTAAAAAAATAAATCAGAGAGATCTGAGAAAAATATATATAATTTATAATAAATAATGAATTGAAAATGTTCCTAGGGCATAACATCGAACTATGTGGAATATAAATGTGTGCCTAACATATGCTGACCTCAATGTACAGAGGTAGATTTCAGTGATCTATTTTTGTAATGTAATGTCTCCTCCATAATGAAAGTAAAAAGGGAAAACTAATAAAAACATGCTCATAGGAAGACAATTTCTTATGTGTTTCCCAGCCAAGTCCCCACAGACTGAGCTACTGCCTCCCCATGTATGTTGGATGCTTAAACCCATTGGGGTTATGTCGATTTTCCTAACTTGTTTTAAACCATTGTTTTAAATATAAATCAATAAATTGACAAAGCAAGGCCAGTTTAATTGTGCAGCACACATTTCACACAGAGACAATTCAGCATGCTTTAAATAAAACTAATGAAAGAAAAGAGCAATGAGAAATAAGATGAAAGTGAAATAAACATGTAACATGAAACAATAGGATTAGGCTTGTACAACTTGTGCAACTTGTCTGTCAGATATGTTTTTTTTTTTCCATGCTATCTCCCTCCCTTTGTTAATTGCAGCAGCGTTTCTGCAGCTGAGAAGAAGCTCTCGCTCTACTTTTTTCTTGCACTATCTTCGACTTGAGGTTTAATTGGGAGACAGCATTAGTTCAAGCAAGGCTTTCTCGAGTCAGCCTGGCTTTCTTTAGCTACTTTGATGGAATACCCCCTGTTCACTTCCTCCTTTACTTCATGTTTACTTCCTACTTCCCATTTAATTACCTTAACATCCTATGTACTACCCATTTACTTATTGTTTACCTCCTTTATTACTTCCTTACTTCCTGTCTTCTTTCCTTTACTGCCTGAGGGGTTTTCCACAAAACTGGATTAAGGGAAAGCCTGGCTTATTTGAATCCCCACTGAGTAACCATGGTGACTTATACCGCAGAACTTGCCTGCTCCGGGGCAGGCTTATTGGCGAGCCACTTTCACTGTCTCCACAATCAAGTCAGTGAAACCTCTGTTATATGGCACAATTCACAATCAATCGCAACTAGGTAAATGAATTAAATAAAAAAAGAATGTGGTTGATTTGAAAAAATAGAATCAGAGAGATCTGAGAAAAATATATATAATTTATAATAAATAATGAATTGAAAACGTTCCTACGGCATAACATCGAACGATGTGGATATAAATGTGTGCCTAACATATGCATACCTCAATGTACAGAGGTAGATGTGTCATGAAACTTCAACACAATATTTCAGTGACCTATTTTTGTAATGTAATGTCTACCTCCATAATGAAAAGTAAAAAGGAAAACTAATAAAAATGTGCTCATAAAAAACAACTTTGCATGTATTGTGCAATTTTAATGAACACATGTGTGACGAAAGTTGTGTTGAATTAGTTTTATTAATTAATTCACTCATGTAGTTCCAGCTGTGGACAGAAAACAAAGAACATTAAATACACCTTCTGCTTACATCCTTCTCCAGTTTCATTATCTCCAGCTTCACCTTTTTTATTTGCAGCCTCTTGTATTTCATTTCAGCCTCTGACACTCCATGTTCAGCTTTTCACTTTCAGTAGATGAAGTTTACATCTATGTACAGCAGCACAGGATGTCCTGTGACAGAGGAAATGCGTGTGAGTAACTGAGTATGTAGGTGGTAACAGTAATATGAATACTGTGCAGTATAATATGCAGTAGGGTGTTTGGGTGATAATTAGGCCTATTAGTATAGAATAGGTAGACTGCAGACACATCCAAACCATTTCACATTTGAGCTGACCTCTTTACCTTTACCTTACCTCTGGTATTTCTGTGTCTGCAGACTTAGTCTCTTCATCGAAGGCTTGAGATGTTTGGGGCCATCTAACTGCAAACAGAGGAACAATGCAGTTGTTGAAGTAGGAGAACACAGAATAACATGAAATGCACAATATTTTATTTAAATAAGAAAAAAATCAAAAGAGAGATTTTCAGGTGGAGGTTCTCCACCAGTGTTAGAGGCCTCTGTCTGTTTTTTGGTGGCTACAGTGCAACATATTTACAGCTCAACACCTTTTTGGACAAACACATTTCTTTATAGGCTACTTACCACTCTGACAGATGTTTTTGTATTTACTTCCTCTTTTACTTCCTGTTTACTTCCTTCTTTACTTCCTCTTTTACCTCCCATTTACTGGTAAATTGGGAGTGAAAAAAGATGGTAAACAGCACGTAAAAAGGAATAGATAGGAATGGTCTTATGTTTGGACTTTTATCCTTCATTCTTTCTACCTGCCCTGAGTGCAAAGTCACAAGCAGTCTTAACTGAAAATACAATGACTGTAAATATATAATTGGTGTCACTGAGGAATTTGTCCAACTTGGACACAAGAAAGAATTATTGGATTACAGGTCTGTAGGCTTTACCAACAGAGATGTTCGATGGAAGAATGCTTTGTTTAAAGTGCTAACTTGAAAACAACAGGAAAGAGTCCACAAAGCTGCTTCTTGTGGTGGCACTTTCTGCCCTGTTTTATTTGGATATTCATTATCCACTTCCAATTTTATTTGGGAGTGCTCAAGATAGCATATTTAGGCTTCCTTATGAGCTAAGGGCACTATACAGGTGGAGCAATGGGAAAGCATATGGAGAGCTTGAAAATTTCTTCCATTTTGGCAGCAAATTGGGTCTTGTTGGCACAGTAAGCCTGCACAGATACCTCTGGTCATCACAGTTAAGTCGATATTTTATGTTTTGGTCAGGTTTGGATTTTCATTGTTCAGGTTTTGTGCCTGTTAGCCGTGAGTTGGAGTTACAAGCATCCTTTCCTGAAAATACAAATATTTTAAGTATACTCTGTCAGTGTCACAATGGTGTCACATAGGCATTTATCTAACCCAGACACACTTGTGTGCCTTGAAAAACGATCCATTTTGAGTCCAAATTGGGCCTCACTGGCACCGTAGATTGTGAGTTCAAGTCTCACACGGGGCAGCTGTTTTCATATGTCTTTACACAGAAACAATTAGCATTACAGGTGTGAAGGCTTTACCAGGAAAGATGTTCGATGGATGAAGGCTTTGCGGTAAGTGCTGACTTGAAAATTCAGTCTAAATGCTGGATAATAATGGAAAGGAGTCCACAGTGATGCTTTTGGTGCTCACAGTTGAGTGAACAATTTCCATCTTGCTTTGTTTGGATACTCATCACCCCTCCTTGAAAAGCATCCTTTCCTGAAAATGCATCTAAGTACACTCTGTCAGTCAGTGTCATGATGCTTTAGCCAAGGAGATTTTCAAACTGAAATATGCACACTTTTTGGGCCTCGTTGGCGCAGTCGGCAGCGCGTCAGTCTCATAATCTGAAGGTCGTGAGTTCGAGCCTCACACGGGGCAGCTGTTTTCATATGTATTCACCCAGAAATAAGTTGGTCTATAGGCTTTGCCAGGAAAGATGTTCGATGGATGAATGCTTTGTGGTAAGTGTTGACTTGGAAACTTGGTCTAAATACTGGACAACAATGGAAAGGAGTCCACAGTGATTCTTCTGGTGGCCGCAGTTGATTAAGAAGCCATCAACTTTGGCTGCACACACGGGGCAGCTGTTTTCATATGTGGTCACCCAGAAACAAGTTGGATTATAGGTCTACAGGCTTTACCAGCAAAGATGTTCAATGGAGGAATGCTTTGTAGTAAGTGCTCAACAACAATAAGGAAAGGAATCTTCAGAAGATGTTGCTGGTACTTACAGTTGAGTAGGTGTTTTCCCCTTTCCTCTCTGCAGTCTTATTTCACTCCTTCTAGCTTTACATACTGTTGGTCCTGAGTGCTCCTCAGATATGCTGCTCTTTACTCTCCATGTCTCATCTTCACAATTTACAAAAGATGTTTATCTCTGTGTGGTGAGAAGTGCTAATATTCTGGTTATCAATTACTGCATACCTGTAGAGGAAGCTCCTGTGATGTTTACAACACAAAATTGTGAATTCGATTCAGGCCCTTTTTTTAAATAGGTCAGACTTGTGCTCATTTAACCTCAGAGCACTAGGCCACTGTATAAAAAAGTTATATTAGTCATTTAAAAAATATAAGAAATGTTAGCCTACATATGCATTTTTTTCCAAGTGCATTACAAATCAGTTCAGCTGACTATTCAGGAAGAAGTTAGAGTGAGTGAAGGGAGTTAATGAAAGTTTCTAATGCTTCTGGAAAAAAACTGCTTTTTGAAGAGTTTTGATGTGATTATTACCACATTAAAGTAGCTGATGCTTTAAAATTATTAACATTAACGAAACGTAGGCTGTAAATCTTTTTTGACTTATTTGCCTTCTATGTTTGAAGCCTGAAAGAATTTACCTCTTCATAGCACGTGTTTGTGTTTTTGTGTGTATTAGAAAGACAGACCAGGCTCAGGGTGAAAAATTTACTTTATTGGGTAAGATTGGAGATTTTGGTTTGTGAAGGTCTCTAATTCCCATACCTGTAAGTGGTGTCCAGTAACCTGTATACTACAGACTTGAATAGGTCAGCATTTTGATGTTTTTTCCCATCTAAACATCAAAGTAAGACTCTTTCATTAGTGAAAGACAAAACTAGAAATGCAAAATGCTTTCACTGCCTCCATTGTTTGTCTTTCTATTATATCACTTGGCTGACGTTTCACCTGTGCAGGTACACTACCAGTCAAAAGTTTGGGCACACCCTCTCATTCAATGGTTTTTATTTATTTTCTTTATTATTTTTGATATTGTAGATTAATACTGAATCAAAACTATAAAAGAACAAATATGGAATTATGTAGTTAAAGAAAAAGTGTAACCAGAATATGTTTTATATTTTAGATTTTTCAGAGTAGCCACCTTTTGATTTGACAGTCTCAAACACATTAAGAGGGCAATAAATTCTACAAACGAACCCTTGGAAAGGCACACCTGTTAATTGAAAACCATTCCAGGTGACCACCTCATGAAGCTGATTGAGAGAAAGCCAAGAGTGTGCAAAGCTGTCATCAAATCAAAAGGTGGCTACTTTGAAGAATCTAAAATATAAAACATATTCTGGTTTGTTTAACACTTTTTTCTTTACTATATAATTCCATATGTGTTCTTTCATAGTTTTGATGTCTTTCAGTATTAATCGTACAATGTAGAAAATAATAAAAAATAAATAAAAACCATTAAATGAGAAGGTGTGTCCAAACTTTTGACTGGTAGTGTAGTTAGCAGCAGTCAGAAACCTGGATAAGATGGACCTGTACATGCAAAAGTATCCTGGTTTCTTTCACAGTGCTCTGGCTTGCATATTCAGGTTTCTCAAAACTGGTGAGTGGTAATAAGCAGTTATGAAAATGAGGGTTTATTCTGGAAAGAAGTCACTATTGAGTGTGCGTTCACTCTGTTGCTCCTGTAGGAAGCTGCAGTGATTATACTGTTCATACTCACATTGACTGTGACTGGTCCTCATAAAGAGGCTTGAACTACTAAATGTGATGTGTCATTTTGTTTATAATATTAAAATAACAGGAACAATCACTATATAAGGTAACACACCAAACCCAACACAATGTTTGTTCCCATATATGATATTTTTGCTATAATATTATGTAGACTTAAATCACCATTGGTCAAAAGGAAAACATCAGGAGTTTTTGAGGTTTATAAATATTTGAATTAATTTTAAATTGGAGCAGATCTGTGGTTATCCCAGGAAAACGCTGTCTAAACTCCTTATCAGCAGAATCTGCAGCTGTCCAGGAACAGTCTTGACATTCAGGTTGAACGTTTACAGAAAGCATGGCTTATGTCTCTCTATTTACTTTCTGCGGTTGCAACATTACGCAACCTTTGGAATCAGACTTCAGAGTGGAACTTTCCCATTGCCCGCCCTCCTCTACAGGTGCATGTGATGTGTTTATGGATAGCCATGATGCTGACATGTTGGAAGTGCTCTGACAGGTGTGTCACCACTCTTTGACATTTCCTCCCCTACACTTGGGTCGTCATACCTGCTGTTATGTGTTTAACCTGAAAATCTGTTGCCAGAAGGCAGGCACGAAGACAGACAGGTATCTGAAGTGATTAAGATGTGTGTAGGGGATTTGAATGACCTATAACCAACAGGTACAACGAGCTGTTGTTATATGAGGAGATGGTTCAACTTGATCTTTGTGTTAGGACTTGTTTCAATGATTAGCTTGCTATCCTGTTAGTGAAAATGTTATTTGAAAACAGAAAACTGAGGCTGAAACTTCTCTAGATACTGAGGAAAATCAGTCTTACTTATTTAGAGTGTACAGCATCACAATTGTGTCGTAGAGGCATTTATCCAACCCAGACACACTTGTATGCTTCGAAAAACCATTCGTTTTGACTCCATACTGAGCCTCATTGGTGCAGTAGGCAGTGGGGTCAGTCTCATAACCTGAAGGTCGTGAGTTTGAGTCTCACACGGGGCAGATGTGTTCACCTGGAAATAATTGCAACTATGGGTCATCAGAGATGCTTTACAGACAAATTGCCTTGTGGTAAGTTCTGCCTTGAAAACACTGGTTAAATGATTGACAACAAAGGAAAGTAGTCCACAGAAGACACCTCTAGTGCTGGAAATGTCTCTAGATGCTGAGGAAAATCAGTCTTATTTATTTAGAGTGTGCAGGAGCAAATGTTGGATAAAAGTTTAATAACTTACAAATTAACCAACAATGAGAAAATCATTCAATCCATTTATATAGCTGATTTCATACAACAGACATTGATTAATGTGCAATATGTTACAATATAGGGCATACATGACAAAGACATACGATAAAAACTTACATATATAAAAACATGCAAGGAAAGATAAAACATATATTATTTGCAGGTATTACAATGAAAATGAATTAATGAACACAGTTGTAGCAGAGCTTAGCTTATAAGGAATTAATTAATGATGTCTGAGGGCACCATGGGCGACTGATTTGATCTGGATACAGTGAGGAGACCTTTTACCCTGTTCTCACTCTACATACACAGAAGAGATCCACACAATTTAAAACAAATAAAGCAGCTCGATAAGACAAAAATAAGCATTAATCAACTATGTACATATACAAAAAAGTATCAAAGTATAAATGTAGTGTTAAAATATAAATACATGTATAGAAAAACAATAACAAAAACAGTTACATGTAGACAGAAAGACAGGCAGTTTTTTATACATGAGGTGTATAAAATATCTGTCAGGTGTGTAATCAGTGAGCAAATAAAAGCCAGGAAAATAGCTCCGGTTTGGAGCAGAAAATTATATTGTTTAGTTATGTTTCACAGCTTGTTTACAGTAGCACTTCACAAACAGTGAGGTCCAAGAAAATAAATAAACACAACCCTGAGCCTCATGCTGCTGTCACTTGCTTTGTAAATATTGTAAAACGCACAGTCCCACCAAGGACATTTGCTTCAAGTGTTAAATACTTCGGTGAACCGCCCACTTTTGTAATGTAATTATATAAAAATATAAATATGGGCTGTTTAAGTGATGTTTCAGTTTATAAAACGATAATATCTAAATAAAAATTAGAAAAATAGTCTACACTGTGTGAGTAGGGAAATACGTGGATTGTTGGAATTTCCGATTCAGCAGCTGAGCCTGAACGTTGCTTCGCGCATGCGCGGTGTCAGTGTTTGCGTCCCTCCTCCCTCCGCGGACTAACAGCCCGTTAGCCGCCGCAGCTCGCCGGCGATGAGACAGCAAACACGGGCACGGAAAGACGCTCCGGGACGGGCTTAGCGAGCACTCTCCACCGCCGCAAACACAGGCGTTCGTCAAAAGAGACTGTGTACTGAACGCAGAGGAGGTTGACCCTCCGCTGGGGCTCGCTTTTAAGTGTCGGAGGTAGGCGGAAAGAGGAAGACTGACGCCCGGGAGAGGGGATGGATGCAGCGGCTGCTGTCCTGCGACACACACCGGCCGGCTAAAGAAGCTCCGGGACTCGCTTATAAAACCACCTGAGGGCACCCAAACTACCCGGGACTACTATTATATCTAAGTGACTTTAATGCCTGCAAATAAATAATCGTATTTATGAGTAAAAATGCGCTATAAGTTGTAAAATAAAGCGCGGCTAGCCGCTATTATTTAAGCTAACCAACGGCTGTCTGAAAATTGGCTTTGTTTGTTTACTTCGCTAAAAACAGCGTGTTTATGTATTTGTGTCAATGTGTGTATTAAGAAGAGGGACTCTGCTTATAAGCTAACTTATTTTAAAAAGAAGGATATAAAACATCCCGGATTTGGACTTATGGCCGGTTAGTGGCGCGCAGCTGTCCGTGTTAGCCGCCCGCTTCTCGGCCTTTTCCGGAGCTCCTCGACGGTAAAGATGCACCACCAGGACTTCTCCGGTGACCCGCCCGGTACCGGGAGCAGGAAAACGGCGTACCACTTCAGGAGAGGTAGCAGCGGCACGTCTGCCTCCGGTGCGGGAGGTGCTGGAGGCGGAGGAGGAGGGGTTGGAGGAGGAGGCGACAGCGATCCCCAGCCTGGCTCTCCCTCCCCCGGGCTCCACCACCAGCAGCCTCCGGGCCAGGCAGCCGGAGCTCAGGTTAAGAAGAAGAGCGGCTTCCAGATCACCAGCGTCACTTCGGCCCAGATCAACGTGAGCGGCAACAACAGCCTGGCGGACGACACCGAGAGCTACGATGACATGGATGAGTCCCACACAGAGGACCTGTCCTCCTCTGACATGCTGGATGTTTCCGCCTCCAGAGCCACGGACACCGGGGTGCCAGAGAGGAGCTCCTCTGATGAGACCTTGAACAGCCTCCACGGGGTCGACACACCAGGACTCGTGTCCCCCAACGAGCCGATTCACCCTCACGCCCTCCCTCAGGGGTCTCAGCAGCACGCCTCAATGGTCAATGGGACTGTGCATCAGCATTATTACCCCCAGCAGCCCAGCCAGAGCCACCACCATCGCTCTGATAGCTTGGGCGGAGGTGAGGCCTCATCGCAAGCTCTACCCGTTGCTCCTTTGGCCTCCAACGCCGGGCCCAGCCAGACCCAGAGGCCGCCGGCGTTGGATAACATTAAGGCAGCCCAACCGTCAGCCCCAGTTGGTGGTGTTGTGGCCCCTGATCCAGGCAGTTTGAACGTTTCCAATGTGTCGGCCGCCGCTCCTCCATCCGGGCCTGCAGGTTTTGATAACACCAGCGGACAGGTAGCTCCCGGGCCGTCTGCTCAGCCCCAGCACACCCAAACTCAGACAGCCACTGGCTCTCGTTTCAGGGTGGTCAAACTAGACACTAACTCTGAGCCGTTCCGCAAAGGAAGATGGACTTGTACAGAGTATTATGAAAAGGAAGTTCCTCATCCAACAGCGACAGAGGCACCAAAAGGCGCAGAGGTGGCTGCAGAAAGTGAAGCAGGCAACACTGGGATTGGTACCGTGCAGCCACCTCACACACTGCAGCCCTATCAGCCACCGAGCCAGGACTTCACAAGTCCACAAGCAATGCAGAGCCCGCCACAGGGACTGGCCCAAACCACTCCTCTGACCTATGTTTCACCCCAGGATGTTGTTGGCGGGGCTCACTTGCAGAAACCAGTGGCACCTCTCCCGACAGCGACAGCCCAAGCAGGTGTAAGTCAGCTGCCCCCTGTGATCCCTCAGCAGTTGCCCTATGCTGTGGATCCCCACCAGGCTCAACCACAGGGAGGTTACCCTGCACCTCAGCTCCACACTGGGGTCATGGCTCCTGGAAGCGTCCGACAAGCCGGACTTTATTCAGCCCACTGCTCCCTTCCAGACCCAGGTCCAGCCTCCGCACGTCACAGCGGGGATGTCTGTGACACCCGGACCAGGTGTCCTGGCACAGCAGCCGGTCAGCATCACTCAGCAGCTGCCCCACCAGGGTCAGGTAGTTCCACCTGCCCAGGCAACTTTCACAGGACAACCACAGACGCTCCCAGCTCAACAACAGCCACAAGCCCAGCCTGCCTCTTCCACCACCGTCCCAGTGGCGGCCACCCACGGGACCCCCTACATGCCTCTGACTGCTGTCCTCCAGCCTCTTCTCACACCCGGCGCCACCTTCAGCCAGATCCCTGGTGGAGGGAGCTCCATTAAAACCTCCCAGCTGGAGGATGCCCAGAAGCTGCTGTTCCAGCACCAAGGCCTGCTGGGGCTGCCCAGGTTCGGGGTGGCAGCAGGTGGAGAGGGGACTGCGGAGGCTGCAGGAAGTCTGGCCCACATGGGGATGTCAGCCGAGGCCAGCGCCTTCATGGCTGCCGCTGCCGGCCTCAGGACTCAGCACGCTGAAGGAGAGGAAGACAGGTGAGGATGGACGGCCTGTGCTGCCAGCTATTTATTCATATGTTAACTGTTTTGCTGATGAAGTTTTTAAAGTATTATTCTATCACAAATAGTTTATTTTGCAGTAATCTTGAAACAGGTGTTGACTTTTAAAGGCAAATGTCATTTTCACCACCATAACTGCATCTCTGCTTGTAACAACATCCTGAAACTGCTCCGTTTAGACGTAAAAGTCCAGTGTCAGGTTCAGGTTGCCCTGTCAGCTTTCAGGGGACTGGTCAAACAGCTCACTGGACATAGCTGTTTTTAAAAAATATCAGTGCTGGAATAGAAGCGGTGGAGCTGCTGAGTCACCGAGTGAGCTGGTGACTCAGCAGATGCTCTGCCCTCACCGACCCCCCCCCCCCCGTTATCACTCATTCACCTCTGTTAGCTCAGGAATCGTTTGTGTCAGAAAGGCTACACATTGCCTTGCGCTATCTGCCCCGTCTCATTCAGAGTGTGGATCTTCTTTTCCCCCGATCACCCCTTTAGGTTCAGTCTTTTATTAGACACTGGATCTGTTGATTTGTTCCACCCTTGAGGGATCTGTGCAATGGTTTATTTATGTGCACAATTACTCAATCCTTTGTTCCTGTTTGGTTTGCTGCTCAGAAGCGGTTATTGCAGCTGCAGGTAGTTTCTAAAAACGCAAAAGTTGGTCTAAAAAGAGTCGCTGCCCTGGAAAAAAAACACCTCTCCTGCCCCATTTGAAGATCACTCTGTGCTTTAGAGACTGCAGAGGGCCTGACGAGGAGTTGTGTTGCATGAATGTGACAAACCGTCGCTGCAGAGAAGTGGAGCACTGTTGTGACAGCAGTGTAGTATTACCACCGCACTGTCCTGTGTTCTGGTTTAGCAGGAGATTCATGTTGTGAGTACAACAATAATGCCTGCAGGGCATGGAGGAAGTTCGACTGTCAGCCTCACCCATAACTGCAATAAAATTTATTCTTTGATTACTTTAATTAGGTGCTGAAAAGGTTTTCTTCAGAGTAGTTTCGTGTTTTAATCAGCAAACTTCTGATTCAGTTAACAGCACAGCAGGTGACCGGTGAGCTGAAGCTAAACGTTTTATGTGTTTTCAGCTGTTCAGACTGTGCACGAACTCGAGGATCGGAGGGTGCAATAACTGCAGGTTTGATGTTGACGTAGCGTTGGTCACATTCAGCTGCAGACAGAGGAGGACTGTTTGCAGTGTGGAGGCTTTTGTCAGCAGTCCGTCATGAGTGTGTGTGTTTGTGTGTTTTGCACGGTCTGCATGCTGTCTCTGGAAGTGTGTTTCCGTCCATTTGTCGGCCCATTTTCTTGTCATGAATCGACCACTGTCCCTGAGTGTCAGTCTGAGTGTGTGTGTGTGTGTGTGTGTGTGCATGCTTTGTTTATAGTCATACTCATGCTGCGATCTGTCTCAATCTTTGGTTATCTCCTTTTGTCACCCTCTCTTTCGTTCCTTCCTTTTTCAATCCTCGATGCATCAAAATGACTCCTTTTCTTTGACACACTTGTTCATTCTTCCCTCTACTTTCCTTCCACGTTAACAGTCGTATAGTCTGCAAGTTTTTCTGCCAACCATCAGGCATTTTACGCATGTATTTACTAATGAAAGCTGAGTGAAATGAGCACAGTGTGTATGAGATGGTAAACAGAGGCAGGACTTAACAGCTCATAGACAACAAGAAGGCCACTCCCTCAATTTTTTTTTAACACCAACTTTGAATGTTTTTGTCACACACTGAAGGGACGTGTTTTGTTTACAGTAAAATATCTGAGTTAGTGCTGCAGCTATTGCTTTTTTTAAAAATCATTTTGTCTAAAGAATACAAGGTTGACAAGGCGACAGAAAACAGAGAAAAGGTGACTTAAATGACTAACAGATCATCCAAATAGTTACTGGTTAAAACTATAATTTATTTTGATTCCTAACAACAGTCTGAGCAGGTACATTTTGTATATGAAGACCGTGATTTGGGCTGTGAGAGGGTGTGTCGGCGTTTGGCAGGATTCTGCTCCTTTCGTTTCACCTGCTCGTCCGTTTGTATATCTGTCAGAGAGGCTGATGTCAGTGATATTAATCAGGGCTTTCATCGCATCCTCGTGCCTCGCCGGGTGGAATTTCAGCCTGCAGGTCGGTGTCGGTATAATTTGACTTATGAGTGGCTGCCGGTATCAGTTCACAGTAGCAGGAAAACACACATCCAGTACATTTTATACCTGTCGTATGCACCCTATCCACACACATTTCTCTCTTTCCACTAGAGAAATATAACTTTGCATGCAGAGAATTAATATAGCTTTACTTGCCGCCTCACAAACGTTGTATGAAATAGTCCCTTTTAACTGATTTATATTTGCCATACAGCTGTTTCACCATTAAAAAAAGTGTAATAACATCGCAGAGCAAAATGTCTGTGTGAGCACAGTCAGTGTCTTGCTGACTACAACCTGCTTTAGAAAGGAGCCTAAACCAAAATTATACCTTTTATGAATACTAAAGTTGTGCATGAGTATATTTCCTTTGCCCAGGTGTTGAGTGTGTAAATAGATGCTGTTGAAAAACACCTTACAGTATTAATATCCATTTCACAGCCAGCTCAGGTGTCATCACATATTTCGTGCACTATATAAGGCAGTTCATCTGTATGACCTCATCCTGCCGAGCCATAAAAGTCGGACGTGTGATATTTGGTGATTATTTGCTTCATAAAACCTGCACATGCCAGCTCTCAACAGCCTTCTTTTTAAAACTTTTAAATGTTTTCAGCATTTTTATGAAGCCAACACGTGTTCAGCAGCAGTTGAGGTTTAAACACAGACGAGCAGTCACGAGTTTACAGCTCAGAAACAAAGTGATAATCACCAATCAATCGACAGGTATGCTAAAAGGCACATATGAGAGACTCTTTTTGTTGTGCCTCACAAAGCATTCCAGCTATTAAAAGAGCCTTGTTTTAATAGGTTGATGTAGTAACAGATTTTCTAAGGATGCAAGCTTTTCTGATTGTGAGTTGCTTTGACACTTTTAATACTTGTTTTTAAAGCTTTAACAATCTTGTCATGACTTCCCAGCATCTGTCTCCACCATCAGTAGATAATCAGTCACAGATTAGAGCCTCTTTTCTTTTGCTTTCTGTTTTCTTTGCAGTGATTTAAGACTTTGTGACTTTAGTTTATCTTTGTGTGCCGTCGTCCTCTAAGTTCACATATTAGGGGTTGTTCAAAGATTTGCTTGAAGGCCGTGTTTGATGTCAGTAGGTGACCTGCAGCTGTACTTTTTTTAAGGGGCTCTGTTAATCTTTCATATGTTTTAGTGAGAATAAGGCACCTGTCAGGCGCTGTGGTTATACCGGCTTTGACTCATGATTTTTGGTTGTCACATTGACACGCCTTTTTTCAGTCACCATCCAGAATGAAGCTTTTACGAGTCGGAAGGAATCCCCGACGGCTAACACCAAATATGGACAAACGTTTGGAGCTGCTGTAAAAAAAGAGAGTTCACGTTTGATTGATTTTAAGGAAATACTAGCTCCTTGGAGAATCCCTAAAAAGACCAAAATATTTGTCAGAGTTGTCAGCGTTGTGAGTCATGCAGAACACCCAACACATCCGTGAATCATTGCTCTCAACCCAAGATGAGAATGTGAACGCTGCTTTGTCAATACACTTAAATGACTAAGAAACAGGTCTGCTGAACGTGTAAAACTTAACCCTTGATGCACCATGTGGTGTAATGGCCTGTACAAAACTTATTTTTTTCATAGGGGATTTAAAAGTTTATTTAAATTAAAGAAAGAAACGTTAAGATCTTGTAATCAAAGTTTATAGATAAATGTTTGTTAGATGACATTTTGCAGGTTTATGTGCAAGTCAAATGTTTTTTTTTTTTTTTACAGAAGTTTCACAATATGAAATTAGGAAGTCTTGTTTTCATAATGAACATTTTTTTGTCACTTTCCTCTTTTGCAGATTTGATGGCCAGCAAAACCAAATTATTTCCTTCTTCCATGATGAAATCTTTTTAGAAATAAATTTGATAAAGGAAAATCTTAACCTGTGTTGGACCCAGTCTTTCCAAACTCCTGTTATATTGACCAAACAAACAAACAGACCTTTAATTTATATCCCACTGGGAAATGAAATTTATTTTAAAGAAAACTAATGGAAAGACCTGAACTATGTCTATAGCCTCCCATTAAATAAATACACACTTCTCATGCAACCAGTGAATAAAAACATGCTGCCTGTTTTGTCCTCAAATGAATCCTAAATTTCCAGTCATGTCATTTGAAGTTATTATAAAGTATTTAAAGTTAAGAGACTCCTGCAGGTACATCTGCTGCTGTTTTTATTAAATCGGACGGCAGGTTGATACTCATCGCTGTAAACCTCAGGCATTTCTAACAGATGTGCTTAGATGGGAACTGGCTGCCTCTAATGTACTTTCTTTGAGGACGTCATGCGTGTCGACACACCGTGTGCAGTTCTTTAAAATGCAAATTTGTTATTCCTGCTCAGTGGATGTTTAAATTGGCATCTTCTTTTTGCCTGTCAGGAACAGTAAATCACACCTGCAGGCTGTCAAGTTGTGTCTGTCAACGAGATGTGGCGTCAAATCGTGCCTCAGCAGACACGTTAACATTACTGTTGGCCTCTTCTCCCACACTGTTGTGCTTCTTTTACCCCACAAGGGGGCACTCCGGCTCCACAAATCCTCCCCGCCAGGTCAACAGTTGTTTATGTAACCATAACCTGCTTTGAGGATATCTGACCTAAAATGTGCCTCGCAGCAGAATGGAAAAGACCTTCCTGCACGCAATGTGTGAATCCCAAACAAATGAGTGGATTAAGATGCAGACCCTCTGTGTTTACTGCCAGGAGGTCTCGGTGGGGGAGTGACTGATATGATAGATCCTCTGTCGGGGTTTGGATGACAGTAGGTGTGCTTATTTTTAGGGATGGACTGATTCACTCTTCCCATGGACCCGAGTTTATATTGGCCTGTCTGAATGAGTCACACTGTTAGTTTATTCTGGATGCTCTTTTTATTGCAAAACATTTAGTGGGAACTTCAACTTTACCGTCAGAGGTCAGGAGGGAAAATCATTTCTGTACAACAGCGACATTAATTCATCAGACCGCGTGATGTTTTTGTGTATTAATACAAAGGAATTGATCAGTGTTTCATTCTAAATACACACAAAATGAACAGCTGTTTCATTTGATCAGTGGCTCTCTATAGTACTTACACTTCTGTTTAATAATCAATTACTTGTTTGTTTGTTCTTTTTTAGTAGCCAAAGTACCAAATATTTCCTCATCCAACTCCTAAATTGTGAAGTTGTGCTGTGTCAAATTTGATCATAAGCTGAATGTGTTTAGTTTTAGACAAAAACACTATTTGAAAATACCAGGAAAGGCTTCATGAAAGTATTTAATAGAACAAACAGTTGTTATATTAATTGATGAAATCATCAGGAGATAAGTTGATCTTTAAGGAGCTTGTTTTAAAGTCCTTTTGTTTTGCCTGTTTGCAGTCTGTTGCTTTTATTGATCACGTGTTCAGACACCACAACATTTGAGTCCCAGTTGTTGATGTGTGTGATGATGATGTGTCCTCTGACAGATTCAGTTTTAGGCAGCAGCATTGGGGGGATGGACGGGGGTGGGGGGTTGCAGAGCCAAGTAGACGAGTGTCACGTTTGCTCGCCGTGTGCCGTTATACGAGCTGCAGATCCTCGAAGAAAGTCACAGGCCAGAGGAGACATGATATGTGTCCATGCTTGTCTGGCTGCATTTCTCAGTTGTGAGTGTGTCCGCGGGGTGTGCATGTGTGTGAAATGGTTGCTGGTGTTTTTTTTTCCCCCTTCAGGGTTTTATACAGAGGGGAAAATCACGAGAAGAGAGGAGGAGAGGCAGGCGACATTTCTGGTTTTAGCCGGCTGAGCCTCGATCAGTCTTTTCTCACCTGTGCTGTTATTTTCTTTCTCCCTTTTACATAACGTCACCCTCCGGCTCTTCTCACAGAGGAACAGACGGTACAGTTGCTCATTACAGGAGAGAAACTGGACATTTCACATCCTATAATTTAACCATCAGAGTATACAGCTGAGCTCAATGCAAGAGCAGCTTTTTTCTTTTCTCTTCACATTAAAAGACGACTGCAATCTGACACGAATTAATTAAAGTTACTCTCAATATAATTTCAAAGATGTTTTCGGTCATTGTGCATAGTTCTTATGAGCTGATGTTTGTTCAAATGTTCATTTTTGGTTTTAAATTTGACGATATAAAATTGGGGTGAAATGTCATGATTGACAGCCGTCAGTCACAGTGAAGTAGTAGTGGAGGCACCTGCAGACGTCTTTCGAGTAGGAACTTCGAAAGGAGATGTTACTTTAACTGTAGCTGGTGATCGTTCGCTAACGGTCCCTAATTATTGATCACTGATTGAGTCAGGCAGGTGTGTTGGCGGGACTTTCATACCTTCCTCTTTCTCGAGCACTACTGCACAGACTCCGCCTGCAGACGACGTCACCAGCTAAAGATGGCGGAGCCCGTATCCGAGATATTTTGGCTTCACTTTTGTACAGTAGGAGGAAGTGAACACGTGTCGTACACCTTTATATACAGTCAATGCTTCATACGTGTATCATGCTCAATCCCGAGAGACCAGATGGAAAGTTTTGTAATGTGAAGCTTTGTTGAATGTCTCTTTCTCAGAACTCAAACATCAATTTTAGCAAGGGGACGAGCAGACAGGGCTTGTGTTTTGATCACTGACTCCCCAGCAGGGTACATACAGTCTATATAAGCAGAACTGTACCCTTTCTGCTCAGTTCATCTCTCATGGAAAGCCTCTTCTTTTCACTTTTGTGTGTTTTTATCTGACTTTTCGACATTTCAAACTCATCCACCATAACATGGCCGCTCCACTACCTGTCAGTGAAAAATATTTATTCCCCCCTGAGGGTGACTTCTTGGTAACGAGTGGGCTTCATGTCAAAGAGAAATAACAATAATTCTACATGAAGCTGGTCGTGTTTGCTCTGTCATGGCCTCGACCCTTCCTACTGTTAAAACACACTCTCATCTCGGTGTGAAGCCTCGAGCCAAGTTTCCCAACCGCTGCTGAGAAGATCCTCATCTTTAATACACTGACAGCGAGCTATCTGGCTCTGTTTACACTGACGGTGGGCCCTCAGACCTTACTACACAAACACTGAGCAGATCCATGTAACCGGGGGCCGGTAGCAATACTTCCTATGACGTTTTAATGTTGTCAGACGTTGCGTAATGTTTGATTGTATAATGTTAATGTTAACACATGGATTAGCGGGAGAGTTTGGGGGCTTTTGAATCCAGAAATGATTCATGTGTGCACACAACCTACAAATATAGCAGTCTGTTTGCAGGTTTGTGTGGCCTTTGTACAGATTTTTTTTTTTTTTGCCAGATTTGATTCTCAATGTGTGTTAGTGGGTGCACTCATGTGAAAGCTGAAATTTTAAGTCCCCTGATTTACAGTAAAAACTATTTTCATCATCAGCTTCTCAGAATAATTGCCAAACATTCCCACTGTTTACTTTCTATAGTAAACAGAATATGTTTGGATTTGGAAGTTTTGCCGGCATTTTTCACCATTTACAGTCAATCTGTATGATTGTGCATGAAAGTGTCACCTCCTCACCTCCTTTATTTTTTATCTCCTTTAAGAAATGTGTCTCCCCTTCATCGTGGCTGAGGTGTTGAAAGTTAATACCTCGTCCATCAGAAGAAGAAGATCCGTCTGAAGTGTCAGTAAACGGTCAGAAGGTGTCGGACCTCCTTCGTTTCGCCGTCTCTCTTATGACCCATATGGCACAGAGGCTGGTTATGTAAGGCATTGCGTGCTTGGCAGAGACTGATTCACTCACGCTCCGACGAGCCGCTGCCCTGGAGCTCCGCGATGTCATGACAGCCGAGTTTTGGGGCGTTCCTGCTCTTTGTTTGTGTCTGTGTTTGGGCAAAGATCAAGGCAGATTATCACCGGTTTGCAAACAAGTAGAAGATTGCAGCCTCTGTGCACCTACTCAGGAATTATACCTTGAAAACAGTAAAATCACTCCATGCTGCAGATCTAAATTTGATTATATATTGTTTACTTTCCTAGTCTTTCTTTCTTCTTCGCTCCTTTAATGTGGCTTTTCTAAATCGGGAAGATAAAAACACACATCCTCAGCTCAAGTAAAGTGTAAATTTGTATGTGTGTGTGCTGTGGCCTTGGTTTCTCCTCCATGTAAATGCCAGCACTCAAAGCCTCTGAAACCGGATTCCACCAGTTTCCAAACACACACGCTCGCTCTCACACACACACACACACAGAGCAGCTGATACGAGAACACACAAACGGGATGCACGCAAGCTCATGTCTCCCAACTGCTTGAGGACAAGTGATGCAGAAGAAGGCGGGCGAATCACAGAGCGAAAAGAAAAAAGCAGCAATGAGAAAGCTGAGAAACGTTATTTAAGGAGGGACACGAAAAGTCAATCTAATGCACGCTTTTGTCTTTAAAATGAGCCAATAGCTTCCACTTGGGTTGTGTTTTTTGTTGAGATTTTCCCGGGTCACGTCCCCTTTTTGTCAAACCCCTTACATGTAATTTAGAGTTGCGGCGGAGTTGGACCCTTTACAGGACCAGGACCACACACTGCCGCCTGATCTACAGCTACCCCCCTCCCTCCACAGTTGAGCCTGGCTCTGTTTTCACTCAAACTGCACAATAAAGTGAGGCGGAAGCATTACTTTCACTCAGCTGGATGCTTTTGTGAGCGGGTACGTGGATAAAGAGAGGGGGGTGTATGTACAGCAAATACACAAGGAGGCATTTAGGCTGCTGTTGGCGCTATTGATTTTACACTTTTCGACACCCAGTCACTGGAGCTTAAAGATATCTCCTCCTCCTCGAGACGTGCCTCTTTTTTTTTACTCCCATCTCTTCTTGATAGTTGATAAAAATAAAAAAAATTTCCTATATTAAGAAGATATCGACTTAAACACTCTTAAAATATGGAACAGAGCTTCCTGTCTGAATTTAAGCCTCCTCGGTTAAGCTGCCCCACTTTAGTTTTTTAATGCCCCTGTCTCAAAGATTAGAAATATTGCATGAGGTTGTACCGTTCAGCTTGTATAATATACAGAAAACAGACATTTTTCAACCCTCTTCTGAAGTGAAAAACAACCAGCGTGTGGATTTAAAGATAGGTGTCGCTTTTCGCAAATATAGTTCACTCCCTGTTTTGCTATGAAACTTTATATTTTTAACTATGTGGGGGAATGCAAGCACCAGCTGTTGTTTTTATCCCTCGTCTGCTGCCACACATCCGCCCTTATGTAAGCTCCACAGGGTGTGGTGAAGATGTACCACCACCCTTTTCTCCTCCGTTCAGATCGGCCCGACGTCGTGCAGCCAGTGGAGGGTGAAGTCGGTGGAATAAATAAACTTTATAGAAAACATTTTGTGACTGAACACGCCGTCCATCATGTGGGTGGGTGTGTTGTCAAGAGGCTTATGGGAGAGTTAATTGTTTTATCCACAGTTTGGCAAGTTGGAGAGCTCGTTATCTAACTAATGAAGTCGAATAACTTGGTGGAACATCAACACAGTAGTCTGGCCAAAAAGGGAGATTTTAATTTGGCATTAAAGCGTTAAACCTAAGCTCTCTTGGTGAATATTAGCACATTATCTCTACTTTTTCTTCCAGCATATTTGTCAGTCTGAGTCTGAGTGTAAGATGCATATACATTAAGCTTTAACTCAGTGCTTAGGTAATATATGGGTCAGCCCCCTGCACATGCCTCATACACAAGCTCTGGACAGACGTGGATCCATAATGAATGAAAGCATCCCATCTGTGATGTCATGACATCCAAGGTCCCTCGCCATTGGCTGAGCTGAGTCTGATGCGCCGTCGGCCATTGGCTGAAAGTCAACTGCCTCCACATCAGTGACGGGTTTCGAGCCTTTTGTTCCAAGTAGGCATGCGCACTCTGACCCCGACCCTGAGTACAAAATGTACAGACATACAGTAGAGTTTTGTTTATGTCAACAGAGATGCCACTAATCAATAATGGTAGTTTCGACTTGGGTACAAGTGTACATTTAGTTCGTTTTTATCTCCCGTTCATTCCAACTTTGCTGCTTGTTTCTGACCCTCAACTGTTTCTTTGATTAGCGACACATACAGTGAAGGGAAGAAAAGAAGACGTGACCTTCACCTAATGAGGTTAATAATTTCACTGCGTGCATTGAGCTGAATCCCATCAACAAACTCGCTCTGCGAGCCCCCCCACCACTGCTCGCCGCCATTTTGTGGTCCCCACAAGCGCGCGCTATCGTCACCCAGGGTTGCCTCCTCCCTTTATTCTCCACAATTCCTCTACTCTACAGCTGATTCTTTACTTTACTTTTCTACGTTGATGCAGATTTTTTGTGGACTCCCAGATGTACATTGCAGCTCGCCACCTCGTTTGTTTTGTTCACAGCGTCTCGTCAACATGAAGGTACACGTGAGCCGCGCTCCAGTGGGCGCCCGTACTGTGAGCGAGCGTTCGTCCACTGATGAGGAGTGACAGGACGGCGTGCCTGGTTCAACATACACAACCTCCTTGACATAACTTGAAAAGGGGAAGCAGGAGATTTAGAAATTTAAGGACTTATGCACACACTCCTTGCTGTAACGTTTAGATTAGGGTACTTCTCATCCCGAAGAGGATGTAGGAGGAAACAGGCGTGAAGGAGTGAGAGGCTGCAGGGAGGGGCTTGTAGGCGGCCGTGAGTGTGCTAGCAGGGTGTGTGGTCAAAAGTAGCTCATCCTATTGGACGGATCACCCTAATCTCCGCTGGCAGTTTATATAACAACAGAAGGGGAGGTGACATCACAGCCCACCCTCCTGTCTCCCCCCCACAGTGCGTCCAATCATCTGAGAGTCTATATGTGATTCAGGCTTAGTAAAAGGGGCAATCGGGAGGACTTAACACACCGCCACTCGCTCCCGTTGTACGCACACACACACCCCCCCTGTCCCCTCACAGCTCCATCCTGATCCCCATTGTTGTTCAGGCTCCCTCATGTGAACCTGAGGGGAGCAGGGCGTCTGGGCCAGAGGGCGCAGGTCAGGTTGGACGGTGGAGGTGTAGTAGTGGTGGTGGTGGTGTTTGTTTGATCGGGGCGGGTGTGGGGTCGGAGTGCGTGAGAGCATCAATGAGAGAGAAGGGGCTGGCCAGGGCAGGAGGAGCGCAGGGCGGGGATGCCATGGCTCTAAAGCTGCTCTTCTGGGAGCTGGAGAAGCATCTGAAGAGGTAACGATGGCTGTAGTGTTGTCACGTTGTCAAGGGGTGGAGGGGTGGCGATGGCAATGGCGGCGGCAGTGGCGTGGGTCAAAGTCCACTGCTGCAGC
Organism: Scortum barcoo; assembly: GCA_023238725.1. Taxonomy (NCBI): domain Eukaryota; kingdom Metazoa; phylum Chordata; class Actinopteri; order Centrarchiformes; family Terapontidae; genus Scortum; species Scortum barcoo. Next base: position 11,558,127 of record CM041541.1, on the reverse strand, counting down.
CAAATGAGGGCGGACGCCGAAGGGGCTTTGTGTCGGTGTATTTGTCTGATCGTTGTTATGATCGTGGCTTTTAGCTGAGTGAATGTCTTTCTGCTGTTGAGGGTGAAAAATACCAAGCGAGGCCTGAAAGCGTTTATTCATCAGATCTAACTTAACCACCTCCACCTGCAGCCAGGGCATCACGGCGCATCACCTCAGCATGTTTGAGCTCCGCCGCCCTCAGGGGCCGTAAACGTGCTCAAGTACACGGCATTCCCGCTTCTGCAGCATGCATGATGTTACGCTCGACTGTGTGCCAGTATGCAAGCGTGTTTGGCTCCATTCAGCCACGTCCAGACAAAGAGTCTCTACCCCGCCTGCTTTCTGTTTCATTTTTCCCTCCAAACCTCAACTGCCAAAGATAAGCGTCATGTTCCAGTTCCTCAATTGGTCCAGTCAGCACACATTTGCTTCCCTTCGCTCAGTTATCACGCCACGAATAGACCCTAATAAAGCCACATGTGTGCAGCCTGTCCAACATGAAATTTTTTACAGTTAACAACACATGCTTTTCTCTTATACCATTTTTCTCTAGAGTCCAGTGTTTCTTTTTGCATACATGAATATACAAGAAGTGAGAATTCACAAACGTTAAAAAAGTGACAAACGTTATTTTCCCAGTTCTCTAAAATCACTCAGTCCCGCCCAACGTTCCCTCGGCCGTGCAGCCAAAGTCAATAAGAGACTCAGAGGAAGTAAAACACAAAGATAGGAGCAGGTCGAGGTGTTTGTCTTCTCCTCAGACTCCCCTCTGTCACTGAACTGACCTGAGCTCCAGCCAGAGTCTGATATAACAGCTAAGGTGCTTAAAGCTGGGCAGGTGTCTGAATCAAGCTCCTGACGTGCAATGAAAGATCTCGCCTCTGCTGCTTAAAGCTTTAAATGACCGCTGAGGCTCTGACGCGTGTCCTCTGTCAACGAAAGGTGTGAATGAGCAGTAGGTCGAGGTCTGACTGATTAAGTTAAGACGTTTTTTAAAACCACATCCTGATTGTCGGGGACAAGGTGTTGGTTTCGGATCATTCAAGTCTGAACAACAGTCCAAATCTCAAAGATATTCAGTTTACTATGGTAGAAAAATGGTAGAATGGTAGAAATTCTCTAAATATTCAGGATTAAGACATAGCAGGTCATTTTTTACATTTTTGCTTTAAAACAATGACTTTAATTTCTGTCAGGGGACCAACTGAACAGTTGTTTCACATCTACTTTAAATATTTTCACTTCTTGGATGATTTATCCTGATTATGTTCCTTGTAGCACTTAAAATAAGTCATTTTGATCAAGTAGACTAAGTGAGGAACTGATGGCATCTTTGGATTATTATTTTGACTGATCGATTGATTGTTTTATCAAATTAGTAAAAAAAAAAAAAAGTGCCTTCAGGTGTCTTGTTTTGTCTCAAACTTCCAAAATACTCCTTTTACATAGATATATAAAGAGAGAAAGGCAGGATTTGCTCACATTTGAGTGGCTGAAAACGACAAATATTTAGATTTTAGCAGCTGATAGATCAGAATTGTTCACCGTTTTCAGCTGAGACACGCAAATTTCAGATCAGAGGGGTGTTTTACTGCGAGAAACATTTCAAACACATCTAAAGAGAACAAAGGAGCTTCACCTCCACCGTTTCTACCATCCGACTCTTTTTATTCTCTTCATACAAGTGTTTATTTGCCTCCAGGGGTGACAGCTGGACGATGCTGAGGTCAGCTTTTACCCCAGAGGTCATCCCGTGGGGCAATTGATTACAGTAGGTTTACTCAAATTACAAGAAGCCAGTGTGTGTGTGTGTGTGTGTCATCATGTTGTGTGTGTGTGTGTGGACCTTTAGTACCGATAGGGGGAGACATTGCTCAACAAAACAGCTCCAAGTTTTCCCATCACCTGCAGCTCACATTTTGAGCTTTAAACCACATTATTATTATTATTAGACAAAACAGATCAAATTATCCGCTGCTCGTTTTAATAAAAAATAAAAATCACTGTATTTCTCCCTGATGTGGTTTTATAGAGGACGCTGCAGCAGGTAGAGAGCTGCCTGCTGTATCCTCCAATCAGACGCCTCCTCCTCGCATATATTATGCTAATGAGCTCCCTCTCAGCCAATCGCGCGGGCTCTGGCGCTGTTTTTCCCGCATGTGTGATGATCCGGAGAGGGAGCCGCTGTTTTGCGGAGCCGCAGCCCGCCGCTTCGTCAGTCTTTGTGCGCTCCGTCCCGGCTGGAAGCAGCCCCGAGACGACCTCCAGCCCCCCCACCTCCACCCCCGATAATAATGCGCCGTTTTTCTACTTTTATACCGCCGGATGTCCAGTGTGCGCGGTCCGCGGGGGTTTTAATGGACGGGGAGGCATGAATTCCCAGTGTTACACGGTGGCGATGGATCTCGGTGTTTGTCAGCTGAGGAATTTCTCCATATCGTTTCTGTCCTCTGTGCTGGGCAAAGAGAGCGCGTCGGTCCGGCTCGACAATAGGTAATCCAACGCTGGTTTCATTTATTTCATTTATTTTAGAAACGAGAGGAGAGGAGATGCTGCTGCTTTGATTCTCCGCCATCAAAGTCAAATCCTGCGACCTCCATTTGCTTTGTCCAGACCTCTTCTTCCTCCACTGTTTAACACCTAAACCTCTCTGTTTCTGTCTTGTATTTATTTTATTTTTTTACCTCGCAGTATCATGTCTCACCAAATGAATGAACATTTTATTTTTTGTCTCTTTTTTGCAGCTCCTCCGGTGCGAGTGTGGTGGCCATCGACAACAAGATCGAGCAGGCGATGGTGAGTGTTTCTATTATTATTATCATTATTTTTATCATCACTGCTGTTTGCATATAAGGCCCTGCTCATGCTTAACATGTATGTATGCTGCCTCCGGTGTTATGTAACACACACACACACACACACACACACAGAAGAGAGAGAGCAGCTTCAGATGCTGGATGATATTTGCAGGATAAAATCATGCAAGATCTGCTGAATATGAGCAAAAACCAATGAATGAATGAATGAATGAGAAGCATGATTTCTGCAGCCATAGATTTTTTTTATATAATTCATTATAAATGTATTATAAACAAAATCTGCACATGCTTGTAAATCATCATCAGGAGCGTCCTGCGCTGTCACGATTTGGACAGATGACCTCCGGCTTGTTTGCAACTTGATGTGGGCCAGGCTAAGGTTCACACGCTATCCCCCCTCCCTCCCTCTTCATCTCCATCTCTCTCTCTCTCTCTCTCTCTCTCTCCTCATGCATATACATAGTCTCCTGCCCTCTCCCCCTCCCTGTCCCGTGTTGCTAGGCAAGCAGCAGCCTCCCCGCGGCTCGGTATAAATAACTCGGCCGGTGAAAGGCTCCTCCCACCCCGGTGCAGGAACATTTTGTTCCCTGGCTGCCTACCGGGGCGGCGAGGAGGAGGAGGAGGAGGCTCACATCATTAAGTCCCTTCAGCAGCCTGCCACTGCTCAGGCATCATCACCATCATCATCATGGGATGCTCTATAAAGCTCCTGTACTTTTTCATTTTTTCCCACATTTTTCAGGGGAGTTTGTGAGCCTGACAGCCCACGTGCTGTGAAGTGATTTACGGTTCAACGTTCGCTGTGTCACACATTTTTATTTCCCCCCCTGATGGCGTGTTTATGAGTCATTTTTTCCTGCACAGACGTCTCTCATTGAACAATATTTATATATAGAGTAAATAAAAAAAGATCGTGGTTTATAAGAATAGGAAGGAAGTTAAACGAGGAAGGTTTAGGACATCTGTGTGAATCAAGAAGGATGGAGTGTGTGTGATCAGGGCTGCAACTATTTTTACTATCAATGATTATTTCTCTTGTTCACTTAGTGTACAAAATCATGAAAAACATCCTCACATTTTATAAACTAACACGTTGTTTTGATGTTTTTAATTGAAAATCACCTCATCAGTTATCAAAATACTTTCCATTGATTTTCTATTGGTCGACAGGATTAATTGACAAATGCAACTCTTGTTAAGTAATAAGTAATAAAAGTTTTCTTTCAAAGGCTCCTTTGTTTCCTATCTGCCTCTTTGTGCTCAATCTGTGTGTTCTATTTGAAAAATAGTGAACAAAAAAACACATCAAAATGTCTAAAATAGTTCGTCATATCTGAACAACAGAACAAAGCCCCAAAATGTTAAAATTATAATAATAAAAAGAGAGAAAATCAGTAAATTTTCACATTTCAGAAGCAAACATTTTGTATTTTTTCTTTGACGAATTACAGAATCGATCAATCACGACTCCATTTAACTTTAGGGACAAAAAGAAGCATGTTAAAGTAAACGTCTTGTATGTTTTGTTGGATAATAATTTGATGCACTTTAACGCTGACCCCCCCTCTCTGCTCTGTCATCAGGACCTGGTGAAGAGCCACCTGATGTACGCTGTGCGCGAGGAGGTGGAGGTCCTGAAGGAGCAGATCAAGGAGCTGATCGAGCGAAACGCGCAGCTGGAGCAGGAGAACAACCTGCTGAAGAACCTGGCCAGCCCCGAGCAGATGGCCCAGTTCCAGGCGCAGGTCCAGACCGGCGGCTCCCCGACCGCCGCCGTCACCGCCAACGCCGCCCAGCCTGCTGTCCCGGTCCCGGCCGCGACCACACAAGCCCTCCCCTCCACACAGAGCTCCGGCACGTCAGCGTAACGTGGAGGCTGCACGCTGGAGACCCCCGCGAGCACGAGAGACAAGGGGGATGGGAGGAAGAAGAAGAGGAGGAGGAGGAAGGAGTCTTGCCATACTGTGAACCGACTCTCGCATCAAGCCACCGTCTGGAGGAGCGCACACTTCACCCGAGGACGAAAAAACAACTCTTTTGTTGCACATTTTAATTTAACCGAAAGACTTTGGAGTTGCACCGACTTGTGTGTGTGCCTGTTTGTTTGCGTGGCGTGCGTGTGTCCGCCCGCCCCGCTTTCCGACTACTGTTACCTGCTTCAGACAATCGTCGTCGTTGTCATGGTGATGATGAGAGGAAGCTGACGGCCGAGGAGCTGACGTCGCAGCCGCCGGCCAATCAGGAGCGCCCGCTGCACGCTCTTGTCAGCGCCGTCGAAAACCCCTCGCTGCTAGTGACCCGTGGAAAGTGTGCCATCATGCCCCCTACATACACACACACACACACACACACTCAGCCTCCTCCCCACCGCCCAGCCTCTGTCCATCAGTTTCCTCTCTCAGTGCTGCGGTGTCTCTGCACTTTTTTTTTTTTTTTTTTATTTCCCACACTGACAATGGACGAACTTCGACCCATCTGGAATGGGAGTCCCATAGTCCAGCTTTGACCCCCCCCCCCACCTGAAGACCATGGCAGTCTTGATATTCTGGGTAGAGTTGGCGGGAGGTTGGGGGGTTATAAAGAATAATGAGATATATATTAGCTGCGTCTCATCGCAGAGAACTCGCTGTCCTTCTCGAGGTTCACGTCGCCGTCCCCACCCTGAACACTCTCCTCTGTCTTTGTTGGAGCATTAAACATTTATGCAGGGAACTTTTTTTTTTTTTACTGAGGGTTTGTCTGTTTTTTGCTCTTATTAATGTAATTAATGTCCTAGTCATGTGTACAAATAATTAACAGGGAGGCAAATAAGTCGGACATGACTGTTTCTAGGTAGTGAACTTTGTACAGATTAAAAATTTCCACTTCAACTCTGCCAAGTGCCTGGTTTCTAACCATAGATACATATATAGAAGCTTTTTTAAGTTGTTTTATTCAATATGTGTGTACATAAATATATATATATATATACATATATATATATATCTATGGTTTTGCCAGGTTTTGAACTACCTGTGATGTCAGTACTCAGGGTGGGAACAGAAAGAGGATTATTTACCTCCACACTAAGATGCTTGTCTCTCCTGCGGCGACACACGGCCTCGTACTGTACGTCAACTCTCCTCCGCCGTCGCTTACTCGCTCAGATTATCCTTTTACCATTTTGGGGGACATGTGTAGATTTTTTTTTTTAATGAACAGATGAACAGCGATGGTGTTTTTGTTTTTTTCTTTTTGTTTTTTGTACAGCCAAGTGTGTTTTAAGTTGCTCGTTACAGTGCAACTGGAGCGCCCAACGCAATGATGAGAGAGCTTGGTGAGAAAGAGTAAAAATAAAGTAAAAAAAAAACAGATAGAAAAAGGAAAATGCCCAGCACAAGTATGTGGATGTTTTGTGCATGTTCCTCAGCCCATCACAAATGTGACGTTACAATTGCACTAGACAGTTGCACCTCAAATAAAAAATGAAAACAAAAAAGCAAAAAGTGGACTGTTCAATTTTCTTTTTACACATGTAAGTCACTTGATCACACATACTGGGTACATTTTAAAGAAATATTTAGTCAAAAGTCAGAAATATATAATAAATGTCTACATTTTCTTCTTCTAAAAAGCCTTAAAATCAGGATTTATGTCATTTAACAAAGAAAAAATCAAGTAAAGCAACTATCTCCTGAATTTCAAAATAAATAGATTTTTTTTATCCCCATTTTACATTTTTTATCTAGTAAATAACTTTCACTTCCTCCTCAAGACCTCCAAATTAAAAACACGAACCGCGGCTTCCTCCACATCTCATTACGCATGCGCAGAGCCGCTCCACCACGTAAATATTTACCTATATGGGGTCTTCTCATTGGCTGTAGGTGACCAAGTCCCCCTCCCCCATCCTCTCTATGGTGGGGCCGCCCCTCGTGCCCCCTCACGTGGACCTTCACGAGGACGCGCCGACGGGAGCGTGCAGAAATATGGGACGGACGTCATGTGAGGGATTGTGGGAGCTGGAGGCAGAAATATGAGCTTTTTATGACATTTTTGAATGCGTTTAGCTTTATTTAAAGTCATCTGACAGGCTGTTTGTGTTTTCACCATTACAGATGGAGGTTTGAAATTTCATAATAAGCAACAAAAGATCCAATTTAATAATATAATATAATATAATGTGCAATAAAGCCCACCTTCTTTAAGGTTTATATCAATGAGGGAGGATTAAATAATTAAAGTCAATAAAAGCCTCCAAAATGATCAGACAGGTGAATAATCTCATCATTTTATCTGGTGTACTTCATAAACTGGCAGCTGTATTATTGATATATTAGAAGTTATAAATAAAAGTAAGGAACACAGACAAAAACTAAGAAATATAAAGGTTAAAAAAGGTCTACATTTTAATCCACTGAGCCACTGAATGATGTCTTTATATTTACGTAATATTTCAAATTTCGAGCCAATTAACAGTCTAATAATAATATTTAAAACATTTTTAATGCACTCATGTTTCTCTTTCCAGTTTAAAATAATGAGTGTAATAATTGTTCTTGTAGTATTTTATTCATTTATTCACATCTTAAACTATAAAAGTTCTGCAAATCCAGAATGAAAAATCAGTCAAACTGAGCAGAAATGAAGAGCATGTAATTTTACCACAAGACTTATTTTCAAGGCCACGTTTTAACCTGGAGGTTCAGCTGCTCGGTGGATATTTATAGGGACTTTTTCTAGGCGACACTTTTCCTCCTGTGGGGCTGCAGAGTCGAGAGCTGAAGACTGAGTCCTCCAGAGTGTTTTTCTTCTTTGTTCTCATAAAAACAAGCAGCTTTTAATGTGATATTAATTCATTTTAATCAAATTATCGCTACTATAATCGACCTGAGGATGATAAGGAGCTTCAGTTTGAGTTGATATGAGACAAAATCTAATTAATTGTGGTTTTTGATTTAAAAATATCTCCTCAGAGGTCCGCCAGCTCTCCGGCCTCGGGTCAGTCTGATCCCAGATCTTGACCGGAGCGACTGGCTGTCTCAGTGGATCAGACCTCTCGCGTCCAGATGGCACTTTCTGCAAATCCTGTTTCATTGACAAAAGGTGTTTTCTTCAAGCACGCCGCCGCCGGTACAGGATGTACTCTGAGGCCGAGAGGATCAACACGTGGATTAACCTCGTCTGTTTGTGCCTCCGCCGACATTTGGAGGCAGTATAGACGGCGATTATTTGCATGATGAGCTGCGTCTTGGCCTGGTGGTGGTTTATTTTTAACTGTTTTTATTGACGAGTACACACACGAACTTTAATGCACGCCACCTCTTTTTTTCTGGCCCTCTGTTTCCAGACACACAAAGACCATCCTGCCCCAAAATCGACCCCACAAAAATCCTCTTTACACCCCCTCAGCTGGACCTCCCTCTGCGCTGTTGATGTATTCCTCATTGCTGAGACAGCAGGTGGCCTGCTGGTTAAACCTCAAGCGTCCAGACTGTCAGTGCCCCCCTCAACCTACCATGGGCCCCCCGGAGACGCTACTGTGCGCAGGGATTAGCCCGCCAGTGTCCAGGCCATCAGAGTCTCGCTTCATGGTTGTACATGCAGAAAGAAAACCTGTTAACAGTTAAGTTGTCGCTGTGAAATCTCAAACACGCCAAAACTAAAACCAGGTGTTAAAGTGGAGTTAAGAGGAAAAATCCAGCAGAAAGTAAACACAGTGCACCATAAAGCAAATGATTTCGACCCCCTTAAAGTTCTGATTAAATCCTCTAAATATTCAACGTTCGCTCTCAGTCCAAAATGGAGGATCTGATTATTTTGTTTGTCACATGTCGAATAAAACATGTGGCTCAAAGGTAATCCCACAATCTCCTGTCCTGGACAGGAAACGCACAATCTGAGTGATTCAGTCCAAAAATCACATGATCACGTATGACCTTTTTCATTCTGCCTCACATCGTGTTTCACGTTAGCCGCTCTCTTATTTGTTTTGCCCCAATTAATCAGCAGCAGGTGACATTTCCATCCTGCAGGTGTTGTTTTTCAGCTGTCGCCAGGAGAGGTTAACTCCCTGTTTTTTTTACATACAAAGATAGTCGTAGTTGAGTCGTGAGAAACAAACTGCAACACCACAAGTTTTTGAACAAAATCTGCGAGGAGTCATCGTTGTTTTTCTTTTTTCTTAACTTCCCCTAACCTCTTGCTGCAATGTTTTCCACTGAAAACACTATTCTTATGCAAATCTGCTTTTAATTTCTGTACTTTGAGAAACATGACTAACTGATTGTGTCTCCAAAGCAAAGCTAACCATGAGGTCGAGCTGTGTGTCATTACGTCTTCCCTTTAACCTGGGATCCACTTTGATCTGATGTTTTATTGACACCACACAAACATCCGATCATCCTCCACGCAAAAAAATAGTCCCACTGCGGAGTCCTGTTTTCTGTCACATGTCGTCGACACACACACAACATGTGCGCTCAATCAGCCTTAACTTTCGACTCGAGTCAGGGCATTCACGCAAAATACAGACGAAGGGTGAGTCATTTTAATGCGCCATGTGACGCCAATAAGAGAAACCCTTGAAAACATGCGTGTGCACGTGGACGCGTACAGTTCTACTACGCCGACCACAGTTAATTGGATGAAGAGGCTAAACGTGGGTCATGTGTGTGACTGTCTTTGGGGAGGCTTCACTTCAACAGAGCGAATAGAGGAACATTTTCTGTTTTTATCTAACTCCCGCTGCCTCTTTTACATCAGACTGTAGGTTTATTTGGAGGACAGAAACACACACATGATCGCAGGTCGCGTGTTAAGATAAAATGGCATCTCTTTGGGCGTTTAGGGGTGTAAAGTATAAGAGAAACAAAACATTTATACTCTAATAGTTTGGAGGGTAAACCATTTTTCTTCACCTAAATTCGGGATGATGATTTCTTTCTTCTTTAAAATAGTTTTTAAAAAGTGAATCCCATCTTTAAAACACGAAAAAGAGCGATGTTCCTCTTCAAGCCACGAAATCTGAGGTCTGGATGTCCTGACAGGCTGAAACTACACGACAATAATTCAGGACAATAAAATGCTAAAATAAATAAGCAAAAAATGAAGAAAAATAGCTTACAAGCACCCAGAATTGCGAATGTTACTGCTGCAAAGTGCACCGTGGTCATACTTTTCACATGATTTTACTGAATTTAAGGAAAAATTCAAATGTTTTTGACAGAGTGCAGATGAGCAAAGGCACAGGACGCATTTTTTTAATAGTAACAGAAACTGGTGTCTTCCTTTTTTCAGCAGTGGGTCTCCTCCCTTAACCGCGTCTGTTATTGAACAGCGTTGCAAAATAATGAGTTTATTTCATCTGCACAGTGACTAGCACTAAAGGACAGAGAAAATAGTTTTTACATGCTAAATGCACAATAAAACACTTTGGGACTTCCTGTTTTCAGGCTCAGTGTATCATGTAATCATACATTTAACCTAATTTTTTGGTGCCAAACCAAATTAATTTGAGAATATCCTAAAATGAGCACATATTTTTGATGGTGTTGGAAAATATTTGGCTCATGTCGACCCTCTGCTGCTTCCCTGTCTCTATTTTGAGTCAGTAAAATGAATTATTTATCAAATGAAAGGAAGGAGAAAGAGGCCTTGAGTGAATCGTGGCACTAATGCAGCATGTCAGTACACGATGGTTGAAGTTTAGTGCACTTTCCTCGCTGATTCTTCGCGGGGATTTTGTATTTTACAGGAAGCTCTCGGGCTCCGTCCTTCAGTGTGTCCTCGTTTTTTGCGGCGTCACAAAGTCACTTTTCTCGGCGGCACGTGCCCCCCCGCCCCCTCCTCTGTCTGAAATTTCAAAACAAACCGCACACAGAGGCTCGAATAAAGAGAGGCGCGTCGCTGATGCCCCACTGGGGAGAGAAGGGGATTATGGGGGATTACAGTCTCTCTCATCCTCCACTTTTCCTCCCCTCAGCACCTTCCTGTGACTTGTCAAAACAGGGAAAGTTCACATCCTAAAAATTTCCTTCTTAAAAATGGGATTTGAGACACACAGCAGATTATTTAAGTGAAGACTTTTCTTTTCTTTATTATGTAAATCTGCTTTAAAATGTTTCTAAATGTCTGTGTTATTATTTTTGTAGCAGTGTCAAACATAAAAAAGTCAAAACAATGAGCAAAAGTGAGATTATTAAACATGAGAAGAGATTTATTTCACAGTTTTCTGCTTATTTCACCCTCAAATTTAGAAGATATTGTTCATTTTGACACTAAACAAGAAGAATATGTCTGATTTAATGATCAGGAGGGAGATGAACTAACACAGTAAATGCGCAGTGACTCTCCTTTAGTGTACTTCACTGTAATGCTTTGTTTGTTTTTGGCTGACTTTCAGTGAAATTGTGTGTGTGTGTGTGTTTTCCGAGCAGACAGTCGTGACGCTCTTGCTGAACTGACGCAGCAGGAGACACAACAGCAGGCTTTCCTCTTAATCAGGCCGTTTGTGGCAGAGACTGTTCCAGTTTATTAGAAGGACGCTTGAAGGACTTTAACTTTATATGTGGACCATAAAGAGGAGAGCGTGTATGAGTTTTAATAAGTCTGAGTCGGCGTTAGAAAACTGAAATTTACACCATATAAAATATCGACACACCAGATAAAATAACCTCAAAATCGCCTTTTAAAGTTCATATTTCAACAATATTTTTCAGTACTGTCTTGACCTATATTTGCTCTTTGTTTACCAAATCACAGTGTTTCTTTTGCAGGCATTGTCAGGATTTGGATGTGCTTTTGGCTGCAGTGAGAGTAAACATCAGTGTTTTAAAGTTAAAATCTCAAACATTTAATTTAAATAAATATCTGTTAAGCCATTTCTGAGGTAACACAAGGGGTGCATGAACCAGTGTTACGAGTGTCATGTTTTTTTGTTAGAGACAGGAGCATATTTTTACGTCCCTCTTGGTTCCTCTCTCGTCTTCTCTCCTCTTTTAAACTTTAAAGGAGCTTTTAGGGTGATGTTCAGTGTTTGATTTTCATCTAGTTGCTTTAAAATGTGGACAAGATGAAACCTGCTTTAACCTTTTTAGCATTTTATCACATTTGACAACCATAAAGCGCAAATGAAACCTTTTTATTTCAATTGTTTTTAAAACGTTTCAGCTGGAGACCCTTAAAAAGTCAGCTGCAAACAGTTTTAAATCACATCATGGAGTCAAACGCAGCTACAGCGGATAAAATCTGCAAGCGACAGCAGAAATGGTAAACCTGCTTTTTCTCTACAGCTGCATGAAATCGACAGCTCATTGTTTCAAAAAATTACGTTTCTTTTCTTTAAATCTGCCACTCTTATCGTTTTAAGCTGCATACGTGCTGCTCGAGAGGCTCTACAGACGTGGAGGTAATTGCTTCGGTGGTAATTGATTTGCCTCTTTGCAGAATGACATCGACTGTTTCATGAAGAGGAGACGGCCTGTTCTCTGCAGACACAATGTGCTGATCAGCCACAATCGGAGGGCGTGTGTTCGTGTGTGTGTGGCTGTCACGGTGCCAGCACGAGCATTAAACACGTCCTTCCTCTGCCTCCACATGGACACTCAGCGCTCATCTCAGAGAAGTCTCGACCTTGCGCGATTCAGTAACGTGACCTAAAACCACAGCGGCCTCAAAAATAGCTCAGCAGGCGTCTGAGATGCTCCTCAAACGCGCTGACGGTCAATTTGAAGGTGACCTGACTGAAAAAAGATCTTTCAGGTCAAGCAGATGAAACATTATTAACGTCATGTGTGCTTTGTTTTTATGCAAATCCCTCCACAGCGGGTGTGTTTGAGCAGGTGTGCGCCAAATGGCCGACCAAGCCCGAGGCCTCTCAGCAGAGTCGGAGCACAGATCTGGTAAAAAAGCTGCGCAGACCTGACCCCAGATCAGCCCGGATACTGGAAGCTTTGTGTCAACAAGAAGTGGAAGGCCTCATCTGGCTGACATCTGCCCGATCTGCACCGACACATCTGCAGGAACGTGCAAAGCTCTTCACAGAAACTCAACAAATCCCACTTTTTTGTTTGGCAGGACGGAAAGTGGGCGTGCTCCGCGTACAGATAATTTGACACAGCAGAGTTAAACAAACCCCAAAAGCACATTTGTCCTGAGATCATCTTTCCTGCCATTTAACCAGACACTTCACAGACACCAAAAAAGCTTCCATCGCATCGCATTTTCTCCTGCAGCTCGACCACAAACTGCAGTTTTAACCAAACTGATCTGGGTCAGTCAGCCACGCAGACGCTCCCTAATATGACTTCAGTCATTCTCTATTTCTGTGTATCCTCCACGTCCTCGAAGCCTCATTTAGTCTGGTACAAAGTGTTCAACCGCACACGCACGCATGTATAAACACACGCAACTCAAGGTCAGCGTTTTCCTGTCTGCTTCCTGTTTCTGAGACGGAAAGAGAAATCTGCCACCGTCCATTACTTCTCCCCTCGCTCTCATTTCCGCTTCCAGGGAACAGTTTCCTCATCCACTCTCCTTTAGGTCGGAAAAGTCATTTTCTACAATATTTTTGACAACATCACATCTTGGAAACTCCCAAATATGAAGTCATAATCATCGAATAAAACATTTTAATTAGTTTCCATGAAGATTATTTTGACAGCTAATCTAAAAGGGGTCAAGTAACATTTCCATTTTCTCTTATTTCTCATAATATATAATAGGTGCCGTCACTGTTATACTGCTATACATGTTAGCATTCAGCGTGGGGTGAGATAAGACGATTTTCACCCCCAAAATCTGACGTGTTCCTTTAAATCTTTCTCCTCCTTTTTAATCTGCGACTCTCCCGCACGTTTTGAGTCGAGCTCCAGGCAGCAGACAGCGACACGTGGAGCAACATCAGCAGGAAGACGAAGAAGAAAATGCAGGCAGAGGCAAGAAAAAGAGAGGAGCTTAAACAGCGAGGGAGTGGAGAGACAAACGTACAATCTGAGGATGACTTTCAAAATAAATTACCTCTACTGAGACGACATGTGATGCATTTTCAAGGTTAAACATGATATAAATGATATAGAAAGTTTAGCTTCTATAACTCAATATAATCTGTTGTTCAGCCTTTTTTTAATCGCTCTTTCTGAAAAAATTATTTATAAAGTGACACCTTTTGTGATTTTAACAGCATCGAACACTTCAATATTTCTGTCATGAAACTTTCAGATTTCAAATATTAAACAGTTTTCTACTCTCATGTCACGATTTCAGCTTTTTAGGGGGCTTTCTAATGAGCTGATTTCCTCTTTGGTACAATTAGTGTGGGCAGATCCGAACAGCAAACGTGGGCTGAAACGACCGAATCGAGACTCTTTAGAGGGAAACAACCTCTGCAGCAGTTTGTTTGTGGTGGGAAGGTGATCCCACCTCAATCTGACCCTTCAATCGAAGCCTGCTTGCGCAGTTTGGGACATGCCCGTGGTGAACTTCCTGAATTTATACATTATATAAGGAGACGTCGCTGATTGTAAGGCACGTGGCGTCAACTTTAAGTTAATTTGAGCATTACATGGGCTCTTTAGAAAGTGCGTGAGAAAGGCTTTTTATGCTTAATATCTTTTATGAATCACATGTAAGAACAATGTCAGAAAAAGTCAGAAGTTCAAGTATGACTGAACATGTTAATAAGAGACAGACACGTGAGTGAACGTAATCACGATGTATTTTGGCTCGCTTGGATCTTTTTCTGTGTGATAAGAGACTGAACAAAGGACAAAACACAACTTTTACTGATTCATTCGCTGATTAAGAGCTACAGGTTTGAAAAAGTCCTCAGTTGTCCTCTCTGCCATCTGAACTCGCTTGTGGGAAACAGAAATATCAAATAAACAAGACTATTTTAATTTAAAACAGATTCTCTTCCTGGGTTTTAGTTTTTTGAATTATTGAATGAATGAGGTTTTCTTATTTCTGGAGCAGGGGAAATGTATTTTTATCCCTTAAAACTTAACTCACTGACAATCTCCAATAATGCATAATGGGTGGAAGAACTTCTCTTAATGCTTATTCACCAAGTTTTATCTTTCCCGTGCTTTTCTTTATGCATTTACGTGGGATTGACGAGACTAATACAGCCTTTGTTCTTCTTCTTTCTTATGTCTTTTTGCATCGAGAAAGAAAAAGATGCTGGGAAATAATAGATGGATATTTAGGTCAGCCCCACTGTGGGTAGTGAACGTCCCTCTCCCACCACCCCCTCCTCTCTTTAGCTGAGTGGGTTTCGGCTTTGAGAAGTACAGTGTGTTCCAACACAGCCTGTAAATACAGTAAACAGACGCCTGGCACGTGCACACACACACTCACACACACACATGCATGAGTTCATCCCAACGTGTCCGCCTCAACTCGTACTCAAAGACTTTTCCATTCTTTGCATTGCTTTTAATATTTCCGTACAGCACACAGTGTCCTCAGCGCTCCTCGAACAGAACAGGTGCAGAGCTGCATTAAATATGAGCGCCGGGCGTGCAGCACACAAAGCCAGCAGTGTGAAGTTGTAAAATACAAATCAGTTTCTGTCTCTAAATTAAGAAGGAAATTTATGTAATAGAACATGTTTTGCCCCTTTGGAGGAGCTCATGAGTTCATAGTTTCTTTCATGAAACAGCTCAGATAAAGTGTGAAATATCTGTCAAATATTAACTTAACTCATTAGTTATAGTTAAAATTGTTACTTATTACTTAATCCTATTGTGTAATTTCCTATTTATTTACCAGACATGTCATAGAATAAAACTAAGTGGTACTAATTAAAGTTTAAATGGATGTTTTCCTTCATGGAAACGTGTATTGTCTCTATAATTAGAATCAAATTACCTACTTATACTTTCCAGGAAACGTCCTCAAATCACAGACCTGTAAAATAAACTGCAGGTAATCAAGTGGTTTTGTGCGAATGTTTTAAAACGTCTAAAACTCAGAGAGCTGAAATGTTGGTGAGCAGATCTGTGAAAGGACAAGACACAGCTGCTTTCACAAAACATTCAATTCAGACGCTACCAAGATTAGCTTTGAAGAAACAGTAATAATTCAATTGCAATGATATCGAATGCTCGTTGCCTAAACGTTTTGTTCAAAAACCACTTCATGAATAACATTAATAAAACTCAAAATGTTTGTATTTTTAAAGTGCTGTGATAATTTTTCATAAAGCTAATTAACATGTAGATGTACTAGCACTGAATAACACTTGATTATACCTCCAGAATTGAATAATAATACTTAATAATACGTCTGCTCTCACTAACATCAGTGCTCAAATACTTTCCCTTCATTAACACACTCTTAAATTGTCACTGGCGTGCATTGTTATTTGTCACAATCAATTTAATGCCTCTAAACAAACACCTTGTGCTAACTCAAACTAACTCATATCTCCTCGAAATGTTCTCAAACAAGATCTTATTTCTCTCCTTCTTCCAATACTGACCACAAATGCTGCATTTGTAACTTTAGAAATGTGGGAATTGAAGCTCAGTGCAACTCACACAGACTCACAAAGAAGCTCACGCTCATGCACGGTGAGCATCGCAGAAGCTTTGAGAAACAAAGAAAAGCAGAGGAGGGGTCGGTGTTTCAGCTGCAGTCACGATACGGCACAGCGTGGGCAGAGTGTGTAAAATACTGTAGATCTCAAGTGCTTTAAAACCAGGGAAAAAAAAACACCGCCTCATCAGGTTTTACCCTCCCTTTGTCAGGCTGTTTGTCATTTTCACAATCCGAGGTGTCAAAGCTAAGGTGACATTAGCTGCTGTCAAAGAAAGAAGACACTGTCGTGACAGAAAGCTTGTAATGCAACGTGTTTTGAAGGATTATTTCCAGAGTGGATTTCTCTGTAGTTGCACACTGACTGGAACCGTATGAAACACCCCAGCGTTATGAAATACTTGAGAGTATGACAAAGACTTAACTAGTACTATGATGGATTTTTTTACTATACGTTGGCCTCTTTATGTAAACTAAATGGTTTCTGCGGCCGGCAGCCACCCGAGCCACTTTAAAAAAAGGAAAACGGCAGCAGGAAAAAAGGCAAATATTGGCGTCTGAACACCCACACACACCTGGTGTACAGTACTAAGTGGTAAACAAGCAGCCTCTTCACAAGCAGGAGTTGAAAAAGGCTGCTGGGTTTGTTTGCATCATGTGTTTATCTCCGTCTGCAACCTCTTTTTTTTTTTTTAAAGCTCCATAGAAGGAGAACAGCCATAAAGAGTGACCTCGACTTTTTCATTATTTTTGTAGCCTGCGGCGAGAGGGATGTTGGAAGTAAATGTCTTATACTTAACCCACATTTTGATGCTTGAAAGGAGGTTTGTGGGGGAGAAAATTAAGCCTTTAAACATCATGTGCAGCTAATTTTCACGTCTAGATACTGTGGAACATGTTGTTCTTTTCTTTTCTTTAAGATGCAGCTGAGAAGAATCTCGATAAAGTATGACACAAATATATTAAAAGTTAATAATAATACAAAATAGTACAAATATCCATAGAGGGCAATGACAAGTGAGCTAAAGCATTGTCGAACCAAGGATATACATCAACAAGATGAAGAGTTTACAGTCATACCAGCAGTTTTGAGAGGATGTACTTTTAAACATGCTGATGTTTAGCAGGTACAATGAGTAATATGTTCTTAATATGTTTGCCAGTTTTGCAAGAATTTGGTGATAAAACAAAAGTATGATGTAAATGTTTGCACCAAATTGCGTGTCAATAGATCCAATAATTGTTGAGACGTTTCTCTCAAAACCACAGATGACGACTTCTTGGTGGCGCTAGACGAAAAGTCAGAGGATAAATTAAATCAGTGAGTTTCATCTTCAGGGGAACATGAACGTAAGTGTAAAATTTCACGTCAATTCATCAGATAGTTGTTGAGATATTTTAAGTCTGGACCAAAGTGGTGGATTCATGCTAGCATGGCTAAAAAAAGGCGTTTTAATAAAATGTTCTCACATTTAAATACTGAGGAATACAAAACGAAACAAAAATCTCTACTCACTTGAGACCGGTGAGTTTTAAAATGCCCTCTGGGACATATTTGTATAAAAGCTAATGCCACATCTGAATTATCACCAGATTCATGTCAACATCGTAATTATGTCTAAAAACCTTTGTTTCCCCCCTGAAATAAATCCAACTCCTTACGTCACCCAAACCCAGTCATTCAAGATAATTAAACCTAATTTCATCTTATATGGTCAGTGTCATCACTTCATATTTTTACGCTTCATATGGCCAAACTCTATAATGTGAAACAGTCCTCCTTGAGCGTTGAGATGATGCAAACATGATGATGATTGCAAGTTGTAAAAATCTTTTTCATCTGTACCATTCGTGCTATATGATGTAAACAGCAGCTGCATAAATCCAATGAATGAATGAAAAATAAGTTGTACAAGAGAATATGAATTGTAAAAGGCTATATTTTTTTTTTGGTTCTCAGTCATGCAGGAACATTTAGGAATGGAGGAGGGTGGGTATAGGGCATTGTGTATTTCATGGTTTCCATCAGTGATGTTCAGTGCCCTGTGAAAAAATCCCTGCAGAGTGATAAAGCTGCAGCTGTGGTTTCGGTTTGATGGGCTGGGGGGGCAAACAGAAAACAGCATGTCCATGATGGTGCAGAGCTTTTCCATCTGCACGTGAGACACTGGAGTTTGAGCCCCTTCCCACTGCTGCTTCCTTCTCAATTTCATTCATAATTTACTGCCCCACTGTTCTGTCTGCAATTAGGATGCAGACAGGAAACAAGCTGAGGCAAGCCAATGATGTAATGCTCGACCCGGGACTCCCCGCTGCTCCCCCTAGCTGCCCTACTTTCTAGCTGCAGAGAAACTAAAGCGGCCTCCTTGTCTCGTGTGCTGCAGTTTGGCATGCAAAAGCTGCACTGTTTATTTACCTCGCTATTTATAGGTGAAGTGCTACGGGCTCTTTGACTTGGCACCTGGGGAACGAAATGACAAAATGCAGACACCAAGGCCGACGTCGATTCACACTCTCAAATTTAGGACACTTTGGAAAAACATTTGGATCAGGCTGTTTTTTTTTAATCTGGATCATCGTGTGCTCGTCAGACAAGGAAGATTAGCTGCATAATGAATAATGAGCATGTTGTTACACAAACACACACACCGTGGGCATCCCTCTGCATTTTACATAAGAGACAAAGCTGTTCGCTTTATTGTAGGGAAACATGCGGTGTACATATTTAATGCAGACTCATGCTTGACGCTAAACGCTGTGCAATGCTCCTGCTGCAGTGCGATGAACTTTTGATATTTTTACTTTAAAAATTAGTCGACTGAATACAACTGTTGCTGTTTATGCTTAAATCAGTCACTTAATCCTGCTGTTTTGTTTTACACCAGCCAACAATATATGCAACAGATAAAATGAGTCATAGCTGTATTAAAAGGCTGCTTACGTGTTAATGCATCAGTAATAATTTGTCATTTTTCTTTTGTTTTGAAGAAATTTGAAGATAATACTTCCATGTTTTTACTTGTGAGTATTCGCTTCAAGGACGATGACCACAACATGAGCTTACAGATCACGTCCACACCTTTAGGAGGGTGTGGACGTGATCTGTAAGCTCCACACACCTGTTTTCTTTTCTCATTTAACAGTGGGGCTGGACAATATGGAAGAAACTTTAATAATGCCGTTTTAAGTTTAGGATCTTCTGTTTTGGATCTCTAATTTGACTGATATCTTCTCCAAAGAAAACCTACAACGTAAAAACACTATATATACTGTTATATAGTGATTATACACAAATGAAAACATTATTATGATTACATATTGCATTTTAGCCAACATATCCCCACAAATCTTTCACACTCCTCCTTTAAGTAAAAGATCTGAGCACTTCCTCCATCACCATGATTAGTGGTGGAGGATTTAAGATGGCAAAATGCTGAACAGCATCTACAAAAATGACTCACTGCTGGGAGGGTGGGTGTGAAGCACTGACCCTGCACGCCTCCAGATGCATATCTGGCAGGGGACCAGATATTTCATGTACAGTATACTGACTATATATACTGTTGTGTGTGTGTACAAGTGGATTCATGATTCATCTGAGCCTAAATAAATCACTATATTTCACAATTGCCGTCGCCATGTGAGGGCGGTGATCACGCCTCTATAAGCAAACAACACATACACATACAGTGAGGCCACATCCTGTATTTTTGCTGTAGACAGAAAACGTTTGGGTTTGACATCAAAAGATGAATATGAGACAAGAGATCAACATTTCAGCTTTTATTTCCAGGCATTATTATATTATATATATATATATATATATATTCATATTATATATTATATATATCTGGGTCCGATACACAACTTAGAAGATAGGATTATTTATAAAGGAAAACCAAATTTTTTGGTGAACAAAAGTATTGGAACATGTGACTGGAAAGGATCTGCTCATGATCCCAAACATACAGCGGAGGTAATGTCATGGCTTCTTCTGGGACGGGCTCTTTAATCTTCACTGATGATGTAACACATGATGGCAGCAGCAAAATGAACTCAGAAGTCTACAGAAACATTTTGTCTTGCCAATTTAAAGAAAGATGCAACCAAACTGATTGGGAGATCCTTCAACATGCAGCATGATAATTACCCAAAACACACTGCCAAAACAACACAGGAGTTCATCAGGGACAAGAAGTGGAAGGTTTCAGACGGGCGAAGTCAACCTCCAGACTTAAACCCTATAGAGCATGCATTTTAGGAGGAGGAGACTGAAGGGAGTAACCCCCAAAACAAACAACAACTGAAAGAGGCTGCGGTGAAAGCAAAAGAAGAATGCAAAAGTTTGGTGATTTCAGTGGGTCACAGGCTTAATTCACTTTATTCACTTTAATCTATTTCAAGTCTATCTGTTCCAATACTTTTGCTCACCTAAAATTTTTTTGGAGTGTACATGCCTACATGCATTATATATTGTGAGCTTGTTTTAAGATGGGAAAGAGTTACCGAATGTGTCATAATGTGTATTTTAAAACACGTCTTCTTATCTGCCAAGGATACCAGGGCATTCGAGTGTGTGTAAGAGTGTGTTTGTTTGCGTTGCTTAGGTACATAACAGGGTGGGGCTCCGATACGGGCATGTTTGTGGGTTAAAGGTTCCCTTTATTACATCTATTTTTGGCTCGGGCTATTTCCTGGAGTTACCTTTCAGCCACGTCATGCTATTAAGTCCTCTCATCCCACATTCCTGATGCAAAGTCACATATCGTGTCCGAGCAAACCAAAACATTCCTCATACTAAAGCCCGACCACACCCTTAAAAAGCTCTGAACACCTTTACCTGGTTTCTATGTACATCTGATGCCAAAAAAGGGCACAGCTCTCAACCTTTGGAAAACAGAAACCACAAACCGTGATCCACCCAGCAGGCTTGTTTTTGGTTGAAGGAAGAAAAAGAAGTTTTTAGTCATCGATGAATCACATGCTGACCGTTACTGTCGTATACCTTGCGCATGAAAATTAGGCAGGATGTTTAAGGTTGCTGTAAAGTTCAGCAGGTTTTGTCTGTAAACGGTTGAGTCTGTGATGTTTGGTCTAACAAGGACCGATGGGAGCAATTAGAGGCCAGCTGAGTCACAGTGGTTCCCCCTGTGCGTTCAACCCTGCCTTCAGAGGGATCTCCCTTCCTCACTTCTTTTTAATTTGGTTATCCTCGAACAAACTACGGGCTTGTTTTCCCGGCATGGACACAGACCTGAGGCCTTTCTCGTAAATCAGGATTACTGTTCTGCGAGACGGGACCATCTCTGGGTTGCCTGTGTAACTTTACAGAGACAGTAATTACTTGCACAAACAAAAGAAGGTAAATAAACTCTGTCAGGTCTCTGGAGGTAAATCCATACTCAAGATGACTGAGTGGCTGCCCCAGGGCGTCTACGAAGAACTAAGCTCCTTAAAGCCACAGCAAAACAATTACTGGCAGCACTGAGATGTAGGTTTCTCTGGGCATTGATGCTTGTTTAACTTGCGAGACTTGTGTTCATCTATCTGAGACATAAATTCTGTATTCTCTCCTGACTGCCACTGCACGGAGAGGATCGTCATTCGGGGCATACTTAAAATGTTTCTTGTTCTCGGAAAGCTCATCCCACCTTTTCTCCGGAGAGATTAAAAACTGCTGATGTCACAGAGGAAAACTTTACTCAGTGTGTTTATGCAAGCAATGCTCACACACACTTAGCAGAGACACAAACACACAGCCTGCTGAGGTGAAGTGCGACCAGATGTTACTGATCGTAAGATATCTGCAAGGTGTCTGGTTTGACTGGTTGGATAAACAGAAACTTTATCAAGATCCAGTTAATTATTTATCTCACTTTCCAAGAAAAAAACCTCAAATGTGCTGCTGTCAGCCTCGCAAACATGAAGAAATCCTGTTTCATCTGGTCTTTTATGACAGCAAATTGAGTCTCCTGAGGTTTAAATCTGTTTTATTTAAAATGACAACAACATTAAAGCAGCAAATGCTGTAATTTGAGAAGCTGGACCCAAAGGCTCTTTGTCATTTTTGCTTAAAAAATTACTCTTATGATAACTTATCGATAATGCAAATTATTGTTTCATTTTCTGACTAATCAAGTAATTGATTGAGCGTTTTACAACTCAATAATCAATTTGCTGGCTTTGCAAAAGCAGTGCAGCCAAAGCCAACCAATCAAATTACAGCCTGTGCCAGAGATCTATTATATCATTTAACATATACTTCTTTGCTTTCTTGCTTCTTGTTCGAAGAGCAGAACAGTTTCAATCACAGTGTTTCTATAAGTGTTAGAGAGCAATACTGATGTGACGTATGACACTGAAACGTCAGATAATATCAAACAATAATTATAAATGAAAGGATCTATATTGTGATAATTCTTGCAAAGTTAAAAGTTTATTGAATTATCTTCATGATTCAAAACCTGAAAGCATCTCAAATCTGGAGCCTGGGCTTGTGTAAAAAGAGCAGTGCTTTTCTCAGAAAGGTTATCCAGTTAACTCAGTTTAAATGATGATGTTTCTTGGAAGAGTCCCAGCACATAATTCTCAGTTAGAAACAGTCTGAGCATGCAGACACATAGCTTGTTATTGTAAAAAGGTGAACGTCAGGAGGTGTAGCTACAGTAGCAGATTCATGTCTGTGGGGAATGTGATCGGTCCAAAGCAGACGAGTCTCGATGTCATGTTTTCATAAGAGGAGGATTATCTTTTCAAACCGGTTGTTAGAGAAGTTGGAGATAACGTCCCAGTAGGCACATGCTTAAAAGCATGCACACTGACTGTGCAGGTTAAATTTGATTTGGCGATACATGTGAAAACAAACGTACATTTTCAAACATAAATGGGATTTTCATGCAGTTTAGATTCACATATCGAGCTCAATAAACACACTCCCACGGTGCATAAGCTATTTCTTTCTACACCTCTACCGCTATGCAGGCCGCTCTGCCAAACTCTGCAGTAAACACACCTCAACCTACAGTAGAAGGAGTTCAGGAATTTATTACACACAGCTCTACACTGGAGGCACGCACATAACGATTTTCTCACGCTGCAGGTCTCGGCTTCCAAGTAATGTACACATGCAGCTCGTCGGGAAGTCATAAAGTTGGCATTCAGACACATCATAACATGTACAAGATGGAGCACAGCTTTCACGGGAGGTATGCAGAACGGCATGAAGCAGAGAAAATTAAATTACAGGCTGTCATGCTCTGTTCCGGTAGTACAAAAACCATTGGGAGATCACGTATGTCTGTGTTAGGTAATCATTCATTCATATGCTACGGCTGAGCAGCCACGTTTTCCGGCATCGACTGTTCTTGGAAAAAAGCATTTTAGATGATTAGAGAAGATCACCGTGCACTCACCACATGAAGTTACTGATATATATTTGTTGAACTTGGGACAAAGCTAAATGTTTGCAATGTAATATAAGAAGCTAGATACATGTCTGATGAATGTTTCATCACTGCAAACAGTATTGTTGGTATTTCCTAAGTCCATGTGCATGACAGTATAACACACCAACATGAGTAACTAACCTCGGATATCTCATGGATCCTAATTGATGAGGCGGGAGAGATTACAAGATTTAACACTTTTAATTAAAAAATATTCTTGCTTCTGCTTCTGAATGAACTCAGAGATAATTAAACTTTACCTGCACTTTGTTATTGTTATAAATATCTTTTCTTCACCTTCCACTACTTTCTCCATGGGCTTGATTTTGTTGGAAGTTAATAAACTGTGTGTCTGCTCAAGATGAGAAATAAATCCGTTCTGCAGCCAGCTTTCAG
The DNA here is from genome assembly GCA_023238725.1 of Scortum barcoo. NCBI lineage: Eukaryota > Metazoa > Chordata > Actinopteri > Centrarchiformes > Terapontidae > Scortum > Scortum barcoo. The sequence goes on along the minus strand of CM041541.1, from coordinate 11,533,928 downwards.
TCGATGTGAAAGCTCGCAAGGCATGTTTTATTGGCACGCTCATTTATCAGCGGGCTGAGATAAGGTGAACACAAGGTGAAAGAGATGTTTCTTCGAGGGATGTGGCCAGTTTTTACAGAATAAATAACATCTTTTAATGAGACTGTTGTAATGTTGATGGTCAAAAGACACACATTATGGGTTATAGTGTTTGAACTGTAAGAAAAATAAAGTACTTAAAAGTGGTGTGAATAAAGTTGTTTTATGTCTTTACAGGGAAAAAACACCTTTAAATAGACTTATGTGCATCCGTTTATTGTGTTTGTAAATCCCTAAACTCCCCCTCTTTGTTCTCCATTTCAGCAGCCAAGTGTATATTTTGAAGTGACGCTTGATGCCAGAGTGAAAGAGAAAAATGTCTCACAGCCAAATAAATAAAACTAGCATGTGGTAGAAGGCTTCGTTCCCTAATTAGCTCGGGCTTAATTAGCTTGGACTGGGAGGATACTGATGGCATTTATCTAAAGAGTTTCCCACAAAGGAACTCACTGCGAGACACTTCTCCTCAGAGTGGAAAACCCTCATTATGCAAGAGATGAAAAACTTCATTTTAACAGCTCCACATTGTCGCATATTAGATTTTTTGTGTGTTTGTTTTTTGGATAAAGCGTTTTTTTTTTGTGAGGGAACTGAGGCTAAAGAAGAAACAGAGAGGTGGTTAGTGAGTGCAGGCATGTGCTTGTCCTGTACGATGTGAGGCTCAAAGCAGGTTGTATAAATACACTCTGCCATTGACACTGCGGTATGTTTCTATATATACTCCACTGTCCTTTGAAAGAGGGTGGTGTTTTGGGCCGTTTGCTGCACATCATGTGTGTAAAGCTGAGGGTGTTTGCATTCAGGGGGTCCAGCACAGAGCAGTGCTGCGGCTCGAGAGGCACTCAGACTGACCGGCCTCGACCACCTTTAAGGAAATGACCCATTAAACTACAATTTGTGGCTGAGTGGGGAATGAAAACAGTCCTAACTCTGGGATAATTCATTACACGGTGTCCTTTACCTCCCACACATTCAACTACACTCCCTGAGCTTAAATTAAAGCCGTAGGTACTACTATAACACTTCCACAAATATTTCATGCATTAATAGTTTTTTAAATGTCAGATAGATGCATGTATTTGTCTTGAAATTGTTCATTTCTATGTTCATAGTTCATAACTATGTGCCAAGTAAGCTTTGAAAAGCACCAGAAATTCTTTCAAAAAACCTTTGAAGACGATAGGTAACCAAACTCTGCACAGACAGTGAAGAAACACGTTGCAATATTTTGTAATTTTCAACATGGACATGACCAGATTTGGACCACAAACACATGAGGAAGACCAAACGATGTCACGTTAATGTAGAATAAAATATTGTCAACAAGATGGCACTGTGAGGGTATTTTTTGGTTTAGCTTGGTCTTGTCTATCTACAACATATGTTTTCAGGCCTTAGACATGTAATGCACTCTTTTAAATGGTTTTACATAATCTAAAGAGACATATAGTCTAAGAACATACAGTTCAGTTATGACTAAACGTGGAAACCGCTTTTTCTTCGAGGTTGATGCAAAACATTGTGATGTTTGACTAGTTATCCAAAAAGGCAGTTTGATTGTTAAATTAGTTTTGAGTTATGGCTGAAGTAACACAGTCACGCCCTTGTTAGCCGGCAGTGGGACTGTCACCTCGCGGTCCATCAAGCGACCCAGTGAAGCGGATGCTGGAACAGCGTGTACCAAAACAACACCATCACATCGACAGTTAGAGCAGACACTTGGCTTTTGTTGAGCGCGGGTCACTGCTGTGGACACTGACTGGACAAAAAACAGATCACTGTCACCACCTGACCTAAAATCCCATCCCACGCCCTGATGATGATGCTGCTGCCCCTGATGTGGTCTCAAAACAGCCGCAGGAGAGTGAAATCAATTTGTCCTTTCATTAAAACAAATCAAATAATGCAATAACAAACAGATACCTAATTATTTCTGCTGTTTTCCTTCTTACAAAACATTCAGAAATAACCAATATCTGGTGTCAAACTACTGTATAATAGACGAAGTGAAGGTTTTGTGATGAAGTTGAACACATTTATTTGACACTGCTGCCCCCAGTTGTTCAATTGTTGTAACAGCAACAATTCTTCCTTCAACAAACAGACCCATGATAACTGCAGGCTTACATTTAGTCTGATGACAAAACAACTAACTGGTATCAGACAACATTATAAATTTAGATCATTTAAACTCGCTACAGTTTATTGACCACTGACCGCCGAGTCCTGCGACGACTTCAGCTGCATCTTGAGCTCAGCTAGCTGTCTCTCCATGTGGTAGATATCAGCAGACATTTGCCTGAGTAAAGCAGACACAGTTTAATAGAGGTTTTTATTTGCATTTAAAGTGATTATACTCCTGTTGAATTACAACAAAGACATACTTTTTCTTTTGACAATAATATGAAATTTTTTTTTTCAAGTGTATTAAAAACAACACATTTTACTCCTCGTTTTCTCGATTTTTAGCATGATTTGCAAAAGAAATTTAACTTTGCACTCTTTACTTCTGATTTTTTATCAGTAGATTAGGAATTAACAAATGTGTAAAACATTAAATGAATTCCCATCTCTAAATAAATGCACACAATCACTTCTTAATGGTATAAAAGTAGCTGGTATCATCACTAGTACCTGTGGACAGCCTGGGCCCTGCTCAGCTGGCAGTGGAGTCGCTTCACGATGGCTTCGTAGCGTCTGTTCTGAATCTGAAAACACACAAAACAAAAATCAGTTTGATGAGTTTTTCCCGGGGATAAAACAGGAACTGTTAATTATGGATCCTTAAGTCCTAATATCTTTATTCACTGTTCTATTTTTCAATAACAGATGTGTAACAGTCTGCCATCTGCTGTTGCATTTATGTAAAATATAAAAATAACCTAAAAGAGATTATTAGTATGACAAGGTTGCAGAACCATCATTTGTTGTACTATACTTGATTTTTTATTATACTGTACTTGATTTTTAATATATAAATTAGAGCTGCAACAATACTATTTTTTTTTTCATTTTTTAAGCAGTAATGGCAAAAAAAATCACAAACTCTTCCTGTTTTTTGCTCTTCTGTGAAAGTAAACATACAATATCTTGGAGTGACTGTAGGTATGTTGGTAGATTAATCATTGCAGCCTTCATATAAATACATTTGTAACGTATCTTAGTCGTACCTCTATGTCTTTCTTAATCTGGGTTTGAGTCTCAAACTCTTTTCGCACCAGCTCCCTCCTCTCAGCTGTAGCCTTCCTCATCACAGAGATCTCCTTCTTCAGAGCATCAATCTCTCTCAGCAGAAAACAAACAAACAAATGAAGGAATGAAAGTTCATGTTAGGAAAGGAAACTTTACAAAAAAACAAAGAACATGTTGAGGTTAAAATTTAAGGTCTTTTTCTCCACCTTTGCCATCTGCACTGAGTTTCCATTTGGATTCTCCAGATCTTCCTTCAGCTCCTCCTTCTTCTGTTTCAGCATCCTGACCAGCGCTCTCTTCTCCTCCAGCTCTTTGTGGGCCTCCGTCTGACTCGCCGCATACAGAACAGCCGCTCTGTGAGCCTCCATCTTGGTTCGATAAGCGTTGAACCTTGCCAGCGTCACGCGAGCGCTTTCCTCCTCTTCGCTTATAGTAATCTGGAGCTCGGTGTTTTCCTTGTTGATGGATGCACAACGATCATGCAGGACTTTTGTCTGCCGCTCCAGGTGCTCCAAATCGCCCTCCAGCATGAGGATTTCCCTCAATTTAGATCTCAGCCTCTGCTCTGCCGTCTCACATTTCCTCTCGACATTTGAAAGAGTTCCCTTGATAAGGAGACAAAACATCAAAATTAGAGCCTACTCCACAAATCAATCAAGCAGGTTTATGACACAAGTGTCAAACGTGTCTATTGGATGGAGAAAAATACTATTATTTTTCTTTTAAAAGTCTTGATAAAACTGCTAATCATTTTTTCTATTTAACTATTTTATTGAAAGGATTGCAGATAGATTCATTAACTTCACTGAAAGTTTTCAGTCAAACATACAGTACCAGATCCACAAACTTACAATAAAACTACAAAACTTTCTGTAGCTACATTTCAAACATGAATGATTATTTCTCATAGCTATGAGCGATAACGTTAAAACTAACACACTCCTTAAAATAAACTACTTTCCTTTGGACATTTTTATGTGGAAATATAAAGAAATGTAACTTTTAAACACTTTTAGCACTATTACATCCCTTTTTTTAAACTACTTCTACATTTTCATGCATTTAAAACTATATAGGGCAAATTGCATTGACCACCTAAAGACAAATTTCAGAAAGAATACAGAATACAATACTAGTACCACCCCAGTACTGGTTATATGTTCAATAACATTCAACCAGAGGTGGAAGAAGCACTCAGAGTATTTCAACACTGTAGTATTTTTACATTTACTTGCATGCATGCACGTAAATGCATGCATGCAAGTAAATGCATGCATAAGAGTGCAAAAGGGAGAGAATAATTTAGTTCATAAGCAGTATTTGCATCAGTGTATGATATAAAAAGGTGAAGGTGAACCTGAAGGGCGCTGAGTGTTTTCTGTTTCTCTTTCAGGGCCTCAATCTGAGCGCAGCCATGTTGACTGACATCCTCCACCGCCTTGGTTAAAGAAAAACCAGGCTTCTCCTGTACCTCTGAGGACAGATAATAACAGTATACGCAATTATTAATATTAAATCAGCACATTAACACAATAAAACGTTTAAACATGTAGATAATTCATCTCCTAATATACAGTTAAGCTAGCAAAAACATCACAAAAGTTATAAAGTGAGCTAGCTCATAACATTAGCGTTCATTTTTTCATAGTTAAGTCGCCTTTCAGTTCCTCCCTCTAACACTATTTTATTTATTTATACTTAATAAACATGTATAATTATGTAATATCGTCTTACCATCCTCAGTAGTTCTTAAGTTGGACATTTTGACATCAATTAGCATCGAAGTTGTGGCTAGTTTGATGTTTAGCATTAACGCAGCTTCGGCTAATGCAAGCTAACATGACCAAATGTTGTTAAAATGTCTAACTTTAGAGCCAGTGAAGATGATAACTAGGATGATGTTTACTACTTTAATATTCAACATTCTCAAAAATAATAACTAAGAAAAACAGATAAGTTGTTTTATTATCACATAACTGGACTGAACCAACGATACAAGGAAACTACACCTCCCAGAATGCACCTCGTGAGTCCTCTCGACCTCCATCCCCTGACTACTTCCGGTTTCCCTTGCAGCAAACTACAGTGGCAATGACAGCCTGAACAACACGTGTAAATGTTGTTTAACTTGACTGATTGGTCTCTAAATGTGGTCAGATGCTGGCCAATCGCTGGTTCCACTTGTGTCGCCGCGTAGTTCACAGCAGCAGAGGAGTAAAAGGAGGAGGATGGGGGGCTATTGCAGCACCTAAACGCCTCTTTCAGGGTGATGCTGGGGACTTGTGCAACACCAAGTCTGTCCAGAGGTATGTTCAGCAGCTCATGGAGGACTACAGAGACCTGAACAAGAAGTTACAGCATGCATACCTCAGCGAGTCAGACAGAAAGGTGCTGATGAAGAAACACACCGAGCTGCAGCCTCTGGCTAATGTGTTTGAGAGGATCCAACAAGCTTTAAAAGACCTTGAAGAAGTCCTTTCAGCCCTGCATGGTGAGGAGTTGTTTTTTTATACTCTATTTCTGTCTGCAACAATTGTGAAAATATAATATAATTGTTTTACAATGGGATATCTAGTCTATTTTCAGCTCACACTTAAAATAAAAGCACAGTTGGTTAGACAAAATGAATGAAACACAGCTGGTGTCTACTTCCCTCCACAAATAATGTCCTTTTTTTAATCGTGCCACAACATTCATTACGTATTTCCAGATGTAAATGAGCACAATTTTCCTTAATAATATTAGTTAAAATCATTCCATGCCCTGCAGGTTCAGCTGGTACGAGAGATGAGGATGAGCAGTTGGTGCAGCTGTTGAAAGAGGAGGAATCGCACATCTCCAGCAATATTTTGACCTTAAGAAAAGATGTAAGAACGCAAAGGAATAATTGAATGTGTGTAAAAATGTGTCATAGAGTATTTTATGTTAATGAGTGTATCCTCTTTTTTCTTTTTTCCAGTTGATCAAAGCGCTCGTGCCCACCGACCCTCTTGACTCCAGCAATATTCTGCTGGAGGTCGTTTCAGGACGAACAACAGGAGGTATGAAACTGAAACCAGACTCCTGATTTGCAGTTACAATTAACCCAGCAAGTATTTCACCTGAATGACTGTAAACACACCAGCTACCCTTTCAAATAAGTAACAGCATCGACCATCTTTACAGCCAAAGTGCACAAGTATTTTGCAGCTAGCTGCTGGTAAATAACTCTCAACACGTGCCTGCATCAACAACAACAAACAGGATGTCTTGTCTGTATGTGGTTTCAGGGGACATCTGTCAGCAGTTCACCAGAGAAATGTTTGACATGTACCAGGGTTTTGCCTCGTATAAGAACTGGGACTTTGAGGTTTTTAACTACATGCCTGCAGAGTACGGTGAGTCGTATTTTGAGAGTTTTTGTGAAAATAAGTTCATCAAAAATTTCTTCCTGAGGCTGAAATGATTAGTGAACTGATGATGTGTCTCAGGGTCACCAAATTAGAGTTATGGATCTGTTGTTTCTAGTTTGTTACTTATTTATAGTTTGTTATCTCCACAGAAGCGCAGAGCTGTCGAGGTTTAATTCATGGAGGTTTAAAAACTTTAGATAAGGACAAGGAGATTATAAAATGTTTAGGAACTATTATTAACTATTACATGAATCAACTGTGTCTCAGGTGGTTTGCATCATGCAGCGGTAAGAATAGCTGGGGAGAACGTGTACAGACACATGAAGCATGAAGGAGGAACACACCGGGTGCAGAGGATCCCCGAGGTCGGCCTCTCCTCCAGGATGCAGCGAATCCACACAGGAACCATGACTGTCATTATCCTGCCTCAGCCAGTTGAGGTACACTCCCCTTCCTTTTTCATCAGTCTGTGTTTATGAGCATGATTTAAGTCTTTTAAATCTTTATTTTTACATGTTCTGTGTTCATAGTTTGACATCCAGATTGATCCAAAGGATCTTCGCATCGACACATTCAGATCTCGAGGTGCTGGGGGCCAAAGTGTCAACACAACAGACAGTGCGGTGCGCATTGTTCACCTTCCCACAGGTGAGACATGCCAGAATAAAGCTACTCTGCGCTGTTTTTTGAACATTTAGAAACAGTTTTGTTTTTGTGCCATGTAAACATCAGGTCTTACTGCCGACTGTTATCGTACTTATCTCACCCTCCCAACAGGTATAACAGCCGAGTGTCAGCAGACTCGCTCTCAGCTGCAAAACAAAGAAACCGCCATGCGTGTGCTGAGGGCCAGGCTCTACCAAGGCATGATGGGTAAAGAGACTGAGCAGAGGCATACGGCACGAAAGCAGCAGGTGAGTTAACTCGCACTTTACAACATATTGTTACCTGGAAAGGGTAATATTCACAGATCTCTTTTCTATGATGTCTCTCTCTGTCTAATCTGCTTACTCTCGTGTCCCCACAACTTCACAGGTGGGCACACGTTCTCAGTCAGAGAGGATTCGTACCTACAACTTCAGCCAGGATCGTGTCACAGACCACAGGACTGGATATGTCACTAGAGATATTAAGGTTAGATATTGAGGGAGCTGCCTCCAAATTCTGCATAAATCCTAAGAAGCTTGTACATTTTATGTTTGTATTTGTGTAATTTTCAACCAGCAAACTGTTGAATCTTTATTTTATTGCCATTTTGTTCTGGTCCATGTTCAGGAGTTCATGAGAGGAGGGGAGGCTCTCCAGGATCTGATCTCTGACCTCCTCAAACACGCAGAGAGGGAGGCTCTTCTGGAGATGGTGGAGAGCAGCGGCAGTCAAAAAACATCCGAGTCTGGAAGATCTGAATCCACCACAACTTAGCATGGTGCACAAACAGAAACAAAATCGTTTTGTAGATACATTTGAAATATATATTATTTTAACATTAATTTGGCAAAGTATGTATTTATTTTGGAGGCACATTGTATGCATTGCATGCAACAGAAGGCCAACTCTCTCATAATTAAGACTATTTTTTTTTTAATAAAATGTTAAATTATGTATTTTGTGTCATTGTAGTTCCCTAAATAAGGCTACAGCTTTACAAATGAGTAATGTTTATTTCATTATTATTACTTTAAACTATTTATAATATGCTTTAGGACTATTTCCAAACCTATTTTAGGATACATTTTAAAGTTGAGCTGTGACCAGGTATTTTAAGTTAAAAGCTGCACATATCTACTGAAAATGCTTTTATAATATACATATATATATATGTATATATATATATATATATATATATATATAGTAATAGCCAAATATGTCACAATGTTTTCCCTTTGAGCACTTACACGTCACAATTTGGTCATAAAGGTCAGAATCAAACCTTTTCTTCTCAGCAGTTTGTAATATCCAGCAGCTTGCAGTAAAGCTGACTTTGTACAGACATCAGATCTGTTTATGTCGCTAAGTGTCCTTTGGGGTTCTCTGCCGATCAGGGTGCGGTGAAACCACCTATCAGCTTTATACACACACTCTCACCAAAAACACGTCACACCCTGCATGTGTGTGTGTTTGCCAGCTGACCAGCAACTTCCAGTAATGTGCCTCAAATCATCTGACCTCTTCTTATAAATGAGTGTTTTCTGCAGCACGTCCGGTGCCTGTATTCACTGAATTATGATCATTCTTTATTTAATCACATTTCTAAATAATTGTGCTGACAAAGTTATGTTTGAGGATCTGATCACATTTCCCATCTTTAAACACTCCTGTCCATACTGCTTTATCAAAGTACGACATTTTAACTGAGAAACATTTCCACATGGATGCCTTCCAAGCTTTTCATAACATTCACTAGTAAAAAAATACAGATATGGAAAATACAAAAAGAATTGCTCTGTATCGTACACCTGAAATTCATAAAATGATGACAATACTTAGTACAAGAGAAAAGACTATTAAGGTGTTGCACGCCTTCATCATGAGAGATCTCAGTACGAAGAAAACATGGACTGTGTCCAACATTTTTAGGATTAGAAAAAACATTTTTAAGAAACAGCATTAGAGATATTTTACTTTCTCTTCAAGTTTCTCAAACCAATTTGTCCTAACAATGATCTTACAAAAAAAAGATGACATTTGTGCATCGTGGATTAATGAAAATTTACTCCTAATACATTAAATACACTTTAAAAATCTTAAGTGGCTTATCAAAATGTGAAAAAGTTCCTGGGAAGATTTTACTCTGCTGCGTTCTGGCGTTAAGTTTCTGCGTGTGGGTCAATCGTCGTTGTCTCTCTGTCGGAGGCTCCTGGATTTGCCGTTCTGTGTCTTGTTTTTCCTGAACGTGGCAGGTCCGCCTTCTTCTCCGAGGGAAGTGATGACGCGTTCCTTGAACTTCGGTTTCGGCTCCGGTGGCAGATCTGCAGGAGCACCGGCCGAGCTTTCCTCCACCTGGGGCAACTGCAAGTCCACACTGGCACTGGAGAGGAAAGACAAAGGAACAGTTGGATCCTCGTCAGTAACTAGTGGCACACATGTAGACATTATCAGGGTCTGTATATTAATCAGATAATCAATCACTGGTCTATCATCATCCTAATTAACCACTCAAACAGCACTCACTATGGATCCTCCTCTTGCTGGATCTGTTCCCAGACCCCATATGGATTTGCAGCTTTCGGCCTTTTGGCTTGTGTTGCCCTTTGTGTCGGCTCTTCTTCTTTCTTCTTCTCCTCAGGCTCAGCTGTCGTGCTTGGGACCTCTTCCTCTTTTTTGGTCTCCTCATCATCCTCTTTAGGAACCTCATCACTTGCTTTAACCTCTCCTTCCTTTACTGAGGGCTCGGCTTCTGCCTTCCTCTTCTAAAAACCAAAAGAACAAGAAGGAAAACTGTGAGATATGGAGTTTTTTCTACAGAATCTTGATAAGCACATGTTCAAATTCTTTATTCTGATTCACTCTCCGGACTCAACCCACCCTGAAGCTGATCTTTGAGACTTTGGGCTGCTGGCTGGCCTGTTCAGAGACTTCAGCCTCTTGAGATGCCGGGGCCTCTTCTGAGCCCTCCTCTCCTTCTGAGAGTGGCTCCGGCTGAGGGGCTAAAGGCTCCTCCTGACTCTCGCCCTCTTCATTGGACCCCGAAACAGATCCAAGTGCCTCACTCAAAGCAAATTCTGCTGGCTTCTCCCAGCTGGACTCTGCGCAGTGAGGAAGACAGAGCGTGTGGTTATTGGACAGAATCTCAATAAACTCACAAGAGAAATAAATGAATATAGCTGGAAGCAAAATGAATTTCTGATGCATAAAAACACATCCACCTCCAGTCTCTGTGTTGTAGTAATATGTATAACCATCAGGACTGACGGCTTCCATCCAAGGACAGCCTGAAGAGCTCTAAAGAGAAACAATATGAACGTATAAATGCATTTTATCAGCAACCAACAGAGCCTTATATATACTAACTTAAAATAAAAAGAAAATGCTAAAATGCACAGAAAGTAAATGTTAACCTCAGTCTGTACGGGCTGTGTGGGGGCTGAACTCTCTCCCTGCAAACCTTCTGGTTTTTCCCATTGAGACTCTGTAGAGGAAACACAAAGATGACTTAAGACCAGGACCATGTCAGAAAGAGTCAGATTAACCAACAAAGGAGCTTCACTTGTCACAACAAAGAGTTTTCCCACCTCCAGTTATTGTGTTGTAATAGTATGTGTGTCCATCGTCCGTCTGTCCTTCGACCCAGACCTGCGCTTCTGTTTCCTTTCTGGGCTTCTTGCTCATTTTCTCTTTCTTTTGCTGTTTTTTTGGCTGTGGCTTGACCTGAGGTTGCGGCTGTGGCCGTGTTACTGCTGTCTGGACTGGTGAAGCTGATCCTAAGAAGAAAATAATTTAATATGTAAAAAAAAAAGCCCACAGGTTACACATTATTTGAATAAAACTTTAAATAATCAAATACCTCCCGACTCCCTTTCCATCCTCTTCAGATCCTCCTGATATGCCTTCAGTGCAGCCTCCTCCATTGCGGCGAACTCTTTGGACATACGTTCCTCCTGCTTCGCCTTGTCAATACTCTTCTTTTTAATCTGCAGAAAGACAGATAGGATGAGATGGCTGGCAGCAGCTGGTGGCCAATAAGAAGAGATCTGGCCTTTATCTCGTCTGCCAGTCCCAACACCGGTGCCAAGATGGGCCAGTTTTTCTTTGCTGGTAGTATCAATACATGTGTGTCACTGAGAAACTCCCATTGATGAATATAAATGGTGCAAAATGTGAATTTTAGCGACATATGAGTGTTTAAGCATAGGGAAGGGTCCTTTCAGAATAAAAGTCAACCCATATGACTTAATTTTAGGGGAACTGATGGGCCAATGGCTGCTTGAACACATGACAGAAAACACAATACATAAATACAATAAATAAATGGGAATACCTCGGAGATTTTTGCAGCCACATTTTCTTTGTGGTTTTTCCCTCTTTCATGAAACTCAACGCTCTGCAGCAGAGAAAAGCAAACATGAGGACAACATGTGTGGATACTGTCCTCATCAACATGTGTCTGTGCACACACTCACAGGTTTGTTGTCTGCAATCCAGCACTTGCAGTACTGGCAGAACTTCCTCGGTTGTGATTTCCAGTAATCAGCCCTGAAGATGCACAAAACATGAGTTAGATTACCTTTAGCCCGGGCGGCTAATGCGGCTAGCTGGCTGAATATCCCGAATATTTAACTGAACTGTGCCTCAACAAGTCTCTGATTATCGCATCGGTACTCACATGGTAAATCTCGGTGGTTACAACACGAATAAGAGCTCAAAACGAGGCGAATAAAGAGAAAACCGCTTTCCACATTTTAACAGGAATGACAACAAGGGCGGTCTGTGATGACGTCATCGCCCGTCGCCACAAAGACGAGCCCTCAAACTGATAAATAGTGAAAATATATTTAAAAAAATAATAATAAATACATAAAATTAAATATAAAACAGGTTCAGAGCAGCAGCAACAATTATTTTCTAAATATGTTCATTAAAGAGATAATGCAAAAGTTCAAAATATAGGAATATAATACAGTATATATAAGATGAAAGTAATGAAATAGTAAATAGTAAATAGTAAGACAGTAAAAGGTCAGCAGAACTTGAATATTATTAGAAGCTTATTATATTAAAGCATATCATGAAAAAGTCTGGGAGCTTTAGCAGGAAAACACTGAAGTGAAAGAAGCAAAAGTTTCTACAGATGACTCTTCCACTCTTAATCAAATATATATTCAAATCGATCAATAAAATTACATAGAGTTGAATTTCAAGTTGTGTAGTTGTTTTTATTTGTTCTCTATCTATGGCATGTCATGTGTAATTACAGTGACTGAGACTGTAAGTAAATACATTTCAGGATGCTGTGTTACAACTGAGGAAAACAGACGCAACATCCCAAGAAGTGTTCACTGTTAACGCTTAAACAATGATCAAAAATAGCTGCATATTATCAATAAATTATTTAACATAACGTCATTATTATAATATTGGGTTTATAAACTGTGCTTTGAGCGGTTTAAATGGCTTCCCATATGGTCTAGCGGTTAGGATTCCTGGTTTTCACCCAGGCGGCCCGGGTTCGACTCCCGGTATGGGAACATCATCTTTTTGTCCATTTACGTTGTTTTAGTCGTCTGTCCTCCTCTGGGGAAACAAAAACTTCAATATGACCATAATCAATAATCTATTTAAACCTATATTTTGGTTTGAGGAAAATATAAACTCTTTTGACTGCTAATTTCCACATAAATATCGTTATAAGAATGATTTTACGACGCTCTAAATGTCCGTACCATAGATTGTATATAACACTTGTATTTAACACTTCTGAATGTATGTATATTTATATTATTTGTATTTTATTTAAAATAGTTTTTATTTGGCTAAAAGTTTTTTTTTTTTTTTGCACCACCGTTGCTAGGACACGACTGGTTGCGTCATCGGCGAGCGTCGGCTCGAACGTGACGCCGTTTCTCTGCGCCCGACCCGTCTCCCGTCCGTTGGCCGAGCTTGAGCCTAATTACCGGAGCCGGTGGTCGGTTCAGCTCTCCTGTCCGGTGCACATGAACGGCACCATGGCCGCATCCTCACACCGGATCATGCTGGGCCCGCTGGTGGCTGCCATCGACCAGGGAACGAGCTCCACCCGGTTTTTGGTGAGGGGAAGGAAACGTGTTGTGTTTACTGTCACCAGCATGTGAATCTGTCAGTGTCCTTGAGTTAAATATGTCTTTATAAGCAGCCTTTTATGTGTTTAATGTTGATTTATTGTTGATTTAATGTTAATGAATGAGCCGTGGTGTTGTTTTTAAAAGCTGTAAATTAATAATAATCGCTTTCATGTGCTCCTGTGAGGTGAATAGTTTGAGTTCAATCAATTAGAGCTGCAACAGTCAGTCAAGTTAATCAGCGTAAAATTAATCTGCAGCTATTTTGGTATTGATTCGTCGTTAAAGTCATTTTTAAAATATGAAAATGTGATATTTCCAGGTTGTCCAAGCATTTCTTGACCTTGCATCATATTACGTTTAATATCTTTGGATTACATTGAGTTATTTCATCAGACAGAATATTAATCTGCAGCTACTCTGATTATTGATTCTAGCAATAATGCCAAAGAAGAGATATTTTCTGGTTGTCAGATGCAACCATTTGTTGCTTTTCTTGGTTTTATATTATCGTATGTGTCATATTTTGGGTTTGGAAATATTGTTTGGATAAAAAAAAAAAAACATTTGATGAAGTTATTTTAGGCTCAGAGATATTTTAACAGGCTTTTCTAACCGTTTTCTAGTTTTTGTTATTGTACACCAAGCGATTAAGATGGATAGTAATCTGCAGATTAACACAATTGATAAACTGCTTTATTACAGTATTGTAATAAAGTTCTGTATTTCACTAACGAAATGTGGATAAAGTGAGTTGAATGAGTTTACTTTTCACTCCATATAAAAAAAAAAATTCTGTCTGCTGCTAAATCATGTAAAATCAGCACATTTCAGTCATATTTCCAACTGACCCTGAAGGCATCAGTCAGACCTCCAAAAATTAAAAAAAAAATTTGAACAGTGACAAACCAGAGAGATAGAAACAGCCTTGACTAATGTAAAAAGGAACTGAAACTATTACTCAATTAATGGATTAGTCGATCTACTGAAAACTAATCTGCTACTATTTTGAAAATGGAAAAATCATTCAAGTCGTCTTCTAAGCGAAAACCACAAACGTGGTGATTCCTACTTCTCAAATGTGAATATTTGCTAGTTGTTATTCTGATCTTTTTTGATTGTAAATTGTAAATTTCAAACACATTTTTATTTGTTATTTTTCAAACAAACATGGAGGTTCATTCAGTTCTCTGTTGTTTTTGCTTTCTAACTTGTGAAGCAGAAGGAACACATGATTTTTTTTTTTCTGGTTGTTCCTGATGATTGCGAGCCAAAATTTTTATTAGCATGAGTCACCTCAAACCGTCAGAAACCTAAAACAAGACACATGACTGAAAGTCTCTACACTTTAGCTAAAAACATGGGGTTTAATCTTTTAGAGAGAGTTTTTCATTTGATTTTCAGCACTGACTCCAAGTTCTCCACACTACAAGTTCTCTCAACGACAACGAGTCAACTAACTGCTGTTCGGGTTGTGTTTCAAAGGTTTGCAGTCTAGAAAAGCAGGGTTGGGATTTAAAGGATGCCAATTTGGATCCCTTAACTGCTGGGAACATCTAAATAACAAAAGGGAATCAGAAATCCCTTCCAGCTCCAGCGATGAATTCCCAAAGAGGAGGCCTTCAGCAGGGTTAGAGTCGCTGTGTGAATGAAGAATAGAGCTGATGTGCTGCCGGCTGAAGCTTCGTTCTTTCTCTCTTTAAAGGTGTTCAATTCAAAAACAGCAGAGCTCCTCAGCCATCATCAGGTGGAAATCAAACAGAGCTTCCCCAAAGAAGGGTGAGTGAAAAGATCCGATACCATTCCTGACAGATGCACAGGCAGTTTTAGAAACATGAAGACCTGACCTGTTCTTCCTCATTGTCAGATGGGTGGAGGAGGACCCCAAAGAAATCCTTCAGTCGGTGTACGAGTGCATGGAGCGAACATGTGAAAAACTCACCCAGCTCAACATCGACATCTCAAACATTAAAGGTATACACACACAAGGTGACCTCGAACATCAGTTTCACGTATTTAAAAGTGGCGTTTTACGATCTAAAATCTTTGGAATTTGTGCAGCAATTGGAGTGACCAACCAAAGAGAGACCACGCTAGTTTGGGACAAAGAGACAGGGGAGCCTCTCTACAATGCAATCGGTAAACCTGATTCCTTCATTATTTCTACATCATTTCTATTTATCCTGGCACAGATCTGACTTAATAGGCGGTCTTAAATGTTGAAGATGCTTCTCTTTCTTTGTTTTTCTTTTCAGTTTGGTTGGACCTGCGGACTCAATCGACAGTCGAACGTCTAATCAACAAAACTCCAGGGAGGAATAAGAACCACTTGAAGGTGAGCTCCTGTCTGTATCCAGAAATTTGTTTAATTTCGCTCTTTAGTTCTGTTAGTAGCATTTATCATCTTGTTCTGGACGCAACATCTACTTGGAAAGGCAATTTTACTTTACTTTTTTTATTTATTTTTTATTTATTACACAAATGCAGACAGTTTGATGTAGTGTTCATGTCGTTGTCACTGTGCAGCACAAGACGGGCCTCCCAATCAGCACTTATTTCAGCGCAGTGAAACTTCGCTGGCTGATGGACAACGTGGACGAGGTCCACAAAGCCGTCGTGTCTCACCGCGCCATGTTCGGCACCGTGGACTCCTGGCTCATTTGGGTAAACAGAGACTGTGCCTGCCTGTCACCCACATTTGAAATGCAGCGATCGTGTGAAAAACTTTATTTTGTGGGTATTTCTGATGTCTGTCCAACAGTGTTTGACTGGGGGAAAGTCAGGAGGAGTCCACTGCACAGATGTGACCAACGCCAGCAGAACTATGCTGTTTAACATTCACACTATGGACTGGGACCCCGAACTGTGCAAGTACGACAGCTAAAATATCCCTTTTCATTATTTTAAAAATCATGCCACAGTCATTTTTACGTAGTTTATTTTAATATATCACAGAAAAGTGGGAGAAAATAACATGATCCATTAATACTCGCATTACTTTGAAAATACAGCGTTTGTAAGGGCGCCAGAAATCCTTGAAAAGGTTTAGATTTGGATGTGTTTTAAGGTTGAAAAGTGCAACGTGCTTGTAATTGTAATCACATTAACATAATAAATAACTATCTGATTCAATAGTTGGCTTTGTAGATAAAGAAATCATTGAAGTTGGAGAGAGCCTGATTGAAATGAGTATAATTAATCATAGCTCTAAGGTGCTGGAACAGCTTGGAAATATTTGAAAAATGCTTCAATTTGACTTTGGAAAAAGGTGTAGGAACGATGAAAATTAAACATTAAAAAAAGTGTGCTTTTTACAAATACAGTGCCCTTATTTTTAATGATTTTTAAAGCCACAGACGAGTTTCAGAAATCGTATGGAAAGCAGATTTGGCTTAATTATTTACAGGCTGTTTGCTCCTCCCTTTGATTCCCGTCAGATATTTTGGTATTCCCATGGAGATCTTGCCCAGAGTGAGGAGTTCTTCAGAAATATATGGCCTCATGGTAAGCATGCATTAATCAGTCAAGCCAAGTCAGCTGTGAATTTCGTGATAATAAGTGTTCATATGAACGTTTTATCCTGATGATTTCAGTGTTGTGTTGAAAAAGTGGAGTGTTTCTTGCCTCTAATAAGATAATGGAGGTTTGTTGGGGTTTTTTTGTTAGTGTTTTTTTTCTGTCAGCGTGCGTTCACACTGTTTAAAGTGCATGAACGTTGACTGAGAAATTCTTTTAGGCATTTTGTTTTTGTGTGTGCCATCTGTCTCTCTTCTCTCACTGGTAGAAAATATGTTCTAGCCGGGTAAGTAATACCTCGCCATTACTACTTTCCAAATCACGCAAAGTAAACCCGTCCCGCTTCTCCGTGGCCGCAGCGAACGCGCCATCAACACAGTGCATTTCCAAGATTCACGTGAAGGAGAATATTTTAGTAGCTGAGCTGATCGTTCAGCTAAATAAGTCAGATTTAGGTCTGTTTTCTGCTAACATGATACATTTCCTCCTGTATATCTTTGCCACAGATTTATCAAATTACCAGAATGAGTTTTGACACCAATCAGATGTAAGTAACTGACCCAAACCACTTCCTAAATTTGTTTTTATGGCGTACTTCATGGTGCATTCAGGCACTCAGCTACAGCAAACAAAACGAAAATTCAAAAAGAAAAGCTGTCATATTACAAATAACAATTTAAAGTGTCTAAAATAATCTCTTTAGTTGACCTGAGCTGATAAAAAAAAAAATGAAATCAATATCAATCGAATCAATAGAATAGTTAGTTAATAGTCAATTATAATTGCTGTTTTTGGTGTAAGTTATTTGTTTGAGGAATATGAATAGATTTCTCATTTTGATCTTGCATCTTTTTCTTGTCTTTGTGTCCATCAGTTAACATGAAGCTATTCAAAGCAGCTATTACCAGTCTACCAGTCACTCTACAGAGTTTTATAGCAACTTAAGTTTACTCTGAAAACGCAGCAGGCAGCCAAAAAACAAATGTACATCGGCCGTGGAGACCAAAAACAGAGCTAAAGTTAAAGAATTTTGGACTCAAATTCATCATGTGACCAGAAACTAAACTCCAGATGAATAAAAATACTGTAGACATCATTTACCAGCCTTTGCTCAGTGATGACCCGACACACATTAACACAAACATGAGGGCTTAAATATGTTGGAAATGTACTGGATGGCCTCCCGTCCCCCATCGCTTCTGCTGTGGCATGCTACTGGTCTGGTTGTCATTGACGCCCACCATCTTCCTCTGCAGCGTCCCATCACGTCTCCTAAATCTCTTCACTTCTTTGGCACATCTAACTTTTAGCCCCGTCTTTAACCATTTAACCAGAATGACGGCTGCATGTAGGAGTGAAGACATTTCTAATTTATACAGGATCACACAGTTTCCCCTCACTGTTACTGTTGTTGTATGTTTAAAAGAAAAAGTTGTAGAGTTTAAATCTGTATATTTTAGTTATTTGGCTTCATGTAGTCAAATAATGTTTGTTTGTTTTCAGTGTTGTTGTCAGAACAAAGTTGTTGTTCATAGTGAAGAATAAATCAGATGTTTTTCCATCAATAGTGACATGTTCAATTATTGCTTTTAGTTTTAGCAACACATTTGTACAAATATATATGAATAATTTCAAATTTTGAATCAGTCTTTTTTTAAAAAAACACATCAGCACTTCATATTTATGCACACACACAAATCTATCCTATAAAATGGAATAGTTGAATCTCCTTATGTGATATGTCATTGGTGTAGACAGGCCCAAGGTGCCAAAAAATACAACAAATTGCAGAAGAAACAAACACTCAAAATGTTCTTTTAATGATGTAACAGTAAGATACACAGTTCACTTATACAATTAATCTGTTCTCTTTACAGAAATCTGGAGCTCTTTCAGGTATCCCCATATCAGGGGTAGGTTTATCTCCATTTTCACTTTTCAGTATTTTCTGTGTGTTTTAAATCTTGTGAGAGATTTCTAATTTACGTGCATTCTTCAACAACAGTGTCTCGGGGATCAGTCGGCGGCACTTGTAGGTCAGATGTGTTTTCAGGACGGGCAAGCTAAAAACACGTAAGTGGCCGAGTGTTATTGTTTTTTTTTTAGTGTGCTTCTCTTCAGACATTGTTAAAAAGTCAACTGAAAGTGTGGTTTGTGATGCATTTCAGGTATGGAACTGGCTGCTTTCTGCTGCGAAACACCGGGGTCAAGGTAAATTACTCACACTTGTGTTTTAATCTCTCATATAAGCGCTGACCTCCCTCACACGCTGGCATTTTTCTTGTCTCTGTTGCTTTGCAGCCTGTGATGTCCGACCACGGCCTTCTGACCACTGTGGCGTACAAACTCGGTCGGGACAAACCTGCCTGTTATGCACTAGAGGTACAGTATCTTAAAATGCACAAATACTCTTCTTTCTTTAAACAACTGCAGCACTTTTTTTTTCTGCTGCTTCTTGTCAGGGCTCTGTGGCCATCGCAGGAGCCGTGGTTCGCTGGCTGCAGGACAATCTCGGGATCATCGGCTCAAGTGAAGAGCTTGGTATGTGTCGCCAGTCTTTGAAGTGACATCCTGTGGCCTGTGGTGTCATTTAATCCCTATATGATCTGTAAAGGCGTAGTTTTATGGGCATATGCAGCTACAACAAACAGTTAAGAGTGTTTGTACTGGCATCTTTATATTTAGAGGAACAGAGGTGGTGATTTCTTCTCTGTGTCTTTCTTCTTCTGTGCAGAGAAGCTGGCTGCGTCAGTCGGCACCTCTTACGGTTGTTATTTTGTTCCTGCGTTTTCGGGGCTTTACGCACCTTACTGGGAGCCCAGTGCGAGAGGGTGGGACCAAAAACAGTCCTGCAGTGTGGTAAATACGTCTGAAAAGACTCCCACAGCCTAATGAAATAAGTTTTCCTCTTTCTCTGCGTCACAGGATCATTTGTGGGTTAACTCAGTTTACTAATAAAAGCCACCTCGCGTTTGCTGCGCTGGAAGCTGTTTGTTTCCAGACACGAGAGGTGAGCGCTCTGTGTGATCTACAATACTGCTGTTTCTCTTGATTTTTACCTGATTTAGAAGCAGGTATTTGTGTAACAGTTGGGACATTTGTGTGGATGCAGATACTGGACGCCATGAATCAGGACAGCGGCATCCCGCTAACTCAGCTCCAGGTGGACGGAGGAATGACGTCCAACAGGTTGCTGATGCAGCTGCAGGCAGACATTCTCTGTATCCCTGTCGGTAAGATTTCCATTGATTTCTTATCATATTTTTATATATTCAGGGATGTGTGAGCCAGAAGGGATCAGTTTTATGCCAAAGGGAAAGTGTTGACAGGCATTATTTCATTGTTTCAGCTAAATGTGACTCTAAAAATCGAATCAAAAAAACGTTTTCAGTGAAGCCGTCCATGCCTGAGACGACGGCTCTCGGTGCAGCGATGGCGGCGGGAGCGGCCGAGGGGGTGAGCGTGTGGAGTCTGAACCCAGAGGACCTGAGTGAAGTCACCTCTGAGAAGTTTGAGCCTCAGATCAACCCTGAAGGTACGCGCCGTCCACGCGCCTGGAGAGCGTGCTTCTTCTTCTTCTTTTAAGCTGCTGCTTAAAAAACATTTCTGTGTCTGTGCTCTGCAGAGAGCGAGTTTCGGTACGCTCGATGGAAGAAGGCGGTGCAGAAGTCCATGAACTGGGAGACGACGGAGCCTCTTTGTAATGGAAACGGTAGGCACACACTCACATTTGAGCCACAGATTGATTTCACATATGTTTATCCAGCAATAACACACACGCCACACCTGTTTTTGGAGGCCACTGTACTCTGTCACTCTGTCACTGTCACTCCCAAGGTAGAACCATGAAACCAGAACTTGAAGACCTCCTACATGGGCCCAAATATATTCTATATATCCTAAAACAATACTGGCAAGCGTACTGAAATTATTATTGGTAGCTGTAATTGCTCCTCCTGATGGGGAACAAAAACAGTCTTATTCATACTAATTTCCCTCTTGGTGTTACCATCTGGTTGCTGCGGCTCTATCCAGATTACACCATTAAACACTTGAGGCTTAGTCTGCAAGTACCAGACGTTTCTAATCCTCCTGCTGTTTTGTGAATTCTTGATTTGTGTGGCTAAATCTGACCTGGACACAGAGGAAACACAATCGAAATTAAATTTTGGCCCAAATCAAAATGAATGACGACCTTTTGTAGTTTGACTTTAATAAAGTTGATGAAGCTGTAGGTTGGTTTCTTTTGTTTTTATGTCTGTTCATTGTTTTTCTGTGTTACCCTGATTTCTTGGGATGCCCAAAAGGTGAAACGAGTATCTTCAGCAGCGCTCCCCTGGGCTTCTACATCATCGGCAGCATGGTCATGTTAATCGGTGCAAAATACCTCGCAGGTCAGTGTGGGCTTCTTTTCGTGTGTATGAAGCATAATATCCTTTTGGCAGAAGGATTTCTTATTAACACTGGTTTCTTTTTCTACATTACACTCAAAGAGTCAAGTACTTTTTACTTTTAACTTCATTCCAAGTAATTTCTTTGTATTATGTAGTTCATATGTTCTTTAAATTTACAAGCATCCTTATAATGTAAACAAGCCATGTTTGATTAACGCGTCGGTGATGGTGAAATATAATAAATATAATACGTATCTTTTTTTCTCTTTCTGTCCACTTTAGGCCGCAACTAGGCTGCGACTCCTAGAGGCATTAAAGTAAAGTAAAGTGGAGATGAGCGGTCTCCATGCTGGACCACCATTTGCGCTCTTCTTTTTTTTTTTTTTGTTTTTTTTCTGAAAGGCATTCCAGGAGGAAGACGCTCCTGCTGAATCTCACTGAACAAATCTGGACGAATTTGGGACTTTTTATTTTTATTATTGTTAATTTTTTTATTTTTTTTATTTTTATTTGAATACATTTTTTCTGCAAAAGACAAGAACAAGTTGGTACATTAGACATTCATTTTAGCAGGAGTGTGCATGCAGTATTTTTTTTTTTTTTTTTACTATGTTGATATATGAATTTCTGACCTTATTTATATAGAAACTCTGCCAGTGGTAGTTCACATGGTTATAATCTTTCCACAGCTGTGTTAAGTGAAGTTCTGTCTAATTTGCTTTATTCGTCGTCCGTCACGTCACTGTTACCCCCCCGAACGGTCGTCTAACAGTCATCTTGTCGTGTTTTGTTGAGACCTTCCATTATGAGCTACACAGGAATCTTGAGAGCACTTTATATTTTTGTTTCGTCCTGTGGGAGCCGTGTCCTAACAGAGTCTAATATATATTTTTCCTAACAGTTGGGACTGAGACACACAGAAGGTTTGAATCGGTGAAATGAAACGATGAGACAAGAGTTAATGAACTGGCTTCTCGGTTAAAAGTGACGCTCTTGTATATAGTTTTGTAAACAGTTAAAACATTTGTCGTGTGACAAGCACACGTGCGATAAAGGGCCACAACCAATCTGCAGACAATATCTGGATTTCTGTATTTAGACAGAATATATGAAGACAAAAACAGGCACATCAGTCGGTTTATTTCTGAAAATTGACACATTAAAAACTCAGTTACATCATTTCGAGATAAAAACAGGTGTTATGAGGTAAATTATTTTGTGGTCTAAGCTTTGTCATTCCAGGAAACTCGATATCATTACATGCAGCTGCAAACTAGAATGAATATTTAATATTTAAACACTCTGCTGCTATGAAAATGGCAAAAAAACTAAACAAAACTATCCCCACAACTCACAATATTGTCCCTATCAGAAGACATTATACATATCTGTAAACCTAGCAGCCTGGTTACTATTTTATCAACCTGAAACGCTTCCAGAAAGTTGCATACAATTTCCACCACATGCAAAGCGCCTGTCAAAGTATGCAAAAAAAAAAAAAAAAAAAACTTGTGTCGAACAAGTCAAATACAAACATTTGATATGCAACTGTCAGTGAAGAAGCTTTATTGCACTAAAATGTTGGAGTGCAGCATTTTTTTTAATTTTTGATTAAAATTATGTGAATTAAGTAATAATTCATCACAAATTCTCAAGACTTGGATCCCTTTTGTCAAACTGTGAAGACTTAACCTTGAGAAGCAAGAAAATGAGTGTCAGCATTTTATTTTATCGCCCTGCGTTTGTCATATTTGTCTTCTGTGTGGATCTGAAACAAAAAAAGAAAACAGAAACAACAGAGCTTCCGTTTTGATGGAGGCGTGCGTCGTTTAAGTGTCTGCTCTGTACGGTGACGCAGGTACTTGTTCAACTGGAGGTACAAAACCCTTGTGCTCAAAGTGCTCTTTTGGGATATAAACACTATTTATTAAAGGATATTTATGAATGAATTGACTGTAAGAGAAAGTTGTCATGAGCGGAGAGGCTGTAACTAAAGTGTTTTACAAAAAATTAAACTCAAAAAGCATGTAAGCAGTTCTGTCAGACCTTTAACTGTGAAATTGGAAATATGTCTCCACCCTTTTGCTACTCTCTCTGCATGTCACTCCCTTTGACTCATTCACAGTGGATTTAAAAAAAAAGTGTACAATCCTGTCCTGTCAAGTCTGTTTAATAAATTAAAGGGACGTTTAACCTTTAAATGTGGTGATGTTTAAGATGTTTGTGAAGAGGAGCTGATATACTGCAGGCGGGTGGAGATGCAATGGGTTTGAAATGAGAAAAATACTTGCTTATGTCATCACCACCCCCAACAGGTTTTTAATGAGAGATAAAGTGTCATGAAAAATAAACTCCTTTGCTTCTGAATTTTACTGCAGCACTGTGGTGTTATTTGCACACTAATTGTCTCATAATAAAAAATATAATAATAATAATAATATATAAGGTTATAAAGTAATTTCTTGATGATTTTTTTGCACAGTCCAACACACTCTCGTGTTTGTACTCAAGCCAAACACACCCTGCCTTCTCTCAGGGGAAAATCCCAACGAATAAGCTGTTAACAAGGGAGTGGTTAGTGCCAGCCACAAATGCAAGTCATACCTGTACTTTAGTTTAGCGCACGTTAAGTCTTTCAGTTCAGGCTAAACCCCGTAGCTGTTCCAGTGGTGGACTCTCTTAAAAGGTGTGTGAAACTAAGAATTATGATCTGCTTTCTTTCTTTTTTAACATAATTTTACTGTGTTTTTGCTATGAAATGTCACTCAGAAATGTTCCTAAACAGCTGTTATAAAGTAGGAAATCTGCTTCAGGGATAACTGATAGAAACTGTAATACGTTATTTTTATTTATTTATTTTGCTATATTGACTTTTCATATCTGAAGTTCACAGTTAAGTTACTGATTCACTTACAAAGGTTGTAATGTTCAGGGGACATTGAGCTTATTTGCATATAAACTGACCGTCTTTATATTCTGGACTTCAAATGGCTTTCTAATAATTTCATGTTGTTTTTATAAAGTCTCATCAGATATGGATTTATATTAGAGTTTTTGTTCCTTTTAACATCTTATCTAAGTTAGAAATATTTCACTGTTTAGCTTTCGAATGAAAGGAAAGCTACACAAAACTAAAAAAAAACAACTTAAGTGTTTACCTTGTAGGAGTAGCTCCAGTATTAATTTACACTCGTGAGAAGAGGTTTAACGCCTTTACTTTGAAACTGACATGATAATCACCATGGTAACTGGCCTTCCAGGAAGTTGAGCCAGGTGTGGGGTATTTTGTGTGGCGGTTGTTCCTCATTTCTGGCCCTGCAAAGCCAGGTAGAGAGGCGACGACAGGTGGGTGAGTCATCACACCTGACTGCTGCGTGCTGACAGCCACTTCACATTCCAGGTGTGCATGAGAAAGAAAACACTCCAGCTCCAAGTGGCTTGAAATGTTAATAAATGACTTCTTAAACATGTTGGATCCAAGAGGGAATGACGCCAGGGGAGGTCTGGTTGTGGGCACCAACTTCAGCCAGAGTGATGAAGGTCAGTTTGTTTTTGTGAAGATGGTAATATGATATGCAAATTCACCTCTGTCCCAAAGAATGAAATTCAAAACCACACACTCTTTAAACTTCTTGTTCCTGAACAGCTTTTTCTCCCCGTGTTGTTTTACAGAAGCAGTTGGAACGAGGAAATCAGTCAATTAACTTTTGAGGTTTTATTCAGTCACACTTTTGACTTCAGAGACAGATGCAGAGTTTAAGTTTCAAAAGAGCTTATTAGAAACAAAAAGAGGTTAATAATTCAGCTGAAAAACTTTTTCTGTTTGCTTTCTGTGAGCGGTCAGGCTCTTATCTTATTCTACATACAGTTAAACAGTCAGCAGTGTTACCTGACATGTCAACAGTCACATTTTTAAGCTGAACACTATTAATCAAAAAAATGTAGGATTGTGTCTCTGCCAGCAAAAATAGTTGGATACACTGGACCTTAAAAGATCAACTCAACTACTAGTTTGAATTTTATTCTTATACCATAGTAGTACACTGTACTTCATATTTCTGCTCCACTTCATTTCAGGGGGGAGTATTGTGTCTTCAACTCTGTTTATCTGATATAGTTACTTTTCTTATCAAGATTTTACTTACTATTTACTTACTAAAACATTTATCCAATCCTCAAATTATTCAATATTTCACAAAAAAAAGATGAAAGTCCAAACCCAAAAATGCAGAATTAATGCACACCAGGATGAGGACTTTTACTTTTTGACACTTAAAGTATATTATCTAATGATTCTTCTGTGATTTTACTTAAGTTTGCAGGACTTTTACTCGTAATGGGATGTTTTTTTGCAGTGTTTTGTCATTGTGTTGGTATTTTTACTAAAGGATGTGAATACTTCAACCCCTATGTTATGTTTCCCAAAAACTTAACTACACTTCCATTTACGTGATTTACGTTACTATACATTCATGCATAGTTGTCGCTGTGTTTTTCTCCCTCAGGCTGTTTAATCTCTGATCTCAGGCCTGCAGAAAACGTCCAGGCTGTGCACAAGAGGAACACGGTGAAAGAGCTGCTGATGATAAAGCGGCAGGTTAGTCATTGGTGGAACAGGTATTTGTACAAGAGCACGAACATGATAAGACAAGTTTAAGATCAGTTTCTTACAAGCTTAATCGTCAGCATTTGGATTTCACAAAGTGTTGCAATCAACTGGATCATTAATGTTTAATCTATTTGTGCAAAATCTTTGG
This sequence comes from Scortum barcoo, assembly GCA_023238725.1. Classification (NCBI taxonomy): domain Eukaryota; kingdom Metazoa; phylum Chordata; class Actinopteri; order Centrarchiformes; family Terapontidae; genus Scortum; species Scortum barcoo. The sequence goes on along the minus strand of CM041541.1, from coordinate 11,507,844 downwards.
GAGTTAGAGCTTTATTTCATCATAAATGTGTTAAGAGTTCAACCTTTGAGTTCCTTCAGTATGAGGAAGAGGTTGAGCATCACACAGACAGCAAAGCACAAATTCTTAGTATGCAAATAACTTAAAGGCACCACCAAATGTGAGCGTGTTTTTTTTCTCACACGTTTGCATAAAATGGCTGATCAGTGCTTCTCTTTTAGAAATGGAACGGCTCGCAGGACGACAACAACCCGGAGCACAAGTTTAAATCTGCAAGATTTGAAGATTTTCCCATCGACATAAGTCCTCATGTGTTGGACCCTCCGGCACCAGTACACTCCAACATCACCGCTTCGCTATTTCCCCCCTGAAAACGGTCACATCGCCCCACAACAGATGCAACTTCCAGCCCTGCAGGGACAAGCTCCCCCGACCAATGAGGCCAAAATGACTTTATTTCACTGGCAGATACAGAGAGAGGCTCAGAGAGTTGGAGAGCTTTCTCCTGAGATGCTCATCATGCAAGACGCCGATGGAGACACGTATGTATCAGTGAAGAAAGTCTTTCCTAAACAGGGGGCTTTTTTATGTAAATTTGCAATAAATAAAAAAGTTTCTGTCACCACACGTCGCAAGTGAGAGGGCGTGAAAACTAGTTCGTAAGTTGAGAAGCTGAAATAGTTCAGTAGAGGTGGTTGAAACAACGACAAACATGCATGCAAGGAGGAAGTTAATCAGGAGATCGATCACCTGCTGTTTTGTTTTCCTTTGTAATTTTATCATCCAGCAGAAACAGTAAACTGTATGAACTTGATTACTGATATATTAAAGTAAATTTGTCAGACGTATCAAACCTCTGTGAGGCATATGAAGGGCTACGCAATCTCTTAAAATGAAAATATGTTCTGTTTTTGTGTCCATAATGAGCATGAGTACCTTTAATGCACATTATTATATTATTTTAAATAAAAATGTTGTGTTTAAAGTGATATGTTGAGGGGAACAACTCATATTATCCTAGGAAGGTAAGGTTGGTTTGTCCCCTCCGTAATATCCACCCATGGCTAAAAGTAATTGATAAATGGTTAAAATAGTTTGTGAAAAGTTAATAAATAGTTCACATTGTTTGTTAAAAGCAACAGATGCTTGAAACTTTAACACTTTAAAAGGCAAAAGCATCGAATAAACAGCTAAAATTAATATATAAACATAAAAAGTGATGATAAATGGTTGAGATGTCCAGCTTCTGTTGCTCCAAGTGGTTTTTAAAACAAATGCAAACCTGGCTAAAATAATTTTCACTGACATATTATTCAGAAGTACTTTTATTACTTTCTTTTCCAGGTGTCTTCACATCGCAGTGGCTCAAGGCAGACGAGCTCTGGCTTACGTGCTCGCTGCCAAAATGGCCAACTGTGGCTCTCTGGACGTGAAAGAACACAACAGGCAGGTACGAAACACTGAAAAAGACTTCATGTGTTCATCTCGGTTAAAAGTGCAAACACAAATATGACATAATGACTCTTTGTGCACAGACGGCGCTTCAGATAGCGACCGCCTCCAACCAGCACCTCATCGTCCAAGACCTGCTGGGACTTGGAGCTCAGGTCGACACTCGGGACCTCTGGGGCCGCTCGCCGCTGCACGTGTGCGCCGAGAAAGGTCACTTCCTCAGTCTGCAGGTGAGAAATCGACAGGGTTATCATGTCACCAACTCAACAATAATTAACATCCAGAGTTAATTATTAATTATCCAGAGTTAATCATTCATCTGAGTCCCTTTGTGTTTTGGTACAATCCTTCCCAGGGTGTGTTTTTATGAACTTATTTAGTCAAGACTCCTTAAAAAAGTGAATTCTTTGAAAGAATTTAATTTAATTTAAAGTGTAGTTGAGTTTTATCTGATTTAATTTGTCTTACTTTTGTGTTTTGTCACCTTCGAGTGTTTGGTTCTTAGAGGTTTCCTCCTCATTGTCAGTATTTCTTGAAAAACATAAATACACAGAAATCATTTATGTATATTTATGTTTTGACTGTTGATGAATTTTTAAGAAAACTTGACAAATGATGGTTTTAAAACATGTTAGATGCACCTACAGGTATTTTGAGGGTTTGATCCTCATTCAGGTGTGTGAATTTTAAAGTCAGATGTCCAAATGAAAACATCTGAATATGTCTAACTAAACTAAAATGTGTATAACTAAATAGATAGATATAAAACACAATGCAATGTAATATAGATAATACTGTTAGCAGTAATGTGGAATATTAAAAGGTGCAAAGGAAAATTGATATGGTGCAATGGCCATATATAAAACATACAGTTTAAAACAAGAACAACAGCTTGTTTAAGGTTATTATTATCTCTTTTTTTAAAAAATACATGTAAAAAGAAATGTTACCAGTGATGCAATTTTGCAGATTTAAAGTCAATTTCACCACTTAATAATAAATAACAACACATAAATGAAAAGTTGATTGTATCAACAGTATAACATATATAATACCGATAACAGAGTGATCAATCATAGATTATTAATTACGGAAACTCCGCGAACTTGACGCGTCCGCGGCAGGAGACACTTCCGCCGCTCGAGCGGTGCGTCTGCGGTTTTTCCGCGGAGGCGACCGGAAGAAGGAAGAGAGACGAAGGAAAACAACATGGAGGACAGGTGAGTTATGACAAACAAACAAACAGACACAAACAAGGTTATTGTGACAGGAAACAGGTGTTTAAGTCTGGATTTTAACGTAAAGACACAGTCGTAGTTTTCCTGCTGTTGTTATCAGGGGAAAGATCATTAACAATAATCAGAATTAGCTCAAGAAACTCATTGATTTGAATCAGGAAGTGAAATTAATCACGTGTTTAATGTGTGATAATGTATCCTCATATGATGCTGTGGATATATGTTTTATTTATTATTAGTTATATGGTAGTTTAAATTGTCACTGCAGCTCCTGTTATAAATAAGTTTGTAATGTGATCAGTTTATCAGTGATAATAATAATAATAATAATAATAATAATATATGAATGTATCCATCTGTGCATAAATGACTCATATTAGAGAGGTCGTAGTAAAAAAAACAACATATTAAGTAACTGATTATTTATAGATTATTGGCCAATTAATTGAGTTATTGCTGTATTATATGTCAGGAACGTACTACCTACTGTCAGAATATCCTTTATTTTGAAATTTCTCTCCAATGTAATGTGATTGATTTGAGAAAGTAACTCGATTATTCATGAACATAACTTTCATCGTAATGTTTTTGTTTGTTATACATTTTTTTTCTCTTCTTTGTCTGATAAAATCGTATTTTATTAGAAAATTATATAGACTTTTTTTTTATATCTCCTTATTGTTTTTAAAATAAATGTTATTAATTCTGTATTTTGTTTTATTTACTTAATTTTTTTTACAATTTAAATCCCAGATTTTTTAGCTGCAGAGGTTGCTCAGGTCAGGTTTCATTATCTATTAAAAAGTATTTATTAAAAAGAGAAAAAAAAACAAACAGTGACATCTTTTGAAAGAGAAAAATGAACAACTCAATCAATGAAAATGAAAGGAAAGATAATTTATCAGTGCAAATATTCACCTTTTATTTAGCTTAGTCTTTATGAAACTTTTGCTAAAGTCTCTAAAAGTTTGTTGTTATTGTGTCAGTATATCCTGATTTTTGCTTTAACTGTTTGTCAAACACTTGCAGGTTTGCGACCTTGAAGGACGACGTCTCTGAGGAAAGAGGAACGTCTCCATCTGAAGCCGAAGCTCTGAGGTATTTTTATCTCATTGTCACCATCTGCTCGCATTTTATGTTGTTAAATGTTGAATACGGCTTTACTTCCTGGTTGTGGTTGGGATGTTTTCAGAGCCTTTTCATGTGAGGTTAGTTTTGTTTTTTTATGTTTAAAGAAGCTTAATGTGACAGCTGAGAGTGTTATGTGTTGTCTTTGTTGTGTTACGTCTGTTAAAACAAGCTGCTTTGTAAAGTTCAGCAGGTGTTTTGTCTTTTAAAGTTGTAAAGACACAAACATCTGTGAGAAGTGTTTCCTGTTAGTAGAGCTTTGATAGTGATGTCGGCTTGGTGGCGTAGTGGAGTTGTCAGCTGTAGTGAAAGTTTGTGATTCTGTGATCGCAGGTTCAATCCCTGATCTGGGTTTTGTGTTTTAAAGGCCGACGTCCTCCTGAGTTGATGGAAAAGCTGTCTGAGAGGAGCTCTGAGTGCTCGGTGTCGGTGGAGCAGCAGGATTGAACGCAACGCTTCGCAAAGCAACTGTCGCAGTGTGGCACGTCAAGGTTCGATACCAGTCATACCCTGTATCACCTACAGCCTGTTCCCACGGTAAAGGATGAGGAGGGGAGCAGTCCTCCCCTCCGCCCCCCAGAGACCCTAAAGTTAAGGGTTATAGAAGAGGAAACTCCATCTGGCTGAAATTTTACCAGATGTGACAGGTTTATTTTTTCAAATTAATTCATTTATGTTTTTACCATTTTTTTTTTTAAGATTTTGAATTTATTTATTTATTTAAAATTCTATTCTAATTTGTATATTTTAAATAATTCTAATTATTTTCAATAATATTTTTTATTCAATATATTTCCACTTAGTATTTGTTATTGGCTACCTGATAATTATTTTGGAGCTTGTATGTGATGTTAAATGTTTCCTCATTAAGATCAATGTGTTTACTGTTTGTCTTTCATTGAACTTAAGTTATTAACTGTTGTGTTTTTTCTCCAACAGGGTCTTGAACTCACAGATCCGGGTCTCCTGGGTCTTGCAGTTGTCAGTGACTTATGTCACTGAGCTGTTCCTGAGGGGAGGCGCTGGCAGGCTGATGTTGTATTTCACATTTCTGATGAGCAGTATTGGAAAAAACTCACAGTCCACTTAAGTTTTAATCAGGTTTCGAACCCTCCTCCTCAGATTGTTGAGAATCAGCCAAGCCAGCCACTTACTGTGTGAGCTATGAGAGGGGCAATAAAGAAAGGGACTGTTGTTGCTTTTCTTTATTTTTTTGTGGTTGAAAAAACTGAAAATTATGAAAAACATGAATTTGAAGCACCTCAGACCATCACATATCAATGTTTTATCTCACTGAACAGCACATGAAGCTGGCTGCTCTGGTTTGCTTCATTGTTCTTTGTTACTGAGATGAAAACTTTAGAAACATTGAGAAACCAACCTGGATTTGATCTTTTTACCTCAGATCTATGAATGTCAGTGTTTTATCTCACTGAGCTAAACCTCAAATCTGCACTGGGCTTCTTCGATGTTTTATTTATCGTTCATATTACTGAGGAGAACCCTCCGAAAACATCAGGGCAGGTCTGGATTCAATCTTTCTACCTCAAAATGTCCACCAAGTCAAATTTCAGCTGCTCATCTTGTTGAGCTATTCTTCTTGATTTCTTTTGGCAAAAAAAAAAAACAGCACCACATGTGGCTGTGGTGCTTAAAACTGAAAGATGTAAATACTACTAATGACAAACAAATTGAATATGAGTCACAAGATGCCATTTGGGACATGCTAAATGGGTTGGGATGACGGTTGGATGGCTGAGGGGTTAAAAGAAACACAAGACAAACTCTTCTCAGACCCACATTTATTTTACACATACGTCACGAAGACTCAACATGTTTAAATAAAAGTTACATCTCGTTTATCTCCACCTGCTCCTGAAGTTTTTAAAAAAGTTGGATAGTTTTCCAGTCCACAGATTGACAGCTCTCTTCAGGAACTACAGCTGTGTAATCTGAACAATCAGGTTAACTGGCTGCAGGTGGATTTTACGTATCATCAGTAAATTTATGCTCTGCTGGTGTTTTTAAAGACAATAATCAGGAATTAAACCAACCCTGGGTCAATCAGGCCATTTAACAGCAGCTGATCCTCCTGAGCTGTCTCTGTAGGTGAAGTTTGACTCGGTGGTTGTTCATTTACAGTTTTTAATGAGATGTTCATGTTCAAAATTCTTAATCAGACTCAAGCTTTGGACCCAGAAACTCCAGCTCTTTAATCCAACACCCATCTGACTGAGCTAATGACTCAGACTGATTACAGTCTTTCCCCTGAAACTTTTTTGTCATGACACGTTGGGCTTTTAAAACATCTCTCAGGTTTAAACCCAGAAGCTTCAGGTGTTGGTGCACCTGTGCATGGTTAGTGCTTTTGGTCTTCAGGGACTTTATTTCGAGGATTTCAACCTTGATGTTGTCTTGGAAAAAAACAGGTTTTTATTTTTCTATTATTTGATCATCGATTGGTGATATTTCTTCTTGCAGAAGTTCATGATTCACCAAAGATCTCTTACACACATCAAAAGACAAATAGCTACCAAACAAGTCATGGGTCATATAAACCTTGATATTAGTTATTCATTGATTCATTGATATCTATTACTGTATTGGCATTGATTCGGCGCCACTTTGCTATCAGGAAACCGTTTCTGTCTGTGTAAAACAACAACAAACTCAAGTGTATCTGACGTGTTAATCTGTTAATCTGAAATCCTGTTGTGTCAGTTTATCAGATGTTTGTGTCACGGACCTTTGACTCAACATGTGATGAGGAACATGACAAATAAACTTAGACTTTAACACCACACCCTGCTCGCTGCAACTCTGTAAAAGCATCACAACAAACACAAACACATATTTGTCTGTAAAGTAATAATTTTAATGTATTTTATGTTTTGTCCACCTTTTTATTCCCCCACAGAACATCTGGAGGACTGTAATGGAGAGAGGGTCAACAATTGATGTTGAAATGTTCAATTATGATGGTGAGTGTGTTTTTATTTCACTGAACGCGTCATATTTCTGATGCTTGTGTATGAAGTGCATTTGTGATGAAACGCCACCGCTCTCTTCCGTCTGGAGGTTTCACCCCGCTGCATGCTGCGGTCATGTCCCACAACGCCGTCGTTAAAGAGCTGGGGAGTCTGGAAAATCCCTGCTCATACATGGCGATGGAGCTGGTGGAGAGGAAGAAGACGTTTGTTGAATGCGTCAAGACTCTGCTGCTCATGGGCGCCTCTTTTGGGACAAAGGTGATGATTACAGCTACAGGAAAATAAACTTTACCTTCCTTTTGGGGTTAACCACAGTCATATTCTTTTAAAAATTGAACAGAACATTAGAGGTGATAGTTTGTCAAAATATGTGAAAATGCCCTTTCATTTCCATCTCTGCAGGATCTAAAAAGTGGTCGTACGTGTCTTCACATGGCTTCTGAGGAGGCGAATATGGAGCTGTTGAACATTTTCCTCGACCACCCATCTTCACTGTCATTTATCAATGCCAAGGTGAGTCGTTTTGTTGTGATCAAACTGTGCAACACACAAGCTGCACGCTCGGTAATGATCAACTCCACATCTGTGTGTTTCAGACGTTCAGTGGAAACACGGCCCTGCACATCGTCAGCTCTTTGCAAAACCATGAAAGTCAAGTGGACGCTGTGAAGCTGCTGATGAGGAAAGGAGCCGACTCCGGGAACAGGAACTTTGAGAACGAACTGCCGTCTCAGCTGGTACCTGAAGGACCCGTCGGTGAAAAGGTAAACGCGAGATCATCTTATTGCTTTCAACAAAGACAAAAATGTGACGCACTTAAAAACAAATTGTCACGAGGATGCAACTTTATTTTGATTGGTGTTGCATTACAGGAATGTGCACGTTGATGATTTGAGATGTTTTTTTCTTTTCAGGTGCGCCACATCCTGAAAGGGAAATATGTTCATGCTTAAGTGAAGCTCAGAAACACTGTCAGTCAGACAGTCCGATCTATCAGAGTCTTATTTGCCAAAACAAGGCAGATCTTGGTTGTTTCAGTGAAACATGTCAGTATTGTTCATTACCATGTAATGACTGGAGAAAAGGTGAAGGGATGACTTGCATTTTTTGTGTTTGAACTTTTTTACAGTTTTTGGCATTTGGCTATTTTGAAGTGTTTTTGGTGATAATTTGTGATTATTATTGATTTTTTTATGTTGGGGGGATTCAATCATGGGTTCATAGGGTGTTTTTAATATTATAATTAAATAGTTTGAAGAGATTTCACTTAACTTTTGTATACTTTTTATTGTATTTGGAAGTAGGTTGCCAGGTAATATATTGTGGGTTTATCTAGAAGTATTTAATTTTAAATAACTTCATGTGTTCGTAGACAAATATACATGTATTTTCCCAGATGTTTAAGATTGCAGTTTATGTAGAAAACAGTTTAAATGCTGTAATGACACATCACGACTGAACTACATTTTTATTGTCAAAACGTTTTTGTATGATGTCATATCATGAAATGTCTTTTCAAAATTGTTTTAAGAGATTTCAAAATTTAACATTTTGTATATATTTTATATTTTTAATTACATCTTGTTTCATTACAGTGTATTCAGCAGATTTTCAAGTACTCATACATTGAGGGTGGTTTTCAGCAAAAATAAATAAATAAAGTCTTTAATTTATCCACTGTTCAGTTATTGTAAATGAGAAATTACCTGGGAAAAAGCTGGTTAAAAACAGCTGTCTTGCTTTCTCAGCTGTGACCTTTATTTCACTTTAACTCCAGTAACTCCCACTTCCTGTCTACATATGTGCCTCGCCCTGCAGGGAGTGTTTTTACCACCCACACACACGCACACACACACACACACACACACGAGGCTGTGTTGCCAAAGAAAACAAGGAGAAGGCAATAGATCTAAAACATTTAGAAAAAGTCTATCTACTGAGTGGTGAAGATATATTTATAAAAATGACTGGCTGACTGACAATGCTGTATAATATTCAAATTTATTTTTGGATTTTCTTCCAAAACATCAACTTACATGTTATTTCAGTCTTCTTCAGTTAACCCTGGTGTGTTTAAACTGTCAGTACCTGAAATAACGAGGTACAAACAGACAAACATTTACTGTATTTTTTTTGAATGATTAAACACGAGGAGGATTAATGTACAGAGAGATGGCAGCAGTCACAGGCACTCTGGGAACCGATCTTCAGTAAACAACTGGACATTGATATCGTCACTGTTGAATATAAATATAGAAAAAGAAAACAAAGGACCACGACACATTTGGGAGTCTCTCCTCTTGGTCTCTGCTTGCTCAATCCACCAGTTCAGAAACTGGTTTAAAAAAGAACAACGACACACCTCAGCTCTAAGATCCTTTCTGACCAGACATGCTCACGAACTAACACAGAAGATCTCAGCGTTAAGCGTGCTTTGGGTGAACTTATTTCTTCTTCTTCTCCTGTGTGCCGGTGAACCACTGGTCCAGAAGCTTCTTGCTGTAGTAGATCTGCCAGCCGTGCACCTGCACAGCGATGATGATCACCAGGTACATGACCGACACGGCGGAGAAGCCGAAGATGAAGCGGTAGGCCTTGCCGTGCCGATAGAGCTGTTGTGCCACGGGGAACATCTCCATGCTGCCATAGATCAGCGGGGCCACGCAGAAGAGCCCGGCGCTGATCATGGAGATTACCAAGTAGCTGATGTTGTTGCGGGGCAATGCCAAGAAGCTGAAGACCGTGGGGATCACGCTCAGGAGGTAAGGGTACTCCCACTGGTACGGAGAGGCTACCATCTTGTGCGACACCAGGCTCAGCTGGCTCACCGTCACCTGAGAGAAAAGAGACGACACAGACTCACAGTTAACTCCGCTGTCAGACAGGAAAACACTCCTCCCCTCCACACCTTTCAGGTTTGTGTCAGTATATAAAAGGTTTGGACTTACCTGAGCTGCCATCAGCACCCAGATCAGCAGGTGGACAATGTTGAGTTTGCGGATTTCAGATTTCAAGGCAACACTTTGAAACACAAGACAGACGGATGCAGTCACACTAAATAAGAAGATTGCCTCTCTGGATCAAATGATAACAAATGTTTTTCAACAAAGTCTCATTTTACCCCACATATTTTCAATTAATGCAGCTCACTGAAATACAATAAGTACAGCAGACAAAGGGAGTATCCAAACTGCACATTTCCTGAGCATTTTGGTTCTCAAACGCGTGTGTAGAAATAATTCTTTATCATAAGTGACAGCTGAAGTAACCAGGGAAGTAACCACAGGTAGTCCTTAAGATGGAGTTGGGTCCTCGGATCTGAGATACTCCTACTGATAATATCACTTAAATGGCAAATGAATAAACCCTACCTCATCTGGTAGTGTGAGGCGACCCTCTCTCGGTGTTGAAAGTCGCTGCCATCTGTGCCTTCTGCTCTCGGACCTGCTCGAGAAGCCATCATGGAAATCTGAAAGCAAAAACATTAAAAGTTTAACGTGACAGGAAAGAGGTAAAAACTATTTCAGAGAATGAGGTGGCTGATTACACTTGATGACATAATATATTGTTCATACAAAAAAATATAGATTTTTTTGTAGTTTTTAGGTTAATTTATTAAACCTAAAGCTTCTGAAAGCAAAAAATCTGTCTTAATGAGAGTTCACTGTAAAAATACTCCATTACAAGTGAAAGTCCTGCAGTGTTTAAATAAAAGTGTGTGATAATTTAAAGGAAAAGCAGCAAATCCATGAAATGACAAATGTTTTCGAATGAAAAATGATTATCAATCATTTGACGAATAAACTGATTCACAAACTGATCAATTAAACTTTATCTGTATTAACTGTTGAGAGATTTATTAAAAGAAAACATATTTTACATACTATTTATAGGTATTCTGTGCAAAAATCTTAATTTGTGAAATAACTTAAGCTGTCAGATGAGTGTAATCATGTAAAAAAGTTCAATATTTGTCTTTGAAGTGTTTTGCAGTAGAAATATAAAGTGTTATGAAACGAAAACACTCATATAAAGTAAAAGTACAAAACAAACTTTACAGCTGCACCTCTTCCATTCATTTCCAGCGCTGCTAAGTTAGCATCCCTGACGTTTTGTTTTGATACCTGGCTTTTAATCAAGTCATCTCAATCATCATATCAGATGTCAGATATATCAACAAAAGCTTTATTTCTCTCCACCTGCCTTCATTCATGCAGGCAGGTGAATTTAAAATCTTTAAACCCTGAAAAACCAGCCAAGCTAACAAGCTAAAGCTCAGCGCTGCTCACAGATGGGAGAGCGGCTGCAGATACATGAGAGGCCGAGCTGCCCCGTAATGTTATGAAACCAAATGAGAAATAAAATGAGAGGACTTACTTTTTATTTTCTGTCGCTCATGGAAGAACTGAAGTGTAAAATGTGCTGGTTTACAAAGACAGAGCCTGGAAGTATGACACTCCGGAAGTATGACACTCTAAACTCTGATTGGTCAAACGCTTCTTCTTCTTCTTCTTTTATAGGAGTGTCGCAAACCAGCGTAAACAGCTTAATATCGCCACCTACTGTACCGGATATGTAAACTAAATATGTAAAAATCATTGCTTTACATAAGATTATTAAAAAAACAAAGAAAACAAAAACAAAAAAACATACAAAAAAAACAACAACAAAAATAAAAACATGTGCATAATAAATTTTTCATCCTCATTAGCATCCTTTTAGTTTCTCCTACTTGTTTTTGCTCGTCCTCTCTTGTATTAAAAGTTTTCTTAAATGTTAACTATGCCAATGAGTCATTATCTAATTAAATATGCACAAATAGGACAAAAGCCTGATAAATCCTTATTTGATTTTGCTGACATATTAGAGCCAAAGGCTTTTACAGAGGAGATTTTTGGATATCTGTTTTTATCACTACAGAAATTAGAGAATATTGCTGATATATTTGAGTCAAAGTTGTTTTTTTTATAGGCAAACCGTATCTATAGATTCAGAGATACAGTTTGCCTACAATATTTCGAGCATTTTAATTAATGCACTGTGTTCAAAAAGGACGTTGTTTATTATTTTGATGTTTTGAACGAAGAGTTCTTTATAACAGTATTTTCTTTCTTTACATCACTTTATGACCTTGTTGACTGTATGATCATCCAAATAGGGTCAAAATTGGTCATAACTGGTTCTTTTGTTTCTAATAATGCATCAAAATAATTACAAATTGTGGTAACTCAGTATGTTGCACATAACCATATTAGAAAGCTCAAGTGTGACAATAGCGAAAATAAAGTTGAGACAAATGTTTTTTTATTTCTTTATTAAACCATTATCTGACCAATCAAAGCAACAAAGCAACAACAAAATTCACATACTTTCGGCACAGTTTCCCATTTAATGCTGTGCACCATTGTCCAAAGTAAAGATAAAAAAAAGAGGAGAAATAAAAACAAAATTGCACATCCACAGTTTGAAGAAAATTAAAAAGGAAACTGACACATGGTGGCGTGAATGGTTGTGAGCATGAACATGTTTTCTAATATTTATTTTTTTGCCACAGAACGTGTACAAGGTGTTTTGCATTTTGGGACTGAATTCTGTCATTTACCATAAAGAAAACAGAAATGAACAAAATCCAAGTACTCAGTAGTCAAACAAATAAATTACAGAGAATACTGACAAACCTTTCAAAGAATTCATATTTATTACAAACAAAACAAGACAAATCATGATTTCAAATGGCCAAAAGCAAATAAAATAGTTCAACTGCTAAATTTTTCTGTTCTGGATTGAGATATGGTCTGAAATTAGATTAAAAAAACACCCAAATACCTATTTTACTGTCAGATGAATGAAAAATGTGTAAGATGTTGTATCATTAAGCTGCATTTTAAAATAACACAAAAAGACTAACAATAACTTAATAACTGTATGATGACCCCAAATACATGTCCCAACATGATGTACTGCTAACTGCGAGTAAATGCATTGTATATAATATTTTCTTATGTGCCTAGTACACAGTATATAACTGTAAAGCAAAAAAAAAACAAAACAAAAAAAAAACGAGTGAAAAGTGAATACACGTCTGCAACATAAAGCCTCACTGTTCCAGGAATTATTCCAGCCATGTCATGAACATTGATATATTGTGTGTAGATGGATATAAGAATAAATGCAAAATGTAAACATACAAGAATGATGGCAACTGAAATATTTGGTAGTATGTTTTTTACCTCTGCTTTCCACAAGCCCGAACTCTCACAAAAAAACTTTGCTTCTTTAAAATCATAACCAAAGACCAGTTTTTGACAATATTTATACAATGTACATACTCTGCCCATTATCTCATAACTGCATGACGTCTGAGACTCCACTGATGTATGTAGATACAGATGCAATGCAAAGAATAATTGAAATTGAAATATGTTGCTAGTACAGAAAAAACAATTACTCCTCCACCTCTCACTGTAAACCATTTAATTTGACTTTCATCATACATTGAGACTGCAGTAGTTTTACCATTAATATGGTAAAATGCACCATCAATATGTCAATGCTTTGCTTATACACATTTCTTACATTGGGTACAATAAGTATCCAGAAAATGTGGAGTGGACATATTGACCAGCATAAAGTCCTGCAGCCTGGTCAGATGGCAGCTGTATATGCACAGTGTTTCCTTGTCGTAGTGGGAGTACAGCGCTCCCTGATGCCTGATCCAGCAAGCCCTTTTTGTATTCATCATATGTGTACATTACTGGCTCATTGTTCTTCATCAGTGCCACCCACACATTGCCTCCTTTGCAGTGGACGTGGTAAGCAAAGTAGTAGACACCTGGTATGGTACAGGTAAAAATACCAGTTTGGGGATTGTAGTCCTGGTTTCCATTGTGCAGGAGTTTGTCAAAAATGACGGGCGAGCCAACAGGAGGGAACGGATTTGTGAGCTTAGCTGTGAACGCAGGCATCTCCGGGCCGTTTCCACCAATTTCCCCTCCATTCTTCTTGTAGACTTGTTTTTGGCCACTGTATGGGCCGGTCACAGGGAGGATCTGTCCGAGGTCAGGAGATGTAGCAGGTAGTCCTGGAGGACCAGGGGGTCCAGGTTGTCCTGGTGGCCCTGGAAGCCCAGCGGGGCCACTTGGGCCAGGGTTACCTTGAGGACCAATATGACCAGGGAGTCCTGGTTTTCCCTCACCAGGATAGCCAGGTTTACCAGGTAAGCCTGTTTCACCTTTTTGCCCTGGCAACCCTGGAGGTCCAATTGGTCCCCCTGGTCCTGTAAGCCCTGGTATACCGTGTGGTCCCTGGTGGCCTTTCTCTCCAGGTGGTCCCACTTCTCCTCTTGTTCCTGGTAATCCTCCAGCACCAGGGGCCCCAGGTAAACCTCTCATACCAGGTTCTCCTTTGGGGCCAATGGGCCCTTGAAAACCTCTTGGTCCTGGTTGTCCACCCTCTCCTGACAAACCTGGCTGCCCTGGAAGACCTGGAGGCCCTAGGTCACCCTTCATTCCTGGATAGCCTTTTTGTCCCATAGCACCATCCTCTCCCTTTTGCCCTGGAAAGCCGAGACTACCAGGAGGCCCTATTGGATTGGACCTGGGGGGCCAGGCATACCACTAGGACCAGTGGGACCAATGACCCCTGGAACACCTCCATGACCTTTATCACCTTTTAGGCCTGGAGGTCCAGGAAGGCCAGCATGCCCCTTGTGACCCTTAGGTCCTGGAAACCCTGGTTTACCATAGCCTGGCAAGCCTGGACCCCCTGGTAAACCTGGAGGGCCCGGTTCCCCTTTCCCTCCAGAGAGCCCTGGTTGCCCTCTGAAACCATCTTTTCCTGGTTTCCCAATTCCTTGCAAACCTGGTGGTCCTGGTGGACCTCTTTCACCAGGTGGTCCTGCCAATCCTGGCTCTCCAGAAGGACCAGGCTTTCCTGGAATCCCTGGCTGTCCAGGGAGACCATTCAGGCCAGGTTTACCAATGCCAGGGATGCCCACCTGTCCAGGTGGACCTGGTGGTCCACTAGGCCCTTTCAAACCTGGCAAACCAGGTAGACTAAATCCTTTTTCTCCCTTGGGGCCTGGTGGACCAGGAAACCCAGGTGGACCTTTTTGACCAGGCTCGCCTAGGGGACCTGCCTGTCCGGGCAGCCCCTGACCTCCTGGTTTTGAAATCCCGGGCAGTCCAGGGGGACCTGGGAGACCTGAAGGCCCAGGAAGTCCAGTTGGTCCTTCACCACCACTAGGACCAATATCACCTTTTGATCCTGGTAATCCAGGCCCTCCAGGTTTTCCTGGCATTCCTGGCTGGCCAGGTTTTCCAATTCCCGGGTAACCTTGAGGACCAGGAAGACCTGGTTTTCCTGGCAGCCCTGGCAACCCCTGCCCTGGCAGCCCAGGGGGGCCTTGTGGTCCTGGTGGTCCTGTTGGTCCCGGGATGCCCTGAATTCCTTGCGGTCCTTCTCTGAGACCTTCTCCACCAGGACCAGGGGGAGGTGGACCTTTGGCCCCTCTGGGGAATGTTTGTCCTGTAAACAAGATTTGGTAGATAGAAGTGACTAAATCAATTGACACTGATCAGGAAGATCCATTAATAACAAAAGGTCCCGATATGATCTGTTGGCATTTTGGTATTTTCTCATTTTCTGTAAAACAAAACAGAATAATGTGATTTGAAGACACTAAGGTACATTTTTGCCACTTTGCAAAAAATGCTTGCCTGTCAATTAGTCCATCAAAGGTGTCTCCTTCAACTGTGGACTGGTGTATATTGTACATCTTATTTGGATAAAATATTATCTGACAGTTATAAAACTGCTGGCTGAGCATTATTATGTGTAATATTTGCAGAATTTGTATAAAGTTTACCATGTGCATTTTTTGTTAATTAAAGCAAATGGTGATGTGTCAAACATCTAAATTTCCTCCCTCACATTTAAAAGCAAAACAAAACAAAAAAAATGTTAGTGCAACTTTACAATAATGAATAATTTTATGTTGACATCATTACATCTTGTTGTATGCATGTTAATTAAAACTAAGATCCCATATGGGTTTGACTGTAAAATATCCATCTGTGACCATTAGAAGATTAGTGTTATCTGATTAACAGTATATTAACTCAGCCATTAAGACCAACAGGAGTAGTAGTTATCCTCACCTTTGCCTTCAGTCAGCGGCCTCTCTTTGCCCATTTGCAAAGGCAGCTGAGGAAGCTCTTTCCCATACTGAGGCTGTAATGGCATTTCTTTGCCGTAAGGCAGGTGCGGCATCTCGTTCCCCATAAACTGCTGCTGAGGATACCCATCATTGTACTGAGGCAGCGGCTGGTGCTGTTGAGGCGGCTGTTTGTGTCCATAATACGCCCCGCCGTGGGCCAGATGTAATAAACACAGCTGGCACACTGTGATGAGGAGGCAGAGAGAACGCAGTGCTACAGCCGCCATTTTCTGCAGTGGAGAAGAAAACAAGTAAAAATGTAACACAGTCTATTTGCAACTATAATTAAAACTAATTAACTCATTAAAAACATTTTATGTTTCAGTGTTGTATCTTCTTTTGGTTTAACATTTTTATTTTACATTAATAAAACACAAGATTGAGGTTTTGGGCTTTAAGGCATTTTTGTTTAATGGTTAGTGGGTACTGGCAATGAGATTCTCTTTAAAAATACAAAGTCAGTCAAGTTTGGTTTTATGGCTCCAGAAACTGACTATAAAGGTAATGCACTAAGCCCAAAATCAGTCTTCCAAATGTCTGTTTTAAAGCCCCCATTATCTCCACTGATGCAGTTGTTTTCAGTGACATTTAATTATCTCATTTGTTAGTTATTGGGCTGTCTATAAAATGTTTCAGATTTCAATCTAATAAAGTGAAAGAAGTCCCCCACAGGCTGAGAAACAAATGGTTTTGGTGTGGAACAAGTGACTTTTTTGTAAAAATGCACAAATGAAAAATCTTGTACAGCTTTTCCATGATTATGTGGATCCCTCTGTGTTGTTTAAAAAAATCCACCCAGCATTGATATAGGAGAAGGGTAATATTATTTATATTTGTTTGTTAAATATAACACATTCAGACGCTTGTGCAGCCTTGATGGAGGTTTGCAGTTTCTTCCTTGCCACTATTTACTATTTTTAACTAAATCCTTTCACATACATTACTTTATACCAGTGGTACTTTATACCATCACTCCTTAAATTATTACTATTATTATTACTCCTTTATTTTGGCAGAAATACTGTCTAGCATTTAGCTTGGGCCTGTGTGTTTTCCTCTCTCACTTATTTTAATTAATTGTTGGTACTCCTGACATGTTGCATACACCACTGTACACACACCATTTAACACCACGTCCAGCAGGCTGTGCTCTTCCTTCTTGCAGCTGAGTCAAGACATTATTTCAAAAGCCAACACGCGAGGTCTTGTGAAACCCACTGCGGTCAAACCCAAAAAGAAACAAAAACCCTCCACTGCTTCACTCTGGGCAGTCTCCCTCTCGTCCTTCCTTCCTCTTGTTTACACATCTATTCAAACACACACTGTGAAAAAGCCTCAGAGTCTGATATCCTCGGGCTGAATTACCCAGAGCACATGCTGCTAAAACACATATTGTAATTAAGAGGCTCCACAGGGGACGTGGTCACTTTTGAACATAATCCTTAATCCTTAAACACGCCTGTGCTAAAGAGATTGGCTCAGTGCGGCCAAGAGCGCCATGTGAAAATAAACGACGATGGGTGAATGTATGTTTTCCTTGTGAGTCCTGAAACAGTACCAAAGAGATCAAAAGGTTTCAGAGAGCTGAAATAATGGAAAAAACAAACAAAAAAAGAAGACATGCTTACATTTTTCTGGGCAATTATCTAAAAATTGTCAGGATGTACCATGTAAAATGTATTTAGCACACACGTCCAAATCTGTGTGGTTCTTCTGCACGATCAGTGTGTCAGGGATACAAGAGGGAATAAAAGCATGCAAAATAAAAAAAATAAATTTAAGCCTATAAACATGAATTATAGTTAAAATATCCACATTTTTTCACTGAAGTACAGTATGTTGCTGTTTATAAAGTAATTATACATTTACATACATTAAAGTTTAATGCAGAGTTTCCTTTAAAAATTTGTACCAAGTAGTAGATATTAACTAAAATGTAGAGGACATGTGATTAACTTTTGAAATTTGATTTAATTTGCAATGAGTGCATTTCATCAGTTTGCTGCCACCACTCACAACAACAGTTTCTCTTACTCCAGGTTTGTCCTCCTCTCAGACTGAAGGTTTCCCCTCTACTACTCCTTCACTTTAGGCTGCTTTTCTGGGTCTTTTCCAAGGCATGGGTGGGACAGCAGCCACGCACGGGATCCAGCCAGGTGTTAGCTGCAGTCCTGCTGGGCCCTGTGAAAATATGAATGTCAGGTCAGATGAATGTCAGGTGGCGACCTTTCGCAGAGGCCTGGGGTTTGTAACACGAAGCTGCCATCTCCACCTGGTAGACATATTTTGGCTTTGATACAGTTATGCCGAGACACACCTCTTTCCTTAAGGAATGCAGGGAGGGGGGTATTAAAAATAAATGTAACAGGACTGTAAAATCATAAATCTGTATCCGTGCAGTCCAGAGGGCTTTGTGAGGGAAAGAAAGACAGAAACAAACTATCATAACTTCAAATGGGGCAAAGCTTCAAGTGAAATGTTTCAGTTTTTTATATTATATTTTCATTTTTCAGTTTACAACCAACAACATCATCTCATCTACAGTCTCCTTCTTACTGCTGAAGCAAATTCCAGAAGCTCTGATCATTATCAATGTAAATAAATGCAAAAATGAATGATTAAATAAGTAAAATATTCACGAGATATACAGATAATACATCTAAAGAATAAAATGAAAAAGACATGAAATGTAAAAATAAACTGAAAGATAATTAGAAAATGTATAGTCATACAGTGAAAATACGTTCTTAATTAGCCAAGAAAATTAAAGCGTCTTTTTCATGACATAAAAGGGAACTTGTATATAGGAGGTGACTTAAAAAGGAAAAATCTCATCTGAAAAACATAATGAGAATTGGGATTCACATTCATCTGACTGAATGTGGAGGATTTTCAAAGTAAAAGATTCAACATATAGATCCAGCACCATGGACAGAGCCTGCAGACACTGACCTCTGATCGATTTCACTGTTCATCATTTTCATGATAAAAGCTGCAGAATAACCAGTTATTACATTAACTTTGACATTGGAAGATGGAGGAACACTTAAAATGCCCAGAAAGCATTTTTATAAGTTTGAGAATTTTAGGTTGTACAAACATAATTCATTACATTCAGTATACATTTTAAAGCATTTTTAAAACAGCAGTATTGTCATTTCACTTTTTGTTGAATTTGAATTTTATTTTTACTTTTATATTCTCATCAAATTTAGTATCTGAACTTTTTCCAACTTTTTTTTGTTTTAGTTTTTATATATCTACATAGTCTATTTTTATATATTTTTTTCTGTCTTTGTGATCTGTCTTGTGCTTTTTCTTGCAGGCTGCACTGTTGATTGCATAATTAATCTTGTTAAAAGAGAGCTGAAAACAAGCCAGCATCAGACCATTTGTTGAAAATAAACTTCATCAAAATGACAGACATGATGTGATTCACTCTAAACTACTGAACTGCAGCCTTTCCTCTGAAGTTTCTTAAATGGAAACAAATATATAAAAGTGAAAAATTGGAAGGTAAGTGGACAGTTATTTGTGCATGCTTCACTCCAACTGAAAACCATTTTCAGAGTAATTAATCAATCAAATCTTATTATCAGAGTAATTAATCAATCAAAATAAAGTTAAAAGGACAAAGAGAAGAGGGGGAGGTCAGCAGAAATACAAAAGGTTTTCAAATAAAAAGGCTTAATGTGTGCTTTTAAATGTCTAATGAATGTTTTGTGGAGGAAATAGAAGTTGAAAAGTTAAAAGCTTAATTGAAAACAGCTTGTCAACAGAGAAAAAACTTGGTCATTGAAGTGATTCATCGCCACATACTGTACCGGTTCCCCAGTCCTGGAGCAAATAATTTGTCAAACATCTTTTTCTGATATAAAACCAGCGAGGGATTGATCCTCAAGTATTGATCTTCTAAATTGAACATGATTTCACACATGGGGATGTTAAACCGATCGTCGCTGTAGTCAAAACCCCTCCTGGCCCCCACAATGCAGCCTGCTCTCTGCAGACAGAAGAGGAACACATGCTTGGCGAGGAAACGAGACGACCTCCAGAAAACAAGAAGTCAGGAAAACAAAGAGGGCCGACCGGTGCTTTGAAACACATGTTCCCCTCCAACGTCCAAGGATACGTCAGTCTTCGTGGCTTACAGAGGCGCAGCAGACAAAAACACATCGTTCTCCATTTACTGGACGAGCTGAATGAGTAACGGAGCTCATTTAGAAAGTTGGACGCAGCTTTTGGCCGGGCTTCATGTCTTAGAGACACATGGGTAACGGGTTAAGGACAGTATTGTGCACGGGGGCTGTGCTGGTGCCCGCCCTGTTTCTCTTCACCAGACTTTTGGCGGTGTTGTGAGACAGTGGATAAAAATAGTTTCTTTAATCTGCACTTTAATCTGTTATCTTTTCATGAAAACTTCAGTTTTTTGTGTACAGAATATGCTGTTGTTGACTGTCACTACTTTAAACCTAAAAGCCTAAAAGATTGACTGTAAAACTGGAATATAATCCAAAATATAATAAAAAAATATATATAACATAATCAACTAGTTTCACAAGTTGGGAGGGGCAAGATAAATAATAAATAGGTATATATATGTGTGTGTGTGTGTTGATCAGTAATAAAAACACTATTAATAGCAAATTATGTCAAAATGTTTTTTTCTCTTCCTTAATCTTCTTAATCTTTCCATATTATGATCAAAAATATATGCTGCAGTATGTAAGTGTTGTTTAGTGTAGATTTGTCTTGGCTTTGACTGGTGTTCAATTAGCCTCTTTTAAGGAGAATATTAACTGTATATATGAGCAAAGATATATAGATATTAATAAGGGAGACAAAAAGAGTTTGAGAGAGAGAAACAGTTTGAAAAGTGTGACTGACATGTCATTCTTCTTCTTCTTCTTCTTCTTCTTCTTCTTCTTCTTCTTCTTCTTCGTCTTCTTCTCATTATTATTATTATTATTAACTGAGGATTACATCCATAATGAAGACTGTTTCTCTTTTTTGAATCACTGTTGTGGATGAGAAGTAATCACTCTTTTATTATTTTATCTTTCTTTCCATTTCATTCGACTCAATTTAATTTTTCTCTTTCTCAACTCCATAGTATGAATTTTATTGGAATAACATGTAATGATAAGGCGATTTATCTGAGATTCATCTGTTACTGTCTACTTATTTTACAGCCATGTTCTATTTAAAGAAATAAAAACTTTATAAACTCTCTTTATTGTCCATAAATTAGTTTTTTTTATTATTCTGTGCATAACAAACCGCACATGCAGCATCAAAATTCTGATCTGATGCAGCGATAAAGTCCACATGCACCCATTTATATTGAGTTTATTAACTGGATTCCACAGAGACGTTTCGCACATTAATCCTCGTGAGAACTGAGTCAAAACAATCATAAAATGTGGGAAAAAAACACACACAATAAAGAGATGTGTTATTCTGAGGGATCTCAGCTCGACTGTGGGACCGAATACACAAACACTGTGTTTGTGTTGAAATCACAGCGGTTAAAACAACCGGAGCTATTTCATGGTATTTGTACTTTAATATTTCCACTGGAGTTGAGTGCCTCTCACATGTGAAAGCTAATGTGCTATTTACTCCACTGTAGCTACCAATTACTTTGAAGAGCGAGGCTTTGATTACAGAAGGTCTGTATCATCCGTCATCTTTTGGTTTCCAGACAGCGTAATGGGAAAGCAATTGGAGTAACTGTGTCTGGACCACAGGCTGAAGTTGGGAAAAGTATTGAATTATAAGGACTTTACAGTGTCCGAATGTTCTGAAGGCTTCAACACAACAAACAAAAAGGCTTTTTTCTTTTTGGGTCCGGTGTTTAAATAATGTGCCTTTGCTTTCCTTCTCTCGACTCTTTTTGAAGATTTATCAGGTTATTTCCAGAGTTTATTCTTTTTCCAACACAACCATGAGCTTTCAATTATAACTTATTGATCGGCACGCATGAAGTGATGGGCAAGATTTATTGAGCTATTTAAAGTAAAAGCCTGGTGGAGCTGAAATTCCCTGTAATATTTGATCTTTCATGGTGCGGCCAGTGTTTCTGACTAAATAAGCCTCAGCAGAGTCCGGTCTGAGATTTTATCAGGGAACTGAAGCTTTCGCGTTCACATGGTGGTGTTGGAGACTGACGAGGGATTTGTGTGATTCATCTGACAAAAGCTGCAGATGAAAAGTGACTCCTCTCAGATTTCTGTCTTTAATGTGGCGCAAATAGATGTGAAAATGTTGGATCTTCATCAGACAGCGTAAGAGTGGCCCTCGGTAGATGACCACTTCTGTAACTCTTACATTTCGCTCATCACTCACGACGGATGACACGCCGCCTCTCATCAAAACAAACCGGAGCAAAAACACACAGGAGCTCAGAAACAAAAGCAAAAAGAGCACAATGCTAACACCCCAAAACTCCCTGATTAATACTTTATATCTCATTTGTCTAATTTACACAAAAACCAAAGCGTGCAAATGACAAGTTGTGTGTTTTGGGGGCATAAAAAAAAAGATTTACTCTCATTTAGCTGGAGGAGGTTTTAAGATTTCCAAAGCTTTATTTCTGAGAGACAAGATGAAGGGTCAAGCTTTTGGCACATCATACAACAAGAGATGGTACACACCCAATGTTGGGGAATCTACAATGAACCATCCAAACTACAACGTACAGCGAGACATTTCAGGGTCCAAATGATAAATATATGTTATTTTGCATCATTATCAGCTAGAAAATCCAAAGAATTAAAAAAATATATGTATTTCAGCCTTTGATTTACAAAAAAACAATCTGAGTCTTGATATTTACACCTTAAATGAACACTGATTATCATATATTATGTGTTTATCTGTGTTATAGGTCCCCTTTTAACATCAGTGTCGTCCTTTGTTTTCCTGCTTTGTGTTGCACCGACTAAACTTCTTCCCACCGTATGTGTGTGTTTGCATGACTCGACAATAAAAATCTCGACTTGAACCCCACCATGTGCTCTTTGCATCTCAAAGATTCACTCTGGATTCATTTTTCAAACAACTTTCCTGCTCGATGTTTTTCATCTCGTGCACATAAAGAAACTCCTCGGACACCTCCTCGATGACAACAACCGCCTGCCCCGGAGTGGATGCTGGTCCCTCTGAAGCTCTTTGCCAACACTTCCAACCACAGCCGGCTCCACTTTGGTGACGAGCCACAAGTCTTTTATCACCTCCATCTTGGCTTTGAAAATAATCACATTTCCATTTCTCCTCTGTGCTCCCCCTCCTGACCGATTCCAGATGGGGGGACTCTACCGCTCAATAAACAAACGATGAGGAACAGAGGCATGTCATTGCTTACAGATACGGGTGCCAGTCTTAATTGCTCGCGGTCAGGCCTGGCTTTTGTGTTTTAAACAGATTGCAGGAGGGTCTTTTCTTTTCCAGTGAGAGCGGGCGGCTAACAGCGCTATGGGACTTGGCTAAAAACAAACTGTCATCACACCTAAATGAAGACTCCTTCCACCATCTTGCAGTAATTTTGGGACACATGCTTACAAATTGTGTTTCAGCGATGATTCCAAATAACCCTTCGATGCAAAGGTGGGGCCGCTCTGTTTGCTGCAAAACGTCTATGAAAAGTATTATCAATGCAAAACTCGAAAACTTGTTTTCTCTTATTGCTTAAAATGTTTATCACAGTTCAGGAGTAAAGTCTGGACAACTGATTTAGTCTGAAAATGTTGGATTAAGGAGCCTCTATTACTGAGCAACATACTGCTCATTAATGAATCCTCTCCGACAGTCATGACTGATCTTAAAGGATGAAATCAGAGTGATCGATTGGACTAAGCAGCCATTTTCAAGGCCTTTGACCTCAAGAAAACAAAAGTAATTTTCTCATGATAAATTATTGTGTTATCTCGAGAGATCTGCCTTTTGTTTTCTCAAGATAACAAGATAAATTAACTTCATTTTCATCATTATCTTATAAGAAATTAATCAACTTGTGATCTCAAGATTAAAAAACGTAAATGCAAGGTTGGCTTCTGTATTTCCATTATACCACTTAATTTGACTTAATTTTCATTTCATTGGTGTTATCTATATTGTTTACATCAGAAAAAGAAATTTTACTAACTTTGAGTACAATTATGTGACAAAATATTTACTCTGACAATGAAATGACTTTATATAACTAGCTAATATTAGCTGGCCGGCTAACACTGCTGAAGCTGTGGATGATTGAATGAGAGACTGATGAAAATGACTGCATGAAGTTTCAGGAATGCTGCAAAAGTGATTATTTTGAGCAAATTAAGAAAAAGCACATCATTTATAATAAAAAAACTGTTGACCCAGTTATTAAAAAGAGAGTAGGCTCCAATCATTCATGCATTTAACAGTTAAAACAACTTTTTCGTGAGGGAAATACAAACATAAAAGTATAGGTATAAAAGATAAACTTATTGAAATGCTGCATCTGTTTGTATTAGATGCAAATATTACATTATGTTAATTTGACTGACTTCTCCTCATACACCGTGCAGATTGGGCCAAATAGCCACGAAGCACCAACCACTCATCTGCTGTATCAGCTGAGCCGCAGCAAACAAGAACAATACAGATGTTGTTCTCCTCTACTGGCTGTATTTTACTACTCTGTTTTACCAACTGCTGCACCAGTCGTAACTCTTTCTCTTAACTATTTTCTCATATTTGGACGGCGACTCTCTTGAAAAATGAGCCCTCTTGACATCTCCAGCAGTGGTGCAATCAAAAATAACACAAAATACATGCATCTAATCTGTCAGTACAGCGTGAGGAAGTTTATACGCACGCAGGAATGCGAACGATCAGCTGACGGAGGTGGCGTTGGCGCCAAGACGACATCTGGGGAAGCACCTGTGTGTGAGTGTGTGACCGTTTGCAGGCATGTGTGTGTGAGCTGCTCTGTTGGGCGAACACCAGTTTCTGCAGGCCGGAGTCACAAGAGATGCCTCATATCTGGAGGTAAAAGCAGTAAATTAGTCAGTCAGGGCAGCGGTAACTGGGAATATTCTCACATAGCTGTGATGTGAGTGTTTTCTAACTATTTTTATACATCTCCTCAGGTTGTGGTAAATTGTGAATTTTCGCAATTTTCTGATATTTCATGAACCAAATATTTAGCTGCAGCCTTGTTTATGAGCTAATTGTACAGTATATAATGGTTCATGTTGATGCCATGTACAGAGAGAGAGAATAACACTGCAAGCAAAGCCAGCTGTGAGGTGGGGGGGTTCAACAGAGGGCGCCAAACTACATTTTTGAATGGGATTTTCTCATATTTCCAACCCATAAATACTTGTATCACTCTATCTTGTTTACTGGTGTTTCCCACGGACTGGGTGGGGAGTTTAATGTGCTTCAGCTGGCAAAAAAAAGACCAAAGTTGCACTTTTGCACAATGAAATTTATTTTTGTTTTTAGTGTAATTAATACTGGATGTTGGTTTTGTGCATCGTGCCTGCCATTTTCCATCTACAGTCCGCAGAGCAACAAGTCTCTCGCTGCATTATTCTCA
Organism: Scortum barcoo; assembly: GCA_023238725.1. Lineage (NCBI taxonomy): Eukaryota > Metazoa > Chordata > Actinopteri > Centrarchiformes > Terapontidae > Scortum > Scortum barcoo. The sequence continues at coordinate 11,482,269 of CM041541.1, read as the reverse complement.
CAAACCACAAGTCATATTTTGAGCATATTCTGGAGCTGGAGCTGTTTTTCTTCTCCGCGCTGCCGCCCCTTCCTGTCTCCGAACAGGTGATTTATCCCGCCTCAATCATCGAGTAGCGTTTTCATTTCCCCACAACTCAGCTCATCTCTATGGGAAGGCAATATGTGGAAGCAAAAAGTGCTCACCAGCTCCAGCCTATTTCGCTCTTTTTCAGCATTCCTTCACACCTACTTGATCTCTTTGCAGATCGAAGGCCGGAGTCGCTTTTTCAGAGACGTCTCCCACCTCAAACTCGGGGTCAGGTGACCTCTGGGAGGATTGAAAAGCCTCATTTTAAATGCGGTGACACTTTTCAGACTGATGTCCCAAATAACTGACCAACCACGAGGGGAAGTAGCAGCCGGATGAGTGTCAAACTGGCGACCGCAGTGTTTGCTTTTTGCACCTCTAACCTCTGACATACACGTATAATGACGTACATGCACATAATTGCGCCTACGCCTCCTTCACACATTCACACACACGTTTACACACAGTCTGTGCGACCTCCTCACTCGAATCACTCACAGATTTTCCCTCTTCTACCACTCTGGGAACCACAAGTCACCCAATGTCTGGCCACAATTTTCATTTCAGGCAAAGCTCGGCAGCAGGAGAATTATTTTCCTATTAGCTTTGAGTTCTGTCAAAACAGCGTATCTGGTGTCAGCATTAATAGCAATTCAGAACTAAGAAGCACTTCAGGTTTTTACAGAAGTTCTTCAAATGTTTAGCGAAGGGGGGAAAAAATCAACGGGAAGCAAGAATGCATTTTTAAATGTGGAGATATTTACTCTGAAGAGAGCTTATTTTACATGACATGCTCCACTATTGTCCACAGCAGGAAGGAAACACTTGTGAGGCTTTTCAGACAAATCCAACTTTTCGCCTGAACTTCGTGCGGTTTTGCCGCTATTTTTTCTTGCTTTCTCTCATATTTGCACTGGCTCTCAAAGGGACACTCCACTGGTGAATGATTATTTTTATAGGCAATAACAACGTTTGGCCAATAATCAGATCTGATCGCTTATACTATGTTTTAACCACAGACTCCAGTGGGGAATTCTGCAGTTTGCAGCTGCATAAATATATTTTGTGTACTGTGTAAATCAGAGAACAGCCCACACTGTGCAAGAGGCCACATGTTGTCTCCCTTCTTCTGTTTCTGACCCTCGGGTGGAAAGTACATTTACTAAAGTACTGTAATAAGTATAATTTTGAAGTACTTCCTTCTCAACAGCATTGACTTTTCAGATGTCTAAAGTGAAGTTTCCATCCAATGTAGTGCAAATTAGTCATCTCACACCCTTTGTATTTATATTATGACCCTTCGGAGGAGAACTGACCCCAAGTTTGGAGTAAAATACTTGATTGAAATACAGCTTACATACAGATGCATCAGTGTTAAAAATGTAATATGTCACATAAGATAAAATATCAATCAGAGGGACCATTTTTCTGCAGAATGAGTACTTTTACTCCTGATACATATTGCTCATACTTTAAGCAGGATTTTAAATGCAGTGCCTTTCTTTGTAATGGAGTTTTTTCGATTTTTACTTGAATAGAACTGAATACTTCCTCCACCGCTGCCACTGAATGTGCTCCCTTACAAATTTACCACAAATACCTCGAAAGACTTCCAGCATCCTAATATGAATGCTTTTGCAATTTCAACACACAGGACATCAAAAATATGCTGGAAGTGGGCAAATGAACCCTTCCAGAGGAGCAGTAATTGGTGAAATTTGGAGGGTGCGAGAAGCCCAATATTAAAAAAATGACAAGGTGGTGATTATGTGTGGCGTTGAGGGAAGGTTTCTTAAGGTTTATTGCCTCCAGTTTCACTTTGATGATGGTTTCCCCAGAGCGTTTTCTAACTGTAACTTTACGCAACGTACAGATTTCTAATGATCAGTCACTGGGGTTCTTGGTTGTCTGCATTTGCAAAGCTTCTCCGTCTTTCCTCGTCCTTTTTTACACACATATCAATTTATTGAGATCATAAAATGTCTTGGAATCACTGCAACATGCATGCATTGTCTGACCGGTGACAGTAATGGGATATGACGACAGTCCTGGGGAGCTTAATGTGTTATACAGTCACACTGTAAAATATGCCACTCTGAGAAAAAATATGATCCTCCCTCTCCCTACTGTCCAGATGTTTTTGCAGTGGAGTATTTACAAGGGATAATAAGAACTACGACTCTGTCCACTTAGGAGTTTAGATAAGAGACACTTTGCAGTAAATCTGCTAAATTTAAAGCTGTAACTCCAGATTGGTTACTTTAGCACACAAAGTTAGATCGCCATAGCAGCTAATGTGAGATTAATGGCTTGCAGAGAAATGTTTTTTGTCAAAACTGCCACAAGTGCAGTTGGAAAGTGATTTATATTTCGTATTTTGAGACATTTCAGAGGCTGCAGGGCTCTGCACGGTAGCAGGAGAGCGTTTGGACACATGGCCTTGAATCACAGAGGCTGCAGCTGCAGGATCAAGAGACACATTCCCTGAGCTGCATAAACACTTCCTGTTCGGTAGGTGAGAACTGTGAAGGAGTCTGAGAACGAGACTGACTGAGAAAATACCATCAGGAGACATTAACAGAGTGACAAAAGTATAAAGAAGTGTCTGATCCTCCTGCACGGATTATTTTCCACACAGTTTGGGGATTTGAACACGGGTTTGCTGCTGCAGCTTCCCCAGTTTCTTCAGTGTCTGTTTAAAGAAAAGTTTCAGTATCTGAAGCACAACAAACTTTGAGAGAGATATTCACATCCTCTATTATAGCTTCCATCTCCCATTATGATAAATAACTGAAACCATCACACAACAAATCGACTAATAAAAGCTCATTTACCATTAGCTTTAATAAATGCTTCAAACCTTTGAGAAGTGCACTTATTGACCTTCTTGCTCAGAGTCAGTTTAGTGGACTGACATCACTCTCATATCTGTGCATCTGTAAATATGAAGCTACAGTCAGGACACAGTTAGCATAGCTTAGCATAAAGGCTAGAAACGGGGGGAAACAAAGGTAACAAAATCCAAATACCATCTCCCTTAAAGCTCAGTAACCAACATGCTATATCTTGTTTGTTTAATGCATATTAAAGAGATGGAACATTACCTTCTTGTGCAAACTTAAATCCGTCAATAAACTTGCTTTTTTGCTCTAATTTCTTCTTTTTGTCTGGAAGTGAGGGGTTTGCAGTAACAAAATGCTGTACCATTAAAGAAATCTGGCGAATGCGATTGACCCCTAAGTAGCTGATCGCTTCTGAAGAAACATGAATAGCATTTTTTCTCTTAGTGGACTGCTTCGCCACTCCAAGAACAATCTGTGGCCAAAACTCAAGAGTTCACATGAGCAGATCCAGCTACCCTCAGGCCTTTGGACACACGCACAGAATCACACAAATCTTTAAAGAGGTCTTGCCTCCAACAGACCACAGGACTATAAATCTTTAAGTAACGTCAACCTGATAATGTGGTGATTGAGCTGTATCATTTTCAGTGTAACCCAGTTCATAACCTGAAAGTCCAAGTAAACTTAGACCCCCGACTGTGAGCTGAAGATGGGAATGCCTCCTTTTTTTCCAATATGGAAAAAGCGTGCAGACCTAGAAAAGATGATACCATGACATCCACAACCTCCTCCAAAGCAATCACACACTCTGAATGCACCGCTGCATAACCCCAAAATCTGAAAGCTCGCTTTGATTTGAACCTCTTTGACCTCCTCACATCTGCAGAACGGTGTTGTGTGTTTTTCCACGGTGCTGCTGCTGAGCGCCGAATGGCAAAAATCCATAACAACCTTTTGCTGATGCCAACAGTCCTTCCAGTGCGCTGAGGATTACACACAACTAGAGTTACGGTAATCAAGACCTATCAGCAAGTTAACCGTACAACTTGTTCGACCTCAACTATGCAAGGTTACCACATTTTCCCCTAATTAAGAGTTTTTTACTCTTAGGAAGGAAAAACAGGATCACTTTTAATGGCAGTCAAGAGCTGAACGTTAGAAACAAATGCAAAAAAATCTAACAAAGTCCCCCTCAGTTCCATAAAATCTGAACTGTCTGGCGTGTAAAATTTTATTCAGAAGCTTATCACCTCGGCTCATCAGACGGGCCTGTGAAGCTCATCAGCCAGAAGCACATCTCCATGTTTCTTTGAAAACCCGGTTTCGTGCTGCTGGAAGCTTCTTTTGCATGCAAGTTGCAGCGGATATTATTGCACATTTCCACCCACTTTCAGCAAAACAGCCAAACAGTTTCACTTTGGACATGTTTAATATTGTAATAAATCCACGTCGGGTGTGAAGCAGGGATTCCCATCGGTTTCCTGGCAGGTGCAGATATCCTGCGATCAGGTTATGCCGAGACACTGGAGACGCGAAAGATCTGGCTGCTTTGGAGCTTGGCCAGTTTGCATGAGCAGAAGTTTGACACGTTATCAAAAGTGTGATTGGTATTGTCTCTTGCGAATCAATTTTCGGCTAAATCTCAACTCTGAACAATCACTTCTACATGTTTTAGGTAGAAGATAGGTAAAAAAAATACAACCCTGGAGCCAAAACGTTCCCCCTCTGACTCATTTCTCAGAGTCAGTGTGCTGCCAAAGAGCCTTTTTCTAAAACTTAATCCTGTTTTCTGTTATTTATGTGGGATAGTTAAAACTACAAGACCTTAACGGTGAGTCATTTTCTTCCCCCCAAAAAAATAAACTGGATGAAAAACTGCCTACATTTTTCCCTCTTTGCTGAAAGACATGTAACTAAAATTTCTGAAATGTCAAGACATTCCATTAACTGGTGCTAAATCCTGTCAAGATGCTGCGCTGTGCATTTATTTTAACAAGCTTAAGCCCGAGTTATTCTTCCCAGGTGTCTCTTTTGGATTTTCTTTGAATTTGGAAAACTGTCAGACATTATCTGCAGAGACTTCTGTCAGCAGAGGCTTCACAGCAGTGAGCTTTGTGAAGTAAGATGTCTTATGAAACACTTTGGAAGTCAAGAAAGTGACTTTTTTTTTTTTAATCTCCATGTTCTTTTCCTACAATCTACTTCCAAAAATAACCTGTGTGTTGTTCCAGTTCAAACAAGATGTGATTAGTCAGTTTTTTTCCTGGAGAAAAGAGACAACCATGCAAGAAAAATCAGCTTGATTAAGCATTCAGAGCTCATGAGTGGACTGCTACATCAAAGAGCCTCAACATGGCGGCAGTGACATCCCAAAACATCATCAAATCCTGCTGTGCCGGTGGTGACGCATCACCTACCTTTGTGTGCTGCTGCTGCTGCTGCAGTGTGGAAGTATCACAAAGCTTTGAGGGGTTTGGGACAGACGCTGAACAGCAGCTCTGGTGAGGGTTTGGCTTTTATCTGCAGGTGGGTGGAGCTGCACGAGCCGAGAGAGGAGAAACACTGGATCTGTGCATGCATGTGAGGGAAAGAGGGAGGAAAACAGAAATAACAGGATCTCTGCGTGAAAGAGAGAGAGAGAAACGGTGACTGGAATGGCACGTTTGCAGCATTAGGAGTTATTATAGAGAGAGACAAACTCAGAGAGGAAAGAGGGAACCGGATCAGCTGTACAACTACAGATCACAAGGAGGAAGATCCTCGTTTGACTTGGATGTCTCGGCGCATTCTTTGCATGCAGACAGATTTAAGGGCAGGGTCTCGCTCGGGTTTTGGCTGAGGTCAAGATTTAGCTGAGAGGAGAGTTTTTTTTTTTTTGTGACTACCACAGTGCACACACAGTAGTTGACAAAACAATCTCACCACAAAGTCCATTTAGAGACTGTTCTGCAGCTTTTCGCGTGCATTACACAATTTTCATAGATGGTTTAGGGAGATGTTTAAATTCCCACTTAAAATCCACAAGAATTAGATAAATCCATCTGTTAGTATTATCGAAACCTACAGCCATGCTTGCACAGGATGATGAGAATGTCCTTACTTTTGCAGGCATTTGCTAAATAAAAGTATTGGACAGATTCAAATTTTTAACTAATTTGACCTATTGGTGGCACTAGAGGAAGATTCAGAGGATCACCAAAGTCTTTAGGATTCATCCTCACAGGAATATGAATATCTGTAGCTAGTTTCATAGCAATCCATCCAGTATTAGATTAAATAAATATGGACCAAAATGGTGGACCAACCAACTCACTGCACTGATCACAAAGTCAGTAGAAAAAGCAGTGATGCCTCTCTCTTTGTGCAAGGTTTTTACAGCATCAATATGGTATTTCAGTACAGAGATTTGGAGATGACAGACAATTCCTGACAAGCTGATTGGTTTTGAAGAAGCGTGGATAACATTTTTCTTTTACTGGACAGCTTCACCTCTCCAAGAACTATCGGAGGGCCAAAACTCACAGGAGATGATCCAGCTACCTTCAGGACCTTGGACGCACACGCAAAAACAACCTTTAAAAAAAAACTACAAATCTTAGTGCAGTGACTGTGTTAGTGAGGAGCAAAACTGTCAGCCTGATAATGTGGTGACTGAGCTGAGCTGAGATCATAACCTTAAGATCCAAGTCAGCTCGGAAGGATTTACAAATCAAGAGAAAAAGATGTAACCCTGATGTGAAATCCATCAGTAAGATAAATGTCTGAGCCATGGGAAGTTACTTGTTTGGTCTGCCAAAGAAAATCAAGAAATGAGAGGAGGCTAACAGCTAAAGCTAAAGGTCTGCTCAGGTCGACACCACTGATGCCAGATTGGACAGACAACAAAAAACCCCAACAAGAACCTGCATGATTGTCATTAAATAAGCCAGTTTTGTTTTTACTTTCATTTAGATGAATGTTTTTTCATATAAGCAAAAAGTAATAGTCTATTAAGTGGTCATATCATCTCTGGCCATCTTTCTTATTAGTATAATAAGGCAAACTCATACTCATACTCATGAAAAGAAATTACAGATCAGACCAAGACTCAATGATGACAGGAAGACAGAAAAAATGATCTGAAATGACATTTTGGTTTAGACGGTTGTCAGGTCATTTCGTGTCGACTGAGCCGACTGAACTCAATCACACTCCTCAAATAAGGCAAGGGGCTCATTTTATTGGAATAAAAACAAGCTTTTGACTCGTGGAAAGTACCCAAATGGCACAGAAAGTCGGCAAAATTACTGCAAACCACCCAAAACATTTTTTACTACCCGCCCAATCTGGCAACCTTGGTTTGCATGTACATGTAGCTCTGCTCTCTCGTGCAACTCTTCCCTCGAGCTTTGGGTGTAAAATGTTGGAAATATTTTTTGCTTTTGTCCAAATTCTTCACTGTGTGGAAATAACGAGCAGAAACAGAGGGGAGAACATTCACACTCTGAGCAGCTGGTTCGCATTTGAGGAATTATTCTTTGTGTTTATGTTTGTTTTGCTATTTTAGTTCCTTTGCATGTTCTGTTCATGCAGGACTTGCTTAGAAAAGAAAACATTTTGGTTTCGTCCCCTGACCGATTTCACTGTCAGCGTCTTTATGCCGACATTCTCTGTACTAATTTGTGCTTGTTAAAGTCATTTGCAATGCAAGTAGTCGTGACTTCACTCACTGCTCAGTTGAAATAGAAACTTTACTACTTTTTAAATCAAATAGATGAGAGTATTCCTCATTTTTCATCGTCCATCTTGCAGCCATCACTTTCAGTTTTATAAAGTCCAGGGCAGCGACTGTTTCCCAACATACACCAGAGACAACAACAAGCAGTTGGCTGCGTGGAAATACTGACCTCATACCTGTCTGCAGACAGACTTCCTGTTCATGTAATTATCAACCTGCGACTTAGATCTCAAGGCCAAGTTACCGTAACAACATGCAAAAATCCTTGGCAATGACTCTCATAACTCCCCGTTTCCTGTTCCTTAATCAGCTTTCTTTTATCCTGGGACAGGCAGAGTCCTGAGAAATGCTAACAGGTGGATGCACCGTTACAAAAATGTTTTGGTCTTAAAGAATTGGCGCTTTCCACAAGCGTCACCCTCCAAACTAAAAACATGGTTTCTCAAACAGCCCTGACTTTTTCCTGAAGTTTCAGCAGCTTTGAAAATGGTTTCCATGTGATTGACTGAAATGTGATTAAACCAGACATCATAAATATAATTTGTTGGTGGGCATGCATTTCGAAAAATGTTGTGCTCCAAAACCAACAAAACACTGAAATTAAGTGAAGTGGACGTTGGGAAAAAATGTTTGGGCACTCATTTTATTTCTCTTCCTGGCACCTCTGTTTGACATGATCACTGGAGGGTAACGGATATATATTCATGTGATATATATTCTGCATTTAAACATCCATCCTCTACTGGAGAGTGTTTATACTAATGGTGATTCTTGAAACTTATATAAATTGCAAATACTTGTAAATACTTTAATGTAAAATGCAAAACAGAGCAATAAAAATGTGAAATCTAAGACCAGAGATCACACCGTCTTCTGATTTTAACTTTTAGACTTTCTGTATAAACACACTGAATTTTAGGATTTTTAAAACATTGTGATAAAAAAAAATGTAAATAAGAATAAAGACAAAGTCTACAGCCATGCTAACATCTCTTTTAGGTTGCCCTGCTTTGTGCTAAATGCTAACATGCTGATGTGCATTGATTTTTACCACGTTCACCATCTTGCTGACATTTTCTTATTAACACAAAGTACAGCTGAGGCAGGAAGGGATTAAGTTTTGCACATGTTTGGTCGTAAACCAAAGTATTTCACAAACTAAAATCTAAATTTCTGACTTGATCATGATGCCAGATGGAAAGTTCATCAGTGGTATTACAGCTCATCATGAGAGGGATGTGATTGTTTGTATAAATGATGACAGTAATCCATCCCATAGCGGTGGACCGACAGACATTAATCATCAAGGTTTTCACAGCAATATGTCCCTGCTTTTGGCACAAACAAAATTTTGGAGTAAATCTGACCAAACTAAGGCCCAAACACCAGATTTAATCCGATTTTTCTGCCTCAGAGGGTTCCAGGATAATCTTATTTGTGATATAAGACTATTTTTCTTTGCACAGTGAGCCTTTCTGAAAGAAAGAAAGACCCAGATGTAAGAGAAGGGTAGACAGTGTACCCTGGCTCCACTTCCAGTCACCGCAGACTTGAGTACCACTCGTAGGTTCTGCTCGCTTAACTTTTTTTCCATTCAGCCGACCCACAGCTGTCGACTTTGGCTGTCGATCGGACGCGTCTGCTAGAACATCTCATAAAGTCACCTAATGACTAAGAAAAATGCAGACCTCCCCCTTCCTTCAGTGCACCTCCTGGTTATTTGGTAGAGAAAGAACTCAGGAAATAATTCAGCATTTAGGAGAAAAGAAGGGTAACGCTGTGAGAAATGTTAAAGCTTGTCAATTAAAGTTTTGTGCTTACAGACTCTGGCTGCAATTTGGGTGCAGGAATCTTGTAATAGATGACTGGAAAAGTGTGAAAACTGGAGAGCTGGAGCCAATGACCTCTTTCACAAGCGAGACCATTATGATCTTTAAATCAGTCGGTTCTGTAAAATGTGACCACTGACTTGGCACATGTGAAGACAAATAAAGAGGAGTTTTTCTATTTCTTTTTTTTGCATTTCAGTGACTTGACTGGTGCCACTTCCCTCCTGGGCCAAAGTCATCTGTCTTTTCTGACTTGATCTTTAAACTTGATCTGTGTTTATCTGCTTTAAGATTAGCGACAAACATTAACATGCTTGACTAACTATCTTACTTCCTACAGTAGTACTTCCAAGGTTAAAGAGTATTCATTCAAGAGCAGCACATTCATCCACATTCATTGACTTTTTGACTCTTTTGTTTTAACATGGATGTGGCCAACAAAGGTATATTTAAGATTCCTTTCACATCACTTTAAAATGATAAAAGTTAAAACAACAAAATGCCAACTGATGACTCAAGTTTTCAACTAACTCACTGAGCAAATGTCAGCAAATACGCAGGAATGCAGCAGAAGATTTTTCAATTTTTCAAAAATATAAAAAGTAAATCTGCCACCTTTTTTATTGTAAACTGTATATGGGCTGTGTGAAAATCGAAAACTTCACAAACTTAGCCAATGGTTTGTTTTGAAATCCTTGCACAAAATTAAAAAATTATGACTTAGAAGTATCTGTTAGTCTGCAAATTAAAACTTTATTCCATTTATACACCTTTCAAAGTGTTTCTCTCTGTTTGCTGAAATGCTAAAGCCAATAAATATCCTCAAAGTTGGAGAAAGTCAGTAGATCTGAGAAACTCAGCATGTACACCGTACCTGTGAGTCCTCATTCATCATACCGGCCCTCGACTACAATTAACCTTAAAGCCTTGTGGAGAGATTTATGAGCTCTCACTGGATTTCCTCCCTTGCCAGCACAAGTTTTTTTTAAATGGTCATACATCAAGCTTATATGGAGGGATTCCCTTCTGTCAACGTTTTTTGGAAGCATGCCAAAATGGAAATGTGACATCTTTAAACTTCCCTACAGTCAATTTTTCAAGGTGATGCAAAAAACGTGTCTCCCAGGTTTGATTTGTGCACGTGTACGTGCACTAATTTGTAAATGGCAAACAGAGCTCACTTTCTGGATCTGCTTTTTGTCCTCTGTGGAGTCCACTTTAAAGGTTTTGGCTCCAGAAGACTTTAGTCATCAACAGATGCGGGTCCTGACTGCAGTTACATGATGTCATTACATGAAACGATGCAAACTAAATACCACTTACAGCTGTGGGGCACGAAGGCTAATGGTTGTAATGCGATGAGGCAGAACTGTGTATACGTTCCCAGTCACAACATACATGTGTTGAACAAAGTTATACATCAGTCAACACCGTCTGCACTACTTCCTCACACTGAAACAAGCAAAGCCCGCCGATTCTTGCTGGAACCAGTTAGTTCATGCGGTGACTGGCTGTTTGCTCTCATGACCACCTCTGAATTTTTCTGTCTGGCTGTTAATCCGGTCGTCTCAGAGCTCGCCTCGAGCCGGCACTGCAACCCAAACGCTCCTCTCTCCATCTTTGGTGGACCGTTTGAGAGCTTGGCAGAGTGACAGCGGGCCGAGCAGCCGGATACGAAAGGTTCTAGAGACGACAGATTGTCTTCATCCCTTCATTAAAGCCAGCAGGCACAAGGCGAGGCCTGGCACCGACTTTTTCAAAGAAAATCATTTAGCCCTCTCACTTTTCCCTCGAGCTCCTGAGTGTGTCTTGACTGTAACTGGCAGAGGTGAGTGACAGATAGCAGAGGAGTGAAATCATGAGGCCCCTTAATTGGCTGAGAAATTTCTGGTCATGCCAGCAGCTCTGTGAGGCTTTGGTTGGGCACAGCACTGCTTTGAGATCAATGCTTGTGTAAATATGCTCACAATGACAGCGTTAATGGGATGATGGGAAATAGTTTTGCAGTTATTTCAACATGCACCAGTACTGGTCAAACTATTTTGCATCTAAAACTCAAAAATGTTCCTTATGATGGTGCAAGAGAAGAAGTCTTTAAGATCAATCATCTGGGGACCATGAATATCTCTCCATCCAGGAGATTGTTGAGATATTTCAGTCTGAATCAAGACGATGGACCTCACATTGCCATCACTCAAAACTCTACTCTAACAGAAACGTTTGTGGAAGAAAGCTTTTATTTTGAAAATTCAGGGATAGCAACAGAACAACAACAACTGTTTACCTTCTTAATGCTCACTTCATACACATAATGTGCAACCTGTCATAGCAGGAAAAGCAGCTCAGGTGTTAACATGAATGATAGCTGCTTTCTATTCAACTTAGCTGCTCTTCCTACTATAACAAGTCAAAGAAGTGCTTCTGAAAAAGGCCTGTAGATCAATTTTTTTCCACTCTTGTGTCGGCAGGCGACGGTAACAACGACGTGTGTTTAATAAATCACAGCTCTTAGTTCCCAACTTAACTTTTAGGCTTGAAATGAGTCAAAATATATATTTTTTTGTGCAATTGTTTGCAGAACATCCTCAACAATCCATAACCAGAGTTCAGAAACAGTGTCACAGCTGTCTTAACATATTTCCAAGAACATGCATTTAATTAAATCACAAGAAATCTGTTTTTGATGAATAGTGACCATGCTACACATGTGCTTGTAAGATCAAATCATATTTTTAATGGTGGAACAGTATTGCGCTTTTTGAGTTAAAAGGAGGACTTTGAATTGCTGTTGTCAATTTAATAATACTTGGCATCACTTTTGTGTTTAGATAAAAATAAAACAGCCATATTTGAGAGTTTTCTTCATCTAAAATATCTTGTAGTTGCGCAAGATGTTTTGTCTCTGCAGCACCTAACTGATTTAGCTTTTTTTGAACAAAATACAAAAACAGCTAGTTTTACTTTTACTTTTGGAGAAAATAAAGAGCCCTTAAGAGACGTCAGTTCCTCACAAGGTTAAATATTATCTTTAACATCTCACAGTGAGTAAGTCGTTCACCGTTGCATGCTACGCTGGACGGCCTGAGAAAACACGAGAGCGGTCGAGCCACTTACAGGTAGGCTCAGACGGGCAACAGAATACTGTTTGTTCATTCTGTGTTTTTCTTTCGGTGAAGTCAGGCCAATTACAGAGCAAAACCAAAACGCACCAGTTCCACGTGATATCACAGGAAACGGATCATTAGCCGCTAACCGCCTTTACCGACATTTCCTGCGGTCATTAAGTCTGCAGTGGAGACAGAAACTTCCCTCCATGCCAACTTTGTCTGTTCTTGCACTGCGCTGGAAAAAACTGTATGGATCCCATTGAGGATGTGTTTTTTAAAGAGTGATGCAATCATCTAAGTTCAGCAGACCAGGAATAATTAATTGTTTTACACCAATTTGCTGGCTGAAGTAGACGGTTGGATTAGCTTTGGTTTGTGGAGGTATTACAGTGATTTTACACGCTGTTAGATTTGATCAGTTTGGGATGTAAAATGTTTCCAGAACTTCTCAAACAACGGCAGAAACAGAGAATATCTGTCTTTTAATCAGATATAACTATATATAATTACATCTATAATAACTATTATAATTACAGCCTGTCATGGTGACCTCACTGAACACAATTTGAACAAAGTTTTATAGCTGCAATCCATTCTCAGTTATTGACAGTGATGGAGGAAGTATTCAGATTATTTTACTCAAGTAAAAGTACCAAAACAGCAAAGTAAAAATACTCCATTACAAATAAAATCCCTGCATTCAAATTCTACCAAGTGAGGATTAGCAGAAAAGTATGAAACTACCACTTTGAACTACTTTATGTTAAGTTTTTCTATTGAGGCACACTCGATAAATCTGAGGCGTCGTGAGATTATTGATGGGAAATCAGAAGAAACATTTTCATTTTTTCTAATCCTTGATTTTTGGTGACATCTCGGATCATTTAAAAAAAAAATCAGTCACATTTTACATTTCTAATATATGACCAAAACACACTTTACTTTTTTTGTAAGAAGTCAGAGGCCGAAAAGGTTGGATGGTGGTTCAGTCTTGACAATGTGTTGTATTTTAAAAGCTTGTTATATTATTCATTGTGTAAAATCTTCATCTTAAAATTAACTAGTAACTAAAGCTGTCACGTAAATGTAGTGTATTTAGCTATTTTCCACCACTGGTTATTGATGTCCATGGAGGAAAATGCACATTTATATTTTATATCTTCCATACTTGACAGTTAAAAAAAAGAAAAAAAAGCTTTTACATCCTATACTTTTTGTTAATTTAAAGTGTATAGATAATAAGTAGTGATATATTGTTAATGAGCATTACTTTTGACTCTTACAAGGCTTATTGTTAAGTTCACCATTAGTAACTTTGCTCTGTTTAAAGACTTCACAGAGTTTAAAAAGACCCACTCAGGTTCTTCAAAACGTCTCCATCAGCAGAGCGGCTGTGTACAGTCTGGTACCAACACCAGGATCAGGCGGCAAATATGATCCATAAATGTTTACTCTTTTTACCTCTCTGCAGACTGTCAGTCACCAACTCCCACACACACACTCACACACACACACACTGCACACACACACCTGCCTGCCAAAAAACCCTTTATAAATAAATCTGACTGTGGTGGACTGTAATTAGATTAAAAGCGCCGGAAAACTGTCACTTTCAGTCATAGTCCAGTTCACACTGAGAGAAAAGATCTTTAAGATTACAGACAACATGTTGTAATGATTTTAAATCACTTAATTTCACCCATTTGTCAATTACGTGTTTTTATTCAAGGGGCATCTCCCACAGTGGAATTAATTACCCACATTGCATATTCTAAATAACTGTACTGTGCTGTAGCTGTATGAAATTATTATAATGACAGGATAAGGTCGAGATATTCTGCCAGAACACCAATAATCTGGAACAGATTAAAGACTAAACATCTAATTTTGTCAGCGCCTACAAATCAGTTTGGACTTAATGATTTCCTCTCTTTAACTTTTTTGGAATAAAACTGAACTTTCCTGGTGTCTGATAATATCTACACTGAAGATAAAACTCTTTTTTTCCACAGCACATGCACAGAAATTAAAGTTTTTCCCCACTTTCCTCCACATTATGTGAACTATCTGACTCTCAGCACACTTCGTCGGCCTTGGACGCGAAGGTAATCTCTGTCCGTCAAGATTACCGCGTGTATACGGGAGAATACCACAGGTTTTAGGAGAGCCTCGCTCTAAAATGTTTTATTTATGTGGCTGAAGGTTGGAGCCAAACACTTTGGTCTGCATTTCATTCCTCCGCTGCCCTTGGAACGGGGGCCAGATATGTGTGGACTGGAAACCCCCGCTGTTTGATGGTGGGAAGTAAATTAATCAATTTTAGGTGGATCTAAGAAAAAAAAGAGCTTGCTCACAGCTTGAAAAGCCGCTGAGTCATTGTCTGTTCATCTGGTCCTCAGTCTGACCGAAGTCTGGGCCCACTGGATTTGGGGCAGGGCTTGAAATGGAAAAATTCACATGTTGGCATGTTTATCAGCAAATCTTTAAATTTTGAATTCCTACAAAGAATAAAAGAAAATAGGAGGTACTGCTGATTTTAAAAATAATTTGGAGTCAGGGCAACATTATTTTAAAGTTATTATAAGGTCACTTAGATGAGCCCCTGACAGAGAAAAGCAGGCAGACAGGTGAGCGTCAGGTAGTGCATTCTGGGTAACGTAGTCCATCATGAATCTAGAAACTCAGAAAATCTCATATGCAGAAAATCTGCAAAGTTTGTCCTATTTGTTGCAGCATTTATCAGGTTGTTTTGCTGATCTAGCAAGTCTTTCCCTTATTTTTTCCTCTGTGTCAGTTTCGGGTCGTCTTTGCATGCAGTTTTTCGGACAGGCATGTTGTGGGCCCATGTTGAGTTCCTCATGTGAATGCTGTTTGACCAAGACCAGACAGGTGTCTCTACACACACCCACAATGTAAATCCAACCCTGTGTGGATGCTATATGTTTATTGAGTGGCTTTTTAAGCGTAATAAAGTTAAAGGGTAATACAAATATGTGTTTTTAATTTGGCTTGGGTGCATTTATTTGAAGAGGAAATGATGAAATTACGATCATGTCACGCAGAACTCTGCAGGCATTCTTATTGTTCTGCATAAAATGGCTTGGCTTCATATTTAAAGCCTACTAATCGAGAAGAAAGAGACCAGAAAGTATTTGGTATTAAAATGTCTTCACATAAAGATGTGACTTTTTAACCCTCGCAGCAGTCTCTCTTTTACAGTGCAATCATAAAAAGATCCAGACGGCATGAAACGGAGCACAAACATGAGTTTAATAAGGGTTCCTTTCAGTTTTCAGGATTCAGGAATTAGCCTGCAACAAGAAGTCATGTCCAGGGGATCGAATAAATGTTTCCTCTGAACACCATCCAAGTGTCAAACTCTGCGTTCCCACACTCAAATAAAGTGAATATGGTTAAATATAAGTCAGATTAATAACACTTTACAAGCAGATTTGTCTCACAGAAGCTGTGCGTCACTGAACACAGTCTGGAAAAGAGTGTGTGTTTCCACGATGAAGTAGAAAAACCACAGTCTTCATACTGGCTTCACTTTACACTTTATAACATGTAGACTTAATTAAATCACTTAGCTCAAACAAACCTGTTGTTGCCTGCATCTTAAATACTTCCAATTACAGTGTGACGGGTGCTGGATGTTTGAGGCCGATACCAATATTTATATTTGTGAGAAAGAGAGAAATACACTCATCATAAGAATAATTTTAAATGGTTTATTACATTTTCACCAAGATTTTTTACTCTGTAATGCAGTGCACATACTGCATATACCAATCCAGATATTGCCAATAGGGCTATATTTATTTTCTAAGATGACATAAATTGATATGATGAAAAGTTTCGAGGCATATTTCTGCTGCTGACGTGCCACTATACATGATATGTTTGATTTTGACCTTTTCTGCCCTGATAAAGCTGTAAAAGCACTCATAATCTGAAATAAATTAATTTCAATGAAATCATTATTATCAGTGGATCTGCAGCGGATTAGAGGAGTTCAAGTTAATTGTGACGTGCAAAATTTCACTGTTTGTTGATTCAAACCATTGAGTCTAAAATGAAAGAAACCAATTTTATACCGCTCTGCTCTGCTGAATAAGAAACAACAGCAACACAGCTTTCCACTAAAGTGACCTGCAAGTACTTTATACATCACCCAACCTCCGTCAGCGGCTGTTTAATGAAGCTGTGCGAATAAATTTCACATTTTAGGATGTGACCAGACGTCAAAGAAACGCTCGTCTACACTTATTTACAGTTTGTTCTTTTATTACTTTACAGGTCAGAATATTTAAGTGTGTGCACGCTTCCTTTTTTTATTTTCTAACGAGCTCATACAAGTTCATACGAGTCGGGAATGGCAGCTTCATGGAGGCGAAGGTATGAAACATAATAGCCTGAAAAAAACTAACGACGAGCCAAAATTTCATCTCTTTTCCACACGGCGCGGCTGTCAGAGCTGTCCAGACTAATTAAGGGATCATTTTCACATAAATGATGGATTCCTTTTCTTCCACCTATCCTGCAGGTCATGCTGCAGTGGGAGGGTGCGTATTTACAGTCACCTCCTCCACGGGTAATTTGCAGCGCACATCACACGCTTTGAAGTCTGGAGAGCGCTGCTGTGAAACAGTCAAAAGTATCATTAGAGAGTCTTGTCATGTGTTTTGGGGGAACATTTGTCAAGCGCGGGAGTGTGATGTTGAGCAGAAATACTTTCTTGTGTGCGTGATCGAGGCGGGAAAAAAGCTCAGATTCTTTCCTGCTTGTGTGTCAGATGGAGCCACAAAGCCCTGTTTTATTTCTGCACTTGGCAAAATATTTGCATTAATATCTTCAAAAAAAAAAAAACTGGTTCACTTTTACGCCTTGCCAACCAGACCACAGCGCCGGGATCCCAGAATCTGTCTACTGCAGGTTCAAAAGCACAAACTCAGATGCGATACAGACACACACACACTAATTTTACATCCATCCAGAGTTTCTTAGCTTCTGCAGCCGCTGCGCTCTCTGCAGGGTGCAACCAAACAAAACACAGATGCTCACATTTCTAGGCGAAAGAGGGAGTTTCTGCTGTGTGTGTGTGTTTGTGCATCCAGAAGCAGCACGAAGCCGAAGCAGACAGTGCAAACAATTCCCAGCATTCCTCTGGAGAGAAGAGTAAACTGACCCCGGCCTTCTCCCGCCACACAGGCTGAGAGTCTGATGCCTCGCCGTGGATTAGCGTTGAGATGGCCCCCGACCACGAGGTCTGCAGGTAACGAGCACGGAGGTGTGTCGAGATCAGTTTAATTTTGTTTTGGTTTTTGTATCGCTTGACAAACTACTTTATTTTCTTTGAATAATTTTATACATCTTTTAAGCTCTATAAAAGGTCAGTGTATGAAATGAAGTCTCTGCTGCAGATCTGTTATTCTAAAGCTCTTCCACCAAGTTATTATCCTTTTTATATTCGCTAATTTATCACCTTCCCTTGAGTGTGAATGCAACACAAAAGTTACGTCTAGCCTGTTTTACAATTTACGGCCATGAAAAGATTTTCCCTGATTTTATCGCTTATCAGGACAATAAGTAAGTATTTTCCCTCCTTGTTGTAAAAATAAGAGCATCTGGATCTGTCGCCTGAATAAAATCCCTCCAGAACAGACTATTGTTTGATCTGACACCACTAACAGCAGGACATTATTATTTATCTGCGCCCTTTAAAACAGTCTATATCTCAATATTTTAATATATTTTAATCTACATTGTAATTGACTAACCTCCCAGTCCTTACAGGTGTCACTGGATGTGTGAGAAGTACAAGATGTTGATATTTAAGGAGCATTAAACTTAACGCCCCATAGACACAAAGGAATATATGTTTCCCTAAAGGTTACACTGACATTTCACTTAATTATCCGGCAAAATGACTTCCAGAAATGGAAACAGCTGAGGTCAGCCATCTCTGGGAGACTTAATCAACTCCATCAGCTCGGTGCTGCAGCGTCCACGCATTAATCCCAGCCCGCCTCACATTGTATGGACGTCCGGGGGGCTCTGAAATGGAAGATGAGAGTGGAGGGAGAGTGTGAGAGAAAGACGGGGAGTCAAAACAGAGACAGAATGATAATAAGAACGAAGCCAGAGTAAAAGGAAAAAGAGGCAGAAGACTACTGTTGGTCTGCGCAGTGGGTCTGTGCCTCCTCAGCAGCTCGGCTCTCGGCCCTGTTTGTCCAGCTTCGACGGACCGAGCGCGCCCTCTCTTCGTTTGCCAGCAGTTTTTATTGGCTCGATCTCGTCACACATGCGGAGACAGTGTTGACGGAGAAAGAGGTCGCTGCCCGAGAACACGTGACGGAGGTCGGCGAGGTTTACAGACGCTAAATCCAAAGAGTTTGGCTGCCTAACATGGATGCTGAGTTCCTCTTTGATTTTGATGTTTGATAGTCAGTCAGTGTTGCACAAAACAACACACAGCTGCTACCTGGTGTGATTTATAAAACATTTATCAGGTTAAAATACGACTCTTTACCTAATTATTATTATAATTAGTAATATAAAAAGTGTTAAATTAATTAAAATGCCGTAGTTTGATGCATCCAAACCAGGATGCAGGATAAAAAAAAACATCTAACATTTTTTTTTGTCAATCTATACATCTGCTGGCTTCTGTGATGAGACTTAATCTAACATGTCTGGTTCGGGTTGCACGGAGCAGCACATTCGAGTAATCCTGCGTGTGAGAATTGGCGCTCAGCTGATTGAAGTGAACTCGAGTCGGTTACATGAGATGCAGCAGGCGGAGGGACTAATTGACTACAGGTGTGTGTGCAGGCCGTTTGGTTCCTTTTTAGGGCTGCTGGTATTTATAGCATATTTCACATGAGCTGTCCAGAAAATGTCGGCCTATTGTGGACATCTCGCTGTCTGTCAGCGTACGGCGCATTCCTCGGTCAGACCGCTGGAGATGTTGGCGTTTATGTGACCAATAAAGCTGGTGTGATGGATTCAAAGACACAGGGAGGTCAGTGAAAGGTCTCCGTCCATCATCATCAGGCCAGTTTTGCCTTTCAAAGGATGCGTTCACTCTGAAAGGAATAAAAAGACCAGCAGCAACATATGTTAGCTTAGCTTAGCACAAAGACTGGAAATGGAGGGGAACTGCTAGCCTGACTCTGCCCAAAGCACCGTTAAAGCTCACAAATGAACATGTTTCGTATATATAATAATCTGTACAAATAACTAATAATCACTTTACTCGTATCATGTGCAATTTATTATCTAGTGCAATACCAATCCTTAAGTGCATTTATGTGTGATTTATAAAGATCCAATGGCCACAAAATGCATGAATCAAAAATATAAAAAAGCAATTTTTAAAGAAAAAAAACTAAAATATGTCAGTTTTGAAATGAAACACACACACAAGTGATATCAATCCTCATTTAACTTGGCAAGAAAGCAAACAAGCCTATTTTTCTAAAACTCCTTCAAGATAAATGGGTTTTTAAAAGGTTTTCAGAAACAGTATTTACATTTTTTTTTATACGAGTCGGCGTAAAGACATCTTCTGTTTCTACTTTTGTCCTGTAAAAGCCTCCAAAGATACTTTCTGGAATAAGAAGTCAGAGAGTTAAAGTGTGAAGTTCTCTCTACGTCTCCAAAACAAATCATGGTTTTGATGAAATATATACACATTGTTATCTGTGACAACACTTCGGTCAGGCCTGCACACTCCGCCGCTCTGCTTCCTATCATACATCCTGCAAACTGATGGTGTGGCCTCGTCTCCTTTCCTGGAGGACTCAACGGAGCAAAACAAGCTCTGGATGTATCATGTATTTAACAAGCTGCAGTGAGAGTGTTCGAGTATTTGGCACTTCCGAATTAATTTAGACGTAGTTTTAAGTTTCTACGCCAACCAGTGTTCTTTCACATTATTGAGAGACCGTGTGGCTCGGATGTTTCACTCTAATGATAAAACCAAAGCTCCTTTGTGTCTGCGGTCGTCTTTGCCGCTTCAGAAACCACATTAAAAAGGAGTATCCCCTGACGAAGTGCTCCCTCTCTCTCTCTCGGTTTAGGATTTTAGTGCTACTGGCCTGCGACCCGAGCGGCGAGGATTCACACTTTACCTCCACACTGAGATTTGGATGCTTTCAGTCGGCGCTTCCAGACTTGGCACGGTGGCGCGTACATGTGTCGCAGGCCTCACCTCCTCTGGTCTCGGCCCCTCGCTCTCGCTAATATACTTTTACAGGGTTTTCCTTGGCAGGGGAGCAGGGGACCGTCTTGCCTCGGCGTCCAAGATAAACAGAGAAGAGTTACAGGGGAGGACAGATGGTTTCAGGACGGCACGCAAGGAGTCTGAAACTAAATAACTTTGTCACACCAAAGACGCTCTGCTGCTGCTGCTGCTGGACGCCGTCCTCTAACCTCGAGTGTTTTAACAGATTGCATGAATTATACTGCAGCCCTCCCTTTTTTTTTTTTTTTTGCAAGATTTGTGTCTTCTGATAATGTATCAATCAAAAAAAGAACCAAGAAAAATATTTCTGTAGTCCAAATATGAGGTGGAAACAAGCAACATGTGAATCTGAACAGCTACACTGGAACATGTAAACGCAGTAGTCCCTTGTTTAGTGTAAGAATTTAGTCTTTTCTCCTTCAGATATATTTTATGAAACTTGTTTTTTATTTCAGTGTGAAATATAAAGCATAATAAAACATGGTTCTTGGTTCCACCCTGCACTTTTGCAAAATGCTGTTTGTACCATCGTTAATGGCAAACATGGATCATTCCTGGTTGAAGAAATATCTGATTTTATGGAGACCAAGACTGTGTGGTTTTTGTGTGCTGGCTCTCGAGTGGTGAAAGCTCCAAACTGCCTCTCGGAGCAAGTTTGTGGGATCCACTTCGCCTCACTGTCAGCAGGAGAACAACCCGACCGCTCAATCGGGCTCCTTCTGCCTTCAGACCACAACATGTACCTGTCCGTTATCACCTGTAAGTATTGATCAGGGTCAACATGCATCCTGTCATTGTCTTAACAGATAACTTAACAAATGGACAAAGCAGGAAGCATTAAGTCTTTGTCTTAGTGAAAACTATAAATATACTTTGGTATTCATTCATGTAAAAGAGGGATTTTACTGTTGTTGTTGGCTGAGGTGAAGCAGATTTTCTATTTTCTTTCTTTTAACTAAAGAGTATTTTCATTATGATTGATTTGTCGATCGTGTTATCAATTAAGAGATCAATTTTTTGGTTTATAATATTACAGAAAATAGTTAGAAATGCCGTCAGTTTCCCAAACCCTTCAGTTTCTTTTGTGTCTTCATATTTAAGAGGCCATCAAATGTTCAACATGTTGCCTGAAAATGACTTGAAAATGTTTAATTTATAACAAAGCACCACATTTTATGAGATCCTCATGTTTTGTATTTGAATTTGCAAGGTAACTCAAGCTGTAAGGTAAATATAGGGAGGTTTAACTATAATATTTCCCTCTGAAATTAGTTGAAATATAATATAATAGTTTGAAAAGAAAATACTTGTGAAGTATAAGCGCATTAAATTTCTACTGACGTTCAGATATGTGTAACATTATCTCCACTGTCTCCTTACTTGACTTACCAGAAACATTATAAGATATTAGAATATGTAAATATTTAAATATTCATTTAAAGAGCGGATGAGTGTCAAAAAGACTGTTGCTGTGCAGTGGAGGGTCAATGTCTGTATCACTGCACTCTAGTGGTGGCTTACGCTAAATGCACCAGTTCAAAAAAGTTTAATTCACAATGTGACATGTAAAAGTACCATCAATTGTAGTTAATTTGGAAATTATGGCACTAAAGTTTCAATGTTATCATAAGTCATTACTATTCACCAATGTACTGGATTTAAGACACTAAACTACAGAAGCTAATGAGGCTACTGATGCAATAAACCTGCATATGCCTGTTTTGTAAATGGGGAAAGTGTTGAGAGGTCATTTCACGAGTGCCCAGATACTTAGAGAAGTTTATTCCACCACAAGGCGAAAGACACGAGCAATTTGTATATAATCCACGACCCACAATTCTTCGGGCCGGGATCCCGCCTGTCTGCTTGGACTCCTTCCGTAAACAAGATCTGATTTCCCAGTTCCCATGCCTCGATTCTGAAAAGTCAGTTCGGGGTTCCAGGTTTGGCGGAGTAAAACTCGCTGAGCCGTGGAAAAGAAAAACCAAAATAATGCAGGAAGAACAGGAGAAAAAAAAAAGGTGATGATCTCTCTGCAGCCGAGTCGCGGTGCTTGACCATCGGACAAATATCTCACCAATATTATAATATATGTATGTGTGTGTATATGTGTGTGTGTGTGTGTGTGTGTGTGTGTGTGTGTGTGTGTGTGTGTGAGTGAGTGTGTGTGAGTGTGTGTGTGAGAGAGAGAGAGTAAAAAGGGAAATCCCTCATCAGGTTCTGGGGATTACAGTCAGGTTGAAAATGAGCCTCACAGATTGCAGGAAAAGTCAAGGATCAAGCCCCAAAGGTGGAAAAAAATCTGTTAAGATAGATGTTACTCTGGTTGTTAAGACCGAGGCCGCCCGTGAAGCAAATCCTGGCGAACGACGGACAAATCTGACCGTCGGTTCAAACTTAATTTGTAACCGAAGAAGGTGCCTCCAAACATTCCTGCTGTCAGCATAATTTTTTCCCCACTGCAGACTCACAGACAACGAATGTGGGGGTGTTTTTCTTCCTCCTCCTCCTCCTCCAATGCTCGATTGATTGGGAGTTAATGTAAGATTAACAACGCTTCACCCAAACTGCCGCTCCAAGAACCACAGCGGGGAAATTACAGCGAATCAGCGGCGCTCGTGACTCACTTCCAACTGTGACAGAGAAAGAGAGAGAGGAGGTGCCATAAAAGTGTCCGAAGTTGGGCTCAGCTTTGGAAATCCTCGCCGAGATCAGCGTTAGCGAGCACCAATAACTAGACTTTGATTAATCTACAGGAAAAAAGTCAATAAACATGTCGAGGAGTTAGAGGGATATTTGGGACGCGTGTTCCAAGAGTCAATTTGTAAAAATAGCGTGAAGGAATTTAATTCCTTTTTAAAAACACAAATCAAACCTCACATCTGATTCAGGCCGTCACGAGGGATTGAGCTTCAGGTATCCGCTCTTTGAGTCAACGTTAAATCTCCAGTCACTGACCTTTGACCTCCACACACAGACTGAGAGACTACTTCTATGATTGAGTTTTTATAATTTCAGCTCAATTATTTTGACTTTACTGTAGCACATATTAATGAACACTCATTGTGAAAGCTCAATTTTATTTCAAAAATAAAACATCTATATTCTTAAAATTATTCACCACACATTTAATAAGCACAGCTGAATTGAGGGTAGCGTCTTTTAGCTTTGCAGGTGATTAAGTATTAACCTGATGACTTAAAATAAATAAAAAGTAAGCTGCAGAGTTATTGAGTGGACCAAATAATCCATCCATCAGTACACTCGGCCGTCACCTCCTGCTTGCGATCCTCTTGGAGCGCCTCAGTCCAGCGTTTTGTGCCTCCTCTGCAGCGACGGCAGCTTTCTGTCTGCCTCGCGATGGAGCCGCCTGCTTCGTGGGCCGAGCTTCGTCGGTTTTACTTTGATTTTTGGGTTGTGAAGTTGCGGCCTGAGCGCTTCCAGCAGGCTTTCGTCTCCCTCTCGCAGCTCGAACAGGCGAATCTGATCCCTCCTCGGCTTTCTTCTGCGGCCCTCTGGCTGCTTTTACCGAGCCCGTCGCAGCTCCAGACTTCTGTTTCGCTTTCAGAGTTTCACCTGTGGTCTTCTGATCATCTTTCACGCCGGTCTGATCTGTGCGTTTACTCTTTTTTGATTTACTCTGGTTTGTTGTGTCCTGCAGCTTCTCGGGGGATTTAACAGCCTTTTTTCTTTCCTTTCCACGTCTCACTTGGCTTTTAGCAGCTCGTGGTTCCTCCGGAGTGTCTGCTTCCACTTTGATTTCTGCTGCTTCTTGGGTGTTGAGCTGCATTTCAAGAGCTTTATAGGCTTCCTGTGAAACCATATTTTATTCTTCAGAGTACAGTAAATCCTCACTGGATGCAGCATTTCATTGTTGAGTGAAAACCAAAAAAAGATTCTCACCTCTTCTTGTGCAAGTTCAGATTTCAGGTCGGACAGCTGGCTCATCAGAGTGTGTAACTTCAGCTGAAAGCAGATGAAAAACTACTACTTCAAACAACACGAATCGACACTTGAATGTTGCACGAGATGGAGCCCGTCTTACCTGTTCACTGGCGATTTGTTTCTCGATCTGCCCTCTTTCTTCAGCCTCTTTCCTCCTCCTGTGTTTTTGAGGAGTCAGTCAGTATTTAACCTGCATTTTCCTCGAACAATGTGAAGCTGGTAGGTGTGTTTTAGCTTCCAGCGTGCACATGAATGCACCGAAAATACAAAACACTTGTGTTCTTGAGGTCTTGTTGTACTTGAAGATAACTTGGATGAAATTGAAAATTGAGTATAATATATTGACTCCACAGTTTTGGGAGGGATCAAACAAGATATAAAATGTTCATTAATGAACTTTAGAGATGTTGAAAGTTGGATTTTGCAACTTTTAGGACAGAGTCAGACTAGCTGTTTCCCCCTGTTACATCCTCATCTTACTCTTGGCTTTCCTTTTTTTGAGTTTGATCTATTACTTTGAACCAGTTCTGACTCTCCTTATGTAAGAAAACTTTAGGAAGTCATGCAAAATAAGCTAAATGAAGAGTCAAATGTGTTACTAAGAAGTGGCATGACCCTTTAAAGTGCGACATGACTCAAGGTGTGGGCGGCTTACTTGTTTGCGATCATCCTCTTCATCCGACTGAGCTCAGCCTCCTTCTCCTCGGCGGCTCTTTGGATGTTTTCTTCCGTCACCTCGGCCAGGAGAGACTTGAGGTCCAGGTGTGCGGTCTCAGTGGTTGGCGATGTCACTTCGAAGACGACCTTCGCCCACTCGGTGAGATCTTCGCAGGACGGGAACTGACAGAAAAACAAACATCAGGATCTGCACGACCAAAGAAGCTGCTCACTTCTCATATTTTTCATATTATAACAAAAAATATTCTGCAGGTTCAGTGAGCTTGTGTTTGTGGATTCACTCTGCCTCTTCTCCCATGTTTTCTGTGAATTTCCACTTTTTTTTTTTTTTATCTAACATCGTAAATGCCACAGGAATGAGCTCAAAAGATCCATCATCCTGAACTCCACTTTTATGCCAAAATTGACCTTGAGGGAAGAAGAAAGTTTTTTGGAAAATAGCGCCATTTTAGGGGCGATATAAACTGCTCGTAAAAATGCCTGTATCAGACACAGGCTTCGACGTTCAGAGAGAGTTATTACGATGGTAAAAAAGGTCAGATGGGCCTCAGTATCAGCTACAGAACTACAAGGAGTCCTCAAACGGTTGCTTTATCTTAAATCTGATGAGCTGAGATTATTTAAACCAAACTTAAGTTACATGACATTTTGGAGATATTTTCACCTGCATGCACAAGATAAAAAAGGCTGTTATGTTATCTTTCTTGTTCAAATTACTTCAAAATAAAACTCACCTTTCTGAGTTCAGCCTGTGCTTTCTCCTTGGTTGCACACGCCAACTCTTCAGCCATCATTTCCTTTTTCAACAACCTCTGAACTTCCTCCAGGTCTCCCTGAGGACAGTCAGGACATCCCACTGCATCAGCACAATGCCATCTCAGTAAAAGACTTTACAGATATTGCGGTTAAGATTTTTCAGCAGCAGCGAATAAGAAAGCCAAAAATCACCTGCAGCCTCTTAATAAGTTTCTCCTCCTTCATCTTTTCGAATGAACTCCAGGTCGCTTGGCGTCAGCTGGTACCCCGTCATCCCTTTCAGCATGGAGTTTAGGTCATTTGGCTCTGAAATTTCAGCACAAAAAAACAACTAACACACACAGAATAATTACAAAGCACTGACATGTAACTTTCACTGTCAAAGAACCAAAAATGAATCCATCTCAGCTCATATTGCTGCTGAATAAAGAACAATAAGTACATAACTTCTGTTCAATATCACTTTATATCTGCTTAAAAATTATTTTTCCCTCATTTTATTTATTACCTGTTTTTGTCACAGGAGTGTGTACATCAAACGTCCTGTTTTGGTCATTATCACCTTCATCTCTGGTACCTTCCTGCTGATTCAGTAAGAGGACAACAGATTTGTTTTTATCAGATAAATCTTGATAAAGTGAAATAATGCATTGCTTGTTTACCTCACAACCCTCGCTCTGATCTTCATTACAGAAATCCAGGTGTCTCTTGACATCCGCTAAAGGAGGAGTCCTGGGGAGCTGTCGGCCTGATGGGATGTGATTCCTTTTATGAAGACTTTCTCTCAGAATTTCAAAATACCCGTCTGACATGTCTGACACAGATCTTTCTCTCAACTTGGCACTGATGTTTCTCCCTTTCACTCTCTCTTCTGTCTGAAAAGGTGGAGTTGCTGTGTTTTTTAAAAAAAATCACTGCATCATTGTTTTCACCTGTGGCTCAGACTCGGCTGATTCCTCCTTTTGACCAGTAGATGGCGACATATTCTTTTAGTTTTGAAGCACAGGTCAAAGTTTTAATCTGAGATAACAAATAATTTGTCTACATAACCCCAAGAAAGCCAGTAAAATGATCAAAAATGATCTCTTTTTGCAATTTAATGTATAATAAATATTTCTTCACTACCTCCAGACTGCTACTACTGTTTGTATGTTGTGTGATTTCATTCCAGTATTTTAAGATTATTAATGGAATAAAATACAGGAAGACAGTGCAGGAAAGTTAATAACTACATTTACTTGAGTACAATTTTGATGTAATACATTTTATAGGAAAATATCATACTTTATATGGAGGTGCACCACAAATTTTTGACAGATTTGACATTTAAAATTACTTCTGACTCTGCAGTTTTAGATTTTATACTCAAGCATGTATGATCACTTTATAAAATATTCACATTTTAAAACTTCTTTTATGAGTTAACCTACCCAAAGGTAGATATAAAGTACATTTTGGTGATAATTCTGAATTTAATTAAGAACCTTTACTTGTTTTTTCACATAGTTTTACTGGAGGGAATCAAATTGACACTATCAGATATACTGAAGTGCACAGATACGCTTAATTAAGAATGAAATGAAATGAAAAAGTACCAACAGATAAGAAACTGTTGTGTAATTTTTCTTTCTTGCTGCCTCAGTTGGAGTCACATGGTTTTACATATCACATGCTGAGTAAGTTTCTCCTGGAAAATATGCAGCCCTGCTTTTGCTGCACAAGACAGTCAGTCAGTCAGACAGACAGATAGATGGACAGACAGGCAGGTGTGCAGACAGACAGATGGACCCCTGACACAAAATAGCCAGATAGCCAACCAAAACCTGGTCTATCTTTAAACCCGGGCTGCTGGTGTCCCACATGTTCGTGGAGCTCCAGGAACTCTGGAGGAGAGTGCTGAGTCGTAAATACCTCTGTTTTTAAACTGCCCGCTCCCATAATGCCGAGGGAGAGAGGAAGGAGGAAGAGGTCAGGGAGTGTGTGTGTGTGTGTGCATCTCTGCGTGCGATAAATTGGTGCTTTATGACTCCGACTTGGCATGGCCAGGTGGAAAACATTTGCATGGTTTTGCGTTGCGGCTAACAAATCACTCCTCAATAAAAATCACATTCAAAATGACTTTTCTCATCTTCTTCATTCCGATAATGTCCACCTTGGTGTAAGTGTCTCTTTCTTTATGTTGGACTGACTGCATTACACTGGGTTTAAGACGCTTGTGTTCATTTACAGTAGATTATAAGCTGTTATCCATTGGAAAAATTGTGTAATTATATAATATGGTTGTATTGCAAGGCACGGTTATCAACTTCAAGGAAATCAAAGAAAGCTTTCAGTGTTTTTCCAAACTTTTTCTTACAGAAAAAGAAAAAATGTACTGTTTGAAACCGTGAAATTTCAATTGTGAGCATATATACTAGGTCTAATAAGCTTTACACTGCAATTCAATAACAAAACAATCTTTTATTTCCATACTTTCAGTTAACTTCAGCCTCAGTAAGCCACTGAGTAGAGCTGGATTTATTTGATTTTGTGAGTTAGAAATGACAATTGTGCTTTTGTCTACATTTGTCTTAAACTGAGGACCCATTATTTTATAAAATACCAAGAATTTTGGGTCCCACTTTTCATTGTTTCATCATTGAAACCTGATAATGTCCTGTAATATTTGTACATGTATTTCTACATATATACTTTTATGCTTAAATCTAAGGGTTTTTGGAAATTATTCTACATGCTTCAAAAATAAAACCTCAGATGACCCCAAAAGCACTCCTGCAGTCCAGACACACACACATACACACCCAATCCCCACTTTCATTGACATCAAAAGCCTCGCAGACATCATCCAGACCATCACACACTCTTTCTGAAAGCCCGCCGACACACATAACAAATCCACACTGGCCATTGTGTTCTGTAAAAGCTCTCCGGTGCTGAGAGAAGTGTCCCAAAAAGGCCATTTACAGCTGCTCCCACATGTAGAGCGCTGAACAGGCCGGGCAGGCGGCTCGTAAAGGGACTGATGAAACAGCTCCCCGGTGGCTGCGGATGTGAGACAGAGTGGGGATCGGATGGAGACAGGTGCTCTGACTTAGCGAGAGACTAATGGGAAATGGGTTAATGGCGTTACTGTGAGAAAGATGGGGAGTTTTTAAGCTTTTTACCCCCCCCCCGAAAAACAAAAGAAAGTGTGTAATTTACAGCAGCTCAACACGGAGAGCTGTGGCACGTGTTGCCTTGGAAAATAAACTCCTTTTTCTTCATAATAATGTCAAAGATTTGAAGCAGAAAACAATATTTCATAAGCTTTTTGCAGATTTCAAATACTGAAATATGAGCAGAACTTGAGACTCTTTAAAACAAAGCAATGTCTACTTATAATTCATAATGATTTCAATCATTTTTTTCTTTACTTTACCTTTTAACCCCAGAGAGGTAAAATCATAATCTGTAGAAACAGACCTGAAAAGAGACAGAGAGGAAAGTTCGTTTTGCCCTCCTCCTCCTGTGACAGAAATTATGATTCATGATGCATTTCTCATCTCTGGTTTATTCAGAAACCAATTTTGATTCACAGTTTAGAAGAAATTTGAAACAACTGCTGCTATTTTCTGCATCAAAAAGAGGAAATAACGGCGATTACAGAGAAAGACAAACATCTCATCACAGGGTCCATTTTGAGGCTTTTACAGAGCTTTCAGTTTTATCAGATGGAGTCGCCTGTTTGTCTTCATCTGCTGAGGAAAATAAGCTGATCAGCTACCGATCAGATCAAACTTTTGACTCCTGAATTCATAGATAACACATTGGTCAGGGCTAATGTACTGTATCGCTCTCCAATTTTGAAGGTTAATTCTGTGATGTTTGTGAGCAGTGACCAGTGTAAAGATACCAGTCTGGGACACACACTTCAAACCGTCTGGGCTTGACAATAAG
This sequence comes from Scortum barcoo, assembly GCA_023238725.1. Classification (NCBI taxonomy): domain Eukaryota; kingdom Metazoa; phylum Chordata; class Actinopteri; order Centrarchiformes; family Terapontidae; genus Scortum; species Scortum barcoo. The sequence continues at coordinate 11,452,141 of CM041541.1, read as the reverse complement.
GTGTGTTTTGTGTGTGTTTGTGTGGGTGGTCATCATGTCCGATCACATCTCTGAGTTCAGGTTTGCTCAGGTGCTGCTTTCACGCTCGATATGAAATTTCACCAAACATGCACGTAGCCTCATTGCATACATAAGTACCTACTTACCTCACACAGCTTTTAAAAGGCCTGACAGAGCTGCCAATGAAATGTATCAGCACAACATTTATCAACACCCCCTCCCACCCCCCAAGCTGTAAACCCTATCCATCAGTGCACTGTCCTATTGAGATATATACTATAAATACAAAGAGAGAGATATATAAATTCACACCCAGTTTGGTTGATTTTTGCTCTATTTTGGGTGTTTGTTGCATAAATTTATGATCAGTTGAGTAGCTATATGTTAACAATATGAGATAAATATGTCCACTCATTAAGACTAGACTGCCCATAATGTGCATGTATATGCCATTTATGATTAAGACAACGCTCATAAAGTCCCCGACGTATATCCTTAATTGCTGTTTTTTTCCCGCTTGCAGGGTCGTGAGAGATTAATTAATCTGAGGATGTGAAATAGTGTTACTGCTGCCCCCGTCGAATGGGAAATAAAAATCACGGCTCCGCTGAGGTCGAGAAAAGACATAAATACCCTTCGTGTACGTTGTATTATTATTATTTTCTCTCCTGATAAAGAAACTCTTTAACTCCATAAAAGTCCCCCCTCATGATTGCAGCAGTTTTTCACCTTCTGAGAGAGAGAGAGAGAGGTATTCAGCAAGCTATAATCATCAAGAATGACAACAAATATAACAAGGATTGACAACTATGTGCCACCGAGTGCCAAGAGGGAAGATGTCACAATAAAACCCTGCATACCCTTGGTCCACTGCGGCATATTATTATCTCTGGTGAGTGTATAGTTACACATGCACAGAGCAGGCAGCAATTTTCTATACATCCCTGCAGCGCTTTGCAGACCCCTCATACAACAGTGCTGTTGCTTCCTTTGTACTATTTCATTTGCTGATGTCTTTGAATTGCATAGCTGCAGCAGTGAAGCAGCCTTGAGCCCGTTACAATCACATCCAATGTGCTTTTTTTTTTTTTGAAAATCGAGGCACATTTTCCTGTGTAGGTGTGCGCCCCGGTTTATAAAGCTGCAGTCAGAACAGCTGAGTCACTTCCCATATTCCTCTGTAGGATGAAAAACCCGAGTTTTTTAAGAGGCACTTCACATCTTTTTTTTCTTCTCCTCTACTCGGAGTACTCTGAAACATCTCCTGTAACCATCCACTGCACATTTAACACACACTGCTGTAGGAGATATATGAACTGATCAATGTGTCGGACAGCTACAAAAAAATAATCTGCAGCTATTTTTATAATCGCATAATCATTTCTGTCATTTTGTAAGCAAAAATCCCAAATATTTTGAGTTTGCAGCTTCTTTTCATGCTTTTATTTGTCATATGTGACAGTAAACTGAATGTTTCTGACTATTTGACTGATTTTTCACAAACAAAATCAGCAGAAATCCCAATAAAGAACATTTATATTTATATATTTGACACTGTTTTGTGCAAAGCAATGAGAATAAATGATGATAAATAATAGTTGCAGCCCCCGAGTGTAACAATAAGCATGCTGCACTGTGGGTTGAAGCAGAAAATCAGGAAAATTGCCTTTTTTTCCTTCCTGCAACAACTCTCACGGATTCACCGCAGTAATTTGTTGATTGTAATTATAAAGGGCTTAATACAGACCTTCATGATCCACACACACACACACTCATATATATATATATATATATATATATATATATATATATATATATGTATATATACCTGGGTAAATGAAGGTGAGAGAAAAGAGAGTTGCGCGGGAGATTAATGGCAGCTTGTCAGGTAGAGGAACCACTGACAGCTGGAGGACTCTGGCTGAGTCTTAACGCAAGTCAGGTCACGCACACACCCACCAGCACACACACACACACATAAAGAAACACACATTCACACATATCCACAGGTCAATCCTTATTTGGTTATGCTGGTCTGATATTTTTCCAGTCCAGAAAAAAATGAATAGAGAAGTAATTCATTTAAAAGCAGTTTATTTTAGCTCTGCATGCCGTCCAAAGCTGAACAATGCCCATAATTCTATTACAGCTCTGACGTCTGCCGAGAGAAAGACGCTGCCTGTGACTCAACCGTCTGTGACCCTCCTGCCTCGGACTGCATCAGAAAGCAACCCAGTTTTTTACACCGGCGCAGTGGTCGGCACTTAAAGTGTCAGGTGCCTATTTTTGGTGCAACCCCACCCCACTCCAAGGTGAAAAAGAAATCACTCGAAGGGACTTTGTTAAAGGGGAACTCCACCGATTTTACACATAAATGACCGTTTACAGGTCTTGTGGGGTATGTGTACAGCCTTTTGTGGCTGCAGAGGGGGCTGCATGAAACCTGATAAATGGCCTCGAGTGATGTCACCTGAGTCAGAGCTGACAAACTGCAAGTTTGAAAATGAAAACCTGTTCGAGGGATGTGAGTTTATCAGACCTCGGTGCCATGCTAAGTTCTGCAAACGTAACACCTTCAAATTTCAGATGGAAGTGTCAGCAGTGAAGTTGCATTGTGGGTAATGTAGGCTCTGGAATTTAACATGGAAAATACGTGGAATAAAAAAGACAATATCATCCTTTTTTCTTTCCAACCATCCAGCTGACACTGACAGTGTTACAGGAGTGAATGACAATTATCGGATACATTAGTTTTTTGGATATAGTACATTATATAATATACTTTTTCTCCAAAGCTCCTTAAAAGAGCAGGTGTGCAACCAGTCTGATAACGGGTAACAGGAATGCATGAGTTTTAGTACAGTTTTGTCTCTCATTTTCCCAAGTCTTGTCTAAATATTGTCCCCCCAACCCCCATCGCTCTTAGGACAGGGACAGTCACAGACTCCCAAGGGCTCAGTCTTCTGTCAAGGGCCATATGGTACCATCAAGGCTCTGTGTGCGTCCCAGTGTGTGTGTTTGTGTGTGTGTGTGTGCGAGTTGTGAGAGGGACGGAGGTGGCAGGCAGTGGCTCAAGGTGGCTCAGAGGTGTCAGAAGGGTTTAAATTGTCTCTGATTCTCTCTCTCCTCAACCGCAACAGGTGGTTTAAATTTAACCGCAACAGGGCTGATATCTGCATGCCTCCCCCCTGCTCTCCCTTCTCTCTCCTCACACAGGCAGGTCGTGTCTCTCCCCCTCTGCTCTCTCCTTCTCTCTCTCCCTCACACAGTCTGCCTTTACAGTCCCCAGTCTCTCCACCTACTGCCTCAGACATCATCACACACACACACACACACACAGCAGCTCTCTCAGTCTGTCAGGAGACGCCGAGGGAGGGTCAGAGGAGAGAGAGAGGACGCTCCTCGTCCTCCTCTTCTTCTCTACCAGAGGAGGAGGAGGAGAGTAGAGCCTATCAGACCACCTGGATTGTACGAGAGGCCAGCCGGGGAGGCGACAGAGGAGAGAGAAAGGGACGCTGCTGACCGCCAGAGGAGGAGGAGGAGAGTAGAGCACATTCACACTGAGGATAACGCTTCATCTGAGCCAGGCACAGCCAGTGGCACTGCAGAGGCACAACAGCACGGTGGGCTAAAGCATCGCTGCAAGAGGTAAGAGGCTGTGTGTGTGTATGTGTCAGGGGATGTGTGAGTGTGTGTGCTCAAACCCCGACAGACCCACATCTTTTCATGTTGGAGGCAAATATGCAAATGAAGAGGTCGCATCTTTGTCAACATCTTCTGTCCGATAAATGTAGAAATACTAAAATCCTTTGTAGACACAAAGTGATCTGTCCAATATCTCAGAATATTTCTTTAAATAAACATCTATCCTGCCATTTTTCATGTTTTAAAAAATGCACATGCAGTTTATTAATAATGTATTTCATTTCAAACTTTTCTGGATTTTATTCTATTATTCTTTATTTCTGCAGCGATACGAGCCCATTGTGCAGCCTGAACAATAACTTAAAGTGCAGAAACGCACTGAAACGTCCAACTTGAGTGGATTTACTGAACACTTCGTGGCGTTTCTGCAAGGTTGCTGCTAATTAGACAGATAGAGAGATTAGAGGCCAGAAGAGAGAGGGACTACCGGAGGTTCGGGGGGGCACAGGGAATTTCTGCTGATCTTAATTTAATCTAACTGGATTCAATTTGCTCTAATTGGGTTGAATTTATTTGGCTGGGAGACAAAATGTGATTGCGCTGACAGAAGTTTTGTTAATCTTTTATTTGCCTGTGTGTTTTGGAAATAGATGCATTTGAGCACAAAGTTGTACTTTTTTTCAGACTTGCACTAAATCTCCCATGCTTTTCAATTGAATTTGCTGACAAGGGTAAAACTTGATATCGCCTTGGCAGTCAGTGGTGGTCAGTTTGCCCACCACATCAAAGCTCCTGTGCAGTGATACTGTCTTGGGCGGACGCTGGTGTTGCACGACGGGTTCGTATTGGTTGCAGCCGGGGACTTTCCAAAGGGCAGCGTGTCCATGAGAGGAGAGGGAGGGGGGGTCAAGTTACCAGGCCTGCCCTTGTGTCCCTGTTTGGACTGATACTAAGGGGGAGTGGGAGGGAAAGACAACAGTAAAATGTCAGACCAATGAAGCATTTTTAACTCAAATTTTAGGGTTTTTTTTATTTCCCATTTGAGCTTAAAAAAAAGCTATTATCACATGCTCAGATGGGTTGTTTGTTGATGTGTTGGCATGTTGTGGTCTGCATAGTAAAAAAGCATTAACATCTGCAGTTACTTACAGGTGATGAATTAAGGAAGCTTTACTGATTTATAGTAAAATAAAGAGTGTTTGCAGCTATTCTCTGCATAATACATCAAATATTTTTGTCTGAATGTTGGACAGAATGAGCTATTTAAACATTTCGTCTTGAAATAAATGGCTATTTTTTCCTTTTTTCTGACATTTATTAGAGGACAATAAACATAAAATGAATCAGCAGGTGTTGAAATAGTCCTCCAAAGACTACTAACCTCCCTCCAGTGAGTAAATATTTGGGCTGACAGAAGGACACCCCGGCATGCTCCAGATGCAGCTTTAAAAGGCTTTGGGGTTTGGCACATGACTAGAAGTGACAGGTTAATAAGTTTAAGTACGTACGATAGTGGGACAGGGAGCCACGGCCTTCTGGTGCTGGTAATCTGCCGTAAGCCAACAAAGAGGCAGCCGACCAACAGCTCGATCAGCAAGTTTAAGGTGAATGGGGTTTGCAGGGTCACGAGAGTTGAACCCATCTAAAGTCATAATAAACGCTGTTAAACATGATGGAAACGCTTGTCGAACTTTTGCTCTGAATGAATCAGTTTTTAGATTTTCATAAGGGATGGTCCGTTGCTTTAATGCATGAGGCCTGTCAGGAAACTCTCGATCCTCTGCAGCCTGTTTTAGAGGAGGCTCATGTGATTTATAGTACACGAAAAGCCACATTAATATTCATTACAGTCTGGCTGCGCTGTGTTTTTCTTGTCACATTACTACTATAATCTGAAGACAACGGCTGCAGTTTTTAAACTTGTTCACGGTCGCTCATTCAGTCGGCCCACCTCTTTGGTCCAGACAGAAATATCTCCACATCTGTTGGATGGATTGACATAAAAATGTTGAACAGACATTCATGGTTCCCACGCGGTGCATCCTGCATGAGCGTAATCTGGTACCATCCTCAGATTGACATTTGTGGTCTTGAGTGAAACGTCTCAACACCATCGGATGGATGGCTGTAATATTTAGTACCCGCTCGGACTGAACCAAATGTTTACAGTTGCCACAGCTACAGTGAAAAATCTACAAGTAAATAGTCTAAATCAGTCTTTGAATGCTGCATTTTTTAAATCTAGGCATTATTATGAGCAAATTTTAATTCTTGAAGCAATTCTTGGACCTCTGTTTACTTTTTTTTTTTTTTTTATACAACTGAAGAGGTAATCACAGAAACAGAATCAAGGTAAACAGAAGGTCATGAGATAAATTCACAACCCGTCTGGTGAGGTCATGAGATGTGCTATTTTCTTGTGCAAAGCTTAATAATAATCATTTTGGGCCTCTAAATTTAATTAAAATGACCCAATTCTGATGTGACTTTCTTGTCACAGTATGCAGGTGTCACAGGTAGACTTTGCTATATTTTTAGATTCAGAAACCTAAAAACACGTCATTAGAGTGAACGTCGGTATCTTGTATGTTAATATTTTGACTTTTCTGCAGCAGAGCGCTTTGCTGCAGACTCGGCATGACTGACAGATTGAGGGTAGTGGGGCAAAGATCATTAAACGAGAGACGCATTAAGGCAAACCTCCTGGCACCTTGAGCTTCACCAGTTGCAGGTCGGATTAGACGGCCCGGCTCGGAGGCTGTTTTGAAGGTGTTTGATTCATCAATGGGGAGAGCTTGACGGTGCATGCCACGCCGGGATAAGAGCGAGCGTGTGTGAACGAACCAAAGCAAATCTCTTCTTGATTAGCCCTTAAAAAGCAGATCAAACAAGCTTGGAGTTTGGCCTCGAATGCCTTTTCATCCTCCTGGATTTCAACTTAAATAAATCACGCACAACAGGACTGAATTTGGAGTAAAGTTGCTGAAAGTTTTCTGACGGTTAAAGTGCAGATTAGCAGAGCTTTCCCACTGTTTATTATTCTCATTTTCTCATGATATCTTGACAGAGCATTCAGTCACGTTCCAGAAATCAGAAAACAGTCACCTGATGATGGTTGGCAACAAGTCAGCAGGTCGTAACTCTCAGTCCGTCTCATGTGATGGCTGTCGGTGGCTGCTCGTTACCACCAAAGGGCCTGCTGATGAGTCCTTGAGCAGGACCCTGAAGCTCGCTGCTGCTTGGAAAAAGACTGTTTTTCCTCATGAATCAATAAAGTGTCACATTTTTAGATCAGGGTGTGATGAAACTCAGGTCAGGGTAATCTGAATTCATGAACCGTCGTCCCATAATCGATGAGATCGTTTGCTGAGGTGAGCTGTGATCGGAGTGATGGATTATATCACTCTTTAAATATTTTATATCTTTTAATATTTTTTGTAGAGCTAATGTTATTTTAGGTTTTGTAGTTGCTTGACAGAGTAATTCATTTGTAAAATAGAAGGAGCTGAAGCAGAAAGAGATGGAGACAGTGATTTACCTGCTGAGTTTTGGAACAGTTTCTACTTCTTCTCCATCATTTGTGAATTTATAAGCAACACTGCACAATACAGATGTGTTATTTGCCTGCTGGTGGTTTATTCATTGCAGGGAAAGTATATGCTTAAATAAAAACAAACAGAGAATAACATACACTTGAAAGTTTCAGTGCTTCAGTCAAATTTATTGCAAATGTGTGAATGATGCAGAACATCTATTATGCTAAGAAATTATCATTATCATTTATTACTTTACATCCATGTTTGTTTGTTGGCACACTGCTACTTCATTTCTTGGTGTCCTACGAAAAACCAAGCAAAACTGGTGGTCATGCTCATGTTGGTCAAGTTCTTCTGGTTATTGCAGATGTTCCACTAAGTATCGTGGCAATGATGCGTTGAGTGTCCGAGGTGGGGTCGAGCGGTACATTTGGAGCGTGGACTCAGGGACACATGGCGTTAGGCTGTGGGAACAGTGACTTGTTTCAGCTGCGGGGATCTTGTTTCTCTCACAGAATACCAGCCGCTCGGAGCTCTGGGAAAAGAGCACTATATATATCAAGAGAGAAACGCCAGTGTTGTCCAGCATTAGTCTCCCCCCGTGTCACACAGCTTGACCAGCAGCCTTCTGCTGTCAGGCAAAGTCAAAATAAGTCGGCCAAGATCAGCTTGTGCAGCGGGGCTTGCGTTGAAAGATCAGCTGGTGGCTGCTTTCGCAGAACTGGGTCCCATGAGAGCAAGTGAAGACAGGCCCAAGAAGCTCAGGGACACATGACTTTGAGTAGCACATGTCATTTATTCACTTTTATTTTGAAGCAATACTAGTTCCCAAACCAAAAGCGTTTCTACCATATTGAATCATTTGATAAAACACACTGTAGATTTCCGTCCTATTATCTTTATGTCGCATTTTATTGCTGACACCTGACTTTGGCGGGGCCTTTTTCCCCAGGTCCATCGCCACGGAAACAGCTCAACTCCGGGCGCATAAATAATTCACATCCGTATCTTTAAGCCGACGCTGGGCCGAGCGGTTACAGTGCGATTTGCCGCAGCAGACACGGTCGCTGCTCATAGCTGTGGAAGTGTAAGAGTGAGTAATGCTTGTAGCCGCATCAGTACACCGCAGAGCATTAGTGATGGATGGCTGCCTGCGCTGCATTAAAAACTATCAGCAGGGGGTGATAGCCAGAGGGGCCAATTTTATGTGTGAAAATGCAACATGGGGGAATCTGAAAGGAGGCAAAGCTGCAAAAACCACATAAGTCAAAAAATTTCCGTGAACTAGCTTTGAAGTTTACATTAGTCCTTTACATAGTTGTTAAAATCCAATAACCTGCTCAGTCAGATGGCTCAAATCCATTTTTTTGTCACGTCTGAGGAATATTTTTTGTAAATTCAGAGAACCTTCTTCTCAGATCAAATTTTAAACACATTCATAGATGGTTAGAAATGATAAAAAAAAAAAAACAAAAAAACAAAAGAAAAGGATGAAAGCCAGCGAGAGAATATCAGAACAAAATAAAAAGCTTTTATGTGGCTCCTCTGAGGATTTTCTGCATCACAACTACAAAGGAGATGGTAAAGCAGCAATAAAGGTTCCCTATTTTTAGGTTTTTCTTTTATTACGGATGTTCTTGAAGAGAAAATATGCAACAAGTCAATGCGTAGACCTGCGTCACTTCTGTAAAATGCCCCAAACAGTCGACTACCTGAGATGTAACCCATCATACATCTCATTAAAGGACATTATTCTCATTTAAGTTACCCATTGCTCAACTTAACTCACTGATTCAGCACAACTTTGTTAATAAAAGTTTAAAATTTTTTAGTAGCTCATCCAAAAATACCACTGAAAAACAACTAGGAAGTTTATTTTACTGTCTAATTCCTCCAGATTTTATACAGTATACTACATTTGTTATTTTAGAAAGTATGCTTGATGTGACTGGAAAAACAAGCACAAGCATGATGAAAAGATCTTGATTATTTGGATGCATGTAATGGATCAGTATTGTGGTAACAGCAGTAATAAAGAGATCATGCTGAAAAAAGCTACAGCTCCGTACATTGAACTTACAAGGACGCGGCTTGTTACCAGAAAACATTCATCACCAGATCTGAGTTTTAACCCCGGCTGTCTTTTAATTTCCTGACGCTATTAATGTTGGTCGTCCACATAGTTCAGATTTGCTGGTGCGTCATCACCTTCACTTTATTTAGTGCCCACGCTCTATGTTAAATATACAACGAGGGCCCACTGAACTCAGATTCCTCCACGAGCCGTTTGACGGGGGCCAATGCTTTCCATGATGCAGCAGAAACCGTCAGGGCTGTGTGCACAATGAGATCCACAGCTGGCCTGCATGTCAGACACATTACCACCTGTAGAGCTCTGGTGTACTTAAAAATGTACCGTTTAAGAAAAAGCAATACATTATATTGTATTTAGAAACTTTCACCACCCATCACATGAGAATATTCATCTTAAGAGAGAGTTATGGGGTCAGAGATCACAATTTTGTACAACAATGCCGCAGTGGATTACAGTTAGCTTAGCTTAGCACAAAGACTGGAAACAGATGGGAAACAGCTAGCCTGGCTGGCTCCGTCCAAAGGTATCCAAATCCGCCTGCCATCACCTCTAAAGCTCACTAATTAACACGTTGTTGTTGTTTACTGGGGGTTATGCGTCAGACTATTTCCTGGTCAGACTCCAGACTCCTGCACGACCACAACTTGCATTTACACCTCTTTTATTTTACAGATTAAACAAATGAGATACAACATGTTAATTCTAGAGCTTTAGAGGCTCGAGTGAGATCTGTTTTCAGTCTCTATGCCAAGCAAAGCAAACCGACCGCCGGCTACAGCCTGAAATTTACATGACAGACGACTAATTCTGCAAGAAATCTGAACTAACTAAACAAAATTTAACCACTATTCCTTTAAAAATAAAGCATCAACAGGTATAATATTATTATCGCCTTCTGAGCATGCTAGATTATGTTACTAACTACTGATCTGACCCAACGAGTTCTTCTAGCAGGGAGTAATTTGTTCTCCATGGGTATAGCTCGCCTTGCATTGCAGCCATACGTTATGTAAGTGAAACCTTTACGGAGCTCTGTCTCATGCCAGCCTCATTGTGAACCCGCTCACATCTCTGCTGCTATTTCTGCTTTGTATTCCCACCAGGGACTCGGCTTTGGTTGTAAAATTCTTGGCATTTGTAACATGATTGGATAAAGCGACACAGGTGGCGGCCTGACACTAAATATGCACCGGAGGCAAAAAAAAAGAAAGAAAAGGAAAACACACAGAGGAGCCCTGCTGCGAATGCTCCTCTTTGAGCTTGAACCTCCATTGTTGCCCCTCTCTGTGTTTGCTGTTGCTATAGAAATGGACCCGGTGGAGATGAGAGGGCTCAGCGTGGCTCTGCGACTTTGCATTGCTTTTGCATTCACTAAATGACAGGGTCAATTATCGGTCTATTTTCTGATGACCCACTAACATTTTCCCTCTTATTTAGGCGAAGTGAGGCATGTGGAAAGCAAAGAGGAGAGGAGGATAGTGTGACAGCGGTGAGAAATGTCAGTGTCGCAGCCTGTGACAGATTTGGGAAACATCTTAAATGGGCGTGATTTGTACAGAGTGGGATTGTATTTGGCAGGAGCTGCTGCCAGGACGAGGCACAGCACAGTGTCGGCGGGGGCGAAGGAGGGCGCATTGCATCCGTCTGCCAAGATGACTCAGTGTGCGGTGCAGGGGGCCAAAGCCACAATAGTGCTCCAGAGTTTAGTGTCCAAGTTGTGAAGGATGAACAGGCAGCTCGTCCTGACAGTGGGGTGCTTTTATTTCAAAACAACCTTGAGTCCCCTCTTGAGCTGTTTCCATCTTTTTACCTGAATCAGAGGCCTTCATGCACAATATGTTAAAAGAACTAAATACAAAAACTAACTCTACCATTGAATGCAGAAAAACCCAAAGAAGAAAATGTGTTTTTTCACTTGCACTGATGAGTCATTCTGTAACTTGGTACAAGACAATGCACCGATACGCGGCCAAAAAGCAGATTCGCAGCACTGCTTGTACAACTGAAGTACAAGGAGATTTTTTTTTTGTAAAAGAAAACATGAGTCAGCTCATTGAGAAATGTTGTTTTGCTGCTTGGAAGAGGCACAGCCGCTGAATATTAACAAAGCTCGAGAAAGAACCAGAGAGCTGCAGTATTATCCTCTATTTTCTCATCCTGGGGTTACCTTGGGATAAACTGTCTCTCTTCGTTTAAAGTGCACAAATATCTTCTTAGCAGTAGTCCTGTAGTTGATCACATTTCGAGTTTTGACTTCCTATTTTAGTTAGTTTTGGTTGGATTTTAGTTTTTCTTTTTTGACATATCAACTTAAAATCTGGTAATATGTCAGTGTATGTGGCCAAACAATCAGTTATTGCAGGTTTAAAGGGACTGCACACCCACAGAAGTGTTTCCAATATCTGTGATTGATTAGACCTCCACTTGACTTGTGGCTGAGTGGCGTTACTGCATGCTGTGAATTACATCGTTTCACTAATCTCTGAATACTAATTATTAAAATGATAAAGGAAAGTCACACAGTCCTGGGTGAAAATAAGTGAAAACACCTGTGTAGTGTGTAAAGCAGCTTACTAAAACATCAAGGTAATTATTCTCTCTGCAATTGGACTTAATATTGCAGGGGGAGATGGGTAATAAAAATTTCCCCTCATCTGTTGTAATAAAAGCCAACAGCATTTTTACATGAGCTGAATAAATTTTTATCACCAGCAGACTTAACATTACTCTTAATATTTATATCATTTATTGTTCATTATTTAGCTGCATTCAAATTTTCAACACGTTTTGCAAACTATTTAAATCTCTCTCTGTGCTTTATTTTAAACTGGAGCCAAACAAGAGTCACCTGTGTCATGACATCAATGACTTTTTCTTCATATGATTGACTGACTCTATTTGATGATCAAAGTCCCTTTCTTCTTCTTCACACAAAATCAGAAACATTTGACGTCCAGATGGGGTTAAAATCAACGATCAGCTCAGGTAGGAGGAATTCAGATGCTGCTACATAATGAGATCTTGATCCCACATGATGGCGTGCCAACAAAAGATGCTGCAGGACATTTTGGATGCACAAAAACCAATAATTGCTCATTATACACCAATCACATCTACCTGTTTGTTTGTAAATCAGATACAGTCCACCTAATTGATTTGCTGATGTGCATTATCCTGGAGACTGTGGCGTTCGATGGTGTGCTGTCATAAAATCGATGCTCTAATTACAGCTTAGGCATTCAACTTGTAAACAGCTCAAGGTGTGACTCATCAGACAGATTATTAAAGAGGTTGCTGGGCAACCAGGCCGGGGGCAGGCCCGCAGGGACAAAAAGATGGAGGGGAGACAAGCTAAGCCTACATTTAATTATCCTTTTGAGTATGTTTTGATAAGGATGTTGTCTCCACAGTGCTGCTCCCCAGGTGAAGACGTTTAAGGAATATATAGCTGTATCCCGTGAGTCTGAGTATGGAGGGCGTTCAGGATAGAAAAAGGACAGAAGTAGTTATAAAACCACAGATTTTTTAGAGTGCTGTTGATGTACGCTGTTCTACCACAAACAAAAAGTTTCTCACTGCTTTTTGGAAAATTTTGCTCTCTCTGCTTTGTTTAATTGACTTTTTAAAGTTGTTGTAATCTTGCACGCTGCAACTATTGCATCATTTCCCATTAAAATGTTGTAGAAAATGTTGATTACATGTACCTGCAAAAACAGTAAACTATAAACATCATCTGTTCTTCAGTTTCCATCTCTTTTAACACTTGATACAAATACAAAAAATATTCAATTTCTTTGCAAGCATCCAGAAATATTCATATGAAGACACATGCATACAGTTGTGACTACAAGCTACACACCACAATCCATACACCATATTTACCCCTTTGTATTGCCACAGTCAATGATTCGGCTGTCTGTCCTGCTGGTGGCTGCAGGACAGGTACAGTAATGAGTTAGTGACTGGAGGAGGTGAAGAGACTCAGCCGTCTCTGCTGACTCAGACTTACTGCTGTTAAAGTGGCCGCTTTGAATTTCCCCACTTAAAGTCATTTAAACGCTTGATTTTGAGATATCGGACGAATCCTGCAGCAGCTCCGTTTTCAAAGCAAACTGCACTTTGGGATTTAGGCTGATCGGTGGAAAGTACCTTTAACGCTTGATAAATGAAACCTTGGCTGCTGAAGGGTAAATGCAGCAGACTACAGTGCAGATCCTCAGCAGGACTATGCTATGTCTCTTCTCCTCGCTTCTACTGTGCAGGGGATTGGATGACCCCTAATTTTAGCCCGCTGGACAGATTGGATTACAGGCGGAAAGGAGGGGACGAAACAGTCATTAGCTGGGGAGATAATGAGGAATATCTTAAAATTTCTGCCTCATTTGCGACTCGATGTTAAATGTCCTGAAAGACCAGGAAGGCTTTTTCTTAAAGAGTCACTGATGATGATTATCTGAAGCTGAGGCACAAAAAAACACAGCAGAGGAAAAAGATAACCAGCCAGTTCAGAGGGGCTTCTTTACTCCACTAACTGCATCTGGATTATGTATGGCAGCATATGTAGAATCAGATTTCATGTCAAGAGTTGTTTGAATATTTCTGTCAAAACCCAGACAGCTGAGGAAAAGTCAGAGTTTCACCAAAGTCAGTCAGCTTCATCCTCTTGGAATCATGAATATCTGTTAAATATGTCATAGAAATGCATGTAGGAGTATTTAAGACATTTTAATGTGATGAACAATCAGTGGTTATTTGTGAATTCATATTACCTGCCTTGAATGACACTTGAGTTTACAGCAGTACTGTATGTGTGTGCGAGTAAAGTGACAGCATGTGGACCAGCTGATGGATGCTGTGACCTCATAATCCTCCGCTGTCAATCCTCTGTCACTACACAGATGGATGGACGGACTGGGAATGTACCTGTGAATGAATGAGTGCATGTTGATGGTGAAGGTTTTATTTTTTTTGAGGGGTCTGTTGTCTGTTTTTTGTGATGCAACAAGAGCGTCTTCATCTCTGTTAAAAGTCATCGCTTGTCTGAGTGATTTACACCTTTTCTTGACTGTCCTTAAGAGAAAGACCAGAGCAGACAGAAAAAACATACTCACATGTAATTATTTCTAAACTAGACAGTGACTAGCAGACTACAGAAAAATAAAATCCAAAATGACCTGTTAGCCATCATATTTTTTATCAAATATACAAAGGAGACCTTGTTGATAAAGTTGAGCAACACTATTCAATCCAAAAGCCCCAAAAGGCCACTCCCAAAACTAAAAAAGCAGTGCCCTCTGCTGGCTGAACAGAGCTAATAAAAGCTAATAATCAAACCTTAAAACAAAAGCAACATCATCAGAGCATGAAATTAAGATGGATGCTCCATGTTAATAAAAAATGCAGAAAAAAATGACAAAAAAGAGACTTTGTGTAAAAAGAAATCACAAAACAAAGTTAAATAACTGTAAAATGTTTTAAATATTTTAGTTTATGTCCTGACTATATCACCTAATATCAGTAAACATGATTACATAGTATATGCTGCAAAAAATAGACTAAAAACAAAACCCAACGGTGAAAAATAACTTAATTCAAACGTTAATTTTCAACCTTGCATATCATATATAGGTCATGGGTAGTTTTGTTTTTTATGAAATGAGGCTGTCTTCATGTCCAAAATGACCGGCCGAATGGCCGAATGAATGGCCGATAAATAGTTCAGTGTGCTCATTATGCAGTACTTTACTAAGCGTACTGTTCTGATGTCATCCGGCATTGTGGAATAAGTGGCTAGTGAAGCAAAAGGAGGAGGCCATCTTGATTTTGATGGCACCATTTGTTATAAGTTTTTTGCCTCATATTCCTTTTACTTATAATTTAACATTATTTTGATCTGACGGTGATTTTGCTGTTTCCATCTGTGTGTTTGGGAGGAAGCAGAGAGGATCACGGCGTCAGGATGTTGGGGGGCTTGTAGGTGATTCGTCTTCTTCCCTGGTGGCCCTTGTGGTGACAGTTCATTTCAGCTATTCACACCTTCCTACCATCAGATCTGTCTGGAGCTGCTCTGTCATGTTGGGCACACAGAGCCCTTTAGTTGGGGGGCGCAGTAGGCGGAGGAGGATGTGCTTGTTTTTAAAATGTTGCCCAATCAAGGGGACATTCAGAAAGATGGATGCTAAATAAAAGAAGTAAAAATCCAAACATAAATCAAACCACTTTCCGTCAGTCTGAACACAAATTTAATTTCACAGGGAGCAGATTTAGCAGCTCTGGCAGCACAGCAGCGATGTGAACAGGATGCAAATTTGTTTCATGTGTAGTTTCATTTCGTCTTTTCAGGTAATTGTGGAAATTTTCCCATAACCGGTGTTAACCTGCCAAGTCACAGGTTTAGCTACTAAGGTCAGGTAAAAACAAAACATTTCAAGAATAAGAGAACAGCACTGCCTGTTGGGAAAAAAGGAAGCATTTAACTGAACAGCAGGTAAAAATATGTAGTATGTTGTGGATTTCTCTTCAGTGTCAAAGAACGCTATATGACATGTAAAGTACAGATGAAACAGATGTGGTTAGCTTAAGCAGATAAATTCTCCACTGTACTCACCAGATATGTGCTAACTATTTTTCCTATGGCTTGGTGCTGATCATGGAGTGTATAGTGTGTTTATTAGAGGTCATTTCACATTACACATACTTATTTTTCCCCATTCTTAATATACAAATTTAAAGTTTCCTTCCCAACGCTGCAACTTCACGGCTCCATCTGAGACGCGGCAGCAGGCCTGACACCGAACCGGATGACCCCTCACTTCTGGTGTTATATGTATGATGTTACTACCACCCAGCAGCTCCGGGCCAACTCAAACCCCATCAGTCCTCGGGCTTCGCTTTCTCATAATCACCTGCTCCAAAACAGACAAGGTTACAGTCTGATGACACTGAGCGTGGAGCACCTGCCAAGGCCTGAAAGTCAATACAGGATATTAAATATATTGGGCGTGTTTAGGGCATGTATTGATGCTGACGGGTGATGAGGGGGGAGTTCAGCAGGGCTAAACATAGAGTCAAGACGTTCAGCAGTAAGAGACTGAGGTTCACTGCGTGTGCGTCATGTTCTGTTGTACTGATGTTTGAATCAAAACAGCATTACTGCCCCATTAAAAACTCATTTGGTCTCAGTTCTGGTTGAGAGGTCGCCGAACTTCTGTCTGCTTTTGTTTTCAGCAGCTTGACCTTGTTAAACGCGAGGACCTTGGCACGAGGTCGGCCGCTAAGGCATGGCGAGGACCTGCACAATTACAGATGTTACACACAACTTCACACACACAGACACACACACACACACGCTGTAAAACGCAACGTTTGGAGCCAGCCATGAGATCACGAGAAAGACATTCACATGGCAACACAAAAGCAGACAAACAACCAGAGAGTGTGTGTGTGTGTATGTGTGTGTCTGTGTGTGCATTTTCACATTCAGACGTATGCTTGGCCACATTTCACGCTTTAACATCAGACTTGGCCCCCCTCCCAGACTGAAAAACTCCTTCAAATGTAAACCTGGTAGAGGAAGTGCTCTGTCTTTCCTCTTGTGTTCTTTAGAGGACGAATCACCTCCGCCATCCACAGCTTTATGTCGTGTTAGCTGGCCGAGCTGAGAGATCATCGACAGATTATTTTGTTTGTTTTGGCCCAGAGTTTGTCAGCGTCTAAATAGCTCCAAATCAGTCATTGAGGGATTTGCAATCTGTAAGACATTAGGGATGCAGCTATTATTAATTTGTCTCTCAATTGGTCCCTGAAGTGTCAGAGAATAATCTCAGAGCCCAAGATGACATCTTCCAACAGCTTGTTTTATCCAACCAATAGTCAAAAATGCAAAGAGATTCAGTTTACAATCATTTAACACAAAGAAAGGCTGCAAATTCTCATATTTTTGCTTGAAAAGTTAAGACTAATCTACTAATCGTCACTGAAAACCTTTTCAGATTAGAAAAAAACTCTCAAAAGAAAAAAGCATACATGAAATCATTGTTCTACAAAGATTAACATAGAAATAGAGGTAGGAGAAGTAGTACATAGATAATCAAAATGGAGATATTAAATCTGCTGAAGGCGGATGGTTTCTGTAATCACAACTCTAAACTGAGATGATTTTGTGAAATTACAATAAGTTTGCGAACCACTTACAAGCCCATGATCCTCCTCACACATCTTCACATATGTTAAACACTTTCAGGTAAAGTGTGATTCTTTTGCGTCTTGAAACCTTGACTGACTTTAAAGAGCTTTCAGGGCTCAAACTTTAATGGCAGCATGGCGCCCCCTGGTGAACAACAGCTGCCCTCCCACTGCTCATTATGGAGCAACGCTCTTTGTGTAACAGTAGATTTCCATTAGTTGCACAACATATTCCCCATGATATGCACAGTGAGGTATCTCAGGAGAACTGGATGGATAAACTCTTTTTCTTTTGCCTCTAGAAGACAAGATATTTATTATCACTGCTCCATTTCCAGCTGGAAGACCTCTCTAGATGTCTTGAAGTGACAGTTTATTCCCTACAATCAGGTTTAGAAATGAACTATAACTGCACTGTTACTGAATATGATCCCCGTCTACGAGACATGCTCGCAGGGGGAAAGGTGCTAAGCCCGTCCAAAGATTTCCTGGGATTGCATCATCTTACAGAGACGAGGCCTTGATGCAAAAAAATGTGGAGCAGTGTTCTTCTCTTCTTCTTCTTCCTCCCTCAAACATCTATAAGCTCTGTAGCAGCGAGTCATATATCCTGCAGCTTTAAACAACGGCGTGCCCAAACATCTCTGTTTGTCCACCTGATCGTCCTCCTCAGCCGCTTTCTTGAGGACGACTTCAGCACAGAGGAATTCCCAAACCACTTCTCTTGTTGCTCGACAGTCCAGCGGCGCTAATGCTCGCAGGAAACATCTCTGACGGTTTTACGGCACCTCGTCCAACCTCGAGGCCTGAATACTGATCGCTACCTGTTGCTGCGGCAACAGCTGCACTGTTTGTAAACATTTCACTCTTTTTTTTTTTTTTTTGGCTGGATAATGGAAACCCCTCCAGCCCAGCGTGCTGCTCTCTCACACCCGTTCTTTGGGTGCTGTGAACATCATAGTATCACTGAAATATTTCAAACACTCTGTCTGTCTGTATATAATTAAGACATCGAGGTGTTGTTATATTTATGAGTTATCTGTTGGATTAATAGGTTCTGAAAGCTTCAAAGAGGTTTCTGTCTTCACTCTTCAGTAACAACAGGGTGAAGCTAAATGAAAAACAGTGGACTCCTGTGCCATAAAAACAGAAAATGTAACACATGAACTCACTTTTATATTCTTATCAAGCTCATTTCAAGATGTTTTCACTCTGCCTTGCCAAATAAATTCGAAACTCCTCCCGAGCCAAAAGCAAAAGTGGTGATTTTGAAATTTCAGGGCTTTCTGACTTCCTCTGCAACTCTGCAGTTTAATCATCACTGACAATGAATTTAACTTTATTTTTATATCCTGCTTTCTTTTGCCCCTCCAGTGTGTGGCCTTGCATGCTTGCAAAACCCATGAATGTGATCGTGAATAATGATGTGCGCGGAAGAAAATGAAGATACTGTGACATTATTCACCAGGAATGTGTAAAGGCTAATGGATGAATAATTGATTTCATGAATAACTAATGCAGTATGCAAGCACGTGCGTGTGCATTTACTGCAAAGACCAGTACAGGCTGTACATTAGCCATCAGTGCATGCCTGGATCTGAACTCCTTACTGCAACAACAAAGAGTGAAATATAGTCAAACAGCAAAAAAGGATATCTGATTACACAGTCCAGCACACGGACGCAACCTCACATTTATCACACCTGACCGTGACTTTTAACGGTGTAAAAAACGAGCATCATCTGATCTGATTCTACATGGATCGGACTTCAGTCTCAGCAGTTCACCTCCTACTGTACGCGTGACCTCTGCTACCGACGCATGACTTTACAGTGCCGCTTTGAGCCAACGCACGCTGGGATGAAAACAAGCATTCAAAACCT
Source organism: Scortum barcoo (assembly GCA_023238725.1). NCBI lineage: Eukaryota > Metazoa > Chordata > Actinopteri > Centrarchiformes > Terapontidae > Scortum > Scortum barcoo. The sequence continues at coordinate 11,432,798 of CM041541.1, read as the reverse complement.
GATTTGCCGTAACCTTCCTCCCTATGAAAAGCAGCCTATCCTCCACATGATCAATTCTTCATGGCCCACAAACAGACTGCGTGGGTTATTGACTGCTCCTGTAGCGGTGAGATAACAAAAAAGCCACAGCAGCGAAACATTTCTGGCACCTCAGCTTGTCTCTTTGTTCTTTCCCTCGACGGATTTTGTGCAAATCTAGTTCATAAGGGAATACATTTTGGGAAATATGACTGATAGACCCTCTTGTGTGTGTTCTTTATCTGTGAACTGTTAGCTTAGCACACACACTGGAAACACCAAGCCTGACTCTGTCCACAGGTAAGGAAAAAAACTTTGTAAACCCATGAACAGATCTTTGGACCAGTCTAATCTATTTTTCAACAAGAAGGCCAATAAGTCAATTTCCTAAAATGCCAACAAGAAGTCAAAAACACGGCGAAACCACCTTTTTTGCATTCTTTGTTGCACAAAAATGCAAAAGAAAAAGCACAAATTATAAGCAAAAGTTATCTTTTCCCAATGCTGGATTAGGATTCTGTTCACCACTCTGTCTCTGTCAAAATGTGAACTTTTCAGTAACCATGAAAAAAGGCTTGTTGTAGCAACACTGTGCATGTCTGAGTCTCTCCATTTGGGATTCTGATCTACTCTCGCCAAACACCAGGCCCCCTCTTGAAATGATCGTAAGTGGCCGCGTACTACCAGCAGATCCTCCAAAGGATATACTGCCGCTCCTCCATCTTTACCTCCCCTCTCTCCCCTTTCTCAGCTCTCTTTTGATCTGCGTTTCTCTTCCCCTCAATCACACTGACAGCAGCATGAGGTCAGGCTGCAGGAATTTACTCTGTAATTTGTGTGTGTGTGTGTGTATGTGTGTGTGCAGAGCAGGGTGGCTGTGTGCACGCATGCATATGTTCTGCGAGTGTGTTTTCTGCTCGCATGCCAGCTGCATGTGTGTGTGAGCTTCCGTGCATGGCATGTGTGAAGGAGAGGTGTATGTTTTTTGTAGCACACCTGCTTCCTCACCTTTCACCTTTCTTGACTTTTAACGGCCCTCCCTGCGCTTTACCGAAAGCTCACATGAAAAGTGAGGTCATCACTGGAAAAGCTCACTTTTTTAAGCTTTCAGAGACAGAAAGTGCTCTTGTACTTAAAGGTATATTGACAAAGTTCAAGTAACATCTGGGAAAAGCTTTTTATTTGTGTGTGTGTTTGTGGGAGGGGTGTGGTGCTGGTTGAGGTTGTGAGTCCCAATAGAAAAGATCCATAATCATAAAGCCCCGAAATAATAAGCTTAATCGCGTTCTGAAGTGTTCAGATTTGTGATAAAATTACTCGATGGCCATTATAGACGGACTTTACGAGGGTTTATGAGTTAGTGGCTGGCTGGCGGGCTGGCTTGGTGAGTTCACTGCGTAAAAACTCTTTGAATGAATGAGCCTTTTGACCTGGTAGCGAGTCAGAGAAGCTTTGGTGGTCCCGGCTAGACAAGCCCAAACTGCCAACTCTTTTCCAGTAACAGCTCTGCTTTTGGCTTCGGACATTGTCCTCGCTGCTTAATGAGAGCACAGAGGTAATGGAAGGGCCTCAGGAAAGCAGGGAGAAAAAAAAGGAAAGAGAAGTTATGAATGAATAAAAAAGCTGTTTTTATCATTAATAATGTAAATTTTGAGGCATGCTGGCAGTGTGGCTATTAGGGTGGCAATCCTGGTCTGTTGGACTTCACACTAACTAAATACTTAAACTAAATTAGACTGATCAATTAGATGGATGGCCATGAAGTGTCCTTTAAAGGGCTCAGAGGATGAATCCTTTGACTTTTCACTTTACACCATCATCATGTCAAAAAAGTTTGTTTCCATCAGCCTGTGTTGTATTTGGTGCTACCAAATGTTAGCATGCTAAATCAATAAAATAAAATCTTTGAAGTAGGAGTAGGTAACATATTTAAGTTTGATAATTTTATTTTGCTAAACCTGTCACTATGTCCTGATAGCAGTGCATGGGACAGATAATCTGTAATAAAAATCAGGCTCCTCTGGCTCCACCTGCTTGCCTCTAAAAACATTGTGACATGACAAAAATCCACCGCGCCCAGGTCAGAAACAACCAATCAGAGCAGACAAACTACTAAAAAAGACCAGGCAACGAAAAAACAACAGTTTACACAAGAGATAAGGAAACAGAAGAAGAGATATGCAAAAAGTGAGTTGAAAAGAGAGAATCAGACCATGTGAAAGTTGAGTTGGTGTGCATAATTTTCAAAATAAGAGCACTACCAACTAGCTCTATGTGACTTTTCATTTTGTGTTGATTTTGGCGGCCCCTGTGGACAAAGGTGGTTTCACCTATCGGTTACATTCACATCCACTTCATCCCCCGCTGCAACGAGGCTATTTCACCAGGAGGAGAGTGGGCGAAAGCTCCGGAGATGAACCTTCAGTAAGCCGCTGAAGCAACTCGAACTAAGCCAGAACAAACCTCAGTGCTGTTTCATCTGATGTCACGGAAAAACAGATGGCAGGCATTAAGAATAACTGTTACACACTAATAGAAATAGCCGTTCCCTCGCTGATAGTCTCATTTGATTATGTAGGTCATACAGAGCCATCGGTATTAAACTGTTTCATAACCAGTTAAAAACTCAGAGCTCGTTCAACATCAGCGTGTGCTTTGCCACTGTGAGCATGTTAGCATTTATCTCAAAGCTCTGCCAAAGTTCAGCCTCTCAGAGCTGCAGACTCGGCGCCGTCGGCTCTGTGCGTGCGCGTGTCCACAACCCTGATCCTCTAGAAAAGCTACTGTGTGTGCACACGTTATACATCCATATATAAATGTATGCATACCTGAGATGAAAAGTCATAGGGACTGTTAAACCAAAAAAACACATTCATTAATCCTCCCTCTGTGTGTTATCGTGCTTGTGCTTGAACAATTCCTTTCAATGTGTCGCCTTTATTGCCAAAAAAAAAAAAAAACAAGCTAAGCAGCCAAGTCCCTTGCATAAGATCTGAGCACCTGTTAATCATAACATCACCTCCTGGCACTGATCCCCGCTCACAAAATGAAAAATGATTGGAGTTTATTCAAGTCGCTCTCACAGAAAAAAAGAAAAGAAAAAAACGGCTGATGCTGGCTGGATGGGATTAGTTAGAAGACAAAGCACGGTTAAGTCATCGCTGGGCAGTTTTACACATGTCACACACCCGTTCATTCATGCTGTTAATGTCAATGAGCACTTCAGCAGATGGGAATCAAGATGTGTTATTATTGCGTTAAAAGCACAGGTAGAAACATGACAACTGAAGGAGGATGCTTAGGTCACTGTGGCTTCATGAGAAATACTGATATGTGTCAGGTCTTTCCAACTAAAAAGACATTTTCCCGAAATATTCACTCATTCTTTGGGGAGTCAGAGAAGCAAATGTTTTCACCATCTTGATAATTTCTGATTTAACCTGCTGAAAATGTCCCGTAAGGCTCTCACAGGGTTATCCGAGGTCTCGTTGCAAAGATGGTGGCTAATTAGCTTTGTGTTTTTGGCAGTTTTGTGTTCACACCTTCTCCGAGCTGACAACACGGACAGCACAGCTTGGTCATGGAGAAAATATGTGCCCACACAGCATACACAAGCAGTTTAAGAGCCAGTATTTTTGCCTCCTCTGGCAAAACGAAGGTCCAAAGGAAATTTCCAAACAGCATTTTTTAAAGCTTTCTCTGGGCACTACTGCCTTCTGAAGTCTATTTACACCCAGTGTTTATTTAGAAGTGGATTGTAATGCTGGAAAACTGATACCTAGTGATGGGATTTTGGAACTTAACATGTAAAAATGGAGAAAAATGGGATGATTTTATTGAATCTGCTGTAGGTCGGCAGTATCAGCTGACAGTCTGTCTCACACTTAAAATGTTTATTTTGGATATATATCCTTGACAGCTTAACATTAAAAGCTCATTATGATAATCTAATCATTTTAGTACATTGTTGAAAGTAATTGAGGCTTTTGGTTTGATTTCAATCGAATCTTCAGATCCTATAAGAATGGAAATGGTGATTGGATAATGGAAGAAAGGTTTTCAGAGCTACAGTTCAACGCATCATTTCTGTCCATGAACGCAAATCAACCCAGCTCTTTTGGACTTTTGCTCACCATTTTAGCGTGTCCAATCTCGGCCGCTCTGCTCCAGCTTTCCAATAACCAATGACACAGTTCACAAAACTTAGAGGAACCTCACTCACCAGAGACATAACACTGATCTCAAAACTAATTTATTCGACTCCCACCGTGGCAGTAAGGGACTGATTCAGAGATACGTCAGATCCAACGCGGAGCTATTTTCCCATCCCCTCGGTGAACCTTTTTATGAACTATGTGATATATTTCTGATCCATCTTGGAGATTTTGCAGATACGTGATACTTGCACATGTAGGAATCCCAGCGGGGCCGCGTTACATGTCTGTGACCCTCAGATCTGTTGTGCAATCTCGGCTCAAAACTTCATCCCGCAGCTTTTCTGTGCATGTGTGCGAGCATCTGTTGCATCATGCGTTCATAAATTTCAACAGGCTGCAGGAGTGACTAATAGCAGAGTTAATTACATGTCTAGTGCAGAAACTTACATGCTGTTCAGGATAAAGTTACAAACACAAACTCTTCTGTATCTTTTACATGTTGTACAGGAACAGGATGAATGTACAGCACCTAAATCTGCACAAACACACACACTCGCGCACACACTTTTTGAGCAGTTCCGTCTATCGCCTGTAGCCCAGATCTCTGAGTAAGTCGATGTGGAGTCTGTCTTAGACTGCAGGGAATTACCTCAGCTCTGAATCATGTGGCGCCTTGCCTAGAGTGTGCACAATGCAATCACCCAGCCATCTTTCTTACTCATAAACTGTCAGAGGGCCTCACACAGAGGCTGGACACACACTGCAGGAGTCTTGAACACACTGTTTCTCGGGTCCAATTAGGCCGTCTCAGGCAAATTCTGCTCGAGCCGCGAAGATGTTTCTTCTTGTCTCAGTGGCAATCACAGACTGAAATGTATGAATTTACTATATTAATTTTGCCTCCTTTGTGGATAGAAAACAAACAGAAAAAGTTCAAACATCGCACACAGAGGCAAAGTTTCCCAAAGTGTAAAAGAAAACATTAGATTATCTGTGAGCTTAGTGACTTTTTTAATGTAGTTTTGTTGGAGGATTGCTCTGCTCTTAAGCTGCTTTTTAATGAACATAATTAGTTAGATTTATCATACATGGTGGAAGAAGAAGACATTGCAATATCACATGATAAAAATACTCCAATACAAGCATTCAGAATTGTACTAAAGTGAAAATACAGCATCAAGGACCGTTACGTCGCCCGGATTGGCGTTACCGGGGCCCCACCTGGAGCCAGGCCTGGGGTTGGGGCTGGCAAGCGCCTGGTGGCCGGGTCAATGTGGCATTGCCCACGGGACCCGGCCGAAAGGCGACGTGGGCCCGCTTAGTAGGCTCAAGTCCAAAGGGGCCGGTGGGTAGCAGCTGGTTTTGGTAGCATAGGGGGCCTCGACCCAATCCCAACGAAACTCATAGGGACATGGAATGTCACCTTGGGGGGAAGGAGCCTGAGGGGGGAAGGTTGAGCCTGAGCTGCGCGGGAGAGATAGTCAGGTACCTAGAGATAAGTCTCTGGAACCCAGCTCCTTGAGAGGGGCTGGACCCTCCACTACTCTGCTCTGAGTTGCCCAGGGTGAGCGGCGGCGAGGCTGGTGTGTGGCTTGGCTTGCTTATAGCCATCCCCAGCTCAGCCGCCATGTGTTGGAGTTCACTAACGAGGGTCGCTCCCTGCGCCTGGGTTGGGATAGGTCTCTTGCTTTGTTTGTGCCTAGGGCCGAACAGCAGTACAGAGTACCCGGCCTTCTTGGAGTCCCTGGGAGGTGGATAGTGCTCTGACTGGGGACTCCATTGTTCTACTGGGGGATTATTACATCGTGATGCCTGGGCGTCTGATGATGAGGATTCTGTGGACTTCTGTAGTCAAATGTCCATAACGAACACCATAAGCATAAGGGTGTCCATCAGTGCACAGTGGCACCAGACACCCTAGGCCGGTCGATTGTTGTCGACTTTGATCTCCGGCCGTATGTCTTGATCTCCGCCGTATGTCTTGACACTGGGTAAAGAGAGGGGCTGAGTTGTCAACGATCACCACCTGGTGGTGAGTTGACTGGCAGTTGAGGAGGAAGCCTTGGCAGAGGAGTATCCGCTGGCAGAGGAGGAAGTTGGTTAGACCCAAACGTGGGAGGCAGACAGAGCCCTCTGGAGGGTCAGGAGCCCTCTGGAGGTCTTCAACCCCCACCTCCGGAAGAGCTTCTCACCTCCGGAGCTTCTCCCAGATTCCGAGGGAGGCGGTTAGTCCGAGTGTTCTGATTGTCGAAGCTCTGGTGCCTGATACGAACCCGTAAAGGTGGACACCGAGTAAGGGATGCTGGAAGGAGTCCTGGGATCGATGTTGGCCTGTGGGATCCTGACAGGCTTGACCGCACCGGCAGGCCAAGCAAGCCGCATGCCAGACGTCCTGGGCAAAAACTCGGGTCTGGGAGGAGTTCGGTGAGGCCATGGAGGAGGACTATTGGTCGGCCTCGAAGAAATCCTGGCACAACCACCGGCGCCTCAGCGCCTCAAGGGGGAAGCAGTACTCTGCCAACACTGTTTAAGTGCAGGTGGGGAGCTGTTGACTCACTGGGGACATTGTCGGACGGTGGAAGAAATTCATTTCAGGATGGATCTCCTCAATCCACCGACTTGCCTTCCAATGAGGAGGAGCAGGAGGATGGGGACTGGGGTCTCTGAGGTGGACTTCCATCCACCCAAGTCACTGAAGGTCGAAGTCTGCAAGCTGGAGGCAAGGCGCCGAGGGTGGAGTGACCTATTCAGGAGGAACAATACTTTAGTCTGGAGAATTGCAATGGGGCTGTCTGGTGGCAAACTGACACGCCTTTGCAACATTGGTGGAAAAAGGGGACCCTTATGCCTCTGGTGTGGCAAATTACTGGGGTGCTGGTCCCTCTTTTGGGGGACCGGAGAGTGTGTTCCAACACTGGATCCACTTCTCAGCCTCTGTGAGGGTTTATGGAAGGCTTATCTGGAGAAGGCATTCATCTATTCCGGAGTAATGGTATCCGGGGCCTTTCTGCTAAAGTTCGGTCTCTGGTTCCTTTGTTAAGGGCTGTTTGGCGCGGATTTCGATTGCCGGCAGTAAGTCAGACCTGTTCCCAGTGCATGTTGGACTCCGGCAGGGTTGCCCTTTGTCACCGGTCCTCCTGTTCATAATCTTTATGGACAGGATTTCTAGACGTAGCCAGGGCCGGAGGGAGTCAGGTTTGGGAACCACAGGATTTCATCTCTGCTTTTTGCGGATGATGTTGTCCTGATGGCTTCATCAGGGACCAGGACCTTCATGCATGTACTGGAGCGGTTTGCAAGAGGCCGAGTGTGAAGCACCCTCTCCGGCTCCAAATCCGAGGCCATGGAATCAGCACCTCCAAATCGATGGTTATGCCTCTCGGTGGTGGAAAAAGGGTGGCCTGCCCTCTCCGGGTGGGTGGAGAGGTCCTGCCTCAGTGGGAGGAGTTCAAGGGCGTCTCGGGGTCTTGTTCACGAGTTCAAGAGGGAAAGGATGGAGCGTGAGATTGACCAGGCGATGTGCAGCTGGATCGATGGGACTCGAACATATCAATCAGTTAGCTCACTATGGTCGTCATGAACTTTGTAATGACAAATGGATGAACAAGACCTGGATACTGACGGCCCTGAGTTTCCCTTCCGAGGGTGGCGGGGCTCCCTTAGAGATGGCTGGGCCGCCCCCAGATGAGGTGAGAAGCTGACGGTCACTCGGGAGGAGCCTGAGTAGAGGCCGCTGCTCCTTCGTGACCGAGGAGGAGTCAGTCAGCTGAGGTGGCTTGGGCATCCTAGGGAGGTGTTCCACCCTTACCGGAGGTGTTCCTCCCAGGGAAGACCCAGGAGGACCTGGAGAGACTGGAGAAACTATGTCTCTCGGCTGGCCTGGGAGCGCCTCTCCCCCGGCTGGCCTGGGATCCCCCCGGAAGAGCTGGAGAAACTGGGGTGGGGGAGGAAGTGTCTGGGGTGAGGGAAGTCTGGGCATCTCTGCTCCCGGACCCGGTCCCGGAAGGGGATGAAGAAGATGAAGAAGATGAAGATGAAAATACAGAAACACTATCAGCAAAATGAAATGTGCATTAAAGGTTTAAAAGTAAAAGCTCATATCATCATAGCACTTATGAGCAACCTATAAGTCTTACAGTAGTTGTTGGGAATTTTATCATTCACTATCAGTAAAAGTACACTTACAAGATTGACATTATTACATCGTGATATTTTATGCCTGTCACTATCAGAAATACACTTACAAGATTGAAACATGATTGAAACATCGTGATGCCTGTAAAGATAGAAATGAGAAACTAGTGAGAACATGATTGTGAAACACCGATTGTGAAACACCGTTTTTAACCAGAGCAGGAACTTTGGAGCTCGGTTAGTTGGAAAGCTTTTGATACGAGTCGAGAGCTGGATAGATGATGACGACGTAATGCCTCTGGGCAGATTACGCTCTCTCACATCAAACACTCAGAAATGAGTCTCAGCATGTTTTCATTTCAATTCTGGTTTGTGTTTTGGATATATTTACTTTAGCTGAGAATAATGCTGAAAAAAGTTATAAATTACTTGCTTTCTTTTGCCTGTGAGTCTGTGAGCTTATAGCATTCATCTATTTATCAAAGTTCGATTTATCATAGTCGGGTGAGTCACTGAATGGCCCATTCATAAACCAGATGTTACAAAGACACGCTGTATATCCAAACAGACCTTGGTTGGTGGCCACGATGCTTTTTATTCTTAGCTCACAAAGTCATGTTACCCCTTTTTCCGATCGCTCTCCGGGCCCAAAACTCACTAGACACCACCTATCGTCATCTCTGTCAAACAGACAAAGTTTGTACACAGGAAGGAACAGGAAGCACTCCACTGCCTTTATCCTCTGGCAGAGACTGATTTTGGCCACTTTTTTCTCGACAAAAATGTCACTCACATTATGGGAAAACTGATCAGCCGTGAATGAAAGTTGGCTGCTTTGCTTAATTTATTGGGACAGGATTTAAAAAAAAACATTTGTCTTGGATTGGGACGGGGCCTTTAGGAATTTAAATTTAAAAAACAGTCTTGGCGCTGTCGGAGAATAATTGCGCTTTGTGGCCGGTGGTACGACGCGGCGATGACGACTCTATTCCGCTGAGTGACTAATAACAACATGTCAGGCAATGACGACATGCTGCCGTGCTGCACGGATGACAAATGTGGAGTTGGACGTAGTACGCAGGTCTGGTTTACGGCCCACTTACAGTCCGATGACAGAACAGGTTATATCAGCGCAGCGCGATGAGATCGCACCACATGGTTTGACATGCAGTAAATTAAAATTATGTTTTGACATGCATGGCCTCCAAGGACAGTGAAAAGTTCATCTCTATCGCTGCTGGTCATGCTCCTTGGATTCTTGTGCTCGCTGTGTTGTTTGGTGGAGTATTTTCTTGTGAGTGGGGTTTGTTTTAGAGCAGTTTGCGATATAAAGGCAGAGTGAATGGGCAGCCAGAAAATGTAAATTAAGACATTTTATCTCCTGGAAAGCAAAAACATCGCAGACTGATTAGATACGACAGAGTAAGAGCAGCTGGGTGCCCTTTAAAGTCATCGATTCATATTTTGGACATTATGTTTGTGTCTGTCTTGACTTAATGGAATAAATAATGAAGTATATTGGCATGCAGCATAATGAAAAAGCAAACTCCTCCGTCCATTCTCTCAACAGGTAGAGGAACATGAGATCCCGCAGCAACAGTCTGGAGGATGTTACCAAGGCCAAGCTGGCACAGCAGGCCGACACGACGCAAACGATCTGCAGAGCGAGAGGAGCCATCGGGACGGGCCGAGCGACGTAGCCGACACCGGGAGCCGCCGGATGACACGGGCACCATCCAGAGGAACCACAGCACATCCAAAAACAGCACCAGTGCTGGTGGGACCGGGCCTGGGAGCGGGACCGGGGGCGGCAGCGCAGGAGGAGCTGCAAAAGGAGGTCGGAGGGAGAAGGGCAGGGACCTCTCCAGAGATGACCTCGTCTTTCTACTGAGCTTACTCGAGGGAGAGCTGCAGGTAATCCAAAGCGTAGAGAGGACTGAGCAGATTTGGATTCATCCCTGGGAACAATTAGCCATCACAGTAGCAGTGAGGCCTGCAGACGTGGCACCGGCCCCAGTCGGACATCTAGTCAGACACGGTGGCTCAGTGGGCGCTGGACATGGACTAAAAGCCTGTGTTAATGGACAGCCAACAGCTGAGGCCGCTTCCTGTCAATCCCACGCTGGATCCAGGAATCCTTTGGCATCGTTGTTGTGTGATTAGGAACAAGGCAAAGTTTGTCTTATTGCTGAGGTTAAAAGAGCCAGACACAAGATTTGTAGATAAAACAACAAACACCAAAGGACAAATGAATTTTTTATTTCAATTTACTTCTGCTGCACCTCATCCTGCCTCCTCCATAGATTAGATAACTTCATGAAATAGTTTGATTGCTTTTTTTTTTGTTTTTTTCAAAACACAGTGGTTATGATGGATTGTTAATCCATACCAGACATAAAGGTCCTGCAGCTGGCTATGTTTAGACTTATTTTTAATAGAATTGGTCAGTTTTTGCAATCATATGGGTACCACATGGAAACAGAAAACTGGACATTTCAGCCATTTATATGATACTTTTAGCTATCAAGTTAGACTTTCCTCACTAACTTTTTGGACAAAGACACTGAAAATGGTGCCTTTCAGGTCACAGACTTCCTCATCATTCATAAGGGAATGTCTGTACCAGTATTAATATTTGAGCTTATACTGACATTTGGTTTAGGTTAATCTCTTGCTGAAACGCACTGGAAGTCTGCCGCGTGTTAAACCTGCCTCTCAAAGTTGAATCTGACTAAATTCAACTTCTTCTTCCTCCCTGACCGCAGGCCAGAGATGAGGTGATCACTGTGCTGAAGGCAGAGAAAATCGACTTGGCTCTTTTGGAGGCCAAATATGGCTTCGTCACACCGCAGAAAGTCCTGCAGGCCCTGCAGAGGGATGCCATCCAGGGCAAGGCCGACCTCTTCCAGGAGGACATCTACGAGAAGCCCATGGAAGAGGTGACACCAACAATTATAGAGAGAACTCAATGAGTCTGTCTGGCTAACGCTGAGCAGTCCAGACGTGACAGATGTTTTCTGTGTGCTCCCCCCCACAGCTGGACAAGTTGGTGGAGAAGCAGAGGGAGACGCACCGGCGGATGCTGGAGCAGCTGCTGATGGTGGAGCAGTCGCACAAGCAGGCCCTGTACAAGCTGGAGGACGAGAAGAGGAACCACGGAGAGTTCATGAAGAAGAGCGACGAGTTCACCAACCTGCTGGAGCAGGAGCGCGAGAGGTGAGCGTATGAGTCGACGGCAGAGCTGAGAAAACAAACGGCACAGTCACGACCACTGCTTCGGCCCTGCGGCGTCTGAGTGTTTTCATGCTGCCATCCTGGGAGAGATTTGGTGACATACGATCCGAAAGCAATTACAGGAAAACTCAATTTGGTTTCAGGGGAGAGTGTCAGTGTCACACTAATTTTGGATGCCCTTCAACTAAATTAAAGCAAATTGAGTCCATGAGCTTTATAAAATAGGGTGTCAATGACAACTAGGCTTTTGTGCCTGTTTCATCATCACCTTTTGTTGATTTATTTTCAAATTATCTCTCAAAAATGAATGAAAAATATACAATATTACTAAAGAACCCAGTAGATGTGGTGCCTGAGTGCAAATCTGAGACTGTGTATTTGATTGTATCGGGTGGGACCAGACATGCTACAGTTGTAAAATACTAAAGAAAGATTAGTGTGTGAGGTGCTGAAAAGGAAAGGCAACAAGACACTCCCATAGACCAACCACGGCGATGCACTGCATGTTCCATTAAGATCCAACAAGCAGAACAGAAAATAAGCCCTCGACAACACCACACACCACGCATGAATTCAGCCCCTAAGTGCAGTATCAAACTGAAGCCAAAATTACGACTGATGCAGCTTTCTTATTTTAGCAATATCTGTCATCTCTAATTACTTCACTGTCCCCGCAGTGCGAGTGTCTTTACGAGTCAAAGTCAGCATGCTCTTCAGAGTTAGAGGGGAGTCATTTCAGCAGACAGAGCGGAAGTAGGATGATCACATTTTTTTGTTTTTCCCACAACCTTGTTATGGAAGATAAGGATAGTGGCAATTTATTCATCTTGAGAGTGCCTTGCTCACAAGCAGAGTGTCGGTCACTCGTTCGTTCAAAGTCCTCCATCCACTCTCCAGCCGCTCGGCGCTGTCAAAGCTTAAATGTCTTAATAATCCTAAGTAATGTTAGCATTAAATCAAAGTGTTCTTTGGGATTACGGGGAAAAACCAGACTAAAGAATTCCATTATTGTTTTTCCCATGCCCTGCTGTGAGTCCTTTACTTTTTATTATCACCTTTTATTGAACAACTGTGCGCAAACCCGGAGCAAAGCGAGAGTTTTTACTGGCGGCGATCCAGCGAGCGGTTTGCCGACAGATAATTTAGGTCTGAGCTTCAATACGCAAATAAGCTTTACATTTACAGCTCGGCTTTATGGTAGCACTGTGCATATTATTTGTGAAGCAGAGTTAAAAAAAAAAAACCACATCCCCGGGTAGCTCAGAGGCAGCTCACATTGAGGGACACTTAGAGATCAGATTGTTTATGCTGCAGTTTCACAACGTGCTATGATGTGGTAATTCTCCAAAATGTCCAAGATCATAAGTGTATATTGGTGTTTTTTTGGTGCTCTTTTAAATTCTCTGTCCTGCAAACTGACCTAAGATCACAAACAGACTTAAAGTCATGCCAGGCCATGCGGCTCTGGGTTGTCAGCCAGTCCACTACTTTTCTCCAGACTGATATATTACTACAACTATTGGATGGACTGCTGTGTAATTTTGTAGAGACGTTCATGGTCTCCAGAGGACGGAGACTTTAAATTTATGGTTTGGTTTAAGACCAAAACCAATGACATCCCCTTTAGCTTCAGCTGTACTTTGGTTTTAGTGTTAATTAGCAAATGTTAGGATCAGAGTCAGACTTTTTTTCACTAACAGGAAACACTTTGGCCAAGAAATCTAAGTGCATGATTCATTTAAAGGCCTTCGTAACGGAGTAAAGCAGGTTGTTTCTCTTTGCTGTAATTTCATCTGTGTGATGTGTGTGCTGTCCTTGAGACATTAAAAGTATTTCAGATGACTGTACAGGCATGTTTCAGACATTATCGCCCCCGACGGTGAAACTGTGATCCATACTATTGTTGTAATGTGAGAAAAGTCTGGCATGGATTATTTGTTTAAGACTGCCAGCTAAGACGCGGAAGGCTGGAGGCCGAAGGTGGAGAAGTGTCTGACTGATTTCTTTCTGTAAATGTCAAACAGCGAGCAGTTAATGGGCAGCGCTCTGTTTACTGCTTCCTTAGCAATATCACATATCATACACACAGAGGGGGAACCCAGAAACTCACCTTAAACACAATCAGACAGGCTCACACTCGTAAAACACACACACACACACACATGCACCATCAGCAACTAATTTCACAAAGGAAACACAGCTGGATGTCGGCCCGTGACCTATTTGGGACAATCACATCATTGCACTTCAGCCGCAGCAGAGTGTTTGAGTTGGACCGGAGGACGGTGTGACGACGGTCTGCGCTTTGTCACCCGGCATGTCAGGAAGGATGGGCTGCCATGAAAAATAGGCCTCCGTCCAGGGTCGAGCTAATTACTGCGTGAGAAAAAGCGAAAGATTTATACGACTGAGAGGAGAACAAAAAAGGGGAGAAAAAAAAAGAAAACTAACCTAATGGCTCTGAGGAGCATCAATCACACTGCGTGTTCAACAGGATGCCAGATTACCATGGAAATAGTGGATGAGAGTGTATTTTTTCAGTCTTGGGTTTGCCAGCAAACTTCAGCGTGAGTGTACGCATGCAGACGCAAGCAAAAATGTGTGTGTGTGTTCAGCATCTGCTGTTGTCATCTGTCTTCAGAGGCTGGACGCAGCTTTGTTTATGTAGCTGAGGACTCTGTTATAGTCGTAGGTGTGTGTGTGTGTAAAGTTACAGGTAAATGTGTGTGTGTTTCGGAGGTGTCCTCTTACTCTGCCTCATTCCCTCCCTGAGTTGTTTGTCCAGACAATCCTCATATGAGACATTAGATTTTTCTGAGCCGCCACACGGATAATTTAAGGTATACTACACGGTGCTGCTTAAAGTGAGTGTATATGTGGGGCTTCAGCTCCTTTTAGCTTCATAAATGTGGGGCACCATCAGCATTTATATCCTAAACTGAACAGTATATGTCATCAAATATTGCAAATATCACGTAAGGGTTTTGCTGATGGATATTTGTTATAACTTGGGTCTAATTTTTGCACTTTTATTTCTTATAATAATGTTATAATAATCATATCAGATCAAACAGGTTTTCTAACAAAGCTGAAGGTTAGCCATTTTTATCTTGAAAATGAAAGATTTATTAGCCAAAATCTTTATTAAAAACATCTGATTAAACCCTGACTAAACTTTGGCACACCATATTTAGCTATCTGCATTATGTTCCTGTGCAATAATGGTTTTAATTTTGGATGAGCTCACTTTGAGTTTAGATCATTTGGCTGAACCAGAGCAAAGCAAGAACATCCTAAATTTCAACAACTGACTGGAAAGAAAGAAACTTTGTGATCAGTGTGAGGTAAAAAAAACAAAACAAAAACACAACTTGATATTTTAACACTTTTAGTATACATACACATTTTAGTATAGATGAGGGTAGAAATCACTAAATAACTTTGCATATGGCTCTTAGAAAGCAAATATGTGTATTTGCTAATATTTAGCATTGTCAGGGTGTTTCCAGATCCCAAACATTATGCTGGAGAGTGCAGTGTTATCATAATTGAAGGAGCAGATGTCCAGCACAACAACATAAATGAAATAAAGCCGAATTATCTTTTAAAACTTTAAGACCAAACAGTCCAGCAGTCAATAAAATCGGAGATGTACTCTCTCCTGTTAAAACTTCCAGTGCAGATCACATAAAAGTTCGAACAAGAAGATATATGTTCGTCATATAACAGTCCACTGATTTTCTAAAGATGTAGCTGTAGACATGTCATCAAGGCTGCCTCAGCAGGAAGAAACAGAGGATCAGGCAGGAAGAAACAGAGGATCCCCGAGGAGCTTGAGTAAACGACATTTTAGTCCTTCGCCCAAGCACAAAACCCAGAGTTTGTTCAGTGGCTTCTGTTCTGCTCTGCACTCCTTCCTTCCAAAACATTATTACAGAGGGCTAGAAAAACTGCAAACCCCAAAATAGCTTTGACTTCTACAAGGGAAAAGCCACTTATCACTTGCTTGAGGAGAGCAGAAACAGCTCTGTGTGTTTTGGGACAGGCTGCCACGGCTCGACATGTACACCACGAGAGGCAGCACGTCGCGCCGGGCTTTAATTTCACCCTCGTTAATCTGTTGTTGTGTGATGCATTTTAGCTGGATATAATCATTTCCTCTCACTGGGCTCTGAAAGCGGCAAGTTGTGATTACATCCCGGGTTAATGTGCTGCAGGATTTAGGGGAACGGACAGAAAGGTTTTCCCTCCCCATCTCCTGCTGCCTTTTTTAAAATTTTGACCTTTTATCATAGCGGGATGCCTCTGACTGCCGAACTGACCTCCTCCCTGGAAGCCCTAAAAATCATGTAAATCTGGGCGGGGGGCTGGGGTTGAACCCGGCTCCCCTCTGATTAACTGGCGATCGAGGAGCCGTCCATGACTGATGACCTCATTGCGCGCCCAGTACCACGGGAGCAGCAGGGGTGTGAGAGCGAGAGCGGCATCCTAACCACCAACAGATGTTCCTTTAAACATGACTTCAGCGCGCAGACATACACGCACGCCGCGGCAGACGCTTTTGTTCTTTTGCAGAAAAAAACGGAGGCCAAAATTTATGACCATCAGTATCCTCTGATTTCACGTGCAGCATAAAGAAAAACTCAAATCGCGGCTCACGTTTGGATCTGATGTCGGTGTGATGAGTTCAGCTAAAGTCGTCACGTGATGCACCGAGAGGCTGTATGGAAACACGAGCCGCTCGGCCCTGCTATCTTTACCATTTAAAGCTACGCCAGGCCGCTTCACGTGTCTCCAGATGGCAGCAAGAGGCATGAAACATGAACTTGGATACCTCGAACTCTTGTGATGTAATGTCAGGAAAATGCACACAGCACCCTCATGTTTACCAAGCCAGCTGGTCTGGGATCATTTTATACCAAAGAGAGGAGTGTGTGTTACTGAATCCAGGTTTTCTTGGATGGAATTTGTATTTGCTGCTGTTTTAATTCGTTTTTTTTTTCATTTTGGTTTTAATATTTTGATGCTGGTGCTTCTTTGTGCTGATGATTGAGTGTTTAATTTTGCAGCTCCACAAACACCGACCATAAAAACGGCATTATTAAAGGTTAAACGTGCTCAGAACTAAATATTCATGACCACATTCAAAAGACCTTTTGTAGGCATGTCTTAATACAACACTAAGATTTGTATATGCACATTGGAAGAGGTTTTGTTTGCATTTCCCGACATCCAAACAAGGAAAAATCACTCAGACTGCTTAAGACTGAAGAACTGCTCAAGAACATAGTCTGATATAAGCATATATAACAACTTACAGCAAATAATGTATATTTTTGGGTGACTTTTCTGTAATTTCTGCTTTTATTCTTGTGAAATACTGGATGCTTTTCTAAATTTCACTACAATGAGAAGAAAAACCTTGCAATGAACTTCTAATCACTCATCTCCACATTGCGTCCCTTTTAATGGAACATAAATAGAGCACACCGATCAATCAGGCCGATATACTGATCATTACTAGCTCATTTCAAATTTTTTAGCATTTGTTGGCCAGTAAATAACAAGAGCCTGCAATACAGGAATGCCAGATATGTTAATTACTTTTATTCGAAAGATTTTACTGCACTTTGCTGTTACAATTGTTTATGTTGGTGTTAATGAACAAAACTGATGTTGGCTGTGATGTTAAAAGATTACCTTAATTTTCAAATATTGATATTTGTATTGACACCAACCACAATACGCCATAAATAAACCAAAATGAGGAACAGCTGCCTCACAGTCTCAAAAATCAAATGTTAACCTGACTGAACTTTATTGTTTGAGTTACTGCACAGTTTGTCATTTTCTCCACGTCCTGTATGTGATAATGTATTCGCTGCATGCTCTAAAACAGGTCTATATATTCCCAGTAGGATCGCTGGCAACTTGACAGCTGAAGCACACACTCATCATTGAAATCAGATGTCTGTGGGTGTTGGATGTCACTCTATTTCAGCGACATTTCATGATTCACACGAGTACGATGTGCGAACGTTCCTATAAAAATCTTGAAATTGTAATGTTCTGTTACTTGTGATGCTTGCACAATGCGGCGAGGCCTTCACGGGGAAGTCCAATATTTGTGAAAGTGACACAGAAAAGAAGCTGTGCGATGGGAAAACAGATGATATGAAACAAAAGTGCATTGATGTAATTTACTGGCGCAATAAGTTAAGTTAGCACAGGAGCTGCAAACGCAAACGTGACACCACATGACCTTCCTCTTCCTCCTCCTCCTCCTCCTCCTTTTTTTAATGATTTGCTGGGCACACGATATATCTTCATGCCATCTGGTTGACTTGACTGCACACGAGGTGACATCACTCATGTGGATCAGATCGAGAACATTCTTCGTCGATGTCCTCATCATCGTTGAGATGCTTATTATCCAGACCTGCCCGCTATTTGAAAGAGAACACAGCGTTTTGGACTTTTTTTTTTTATGACCTGGGATTTTTTTTTCTTAATTATCAGCGTTCCTGTTTGTGCAGGTTCAACTTCGAGGCAGGTTGTGAACTTTGCAGAGTAAAAAAAAAAAAAAAAAGAGCATGTTTTAGGAAGTTGTCAAGCAGCTGTTGTGATGTATATACACATATTTGGCTGCATGCATGAGCAGGATCTGTCTGCACCTACGCGCTGTTAAGATGTTATCAGTGCTCCCAGAGCTGATGGTGAGGAGACACAAATCGGCCTCATTCATCAAATGTGTGACGTGTGATTGCTGAGCTCTTTGCAAAGGTCGCTCCGTCTTTCCTCCAAAAAGGAGACGCACACCTGTAATCCTCCCAAAAATGTCTCAGCCTGGTGCGTATCACACATTCCCGTCCAAAGCCAAACTTTTGATATGATAAACGAGAGGATGAGGTACGTGGGATGAGATACGTGGGATGAGATATTCTAGTCTTTCTAGGAAAAAAAAATGATGTTGTTTATTAAATGCTGGTACAGGAAAGTACTCAGCGTCAAATACTTCCTTTTATGGGAAGGAAAGCTTTGAAGCCCCACCAGCGTGCCCCCGTGTTGAGGTCAGGAATCGCACAAACACGACACATTCAGCGACACCCTCTAAGCACACATGTGACACGCAGCCGCCGCTTCAAAACACACTGCCTCGTTTCCACATGCGTCAGTACATGCGCCGGGCTTCGTCTCCCCAAAAATCAAGAGCAAATGTGTTTAGCTTGGGAGGTATTAACACTACGCTTGGCTAAACTTTACATTTAGTCGACAAATATGCATTTAATACTGAATTTATGGAATAATGACTTCCAGAAAGAGAGGGGGCAAAACAGACGGAAACAGAAACGGAAAAGAGTTTGTAGTACAATGATTAATGTGATGGCTGCTGATGTCCTCGTGGCCCAGATGCCAAAAATGATGTGATGTTCTGGCTCTTTTAATCATTAGAAAACAGACTTCCAGGAAGTTTGTAGAGCTGAAGTGTCCATAAAAGTCTTATTTTCATCAGGGGTAGGTGGTGGGAAAATGCATTTTCTTAAGTATTTCTACTTTATTTCTTAACAATGCAATGCTCTGAATTTTCTACAAAAATTATGTCTGAGCAACCAGTGAAAATACAAAATGAGCATCTACTATAAAGTTAATTAGCCAATCTCATTTTAATATTTCACTTTTAATAAAAGTCAGATTATGATTCTTCTGTCATGAGCTATAGTTAATTGAGAGTGATAGAGATTTTACACAACATTTATTGTCTTCTTATAAAATATCATCACAGCAAAACATAAAGTAGTGCAAACTGGCCCCACCTGGACCAGCTACAACATTTAAATTCTACTTAAACTCTACATGAATGCATCAGTAATAAAAATCCAAATATACATAATAAAATATATATAAACTGCTTACAGGAAGTTTTCTGTGTTACTTTGAATCTTTAGTTACATTTTACTTATAATAAATGCAGACTTTTACTTTAGTAGGACTTTAAATGACCTTGCTTTAAGGATCTGAATACTTTCTACACCACTTACAGTAGTACATTAGTAGTGCAAGATATATAACTTTTGTTTTGGCAAGCAGGTGAGGCACGATGAGAGGATAGTTGACCTCACTGGCATAAGGAAATTAAAGAAAAAAGTTTAGATTTGAGTTATTTTAGGTTATATTCTACACATATCGATTAGATGAGGACGTAAACAGGCAGATGAGTCGACCTTGTGCAGCATTCGTTCTCCTGCTCTGCACCACCTTTTTGTTTGTGTATCTAGACGCTAGTCACTCCTTCACTCCCACATCGTAGGAAAAACTGAGCGGCTACTGACCTAAATGGGGTTGGTCAGCCAACACTCCCTGTTCTGCTCGGACCAGATAACGAGCAGATTGCTCCACAGTCTCCTCCACCTCAGGCTCATTTGTCTGAATCTACTGAAAAAAGGCTGATGGTAGACGACGAGACAACTTACCCTCCCTTACCTCCCTTACCTCCCTTACCCTACCCTTTTCTTTCATTTAACCTTAAAGCTGTTGCACAACTTTCTCTTTAAAAACTGACCGTCTGCAGAGTGATTTATGTAAATAAGTATGTTTTTCTCAGTGTAAGATCAATTTTAAGAGTGAAGCATGATACTCTTGCATTTAAAATGTTTTAGCAGAGCATTTAAGACACTTTAAGTAAAACAGACCCTAAAAAATAGATAAACTGACAAATTACTCATGTACTCAACACTGAAGAAAATACAGTTTTTTCATCTTAATACACAAAATGTGCAAGATCAAGTTTCTTTTTTGTCAAAGATTTTGAAAATAAACAAGAGTGTATTT
This sequence comes from Scortum barcoo, assembly GCA_023238725.1. Classification (NCBI taxonomy): domain Eukaryota; kingdom Metazoa; phylum Chordata; class Actinopteri; order Centrarchiformes; family Terapontidae; genus Scortum; species Scortum barcoo. The sequence goes on along the minus strand of CM041541.1, from coordinate 11,412,426 downwards.
TGCTTGGGGGTGAAAGAAGTGAGCTCATAAGTTTGGATCTGTCGTGGGATGCAGATGTTGACCGCTGTGCCTTTGAGCAAAGCATTTCCTTTTGATAAACTGATGTAAAGTGGTCATCAAGTGGCTTGTTTTGTTCTAGTTTGTCCGCTGCCTTGTAAACAGTCGCAGGTCCTGGAAGTTTCCTGGCTCACAATCTGTCATTGTATGTTTTTAGTTTTTATAGATTCATCTCATCGATAAAATGTGAAGGTAATCTTTAAAGGTGCACGGTGCATCGACGGACGTCAGAGGACAGAAACATAAAACAGACACCACTCACATGAAAGTCTATTTTTATGTGTGCAACCTTAACTTAAAGTGTGTGTGAGAGGCTGTCAAAATATTGCACCACTACATCTGCAAACTAGGTGGTAATTAGGCCCAGGGAGTCGTCATTGCATGGCGTAATGTGATTACATCTCCCTGACAGAATGCAGCGATTAGACCTCACCGACCACAAGGACGTGAGACTTGCTGCTTGTACTTTTCCAACCTTTTTTAGACTTGTTATAAAAGGAGAAAAAAAAAACACCCAAAGCCTAAAATAGAACTGAAATGTTTTACACTTATTTCTGTTGCAGTTCAGTGATGAATTTTGGAGCTTATTCTAGAGCTTCTTGACTGACAATAAAAGTGCATGTCGTAGAGAAATAGCTAAATATTCTAGTTCAGTCTTGTCGTTGGTTTCATAATAATCATAAGTTGAATCAGTTAAATCATAAAAACAACTTTTCATTTTTTTCAAAGTCAGGGGAGTGCTGAGGGTTTCATCCCACATTAAGGCTCATTTTCTGCATTAACATTGTGAAATCGTCCTTTGTCTAACCAGCATTTATGTGAGATTGTTTCATTTTAGAGTGCATTTTTCCTTTAAAGGGATAAAAACCCAAGGATTTATGTATCTCTTTGTAAACGTCTTATTTTAATAAAAAAGGGACACTTGGACAGATGACATAGGTGAGTTTTGCAGAAACATTTACTATCCATGCTGTTGTTAAAGCATTTACACATCTTATTGGTGATGTCTAACATCTGTCAGTGTAAAAAAACAAACAAAAAAAAAAAAAAACAGGAGCAGAAACAACTGAGAGGTCAGCTGACTGCAGCCTGACAAATGATTATGGCGACTGGAAATCTGCAGGGGTGATGTATGAGCTAATCTTCTATTTGTGAAAGGAAATAGCACCAAGGGTGGAGGGGCCGGGGTCAAGGAGGAAAAATGCAGCTAATGTAGAGTTAGCATGACATTTCTACGCTCACTGTGAACCGTGCGAGGCCTCTGCCAGAGCTAGAGACAGCGAAGGATGGCGAGACTCAAATTGCAACAGACAGCAGAAAAAAACCCAAAGAAGGACATGTAGACTCGACATTGTAGAGGATACACGGGCCCGCCAGCGAGGGCTAATCTCCCTGATTTACCTTCTTTTCACATTTGTTCTAGCAGACACCTTCTTGAGTTACAGCTTGGCAAAACATGTCAGTGGGAAGCCATTTTTCCCTCCCGTCCTGTCAGGCTGGAAGGAAGCGACAGCGAGAAGCTCGCACATTACGTCCTCGTAGCTGGCAGCTGCGGCGTCTGAACAATGAGCCTGCCCCTGCGCTCCCAGCCAAGTCGGTGTCGAGATAGTGAGTGAAATATGGAGGGAGGAAAGAGCCTGCCTGGATCTGCCAACTCAAATGTGTCATTGTGGTGAGCGGGGCGATCTGGACGTGGCCGCGATGGAGTGTGCAAACAGGGAAAGTCAATCAATGCAGGGACATTTTTGCCCTTTTGTTTCTAACAAAGACAGGATTACTGCTGTGCTGTTGGAGGCCGTTAACTTGATGGAAATGTTAGACACTGACACTTTACTTGAACCCTGTTATTTAGCATTTGAAAGCAGAATATGGACTGTTTTAACACACTGTGTAGTTGTAACTTCCTCTGCAGTACGGAGCATCTTTAAACAAGTGAATGACTGATAACATGGTTACATAACTGTAATCATTTTTAAAGATATGTAGTCTGATTACATGGATCCCTAATGGGTTAGAAATGTTATAAAACATTTTCAACTATTGGAATAATGTTTTTTAGATCACAAAAAACTAATTATTGACCCACTTACAAATTTTTCTTTTGGATCTTTCAGCCTTCATCAGCAAGGAACTAATTATAAACAGATAAAAACTTCAACAGTAACTATAATTATGATGCAAAAAGTATTTATATATAATAAAAAAATACAATTAATAGAAAAATACACTTTAGAATTGATATTAGTAGAAATTACAACTGTTATGGTGTAGTTAGTTGTTGAAAAATACATTTAAAGATGTCTTTATATGTGCTTATAACTATAAATACTATAAATGCTAAATAAAGTGTTAAAGAAACGTTTTTTTACTCGTCATTTGCCAGTGTACCAGAGAGTGGGGTTTGCTTAAAGTAAAACTATTATTTGGGCCATAAAAAGGTCAGAACTTGAATGCAAAATGAAGCACATGATAAGCTGGATACAACGGGACAGCCTGCCTTCATCATTACTTTAAATAGAGATGTTAAACTAAGGTTAAAATACTTATAATATAAGATATATTAATTGGCAGTAAGTCTGCAGATAAGTCCACTGAGGACGTTGGTGTCAGCACAGCTCATGACCTCATATCCTGTTTCAGCCGCTGGGAGGAAGAGTCAGTTTAGCTAGGCAACCAAGCTCCACCTATGGGACTGAATCCGGCACAGGCGAGGATTGCTTTTGGTTATCTTTCTTTCTCACCACATCACAGTTGTTTGGATGTGTTTGCCAACAAATCCTCCCTCTCATGTGGGGAAGTTCACATCCCACCGCGCGTCACTCATCTTGACGAAGGACACCAAACAAAGCGGCAAACAGCAGCATCCCGTCAAATCATCGGTGATTTATGCGGCTATTGTTGCTTTCACTTTCTCGTGTTGTTGCTTAAATGTTGGCTAATAACTCGAGGTTATGCAACGAATGATACAACACAAGGTCGAATCAACACTTAAGAGTTTAAGTATTTCAGTGGATGGAGACAGAGAGCCTAATAATGGATTAGATTTCCTAAGAATTTATTAGATTTGCCAATAATTTACCAGTATTTTGATGAAAATAGGTTGCATATAACTGCTTTGAACTCAAATAATAACTACTAATTAGATTACAGATCAGAGGGAACATTATAGGATTGCAAATGTGTTAAATATACAATTTTAATATATTAGAAAATGCACTTTTTTGTTGAGATTTTAGATGAGAAGATAAACACTTAACTCTGTGTAAACTCAGCCGAGCATTAAGGCTGAGTCCGAGGCTCCAGGAAGCTCCAGCACTTAACTCCAGAAAACAACAACTTGTCTTCACCCTTTGTTTTTGTCCAGAAACAATCAAGATGTCACCTTTGGACCGAGCCAGGCTAGCAGTTTCCACTCTGTTTCCAGTCTTTATGCTAAGCTAAGCTAACTGGTTCCTGGCTGTAGTAGCTTCATATTTAACAGACATATCCGTTTCCTCTCATGCTTTGTAGTATCTTTACTGTATCTGAAACTACAGATATATATACTGTTAAATAAATCCACTTTGTTGAGTCACTGTGTCTGCAGCCAATGTTGGGATTTTACGGGATTTGTGTAAAATTGAAAATAGCTCTTGTAACTTTCTCAGGGTGTTAGGAAGCAACTGATTTGAAGGTGGCAACTGTTAATTAGGGATGTTTATAGGGAGCAGGGTTTCATTTACTTTTCCTTGACGAAGTTTGCCCGACAGAGACCGAAAAACAAAGCAGCTTGTTTTGGTTACTCGTGAACACGGCTCTTAATTTGCGGCTGGAGGCAAAAGTCAGATTTTCTCGTGTTCGGGTATCATACAAACTTTATCACCTTTAACATTTATCACCTCGAGGGAATTTAAAGATGGCAGGTTCCCTTCAGTGGAAATCCTAACATGAGAAACAGAGAGAAAGGGAAAGTAAGAAGTGAGTTTGTGGTTATTACGGGATTGAAAATAAATAAATCTCAAGGCTGTGTGTTGAGCTTAAGGTGTCGAGCCGCGATGTGAAAACCAAAATTTAAAACTCTGGGGATTGACTCTTTGGCGGGGAACAATAGGGAGCTGTCAGAGGGACCACCCTGTCGCAGTCCATCCTGGGCTTTGACAAAACTCTCAAAACCAACCAGGAAACAAGAGCCACGGCTGGGTTTTAAATTCCCTCCTCACAGATCCGACACAAGGTGCTGGAGATGATTGATGAGAAGGTTTTCCTGTAAGGTTATGAGGCTGGAGAATAGCTGGCACCGCTCTGTTTCAGGGTTTAGATACGAGGATAAACATTATCTTTTCAGACACACCTTTTCCCTCAATAGTAATTACTGTTTTTATAAATATTTCAGGGGGAAAATATTAAACATGAGCATTATGTATCTGTGATTAATGGCGTGAGAAATATTTTTAATAAAAGAATGTGGAAGCGATGTTTAATAGTTTAATCTTTTACAAGCCCACCAAGCCTCTGTGAAAACACTGCAGAAATGTAATTTAACTCTCAATGATATGCATGACTTAACAGAAAACCCAATTCAAGTCTTTTTATGGCAGGAGACGAGAGCGCCAGGCTAATTAATACACCAGTTGCGACGAGGCCCGATGATAATTTATCCTCCCGAACCGCGAAATGTTGAATGCACGTCCTCCGTCATAACAGCGAAACAAACAGCGTCCACCTTCCTCCACCCTAAACTCCTGAACCGCACTCTTCCTCGAAGTCGTTTCCAGAGCAAAACGGTCTTTTTGATGCGAGCCCAAAACCTCAATTACACTGTATTTTTCCAAGATTTAATTATGCAGTCAGCTTTACTCCAGAATCTCCCGTCCCGATGCTGCGCTGACCTGGTGAGGAGCTGCAGCCTCACCGAGCCATAAAGAGCTGGCACCTCCTCTGATACCCTCGTAACACCGGAGGATAAAGACATCCGGTTGATAATATTTTGATGGGGCTGCGGCAGGATTTAAGCTTGCCAGCGCACTTCACCATAAAAGATTAAGAGTGATGAAATCAGACTTTTGTCAAAGTCCAGGGGCTGATATCTCAGAACAAATGTTTTTGGGCTTGAAACCGAGCAAATCCTCCTGGCAGTGACCGAGGTGGTGAAGGGCGGGTGGGTAGTATGACTAAAGAGTGGAAAAACGGTTTTAAAGGGTCTCTCCAGTTTCAGGAGCCTCTCATGGTTTAGTGAAGTGAAAGAAATGGGAAGTATCCATGTCAGCGAGCAGACAAGTAAGGCTGGATGCTAAACTCTTACGAGGCTTCTGCAGAGTCGAGTGTGGCGTTAAATGTTTTACGCTTGGTTTTGCTCTGGTTTCTTTGGTCTAGTCACCTGGATAAATAAAGCTTTATCGCCTTCCTAAGGAGCGTTTTAGTGTCACAGTTTGGTAGCGCCAAAGCAGAACCGCCTCTCCCCGTATCACCTATAATCTGAATAAAAGCATCCAACAATTTAAGCCGGGTTCTTGTAATGTTTAAGCATGCCAAGGAGGAGGTACGGTATCTGCGGTTTGGACAAAGAGCAAACACAAGAGAGAATAAATGCTATGCCTGGATCTCTCTAATTTAATGTAAGTATAGCATGAGCTCATTCCTAAGGCGCACTTTTTTTTTTTTTCAAACAAAGAAAATTATGAGCTCACATTTCGAGAAGCCATATATTACAGCCAGTTTTATGCTCAACCCAAAATAACAAAAAAAAATCTGATTATGCGACTATTCTTTTTTTGCTCTGTTATTAGGCCTTGGCGTCCTTTCGGGGGGACTGCGCTGCATCCAGATTTTAATATTACATTTTAAATGGAAGTCTCTCTCTTGCTGGGAAGGGTGAAATTAAATGCATTTTTAGGATCAAATGAAAAAAACTGATTTGGCATTTGCTCATCTGTTTTGAGCCCAAACACAAATATATTCCTGAAAACAGAGGGTAGTTGTCTCTCTTTCATTAAGCTGATCTAACTCAAGGGTGTATTTGAGAGGCCAAAGGTCGAAGAGTGGGCTTGTGATGGGAAGGGTTTTGGCTCCAAAAGTGCTGTTAAGGCTCCTTTGGGTAACTTTTAGGAGCTTAAGCCCTGAGTGGAGCTGCTGAGTGGCCAACAATATGAGACCGCTGTTGCATTAGCAGCCTTCCCGGTGTGTATGTACAGTGTAATGTTGCAGATCAGGGGGTTGCAGAGGAAGAACGTGTCATGCAAAAAGCAATCATAATGCTTCTTTGTGTTAATAACTTGAAAAAAGACGAGTTTCAAAGGAAGCTTATAAAACTGAATTGATTAGATAACCAGGAATAAAGATTACGTGTATTTTATGCGTTTTAAGATCAGAATCTAGTAAAAGCTGTATGCTGTTTGGATTTGCTTTCATAAAATGTAAACATTATGAGGACAGAAATATGCTTCATAACTCATAAAACTTCCTGTTAATGTTTTAAAGTGTAGAAAAAAATGAGACAAGAGGAGAGAAAATGTACGCAGAGATCCGTGCAACGACGCCAGCAGATGTTTTTGCATTTTTTAAATATCTTGTAAAACCTCTCAAGGTTCGGCGCCCTGCCAGAGCTAATTGCACTAAAAGAAAATAAAATCACCATCAATCCTCATCAACACTGGAAGTCGGAGGACAGAGCTAAACCTCATAACCCTCTGTGCTAAAATGCCTCTCTGGAATCCTTCCAGATGTGAGCCATCTGTTGTGTTCAGTCACTGAGGTGAGACTGGTCGTGTCTATCCAGACGGTGACATCACCCAGAAAAGAGACGGGGCCCAAATCCAGCGTTCAGACATTTCATTAATAACCCCGCTGATCCGAGCCTTTCACGCAGACCCTTGACGCGCACTAAGGTATCCCCACCGGTGCACTTCATCAACATTATAAGTGTTTCTGCCATGGGGATCCTAATGCGGCCAAGAGACCCTAAAACCCTAAAACCGGGGCTGCGCTGTACCACAGACATGCTTGTTCCTTCACTCCTACGCTGGGAGGTTTCACATTTTATAGATTGGCATGGTATAAGGTCACGGTTAAAACACAAATCTGACCTATTTAAACCAGGTTGCAGGGTAAAAGGTGGCCTGAAGAACAGTACTTATGAGCACCAATGTTTGAGGTTTTAACATATTTTACACTTAATCTCTTCAGCTATCAAACTGAAATCTGACTTTTCATGTAAGGAAATACAAACAATGATGACACTGCAGACATAATACAACGTGCTTCCTTTCTTAAAAAGAGGATAGAACTGTATTTGGAGATATTTGCCAAAACAAGATCAGCTTAAGGCCTCTGGATGGGTGCAATAGCTCTACTTGTATTTATCCTAACATCATTGATACAGAAGCCCACATAGTGCTAGTCCGTTAAGAGATCGGCCCCTTTATAACATTTAACATTTTGGAGGTTGCTTCGTTAAGTTTGGATTCAACTGTTTATCATTAATATCAACACCTGCTGATTCAACAATAGCTCCTGCAAACTCTGTGTTGTGTCACGGTAAAAAACTTTTAATTGCAAGTTCAACTTTAATATTGCAACTACATAATAACCCCCTTTTTCCTGTTTGAACCACAAACATTTCTTATTACAATCTCACCCTGCGTATAAACAGCCTGCTGCTGATATGAAGCCACATAATCCCTTTAAATATAGGGGAACTGTATTTAATGACTATAATGAACTCCGGCGTCCTGGAGAGGAACAGCACGGACACTAATCATGATTTCCACACGTTAAAAAAAAAGTACAATTCAGAATATATGACAGAAAACAGCTCTTTAGTCGCCTCTTAATAAGGAGAGCAATCAAGCGTCCATCCATCGATCCTACAGGGGATCAACTCAAGCTATTTGCATCAGTCAGCATGTAAATTAAATGAAATCAGCAGTGACTAAATAAGCCACGGGAGACAAAAGGATGCCACGCCGCCAAGAAAAACATGTCTCTTAATGATGTGAATGTTGAGACAACAAATACAGATGTGGGGATGACATACAACAATCCATGAGTAGTTGAAGCAATGACGTGGCGGCTAAGTAAGCGCGAGCCTCGGTCTGCTTCTCCTCACTTTAATTCAGAGACAATTTGAGGCCGCTTGCCAAGTAATTGGGATAATGAAAGCTGTACGCCCAGACAGGAAGTGAGCAGACAATAGAAAGAGCTTTGCGTCCAGGATCCCACAACCAACGCCCAAACGGGGGTCTCATCCCCTAAGAGCGCTCTGGGAGAGGAGTGATGTCATCCCTAACACACCCACCGACACAGACAGACACACACACACACACACACAGTCCATCACAGCTCTGTCTCGCTTAAGTAAATTCCAGCGTCACACCCCACATCCCGAATCACTATCATTTACATTCCTCCTCAACACAAAGAGGTGAGCGGCGAGTGGGAGGATCTGCGGCGAGCGAGCAGCTGGCTGCTCTTGATGGAAAGGGTGAGAGAGCAGCGGGACGATAAGACAGGCGGGAGGAAAAAAAAGAGAGAGAGAGACCAGGAAGGGAGAGAAAGAGGTAAAGAAAGGAAGAGAGAGGGTGAAAGGGAGGAATAACACTTCTAATAAACCATAAAAGAAGCTGCATAAATAGTATTGTTTTCAGTGATGGTGAATGCATGAAGTTTTGTCTTACAAATCCATCAAACTTTAAATATTTTCAGACACTGTACAGATGTGGTCTCGTGAATAACGCATGTTGTACTGGAGGAGAGTTGCACAACATGTTTTAAGTTTAACGGCCTTACACTGAAGCTCACACCGATCTGCGCTTTTGCTGCGTGCGCGGCCTCAAAGTTTGACATTTTTCTTTCTTTTGTCAAGAAACGTCATCCAAAAAACAAAATCTACTTAAGTGTGCAAACATCGGCAGCACTGTGTAAAAAAGTTGGCTCGAGATTTGTAAAATGAAATGTTTTATGTCTAATGTTTACCTGGCAACCTTCACGACATCACACAGAATTATCGTCGACGTGACTTTTCAAACCAGTAAAATGTTTCCTCATGATCTTATAAACTGCTTTGTGTGTTTTGGCGTCTCATAAGCCCTCAAACTCATGGATCTCTTACTAAAATGAGACCTACCGGATCCCATTTCATTGTGTCACTGATACCTGAAACAATTAACACTTTGTTGGTCTTCTTAATTCGCCTCTTGGTACTTTCTGACTTCCCTTGGTTGTCTGTGGCATTAAACTTAATCCCTTCAGAACAACAACGAAAATACTTGTTAGTGGGATCAATAATTTGTGGCTTTAGTCTTTATATGTGTTGACAATAAAAGAAATATACAACATCATCAGATATTTTAACTATATATGTAATCACAATATATGAATCATTTATGGAACAGTCAGATGGGTTGTTGGATATATATTAGGTTTGACATCCTGTTGAATTGACTTCACACAAACAGCAAAACACAACAATCATTTTATTTCCTGTAATCTGATCACACTTCTCCAGCGAATGTTACAGATCGTCCGCCATTTCTTTCTAATCGCTCTAATCCCCTCACATGTGAGCCATTATTTCTGAGAAATGATGTGTGTCATCTGAGGTCTTGCTCTTTCTGTAGGAGTGAGCAGAGCCAGACCCGTTATGAGAGGGTTCAAATAAATGATGGATGAGGACATCTGGCGAGTTTCGTCAGGGGCGTGTTTGTCTGCAGACAGAGAGGCTGTGGTGACACCGACAGAAAGGACCGGTGGAGATGGTGGGAAGAAGGTAGATCAATGAGAAGATAGAGGGATCAAGAAGTGATGGGAGTGGGAGTCTTGATAGAAAGAGATGAAAAAAGATATTAAGAGAGTGAAAGCACTTCAATAAAGTCTATAATTTCTCATTTTAAATACTTAAGAGTAAAAACGTGACTGATAAAACACCATAAAAGACCAATTTTTCAACCTGATTACTACATCTTCTACTGTTCATATTACATAGATAACTCCAAAAATCTGTATGTTTTAGGGTAAGTTAGTTTTACATAGTATGCTAATTACACTGACAATCAGAAAAAGGGAAGAAATAAAAAACTGTTCATCATGTAAATGAGAAGTTATGCAAAGGCCACATGTCTAAGCATGATCATGGTCCATAGAAAACATGGGAAAAAGTGCTGCAGGTCGTGGATGGTGGGCGAGAAAAGCAGATGCCTCCTCTGGGGAGTCAAACTCCTTTTCTGGATCCATTCATGAGGAACTGGAGCGTTGAGCTTTGCAGGGCGCACAAGGAAAAACTTGACACCGGCTGCTTTTTCACTGGGGTGAATTCAGCTCTTGTAAGCATCACATCCGCACCCATATCGGGGAAGAAGCTGGTGTAAGTTGTAAGAAAGCGGGTCCAACTCACTCACACAGCCTTAACATCCCTTGTTGTGTAGTATGCATGCCGGCAGTCATAGCTCTCGGCGGGGCATTTTGTGGTGGCAACTTCCCTCTGTCCTCTCCAAAAACCTCCTCCAGAACGGATACAATTAAAAGAAGTTGGATTGCCTTTTTAGAGTTTTTCTGGGACCCCATCACTCGTTTGTTTTTCTTTGCCATGACCTATTTTCCTTATCATCCACACGGGCTGGGCTGTTGGCACGTCGGACTGATGTTAAAGTTGTCTTGGTTCTCCTTCAGCCTCAAGAGAAAGATCCACCAGCCATTTTTTAAGATAGCTAACTCAATACCACTGCAGTTAATGTGTAGAAAGAAAGAAAGAAAGTGCCACAGACTACAAAACAATAAAGATGGAAGATCCTCAAAATGTGTTGAAATCATGAAAATGGGACACAATAACAAACTAAACCGGCTGCTGATGTGAGAAATGAAAGTGTCAAGAAGCACTGCCAACTCCCAGGCCAGAACAAGAAATCTTCTGGGCCAATTAAACACCCTTTACACACATTTATAAACTGTGTTTTTCCCCCCAAATACCACCAAGAGGCTGACCACCTATATACCAAAGTGTGCTCTCATGTTTGTTACGTAAAAATTTTGTCTCATCTACATTCTCCAATCTTCATGTATGACAAATTTTCCAAGCTGTCCCTTTAATCGTGTTGAAATAGCGATGTGATGACCCCTATCAGTGGAGCGATTTTGGATTTTTTTTCCCCCATTAATGCACTTGTGAAAGGATGACCAGATTAGGAAACTCATTTCCTGTGTTTAAAGATGTTGGACAGTGTTTGTAGATAAGTCAGAGAGTGAGTAAATGGGACAGATATCTGAGTTGGAGTGGGAGTTGGATACACAGCTGATAGTTTCCTCTGCTATTGGCCTAATATTTAACAGAAGTTCGTCCTCAATAGTTATGACAACGAAAGAGTAGAAGGGGGTAAAACTGAGAGCGATGTCAGCTCAGAGAGAAAAGCTCTTGACGAAATGGAGCAAACTTCAAACATGCATTTCCCCAAAACTGTAATCTTTAAAGGCTGAACCAGCATTTAGATATGTATGCTCCCCCTTAAACACAGCACTCAGCGCTGCAGGCTTTGACGTACAGTTATCTTAAACTGCATAAATACAACTTCTGTTTTGGTGTGGGCTCAGGGGCTGATTAGGTGAGGCTGTTTATGTGAGGTGCATGTGAAAATAAAGCTACCGTAGCTCAAAAGAATAGATTTACACGTAGATCTACGAGGACAAAGGTGTGAGAAATGGCAGGCTTTATGACTTGACAACCTGAGAGAGCTCGGCTCCTTGAAATCTGATTAGAGAGCCGCTCTTGTACGCCCTCCACGGACTATTTGAGATCAATGCTAATCCATCAGGAAACCATCAAAGGGTCTCTGGAGGCAGATCCACCCTGCTCACCTGACAGCTGGACAGATTAGAGTGTGCATGCGTGTGTGTGTATATCACTTCCCTTCTTCCTGTGAATTTGCTGCCAAGTTACAAGATCCATGCTCTATTGTTTAGCTGTTGTCATTGTTGGAGCAGGGTGTGAAGCCTAATGGAATCACCACCATGTACTTGTGGGAGTTTAATAGCGGGGGTTCGGCTCTAAAGCTCAAATTGCTTTAATACATAGATGCTGTAGGGCAGGGACTCCCAACAAGGGGTACTCGATGTCCAGACGGTACTTCTGAAGTCTCTAGGGGGGACGTTGAAAGACTAGATCTGTGCTAATTTGGAAAAATACAAGCTGTGATTCAATAAAAGAAAAATATATCCATGATATATGACACATTTCTCACCATCCTGAATCAGTGTGACACCTCAACACCGAGCACTGCAGTTATGAGTGTGTAAAAATGAATCACTGGACATTTTTTTAAAGAATTATATGTAATTAATACTGTTAAATAACACGGATGGTTTCCATGAAGGCATACTTGGGAATCACTGCTGTAGGGAGCACACTTCATCGAGGTGTTTAACAGTTAAACATGCCAAATAAAATACCGCAGTTACATCTAAATCATAACAAATGTCTGACAAAATATTGTGTAATATATCAAATGTAACTTTTTTGTCAGAAATAAATGTTCTTTGTTCAGTATTTTGCGAAGAAAATGAGAAAAGATGCTGCTACTTCCCTTGAAGGCGATGAAGCAGTTCAGCTCCTGCTCGTTTCTATTTGCCGACGAATTTATGTTTGCATGGTGCAACGTTTTATTCCCAATTACATTGTGGGAGGAAGACATGATTGCAACAAAAAGCACTTTGGTTAAGGTTGGTAAAGATCGTGGTTTTGGTGTCGTGTCTCAAGTCGCTGCAGACGTTTTTCTGTATTAAACCAAGACTGTGATGTTTCTTTAACTTTAATCAAATGCGACTAAACATAACCACAGAAATATTTAATAATTCTGCAGCATTCAAACTGAAATTTATCGTAAGATATGAAATATGTTGCCGGTGATCCTTCACAGCGCATGTGATTGCTGGTGGTTGATGAGTGGCTCCGGGGCTTTGAAATCCACCACGACTGTGCAAACCCCGATCGGAACATCCTCCTTAAGTGTTTGCCATTTACATCAAAGTCCAAAGTGCTGCAGGGGTAATGATTAGCAGCTGTACCAATTGAGGGCAGCAGACACACGCCTGCCCCGCCAACGGCACACACACAAACACGTGTACGCACCTCTCTGACTTTCTCACCACGAGCGTGAGCCTTTGTCAGGCAGTAGTTGTCTGTAAATTACAGCCTGTCCACCTGTCCCGGCTCTTCAATCTGAAGCTGCAAGATTGATTCCTGCCTATAATCTTATATCACTCCTCGGCGAGGTGACGTGTTTCATTCGTTGGGTGCAGGGACCCATTTGTTCCTATCGCTGGAGGCTGGAAAGACCAACAAGATTATTCTATCAAGAACGAAGGAAAAATGGACTGTGATGCGCCTTTACCACTGAAAAATAGTTTGTCTCAATTACTCAAGACACATTTTTTAAGAAGAATAAGAGTTTTTATGGACATTATGTTGCTGTTTATGCAATAGAAAATGGAAATGGTGTATTCATGACATTTCAAGCTACATAGAATAAGTTATAAGTGCATTTTCTATGTTTTGTAATTGGCTTCATTGATTTTTTCTAATCATAAAAACATTTAATCTTTCTGTTCAAACAGAGCACAACACAAATAAGAAAGCCACAGCAAAAAATGCCAGAGATATAGGTGAAAAAAGTGAAGATCTCTGAGTTTCTACAGAGGTTACGCGAGACTGTGAAATCCTCGTTATGTAACAGTGAAAGTGAGTCATGGCCGCAGGTACAGACGTTCAGCAGTAAAGAGCACATGTGTTTGGATTTCACTTTCTGGGACTGAAGTTAAATATCCTGTTAGCATAAGTAGAAAACTTTTATGAAGAAAAATGTAGAAAGTGTCTGGAGAAGAAAAAAAAACACAAATAAATTATTTTTTGACCCTTTCAAGTGCGAAGCAAACATGACTTTACTGCCACAAACCTCCCCGAGGGTTACAGCTGGCAGAGAGGGGGGGGGTGAAAGGTCAAGGTCGCCCCCCAACCTCACTTTTCATTAGAAAGACAGACACGAGAAAACAGGCTTGTATGAACACTTTGTGCCAGTGACATATGAACATAAGAAGCACTGAGGAAAAACAGCATTAAAAAAATAGTGAAATCAGGTTAAAGAGGGAGAACGGATGAATCAAGCCCACCTCCAACTGTTTACAACGAACACTTACAACTATTTGGACTGTACAACATGTCATCACAACAACGAACAAAAGGTCTTTAGCCAGCGAAAACGGCCATAAAAACGGATTTTGGCCATAAAAGGCCAGCAAACGTCCACAAGAGGTTTTTTTTTAGCCTGGCAATCAAAATCACGTTCCATTTTAACAGCGAAGCCCACGCTGAGGTCCAGGCTGAGATCAGAAACAAGAGACAGACAGGGGGAAAAAAAAGAGAAAAGACAGAGGTGGTGGACAAAGATGGTGAAGGAGAGAGAGGAAAGACAAGCGAGGGGGACAAAGGGATAAACAAACAGAAAAAAAGGAATGTGGAGACAAAGTCATGGGTGGATAAAATGAGTGAAAGAATCCCAGCAAGAGATAGAGAGAGAGAGAGGGGGAAGAGGGAGGGAGACATGTGGATTTGATTACAAGCCGATGATGTCATGTATGTATGTCAGGTAATCAGGCCGCGGGCTGTGTGTATCGCACGAGCATGTGTGTGTCAGACGGCGCTGAGTGCGCGGGGCAAGACCGGGCCTCGTCTGACGCGCAGCACAAAGCACAGCAAACACAAAATCACGCCGAGCGGAGAGGGTGAGTATTCGTCTTCGTCTCGGATGCTGTCTGGTCCGGACAGCTGAGCAGATCCTGAGCTCACACACACTGCTTCAAGGCAAAAAAAAAAGTGTGCAAATGTCTTGTGGCAGACATGCATTCTCTCCTGCGGCTCTCACATAGGTAGGAAAACTTATCCCGTGCTGCGATATCTCTTGTTTCCATCTGGTTTGGACATTAATGGTTTATCAGAGTCATGCTAGATATTAGGTAGCAGCCAGCACACACACACATATATACATACATACACAACACACACATGCACTTACAAACTCTAACACAGGTGTCTTTTCCTGCACTTTAACGCGCTCGTATGACAGCTGTACTTTTCATCACGTTTGGTTGGAGGCTGTAAAAGTAATAGAAATCAGGGCTATCAAATTTCGTGTGTTCGCTCACGTAACCTTAAAGGAAAAAGCCAAAGCTTTGAGGGTGCTCAGACTCAATATTGACTCAATATGTCCCTCGCACTGGTGTCAACATGTTGCCCGTCCACTTAGTTTCCAACTAAAAGTAAAGCCTATTTAAAAGTTCAGTACTTTGAGTGAAAAGTTAATAATTTTCAAGTCAGCAGAAGAAGACGCAACAAGATGAAAAAGAGAAGATAAAAAAGTAAGAAAAAGTTCCCCCCTTATGCTTAAAAACTTGAATTTCCTTTTGTTTAATGTGTTTATTTGAGAAACAGATCTGATGTTTTTGTCTGTCGCCATTTATCATCTCTTCAGTCCACTTTCATGCACATCAGGATTTCGCTGAGTCTGCAGGCTGCTTTGTTGCACTGCAATTTTTCCACCTTAGCACCAAGCATAAAAACTTCTTTATGACATTTTGACAGTTTTTTGTTTCTAATTTCCACAATTTTCCCATTTTCAGTCAGGTTTCATTAAAGCACAAATTGACAGGTGAATGAAAATGCACATTGATCCATGAGTTTTATGAGAATCCTAAACATTTTGGACGTCTTCTCTATGATTGTGAGGAAAACAGTAAATCGACACCGTTCATGTGACAAAGTCATTTACAGAGTTTGCAAGTTGCACACATTCAATCATCCAACTGAGTGCATTTTGGGATCACGTATTATGTTGTGGTAGAAGTTGATCTACATTCAACTCTTTTTTGGACGACTCTGCTTCGTGTTTTTCTTTAGCATCGTTTTTTCGGGCCCTTTGTCTTTCTTGGATGGCGACGGCGTAGATACAGACAGAAAACATGGGTGGAGAGTGACACGCAACAACACAGGTCGCCAGTCAGAATCAAACTGGAAAACTTTGCGATTATATGGTAGGCATCTTAACCACCAGGCCACAAGGCAGATTTCTCTGACAGCGTAATAACGCTGGTCTGAACACAGCCTCAGAGAGCAGGTCAAAGTCGGTTAGGTACTAGTTTCTCTCATCACAAATCATCTCCTGCTTAATACAGCCGATAAACCCTTTTTTTCTTAATCCATGTAGCTCATTTTTGGTCATTTGTAATCTTGGAATTTCCAGGAAGTTCTTTTTTTTCAGCTGAAAAGAACATGGCATTGTGTTGAAATGCCGGATGACCGTGCCTCAGGATTTAACGAGTGCCTGGCCGAACCGCACACGTTGCTCATGCAAACCAAATCCCAAACCTCCACATTCTTCTGCGTATTGTCAGCGCTACAGTCATCCCATAGAGGTTACATAATACATCTTCATCTCCCCACTATTTGTCATTTGGCAGAGGCTTGTCACAGCAAACATGTTTGTGTGGCCTGATCTTGTGTTTGATCCCCGACATCTGTTTCAAGTGTACAGTACTCGGGGCCCCGAACATGCCCGTATCCAGAAATAGAATCTAATTTTGGATGACCGAATTGTTTGTTCCATGAACAAACAGTTTGTTGCAAGGAAATGGGAGACAACACAAAACTAAAATACATCATAGTTCAGAGCTGGAGCACAGTGGGTTTTGCTGGATGCTACACGTTGGGAAATATTTCATTTGAAATTGCGAAATCGATCCTGCTTCACCCACGTGTGCGTTTCAGTTCCCCATTTCCCATGGCCTTGTGCGTTACAATGCTACTTTAAAGACTCCCGAGTGCTTCAGGAAAAAGTCTCTTTCAGCAATCGAGTACTTTCGAGTACTTTGGTTTGAGAAGCGAGAGAGATTCAGGACTTCGGTCCCTGTCACTCTGCTTTTGCTCCCAGCTCGTCCAGCCTCTGATCCCCCGGCCTTTAGCTGTCAACAACAGATGTGATAATTACCATATGGCGCTTAAAGAAAAGTCTGGCCCATCGCGGTGTTCAGGGGATCGAATAACAACTTTAAGACTTGTGGTATTCTCCAAACAAAATTAAATTTGGTGTGTTTGCACAGGCAACATGGTGGGTTCCTGACCAAAAATGAAATGCTGTCTTTGGCTCCTCGTGTCGCTGTGAGCACACATTGGTCATCCAAACTTCTTCACACAGCCTCATTCATTACCATCCAACAACAGTCTCCTCCAATCGCTCAAAAACGCTGTGATTAATAGCAATTTTTCTTACGTAAGTCGCAGGCCACATGTTTTCGGTTTACCTCTTTTTAGGAATTTGCGAGTCGTGTCTGACTCCCGCCGCGACTCACGAAAGCTGCTCCATCTGCCACCAAGCGAACAGACTCAAAGTCCCAGCGTGCACGCTGGCGGTTGCTGCGTTCGTCTAGCGTTTTGAAAAACACCCAATTAAGTTTTGCTTGTAGGGCACTGTTTGCCAGAGAAGATTTCTGTTTCACATTTCCGGACTCGTAGTTGGAGTGGATGCTTGTGGACGTTGAGCCGTCATTACTGTAAGTTTGATGTGTAATCACGTCCTATAAAGCTGGAAATTAACAATGGCACAAAGGGGATGACCGGAGGCTTGTTATTTGTTGCCACGTAGTGTCTGGCGAATGCTCAGTCGAGGGGACGGGTCACAAAGTCAGGTTGGATAACGCGTGTTGATTAACCGCTTTTAAATCTGCGTCACTGTATTGGTTATAGACGCGTGTGCCTTTTTTTTTTTTAAAGAAAACCCCTGCCTGGTGCAGCTTTAAGTGAATCCAGCAAATCTCTGTGTCCCTCGGCTTGGTTGGAAAAGCTCGTAACATTTAGGAACTGTGACCTCAGCCATTGTGAAGCCATGACATATTTTATTCGGTGGGCAGGAGGTGGGAAGAGTCTTGCCCTTGTTATTTGCTCACATGTCCTGAATGAGTTACGACTGCCTGAAAGCACGAAGTTACAGAATCCACTTTTTTTACATGCTGAAATGTAAATGTGACTAATTTGCTCTCTTTGAATGTTATGCATTGTCACCTTACACCAAACATGAACTCCTGCTGCTCCTCATGTGTTTGTACGGAAGTACTTGAGCTGCCAATTAGTTTTTTTTGCACCGTGCAGTGCAGTGTCACCAGCCCCATTGTGTGAATGAACGCAGCACATCATCAGGACAATAGAAACACTGACAGCTGAGCAATAAGCCCTCTGAAAAATCTCAATAAAATTTCCACCCATCGTATGACAATAGATGACGCACAACGCTAACACTTTTGAATGATGGATTTAGACACCAGCTATGGCCTGAGTAATTTATGAGTGAGGTAAGAGCAATCTGATAATGAAAGTAAATGACTGAGGCATTGTGAACCAAACAATGCAGCACCGATAATGAGCAATGTGTGCTGGCTTAAGCTGCGATTACACTGCTGCGTGAAAATCCATTATTTTGTTTGTGGAGCCATTAGCTTAAAGCCACTTTTACACCCACAGGTAGGATGTGTAACTACCCAACCCTTCAGATATAATGGAGGCTGCAAGAAGTACTTTAGTTCTCAATTTGAGAGACTTGTTTGACCACTCTAATTATTATTTTATACATATGAAACATGATCATCCTAAAAAATATGATTATCACAGATTGGGATCCACTATAACAAAACTGCAACAAGAAAGAGTTACATATTAAGGCACTATTACAGAAATCATCCATTATTTTGGGAGATATGCATACTTACTTTCTTTCTGAAAGTTAGATAAGAAGATTGAGACCACAGCCATATGTCTGTTGAATATGAAGGTGAAAATATAAATATAAAGACAGAAAACGTGTTTTAAATGGATCAAACAAGATATAAAATGTGAGTTGGTAGGTTGATTTACCTTTGGACAGAGCGAGGCTAGCAGTTTCCATTTGTCTTCCAGTCTTTATGCTAAGCTAACTGTCTCCTGGCAGCAGCATCATATTTAATGTCCAGACACGAGAGTGGTATCAATTTTCTCATATAACTTTCAGCAAGGTAGCAAATAAACTTGTTTCCTAATATGTCAAAAGATTTTCTTTATAATAAAGAATAATTATCACTCTAGTAACAGGAAGCCATCTTGCATAATGAGTACTTTTATTACTCAAGTATAGTTGATAATAATACTTTTTTAAAAAACTTTTGAATGCAAAATTTGCATTGTGCCATTTGCTTGATAAGGATCTCAATACTTCTTCCATCAGTGATGTATACCAAGATAATTTACCAAATCTCAATGGAAAGAGTTAACTGTGTAAATGCAGCCTGTTTAAAGCACCATGTTGAGAGGAAAGATGAATTCCTGGCAACTGAATCAGCCTCTATGTGCAGCAAAAGCATCCCTCAGTGAGACTGACGGGGTGCTGCTTCCGTACCAGCCAGCGAGGAGCTTGAGCTTCAAAGCAGGTTGTGTATTTGTGACAAAGCATTTCACTGTCAAAATGTCAGGACATCTCTGAGGTGTGGGAGTGAATATACATTTCACACGTCGGCGATGTGTTACACGTCTTGTCTTGTTCCCCAGCACCGGTCTCAATCACAAAATCCTCATCCAAGTATTTCTTATTAACTTTGCAAGCTGATTCTTTTTGTTTTCTTCCCTCCTTTGGCTGAATAAGTGACTTATGTTGACAAGAGCCAGGAGGAAATACTGTAACTCGAACTGCTCGTCTCTCTTCGCCCACTGCCCTGCCTCCGGAGCTGTGACAGAACGGGCAGATATTTCACACATTACATACGTCAAGAAAAAAAAAACCTTTCCCTCTCCCCCAGCCCACATCTTTTAGTTAAACAGTTACTCTGAGAGGCTCGCTCACACACTCGGTCACACATACGAGCAAGCACACCCCCTTCTTGCAAGCCTCTGCAATGCAAAGCTCCATATAAGGACATGCTGATGATGTAATGGTCCATAGGCAGGGAGCACATCCCTTATTGTTTGGTCTGACTGCAGGAATGCCTACATTACAGCTACTAAGAGAGTGAGACACACACAGAGAGGAAGAGCTGAGGGTCGGGTGTTGTACGGCGAGATAATGAGCTTATGGCAGTGAAGCTGGGAGAGCCTTTGGCAAAGGTAGGCAAACTCTGGATTTGGAGGGGAAAAACTTTTTAAAAGTGTGTCGATCTCTTGATTGGCTCGGAGACGTACAGATGTTCAAGGTAGCATCATTTCACGCTGGTGTTCTTGTCTCATGGTGCGTGTTTTTGATAGTTCCTCTTTTTGCTTTAAGTTTTGTGTAGTTATTGTAAGTTCTGAAACATTTGAGGATCCTGCCTTTTTAAAAAATAGTCTAATAAGTTAATAAAACTCAGTATAATAATGTTATTTTCCAAGTCAGCAAAAGCTAATATTTCATTTCCTCAAGGTAACAAAATCTAAGGAAGTTCATGTTTTAAATCCTTTAAAATGTATTATGTATAAAATGTATTAAATTATATATAAACTGTTGTGGGAACTTCATTAAAGAGATTGGATCATATCATTTTAAATTTCACATTTATTAAATTATGCAAACTCTTAAATAAATGTTAAAAAAAAGATTCATCATTCAGAAACTGAAAGAGCAGCTGTTCTATCATACTGATTCAGTCAGATTCAGTGATTTGCCATTGCAAACTCCACCAAAGATATGAACTAATTGGACAGCGATGAAGCTCAGTCATGTTGGAAAGAGACGTTTACCCCTGCCACATTTATAGCTGCAAACTTACTGCGCAGCAACTTTTGAAGATAAGATAATTGTGGAACTACTGACAACTTAGTTTCTCACACACGATACCAAGAAGTAAAAGTACAAGGATTGTGTCATCCCATGTATACAGAGTAAGAGATACCACCTGGCAGACACTAAAGTACACATACTCTGTGATTGCACTATATATTAAATATACTGTATGTACATCCAATTATTTTTTAGGATGGTATGAAGTACTTTTGACTACTTATGAATACTAATGAATACTGATTGATGTCTGACTGATATAAAAATGACTCCTGCTGTGATTAAGTTTATTTCATTAATGAGATTGATATTAATGAAATTAGGAGTCATCTCAAGCACGTCTCTGCATTAAACAGCAGCTGTGTTTTGAGGAAAGGATTATCTGAACTTTAGATGGCAACATTTCCATAATGTCCATTCAGCATTTTTGAAATACTGTGTAATTTAATTTAATTTTAGGACAGTTACGCCTAGATCTCTTTCACAAAACTCCATTAACCATATTACCACTGCCAGGAAGTTAATAAATATCAGAGCTACATTTTTACACATGTTGATTGCACTCTGGGGGCATATCACTTAGCCTGTGTGGACTTCAAATATGGTCCTTGCACTGCATCAATCAGCTCCCCCGCCTTCAAACCCAGTCCCACATGAGAGTTTTCAGCCTACCAGTCTCTGTTAAAGCGGAGGTGGCCGTGTGTGCATGCACAGGACATATCGGCCTGTACATACATAACCTAATCACTTGTGGTTAGGAAATGGCACAGCGGCCCTGACATATGGAACGTGTAACACAGCTTTATGCAGCGGGTGAGCCACAGTTTCCAGCTTCAAGAGCCACGTAAAGAGAGGGAAGCCCTTTGTAAAGCTGTAATAGTGTGCTGCTGTGGCTGCTTGTGACTCCCCTGTACACTTGGCTGACTTCTCACAACTAGATATTTCCTTTTCTTTTTCTTTTTTTTTCTTTAATGGCATTTATGTTAGCTTACGATGGAGAGGGAGGCAAAATATATTTGCAACAAAGCCAGAAACAATTCTGTAAAGTAAAGGTATCCACTTTAGCACCCGAACCTGCCAAATAACTCTGTGCAGCCCATTTTTCCATGACACATTAACGACCCGCAGTGGTGGTAGTGCACCCGTTTTTTGGGGAAACCAGTCTGAAGCCGGTGCCTGTTGCGAAGGTTGCACAGGCAGCAGAGTGGGTGGTAAGATGTCTTGTAACGTTGATAGCCATGAAACTGTTATGTCACCAGCTTTATGTGCAGCACTTTAAAATTTATCCCTCCAAAATAATGTTCTTTCAAGCTGTACAGATGTCTGCATAAAAGGGCTGCTCTCCAATGATGCTGAGATAAAACATTATGGGGATGGAAATGTGGACGAATGCTATGTAGATCAGCTATATTTATGTGTTCTCTAAACACATACGGCATCTGCTTGTTGGTCAGTTGAGCTACTGCTGCTCGTTAAAGTGTGGTTGGTCTCTAACATTAGTGAAGGGTCAGCTGCAGGATAATACTTTTCACCAAAGGTCACTCCGTCTATTGTCCCCCCCAACTATATGGAGACGTGCAAGTCTGCACTAAATTATATCTAACAACAAAAATGTTCTCAGATGTGGCTCTGCTGGCCAAATACACTCATCTATGTGTGTGTCCCTGCTGAGAAAAGGTTCAGTAACAACTGATCTGGATCAGGCCATTGGGAATAGAGTAATATAGTCCCATAAAGGGCTAGAAGAGATTTCACTGGTATGAGGCAAGCAGTGTATTTCGGGCATAGGAGCTATGCAGTTTCCTCTCAAAGGATTTGCCTTTATTAGCCCTTGCATGCAGTATACAGGATTAACATCCAGTGTTAAAACAGAGTGATAGGTAGAGTTTCCAGCCCTACTAGGGAACAAAGTGCATTTCTCTTTCTATTTTGGCTGATGACATCACTAGAACAACAGAGGGGACTGAGATAAGAGATTGAATAAACAGTGATTACAGGCGACAGGCTAGTTTGCAAAAGAGATGTCTGCTTGTTTCGCTTAGCAACTCAGTGTTTCTGCATTCACAATGTGTTTGAAGAAACCAGCAATTTTTCAACACATGCATGTTTGTAGATAAGGAGAGCACACTTCCTTGTGTGACAGTCTTATCCAAAGTCCTTGAGAAAAGTATGAAAGATGATTAAATTGTTTTATCAAGCAGCCAGCAAGGGCAAACTTTAAATCAACAAAGCTAGACACAAAAATAATCTGAGTACCTGGAATACTAAATACTAAGAGAGTGAAAAAAGGGCTCTGAACAAACTTTTTGAGGGATTAAGGTTTGCTTTGCAGAACCGGTTGAAAACTATAATGCCTAAAATGGTGGAATAGCACTTTTTCACAGCTGCTGATAGGGGTTACTTTAGCAACTTTATATACTGCAGGGTAACTTCATTTATAATAATGCATCATAATTTAGTCGTTGGTTGTATTTTCAAATAATGGACTGAATCTGCACTGTAACATCATTGCATTTTGTCTCAAACTACTTGCAGCATAAGTCAAAATGACTAGTAATATCTCTTGAAACATGGCTACAAAAAAACCCACCCAAACCATGTTAAAAGTGATTTTTTTCCTCATATTTTTATAGTATCTTCTTTTGGATCTAATTGCAACACATGCATTCAGTCACATGTGTCCTCCTTCCCGCTCCCTCCCTCCCTCCCTTTAGCAGCTACTGAAGAGAGAAATGACATACACTCCACTGCTGAGAAGAGACCCGCCCTACCACACTTACATCATGGCCCACAACCCGAGTGTACATGTGGAATTAGTGATCCCTGAGAGTGTGTGTTTGTGTGTGTGGGGGGATTTCTGTATAAACTCTCGTAATTGCCTTCAGAAGCTGGGGGAATTCCTTTAAATGTATAAGAAAAAAAATGGGGAGGGTAGGTGGCGGTGGTTTTGGTAAAGGGGGAGGAGGGTTGGTAGTAGAGGAACCCCGTAATTAAAGGATTGTTCCATGCCAGTGGCCCATCTGTGTGGAAATGCCTGGCAGCTGCATGCACACACAGCAGTCATAATATAACCTCCCCCCACCCCATCCCTAGGGAGCTATAGGTACTCTTATAGGTATGCATGTGCCAGACGTACTGACCCCAGCCATGCACCATACATAAAGCACTGCAACTACGTCCAACAGCACACGTGCAATGCACTCGATTTGGATATTTTCCCATTTCTAATTGATTTTTCCTCTTTGCGTTGATTCTTGTTTTCTATCATGGTAAAATTTCAGCAGTAATTGATTTAAAAAAGTCTTTATAGCACTACAGATGATCCATAAGTGTTACTCATTTCAAGATAAAAGTTTCTGTCTGATGAAAGATGCACTGAGACAACTGCAATGTATTTCCACTGAGCAACAGCGAATTCATCAAGGAACATCATTATATTAGTCTTACAGTATTGCTCATCTTATCTGGTGAATCATTTTAAGAAGTCTACATCAACATCTGGCTGCATGTCAGTCTTTTTTTCCCATTATTTCCCAGAGGACTTAATAGACCATATGACACACTCTCAAATACTGTGGAAACTTTTGGAAATTCACTGATTATTAAACTCAAGGTCCAATATTTACAGCAGTAACACAGGTTTCCAAACCATAGGAGAATTAGTTGGCAACGAGGGAACAAAAAAATATAACCACAGACTACCAACCTGAGAGAGTTAAAGTAATGTTTTTTATGATGTGTTAAATTTTCCATGACATTAAAACTTAAGGCCTCCTCAGAAATGCAGGGAAAATAACAGTGTTTATGATGTGTCAGTGCTTGGAGAAGTGGGCCCAATCTGTAATGACAGTGGGGGTGTAGAGTTTCTTTAGCACCTTTCATATATAATATATGCAAAGAAAAAAGACACTTGATCCAAAATTCCCTTGAAAGTTCATCATAAAATTAATTTTAGAATAAGTTAACTGGTATAAATTGAGTGCAGCTAATAGAAAAGCAACTGCAGTTGCTTAGTTATTGAAAAAATAAACATTTTTCAATAACTAACATTTACTAATATGTTTGAAATGAGAAATTTCTCTATTTTTATGTACACTTTATATGCAAATTCTGAATTTAATTGCTTGAAGATCATGTTTGCTTTGTTTTTAATTTCTACAGGTTGAAGCTGTTAATTGATCAAGAAAAGGCCTACCAGGAGAGAAAGGACGAAGACAACAACAAAAAGGTCACAACCCTGAAGGAGGAGCTGACAAAACTCAAGTCCTTTGCGTTAATGGTTGTGGATGAACAGCAGCGTCTCACCGAGCAGCTGAATCAACAAACAGCGAAGGTCCAAGAACTGAGTGCCAGTGCTTCACAAGCCCAGGAGGAGCTGAGCTCAGCTAATGACCGTCTGCAGGAAGAGGAGCAAAAGGTCTTTCGCTTGGAGGCTGAGCTGCGTGACCAAACCGCTCGATATCATCAGGAACAAGACACCATGACTGCCAAATTGACAAGCGAGGATGCCCAAAACAGGCAGCTGCGCCAGAAACTGTCGGCTCTCAGCAGGCAGCTCGATGAACTGGAGGAGACCAACAAGACCTTGCGCAGAGCTGAAGAGGAACTGCAGGAGCTGAGGGACAAAATTAGCCGTGGCGAGTGTGGAAACTCCAGCCTCATGTCTGAGCTTGAAGAGTTACGGAAAAGGGTACTTGAAATGGAGGGAAAGGATGAAGAGTTGATCAGGATGGAGGACCACTGCAGGGACCTCAACAAGAAACTGGAGAAGGAGGCCAGTCAGAGCCGGAGCCTTAAAGTAGAAGTCGATAAACTGAACCACCGAATTATGGACTTAGAGAAATTAGAGGACGCATTCAGCAAGAGCAAGCAAGAATGCAGTTCACTTAAAAGTAACCTGGAGAAGGAGAGAACAGTGTCAAAGGTTTTGACCAGCGAGCTAGAAGTCTTGAAAGTCAGAGTCAAAGAACTGGAGGCTGCTGAGAGCCAACTGGGAAAGACAGAGCTGACACTGAAGGAAGATCTAACCAAGTTAAAGACTCTGACAGTCATGCTGGTGGATGAGAGGAAGGCAATGGCAGAGAAGCTAAAGCAAATGGAGAACAAGGTCCAGAACAGCACTGGCAAACTTCAGGCTGAACAGGACAAAGTTACGTCAGTCACGGAGAAGCTAATTGAGGAGAGCAAGAAAGCACTGAGGTCAAAGGCTGAGCTGGAGGAGAAAATGTGTAGTGCTACAAAGGAAAGGGATGACCTGAAGGCCAGGTTGAGGGCTGAGGAGGAAAAGAGCAATGATTTGGAGTCTAAGATCAATATGATGAAGAAAAGGTTGCAGTCGCTTGAGACCATAGAAAGAGAACACCTGAGAAACAAAGCTAAAGAGGAGCACATCAAAACGCCCATCGCTAACCGCTTCCAACAAGAGGACAACAAAGTAAAGGATTTGACGCAGGAGGTTGAACGCCTCAGACGCAAATTAAAGGACATGAAGGTGGTAGAAGGGGACCTCTTAAAAACAGAGGAATTTGAATCACTGGAGAAAAGATTCACCAACGAACAAGAGAAGGCAAAAACCTTGATGGAGGAGCTGGAAATATCCAGAAAAGAACTTTCAAAGTACCAACTGGCTGAAAAGAAAGAGTGCAACCAAGAGCATGTTCTTTATAAACGCTTGAAGGAGGAGGAAGCAAAGTCTAGTCATTTGACCAGAGAGGTAGCAGCTCTCAAAGAGAAGATCCATGAATACATGGGAACAGAGGAGTCCATTTGCCGCATGAAAACTGACCACTCTACACTGCAAAGAAAACTGACCCAGCAGGAGGTCAGAAACAAAGAACTGGCCAGAGAAATGGAGACACTCACAAGAGAGCTTGAGAGATACAGGCGCTTCAGCAAAAGTCTTCGCCCCGGCATGAATGGGAGGCGCTTTTCAGACCTTCATGTTTCCACCAAGGAGGTTCAGACAGAGCCACTTGACCTCATGTCTCCCAGCTGTAAGTCGATTGCACCATTGGAGCGTGCTGTTGTGAATGGGAAGCTGTACGATGAGAGTGAACCTGAAGATAACGCAAATTACAGCAACGAGCTGCAGCTCACCAAATGCAGCCCCTCGCTCATCAATAATGTAAATAATCTAAACAACAACTTGAGAAGGGCGCGAGTCCCGTTCCTTAAAAACAAAGACACCCCGCATCAGGTGAACGGTAAAGTGCAACCGCGGCAGAATGGCAACCACGTCCAGCCTGGAGATGTTGTGTTGACCCACAGCCCTGGGCAGCCTCTGCACATTAAAGTGACTCCTGACCACGGACATAACACAGCAACGCTAGAAATCACCAGCCCGACCACAGAAAACACCCAGTCATTCACCAGCACTGCCGTCATACCCACAAGTGGAGGTCCACCCAAACAAAGAATTACCATCATCCAGAATGCTTCCATATCCCCAACTGCAAAATCCATTTCCCCCACAACAAAGTCCAAAGGTTCCCCAATATCTGACGAACCGTGCTCACCAGATAGGGCCCTGTCACCTTTCACTATGGCGACATACTCGAGAGCAATGACTCCAGACTCTTGTGGCTCCGTCACACCGGACAGAGCCATGTCACCAATACAAATCGTGTCGGTCACAACAGGCACCGCCGACCGCTCCCTCTCCACGGAGCCAGTAGAGGTTGTTGGAGGCCACGCCGTCTTCCGCGTGACCCCGGAAAGGCAAACCAGCTGGCAGGTCCAGAGGTCTAACAGCTCTGGGCCAAACGTCATCACCACAGAGGACAACAAAATCCACATTCACTTAGGGAGTCCCTTCATTCAGAGCATCAGCACTCCGACGCAAACACTGAGTCCATGCAGCACACCTGGACTCCAGGAGCAAAGGACTCAGGTGCTTGCAAATTGCAGTACTCCTACTGCCAAAGGCAACAGCAAAATCACAAGTAGCATCATGATTAAGCCCACCTCCACCCCAATCCAAAGGCCATCACAAATTACAGTAAGTAATGTCTACGACTGACCTGATAACCCCCAAAACTCTCCATCCCATCCTTTGTTACTGAATCCCGCCCATGAATCCCAATACAACATATAGACCCTTATACCCCAACTCTATACCTGATACATTTACATGTCTGTTTTACTTGATTTATGAGCTTAAACTGGGGTTTGAATGTTTTCCTTTTTATTTTGGTTGGTTTGCTTGGTTCCGTGTGAAACAATTGTTTGCCTGCATGAGAAAACAATACCATTTGACAGCACTAGAAAATTTGATTTAATCTGACATAACACCAGGTTTTTAACTTATGTGCACTTACTGTATTGTACTCAGTGGCTAATTTGCCATGTAGTCAGACTATTCACACTGATGTATCATACCAGTTTTTATACTTCATATTAAACATACTGCATTATGATTAAGTTGTTTGGTTTTATGAGAATTAAAGTGTGCAAAAAAAGAATTGTTATGTTTTATAGTTTGTCATCCATGCTTGCCAATTTCATTTATTCACTAAATCCAGCATGTTTTGAATGTATAAAATTAAAAGTAATCTAAGGAAAATGTGATTAGATTGAAATCAGGTGTTTGATTTGTTTTTTGGTGCATGCACAGTAACTTTTTAACACGTGTAGTCAAAAGATTACGATTACGAAACATGAAGACTGTCAACAACTTTGTTAGACCTAATTAAATAATACCCAAGTGGAAAATCTTTGTGCTCATACTTAACCAGATTAAAAGACAGAGATCCTTCTGGGATTCTCACATGTGTGTGCTTGCTTGAGTTAAAATCATAGGCTGATGTCATAGTTTCTCCTTACATCCAGAGCACAGAAACCCAGTGACCAAGAATGAAAACCAGCGTGATGTGAACTCGGAGTTCTCTTCAGTGATACAACGGAAACTTTGCTTGAAACCTTGAAACCTCAGAGTGGTGAATCTATTTTAAAAGTGCAAGATTTTGTAGAGTTATAGTCGCTCTTCCCCAGGAGACTCTTATATATTACTGAAACATGGTTACAGTTATATGAACCGTGAAAACATTAAACACATTTGAAACTTTCAATTATCTTCTTGCTTGAATGCACCAGAAAATGTGAAGTGTGTTCACTACATTAGATCATAACATGTCAAAGTCATGTAAAGTTTTCTAGAAAGTGATTAAAAAAAACATATCTAGAGAAATTAGTCCCTCTATGGTCCTCAATGACCATGATAACATGTCCTCAAACAAGACACTGTACCGACTGGGTGGAAATCAAGAGAAAATCTGCTCTTCTTTGCCCTTTTCTGAGAGCGCTCCCACTGAAAATTATACCCCAGGAAACTGTAAACATTGAAAAGCCCCTTCAAAAAACCTGATACAATTTCTAATGTACTTGCTGATAGCTTAACCTCAGTTGTCTTTAAGCAGAAAGTTCACTTGGCTCGCTGTTCACTGGATAGTAACCCAAAACGTCTGTTTTATTTTGTTTTCTCCCACGAATCATGTCCTTTGAAATGAGTCATCAGTACATCTTACAAATATTTCTCCATGTATATGCATTCTTCTACATGTGGTTTCATGCGCCCACAGTGGAAACGTTACCACATATGTTCATTTAAATTAAATCTGCGCTGAAGGTCAGAACAAAATTATGGAGGCTGAAAGAAAGGAATGGAAGGGATGTGGGAGAGGAAGAGAGAGAGAGAGAGAGGAGGATGCATCAGGGAGGATGTGGGATGGTTTTAACTGTTGTGGTACATTTATTAATATCATGTCTCAATACAAAAAAGTGATTACATTAAAGTGAGAATAACTGACAAATTAGGTTTTTCTTGCAGTATTTTTTTTAATATGTACTGTAGCGGTACTTCAGATGCAACACAAACAACCATACGTTTCAAACAAGAGTTCATTGTGCTTTATCTTTGTGTTCCAGATGGATTAGCTGCTTTTCAAAGAATGGGTGCAGAGTAGGTTTATATATGCTCTGTATGTATCTAGGGATTATATGTGAGTTTACAGAAGCTTAAGTTCTGTTGGTTCAGTATATCAACAAAGGGTAGTGTTCTTCGCTACATACTCATCCAAAATGCTTATTTAGTTCAAAATCAAGCCAGTATAGTGAGTAAATTAACAATGGTGGCACCGGACTTTCCAAATTGTCTCCAGGCTCAATTAAATGTGGTGAAGAAGAAGCAGCCACACGTTTGAGGGTAATTGTTGTCAAAAAACATATTCCAGGGTAAAAGACAGATTTGCATCCACCCATCCTCTGTTCCTAAACTCTTAAATTTTCCAAAAATCACAGACAGGAGCTTGAATTCGATGTAACATTAGTCTTTAATGGACGGGTGTGTTTGTGGTGAGAGCTGATAAATTCTTCAAAATGCAAAAAGCATCTACAGAGTCCGCAGTGTCATTTAGATGGAGCAAGACAACTGTTGCAGGAAAGTGCCAAACCTAACCCAAACACACACACACAAACAAACCAGTGTGACAACGAGGAGATGATTAAATCAAGCATTAAATTAAATGAGTGTGAAGGAGCGCAGCTGGAGAAACCGGATCCAAAGCAGTGTGGGCGCAATGAAATGATGCAGGGGCTACACAAGATGCTATTCATTAGACCACTACTTGAGAAAGCATCCAGCAGCTGGGATGGCTGTCTGCGACCTCAATTACCCCCTGACTCACTTTACTTTACTCGATTCATAAGCTGCACTCATCTGGTTCAGCCGAGGAAGACAGATCTGCAAATGGTATCCCTGCCAGACTGATAAAATGAGTATCAAGTGACCCACTTGGAAGCCAAAGGGTATTTTGTCGAAAAGCCTGCAGTGATGCTTGCTTCTGTTGGCCGAGAAGGAGGCTGCAATCACACTAAAGTCATAATGATACTGCCGATTAACAGCAGCATTTTTTGGGGGTGAAATAAAACATCAAAAACACCAAACATCGTGATGAAATTTTAAACAATCAGCTACCGATGTGAATCCAGCGCAGCCAAGACAGGTCTAATCACTGCACAGCATGCCAGAAAGACAAGTTGTGTATCTCGCTGCCGGCGAGAGCGGATTTCCTCGTTTTTAGCCCACAGCGTTAATAATCGCAGAGGAATTTGCTCACCTTGACCGGCAGGCTCAATAAAACCAGGGGAGGACAATAAACAGCAGTATGGGGGCTTTCTCTAAACAAAAGACTTCATACTGCGTGTGAGTGCGAGAGGAGGGTAGACGTTGTGAAAGTAGTCTCTCTCACACACCAAAACAAACCCTGTGTTTGGTTGCCGTGGAGACAGCCGGGCCGGTATTGCAGAGCATGGGGCAGAGGAAGTACTTAGTTGAACTCCTGCTGCACCGCTGATATACGAGGGAACAAAGCCGCACATTAAGGCCTCTTTCCATGTAAAATCAACAGCACTCCCATGACGTGGAGCCCGTACAGATTTTCTGGCCCATTAGCTCTGCTCAGGCATAGGCCCTACTTATTCTGAAATTTATACCCTGTATGAATATTTAGGGATGTAGTTCACTGCTGATTTTTGTTAATTCTCAAAACCTCAAGACACGCATGAACATATCCAAGAATCCACTTTTCTCGAGTCACAGCGAGAGGTTTGGTATTCAGCTGCGTCGCTCGAGAGTAAAGTCCGTGGGTGTGATGAAACTCATGGAAACACTGAAAAGTTTCATTTTCACTCAGCTGCAGAAAAGTGACACATTTGGTCAAAGAGTTAGCTCCAATTTCTGTCTCAAATGCCCTTTTGTTTCAAACAGGCATTTGACTTACAGACATCTAAAAATGCTGCAGTAATATTAATCAAACTTGATTATTTGAGGTTCTGTTCAAGGGCAAGCACATTATGCACAATACTAATTACTTTTTGCAAATGTAGGTGCTGAAGAAAAAGAAGAACCAAGCTGTGACAATGTGATTGAAAATGACACTATGTGTGCCAATTCCACCCCTTGATAGCTTTGAAGGAAATAATTGCCTGCTTACTATTTCCAAAGAGTAATTTAGTCTGTGGAGCAGACAAACTGTGAGCTTGAAAAGGAGCTGAGAGACTCAGACATCTGACTAATCATCTGTCTGAACACTCAATGCTCTCTAAATGTCTGATTTTAAGAGCTAATTGAGAAATATGGGGACAGAAATACACTATTAAAACACAAAATAATAGGACAAACAAAGTTTCTGCTACATATCAATTCATATATGAGCTGTTTATATGAATCACTGCATCCTGCTTATGAATTTGTACACAAAACATACTAGAAATGAACGAGGAGTTTATACGTCTCAGCAAGCTAACTGTTGCTCATAATCGTGGAAACATCTTATCAGAGTCACCGTAAACAGGATATGGTCTCTACTGTACAAGGGCCGATCCAAAAGTGATGTGCCTCGATATCCTGGCACGTTGCAGCACACGTAAACACGCTGATTAAAAAAAATGACTGCACAGTAAGAGGAGCAGTAAGTTGTTTAAAAATCTGGGAAATGTGATGTTTCCCATGATATTTCCCTTTCTTGTTTGCAGACTGCGCTTGCAAAAGCTAAACACTGGTTTCTAAGCAACCAACTCACACTGTTGTTAATAATGGAGAAACTGGGACTCTATTAGGAAGAACAGTGAAAAACGTTTTTCACCGACAAGACAGCAATCTCTTCTATGAGGAGTTTTTCTTGGGAGGGGGAGGTAAAAAACTGAAAGAAAACATTTCTAGGGCTGCAACTAATGATGTTCATTATCAATTCATCTTTCAGCTATTTTCTCATTTAATCATGGAATCTTTTTGTCGACGAAAAACATCAGAAAATTGTGAAAAATCCCCTCTATTATCAAAGCAGCTGCTGATTATTTGTCTTTTGATTGACTAATTACACGTCGTACCTTGTTTGAAATGGTCTTTGGAAACAGAAACACTCACAGAATACTGAAGACGTGCAAAAGACAGAAAACAGGGAAAGTAAATATGGTTGTTTGCAATGTATATCATGTGAATCTCAACATGCAAGAAAATGCACTGCTGAAAGGATGTCATGGCTGAAAACATGTTAAACTTTTAGGGACAAAGCCAAAGTGCATGCAGTCATGCAGGAAACAACGACATACTGTCCATAAAATATGATTTGATATCATCTAGTGGTCATTATCAGTATTGCATCCGATCTTGACTGAGCTACTAGAAACTGTCTGCATACAGCCCTCTCCTGTGTATCCCATTTTCACCCAACTTTCTCCTTGTTTTTTTGCTGCACGACTCACAATCTTCATCACTCAGACTTCACTGTGTGTCTGTTTTTCCCCACAGATACCTCTAGAAGCATTCCGACGTCCAGGACCGACAAGGATCCCCAAACCGAGGGGCTCCACCCCCCAGAAAGGGACAAACGTGGGACTGCAGAACAAGAGTCAGCCGCCGCAGACTCACCTGGCCACTGCCAAAGAGCAGCCAACACACACACCTGCAGCGCACAACAACAACAACCACCCACACCTGGTGAACCGCAGACTGTGATTTTTCATTTCTTAACTCTTTTGGTCACAAGAGAGCAGGTCAGCTTCCAGGATGTGTCACCTGAAATAAAATTAAAAACTCTGTACAGTAGAATTGAAATGAAGTAGTGCTTTACTCTTTTTAAATCTAAATTACTACCCGATCCCCATCTGTGGTGCTCTGAAGACTGCAAAATGATTTCTGTATCAATATCATGTTCAATGTGTACACACTGTATTAGCCGTAAATTAATGTATAAAGCATTTTAGAAGGTAGCTGCGATGTTCATTTCATATTTACTGCCACAGATTTGTGTGAAGATGTCACGGTGATCATAATAAATTAAAGAGGAGAGCAACACTAGAACATTCAGTATGTTGTATGGTTATGTTGTTGAAAGAAAATGAATGTTTCTGTATTGGTCTTTCATCACATTATGAGACACACAGATCAGGGCGCAGCCATTTATCCATTTGTAGGGATGAAAAACGTGGATATTTTTTTGTGGCAATAATGTACATAAGTGTATAAGTGATGTGTTGTAATCCAGCTCCTTGATAGTTATACTCTTTAAAATGACATTTGTGTTATTTTTGGTCGTCAATAAAGACTTTTTATACCTGGAACAAAAGAAATGTATCTGATCTGATTATTCCTTATTAGTTTTTAGTATAAAAACATATTTACTGATCAAAAAGCACCTCAATTCAATTTGTAAATCAAAGCTAGAAGTTTAAAGTTTAAAAACAGCATTGTAATATTTATCTTTATTAACACTGAAAAACTACTTATAGCAATGATTTGAAAGTATAAATGGTGCAAAGAGAAACAAAAAAAAAGATTTGAGTATGACATGATATTTATAAGGGATTAATGCAACATGTCTGAAGATGCATTTGTCCTTGTATGTAAAAACGTAAGATTTGTTTGATTTTTGAGCAAATTGAACATTGTTTTCACAGGGGGGATGAAAGAAACTAAAATAAAAGCAAAGCCAGTAAATTCTCAGTTGTATGTATAAAGTCTTTAGCACACACAAAAGACAAGACAGGATTGCCCCACTGTACATAAGTCGACTCACAAATCACAAAACTACTACTACTACTACTAGAAACTTTTACATCAGCTATAACAGGTTTAGTGCATGTTATACTGTCAAACTGTGTCTTATTCAGATATTATCTGTATGGAAATCTGCATGTATTTTTACAATATTTAGAGGGAGTCAAACATGTCTAGCTGAAACAGAGTTGACACTATTTTCGGCCACACGTGCAGTATCAGGAAGTTGTACAGAAATGTAGATGCTGTAACATGAAGCACCTTCCTGACTGGAGCAGGATTGGGCAAAAATGACAAATATTGCAAATACAAAAAAATGACCATATTGCATTGTGTTGACTTATAAAAGTAATTATTGTCACTGTAAGAATATCTCTGAAAATACTTTTAAGGTGGACGTGAGACACTCAGAACACCATTTAAATAGCATCAGGAGTGCTTTGCATGATATTATGTCATGGAAAAATGATCGCCTTTTGCCTTTTTAAACGTTTTTGTCCTAAAAAGGACCAACAGTGTTGTCCAAACCTCCTCTTCTTGTTGAGTCATCACTGATGTCCTGTCAGAGCAGAGTTTATGGCTGAACGCAGCGCAGACAGGAAGTGCTCTCTCTCTTCGCCTCTTTCTGTGGCGCACACCCAGGAACGACAAGGACCCTCCAGGATGAAGGCATGACTCACATCTACAGAGAAAGACAATAATATCTCCACAATGCACTTTCAAAATTACTCAAAAGACCAGAGACTCTATGATGAAAGCTGTGGCATTATTCGGTACATATTTTATTCTTTATATGGTAAAAACTCACAGCGTGTGTGTGTGATCTCCCTGACAGCCAGGCAGGAGAGAGCCACAGAGGCCAGGAAAGTGTGTGTGCTCCGGTGAGCCAGCGTGAAAGGTGTGTGATGCACATTTCGCCGCGTCAACACCAAAGCGTCGTTGAACAGGAACAGGCCCACATCACACACCTGCTCATAGGTCCTAACCATGGAGATAACACACACAGAGTGAAAATAATTTAAAAATAATTTAATAAACAAGCCTGCATTCATTCTGTAATGACGCCATTTAACATTTAACCCTTATGTGTTACTATAAAGTCTGTAAACAGTCATAAAATATTGAAAAGTTAAGCATGAATGAAAACAACAAAACACACTAAATTATTTCTATTATGTGAAATATTCTAAACTATGAAAATATTCAAAGCTTGATTTATTGTACAGTTACAAATCGAAAGAAAATTTCTGGATATAAACTGATATAAACCACCTGAACACATCACATCATCAGGAACAGGAATAATTTGTTTTTACCTGAGCGACTCGGGAATCTGTTCATCTGGACTCCTGAGCAGCGCAGCATCCTGAGTGATCATCAGCTGCCTGTTTCCTTCACTGAGGTTCTGCACGACACACGCCATATTCATGTAAGAATAATTTGACAGGTATGTTTTATAGATTTTATGTTATTGTTGAGAGTGTGAGGAAGAAAATTAAACACAAAGGGAGTTTTTACTGGACAGCCTTGGATCATCTGCTGTGTTTCCTCCATCAGCGAGTCTCTCTCTGAGTTGCGCTTTAACTGAAACAGAAGAAATCATCAAAAAATCTGCACTGATAACACAAAAGCTGCAGATCCCACATTTTAAAATGAAAACGAGGCGTCTGACGCTCTGTGTGGGTGCTGTACCTTCTGTACGAGCTCTCTGAATTGCAGCAGGGTGTCAAGGGCCGAGGACAGGTGTGTGTGGTCGGGGTGTCTGGGATGTGTGTGCACACAGAGAGCCTGAAGCAGAGTCACGTACTCCTTTATCCTCCACACCGGACACAGCAGCAGCTCCTGGAGGCTTCACCAACACACACATACAAACACAGTCTCATTTATTAAGAGTTTTTTTTGGGTCAGGTTTGCATAAGTGTGTATGTGTGTGTGCTGGTACCTCAGCATGTGAGTGGAAAGAGTTCGGTCTGCTCTTTTCAGAAAAGCTCGAAATGGAGGTTTTGTCTCTCTGCACTGATACACACACACAAACATTTGCTTACATATCGGTCTCCTCAACCATTTGTCAACATTTAACCTGGTAGTTGATTTAACTATAATAAATTCTAGCTTTAACTGAATTAGCTATTGTGTGCTTATTATTAACACTTGGTGTCTTTTATAATGACTTTACAAACTCTAATTCACAATATGTCGGACCAAATTTAGCTAGTTAGCTTGAGGATACTTATGCATGACAGTATGAGTTCACCTTGTCGATGGTACAGAGCGCGGTGGTGTAGTTGTTGAGGTAGTTGGTGTAGACTCTGAGCTTTGAGCACAGTTTTACAAACACATCTCCGACACACTGCTCTGCACCCCACTGCTGCAGCCGGGCCTGTAAATCCACCTGAAACACTCTGCAACAAACACACACATCTGTCATGTCGTGTCCACTCAAAGAGACGCAAACAATAAGAAATATTCGCATATGTGTGTGTACCTGTTGAGCTCCAGTATGTGTGTGACAGGGCTGAGGATAATTTGGATGTCGGCGTAGCTGAGAATGGCTCTGTTGGAGTTCAGAGCTGCTGTGAGAGGCTCCGTGTACACCTTCAGCACAGAGGACCAACAGGTATCGGTTAAATACATCGATATTCTAATACTGACAGTTCTCTAAAACATCGACGTGAACTTTTCCTGCACCTAAATGGACAAACACACTGGCTGGGTTGGTGGTTTCTCTCAATAATCCAGATTCTGATAAAAAAAAAGGTTTAAAAAATAGGCCATGCAGCTGCAGACCCATGATTCGTTCTATATCTGAAACACCTATTTAAAAAAATATTAAATCAACTCCTCATAGTTTGTGGAAATGGTCCAGTTCCTATCAATAATCAGTGGCTGTTTTTGGGAAGTGACTGGACGGCGTTACCTAATATTGTTCGGTTTCAGAGGAAATATTTCTGAGTCTGATTAGACTCTGAATAAAGTGGGACTGCACCTGAAACAATGGCCTCTCAGCGGCCGAGCGTGTGATAGTGTTACTAAATCTCCTGGGTGTCAGAGAGTGTAAATGTTTTTCTGTTTTTAATGTCGCCTCGTCCACCAATCGTCGAGTCCGGAAATGGAAACTGCACCTTCAGCACGGAGCCAAGTCTCCCCAGATAAACACTCTCGCTGTGGTGCAGCTCTCTGGCGACGACGCCTCTCCAATCTAACGCCGTCTAAAGACAGAAACAAAGTTGAAAAGATGGAGTTCGAACTTCTCTGAACGGACAGGTTCGACGCACGCACACCTGTGGCAGCTCAGGTATCCGACTGCGGCTCTTCTGTGAGACGTGCGGTGCTGAAGAGAAATCATCTGCTCCTTCGTTTTTCCACTTTTCCTCTCCGCTATTCTCCTCTCCCTCCTTCTCCTCACTCCATCTCCTCAGGAAGACGGCAAGAAACTCCAAAGGTCTCGTCTGAAGACGTAAAAGGCCACAGTAATGATATATACTTCTTTTAAAGTCGCATATAGAAGAGAACATTAAGTAGTTCTGTTTTATTTGTGTATTAAAAAACTCCTTTACTGTAATTCCCACCTCTTCCTGTCTTGTGAGAGCTGTGAGTCCTTCAGTCAGAGCCTCATTTAGATCTTTGGACACACAAAGATCCTCCAGGTGGATTTTCTCCCACAGAAAATGACCTGTAAACGTTTCATCAGATCTCTCATAAAGTTTACAGGACGCAGAGTATGCAGACATTTGTTTAAACCTGCCGTTGTCTCAGCTGTCTGCGTTTAAATCTTCATGCGTGTGAAACCCACCCAGAGCTCGGCTCCGGGCCTGGAGGCTGGTTCGCTGTAGCTGTGGCCCCAGGCGGCCCCTCAGCTCCCAAAGAGCCTCCTCCATCCACTGAGCCTGCATGCACCAGCCCTGCAGCACACCGTCGCACACGAACTGCAGCGCCGGGGCTGCCGGCTGCTGGTTCGAGAGTCCAGTACCCACGCTGCCATCAGACCACTCACTCAGGACTGTGAGGGAGGTTACAAAACACGCACTTTTTATGGCTTTAATCTGATGTATAACAGTCATTTCACACTTGGTAATGAATAGATGACTGAAAAATGAAGATTAAAGATGTAATTCTTACAAATTCAGGCCTTGAGCAGCTGTTGTCATCAGTTCTTGTTTCATAGACACATTTTTGACAAGCTATCATGGCGGGTGCTAAACGTGATGACA
The DNA here is from genome assembly GCA_023238725.1 of Scortum barcoo. NCBI lineage: Eukaryota > Metazoa > Chordata > Actinopteri > Centrarchiformes > Terapontidae > Scortum > Scortum barcoo. The sequence goes on along the minus strand of CM041541.1, from coordinate 11,373,826 downwards.
AACTTATACATACGTCTTTTTCACAATAAAACCATATATATTTGCACTGACTGTAATTTGCCATGCCTATTTATTACCATGTCTTATTTATTCTTCTAGTTTGATTGTATTCGTTTTGTTTATTTTTGTTGTGGTTTGCTTATTTTTTTATTTCATGGACCAAGGCAGACTTTTACTTTGAAAAGCCACCTCCTTCTTTACGACTGAACATTTAAATTGTGAAACAGCTGCAGTTAAGATCTTCCATTTGTATTAGCAACAACTTAATGCAGCTCTGAATTGTTATAAAGGGTATGATCATATTAATGAGATAAAATTATGCTGCATTTTGAAGCCAGCGTGGGAATACGGGACCCCTCCACTTAAAATAAAAACTACCATAATCATCATTTCATAACAATCTTAGACCATAACTTGTTTTTCAAGAAAGTCATGACTTCCCACTGGGCCGTCATGTCACATGCTCAAATACGTTTTAGAGATGTTAGCGGTAGTTCTGAGGTCACACTGAGCGTACATATCTAAACACGGAGCTCTTGACACACATTTTTCAGCTGATGATTCTCAGGCAGTCTTGCGATTGTGTGACTCACTGTTCTGAAAACTTCCGGTGGCAAGACCCATCGGCGCCCGAACCTCCAGACCAGTCAGAGTAGAGAGAGTCTGGATGAGAGCCACTCCTGATTCTGAAGAAGAGAGCAAAGAGAGGCAAACCAGACAGGAAGGTAGTGAGACAGACATGAAACAGAGACAGTGACGGAAAGCAGATTCCAGAGAAGGGTGTGTGTGTGTGTGTGTGTGTGTGTGTGCGTCCGAACATCTGTGTCTAACTACCAGATGCGGCCAGCGGGGAGAAAACGTCAATCCCTCCTCCGTCCTCGGCTGGTGCCACCCAGCCACACAGTTTTTCCCAGAAGTCTCTATGGACGGGGGTCAGAAGAGTCCTCTCTGACAGGGTACTACCTGAAGGGTCAAAGGTCAAACTAAGTGGAACTTTATCTTGTGTAATAACAATCCACAGGTTTATCTGTATATGTGTGTATTAGTATTAGTGTATGTCATTTATGTCTTTATTTTTATATCTCTTGTTTGTACTCCCCTTTCATATTTGTCTCATTGTTGAGCTTCTGTGACAAGTGAATTTCCTCAAAGCAGGTTTAATTAAGTTTCTCTTATCTTATAAGTTTTCAGAAACTAAAATTGTTAATAGTTGGAGGAACATACATTTTAAACATAATCTGATTTTAAAGGTTAGTTAACAAACAAAAAAAGTTAAGTATAAATGATTTTCCGGTAAAATATTCTCCTGAAAGGCGTCTTCATGGACAAAAAATATGACTGCGACAAAGTAAATTAATCTATGTGACACAATGAGTTATGCTGCACTTTGTATTTATTTTAAAAAATTATAAGTGTTTTACATTTGTCACATTAAATGGTGTATGACATGAAAAATCACTTAAATATTTGAAACTCCTTCTTGAATCATTAAATTGAATCCAGGGCTCCCTGATGTGGAGTGTGGTGAGTCCATGTTGTGATGTAAAATTAATGTAAGATTTATGAGTTAATCTTGGGCCAACTTAAAGTCAAGGGACGAGGATATCCATGGGCTTAAATAAAAGGATGCTATCATAATAAAATGAGCCATGTAATGTTTTCAGCAGATGTGCTTCACTGTGTCCTGAGAGATAAACTTCGAGGCTCCATCTGGACTGCAACCAACTGTGGCAGTGTTTCCACACATTAAGATACACTGGGTTATTAATATTAATTCTCACCGTGATGCAGATGGATTTCCTCCGTCCCTCCAGGAGCGAGCAGGCCCAGCCTCCGAACTCTCCGCCCAGAAAGAGCCCTCTCCACCTGGGTTAACAGAGCTGAGAGAGTCCCTCTGTGATCATACAGCACCGCGATCACTCCGGCCTTCACGCCGCTCAGCAGCAGCTACATCGAGCGGAGAGAGGAAGGAAAAGAGCAGACAGGGAGAAGGATTATATATTCATCTCCCCACTGTGCTTTTTCCTCTTCACACTCTGACTGATCTCTTTTATTATTTTTCTTTCACCTCATAAGCAGGAACTCTGTTGGAGATCAGCAGGAGGAGAGCAGGCGTGGGCAGATGGACGGGAGAGACGGTGCGTGGCAGAGTCGGTCTGCAGGTGAAGGAGGAGAGCGCTCCACTGGGTTTGTACTGCGTTTCACTGGAAGATAAATCACAGCTTAAGTACATAAAAAAGCCTTATTAGGAAGTAATGGTTGTATAGTTTGGGAAATGTGCTTAATTGCTTTCTTGAGGAGAGTTAGATTAGAAAAGCAGAGCAATTTGTTTCCTTCACTTGTCATTTTTTTAAAAAAAAGCAGTTCATCAATGCTAAGACATCTCTGTTTTATTTCCAACATGTCTTATCTGTCTTATTATCATCAGTAGTGGTCTTATCTTTATTGTTGGTTGTTTTATTCCTTTTTGTTGTTTTCTTTAAGTGCCTGATTTAATTTCCCTCAGTCTTATAATGCTTTAATGTCTCAACCATGCAACTTTTGAAAAGTGCTGTACAAATTAAGTTTATTCTTATCTTTGCTCAGGGATACTTTCACATGCACCTAGGAGGAGCCAGGGATTGAACCACAGATACTCTGATTAATGAATAAGCCACCTTAAAATGTATTTTATTTTTTTTTATGACACCTCATAAACCTCATAAAGTCACTGCATTATGTTTCTTATATTCTGCTCTTCTTGTAAACAGATATATATAATATAAATTGAGTTGGTCAGCTTTTATATTACAAAGACATGATTTATTAAAGAGTTCTTCTGCAGGGTTGCATCATGTCAAACATGTGCTTTAAACAAACAGGAAGCTCAGTGTATTGCATCTTAAAACACAGGTAGAATAAGCAGACGGTCACCTGCTTTGAGCTGCAGTGACGGACCGTCCGCTGTCCAGACTCAGACAGAGGCTGGGAGCCCCCACGGTCCTTGGAGGCCAGGAGAGAGAGGGCCAAGAGCTGAATGCCAGTCCAGAGCTGGGCCTCGCCGTCTGGGTACTTCCACCTCTGGATCCTGGTTTTGAGTAGCTGCCCCAGGCTCTCCTGGTCCTCATAGACAGTCCTGCAGATAGAAGCACAGAGGGGAAGAGGAGGTTTTTATGGAGATAACTGGGAGCCATTTCTTTTATTTTGAGGCCTCCTTTCCACTCACTCTTCTCCTCCTGTAGCTTGTCTCTGATCATCTCCCTAATCCTCCTCTCCTTCCTCCTCTCCTCCTCCTCCTCCGTCGTCCCTGTGCCTCGCTGGTTGAGGGTCCCGTACTGCTCAGCCGCCTCTCGAGGGGTGAGCCAGTCCAGCTTGGAGACGCAGGCGACGTAGTGGCTCTTCCACGCTCCGAATTCTTTCTCTCCTGGAGTGTAAGGGAGGAACCAGCCTCTTCTGATGCAGCGAACGGCCCAGATACAGTCCTGAGAGAGCAAGAAAACATCCTAATTTAAGCTGATAATTCCTGAAAATTACTTGCTAAATGGATTCATTCAGATCCTCTCACCTGTTCAGCAAGGATCCTCCAGTGCCAGCTGACCTGGGCGGCGGAGCAGAGGTCACGAGGGGACAGAAACGACATCACATACAGGGACAGGAAGCGTGGCAGGACCGCCGTGAAGTCCACATGAGTCACAGGAACAGTCTCAATCAGCAAATCCTTGCAGTACCTGCTCGGATTGTCAAACGGTTTTCATTTTAAAGCCACAACTTTTAAACTTTAACTGCAGCAGAGCAGTAAATCAGAGCATCACAAACAACACGACTGACACTTTATTGTTAAAGAAAAAAAAAAGAGCTTACTTGAGCTGTGACTTTGTGCAGCGTGCAAGCAGAGCGTGCAGCACGTGTTTCCTCTGTCGGTCAGTCCACAGATCAAACCAGTGGAGCACGAGGTTCATCCTCTCCTCGAACAACTGGGAGTAAATGGGGAAATGACTCAGACTAGCTTTCTGCAGTCAGTGAAGAGCAGATGAAAGATGCACCTCGTCGTGTAAAAGTCTGCCAAAAGCTACAAAACCAGCTTCCAAAACGCTGATGAAGACAGCAGGAACTTTCCAACTTTTTACATTTTAAGCACTGACTTTTAGTCTTTCTTTAGTCTATGTTTGTCAGGAGGGATCAGAGGGCTCACCTCTGTGTGAACATATTCATTATAAAAGTATTCTTTATCCAGCACAATATCATTTATTCTTTATTATATATGTTGGATTTTAATGAGGATGAGGAGTAGCTAATACAGTAAGGCCCTTCGGTGAAAATACTGAAATATTAAAGCATAATAGAGACTTTTAACACAAGTTAGGAAAGCAAGACGTTTAAAGTTATGCTTTTACATTGCTAAAATTATCATGCATAAATAGACCTTTAATAAATCAACTTACGTGAACTTTTCTGAGAGCTACTACCATATTATCTGTCATTTCATCATTTCAACATCCACAGAGCTTCTGACAGCTTTTCACACAAATAATGTTGAATTTTATGCAAAAGTCAACAAGTTAAATAAAGATAAAGGCCTCTGTCTTCCATTGTGTGCTCTGTTTTCTGCAGTCATTTAATTTATTTCTACACAAACAGTGAAGCCCTTTTGTTTCTTCTGTTCACTTCTATGATGTGTCACAGCAGATCCAGTAAGCTGCAGTATGATTTGGCCTGAATGCATTAACCTCAGGCTGCAGGATTTAAAAACCACCTCTGTCTACCCCCCAGCCTGATATTTCTTTTCTTGTGCAGTCATGCGGGTACTTTGCACACCTGTTCCAAACCAGGTTAATCAGCCAATGAACTAAACCCACAGATTTTGATTTATTTCATGTTTATCTGAATTTTTGTACATGCATAGCTTCAAAAACACCACCAAGAAAGTGTTAAAGACGTTAAAAGGTATTAATTAGGTTAGAATACTTCAGGTCCTGCAGAGGTCTGACCTGCAGGTTGCCGGTCTTGTTGTTCAGGGGGGTCCAGGTGCTGAAGCGGGTCTCGGATCGCAGGCTCCGGACCGGCTGCGGGTCGTAGTCCGTCCCACCGAGCTGCCACCGCTTCACCGAGTGCGGGCTCGACCTCAGCTCCGACTCCATGTTCACACACAGGCACGGATAAATCAAAGAAATGTCTGAATCAGTCTACTTCCTGGTGTCAAACCCGCAGGCTGCTCCGCCGCCTGTAACCTTAGAGACGCACCAACAAAAGGATGAGCGCATTCCTTCACATCCCTCCTCCTCCTCCTCCCTGCACATCAATAAGTAACAGGACGGGCTCAGGTCTGTCATCATGGAGCAAACTGCAGCCTGACTGCACAGAAAGTAAATCACGGTGTCAATTCATGTGAAAAGAAGTGAGTAATTCGTGGATTGATTTGTCTACTGTGCAAGAATAAAACCATGCTGCAAACACTTGCTGCCAAATGTCCCTAAATAATCTGTAATAATGTGAAAATAACATGCATAATGATGTGCAATTAATTAACAGATGCATTTATTCTATTTGGTGAAAGAGTGTGCATCAATTCTCACCAGTAAACCTGAAAAAACATAAGCTCTATGATTTAATAGCTGCAGCACGGTCTCTTTCTGTTTGTAAAATTTAATGCATATATATATATATATATATATATATATATGCATTAAATATATATGCAAATGTCTGCAGGAAGATGCTCCAAAAGGGAAGGGATGGTTCAAAAACTGCCACCAAGACGTTCAGACAACACGTTTATTAAGTCAATAAAAATAAAATCAGCCCATTTACAAGAGTTAAAACACTTCAAAATATTCCCACACCCACCCCCGAACAACACTGGCTACAATATGAAGTGACAAAATAAAGAAGGATTTACAATCAAAGCAGCCTCAAATGAATTTATCCTCTCAAAACACAGATTTCAAACCTAAATGTCCCATGTAAGTCGATTAAAAGGTCGTAAACCAATAAGGCAAAAATGATCAAATGAATCAATTAAGGCATGGTAGTGATGTCAACATTTGGATTATTCTTTTCCAGCATCAATCCAACACACCGGTGAAAATGTGCAGCGTGTTTCCCCATGTTGCATGGATTATGTGCAAATATACTGAACACTGAGCGAGGTGTCTGAGGTGATATCAGGCCACTCGCATGTAACACACAAAAATCACACACAAAAAAATCACAATCTGAAGGGTCACTGCTCTTTTTTACCCCTAACAGTCAAAATGTGCGTTAATGTTATTTTTTGGCTTTTTTTAATGACATTAACTATAATTTCATCTAATCAGGAATTTTTATTGTCTCTCCGATAAGATTGCTGATTGTGGTTAAAGCTCTATGTTGAGAAACAATTATAAACATATTTGCTATATCTATATTTTAATTTATTTTAATATATAAGTGTATCTCTGGCTCTTTAGTTTGCCAAGTTACAGACACTGATTGATCGGTGAGAACAGATACGACAAAGTGCAACAGGAAGAGTTTATATATCTATTTCTGAAAACCGCTAAAGGAGCACGTTTGAAGTCAGTTCACTTTGAACAAAGCCGGTAAACAAACACTGAAGATTTCTAAGACTTGTGGATTATTCAACTTTTGGACAAAACAAGATGAGCTGCTATATCACTTTGGTTAGCAATGCATTGAACATCTGTTTGGAAATTAGTGAACTGACAACAACCTGCATTTAAACTGGCCACGACAGAGATGCACCAACAACAACTGAAACTGAAGAGGTGAACGGCATCTCAGGAAGTCATTTATCATCATCATTTAGCGAGATAACAATCTTCTTATCAGTATTAATGAAAAAACGTGTCAGTGCATCCCTGTTTGGACATCTCACCACACATACATCCTCCCTGCACACAGGGAATGCTGGTGAACAGCTCTGGAGCCATTTCTGAAGTAATACGCTTCAACTCCACTTCTCCGTTGCTCTGGGTGACATAAAAAAACAGTCTGGTTGTGATGAGGTTGAGGGGAGAAGAGTACATCACATGCTGGCAGTCCTCGGGATATCTTGGGAGTCGGCCAGATTCAGTTTCTGACTGGAGTTGCAGGATCAAGAAAAAACAAAGGCTGAAATCTGAAGTTTCAGTGCTGGATGGACAAGAAAACTGAAGGCTGAAGTTTTATCACTTTAAAGCCTTTAACACACAATGAAGGACTAATATACTGCCTGGATGTCAAATATCAAAGGATACATAGAAGAACTCAGCTCCTCAAGCTGTGGAGAAAACAAACAAAAAAAAAACATTAAAAACATGTTAATCTTCGAGTGCATCTTAAATCTGTGAAGGACCTTTGAAACTTCATCCTCTTCAACACGCAACAGGCAGCTAAACTCTTAAAGAGTTTAACACTTGAGAGCAGAATAAGATGTGTAGATCTGTAAAGATTTAGCAAAATTGTGCCTCTAATAAGCATTAATATTTAAGCATCTTAGAAGCATGCGACAACATAAATATGAGCAAAAAATATAGCAAAGATAAAGTCAGAACATTTGACAAATTACACTACTACAGTCTCACATTTAGAAGTAGTTTGTCCATGTTGGTGTCGCAGGCCATTTTCCTCTGGTCCTCGGGCATTTCGTCCACCTCGCCGTAGAGGTCAAAGTGCAAACGGGCCAGCTTCTCCTGCATCTCTCTCACATGCTCCATCTGGTCGATGGAGCATTCGTTTCCTGAAACAAAGAGGAGAGAGCGTAAACAAAAGGTGTCTACAAGCAAAGACTTCAAATGAAATCTGAGGCCAAACTTGTGATGGAAAATAAAACGAGTATTTCCAGGCACTGGTTTTAGTTATTCTCAAGCCATTTGTCGTTAAACTTGCATTTTCCTACTTTTATAAACTAACAAGTAGGCGATGCATCCATGATTCAGATTTACTGCGTAGGTGGGACGAAAATAGGGGCATTGCGTGCATACTTTAAATGATTTTTCTTATTAAAATTGGAGAGACTGGACGCTGCAATGACATGTTGCTGCACATAAAAACATTTAAGAAACATCCAATCTGACAATTTAATGCTTTTTAAAGACCCTTTGACATATATCAAACTCTACTTTCCTGCCAATCTCTCAATGAACAGCTAATTTTCTTTTCCCATCCTTTCAGGACAATAAATGATGGTGCATTTGCATGAGAGGTCAAATGTTTCATGTGCAAGGAGTCCTTTTCTACTTCAGATTACCAAAAGCTTGCAGTTTTCCTGAGTGGAAGTCGTTGAGGAGACTGAGCAGGCCGTTCTCCATCTCTTGAACATCTGAGACATCAGTCAGGAAGGAGTGCTGGATGATGGGTGCTGCCTGGCCCTGGTTCTGGTTAGCTTTCCCAGCCAAACCCGCATGATACTTGGGTTTATCTCGAACTGCCCTGGGAGAAAAACACACCAAAAAACACTCAAAACAGACATAAATGAGTGGTTAATCTCATCTGCTGTCATTCCTGTATATCCTTTATTAGATATAAAGCTGTTAATGGTAAAATAATCTTAGTTTTCTACCTCCTGCCCTTGCTCTTCTGGCTGGAGTGAGTCCCCGTGTTGTGGCTGTAGCCTACGTGTCGTCCCCCGGAGGAAGTGCTTGTTTTTCGGCCAGAGCCGCTGGTGGGAGCCGCCGCATTGGTGGAGCTCCTGGGGATCTTTCTCTTTAGCTTTCGCTCCTCCATAACTTCATGTTACGTTGCCTTCGGGTTAACTGGACGAAGGGGTACAAGACAAACAGCTGACACCGTTTTTCGGCGGGCTGCGGTGCAACTTAATGCCGATCCCTGCAGCTGATCATGCGGAAAGAAATGATCGAGCTAATGCTAGCTCAGCAGCTAGCCAGTCGAGTAATCTTCAAACAGGCTAACAACCTTGAAGTTAAATACATCAAACAGGAGCCGATAAAAACCTTCACTCAGAGCTGTTGCTGGGATAGTAAAATGTCGTCTGTGAAAATGACAGATATTCCGCACGATTAAAACATTTGTTAAAACGTCAAAAAAGCGAATGAACCCAGCAAGCTAGGCTAACTTTGAAAACTTCCTGTTTTGGTGCGACGCAACAACAAGTTCCAAATCTTTTCAAATCCACTGACACATCATCGACTAAAGTAGAAAATGTCCTCTACTTTAGCACATTGATGATAATACAATATTATTCACAGCTTTAAGAGCACAACATACTTATTTATTCTAAAAGTCTGCAGTAAATTGATTAAACTTTCTCATCTGCTCCGCTTAGTATGCGTCAAAGGTGCCTTAGCCACGAAATGGAACTTGGCCCAAGATTACAGGCTTCTCTCCACGGCAGTAAACATGTTTGTTAATCTTTAAACAATTAAAAACAACAAATAAACAACACGAGTGTGCAGGAAAACTATTATTTACACGGATTATTTAAAAAAATCTCATAATATACACATGAAATATTATTAATATTAACATATTAAAATGACTTGATTACTAGGAAATGCATTGCCCTTTATCACAATTTTAAGATGAAACTTTATTGATTTGACTGTTGCTGCAGCACAATGGCAGCAGTAAGTACAGATATAAGTATAGAGGGAAAATAAAAAATAAAAAATGTATATAAAAGTAGAATAAAATAGAATAAAAAACAATATTACAAGTTAAAGTGTCAGTGATTTTATGTAAACAGCAGCAGACTGATATATCATATGATTAAGTAATAAAGCTTAATTTATTTATGTTATTATTATTATTATTAGTTATTATTATTAATATAGAGATATATTGGAGTAAAATATAGACTATAAGGCAGGTCGATGCAGTGTAAACATAGTATAGTATAATCTAATGCATCGGGTAACATATTGTATAGTATATTTTATAAAACACTTTTATGTTGTCCTTTTCTCTTTTTGTGTAATTATATTAGTTTATTTCCTGTTTTAATTTAATTATTATTTAATTTTCTCAATATTTCTGGTTGTCATAGTCTTAGTTGTCTCATAATGAAGTGAGGACTTTTAAATATGACTAATAAAGTTCATTTTAAAAGGTATTTTAATCTCTCCAGAGAGGAGTTCCTTCTTTCCTCTTTGTTTTTCTTTCTTATCATGGCACAAACATTTCAATGGGACATTAATAAGATGGCCACAATATCTCTAACAAATAGTTATATAGCCTTTTATGAGATACTGACAGCAAATTAAGTAATTATCTTGATTGAGAACACCATAAAGCAAACTCCTGAAGTCCTGTTTACCCCTTATGGAGACAATTATTTATTTGTAGATATTTATTGTCCCAAATCTTTGGAATAGCACGTTGATTTAACTGTGACTGAGGTGTAGTTTCAATAACCAACCACAAAGGGGCGATAAGTGAACATCTAATAATAATAATCCCCTCTCTCGCTCTTTTTAATTAATGAAGTATTAACAGCTGATAAACGTGCTGAAAAGAGGCACTTTGTACCATTTAATTAACTGTGCACTCTTTCATAAACATAAACTATATTCAAAATGCTGATTGATTGAATTCCACAACACAATTTGAGCCTTAATTAGCAAACACCAAATAGTTTGCACTGAATGAGGATTAAAGTCTGTGTGTGTGTTGGGGTCTATAGGTGATGCTAGTCCAGTCACAGTCTTCAATAGCTGCAAAAATAAGTGATTTTATTCACTTTTACGGACACCAAAGGGGAAAAAATGTCTCTCATTTTTAGTGTTTGGCCTTTATAAGTCACTCTGGTGGAAAAAAACATTCAGTTTGCAGCTACTAGCTCTGACTTCCTGTTGAGGGGTCAAGAAAAAAAAGAGTTTCCCAATGAGGATTTTGTATATAGCACGTTATTATTCACTCAGATGTCATGTTTCTCATGTGCATGCAGGTGAACTTTCCTGCTTCTACCTACAGTGAATAGACTGGATGTCCATGCACTATTTTCCTTACTCTAAAGCACTCTGAGCTCTGACTTGTTGTATGAAAGGTGCTATATTCCAACTACATAATAATACAAATCATTCTCAATACTATAATTTTTATTTGGAAAATCCACAGTTAATCAGCTCTTCCAACAAAAAAAATGAAGGAAAAAGGAACTAAACGGCCTAAAATAAATATTTTTCAGCAATCAGCATCGCAACATAAGCCCACTTTTTGTTGGTTTGTTGCTAAAGTTGAGATAAAACCACATGCATATCAGCTAATTATTAACTAAGTTCATTATTTAGTCATAAATATCTAAGTGTTATATACACATTTTAGACAGAAAGATTTGAAATCATTATGGAAAAAAGTCCTTTCTTAAGTTTCAAAGATCAGATCAGGCTGTGTCACATCCTTTCTTAGACCTCATATCTTATATTAACTAATCCTAATTAGAGCTGTGAACTCTGTTCAGACAGAGAGCCCTTCATGATCTGTGTGACTGCAGAGCCCCATGCCTCCTTGTAGGCCTCTCCACAGCCAAACATGACACGTCAATCAAATTCACGATCCATATGTATATAAATATACCCATTAAATGCATGATTTAAGGCATCATCACATGGTTTGAGTGGTCTTTGGATCTCAATATTTCAGTGTTCATGATGGTCTGCATCCAACAACAGTGATGCAACAAGCTCAATATCATCCTACTTCAGTTAATACAGAACTATGTCAGCTAAATTTCTATGCATTAATAAGATTTTTATCCTAAACGCAGCTCAGATACATGTTTCTATCGTATCAAATAATCTTAAATTTCATCTTAAACTAAGATATAAACAGATTTAATACTTTCTGTAACAAGGCCAGGAGGCTTTAAAAGTTCAGAGACAACAAACACCTCTACATCTGTGAATATACATATAAAACTTGAATGAAATATAAAGCTATTTAAAACAGTTATTGCTATTATTAAGGATTTTTTTTATTCTGGATTGCAGTTTTAAACTTCATCATTTGGTCCAATCAGCTGACTGCAAGAACTTAAAAAAAGTGTGAAGTGAAGCTGAAATATTTGTTGTTTTTAGCACCGTGACCAGTGAACAGTCTAAAAAAAAAAACTCCACTTCTTGTAAAAGTTACAGAGTTTTGGGGGAAAATACCTGCTGTGGAAAATGGACTCATGCCGGCAGTTAATTTTCTCTCTCTCTCCTCTTCCGTGTTGTCTTTTCCTCTCCCTCCTACCCCTTTTCCTGCTTTGTGAGTGTGTGTTTGAGTGTGTGTGTGTGTGTGTTTTTGCTTTTGCTTTTGCGTGACAGTGGCTGAGTGAGGTGAACCAGGATAAAATGTTACAGATGAACACATTTAGACTGCACAGCCATTAACTTCACCGATGTACACACACACACACACACACACACCTATCTCTCACACGTAATTGCTGTGTAGGTGCTATTTGGAGAGCTAGCTGCTAGTTACAGCCAGTTCATTCTTCTCTCATGTGCACGTCTGCCTGAATTATGCATTGGATTGTAAAATGAATGACAACTCGTTTAATTACACACCACCGTCTTACTGCTAATTCTAAGTTACCTACCTTCCTAATGTGGCATTATTCCAGCATTTTAACAGTTGCTTTAGCCACACAAGACAAAAAAAAGCATAAAAATACACAGCCGCTAAGGTGATTAAGAGGAAGCAAACCACACAGGTTGATTAAGATAAATAAGAGCTTTCTGCTGTCGACTGCAATGAATAATCTTGTGATTTTGCAGGGAAATCAAATCTGTTTGTCATTTTCAAGTCTTCCTCGTCGAGGACTTGACCCATAATGCACACAGAAGCGTTCACGTCGTATCAATCAGTGAATAAAAGCACGAAGGCCGTCCCTTTTGTTTCTATTCATGCGAGTGCTGCATGTACATCCCTGCTCAATACTGTACGTCTCCCGGTGTGACAGGACACTCGGGGGACTATAGTCGACTCTGGGTGTGTGTGTGCGTGTGTGTTCGACTCTTTTCACTCTCGGGCAGCTGTGACCCAGAATAAGACACGTTTTCATGCCTGCATATTCCTCCATCAACCTCCTACACCTCTCACACACACACAAACAAATGTACACGCCGACGTACACAAAGGCACACTTGAAGTGAGTGTTTCCTATTAAAAAGGACAAAAAGTAGATTTACGTCTTTCCAAGTCTGCTGTATGAATAAATACTCGTTGTGTGAGCGAGCCAGACGTCTTGTCCTTGTCTTCCATTTGTCTCCCATTCAAGGACAAGGAGCAGGGGGACACAAGGGGCTGAGGGAGGATGAATGGGGGAGGAGGGGCAGGAGAATTTCTTCTCCCGAGAGTAAAAGGAAGTAAAACAGGACACGTGAAAAGGGCTTTTTTTTTGGTTTAGTACTCCTGACTGACTTCCATAGAAACATTACAGAGAGCAATTTAGGTGTGTGGTTTTTACATGTGGTGATGTGAAGTGTTTCACTGCATGTAATTTTACACTGCATTTAACACTTAATTACATTACGCACCAAACCAATTAGAACGAACGAGGAAAACACATCCTCTAAGAGTTTCGACTCGACACAACTCTATTTCTGTGAAAATGTGGAAAAACTGCTGAAATTCTTGTTTGCATTACGAGTTGATGAATTTGATAGAGCTGGTTGTGCTTTGCTGCTGTTTTCACAAAGTTTGAGTCTATGAAACTCGTCACTATGTCGGCCATTTTACATTTTACTGGTTTCAATTCATTTCAGAGATTGTAAAGTTGCTTGAGACAGCTAACACACCACATTTAGGCAGCTTGATTTTTATGTGACAGAGACAAAAATATGTTAAATGCTCTTTATTGGGACGGTATACGTGGAAGCTCCAACACCTGAGGATGCAGAGTTTCTAACTGCAACGAATCAACCTTGGTTTTAATCAATAAATAAAGAGGATTAAGTCAAATTTGTAGCTTCTTGTTAATAATCTGATGTTTGTTTCATGCTATATTTGCTTGGAAGTAAATCAAAAGAAAAACTAAACTGGTAAATGCAACATAAAAGGTATAACTGTGTAGTTTGTGAGCTAACATGCAAAGTAGTCGACAATCACTTTTATCCATCTCTGTAAAGTGGGGATGTCTTCTGTATTTACCTTGCAGGAGCAAACATGCAAAACAAAGATCCAACAAAAAAGTTTAGGAGCTGAGAATGAAAAAACATTGATACAATACTAAAATAAGGCGGAAATGCAGTAAACATTTGTGACCAAGTGAGTCTTTAAAGACAGATATCTTAGAGTTAACCATCCCTGACTCACTATTATTCATTGTGGTGACACTGTGCTTTGCTTTTGGACATTATCTTAAGATTTCTCCCTCTTTCACTCCACCTGTCGTCTTTTGCCACTCTGCACATCCTCGTATCTCCCCCTTTAACTCTCGTCTCCCTTTCATTCAATCCCCCGTCACCTCCCTCCTCCTTCTCCCCTCTCTCTCTCTCCCATCGCCTCTTCCTGTCCTCCTCTCACCACTCTGTAGAGGGTCCAAGTGACATTTGGCTGTCCCCTGCCTCGAGGGGGTCCAGGAGATGCAGACGTTTTTGGCAGGCAGGCACAGGGACGCCTAGGGGTCCTGACGGGGACTCCTGGACCAGGAAGAGAAAAAAAGTACACATCATAAAATGCACCCGCAGTCAGAAACACACATACGCTCTCGGGGTGCACATGCATAAGCAAACAATCGAGCGCAGAGCGAGCGCGGACACACACACGACACGTGTAAGTGTGTGTGCGCACAAACACTCGTGCACCTACCAATCAAACAGATGTAATGAAGACACAGTGGACGGTAAATGTGAGAAGGCGAGGGAAGCTGCCCCCACGGAAAAGTTTGGAAAAACAGGAAATAAACTGGGATTTGAATTTGAATTGCTAAACTATCGAGCTTCAATATGTCTGGCTGGCCTCATTCCCTTCTTCTTTACTGTCACAACTTTACTTATGAGGGCTTTTTATACCGACAGTGAAATCAGATGATGTGATACGAGAATACATTCAGACGATACAACTGAATAAAATGAGACAGACATTTGTGTGTCAAAAATGAATGAAGTCTGCTTTATCTCAAACTATTTTCCCTGGACATAAAGTGAAAGATGGAACTTATGAAAAACACATAAAGTTGCTACATTACCCAGAATGCAAATCAACCGCTGACGGCTCGGTCGGAGATTCAGGTTTGTTATGGTGGTGGCTAACGTCACCTCAAACTGTTAACACACGTCTGGTAACCTCACTTATTTCTCACTTCGCATCCCCAGTTTTTTTTGTTTTTCTCAAACCTCAGCCCTAACAGATGCTGACTCAAATGACATCACTTGAGGCAATTTATTAGATTTACTGCAGCCCCAAAAAGCTTTCGTAAACATTTTTTCCATATGCAGTTGTGCTGCAAAAGACACACTTTGCTGCTGTTTTTATTATTTCACCACAGAAGAGCCTTTAAGTGTTCAATCAGTCTTTCTTTACTGTTGCTTCTGCTGCTGCCACCAAACTAAAACATCACTTCCTGTGCACCAGAGGACTTTAAGGTGCTCACAGACATCCATTATCTAAGTACAGGTTGAGGATTTGCAAAGTAAAGATTAATTTGTCTTAAATGATTACTAATAAATAAACCAGAGAGAGCCCAAACGAGGAGGTGTAAATACGTGTTCAGATGGACGGGTCTGCTGGTGCGACCGTCCTCATCTCCCACCACTCGTGTCCCTCTGAGATCACTCATCTGCCTTTTTTTCTGCCCCCCTCTCCACTCTCCTCTGTCTCCCGGGTCTCTTCAGAGGGATAATACGCTGGTCATCGGGGGAGCGAGGGGAGATGGAGATGCGGGGCTAATTGCGGGGTGCCGGAGCTCGTCGGCGTGGCACTGCCCCGCTGTTTTGGCTCAGCCGTAATTACCTGGTAGCCACAGATGTTTCACGCCATTGTTGTGCACCCAGACAAGAGAGGAAGGGATGGATGGATGGACGGACAGAGAGGTGGGGGGACATAAAGAGGGAGAGACAGAGGCTGGACCCTCCCAGCCGGCTGCAAACTTCTGCACGCACGCAAAGAAAACAGCGACCAGACGCTTTCTCTCTCCATTCATCCGTCCATCTTTTTACCCATTCTTTTATTCATCTCTTTCAATCCATTATCAAACCAACCCTTTTATATTTGCACCTTGAGTGTTGATAGGTGATAATAATTCTTTGTGTGTGTGTGTGCGGGGTGCAGCCTTCCCACTGAGGCAGAACAAAGTAGCGTAATAACTCAGACACTGAGCTGACCCTCTCTGCTGCTCTCAAGTACACTTAATGGATGTGTGTGTGCGTGTGTGTGTGTGTGTGTGTGTAGCATGCATGTGCATCTTTGTGTGTGTCCGTCTGTCTGTTGTATTTGAATATGACTACTTGCAACTATGTGTGTGTGCGTGTGTGTATCCTTATGTGTGAATGTGTCCTGCTCTCCAGAGTGTGTGTGTGTGTGTGCATGTGTGTGTGTGTGTGCAAATAGCTGATCCCCTCCAGGGGTGAATTGTTATGGATGCTGTTCTGTTGAAATTACTGTTATTTGTTTCCTTTAAAACAAGCTAATTGCAGCATAGTGGATTGCTGTGTGTGTGTGTGTGTGTGTATTTGTCACTTTGTTTGCTTCCTTGTTTATTGTTTGTTTGTGTCGCATTGCAGACCCCTCCAATTTCTTTAGCATGGGCACATTTTCACTCCGGCGTCAAAACTCATTCTGCTGCAGCTGTTGGGCAGTAATTTGACTTTTTAGCCATTTTTTTTCTATCAAAGCGAAACTCTACAGCTCAATAAAACAGGAAAGGAAATTATCTGCACATAAATTTTATTATAAAAAAGAAATCTCACCCAGTGAAAAGGATTTATTAACTTTAAAATGGATTCTTATAGAGCAAGAAAAAAGGACTCAAATCACTCTTCACATGTCTCTTCAATTATGCACTCTACTATACTACTATTTACTATGACATTTGCTAATTAGGACTAAACACAAAGCCCATTTGAGGCTGATGGAAACTGTATTTGATCACAAACTCAAATGACCCCAGACCAACATCACTATTCATGAAGCTGTCGCAGCACTTAATTCTTCTCAAGATATTTCTCTTCCATGATGTGGGTGAACTGACACATTAAGACATTTTAAAGGCTGATAAAATCAAAAGTGAGCACAGAAGATGTCCGTTAAAATCCCTTCTTTTACTTTTACTTCCTCCCCTTTCTCATCATGTTCATTTGGCTAACCTGGTGGTTTTATTTAAAGGGTTACTTTAGTTCAGGTCTTGACTATGTTGTGAGTGATTCACATTAGCCACAGTTTCTTTGTCAGTGTCATAAAAAATGTGTGTGTTTAAGGCTGCTGCAATCAAAGGCGTCAAAGTCGCTGACGTTTTCTCAGGCAAGTACTCAAGTACTATGTTATTAGACCTATTACTGATATTAAAGATGGCCACAGTTACAAAATTAAGACTCAAGTTATTAAGAGATGTGATCCTTTAATTTAAACGTACACCATCGTCTCTAAAATTTGGACATCATCGCATGAAATACTAAAGTAATAAATGTCCAAACACTGTCAAATATATGCAGAAACAGAGAGGAAGAAAGAAGGAGGAAGTGAGTGGGTTAAGTGTGTGTGTGTGTGTCTGTGTGTGGTGTTAAGTGGGACATCTCAGACAGACAGGCCATCCTCTCACAGGCACTCTTGTCTGCCAGGCAGGTGAGCCAGTGTCTCTTTATCTGTGTCTCTCTCTCTCACACACACACACACACACACTCTCTGCCAGCTCCTTCACGTCCCCCTGTGCCAGGTACGTCTACGTCCCGTCTTTGTGTGCGAATGAAAGCACGGCAGATCTGACGAGGAAGAAAATACACACACACACACATGCACGTGTTTAGGCATTCTCACGGGTGGGGAGGGAAGAGGAGGAGGAGGAGGAGAGGAGAAGAAGAAGAGGTGGCCTCGCCTTCCCTCTCATCCCTCAATCCAACACTTCTCCTCCTTTCGTTCGGTTCCATTCATTCGTCAGTTCTTTCCGTTTTGTGCTGTTCCATATGCTGCTGCTCTGTCTGTCTGTCTCTGCCTCCGCTCTTCTCCTGTCCTCTCCTTTCTTTGCGCTCCATCCATTTTCTCCCCCATCGCATCGCTCCCTTTCTTTCCCATCCATCCTCTCTTTCTCCTCGCCTCGTTCCAGTTTCCAAGTGCTTGGACGGGAGGGTGCGGGGGGCCTCGCTGCTCCGGTCACTGCTCAGGGAGTACAGCGAGCTAAAGTAGGCCCGGCGCAGAAGAACATCACAAACAAACAGAAAACGGGGCCCTTTCTCTTGCTCCAATTTCAATTGTGTCTTGTTTGCTACCTGCATATGTCTCTACCTCCTCCAGATCCCAGAGCTTATCTGTGCACGCAGCCTAGAAAGCTTTATGAGAACTGGTCTGACATCATACGTATCCAAACACCAAGCGCTCAGAGATAAGCCTCGCCGCTTCCTATCTCAATCAGTTACTCAGCACTCCAGGCCAAGCAAAGTTCAGCACAACAGAACTGCACTGAAGTTCAAACCGGCAGGAGAGGAACATCTATTATTGTCGAGAAGTAGAAAAGTGGACTTGAGGATAACAATTATGCAAGATCTGTAATACACATGTAAAGGTCTACATGTGGCGTGAGTTTTAGATGACTTTCAACATGAGAGCTGACAAAATATCCACACTGATTCTGCACTTTCATGTTATTTTTTCTCTTTATTTCATCCAGTCCTGATGTTAGATTACTGGGATAATACAACGCTATGACTTTTGTCTCCTCTCCCCTCTCCTCTGTTTGCACCAAATGATATTCAGGGATGCAGATTATTTTGGCGAGAGAAACTTCTTAATGAATAACGTTTGATAATAGCCAAACTCGAACATAACCTGAGCCTAAAGTGTCGGACAAAGTGGCAAAACATGGAGTTGTTGATCACTCGAGGTCAGTAGACATAAGCTCGAATATCGATGCTCCTTTTTCACCTTAATTTATTCATTTCTAAAACTCTAAGTTGAATCTGAATGGAGCTCTATTCAAAGGGCAGGCACACCCTCATTATTGGGAGTATGACAGAAGGTCCAAAACTCATGTTAACTACGTCACCAACTCAAGTTTTACATGTTTGATTGATAAAAAAGATGAAAGACGGTCAATCAGAATAACAAGCAGAGCCACACAAAAGAAGTAAAATCATCATTTCTCATCTTCATCTGCTAATATCCACCATCAACATCCTCTCTCTCTTTGTGTCTGTCATCATCATCCTCCTTCTGTTCCTCCTCCTCATCCTTCATCATTGCATATTGATTTTGTCGTGGCTCTCCAGGCGCGCGGCTGACCTTTCGTATGAGGTGCTTGTTCTTCAAGACTTCAAGAGGTGAGAATGATTGATGTCTAATCTTTGATATCCTCTGAAGATGTGTGTGTTGCGCTAGTGTGTGCAGTGTGTGTGTGTGTTTACGCATGGGTGTGTGGATTTTAGTTGCTTAGGACCTCCTATCGTTAAGGAACCAAAGGTCCTCAGGGTATTAGAGCAGGAGATCGGGGAGTCAGCTCACACACACACATGCACACATTTGCGCGCATTGCGGTGTCTCAGCGACCTCTCGGTGAGTTCAGTGGCAAGGCGTGGTGGGAGTAGTCGTTTGAACCCGCAGATCTTAAAGATCACACTCACACCGACAACCACACACAGAGATTAATGCTAAAATAAGGAAACAGTCGAACCTTTTTTTACTGGTGGGGGTTGGACTGGTGAAAGGAGTGAAGGGGGGCAGAAAGAGAAACCTGTAGGAAGTGACTTAGTCTGAGTTTGTATAAAAATGGCTGAAAAATGAGGATAAGAAAAGTCGTTCTTTCAACTTTATAGTTGTAATCTTTGCTGTCTAAATGTGTTTTAGCAAGCTGCAGCCATGAGCTCGACTCTTCTATTCAGCTGTATTTTTAATTATTAGTGTAGTTATAAATGTAAGTGGGTTTGTAATTGAAGTTTTCTTACATTAAGAGCAAAGTTCCTGCTTCACTTCTGCTCTCGATATGTGTGACTATTTAGTCTGATGCTCACTGGTGGCTATTTCTGGTTGGTGAAACAGTCAAACAATCAGAGTTTTGCATGCAGGATTAAGAAAAGGAACATCCTCTCTCCTAGTGCCATAGATGATGAGCTATATGCATGGAAAAAACACAAAAACGGACACTAAAATGGTGCAGATGAGATGCATGCAGCTGTTAATCGACTTCAAGATATAAATTTCTTTTAGTTAACCCCTGCTAGCACATAGTACTGCAACTTTCATGGAATCACTGTTGAGGTTTCAAGAGATAGTCAGAATTAAAAGTAACATTAAACGTATTATAATACTGTTTCATCACAGTGAGAAATATAAAAACAGTCGTGTGAGATTAATTAAGATGGCATGAGGACAGAGGAGGCAGAGAAGCAAAGGAAGTACTCACGAGTGAGAGAATAACAGAGTTATGTAAAAGAGGTGAAGACAGATGATGGGGAGGGGGGGTGAGCAAGAGGGGAGAGATGAAGGAAAAGAGAGGAGTCTTTAATGTGCGTGGGTCTTGTAAGGTCAGACGGGGGCTGGGGAGGGGGGGAAAGGTTACAGGAAAGGTTACCATTATTTATTTAATCACTGATCCATCAGACGCAGCACGCACGCACACACACACACACACAAACATAAATTCTCTCTCACATACACACTTATTATCTCCCACTCACCTTTTTTTTTTTTTCCACACACGTGCGTAACAGCTTAATCTTCTGTCAGATAAAAAGAAAAAAGAGACAGAAAAAAAGAGTCTTAGCTTCTCATACAGAGATTAGATTTTTATCTACAGTACGATACCGGAAATATAACCTGACAAATAACTTATAATTTACTTAATAAAACACACTGCAGGTTCAACGTTTTGGTTTTTATTTTGTTCCCATCAGATTGTCTTTCCATCTCGCACCATCGTTGGGTCAAAATTTCAATTTCGCCTTTAATTTATGATCAAATATCTGCAAAACTAAAGACATTCCCATCGACGTCAGCTGTGTTTTATGACGCTGATGTTAGCATCTGCAGGCTCTTAGCATTGTTAAAACAGAAAGATGCAACTCAGTGATTTCTTATCGCAATCATCTAGAAATATCATATTTTTCCACTGCATGCAAACTGCAAAAAGAAGCGGGGTTTGTGGGTCAAATGTCAGCAGCGTGGATACACAGATCACTACAGCCCTGAGTGTGACTGAACTACGACCCTGAAAACTGACTACAGACCTCAACATCTTTGTGACAGCATGTACAAACACTGCAGAACATACTGTACATATATCAGAGTTGTCATTTGGAAAGGACATGGTCAAAGAGTTGTAATACTACTAGTATAATAGAATCACAATATCAGCTTGATTCTTTGCATTTTTCTCTGCCAGCCTGTTCATTCATTATATTTATATTTCATAGTAGATGTACCCAGGAACATAGGATAAACTTCTTTATATGGTATTTTTCATCATACTAATTAATAATATATTCACTTTTTTGTCATCAGATTTATGTGTGTACAGTATTTGCTGTGATTTATGGGGATTATGGGAATTGTCGGCACAATTGGATTTTGTTTTTGACCAATCTTTGTTTCTGGCGAATGAAAAATGACAAAACCGTTATTGTTTCCTTTGCAGCCAATGATACGTTTTAGGCGCTTTTGTTGTCAACAAACTGACATATTGAGGACATTTGGGAAATCCAATTACAAACATTGTCTCTACTGCATTCATCCAAATTAATACAGATGCCAATTAATTTTTTTTCTGCAAAGTAGTTGCATTAATGTTCTTTTAGATGCCTAACTAAGCTTTACTGAACTTAATGAACTTAGTTGGACGACCGCAGAAACTGCCGGTAACTACGACTGTTACCACGACTGCATTTTGTGTATTTTCCAAGGTATTTTTGGCCCAAGTCCCTGTTGGATGTCCAACCCAACCTGATACTGACATGAGCGCTGGGTTTCCTGGAACGTGTAAAGAGGCACAGGAAGACTAAAGAGAATAGGAGAGTGGTGCATCGCCTGTGCATGCAAAGGAACGCTCATGAAATATGGACGACTTTGGAATAGTCAATGTAATTACTGTTAGCGTTGAAACAAAACGTCGGCCCCCGCTGTCATATCGCTTGTTTTGCCCACACACACACACACATCTTGTTCGGAAGAGACAGAGGGTCGGGTGGATGGATAGAAAGGATGATGGGAGGATGAAAGTGCCACGCTCGTTTTTTTCTGCCTTTTGTGGCGGAGAATGCCCCGAAGCAAGATTTAACAGAGGGAAGAGAGACAGAGAGAGGAAGTGAAGGATGAAAAAAAAAAAAGGGAGGTGTCTCTGTGACAACGCCAACCATCACCTCCCCTCCCTGCATGTCTCGCTCTCTCTGCTCCACTCTCAGTTGCCTTGCTTGAGGCCTCGGTAGCCCTTTGCGGGGTGCGACCTTGGTGATCACTGAGCTGATGTGAACATGCAAGAAACGGGCCATATGGGTGAGGCAGAGCGAGAAATGGGTGTAGAGATTCAAGGAGAGAGCCATCTAATCCTTGATATGTCTCTGTGCCTTTTCCACCCCTCCTCTCGCTCACACACACGCCGTCTGGGCTGCATATGTGCTCCTTCACCCCGATCTCTTGGCCTGGGCCGGGGCCAGTGCCCCTGCCACCTTACCCAGGGCAAGGGCTGCATATGTTGGGAAGGTGGGTACTACAGAGGGGGGGAGATGGTCTGGGTGGGCAGCAGATGGCTGAGCCCTAAGGCCTCTGCTGGTGTGGCCGGTGGTGAGTGTGTATGCATGTGGTGGGGGGTGGGAGGTAGGTGTGTGTGTATATGTGCGTCCGAGGTGTGTGTGTGTACGTGTGTAGGTGGAAGGAGGTGTCCGTCTGTGTGTGTATGTGTGTGTGTGTGTGTGTGTGTGCAGGTTTTCTGCTTGGAAGGATGGATGGAGGGGCACCAGTGCAGAAGAACTTCTTCTGGTCACGGTGAGAGAAAAGAGGAAGAGGAAAGAGAGAGAAGGAAAGGAGAAAGTGTGGATAAATCCAACATAACTGAACAAGCGAGAGGGGCTACCTGTGTTGACCTGGGTGAATTTTATTCTGAAAATCATCACCCTCATTAATTCCTTACACATGCTGTGAGCTGCAGCATGAGAACACTTTGGTTTGGTAGATTTTTAGCCAGCACCAGCAGATCAAGTCAATTTGACGATAGACATTTTGATCTTTTTTAACCGTCACTCTGAAATATTTTTGCAAGGGATTGACAGATTATTTAACTTTGTTTTATCACAAGTTCCTGTCTTTCTTAACACTGCGGGTCTTAAAAAAAATTTGATGCGTTTTGGTAGTTCAATGTGCGAGTCTGATAAATGATCTACCTACTGGAGGGGTGGTATGTGAATCCAGATCCATGCTATCCATGTTACAAACCTGCAGACGTCAGTCTTGGTTGACAGCAACGCTTGTGATTACTGGCAGTGATTTCACCATTCAAACAATCATACATGTCGTATGTAGAGGCGTGTATTGACCAACAGGCAATCAGTCAGTCGTTTACAGTGCTGCCAAACAAACTGTGGGTTAAAAGGATTCATCGTGTCATGGTTTAAGTATGAACACTAATAGACTTGTGATTTAACATGGTCTGCAACATAACACGAAATGTAGGCATCCACAGTTTTCTGTTTTCTGCAACATGTCTCATTTCTGCATGTTTTGCTCCTTCAGTGTACAATTTGAGAACAACACTTTGAATACTGTGTGGGAACGGAGGACTGCACCGGTAATTATGAAAACTACTTCATTGAAAAGGTGATTTTAAATGCAAATATATTCAGTAGCCATTGCTGAAAATGTCACGTCGTAAATAACAGTATTAAAATAAAAATGGGGTTTGATATAATGAAAATTGTAAAGATTTCAACTTTAAGTCTTAGTTTTAGTTGCATGAAGGTAGAAATATCTCATCTGTAGGAGAAGATTAGAAAACACTCAATAACAGATAAAAAAACGTGGGAATTTATTAAAAACAGAATTAATGAGGCTGCTCCTTTTAGAAACAATCATCTCTGAAATGAGAAGACATCCTCATCAAAGGTTGCTTCCATTTTCTAAATCATCATCATCAATTATTGATTTGTGTTTTGTTTTCCGTGTCTTATTTTATAAAGCAGCAGGATGATGTTAGGGTGGATGATGTGGGTGAGAAACGTCCTTGATATCCTTGTGTGTGTGTGTTTGAGGAACATTTGCATTCAGTCACGCAAGCACATAGACGCACTGTCCGAGTGCATGTGTGTGTTGGACGTGTGTGTGTGTGTATGGCCTCTAGCATCCCGTCTCCTCTCTGCCCTCCAAGGAGGCGAGAGAAAAGCGTTCACACCGCCCTTCCTCACACGTGGGAAGGAGACGGGGGGGAGAGAAAAGAAAAGACGAGAGGGAGGCAGAAGATATCAGTTTTGTCCTTGATCTCTCCCACAATCCCCCTCTTCTGCTCCATTACAGACGAGGGAAAGTGTCCCGAAGACGCTCACAGGTATGACACAGCTGCCACGCTCTGAATCTCACACACACACACACACACACACACACACCTTGCAGGTATGGGCCAGTTGCCATGCTCTAGATAATTGGCTGTTGAGGGTGCAGCTTGTTAGCCAGCCACAGCTGACATGCCAGACACACACACACACACACACACACACTAGTTGAAAGAGCCAAGTACCAAACACAGAGCAACCAAGGATGCAGTGATGACTCAATCTTCTTTCTTCAAGCTCTTTATTTCTCTATATTTTTGTCTTTCCTCTTTTTTATCCCTCTCTCTGAATCTTCTCGTCCCTCTCTCACATTTTTTCGTCTCTCTTTATCACTTCCATGTCTCTCTCAGACAGATGGGTCGGCCTGCTGCTCCTGATGTTTCTATTAAAACGACATTACCGACCATAAAAACTTGCATTGGATTGTCCAGCAGCCCATTCATAACCATTTAGCCCGCACCTGTTTGGCGGCGAGGTTGCGCGCTAACGTTTGTGTGCGAGACTCGTCGGAAGGAGGCGACTGCGCGCGACGTACTGAACTCCATCGCCCACGTGTCCGCACACACAAGCACACACAAACACACACTCATAAACACACACTCATGCACACACCCCACAGACTCCCAGAAGGTCATCCCCTCGGAGAATGTCTGTTTGAAGTAAAGACCTCTGTCGCGAGCTGCTGGAGGCCTGATTCACTGTCAGGTGTGTTTGTCTGTGTGTGGATTTTTACATAGCTCTGCATATGAGCGGTGTGTGTGCGTGTGTGTTTCCACATTATGAATATTTGAATGCTTGATTACCTATGTTTTCTTTTTCTGCGTGTAAAAATGGACATTCGTGTATGTACGCACGCTTTTGTGTGTAATCACTTTATGTACTTTATGTGACTTTTTTTTTCCAGATGTCTGCTCATGCAAGTGTGTGTGCATGTGTGTGTGTAAATTAAGCACCACAGGCTGTGGTTGTCCATGCCTCCTGGTAATGGATACTAATGGCCCTGGGCAGGCCTCCATTGAGCAGGGGGATAGATTTGTCTGTTTGACCCCATCCTGCTGCCCTCGCCCAGGGAGGGGAGGGCCGGAGGGGTGGGAGGCCCTGTGGGGGTCTGGGTCACCATCAGCATGCATAACACTCAACATAAACACACACTGTCAGCAAGTGACAGTGAAGGCATGCAGGCACACATCACACACACCACAAGTTTACGAAAGCTTCTGACATGATCAGAGAGGCCGAGCAGCAGCGTTATGATTTTTTTTTTTTTTAGAAGACCAGTCCTTCACATATAAAGTGTTTTTTAATGCACTCTGCTGCGTATTCAAAGAAAAAGAATTAAACTACTTTTCCAAACCATCCTTTTCTAAAAAACACTCCTTAAAAAAAGAAACTCAGCTCGTTGGATCTTTATCATTCTATCGATAAAACAGTGAGCGACACAGGTGCAGATGCGTGGTGTACATACACATGATGTTATTGTACGTATCTCTGAGGACTCTATTTTAAAGTGGCCACTTCTTGTATTTATTTATTTATTTTTTCATAGCATGCCTCTTAAAAACCAGAGCGAACAGAATAAAGGGCTTCCTCGGAGCTAAATGCGTAAATAGAACTTCATGTGTAGAAAAAAATGCATCTCAAGGACTGGAAACGTTTTTCAGGTCAAGAAGGTGTTTGCGGTGCTTTTGTGGGTTTGATGTCTCCAGATTAAGCAAAACATAGTTGATTAGTTAAAAGAAAATGTGACTCATGAAGGTTTGATTGCAGCTTTTTGAGAATTTACTTGGATTTGTTGCAGCTAAAGCTTAAATATATGTGAGGATGTAAAGTGAAGGAATCCTGTGAAAAAAGAAGATGTGGACTTGTTGGAAAGGCTTTTAAGATCCATAGTGCACTTGTCTTGTCAGCTTTCTGCAAAAAAAAAACTGACATTTGGTTTTCTGTGCCTGTAAAGGTTTTGTAGAGCAACCGACCTCCAAGCTAAGAGTGGCTAAATTTGTTCTTCCTTTTTCTCCTTCTATCTCCAAGTAGGTGAATGTCAAAAGGAGGGGAGCGGTTCAGGTAAACAGGGCTCTCAGGGGAGAGGTGACCTTTGGGTTCGCAGTCAGGGGGACAAAACGGGGAGGGAGAGGGAAAGGGAGGGAGGCAGAGTGGAGGGAGCAAGGTTGAGTGCAGGGAAAGTAGAGGAATGGAAAAGCACAAAACAAGGAGGGGAAGAAAGGATGAGAGAAAAAGATGGGTGAGATAAAAATGGGATTATAGCAAACTTTGGAAAGTATTTGAAATACGCTTGAAATATTCAGAATTTCTAGAATCTGAAAAATTATGAAGCCTTAAATGACGATGACGAACACATGCTTCTCACTTTACAGGTGGGATGAGTTTAATAAAAAGCACTTTTGTTGAACAAAAACTCATCAGATTTCTTTAAATGTCTCAACCAGGAGTTTATTTTTGGTTTGGGCTCGGATCCACGCCCAACACGTGAGGTGAGCCAGATTGTTTTAAAGGACGCTTTGAACGACAGCGTTGCCAACTAAGGCAAGGAAGAAGAGACTGCTATCAACCAAACAGGGATAAATGATTTAAAATACTGAGATAAAGGTGGCTTTGCAAACATTTGTTAGGCCTCAAGGATACACACACAGTATGCTGGTGAATGTAAGAAACCTCCACAGAGCACCTTTAAACTTGGGATTTTTTGTTTTCTCATTGATTTTGGATCAGTTTTGAGGCAGCCTTGTGTCTCTACATGCTAAAGCTAAATCGTAAAGTCTAGCTCGAATCTTCTTTAGCCGCAACCACAGAGATTTTTCAGAAAAGCATTTAAAACATGGCAACTCATCTCATGGTCACAAAAAACATAACAGACTGTTGTGCTCCTTTGATGAGCGACACTGAGATAAAACTTTTAAAATGGAAAGAAAAGACAGGAGATAAAATACGACTATTTATCCAAATTTGTCATCGATATTTTAACTGAAAGCCAAAAGCTGAAGGATTTTCTTGCTGTATTTTCTTTTTATTTTACCTAACAAATTCTTCAAGATAAGATAAGATAAATTTGGCGCATCGCTTGTGCCATCTGCCCACAGCAGGGAAGTGTGTGTGTCTTAACTCATCAGTATGGCTCTACTCAGATCGATGACTCCTCTCCACAGGTGACTGCCACCGCTCGTGAGGCCGGCTCTCCTCGCGTTACGGGAGGCGACGTTGAGAGGGGAACGGAAAGTGACAGGTTCTCCCTCTCCGAGCTCGCCGCCCTTCCAGCTCTCCATCCCCCGTCTTCGTCTCCTCCCTAGCGTCTGAACTTTTTCTACCTTCCTGTCCTCCCTCACTTCTTTCCTCTGCCTCTCTTCCCCTCTGTCTCCCAGCGTGGCGGGCAGACATCAGTAGCCCTAGGGAAGTGCTTCGCTGTGGGAAGGAGCCTTGGCTTTAAGTGGCTCTAAGTGGCTCTCGCTGTTTGTCTCTTTAGTTGTTTATTTTCTCCTTCGCTCGCCCCGGGCAGGGAGGAGAGAGGGACACTTAGCGTTGGGGAAAAACACAGCGTGGCCAGGCAGGGAGGTTTAATACCGCTTAGCAGCCTGCAGAGTTTACATGTGAGGGAGGCACTGAGAGACAAAGTGCAAGTGTGTGTAAGTTTATTGTTGCGGTCTTTGTGTGTCCGCGTGTGTGTGTCATTTTATCATTAGAAATGTTATAAAGATGTCAGAGGGCGTGCGTGTGCGCATTTTACCATGCCGTTGTAATTACAGCATGTGTGCAGGTGTGTGTGTTTGTATTGACAGAGCTGAAAGGTCCAGGTATGACCTTCTAAGATGACATTATTTGCCATTGATTTGCCTCTGTTTCATATTTTGTCTCACTGGGACTACTGTACCAACAATTGCCCTCTATTGTTCTGTTTTTAAAGACAAACAGCTACTTAACCATTCCCTCATGAAAAAAGGTGAATGCTGAAAAATCAGGCTTGAAAATTTTAACCTGACCCACACAAAAGAGTTTTTTGTTCAAACTATCAAACCCCAAAATACCAACAACTTCTTTTTAAGAGCTCAAACCAAACATAAGGCCAAAATGTTAAATAATTTCTGTGCATTTACCATTGACAATACGATTCATCATTGCTTTAGGTGAGCAGCTGGGGTCACAGATGAGCATGATGTTGTCTTGTTGGAAGTCACAGAAGAACTAAAGCCCTTTCTACGGTTGCAAGTTTGGTTGTATGACCAAAAACATACCATGTGGTGAATACAGCACTACATCCTTTAAATTAGCATTTAAATACTTTGAACGATAGACTTTGGCTGACCTGAGGAATTATTGTCTCATTTTCTAGGGAACTTTGTATTATTAATATTAGAAAATATCAGAACTTTTCCAGTTGTAATTATGACTTGGATTGTCAGAGTAACTCAAAAATGTTGATTGTTATTTACAGGAGCTCAACTGAAATTCATAAATAGTGTTCTTTATGTCAACGAGCTGTGCAGACTCTTCTTTCTTTATGATTATAGACAGACATGGTCACTTGGAGATGAATCCTTCGGGCTTCTGAAGGATCTAAATTAGATTCTGTGGTTAGAAGCTAAATGGTTGTCCTTTTAAAACAGCAATAAAAAACGTTTTTCTACACTTTGGGCCTGTGCAACAAGCCGTAAACACGACATTGACATATTACCAATTTATAAAGTGGCTGGGCAAACAGTCAAACATCCAGCTTGCATTAATCTGGAGATTGGTTAGGTCTGATACTCAGTATATTTTAGCTGTTCTCTATCATCTCTTGCTGGAAAAATGTGGTTCTTTGGCAGCTAACTGCACCACTTTGTTCACTGGTTAGTTGCCGACAATGCCCATCTGCCCTTTGGTGCTGAGCAGGTAGAGCACAGTGGGTTTATCTGAGCTTTTTTCACTGACTTTTTCTGCCTGCTGTGGCCGGAAATAAAGTTTATAGAGCGGCGAGTCGGAGCCAAAAACCAAAACAATGAGCTCAAAGATGCACCCAGCCTCCGTCTCCCCTGGATCTGTCCGTGGTGCTGATTTCCCACAGACACGACGGAGGATTTGTCATTTACCCTGACACACCCCCGAAGCTTTCTCTATAAACTAACCAGCACCAGAGAAGGAATGTGCTCTAAATAACCAGGACATTTGATGAAATTATCACAAATCAAAACTTTGGATGGAAGTAAAGAGGAGTAAACCCTCCACATGAATCTACTCCGAGGCCTCTCCGTGAGTTTCAGCAGGAACTTCTGCCTGTTTGTTGGCACGAGTATGTGTTGTTCAAAGATTAAGGCAAATAGGGGTTTAATTTCTCAAAGTGGTACGCAAGCATGAGCTGTGAATTCATGCGAAATGCCAGCGAGCATGTGTTTGTAAATGTGTGTGTGTGTGTGTTTCCAAGAACCTAAGCGAGTGCATCTTAGTGTGTAATGCGCGCAAGGCTGGGCAGATGTACGGAGAGAAAATTAGCGCTCTCTTAAATACTCACCTCACACATATCAACACACACACACACACCTCGCAAATGAACACTTCCACATCGTAATGAGGATTACCTGCATGGCCTCACACTGCACTTCCTGCCCCCTTGCAAACACACACACACTTGTTCAGTCGCTCATCTGTCCTTGTTCCATCCTCCCCCATCACTCTTTCTTGTTCCCATCCTTGTTTTCTCTCTCTCTCTCTCTCTCTCTCTCTCTCTCTGTCACACACACACACACACCCCTCCAGTGTCCTGACTGTCTCAACTTGAGCAGCAAATGAACACAATTAGCCACGGCTCCACAAACACACACTGGGGTATTGTTTTGCTCGCACTCACTCAGACCTTAATCTGGTGCTCCAGAGGGACCTTGTGTGTGTGTGTGTTGTGTATGTGGGCGTGTGTGTGTGTGAAGGCAGTCGAGGGGAAGCGTTGCAGAGCCCAGCTGACAGAAGGGGCTTCCAGGCCTTTTTCCCCTCAGAGGTTTCCACGACGATGTTCAGCTCCTCGCGCCTTAGTCCTTGCTTTGCTCGCCTCAGTACCCCACACACACACACACATATACACACATACTCTTTGAGCAATGGCCCATTCGGCTTGAATGCATTTCAAACACGCACACACACACACAGCCACAGCCTTCGGTCAGAGCCAGATGTTAAGGGGTGAACAAAGGCATTGAGTCACAAGTTACTGTTCTCAACAGCAGGTTGAGCCTCAGGTCATTATTAGCACACACACACACACTCCTTCACACACACACACACACACTGAGCA
Organism: Scortum barcoo; assembly: GCA_023238725.1. Taxonomy (NCBI): domain Eukaryota; kingdom Metazoa; phylum Chordata; class Actinopteri; order Centrarchiformes; family Terapontidae; genus Scortum; species Scortum barcoo. The sequence continues at coordinate 11,342,977 of CM041541.1, read as the reverse complement.
GTGGACCTACTCACTACACGCTGCACATCCACTGACTGCGCTTGTCGTTTCTTCCCCTTGAGCGAGTGCGTGTGCCGCCTGCCTAATTAGACAGCAGGTATCTGCCTGACAAGATTTCTTGCAAGAGCACCTACACAAGTGGGCGCCTAATGACTGCACTTTAAGATGCCTCCGAGGCCTCTCCAGAGGAGGTGGGTGCCTTCACAGCCAGCGCTCGACTCTGGGTGGCTCGAGGCCAGTCGCCGCAGTCACGCCGGAAGCCTGTGACGTGCAACGTTTAGCATGGATGCTAAACAACGAAAGCGCGACCCCAGCTCTCCTCCTGGGCTGAGTTTGAGATGCAGATGACGCTTCTGGTGCCAAATAAAGTTGAAAATTTCATGACAGTGTTTCTCATCTCATCTTTCTGATCTGTGAAAACACACTGTGATGATATAATGTGAGCAGCAGCTTAACAAAAGAATTACCACCGCTGCAAAACGTCCAACCACCCCTGGCCTTCTTTGAAAAAAAAAAAAATTCCCCAATAACAAAAAATAAAATAAGTTATAAGGTTTGTTATACATTTCCTAAAAGTTTGGGTTGGTTTGAACACGATAATGATAATTTCATATGTATATTTGGAGAAACGTTCAATATTATGATACATAAGCGAATATTATATCCTTACTAATACTGATATCAAAGATATCACTCACTCGTGCAGATTCAGGTGGATCTGAGTGTAAACTCCACACCAACAAAGTACAGGTGGTAAAAGATGTCAATAAAGAGGGAGAGCAGACAGAAAAAGAGCAATGTGATAAAAAAAAAAGAAGAAGAGTCAGTGAGAATGAGGAGAGCAGGGCTGAGAAGGGAGTTTACTTTATCAAATAGTCATTGTGAAGGAATTTTAGAGAAACAATAAATTTATGAAGGAATGAAGACCTGCTTTGTCGACTTGAAAAAATGTGGTTTACAGTCATTCATGTACACTGTTGCTGCTGAATCCTGCACAGAAATTCAGCTCTGGGAAAAAAGATCCACTGAGGAAAAGTAAAAATTTGTTGACTGCATGCCTCCTAAAGTTTCTGACAATTTCAGGATTTTAGTCTTTATGATGCATCTGCCTGAAAAATTGATTATAACAAAGTCAAATTATGTGACAAATGCGAGCGTTCCAGTTCAGATGAAGAGCTTTTTTTTATCATGGGGTCTTTTTCTGTTCTCCTGTGAGTGACAATGAGAGGAGCTGAGTCCTGTGAAGCACCACAGTGGCATTTGGAGTGGACACACACACACACACAAACATATACACACACACGCACTTTACAACGATGTCATTACCATCGCTGCATCGAGCCAGAACTCAATCTCAAAGTGCACCAGATGTGCTTGCTCGTGCAATTATTCCAGCAAAGACATTGGCTCAGATGTATTTATATTTGCGTGTGTGTGTGTATGTGTGTGTGTGTGCAATGTCTTACATCTGATCTTATTAGAGCTGTAAATGTCTTCCATTTGAGCTGCTGGCTGACCTTCTAGCTCTCAGTTTTTCATGTTTAGCCTTTCCCAGTGTTCTCACCTTTCTTGCCAAGTTAACTGTTCTCTTTCTGCATCGTTTTCTCTCCTCTCGCCTCTTTTCCTAACTGTCGCAATGCTCACCGCTGTTTCTTTCCTGACATTATTATCGCCTTTTTTTGTTGACTGACATCAGGATGTATGTATAAAAAAAGAGGAAAACTTAGTTAAATTAAACTTAAAGAGATAAACGTGTAAAGGAAAAGGAAAGGAATTTGAATAGTGATAAAAAAAAGTAACCAAATAATTAGTCAAATATATATATATATTATATGATTAGTACTAGATGTAAATGTATACATAAATATGTGTATATGTGCACACTTGTTTTTTTATTATGATGTTTTCAAGTCTGTATATTGACAAAAATGCAAAAAAAATGCAATAAAAAATGCAATTAAAAATGCAAAAAAAAGAATGGAAACATGAGGTAGAAATGTAGAAATACACATTTACTGTGTGACTGAGTCCATCTCCAATGGATTCAGCCACACACACACACATACACACAGAGGCTGAACCTTTTGGTGAACGTGTCCGTCAGCCGTGTCACCTCCCCGCTCCCTTTACTTCACATGACAGTAGTGCCAGCTTTGTTTTGGTAAATTGCTGCGGAGTCATTTGCATATGTCTGTTCTGTGCTTACAAGTTCACGTTGTTTTTTTAATCGGGGAAATATGCTAATGCCTTTGTGTGAGGGGAACACGTGTGGGACCGCGCTCGTGCATTACTCCAGTGTGCATGCATTATGCGTGTGTGTGTGTGGTGTGTGTGTGCCATGTGGCGGGCCTTGTAATGATAGCACAAGGTGAGGGCGACAGAGGTGAGAGCACGAGTCGCATTAATACTCTCTGCAACTATTACGCCCATTTGCATTCGTCCATATGCTGCTGCAGAGCCGAAGAGCTGCCCTGAGATCAGATTTTCTGCCTTCACAGACCAAATAATGTATAGTTGAGCTGTTTTTTTTTAAGGTGGTTAGCGAGGATTGTAAAACACAAAATTTTGACCTGGCCATGTGATTAGCTGTGAGAAATTTCCCAGAGTGCCCCTGGGCATCGGTGTGGGGAGGGGAGCTGACCCCTCATCAGCACCCACATGACCTCTGTGTTAACTGGAGATTACAGTGTATTAGTCAGGGTAAACAACAATTTTCCTGCCGGCTGTCACCATTACTGATTTTTTTTTTTTTTTTAGAAAAAAAACAAAGAGGGGGGATGAATTTTTATCAGTAGGGACACCACTGAGGAAGACAATGACAAGGAGAGGAAGGGGCTTATGGGATATCTGATGATAATAGGATCTGATGTCATGACATTTCACTGTACACACAGTACAGTATGAAGGTGGGATCATGGAGCCTTTGAAAACGTGTAATCAGCTTTGTTTCCACTGGTAACAAAGTCCTTTTGGTATCTATCTTACATAACTGACCAATAAAGTTCAGGAGCAGCTAATACATCCTCTGAGATCTCATTTTAATGCTGCTGTGAGGTGAAAACATCGATCTATAAGCTGCCAATGTTTCGACCAACTCCTATCTTCTCTCCCGTTTCCTGATCACCTCGTTCACTTTTCCTGCGTTTAATTTACTCACACACTTAAACACACAGGCTGATTACAACACTCCCATACGCCCACATACAAAATAAACAGACCTGATTTGTATCCTGTATCTTTTTTGTTATGTCTTATTTGTTTTGCAGCGTCACACTGGACATACATCGAACTCTACCTCAAGCTAAGTGCTAAGAAAAGCAGCTTTATTTTGGCTTGATAATGCGTTTTGAGCAAAAAAAAAACACGACAGAGGAGCCTGTGATTTCCACACAAAAGTGACAATATAATAAATACGACCTTGAACACATCCCTTTAATACTTTGTTTTTATTTCTAAATATGTTTTTACTCTGTATATCTCATAAATAAATGCTCAAGTATTTCCTTACTTATCCTCTCCCATCCTCTATTCCTCTCTCTTTCACTCTCCCCCTCCACTCTCTCTCTCTGTAAAAGTGTCTCCTTTTTCCTCTTCTGTGCTCCTGCCTCCAATTAAATGCGTAGGCGTTTTATCCTATGATGAGTATCTTGGTTGTTCAGTGGGCAGGCTCATTATCTATGCGCCCTGTTAGTAAAAGCCTTAACGATGCCTAACGAGACGTCTAATCAGACTGGTTTTAGCCACAAAGGGCTAATTGCAGCTGTTGCTTCTGTCCTCCGCCGAGGCTGAGAGAGGCAACAGGAAACCTGTTTGGATTGTTGGGTAATTTTAAAAATGCACACACACACAAATACACACAATAAAAACACAAATGCACGGCATTATTGCTTGTTTCAGTGTGATGTGTGTGTGTGTGTGTGTGTGTGCATCTCACAGAGGGGAGCATCTCTGTGGCTACTTGTCATCACAGAGCTGCAGGTTTGACATGACGGATGGATGACATGAAAACGCCTCGAGAGTGCCTCAGGTAGCAACACACACACACACACACACACACACACCTCGGCTCTAAAAGGGTTTAGCATATAAATACCTAACTGGGCAGTAGTACAAGTAAGCACAATGGAGTTGTGAGCGCGTGTGTGTCCGTGCATCGGTGTGTAGGTGTGTGCACGTGCTCAGATCTCTTTGTTGATGTTCTCTGATTCTGTGCCAGCATCACATCCATCTGTCTCCATGACACACGCAAGAAAACACACACACACACAAGCTTGCACAAACACGTACAGGTAATGACTTATTTTGTAAATTTTGTAAAACCAAATTCAATACAGACTATTTTTTTCATTTTTGTTGTGGGAAGCATCCTGATACATCAACTTTCCTCTGCGTTTTAGAGAAATGGTCTAAATTACACAGTTAAAACACACATAAAACTGCATCAGGAGGAAACTCTCGAGCATCATACACACACACACACACAGTTGCAGTTGCAGATTCAAACCAGATGTTTTTCTTCATTCATTGTCAGTGAACGAACCAACCTTTAACACATTGCAGTGGTCTCTGATGCTGTTTTTAATGTTCTGGACGTCTAAATAAATGTATGATTAAAGACCATAGAGTCTGAAAAGGAAGAAGTGTTCAATTAAATGGCAGCAATGCCTTTAAATATAAAGTATGAAAATGTGATATTTTTGATGTTTATATACAGAGTTATACTAAAGATCTCATGGGATAATAATTTATACAGTCTAATCTGATAAAAAATGGACAAATAAAACTATTTTACTTTAATTTGTATAAAAAAAATAATTAAAAAGATGTAAGTAAGTTTCAACATCTCTCTTCCTGATACCTTGGAGCTCTGACACAAGCAATCTGCAGATAGTGTAAGTAATAAAACTTGTCCTAAAAGTTAATAGTGAAATGACGATCGCTGTTCGTACTGATGAAAACATCCAGATGTGTGTTCAGTAAATAACCTGTCTTTATATGTGGATTTGAATGCATTCCTCTGTAGACTAGTTATTCACAGTTAATCGGTTATACATACAGTTTTATTTGTACATTTGTACTAAAATATCCACTTCTTTATACTGAGCGCTGTGTTTGTTAATATAAACAGACATATTTTTTATTGTTTTATCAAAGAAAATGTTGAAATTATGATCATACAATATGCTTATTTGCAGATAAGGAAAAGATTAATACACTACAAATTAGTAGTATTAGTGAATTATAATATTCAATTAAAGCATTTTCAGAATAACATTTTATATTAGCATATTTCAGCAAACACTCTTTTGTACACAGATGACTAATCAGTGTTTACCACAATAAACAAGAATAAATAATAATAATAAATAGATCTTTATCCAGCAGTGATCTTGTGACTCAGGATTTAATAAACAGCATCTTAATCACACGTGTCCCCTGTTGGTGTTTGTCTTTTTTTTACTGAATTTCAGAGCCTGCTGAATTGTTTTGTGCACGTTGCAGTCGCCGTGTTTGACCAGTAGGTGGGGACATGTTCAGCCGTGTCTCCTCCTGCGTCTCCATCCGGCATAACTCCACTTTACAGAATAAAACTTGGGTGGATTTCATTGAAATCACCTCAGACAGCTGGATCTTTATCATGAAAACAAACATCTACATCTGGTGTGAAAAGAAAACTACTGTTAACTTTTAAGTGTTGACATCCTTTCGAGAAATGATTTAATGGACAAAAACGTTGCTGGTCTTGATATTTTTTAGTTAAATTTTTCAAAGAATAGTTAAAAGCGCTCATGTTTTTTACTTATTTTTGCTGAGTGAGTAAAAATGTGGTAATTTCTCTCGTCTTTCAGCTCTCCTGAGGCTCACCTGGAGTGTATTTAATTTGTGAGAGTGCTTATCAGATGGCATCTCTTTCTCTGTGTGTGTGTGTGTGTGTGGACTTCAGTGGGTCCTCTTTTGTTCAGTTCAGTAAGTATGTCTATGTGTGTGTTGACCTGATAATCTGTGTGCTTTATAGAGTGCTGTTCACACATCGGTCTCCACTCTGATCCCAAACCCAAACACAGCCCCCCCCCCACCTACCCGCCTCCTTTATCAACCCACACACACACACACACACACAGTATCCCTACCAAATCACTCTTTTCCTCCATCCCACTTTTTTTTTTTTTGCGTTGACGTGAGACAGTGCTTCATCTGAAAGAACAGAAACTAAATTTACCACCAACAATGAGTCAGAAAAAAAGGATTTTTGATGATACAAGATATTTTTTTTCACTGTCTTTATTCATTTCCATAGCTTGACCCATTTCTCCCTCTCTCTCTCTCTCTGTGTGTCTCTTTTTCCCCCCCAGAGGCCAGTTGTGCTGATCACACACTAAAATCCCACAGCGATCCCAAACTTAAACACAGATTCTTTATCGGAGAACACACTCCCTCATAATCCGCGGATAACTACACCTGTGAGTGTGTGTGTTTGTGCTGTGTTAATTCTCAAACTGAGCTCTTGTGAGTGCAGCGCTTTAATCTGAAGAAGAGCAAAATTAATGGTGAGACACTTTTAGCATTAAAAGTATTGATGCACCGACTCGTTAATAACTGATATCAGTTACAGTTCAAGGTTTTAATGCACTTTTATTCACCTTTTGAATGAATTATAATGTTGATGGTGTCTGACAGAGCATAATTGTGTGTGCTTTCTTTAAACATACCTATATTTTCTGTGATAAAACCTTTAATAGCTTCATAATGTGTAACACCAAAATATAGCGTATACCCATATATTCCTCCTGCTGCTAACATTTGCTTAAGTATAAAGAAAAACATCTTTCTACAACTCTTCTTGCTTTTTTTCTTGATTTTATCACATAATCTCATCATTTTTTTGGCTTAAAGGCATGATGTGAGGGTGCAAAGACTTCACATTTTCACATTTCTTGCCATTAATCGGAAAATGTAATCTCATTTTACCACAGTGACAACAAACTGAGAATAATTTGGTGGATTTCGTTAACGTGTCCGCCTCATCAATACCGAGAATCACCATGAGAAGCCAGTTTATCCTCCTACAAATACAAAATAAGTGAAGATGTGAACTAACAGAAGTAGTTAAACCTGACACGAGTTGATAACGACTTCATTTTCACGGCGTTTGAAAGCATTAGAGCAAACTCTAATCAGGGGATTTTCAAGCCGCACTGATGAGGCAGAGTAGAAATAAACGCAATAATGATGAAATGGTGCGCACCGAGGTTTCCTTGTTGATGTCAGTTACGTCTTTAATTAGTGCATGTGTAATGTAAATACAGTCTGTTTTGATTGCTCCTGTGCCTCCTGTCCCACAGTACAACAGATTTTCTCCCTCATTAGGCAGTCACTCCTTCAAGTGGCTCCGTCCCCCAGGACCTGCCCTGGACGAGCCTGAGTGTGTGTGTGTGTGTGGTAGCCAAAAAAAAAATAATGGAGGGGACATATAGATCCATATGGAAAAGCACCATTTTGAGTTTTCAAAAACAAAAAAATAGCCACAAATTGGAGGGAAATTACAGGGTGATGGTACAAAAAAAGCACAAATTGCTCAACTTTTTTAACAATTTAGCCTCTTTTCTTATCGACACCTTTTATCTACCTCAGAAAATGTCAAAAAGGCATGTAATCACCACCCTTCTTCTGTGCGTCCCAGTCTACTGACCTATTCTCTTCAGTCAAACTTTGAATGCTCCCTTAGCTGCTGTCATTGTTGAACATGTCATTATTTATGTCTCATCATTATTCCTGTGGTCCTGTGTGAATGCCGAGGCACATAAAAGGAGCGGGACTATTTGAATAAGAGCGGCTGACATGTCCCTCAAACGCCGTGAAAAGACGGAGGTTTTTGTTTTCCAAGAGTTGGAGCCTTTTATGTGAACACGAGCGGACCGCGTGGTCGACTGAACTGTCTTCATGGGATCCAGGCGTGCAGGTGTGTGTGTGTGTGTGTGTGTGGGTTTGCCACAACTATTACCAGCCTTTCAAAAAAGAAAAGTTTCTGGAGCAGAATGCAGAAAAAAAGAGTTTCAAGAGGGATAGAAATGACGAGGAGAGGGAGGAAGCCAGCGTGAAAACAAGGGAGGAAAAAGAGGGAGAGATGCCATGTGTGGCACACCTGAGCCCTGAGAAAAGAAGGGAGAGTCGGGGTTGGTGAGGGGGGGTATGAAGATGAGAAGGTGGAGGAGGAGGAGGAGGAGGAAAGAGGGGGATTATGGGAATGAATCAGTTCCACTACACGCTCATTACCACCTATTCATCTGGAAGACATCTCTGCACTGATCCAGTGCTGGCTAACTCAGCGTCCCAGCATGAGTGTGTGTCTGTCTTTGGTGTGTGTGTTAATGTGTGTGTATGTGTTTATATAGGTCCCTCTCCCTCCCCTGTCATTCTTAATAAGATAAATGGCCCCATTATGACCCATATGTATATTCTACTTTCTGCTCTTTGCACGTCCTTTCTCTTCTTCATACATCCTGCATGACTTCCCTTCTGCTGCCCCGCTTTAATCTGAAGGCTGTGACGGCAATTAGACCCCTTTAACATGAGAGGCACAAGTGCTTGCATCTTCTTAGGGATAATGGAAGTTGATGTATTCTTGTTGTATTACAGGGTCTCTAATCAGGCCAGTTTAGGCTTTTTACCATTTAATGCAGCGATGAATATGCTCCTTAAGAACAACAGGGAGGCACACAATGGCAAAAATGTCCAAGTACAACTGAAGGGGGTCGAATGCCAATATGTGGACATGTTTATGTATATAGGAGAAAGTTTTTTTTTTTTTTTAATTTAAGTGCTTACAGTGGTCTTTAAAGTCATCAAACTGAAGGTCCAGTGTGGAGGTGGGAAATGTCAGGAACAGAGGCAGCAAGGAACAGCGAGTCCATTGCTCATGATGGATTTAATGAAAGTTAAAGAGAACATCTTTTTAGAGCAGATGAGATACTGTAGATAATCGTGTATTAAAACCCCTCATTGCTTTATTGCCTGGTCGCACACAGTTTAGGTGCTGCTGGAAACGTATGTCCGAATGTGTATGATTCACAATGCTATTTTATTCATCTTAATCGTCGGACCATATTTTTGTTTAAGTGCAAGTAGAAAGGGAGAAAGAAGAAGAAAAAAACGATGGAGAGAGAAAGAGAGACTGCTGATTATATACAATACACTACAGTAATTAAACTGTGCAAAGTAGAAGTCATAAAGCTTCCAGTACCACGTCGAAATGAGATGCAAATATGCTTGTAAAATATGCAAAACGTGAGCAATAGAGTTCTTGGTCACTTCTGAAATGCTTCCGGCTGTAATGGAGGCTCGACTGAGGTGTTGATACAACCTAAATGCAATGTCCAGTGGACATCCTGTAAAAAAGGACAGTGCAGCACAGCTGATATTACAGCTTTGCTCCACTCTGGACTCTCCGGACATCTTTCCCCTCAACGTTCAGCTCATTCAAAAGAAAACATTTCAAAATAAAGCGTCGCTCATCACTGCATACTTGCTGCACTTCTCTAAAGTTTTCATACCATCACAGTCAAAGTAAAACAAATGCAATTATTTATATTCTGCAGAAATTTCAACAAATTATCAATTAAACCTTTGTCACACTTCGTAAATCTGTCTTCATGCACTCTTGTCTGCCTGTTTATGTGAATGTGTGTTGATGTTTTCACCACCCATATGCAAGTGCACATTTGGCTGTGTGTGTGTGTGTGTGTGTGTGGTACAGCTGGCAGCCTTGCAGACAGGTGGGCAGGCAGCACTTCCCTTCCAAAGAGTCGTAGCCTCACAAATGTTTCCCTCCTCCCCCGTCCTTCCCTCTCGCTCCTCCGCCCGCGCTGCCTTCCTCCTCGTCTCGTTAGCTGCTGTTTTTTAATGTGCCGTCCCAATCTGGAGGGACATATGCAGCCGCACATTTCCCCTCCTCGTTTGGGCTCCTAAGAAACTGTCCCACATAAACATCGCAAATTAGTGAGACCAAATGGCCTTTTATGAATTCTTCTGTCACCGAAACAATTTCAAATGGCTGCTTTTATTTTCTCTCTGATGTACATCTGTTAAAGGAAATAAACAAGAAAACAACAACAGATTTTTGCACCTGAACATGTTGGCGTACACGAGATGAACAATATGTCCGCGTGTGTGTTTATAGATGTCCAAACTTACACACTTAATGGTGAGATTTTTAAATATATATATGTTTTTTAGAAGATGATGAAGATAAGTTTCTTGACATCCACTTCAATGCGCGGCAACGTTCCCAAATTGGGATGTTCACGTCTGGATTTCCTTCCCAAACAGAACTATTGTGTTTGAGCGGGACACACACACACACAATGTCACCCCACCAGCTTGAGCATGTGTCCGTATGAATGTGTGTGTGTGTGTGTGTGTGTACAGACTACTGTGCCAGAGCCCTCTGCCCCTCTCTCCATCTGCTGAAGCCCCCCAGGCTGGACCAAGGTCACTTCTCTCCTCTCCTTTACCATGGATGTGGATCTGTGTGCACATTTTACCACACATTCATTAGTGTTTGTGCGTGTGTGTGTAACAGAAACAGGGAGAAACTGCCAATACAACAGGGGGCAGGAAGAGAAAAGATGCGTACACTTTAGAGATTAGATATTTAATGTTGGCTGCTTGGTTGGATGGATCAAAAGATGTGTTTACCTTGTTTTAAGCACACATCGTTTTTTAAATTAAAGGTTTAGTTTTCGTCACCTGTTCTTACTCGTGTAATTATCATCACGTGACCAGCTGCACACAATTGGTCCTTAAAGGGAAAACCAAAGCAGAGGAAAGCATCGTGATGCAGTGCCGTGACAATATGAATGAGCTGTGTGATTTTTCTTAGAAGTTTTTAGCTGTTTTAATGCCAGTAAGTTCTGATAAATGGACACAGCCAACAATTATCAATAATTACAATAATCTGCAGGCAGTTGGTGAATAAAAGATAAAAAAAAACAACTCATGCTCTTGAAAAATAAAAGAACTAATAAACATTTATAAAGACAATCAAATGTGATGTTTTGTTAGCAGATAATGAAAAAGCTGCGTCCCTCCTCCTCGAATCTCCAGACAGCACACACACTCAGACACACACACACACTCAGACACACACACACACACACACAGACACACACACACACACACACACTCAGACACACGCACACACACACTCAGACACACACACACACACACGGAGCAGAAACCAAACATTGACAGAGCGCTGCTCCTTCTCTCGGTCTTAAGACGTGCTTTTCTCCCCTCCAGAGGGAACAGACTGGGCGGGCTGCCAGACGCCGTAGCCCACTTAGCGGCTAATAGCTCACATAAGCGCCGCGCCGCACACTCACACACACATTGCTGCAGACTATTTTAGTATTTACACACACACACACAGACATGATAATTACTGAACCAAATAAAAACAAATAATCAGGTGAATGCAGGCTAAAAGAGGCAGCACTTTAGAGGAATTTTCTTGCGGGCATGAGGAATATAAAAGAAATGAGTCTAATAAAGAGCAGGTTGCACTTTGAAGTCTTCTTCCTTTTTCAGATGTCTTTTTAACTCAGAGATACTTGAGACAAACAGAACAGACAATCCTTGAAATAACATCATAAATACAGGGGAAATACACAATTGATGTTCATTATTTGTCTGTTTTTGTGGCTGAATCTTCTTCTCCTTCAACTGTTTTTAAGTTTTTTGCCTCAAGTGTTCCCAAAGGCTCTTCCAGATTCCTGGTTTTAATGCTACTCGTCCAATTTTGCCATTCAAACACAACTTTAAAAGCCTTTCACCTTTGAACAGACCTCCACAAGTGCTGGATTTGCTGCTGTATAGTGCAGCATTAGAGTCCTCTACAAGAAAAAAAAACTGTGTTTTCATTGATTCACTCTGGGAGCTAAATTATGTCTTTATGTAACTGGAAACTCATTCCAAGTGATTTCAACATTCACATCCACCTGTTTATCTGCTCATTATTATATTTCTTTGTAAACCTATTGATGCGTATACAGTTAAATTGTGTTGTGCTGTCATTTATCCCCGTGTCTACAAACTGTCAAATTCTTCTATTTTCTTTGTCTCAGCACCGGTTGTCACATGGTAAGTGCTCCCGATTCCCCTCTGGTAGCGACAGTCTACGAACGGCGAAGTCAACCTGCTCTTCTTTCATCAATGATGAGAAACTGGATAGGAGCCAGAGGTTGAGCTCCCTTTGTGTTTTCTAATTAATCTATTCAGCGCACCAGCCACAAAGTAACAGCCTTTTTGTCACACGGAGGTTATTAAAAAACAGAAAAGCTCGTCAAAACCTCGGGTCAAAAGTGAAACGTGGAAGGTAGCGTGTTTTTTCTGTGCTCTACATTATGTTTAGATACAGTGTGTGTCTCAAGGTGAGGCTATCTCCTCCCTTATCTGCTGTGTCTTCAAGGTGCACTGTTGATTGGTCGATAGGGGCACACACACACACACACACACACACACAGATGTGCACTTTTCATGAAATTCGCCGTCCTCTGATCTGCAGTATCTGGATATCTCCTCATTTCCTCTTTTCACTTCATCATAAGCTTCATCGCATTTTAAAGGTAAAAAACAAGAAAAACAAACAAATAAATATTAATAGTTTATCAGGAAAAGCTAACCTAAAATGTGTAATCATGTGAGGGTAAAGCTGTTTTGAGGTTTCAAACTAATAGAGATGAATTTACAGGCACTAACATCGTATAATCGTCACTCTAAGTCCACTTTTACATGCAGCATATCAGTAATCAGACATTATTTAGTAAATATGACTCTTATTTAAGTGTAGTAATCTGTATCTGAATTTTACAAATACTCAAGTGTTCAGTTCACTTTGCGTTTTAGTCCAACTTGGACTTCTTTGGGGAAATTATTCTTAAATACAAGGACGTGTCACCACGATATGACCTCTTGTCTTATACCTTTATTCTTCTGCTGTTGCAGTAATATTTCCACCTGTCTAAACTCTTTGTCAGACACAGGTGTAGACATAAAAAGAACAGCACAAACCCCAGTTATGTGTACACTTATTTTTGGATGTAAAGTGGAGATTCAACAGTTTGCTATTGAGAAATGTTGGTTGTCTTTTCTGGGTCACGTCTGTCTGAGGAAAACAACACTTTCTTTATGCTACATCTGCATTTCCATGCACTAAAATAATCTAACATAAGACCAGTGCTAATGCGCCTCCAAATAAAAAGCCAATCCACTCTGCAGAAGAAAAAAAAAACAGATTCATCCAGTGTTATAAAATGCCAGCAAGGTCACATTATAAATAAAGAAGTTATCTAAAAATCTAATTCATGAACGCTTTTAATCATAGTCATAAATACAATTCATCAAGGACTATTTATTGGAAGTTAAAAGAGGACGAATACACGGTTATTGATCATTTTGAAAACCATAACTCTTCACTGACACAACAATTTAAAAAAGGGTTAAAATTTCACATATTATACACAAAGATACCATTTCCTTTTTTATTTTTTATTCGCTTTTGTAGGAATTTTCTGTGGACGGCTGCCAGGGATTTTGTTCATTTACGCGAAGGTTTCAATCCACATTCAATTTAAATGTTTTGATGAAGACATTATGCAGGTCATTAAGCCACGTGAATAAACTATTCTCTGTGTTGAGGCGGACCAAAATCTACACACACACACAGATGTGCACTGTACAGATGTTACAGATCCAGAAATACATGGAAGTTTGATGACAAAATATTCGAGAGAGCACAAAATAAATTTCATTGGCATGCAAGGACACAGTCAAAGTGAACATCCTGTTACACTCTTCCTACTTTCAAAATAAAAGCTGGGACAGATGGAAACAAAGAGCAGTTTTGGTGTCTGTGGCAGCATAAAAATTAACAAATGCTGACACAAAAGGACTAAAATCAAATCCAATTTGTTAGCAAATTATCTTGTTTTTAAGTACTTTTAAGATTTTTTAACTAGATGTTGTTTTTTTATGGATCACATTAATAGAGAAGTTATTATTAGAAGTATTATGATAAAAACATTTATGAATGAAGCTCATTGTCATTTTTTGAGCAGAGCGCTTCCCTCAGAAATCTTAAGAGCCTGTTAAGTGGTGGTTGGATTCACCATGACCCAATCAAACTATGTGCAATAAGAAAAAACAACTGATGGTTCATACAAAGAATCATGGCACTATGGGTTATGACCACACTCAGTTTGAGAGCACTTTTGATAAATATGGAAATCACAGAATCGCTTCTTACAGAGGAGCAACATGTTCAAAAGCTGACTTTTTCCTTGTGTGTACCTTTGAAAAACACATAACCCTGATGTCCAGATGTGTCTAAAGTGGTCGGCGAATGACCTCTCACCATCTCAAGTGCTCCTGAAACAGCTGGAGAAAAAAGGGAGGGCAGATTCAGAAAATGTGAGCTCTCAAACTCGAGTTACTTTGCGCTCTGTCAAATGTTTTTCGTCCGCAGAAACGCTGATCCTCTGATGCAGGCAAATCACAAACACACACGGGGGGGATCAAGCATAAAAACTTCTAGAGATGCACTTGCCAGTTTTATACACACACACTCACACACACTGCTCTGCATACAGAGAAATGTCACCTTACTCTTGCAAGCTGTTAGCCAAACACTTCCATGCCAAACCACCCTGCCCCACCACTGGAACGTGGAGCGAGGGAGAGTCTGTGCATGCATGTGTGTGTGTGTGTGTGTGTGTGTGTGTGTGTGGTTGGACAGCTCTTTAAAGTAGAGAGATGCCCGAGGCAGAGTAGGTTGAGCGGATGAAGACAGGCAGATAATGGAGGGGCATCTGTGTGCCAAGGACTGCACCTCAAAGTCACTCACACACACACACACACACACAGGCACAAAGCTGAGTGCATCCAAACAAGCACACACACACACACACACACACACCTGAAACACACACATCCCTACCAACACCATATACAGTTTCTGTCCTTGTGTGGTTCTATTTATCATTTCTACATTTATCTGAAAGCTTTTCCAAGATGTCTCTTTCTCTCTTTTCCCCCCCACATCTCGCTCTCTTCGTCCCCTTTTCTCTCTCCCTCTCTCATCCTCATCCTCCCGTCCCTCTCTCCACTCATGTCATATCTCCCTTCAATTTCACATATCTTGAATTAGCTGCAGATAGCCTTAAGTACCCCGCAGTCCACTTCAGATATGCCCTTATTCACCGATGGACAGATATACAAGGGGGCAGTGTTTTGGAGGGCATGCACACTAAAAGGTCTTAATGTGGAGTTGTATGTATAAAAGCGACAACTGATGGTCACTACATGGCATCAGAGTATCTTTTCTGTGTGTTGTGGAGGTTATAACTCCAATTTCTTTCCCTGTAATAGAAAGTCAAGCTTTACTTTATACTTTAGATGTCCTGTCGTAGATGGTAGTCTGTTCAATTATACGACTTTCGTCTAACAGTTCTTATTTTTTAAGATAAGGTGCAGCTTTATTGGTTTTAAGGTTGGTTTAAAAGTAAAAAGCCCCATTATCAGAAAATTTAGCGTTAAGAAAAGTAAGCTTGCTTCTTGTCCAAAGTGGCTTTAATCAATATCATCATAACAAAAATGGATAAAATATCTGTGTAATGTGAAAAGGGTTGGAGATTAAAGGAGAGTGAGTTCACAAAACACGACTCCAAATAAATGCTAATGTTATTCTGGATATGTAATATTCGCCAAATCAACCTGATGATTTTTTTTATGTTTAATGCTTCACAAGAAACCTCCAAGAAGAAAAACAGTATGATTCATTTTTGCAAGTGCCCCAAAATTAAACGTTTACTCTCAAATGACAGAGGCAAAGGAGAAATTCAGGTGATGTTGTTCCACGTAGAGAGGAGATAGAGGTGGATGGACGGGTCAACGAAATGCTTAAACCCAGGAAAACTGCCATTTGTTTCCTGTTTTTTCTTTCTTTTATTTTTAGCCATGACCACATGTGTTCCCTAAAATGAACCAAATGTACAAATGATGAATATTTTGTCGTTTAGGCTGGATATGTTGTTGGTTCACAGCGTGTTTCTGCTGCCTGTGAGTGGCAAAAACATCTGTGGTTGCATTTAAATATAAAGGTTAATGGACAAATAGTTTCTGACAGTAAAATGTCTTATGTTAGCTATGTTATCACATTTTGATCAAGTTAATAATATAAAAAAGTTGGATGCAAAGGTGAGTTTTGTGTTGTGTAAAAGCCCATGTAGCAACGCAACACTGCCTATAAATGCCTTTAAATGCTATTGTATGTGGCATCAATCCAAAATGAGGATGAAATAAAGTCTATTTAAAGTCTATTTTTCTTCAATCGTGTTGCTTCCACAACATCATGAGTGAATTTAGTGGAATAAAGCTTCTCTTGCTCGCAATGATAATGTATATAGTACATAAAACAATGGATAGATATATAATTTGTGCCACTCACACTCAATCGGGAAACAGTGTGCATCTGTAAGTGGACCGACTCCCGTAAGGTTTGTATTAATACCATCCACAAATCTGTAGAGTTTCAGTTCTGATGTGCAGATGAAATAAAAGGCTTCTTGCCATAATTGCCCGTCTGTTAAACAGCCTCCCGTTTTGATTCATGGAAATACGTTTTACAGTGTAGGTCTCAGTTGGATGATGTGCTGTATGTTTATGTGCTGCCAAAGAGTTTCCAAGCACCTGTACGGTCGTCAAAACTCACCGCAGGACAGATTATCAGCCAAGAAACGGGCTTGATTTGCACAAATTGCCTACCAGAGCTTAAAATATTAGTTTTAATTCTCAAAAAAAAAGCATATTTTAAAAATGTTTGTGGAAGTACAAGTCTCTTTGTGGGGATTTACAGGTTGTCATCCAATTTATTTAGCTTTAAAAAGCTGTATTTCTACATTTTGGTGTTTTTTCAGATAAATGCTCCTTTAATTCCCCATCCTAGGTTGATAAAATTACATGTTTTTATACATAGATTTGTTAGTTGGAGTAGTAATTTTATAACTGGGATGGGCAGGAAACAACAACAACTACTTTTTTGGGTGCTTATATGCAGTTTTCACAAAAACAAGGTACTGATATTCATTGTCTTACTCCGTTGTGTTGGGAATGATTGAATAAAATCAAGTTTGTTATCAAGAATGACTTAAAAAGCGTTTTTATATCACTAATTCAGAGTCAGAGGATGCTTCTGTTCACACACGTAGAAACTGCACCTCCACAAAAACAATGCAATGTACTCATATGTCATCAAATGTTTCAGGAAATGCAGGAAATACATGAAAAGTAGTAAATGAGGTAGGCTGAAGGGAGATGGAACTTGGTGGAAAAAGTTTAGCATCACAGGTTGATGATTTCTGAGAGTATTCAAACATCTGATGATCTGTTTTTTTTATCTGTTTTTTTTTCTTTAAAACCTCCTGAAATCCAGTCGTGCTGCCAGTTACTGTACAGCACTTCACAACACGATTTCTTCTGATTCACACTCTCGTTATGTATATGCACGTGTGTGTGTGTGTGTGGGCTGAGGCTGCCATCTTTTCTCTGCCAGTTGGACCGTCCCCAACATGGCAATGGACAGTAAACACCTCCTCAAACACACACAGATCTCCCTCCTCAGGTATAGCCTCTAGGTTTGGAGGAGAGCCCTGTAAGGGGTGTACGGGTCTCCTGAAGGGACACACAGTGCAGTTATGATAACTCATCAAATGCACAAACGCCTCCTAAATATCTACATTCAATGTTGTTTTTATTAACAACGAGAATCCAAACATTTACTGCGCTAGTTCTTCTTTCACATGCAAAATGTTTCAGGTAGATTTTTAAAACTAAACTATTTTTTCCTCCTCTAAATCTTTCCTCTTCCACTGCCATCTGCCTATCTTTCATTTATTTCCTCCTTTTATACTCCCTTTTTGTCCAATTCTAATAAATCTTCCTTTTTTTTACCCTCCTTTGTCTGGTACTACTTTATCGTCTCTTTCCCTTCGTCCTTCCTCTCCTCTGCTTCATTTCTCTCCTGCATCAGGCCGCGACGCACACGGTGCATATTACATATGAGGAGAAGGTCAGCAAAACAATGCTAAAACTCTGCGCTTATTATTGTGCGCACACACACACACACTGCACGTTGGTGGTCACTGTTGCCGGCATGCATCATTTAGCAGACTGCTGCCATCAGTGTGCAGCGACAGGTGACCGCCTCAAGACATATTAAAGAATAACAATAATGAAAGCACGCTCGGCAGCCTCCAGGAGAGAGGTGGTATGTAATGAAATAGTGCTTACAAAGTGGATTACTTTTATTAAATGTTTAAGGCTCGCAACTTCACTGTATTTCTTTGTGGCCTGACAGCTCAAACAGACGAACAGAAGACTAAGTTTGCAGCTAACGTGAACAAAGTGCGGCACTTAGAGACAAAACAGCCAGTTTCCTTCGAGCATTAGAGCTAAAAGGAGAGTGAATACTGGACTTATCTTCATTATGCAATGGGATAATTCTCTGTATCTGTGTTTAAAGTGCACCACATCAACTTTATGCAGTGATAATATGCAAACACTGTGTTCACAGCTTGTTTCTGCTGCCCTGACTGGCCAATAAACACGTTACTGCTGGTTCAATAAGACTATTAATGTGAAATATTCATTGTTTCAATTCATTTTTATGATTGCAATTGAATTTGCAAGCTATGTTAAAGATTTGAAAGGCAACAAGAAACGACTTAACTTGACCGGTGAAAACTTTGCGGCTAAATAAAACCACAACACAGGATGAGGCGGAGCGTTTCACATTGCCTGCAATCAGCCAGGAAGCACAGAACCATCAATTAAGTTGCTTGTCAACACATAATCTCCATATCTATTTAGATTTGTGTCGGCTTATATTGTCGCTGCAACACACTATAACCAACATGTTTTCAGCTTTTAAGCGTGTGTGCTCTTTCTTTGCTTTCTTTCCATACATAACCCCGTCCATACACGCATTAGGTTCATTTTTTTTTTACCTTTCAAACACTCTGTATGTATGTGAATTGATTGTGTGTGTATGTCTTATGGATTAATTTCAATCTCTGTCCTATAATTTACAATATTTTCAGTCCTTGTCCTCCTATTATCCCTTTCCCATTTGTAGAAAAAAATGCCGCGGTCACCTCTGGCCTCAGTGTGTGTCTGTCTGTCAGTCTGCGCCTTCGGCTATAAGCGTGCCAGCATGAACACGTGTGTCTTTGTCTCCTCCAGAGGAGAGCGGGGTGCGTACATTAATGACTGTTTTATGTTTCTTGCTATCCGAGTCTCTTTTATTCATGTTGGCCATGACGGCCTAATATCTGCCTGTCAAACAACTTCTATTCAGTCCGCTAACAGACTGGAGACTGATACTTAAGACACAAAAAACACACACCTACATATAGGGCACTCATACCCTCCTCAGTAGATTAGTGGGTGGTGAAGGAGCCACACTGGGCATTATGTACTGTTCTTGCTCCAATCAATTACTATTCATTTATTCCAAAGGAGTGACCGTGCCCTGATCTGAAGAGGTACTATAACTAGTGTGTGCCTTGCAGTTTATTCAAATCTTTTTCACAAAACTTTGTCTCTGTTTTATTTTCCTCCTACCTCTGTCACCTTCCTTGCTGTGTGTTCACTTATTTCTCTTGTCTGTTCCCATCTCTCCTCCTCCTCCCTTCCCTCTCTTTTGTTAGCATCTTCTCGTCTTTCTCCCACTCTTTGATTACCTCCCTCCCCCAAACCTCCCCTCACATCACTCCATCCTTCCTACTTGCTTTTTCACATCTTCCAAATCATCCTTCATGTCATTGCTTCTTTCTTTCTTTTGTCTGTGTATATATATATATATATTTTTTTTAACACAAATTTAAAGAATTTAGCCATACTCTTCCAATATCTCACTCCAACTATTACTAAATATTTTAAATTCCAACTAGTGCAAAAATTATTGCATTTCTGACTTAAAAAGATCCCACCTTCATTTCAAGGTGGTATTTTAGCAGCAGACTGAAAGTATAAAAGCTCACAGTCCTCCATGGGCCTCCTCTTTGATAAATAGTGGTGATAGCCTCTGACTGAGCTCACAGAAACCACTGTGCATCTTTTTGCTAATGTAATATAGCAGACTGCTAACAGCCTCTGCTCACCACGTGTAAAGTAGGTAAAAGGTCTGAAGCTGAAGTCTACTACATGTAAATTAAAGTGTTTTGAGGAGGTGCGTCTTTAGTCCTTCACAAATCATTATTCGTCATAAAATTCCAACTGCAGGGTGAAATTTCAGAAAAATGCATATTCATAAAGAGTTATAAACTAAGTTGCTCTCATTTGAAATGTATTTACGTGCACACCTTATGGATCAGAATTTGATTTGGGTGCACAAAACGTTCACATTTAAAGGAAGAGATCGTCATTTTAGGAAAAACACAGCAGCAGGTTAGAAAGAAAGGTGAGGAAAAGGTGAAGAAAGGTAACCTGGTCCTGTCCAAATGTAAAGAAATCTTCTTTTTAGCACCTCTAAAATTCACTAATTTATATGATACCCAAAACTAAAATGTAAAAATGTGAATTTGTAGTTTTGTGGGGGATTATTTCTTACATCAGGTGCAGCGACTTCCTGGAGTCTCCTCTGGTGGAAGAAGAAATAGTCCTGCACATCACCTCCCATTACAACACAAATTTTCATTGAGCCACAACAGGATAATTGGTAAGATTTAGTCATCCTGTAGACAGATTTTGTCATTGCCAGGCTAGCTGTTTCCCTTTACTTCTAGCTTTTATGCTAAGCTAAGCTAAGTGGCCGTATACTGAGTAGACAGAAATAAGGTTAGTAAGAAAGCAAACATAAAAAAAGATATAAAGATTTCTTCTCCAGCTGATTATAATGTAATCCAGCTACAAAATAAAACATTTGGTCTCATTTAAAAAGATGGAAAATTGATGATGTTGAGATTTCATTCACATTAAAGGATGTCAGAAAAAGTTTTTTTAAGTTGAAGCTGGAGTATTCTTCACAAATCCCACCCTGTTTTTTTAAATCTTCTACACTTTCACCCCGCAAACTCCCACTGCCCCTTCTTTCCACTCCACTGTGTCCATGTAAAGTGTGTCGTAAAGCCTTGTAGTCCTAATAACATCCAATTTCAAGCCCTTCACATCCATTACCAACAATACTATTATCCCCCCTCCCCTCTCTGTCTCTCTCATACACACACACTACATTAGCCTTGGGAGAGAACAATATGTAGTAGTGACATTGGTCTAAATGGGCTGCTTTACAGCGTGTCTACGTGTTTGTATTGGGTGTCTATGTCAGGGGCTTCTCCCAGTTTGTTCATATTTAAACAGAATACATACTTAAACATCTTATAGTGAGTCAGTTTCAAGATTTTTTGCACTGAAACAAATCACATTGTGCTAATTCATCAGCTTTCTCACTGGTATTAAGCTCAAGAAGGTATATATGGTGGATGGTTTCTTTATCTTATGGCAGCAGAAACTGAGTAAAACTGAGTAAAATAAAAGCATGAATTCTGCACATAAAAGTGTTTTTTTTTTTTTGCACAGAGGATGATGTTTGATGTTGATGAAGCTTTTAAGCTACTTTTGATTTAAAAATGGTGTTTTTGTTCCCATAAAATAATAGAAACAAGCATAAACATAGCTGTGAAATGATGTATGTTGTAGTGGCAGTGACCTAAAAGTAATTCACATACAGAAAGTTTATTATTTCGAATAGTGAGGCACTTTTCATTTATAAAAGTTCTAACTAAGATGGTGCCACGAAGAGAGAGACAAAGGACAATCATCATAAATGAAGCGCAAAAACAGACACCGCCCCTTCGACAGCTGTGCTCTATCCTGCCCCTTTAAAAACGCAATTATCATACAAGGGAGTAAAACTGACACGTCAAATGGATGCATTAGTGGAATAATCCAATTAATTGCATTGTGGAGCCATTTGGTTTTCAGGTGTAGAGGCTCCCGAGTGGTGCTCTGATGAAGAAATATTTGTAAGTATGAAAAGATATCAGCGGTGCCATCATTGTTTGAAACACACTTCAGATTTACACTTACACATTCCTGCTTAACGGATTCATTCATGCATTACAAAGAATCATCATGTGACATTGAATATATATCGCCGTATTGAGCGATAAAGCACTTGATGCTACTACAAAAAAATACCAGAGGCACTGCAAAGACAAGTCAAATGATACGTTTAAGTTATAACCCTTTAAATTTCATGAATTCAAAATCTGATACTATTCAGGCTGAGTATTGTTTCAGTAACAGGCATCACACTGAGGAATTATCTTCCTTTTTGGGAGTTTTTATTGTATTATTGTATTTTTATCTCATATTTCACTTCTCTACTGACACTAAAAGTGCATTTTATTGTGAAACACTCACAGGAAACTCAATGAATTTGTAAACTAAATTAACAACATTGGTCATTTTTCGCTTGTCTGCAAATCCTTTTTCTGCTGCAATATTAACTTTTAACTGCTGATCAAATATTCAGGAGTCCTACTTTGGCCAAAAAAACTATTAAACTACAACACTAGAGCTTCCCATCAGCACTTTGATGCACCAACTTTTCAAGAAAATGTGCATCTTAACAATTTAACACTTTTTAAGAGCATTGGCATCATAATTAGTGGACTGTGAGGTCTTTTAAGATAAATTAAGTTGTATATTCGTTAGAAGTTAAAAGCTTTCCCTCCTTCTTTTTGCAAAAACTTCCATCTTTCTCCACATTTCTCTCGTACTTTTTCTAAATTGTGCATCATCTCTCTCCTTTTTTTTTTTGACCCTCCCTACTCCGTTTCTTCAATGCCACATAAGACCGCCCCCTCTCTCCCGTTCGCCTCCCCTCCCCCTCGCTGCCCCCCTCCCATTGTAAGAACCCAACAAGTCTGCCAGACAGAAAGAGGTCAGACTTCTTATCCGAGCTTCATAATGGTTTTTGAAGAGCAGAGCACTGTGCATTGCAATAATTACCAAGCCATCGGACAATAGACGCTGCATAATCAGTATGGAGATGTATGCTGTCTGCCTGTCTTTCTGTGCTTTTCCCAAACAAACTAAACACTCACTGCAGTCCTGCTTTCTTGGAGTATGTATTCATTTGTGAGGCTTTTCATTCTCTCCTCTCTGTCTTGTTACATTGCAATTTTGCCACTCACTAGTCAACCACGTTTCTTGTTTTCTCTCCTCTTTTTTTTTTGCCTCCCTTGCTTTCTTCTGCACCTCTACTTTCTTTTTTTGTTGCTTCGCTACACCTTTTTTTCCCCCCCAAATCCTCTCTCATCATCCCTTAATGAAACGCTGGCTTGCTTCAGGTGGCGGCGAGGTCAAGAGTTGTCTGCGCTGGTGCGTCTGTGCGCTGGAATACGTGTAAAATTACCTCCAGGGTCAAGAGTTTGTGTGCGTGGCGCAGGGTCGAGAGAGCGACGAAGTCACCATGCTTGCGCCGGCCCCCGAGATAACACTAATAGCGCCGACACACTTCAGCCTCTTCAGCCTCAATGTTACTCTTAAATTTCCCCTTCAAAGTTAGTTTTCATACATATTTAGTGGAGATATATCACAGTTACATTTGGCAACTAATTCAAAACCGAAAAAAAAATCTGCATAAAGATTAATGTTCGTTTGAAGGGCATAAGGTGTGTTAATAACTTTGAACGAAAACTAAGCGTGTTAAGGTCACGGTACCTGCAATTTTATTATTTCATTTTCATCATTTCATCATGCACATTTCTATTGAGCTAAGGTCAACAGTTTTCCTTAAACTTCCTCCATCCTTCAGTGGCCTTAGTTGCCGACCTTTTACCATAATAAGATTAAATGCACAAGAGTGTCTTAAAAATTTGACACAGACAGTATTACACTTTGACAGGATTTAGTTAAAGGATAACACCTGTTTAATACAAGTTGGATTGTATTTATGTAGATATTTTCATCACTCCTATCTGTAAAAATAATACTACAGCCCTAAAGCTAATTGCTGAAATGTGGGCGTGAAGTTTTGGGTGAGAAAATGGTGAAATTATTACCCAAACAAACATCAATTCTTGACATCCATCACACTTTAAAGGTCGTGTATAGTTTTTCTATGCCATGATGGATTTGTGTCCATGTTTTTAAGTGGTTTAGATCATCTGGTTAAGCCTCTCTGATCATTTGACTGCTCATGTTTCTCGCTCTGGATCACCTTGATGAATAAAACTTTATTAGACCTGACAGAAATAATGATAATAAGTACCTATCATGTGTCAGTATTAACAACAGTTGTAGCACTTCTTAGAGTATCCGTGCCGTCTTTTCTTTTAATGTGAGTGCTTGCTCTTAAAGTCAAGCTGTCAGTTGTGTTTTTGCTAATATCTGTTTATATTAAGCGGGCATCAGTTGTTTTACTGTTTTATTGGCTTCACTCTTCGAGCTTCTTCCACTCTTTTGTTTGTACAGTTGTTGATAATGTAACTGATGTTCATTTTGGCTTTGAAGCTTCATTGTGCAAACACACACACACGTTTATAATCACATGCACAGGTTTGTCTCTCAGAAAAGTGTGATTTGGGCATCGTCCAGCGCAGATGGCATAGAGCAGAGAGGAAGAAGAGGGACAACACAGCCAGCATGAGTTTAAAGGAACGGCGAGCAGAATATAATCAGGTCAGCTCTGGTATTTTAAGATAAAACAAAGCAAGATCAATACTTTAAATGCATTAATATGAACTCAGTCCGTCAAAAATGCATCTTTACGTCGAGTCTCGATTGGTTTTGGGGCATTTTGTCTGCTACACCTGCTTCACCCACTTCATCTTCCGCTCTGGTATTTTCCGCCACAATGCTGAGAAGTCAAGTATAACAACATTTATATCTGACTGACCTCTAGGGGTATTGTCATGTTCTGGATACAGTGTCAGGCATTTATAAAATAAGTGAAAAGTGACATGCTGGCCCAGATTCACAATGCTTCAGTATCGGAGAATGAAAAGTGAGCACACAATGGGCTCACCTCCGTCCGAGCTACTAGACTGGATTATGGCCAGACGTTAGATTCAGCATCCAGATAAGTGCTTCAAAACCTTAATAAAAATGACAGACCATGAGAATGAACATAAAATAGCTCAAATATGCTGCTGAGCACAAACCAAAAATGCTCCTGCTGGCACAGAAGAGCGGACAGAAAAACACGCCGTAATGTCTAAACCGAAGAATAATCGAATCATCACGTACAATGGCAACGCTATATGGACAAATGTATATTTACATATCAATGCAGAAAGCTGGTATTTGTGTGTGTTCTCATTATGAATTCTCTGAACAGCAACAGCCAGAAACATCAGTCGAGTGCAGGTAAAGGTGGATGTTGTGACATTTTGGGATTAAAGTCAAACCTAAATGAAAATGTACATATATTCTTGATGTTTTTTTATGTGTAGTCTACTTATTTGGTCTGAGTTGCAAATACCAAAATGATGAAAATGATGTAAATTTAACTGATTGGTGCTATATCTGTGCAGTGGTGTAATCAACACACTTTACTCTGTGTTGATTTAAATAAAGGAGTCTGATGTTAAAGGACCTTGGTGCAAGTTTTTCTGGCAGCACGATGGATCCTCCTGAATGTTTTGATTGTAGTAAACAGGCAGCTAACAGTACTGTGGATAACCAACCCTGTGTGGGAGGAAAAAAACATCCTGTTTGTGGGATTTACAGTAAGAAATGCTCGTGTTAGAAGCACACAAAGATGAACATTTGCTAGTGATGTGGGTAACGCCTAACTGTGTGACTTTGAATGAAACCTGCTGATGGTATTTTTGTTTGTGTTAATGTCTAAGCTGGTTTGCGGAGCAGGTCATGTAGACATTTCTTCCCCAATCAGCACGACACTGAGATATTTTTGCTTTCGTTTGCATGCTATATACAACACGCAACATCTTTATGCCACTGATTTGACAATAATGTGCAAAAACTTTCTTACGCTTTTGGAGAAATTGAAAAAAAAAGCATTATTGCTGATTAAAGAAAATCTACTTGGCAATGAACCTGCTTCTGATCCTGTATAAAATAGTGATCGTCACAACTTGACTGGGAGGCAAGAAGTGATTGCCAAATTTTTTTAAACCATTGTGATAAAATTTTAACTAAAAATGTGTCTTCAAATGCAAAGTATTTTATGTTTTAAACTGTGGGAGATTATTCAGTGTAAAGAGGGAAAAAACAGAAGTATGATTACAATGTCAAATAATTAACTTGCATTTTTTGATGAAGTGGGAGAGCAGGTTTTGTCTTAAAGGGGAAGAATGGCATTAACTTAAAAAGCAAAACAAATGTGAATAAATTTGAATAAAAACTTCTCACATATCTCCTGTTTTATTTTATTTTATTTTTTACTCTCTAACTCCCTCTTTTTTTAGGGAACACACACAGTCTCTTGTGGCATCAGAGAAGACTTTAATAAAAGATGACCTCCGTCTAAACACGGGTTTCTTTCAAAGTGATCAAAGAGCAATTAAGGAATTTGTAAAGAAGCATCATAAAAAAAATCTGAATTCAACTATTTAAAGTTAGACATCTTCTTTTAATTGAATCAGTGGAAAGGATTAAAGAAAAGTTAATTAGTTTTTTTTTCCAGCTATTGGTGACTTTCGATTAGACTGCTACAATTTGCATAAAGGCAGAGCTATGTCTCTTTAGGGCCAAACCAAGGTCAGCACCTCTCCATTTATCTGTCACTGCAATTTCTTAAGGGATATTCACCGGCTGCTAATGTGAAATTAACTTGAAGTTTCCTTGAATGCTGCCAATGGTACAAGCAGGACGTGTATTATTGACTGTGTGTTTATGTGCAGCATGGAGGGAAAAAAAATGTAGACGTTATGACACACTCCTGAGGACACACACAGCTCTGATTACACGCAATCCCACACACTGACATACTGCCCATGCTTCTTTCTTTTTTTTTTTTTTTCTTTTTCAATTTGCATATGAGGTTGTTAATTTTCTCAAAGCCGTGGACTTAATGAGTGGATGGCTGAGAAGCTGGACGGGATGCAAATAATAACATTTGATAATGCAGAGCCACAAAAGAGGGGGAGAGGCCTCCCATTCACCGAGATGGGACTTGAGGTAAATATGCACAGTAATTATATATCAGTGCACTTTAATTATGAGGCTACACAGGGAGCGAGAAAGAGAAAGAGAGAAAGATAGAAAGATAGACAGAAACACATTGAATTAGACGTAACAGCATATAAATTAAACATCTGAAATAAAGACACAATGAGTGAGAGGGAGAGTAAGAGCGGGCTAAGAGAGGAATTAGTGGAAAAACCAGAAAGTACGACGATGATTAGACACGGACCGACACACGCTTTTGCACATACACATTATTTGCAAACACACACACACGGTTACTCGCACACACACAGCTTCATTTCCTGAGCAAGTGTGTGTGACATCAATTCGATAACAAAGTCATCCATCCGGTAAATGGCACTTATTAGAGATGAGTAAAAGACGAATCAATAAACTCAAGGAAGAGGCCTTTTGTGTGTGTCTGTGTGTGTTTGTGTGTGTTTTTGTGTCATGATGTTTTCAAAGAAGCCCAACACAACTATTCAGTTATTTGTTTAATTATTAGTTACCTATGTTCAAGATTTTTCTGAGAATAGATGAAGGCGACGAAATGTTTAAAGTCTCTGCTGATCGATGATCAGAGTGTCGTGAAGGATCCCTGTGAAATAACCTTGAGACACAAACACACACTGGACCTGTAAATAATATTTTCATTGTTTAGATGGACAATATCATTACTTAGACACAAAAGTATGCACACTGTTTATATATGCACCTATCATGTGCACATAAAGAAGCCCAGTATAAAATTTACTACTTTACACTCATCAGCATCATGCACTATTGTCTAGCTGTCTAAAATAGTTGTTTTTACATACATATATACACACATATGCCTTTTTTTAAGATATATATATATTTATATCTGCACATAGTAATTTACCTTGCTGAGCTTGCTGTCCTTGTTTTAAGCTGCATGCATGTCTATTTCTGTGTATGTACATTGAAAGCAACGGAAAACCGAGTCATCATCTTTGTGTCAGACACCTGGGTGACCCCAAAATGTTGTGCAATGGGTAAAGAAATACATTTATATAAATTCACAGGTGTTGGAACAGGTAAATGTGAACTTAAAGCAGGCAGACAGGCAGCAGGTGAGGACAAAAAAAAGTTGGGTTTTCTTCCTAGATCAATCAGAAATGATGATGATTGTGCAGTATTTTTAACATCTAAATCAGCTCATATTATCAAACCTAATCAGCCACCAGGAGCGTTTTTTTATTGTGGAAGCTTACAACACAACCTTTGACCATCTTTGGGTCGGGTAAAGAGACTTATATTAATAATGCAGGGTGGATTTAAATTGAAGATAAAGTATTAAACTTTACAGATGTGGACGAAAGAAGTTTTGCAAAGCTGGACCCTTGCAGACTTTCTTGAGACATTTCATCTGCTTTACTATTTATTTATGTATATGTGTATATATATATATATGTATATATGTATATATATATATATATATATATATATATATATATATATATATATATATATATATATACATGTTTGAATATATACATATCTACATTAAAAGTAGCTTCTTCATAATGAATTGCGGTCTTCGTAATGAATTGCGGTCTTTCAGCCAGCGCAGAATGACATTTTTATGGCGCCGTGGTTAACCCTGGCCTTATAGTCCATTAATAAAAGGAGCATAAAGAAAAAAGATTGAATATGTACTCTGAATCGTAAGATATTGGAAGAGAAAAAAATTTGGTGCTTCTTTAAACCGAATGAGAGAAAGATGATCGAGAGGCAGGTTATCTTACAGATGGATTTGAACATTTGTCAGGACGGCCCATTCTGCATACCTACATACACCCACCGAGACATTAATAATTACAGATCACACACCGAGGAAGCACACACACACACACACACTGGCACATTTCACCTCTGTCCGTGCTGAAATAAGACGGTGTTCTGCAGCCAGTCATGTGTCAGTGCCCCGTCACAGCAAAACAAACCATCCACTTCAATTCAGTGGATGGAAAGAAAAGGGGATGAAGAGGTGGCGCAGCGGACGACGTGTGTAAGTGAGTGGAGAGGAAAAGCCGAAGCATGATGTGACCTACGTGCTGTTTAAAATATAAAGACAATTTAGATGAGTTCGTTGAAGACATTTTTTTTTTTTTTTTGGATGGATGGACGGAGAGATGAAGAGAGAGAGAGCTCTTCAGATTGGGGATTGAGGATGAGGAGTGGGTATGGAGTGGACAGATGTGCTCTAATGTGTTTTGGCCAGATATCTGCAAGGACAAAAAACATGAGCACACACACACATAAGTCAGTCAGCCAACCTATCTGTTATCTATTCCTTTATGTTACTCTGGCGGAAGAAAGAAAAGGAGTTATATCCTCCCTCTTTTTTGTCGCTTTCTGTGCATTCATCTGTTGGATTTACTCTCTCTGAGCACTAACTTGTAGATAATGTCACCTTGCCTTGTCGTTATCATGCATGCAAACCCACATAAATTCACACAAACACACACACACACACACACACAAATTCCCTGTTTACACGGAAAGAAACCTAATGTGTCATCCAACCGTCCGGTGCATCCTCTGCCGCTGATTTTAGCCAATCACACAATTAGGGAGCTGATGACCCATCTGTCCACATGATTGGCTGATGGATGCGCCCGAGTGTGTATGTGTGTGTGTGTGCGCGTCTCAGCGCGAAACGGTCTGACGAGCCCCCAAACACATCTAGCCAGAGACAATTTTCTTTTGTTACCCGCAACCACCAACATTTTCAGAGAGAGAGAGACACGGAGCTAATGCAAGCCCGTGAACAACTTAATAGCACTTGAACCAGTTTGCCAACTTGGAGAAATGATTTCATTCAATTAGATAATTCTCCCCCTCTCCCTCTCTCGCTCATTCTCTTGTTCTCCAGAATGAGTCATTTGTGATATAATAGCCACATAATGGCTTGAAAGCGGGTTCGGCAGGAAAAAGACAGATGTAGGGTGAATAAAAAGCAAAATGGCGAGGCAGAAGAGGAGTCAGGAGTTAACACGGATCAGCCACATACGCCGGCATTGTGAAAGGAAACATTTCTATATATGCATAGATAAAACACACATACTGTACACACACACACACACATGCTGTGCACTATTTGCTGTCTATTAACAGTGTGTGCTGCCGAGCGATAGCAGAGGCGATAGCATCTTCTCCGATGGTATCTGTTATCGAAGTACACGCGTCCTTCAGGCGTCCATCGTGCAATCGCTCCTCTCATCTATCCCTCTTGCCATCCTCCTCCCTTGCCTCCTCCTCCTCACCTTGCCTCTCCTACGCTCCTCTCTTCTTGCTTGTCGTCCGTTTCGTATTTCCATCATCAGACAAATTAAAGGAAGAACCTGAATGTTTGGCCCCTACAGTTTGGGGTGTCTCTTGGCTATATTATGCTGTTGGGGGCATTTTGCAGGCCGCTTTAGGTCCACTGCAAATCAATCCAAAGTCGTACTGAGTGATCACCTTTATCCTCTGATGAAACATTTCCATCCTGATGGGAGGGGTCTCTTACCTTTTGAGCATATAAAACCTTTGATATTAGATACATTTCAGACAACTACCACTGAATGGAAAAGAAAGTAAAACATCCCGATTGAGCTTTTTTGTCTGTCTTTTTAAGTTAGGATTGAGCAGACACTGGACTCTAGCTCACCTCCAGACCTCCTCTCTGCAGCATCCCTCGATGTAATTCTTTATTATCAGCCTGTTTTCTTCACTGGCCGTCTTCTGTTTACTCGCCTTTGTTGTGTAAGCTGTTGTCAACAATGGAGGGACATGCAGTTGTCACATTGCTCGGTTGTTCTGTGGTTGTTTGTCGCCCATTTCATCCACACTGACTTAGCACATGTGCAGTGGAGGGGGGCAACATACAGCCTGTGCTTTAATGTTGGGTATCTGGGAGTCCAATCCAGTAGTAAAAAGAAATATAGTGATAATTCAGAGTTGAGGTTTTTCCCTCACAAAAGGATCTAAAAATGTTCAGCATATGATGAAATGCTCGCGGTGTCGACCCCGGCTGTCATAAAATCGAGCAACTCTGCAACACCCACAGACAGAAGAGGACAAAAACAGGAGAATACTGTAAAGAAAGGATCAGATTTTGATCTGCCTCGATATCTTGTTACCTAAAGAAAACAACGTTAGTGCATTTGAGAAAGATAAAACATTCAATATTATGATCACGAGTTGCAAGAATCCGGTTTGTGTGTTTGCGCATGTAAAGATCATTTCCCAGATCATTTTGAGAAACTTCAACGTGATAACTTGAGTACTCTGACAGAAACTAGGTTAGAAAGACCTTATACCGACTTCTGAATTGTACTTTCCTCAACTCAAAAATATAGTATATTAGTATATATAATAAAAAATATGACGTTAACTTAGGCAGTGTAGAGCGCAATAAAAATTTGTATTTTTATTAAGAGGTCCTCAAGTTTGTCAGGAAAGGGAAGAAAATGGACACGGTGAAAAACCTGCACTCTGAGAAGTTTAGAAGAAAAGAGACATTTTCAAAACGGCCCCACAACTTGGACGAAATAGTAATAATAGGGCCAAAGAAATACTCGCTGAGATGAATTAGTCATTTTAAGCAAGCTTCAAGTTTTTGGCAAACTGATTTTCATTGTGCACTGAAATGAATTGAAACCAATGGCTACCTTGAAGGTCACAAAAGCTCCCTACTCTGCCCTCTTTATAGAATTTCGTGGGAGTGGGTTATACTTTAATTCTTAATCTGTCTTGTTCCAGTGTTTATGACAACTCTTCAAGTGAAAGGAGAGCCACCGCTTTATTTGACTCCACACTTGTCCTGGGTATTTGATTCAAGCAAAAGGAGGCATTTTCTATAACTGTATTACAGCTCTGACAATGGGATTTTATTTGATTTTCTATGTTTGAACTATGCGCCTCGGCGAACTTAAGAGCCCTGAAACACAACCAAACTCGCACACTACCTTGGGTCCCTGCAGCAATTTTCAACCAGACACACAAACACTGTCACACACACGCCCGTTGAACTTAATTTCTAATCAATTTCTGCATTTTTCTTCAAGTGGTCTCTTCAGGTAAAAGGCTGAATTGGACGATCGCTTCCATCAAGGATTTCTGCTAAGTACTGTGCTCTGCTGAGAGGAAGAGAGGGGGTGGAAGACAACTTCTCTCTCCACCTCTTGTCTCGCCCTGTCTTTCTCCTTTTCTTCATCACCTTTGCCTCCCCACACACACACACACCCCCGCCACACACACACACACACAAAGCTCCTCCAGGAGGCAATCAAGCTCTTGTGGAAAAGGTTGGAGTAGTTCACATGAACGCCGTGCTCTGAGTGGTTACTTGAGTCATGAGGTCATGTCTTCGCTACCACCCTCCTCTCGCCCCTAATCATCCTCCATTACCCCTATTTGTGTGTGTGTGTGTGTGTGTGAATGTGTATTTAAATGAGTGTATTTTCTATGATGTATCTGTGTTTTCTTGCAAACAAAATCTATACATGCATGTTTCTTTGTGTTTGCGCATGTGAATGCATATCCCCATGAATAATGTGAATACCGCAGGTGTGTGTGTGTGTATGTGTGTGTTAGAAAGAGCATCCTCAGAAAGCCGCCAGGGGCACAGAGGTGACGGAGGAAATGAGGGAAGAGAGGTGGTTGATGGGAAGGAAGGAGCGGGGCGAGGAGAGGAGCGAGGGCAGGAGGAGAGCAGGGGTGAGGAAGGGCCGTGAAGGAGGGACGGCAAGAGCGAGGAGGAGAGAGCTCTTGAGAGGGAGAGGGTGGTAATTACTTGAATTCCTTCCCTGTCTCTCTCTTTGCACTTTGGATGAGTTTTGTGAGTTTGGAGTCGGCGAAACGGGTCGCAACGTGAAGAAGAAAAAACAGATTTCTGATTGATTGTTGTTTTGAGGTTTCTGCTGTAGCATGAACTATAACAGCTAAAATAATCAACGTATTCTATTGCAAAGAGCATTTATCCCCTAAAGAAAGTCTAAAATCGTTCAAGATGCGTTGGAGATAAATTGAAATCTGATTGTTCAAACCACCTCTGGAAATACTTTGCGATGCATTGTAGTCAGATATTTAGAAGGTGTGAATGCATCCTTCCATTTCTCTCCATAATCTTCAGTTCATCACTGAGCGGCTTCTGGAAACGGTCGATGCAAGACACTTTATTAGTGTGACAAGTGTAAACAAGGTCTTTGTTGTGAGTTTATCTTGGGAACTTAGTTGTGTTGTAAAAAGAAAAAGAAAGTGAACTTTATGAACAAAGAATGGCAACTTGACTTACATTTTATGTTGTCTTTCTGGTACAATCAACAAACAACATAACCATAATGTAGAAATCATTACTTGTGGCCATAACTTTTCTCACTACACTACACTACTTTTCTCAATACTGCAATAACAAACTTCGTCGAGCCATTCAAGGCAGCCGCTGACAGCAGTGATGTATGTGCTAACCTATGGCCATGCCCTTGTCAAAACACTACCACTGTACCAGCTGATGGATGGAGGGATGCAGACAGAGGGATGGAGACAAAAGAAAGGATAGGTGGATGGAGGAGAGACGAAGGAGTGATAGATGGAGGTGGTGCCGTAATTGATGGAAAGGGACAGAGATCAGGAGGAGATGCTGAGATGCTTTGGTACGTCGCTTTTCATTTAAGGGACAGATACACTCGTTTTTTTTATATTTGTGTTGTGTGTGGAAGAGAGAGCGCTGTTTATGTTTTGGTGTGTGTGTTAAAGGGGGGAAAGAAGGTGTTGAACTCTTTTTAAATGATAAATCACTCTCTGATTCACAGCAGGAGGAACAAAAAAAAAACCCTCTCATCTGTCTCTTTTCCCTCCATCCTTTCTCTCGCCGTTCCTCTTTCTCTTTTACACTGCAGGATCCTGTTCTTTGACAAAGGGCTAAAAAATGAAGTCAAGAGGTGGCAAAGCCTCCAACCGGAGGAGCATCTTTCACAAAGGCGAGGGAGGCCGACCGGTCAGGATTTGTGTCTGTTTCTTCTCCAGCCTGAATAAAAATGTGAATGTAAAAATATCTCAAATAAAGTACACATGCATTTTTATATTTTATAAATATCTCATCTTTAATATTGTGGTGCATTTGGACTGAGATGTGTATTTCTTTAATGTTTCATCCTTAATTCATAATAAATAAATTTGATTTGATTTAAATATAATAATATACAGAAAAAAATGTCCGTCAGTGTCAAACCAACACCTTTTCATGCATTTTCCTTTGTTGTGGCTACAGACTGATAAAAAGTAATACAGAAAACCAGTATAAAAGATACTGCAAAAGGTCATAGCAAACATGCCGACAAAAGGGACAAATACATCTGTCACTCCACCACATTCACTTTTAAAACAACACAATAGAAATACAACTAAGAAGGAAACTATCAGGGACATAAGGCATAAGGGTGTGTAAAGTAGGGCTGCGAGTAATTATTTCCATTGTACTGTTAGAGGTAGCATGTTATTTCTTTTTTTCTTTTTATACCTTTTAATCAATCAGAAACTGAGGAGCGAGGGTCGACAGCCACAGCTGCGACTCTGTGAGGCCGTACATCGTCACAGCTGAAAAAAACAGGTGAACCAGATGGAAAGTTAAAGGATCAGCAAGTTATTATAATCGCGAGACATCTAAAAAACGTTGATCTCCTGTTAAAATGAGAGAAAAAGGTCAGTAAAGTCAAGTGGATTCATCTTCTGGAGACCATGAATTTGGTACCAATCCGATGAGTAGTGACAAAGCCGCCATCTTCAGCTCATTTCAGCTCAACTAATAGTTCAAAAACAAAAAGATATTTGACTTATGGTGACATAAACCAGAAAAAAGCAGCAACCCTTGTTATCTAACAAACAATTTAGCTTGATAGATGACTTTAACATAAAATAGTTCATTTGGATGACTAGCTAATCATTTCGGCTCTGGACCAAAGAGTGTTTATGTTCCCAACATTCAGTGATTCAAAACTTCTTGAGGCAAGTGTGCTTGTCCCCACTTCATTTCTTTTCCATTAGTCCTTCACGGCATCTCCCTGGTGACCATCTCCAAACAATCATCCAGCCTGAGCGAGCATCTCCAAGACACATACGACATCCTGAGAGCGCTCTCCACCTTCCTGTCTCTGTCTGGCTTCCTCTCTCTCTCTCTTTACTCGCATGTTCTTTTTCTCTTTTGTTATTCCTCCTTCCTGTTCTTTTTCCTCCCTCTGGCTCATTATCTTCATAAACTCTCTCTCTCTCGGTCTGTCGGTCACTGTTACATCCTCAGTGGCCTCCCAAGAGTATTTAATTTCAGCCCGCGCACTCGTGTTTGTTCTGCAGGCTGCAGGCAGACTTTCTTTGCGGCGTCAAGAGTGTCACCTTTTAAGAAGAACAGCAATCACACGGTCTCTCTTCTTCCACTGGCATCCCTCTCTCTTCTCGTCTTTCCAGAGGATTAACCCATTTATTTGTTCTGCTCATCCTCGGCGGCGCGTGCTTGCTCCCTCGTCTTTTATCCTCTCGTTCACGTCCTCCTGTCTTAGCAGCTGTTGTGTTGCAAAGATATTGGTTCTTTTGCAGTGTTTACAGTGTTTGTCAAAGGGAACACGGTTAACATGACATGCATAACAAAAATGAACAAAGACAGCGTTTTTCATGGTTTTAGGGGCTGTGGTGCAAAGACAAAAAAGGGAAATATAGTAAATGACTTGTTCTCATTAAAGTCAAATGGCCTGTTATATATTTACAATTCACATCGAGGGATAACATAAAGCATGTTTTCTGAAAGAGCACCTTCAAGTCTATGTGGCAAAGAGTTATTACTGTTATTTTAAAGTACAAAAGCAACAGACAGTGAGGAAGAGGGCAATTTTCTGAGTGACAAAGCAAATGAACAGGATCTTCAATCCCCTTTGGATTGTTACCGAGTGCTTTAAAAACAATACCATTTCCAGGATTTTCCATCCAATCCCCCAAAAGACAATAAGAAAGGAAACTCTCCTCCTTTTCTATTTGACTTTCCAAGTCACTTGGAAGGGATTATTCCCCCAATCTCCCATTCCCACCGAGAATCACATTGTTCCAGCAAGTATAAATAGAAATCAAGAAAAACTAAGTTGGAGACACAAACTTTTTTTTTCCTTTAAAGCGAATCCACTTTTTAACACCATCTTCATCCGTGGAGTCCAAAACGATAAGCCGGGGAATAAACTTCCACTAATGCTCTTCCATGTTTTCCTTCAAACGGGCCTTCAGTCGCAGTAAAAAGGACTGCTGTCTTGGCTGCCATTATGCCGTATAGACAGACAGTATGGCACTAGAAAGAGACGTGTCAGAAACCATATGCTCGCTTGAACACAATGGTTGTCGTGTAGCCGCGACTATCCTCAAGACGACACAGGCAGACACACACAAACATACACTCAGGTAAGGGTATGGACACACACAATCATCATATATAAACTAAAATCATATTGAAAGTAGAAATACACTCCTCCAGCTCTCAGAAATTAGTCCTCATATATTTGTGCTTTCTCTATTTTTTTCCTTCTTCTCTTATATTTTCTGGCTCGCCCCCCCTTCCCTGTTTTCTTTTCCTTTTCTTTTGCCTGTTTGTCTCCCCCTCTCCTCTGTTTCTGTGCCATGCAGTGAAAACAGGACGCATGTGACAGACCAGGAGGCTCCTCGCTGTCTCTGGGCACCATGAGTGTGTGTGTGTTTCTCTTTACATGTGTGTGTGTGTGTCAGCAAGATAGATGGACACAGCTGTCAGCTTAACACTTCCTGTCGCCCCTCCATTGACCTTGCATTAACCTGGAAGTATTTCTCAACACCGCGGCCGAAGTCTTCCTGTTTGGAGCCGCTCCAGGGCTAAGCAGCTTGCCCGTCACACACACACACACACACACACAAACACACACACACACATGTAGAGACACAAACAAATTCAAGGATGTATCCGCTGTTGCCTGCAAACCCTCGGAGAGACAGAATAAGGAAAAACACGTCAAACGCTATCAGATAAATCTTTCTTGCGTGTTTGAACTCAGTCTTCATCAGCACACCTGACTTAAACCCTCACTGTGACCTCCTGACCTGACTTAAAACTCTCCTTACCTTTCCAACTCCACATCTGTTTGATAAATTCAGACTCCACACACATTTGCACGGACCAAATCCGTTAAATGACATCTTTCAGCATGTTCCACATCTTCACGATTCACACATAAATCCCCCAAAAAATCAACCACTACATAAACCCCTCTCCTCAGAGCAAATGAATAAAAGAGCAACAATAAATGAATAACTAGTCGTATGAAAAAAAACAAAAGGTGATGTGACCAATATGAATGGCCCTCCGGATACTCTGCTGTGTGTGTGTGTGTTTTGTCTGTGTGTGCCGCATGCTTATGTGAGTGGGTTTATACATCTACGTGTGTGAATGTGTGTGTGTGTGTGTCCAGGGGGACAGGGGTGGAGTGCGAGCTCCACTCGAGAGGCCTTGTTGGGCGTCAAGGCCTGGGGCTCGCCTAAAGGCACAGCCCGTCTGGAGGAGCCCTCGGCTGGGCAGCAGCTGAATAAAAGATGGGAGGGAAGTGTCAGTCTGGAAGGCCAGGAGCGCTGGGAGGCCCCACATCTCAGCGCTAAAGACAAACAGATGCTAGCGGAGACAGAAAGGGAAGGAAGAAAGGAAAGAAGAACGACACAGATGCGGAGAAATCTGTCGTATAACTTCACTCATGCAGGCTGTGGTGCAAAGTGAGCACGGAGCTTCATCTTTCATTATGAAGCAACGCTCATTTCATCAGAAGACCGAACACGATTCAAACAGCAGAAGTATTGAGATTCAAAAGAAGTACTTTTACAACGTGGAAACACTACACTTCAGTACTACTAAAACTCCAAATACAAACACACAATGAACCATCACAGATGACTCTGCTGTTTGTGAGGTTGTTTGAGCCTCGTCATCGTCATCTTACAGGACACACTTGCTTTTATTGCGCTTTCGTTTAATTATTCTCAAAACAGGTGCATGCACATGAGCAGCTCTCAACACAACGTTACAATGGCGGAGGACTCGCTGAATGGCAGTCAGACAGTCTTTGAACTTTTCATTTATTCATTCATCTGACTCATTTCGTGTTCCCTCTATAGTCACAGGAATATCAACACTTACCTCTCTGCAAGATCAACCAAAAGTCAAGCATCTACACTCACAGTGTGAGTTTAGTCTATAAATACTTTCAGTTTCCAGAATATAATCCTTCTTGGCCTCTGTAAAAACTGTTAGCAGTTTCATTACACTTTATTGTACGTTGTATGTAAAATTACTAAAGAAACTGATTTGGTGGTGCAACTTTCAAGTGCACAGTCGTGTTTTAAGACATCAACAGGAAACTGAGACAAAAATTTGGGGCATTGTGCACTTTACAAAACTCATTACGGCGTCATATTTTACATTTTCTCTGTACAGTGTGATCTCCTCTCTCACTCTGTGCTGTAAAACACCGCCCCCTACGAGTCGTAAGTGTGTGCTAATGAGTTGAGTGTGTGGGCAGGGATGAGTACTGTATGTGTGTGTGTGTGTGTGTGTGTGTGTTGTGTACATGTACGTGTGTGTGTGTGCCAGTGTTTTGCATTTGAATGGAATCTGAAGAGGCCCAATGTGTTTCACTCGCACTCTGAACAAACACAGCTAGTGTTTCATAGACACCTCCTCGAGTGCATGTGTTTGTGCGCGCGTGCGTTCAGACACATTATGAGCAACAGCAAATAACGAGCACGTCCGTCACTTGATGTCTGTAAGTAACACAAACCATCCTTTGTCGCGTAAAACAACCTTGGTGGGTTTGGTAGACTAGATTAAGGGTGAATGTAAAAGACAGAAAAACATAATGGATATATTAGATCTTTTTTATTAAAGATTTCTTTATCAGTGAAGACACTGAAGCTCAGGAAAATGTATTTTCACTTGAATCTGCATGAATCAATTAAAGAAGAAACAAGCTTATAGTCTATTTTTCTTATTCCAAACAGTTGCCATGAAAAGAAAAAGGTTCATTATTTTTCAAAGGCCTGGTCCACACGTGCACAGGTATTTTATAAAAAGTAGAGCTTTTTGAAAACTTCTCAGGAGTTTTCAGAATGACGACTTCTCTTCAATTTGACATTGCTGCATTGCGTGATGAGCGTGCACCCAAAACAACAACAACAACAACAACAGCAGCAGCAGACTATTGGCTTGTTTGATCTGGTCAGCACTGCTAGGTCAAGTTACAAATGATCAACATATTATAAATAAATGATAAGCACACTTTAAGTTACAACAGAATATTCTTCTCTGGTATTTAACGTGTTGTTGATGTAGATTTTATAGTCGTTATTGTGTGTTGGTATCTTTTCAGTCATAGCTGATAGTCACTTTATTCGAATATTCTTCTTTTCTTTTGTGGTACACGCCTAAAGAAAGTAAGAAAAAAAAAGACCAGAGAGAGAAAGAAAGAAAAGAAGCAAACCACAGAAAGTGAATAATCTATACGGCGGAAATTAAAGATGAATGGAGAAAAGTACGAGGGGGCGAAATATAAATAATAACAAGAAGGGCAAATGACAGGAGACAGAAGACAGAAAGCGATAGAGACAGAGGTGGAGGGAGGAGCACGTACTGCGTTAGTTATCTCGGCCTCTCAGTGTTAGCTGATTGAATTGAAGTGTTTAGCATATATGCTAATCATTCACACAGGCGCCGGATTATCACTGCGCTCTGCCAAGAGTCCTCTCCCTCCGCCCAATCCCTCCATCCCTTCCTCACATCCACTCCTCTGGCGATACCTTGCTCTTTACCTTTCCACTCATCACCCTGAA
Organism: Scortum barcoo; assembly: GCA_023238725.1. Classification (NCBI taxonomy): domain Eukaryota; kingdom Metazoa; phylum Chordata; class Actinopteri; order Centrarchiformes; family Terapontidae; genus Scortum; species Scortum barcoo. Next base: position 11,302,879 of record CM041541.1, on the reverse strand, counting down.
ATCCCTCTCTTTATCTCCAGGTTTTTCCTCTCTCTCCTATCCTTTCCAATTTCAATCCATTTTTCCTCCCTTTTTTCTTTCCTACTTTCTGTCTCTGCCCTGTCCGTCTCCCTCTGCTTTATCGACGAGCACTCTGGAAGACACGCTGTTCTGCAAGTCGAACAAGACAGCGAGAGTTTTACATGTGATGGACGCTCGCACACACCCGTGCGCACACACGGCGATCAGCTCAATGCAGGCTAATAATAGATGATTGGTCATCACGGGTGGTGAGCTGAGAAAAGCACGCGGCAGGAGTTTATAAAAATGAATATATTAGAGAGCGAGAGAGGGATGGGTTCAGAGGTGGCGACAGGATGAAAAAAGAAAAGGGAGAGCCGAGCCGTTGTTTTCAGCGCGGAGAGGGATCGAATTCAAGCTCTGAGGTTATCTCGCTCATCCACAGTGGCCGCTGAGCAAATATTTTACTAAAGATTTCATGGCAGCACACACACAGACTGCACTCATGCTTGAGCTTTTTTTTCTCTCTCTGTGGCCCTGACAACCCACTGCAAACACACACACACACACACATCCAGGCCAAAGTCCTTTAAAAGCCACAGGATATTTTATGCTCTGTATCTGTCTACTCAGTTGATTTCATGGCTCCCATTTGTGGAGGCGATTTCAGGTCCTTAGCCAGATCAGTGGCCCGGGGCTTGGGTGGGCGGAGGGTGTGGGGGTATTAATGGTTAAGGGAGACTGCCCTTCAACACAGTGGTGGGGGGTTAAATGTTTCAGGAAAGGGGGAGGCTGCGCTGGACAAGCCAGCTCCTGACTCCGTCTAGGGATTATAGGTATTTTTTTTGTGTCACAGCTGCTGTCGGGGGGCCCAAAAATGTTCTGTTCTGCTTTAACTGCAGGAGGCAGGTTAGCTCACACCGCGATGTTCTCATTATTGATGAAAAAGTTGTGATCAAGAGAAGCAGGGGGGACTGATCGCCATTCAAGAAGCTGATACCACATGATTTTGTTTTTTTATGACTCTCAACAAATCTCACAAAAAGACTAAAATCAACAATCAATCGATCTGATTATTTCTTGAATGAAACTGTTCGTAGGTCAAAAACAACACAGACGCTGCAGTTTATTGTGAGTGCTGCTGCCAAAAATGTGTGTTAATCCACAGCAGAAAATAGTGTCCAAAAATACACATTTCAGTGTGAATAAATGGAAAAGTAGCAAAGTACTTAATGATTTTTGGTCTTTTTATGGAATCTGTTGAGAAAAAAAATAAGGTTCAAGAAAAACATGCAAATGAACTTAAATTAATCAATTCTAACATTTTGGGACATTTTAAAATGAGAAATGTCATTAATTTATTTCATTTAGGATCATTTTGGTGTCATGCTATGTATGTTTTTATCAAAAACACCTTCTCCTGCTACACATTTGATTTTATTTTGAAATCAAGGGAGCAGCACCTTCATCTTCACCAATGAAAGTGTTAGTGTTGATGATCAATATGTTCACATACTGACACAGAGAATATGGCTTTTTTTACAGGTTCAGGTTCAGCTCTTCTAAATGTATTTATTACTCCATACATACAGTATTTATAGCGAAGAAAATGTGAGTAATTTGATCACAGTACATCAGACAGCACTGGCTACATGGAGCAACGTTACGGACACACACACACACACACACACACACACACACACACACAGATGTTTGTAGGCATAAAGAGGATTTATAAATATGTGGATAATTAAAATGCCTCTTGATTGCGGGGAATGATCTAGCATGGAAAAACAGACACACACGCACGCACACTAATTTTTGCTTATTATTCTTCTTTCGTCACCCTCGGGCTATCTGTGTCTTCTGTGAGACGGCGTTTCCTTAGACGTCAGCTATAATGGGCTTTGAATGATATTTATGCATGCTCGAAACACAAAAAAAAACAAACCTTGACCCATTAGTGTCCATCTGGATTTAACATATCTGTCTCCTGCTCTGTGCGTCTCTCAAGGCTCGAGCTCTACACGCAAACTTATTGTGGACGGACGCGTGCTGACATACCAGAGATGCTTTCACACACAAACAGGAACAGATGAAAACATACTATAGATCAGGTTAAAGGCTATGAATGGGATGGAAAGAATATGCAATATAATATTATGATTGTGATTTTTGCGATGATTCTTGATGACTAAAGAGCAGAAACGCTGGCTCATTCCCCGGGGAATACTTCTGAGATCAGCACCATGGACAGAGCAAAACGTCAAGACAGATAAATAAAATAAATAAAATGACTCTTTTAAACGTCGTTATCATTTATATTACAACAACACTATTCTCATAAAAGTAAGGCAGAGTTTATACCGACAGTACCCGCGGGCGCTGTAGCATTTCTGAGATCAAATGGCTTTATGATCTAAAATGTATTAAACATTTAACACCCTCTTTATGTATTAAATGTTCATACTCTGATGCTACTTCTTTAATTTGCCTTGTGATTTTTAGATGTGACTGTACTAAAGGTCTGTGTGCTTTTATGTGTAATGTTACGCCTCGCTGAAAACCCCACTAGACAAAAATAAAGTTTATTTCTATACAGTAGTTGAAGTAGTTTTCAAGAAAAAGTCTCACTTCAGAACAAGAATTTCAGCCTTCATCATCTTTGTCAGTCGTTGCAAGTGTTTCTGAGAAGCTCTTTACTTTAAGATGGGCTTCATGGAATATGTATTACTGGTACCTGGAGCAGCACGCCAAAAAGAAGTGAATTTGGTATGAACGCCTGCTAACCGTTGAGAGCTGGAGACGCCACAACGTTATGACAACAAAGTCAGACGAGGACAGAAAAACTGACAGTTTGAGTAATCATTTTACAGTTTTCATTCTTGCACATAAATTTTATTTGATTCCTTTGATCACAGCAAATAACATCCAGTTATAAAGAAAACTACCAAAATAAGACTTCCCTAAGATTTCCCTTTAAATCAGACCCTCCATACATATGAATCTGAATCATTTTGTCCACAGAAAGCCTTACAACCATCGACGCTGTGCTTCTTTTGTCCCTTTTGTAAACACAAACATGCTGTGACAGTTTATTTTCATCATGTAAAAAAAAGCTTTGTGAGAAGCGGCGCACTGACTCTGCAGTGTCTCTCTCTGTTGTTATCTTGGCATCCCTCGCTCCCTCCCTGTTCCTCCATCTTTCTGCCCACCACCCCATTTTATTTCTCTCTCTCTCTCTCTCTCTCTCTCTCTCAGTCAGGCTGTGTCTCTCGCCCTCCTTGCAGATAGTGGCAGACTACAGCAGGGTCCTGGTGTGAGGTCACCGGCAGCCTTCTTGCAGCATATGGACTCGTTTCCTTCCAAGAAAACCCCAGCCAGATGAGACCACACACACTCACAGAGGCACACACACATACAGCACACTGAGAAACAAGACATATAAATATACATAATACACATGCACGCATGCATTGTGTGTTTGCTGGGAATAAAGCACACGGATGTACACGACTTCAAATACACACACTGGCGGTTGAAGTGTGTGAGATTAAAGGAAAGCAGAAGCTATCTGATCTCACTTGTCATCTTCTTTGTGACCGGGTGGCTCAATCTACTTCACTTAGAGTAATCTTGGTGTTAAAACACACACACACACACACACACCGCACTATCAATATGCCATAATCCACCGAAGACCAGCTGAAGAAGTGTGAGCGCACACACATAAACACACACTTAATCATGCACATGAGCAAAAATTTAGTGTCGTCTCATAATCTGGCACAGACTCACTGACTTCTTAAAGCGCACTAAGCATGATGGGACACACACACCCACAAATATTGGACTATGCAAACACACACACTCCCACAGAGCTGTGTAATCTTAAATAAGAGTCTCAAACACACACAGAAGTTAAGTGGTATTGAGTAATCTTCAGCAGGCTTCAGCGTGAGCTCTTGGACACACACATGAGCATATGCAGGAGGACACACACACACACACACACTCACACACACACACACACATACAGAGCTGGTAATCTTCCAGCCAGCTGAAGTGTAATCAAGAAGGAGACAGCCATATGTCTGAGGGTGCTGAGCCTTGGCCTCTCTCCTTCTCAACTGTCTCACTCTCTCGCAGTCTTTCCAGTTTTCCTCTTCATTTTCCCGTCTCCTCGTCCTCTCTTGATCTTTTTGGTTCACCTCACTCTCCTTTTTCTTCCTCCATCACTGTTTTTCTCTCTTTTTTTCTTTCTGTCTCTCTCAAGGAAGGAAGAGCCACTTTCACTCACTTGACATGCCGTTTTGTGATGCTGCTGTGATGTTTTATATTGTGCAGCAGAATCGTGGCGTTAAATGGGGAAAAAGAAGCGTAAATGAGTAACTGGCAGCTTTTATTTTCAAGTTTTAAGTTTGCACTGCGACTAAATAAATGTCAAGTCATCTTTTTATTTCCCCCTCTGGTCCTTATCACAAAGTTTCTATCTAAATTTTCAACCAATCTATAACTCAATGATTAATGTAGATGAATTTATTTGTGTTTATTTGTATCTAGAAAGCTGTGTGTGTTTGTGTGTGTGTGTCCCGGTCCCCTGTGTGGAGACAGCTGGTGTGGCAGTGACCCCGGCTGGAAGGAAGCCTCGTGCTTTTTCATGTCTCCCTTCCCACAATTCCCGGGGCCATTTGGGTCCTTGCAGGTTTCGAGTGCCAGTGGTCCTGAAAAACGAGGGCGATTTGTTTTTGGGATTGAGTCGGAAATTCGCTTTTCACTGGGTTAAAAAAAAAAAAAATGCACAGCGTCTATAAATCAACTCCTAAATAGTCCCTGATTGTGAAGATTTAGTTCAATTTCATAAAAGCAAAGAGACAAAATGATTTTCCGTCTCCTCCTCCGGTCTATCCCTCAATCCCCTTGTCCATCTCTGTTTCTTATCATCTATTTTTCCTCTCCTCTTTCAGTCTTTTCTTAATCCTCCACCCATCCGCTCCCCCTGTCTGATGAAATGACCATATCTAATCCTTTGGTCCCCTTGGGAGAGATGTAACTGTATTAAGACAGTAAATCCATGTCCTTACAACTGCTACAGATGTCTTTCTTTATTATCCCCTCTTTCTCTTTCGATCACTCTTCCTCCCTCTGTTTCCTCATATCTTTCTCTTAAATCTTCTAAATCTGTTCTTACGTTTTATTTTTCTGAGCTCTCAAAATGGCACATGAATAATCTCACATTATGTTTCTGTGGATTTGCTCTGGTGTTTGTCTTTTGTCTGTCTCCATAATTCCTCACAGTTAATGTCTAAATTCACAATGTTCATAACCCAAAGAGCAGACAGTCTGCTTTTCAAGAATTAAATAAATCTGTGTATGCTTCTAACATGCACACATAAAACATTTTCAACACTTGAGCTTCGGAGAGCAATATTGCTCTTTTTAATACATGATTTACAATGTGAGCTGTGATTTTATTTTACTGCGAAATCATGCTGAATGTGCTGTGAAAGTGATGGAGTAGATTTTACTTCATTTAAAAAACAAGAACAGATACAGTACATAGGCCACCAGGATGTCTTTTTATGTCTTTTTAAAATGTTTGTGGATGCAGCAACAACCTTGAGCAAGAAAATATGACCAAATACCACCAAATGACTAGGAAATAGTCTCATAAAAAAGAAAAAAACTCCTGATGACTCATTAATGTGCTGAGGACACAAGAGAGACTCATGAAAAAGATTTCTGCTCCCCTCTCTTGTAAATAACGTGTAACACTGTAATATTCTACGATACTTGGGGCAAACACACACAAAAAAATTCATCCTTTTCCTCATGCTGATGATTGCCGGTTACTTTGACTCCAGCAGCTGATGTATCCTGTACATCTTTATTACTCCCTCTTCCTGTGTCTCTTTCTCTTTTGTCCGTCTCTCAAAGAACACAGCAGCTATGTGCAGATGTGTCTTTTCTTCTTCATTACACATTTGCCACTCATCCTAGTGGACATCGAGTGTGTGTGTGTGTGTGTTTCCTTTGGAGTCCTTCCAGGTGCTTCGGTGCCACCCTGCTGATCAGACAAGCAGAAGAAAAGCTCAGTGTTTTTCTGCTCCATCAGCCGCAGCCGCTGCTTCGCTCCTCCTGTAAGCAGGTGCCAAAGACGCAAAGCGCGAAGACATCCGATAAACCGACTTGATAGGGCCTGATCTCTCTGCTCCTCAGGATCAGCTCGCCACATGTGTAGTCAGCTTTTATCTGAGCGCGCTGGCAGATTAATCTTCAGGCTGTTTCAAGAGGTGCCACGTATAAAATAGTCCCCTTCATGACATTTTACATAGTGTAATAATATATTCTAATGCGAGTCTGATTAGTTTAAATACAAAAGAGAGAGTCGTGTGTGTGTCCATCTTATCATGCTTGTTGGCATGTAGCCTGTGCCGCTGGACTTCACCATTTGCCTCGGTGCCTTGGGCAGATAGATACGCACACAAAAACTGACACACACACACCAGCGCTTGCGAGGGGCGCCAGAGGTTAAAGAAGGAGAAAGGACCAGCTGCTAGGTTTCTAATGTTTAACAGCAAATAAGAGGAGATTTAGAGCAGGGGAAAAGAGGGGATGGGTGGAGATGAAGGGATGTCAGAGAGAGGAGGAAGAAGACAGAATAGAAAAGGATGCAGGTGACCATTTTTTTATAATAATTTTTCCTTAAAACAAAACAATGAACGCCTGCCAAGTTTTGCAAAAAACAACCAAAGAGCCACAAAAGAGGATAGACTAAGTAGGTAAATCTTTTTTGAAATACCATTAGTCAAACACTCTCTAAAATCTCCTTTTTTTATGCTGTAGAGCGAGTTAAGTTAATGTTCCTTTCAACTATATCTTAACCTCTGTCTCATCTATCCTAGAGATCACAACCACGCAATACAATCGAATAAAAATTTCTTCCATGTTAATGTTGCTAATTTCTTTTCATTAGGACACTCGATAAAAACATGGCAAGATACACATGCAGACATATTTAGAGTAATGACATGTACAAGTTATAATTTGCATAAAGATATTATTCTATAATAAAAAATACATAAGTGTAAATATGGTTCTGTGTATTCCTCTTTCTTTAAACCTTCCTGATATTTTTTAGTATACCAATGTAAAATTAAAATACTAAACAAAAAAAAAACTAGCAAAAAAAAAAAGAAAGTCCTTTATGGACAAAAACACACTGGTCTGCTCCAACAGCGCGTCCAAGTTGTCACTGGACACAAACACACATCACCTGGGATCATTTCTAAGATACATGGCGGGTAATCAGGCTTTTCAGATCAATTGGACATCAAACACAGCTCACTATGTGAATTTTATCCTCTTAACACCTTAAACACACACAGAACCGCTGGTCAATCGAAGGCAAAGACAGCACACACACACACACACACACACACTCACATCGGACAAAATGTAAAGCCCCAAAGAAATAACTTAAGCTTGTCAAGTAAGAATAAAAAAGGAGACAAACTGACTTTCAGGTGGACAGAAAGATGTCATTCTTGTTAAATATAAATATAAGTCATGCACAATCAAAAGCATCACAGTTCAGTCAGGTCAACAGCACTGAACAGCGTGCCAACCTTTGATCAACCTCTGAATCAAAAAGGTTACTGGTGATGCAATCCTTTCCCTCTCCGGTACTGTACAGTATAATAAGCGCATTTTCCATATGGAAAGGAATCTGGCCCCTCTTCCTGGGCATGGACAGGGCAGAGCAGCACCACCCTTTATACCTCTACTGAAAAACAACGACATGACACCACTCTCACCTTTTGGACATGCTATTTTAAAAAGAGACTACATAAAAGAGGTTTCCACAGGAAGTGAAATGATAGGTATGTGTGCTGTGATTCTGTATTTTTACGAGAAATGGGGGACATACAGACAGGGGGAAAAATAGATATGCTAATGTACAAAAACACAACTCAGACAGACACTGAGTCAGACAGGTCGACTAGATAAAGACACAGGGAGAAGGGCAGTGGTGCTGCCAGAAATTTTTAGTAGTAGCCACAATTATTCTTGTCTAAAACCTAATGAGAAATGGTTTACGTTATTAAACTTTGCACACACTCAAAGTAGCAAGGTGGACTGCATGACTCAGTGTCCAACAGTAAAGACAAGACAAATTAAAATAATTAAAAACAAAAATCTTTGCACCAACCATTGAAATTAAGCACATTTTCTTTAAGTTACTCATTACTTGTATAAAATCAATCAAATCTGTGATTTTATAATACCCTGGGGGCAGATGTAAGTGCTCTGATAAAGGCACCAAATAACATCCATCTAAACACTGATTCAAGAAAAATATCAGTCCTGGTGCTGCCTCATCTTCAGTTCGAATGACCATAAATTTCTGCTACACAACTGAATGGCTGCTAAGTTCTTAAATTGGTTCAGCTGCTCATAGAAAGCAAAGGCTACACCATTTCCATCATGAATTTAAGCCAATCTCTGTAAGGCGTGGAGTCTCTCAGGGTTCAATTTCTGGGCCTCTATTATTCAACATCTATGTCCTCTCTTTTTAGAAAAATCCTGCACAGCAATACAATTTCTTAAAACTTGGGGGCAGTAAACTTTGGGCAGTAAAAATTAAAGGCCAAGGTTGAAAACTCAGCTTCTTTAGGTATCACGATCTTATTTATTATCAAAAACAAACTACAAGAATTAAAGGTGTGATGTTCACACAGCATTTGGAGGAACTCATTGATGCCTTAATTTACAACTGTGGACTGTCTGTTTCTGCTAAAATCCTCATTACATTATATCATATTTTTCAATCTTTTCACTGGCTTTCATTTAGCCATAAAAAGATGATCTTAAAAATCCTTTTTGTAGGTTTTGTCGGTGCCCCATAATGAAGCCTTGGGCATGGTTCAATGACGAGGTGTGTCTATTTTCATTTTTAATTTGAGGAAGATCTTGTGCGTCAGTGGTTGATGACAGGGGAAACTCCTGGTGAGCTGCCAGTGGGTCCATCCAGAGAAGTCTGATTATCCTTTGGCCCAGCGTCAGAAATACATTTCTCTGAGCTTGTTGAGCAAAATTCTTGCTAATGCCAAATGTGTGGATTGGGCAATGGGATTAATATTCTTTCAGGTCCTTAAGTGTATTGCGTTGTATCCTTAAAAACAGTTTCCACATCGACATTGCTGTTGAAAAGCCTGTTTAGAGCCTTTACGGACACACTGGCCTGGTGATTTCCTTACACCAGATGTCTATAATGGGTACTGACAGATTTATTCTTCCTGATGTTTAACAAAGTATAAGAATGGCCACCACACCTACTGAACGCTGGTGCCTTCACACGAATGCCCGCAAATGTACTATCTCCAAAGTCACGTACACTTAGAGGCTATAAGTCAAACCTCGTAATTTCAGCACAGGAAACACAAGGCTTGTCTTAAAACCTGCTTACCTCATGGCAAGTCCCATGAGTAATACACAGCGGTGGTTTTATAGTGGTATTGTTCTGCTATTTGGACAGTTCAGATGGAGTTCAGGATACAGTGAGGACACTGGTGCATGCCTTGCAAACAGCACTGACTTGTGTTAGCCAAGAGAGCCAAGTTGCTGATTAAAGAAAAAGTTTTGGCACAAAAAGAGCTATTAATCATGCGAACTACTTTTACAACAGGAATATTGGGGAAAAAGCGGAATGATTTTACAAGGTATAAAACGCATCTTTACAATATACAAAACACTGACGTTTACAAAATGGATGTATTGTAAGTTGCAAACATGCTCAGCTAAAAAAGAAAACATCACCAACTAGAATCATTCCCCGACAATGTTTCCTGTTCAGGGTCAAACAAGAGGTGAAACAACTTTTACTTCCTGGGTCAAAGGTCGGGGGCAGGTGTAGGATCGAACTGCAGCTGCATCCGCAAGGATATGGAAACATGGGTGTGTGTGTGTGTGTGTGTGTGTGTGTGTGTGTGTGTCTTAGTGGGTGTGTATGTTTTTTAAACCTTGAAATGCAACCATACACACACACGTTTGCATATAAGATGGCTTCTTTGAAAGGGGCATCCCCGACAGATCTTGCAGGTGAGCGTTTCCTGTTGTCAGGAGAAACGTTGCTGCTCTTTCTATTAAGTCCTTTTTTGTGTGTTTCGCTTGTTCCTGACTGAATTAATCTGCTTTAATGTGTGCATATTATCATATACAGTTGTGTTCAAAATAATAGCAATCCAACATGACTAACCAGATCAATCACTGTTTTTGGTAGAAATTATATTACTACATGGCAAACAATTTACCAGCAGGTGTAGTAGAGTCATACAAAACTAAGAGACCCAACATTCATGATATGCATGCTCCTGAGTCTGTGTAATTGAATAATTAATTGAAAGTGGCGTGTTCAAAATAATAGCAGTGTGGAGTGCAATTAGTGAGGTTATTCATTCTGTGAAAAAACAGGTGTGAATCAGGTGGCCCTTATTTAAGGATGAAGCCAGCACATGTTGAAAAATGATTTGTTTTAGACATTGTTCAGAAGAACAGCGTACTGTGAATAAACCGTTGACTGGAGAAGGGAAAAGATATAAAGAAATGCAGAAAATGACAGGCTGCTTGACTAAAATGATCTCCAATGCTTTACAATGGAAAGCAAAACCAGAGAGACGTGGAAGAAAACGGAAAACAACCATTCGAATGGATCGAAGAAAGACTCAGCCAATGATCAGCTCCAGGGAGATCAAAGATGGTCTAAACTTACAGTGAGTACAGGGACAATTAGAAGATGCTGTGAAGCTAATCTATCAGCAAGAAGCCCCCGCAAAGTCCCACTGTTAAAAAAAAAAAGACGTGCTGTGTAGAGGATACAGTTTGCCAAAGAATACATCAACTGGCCTAAAGAGAAATGGAGAAACATTTTGTGAACTGATGAAAGTAAGATTGTTCTTTTTGGGTCCAAGGGCCGCAGACAGTTTGTCAGACGACCCCCAAACACTGAATTCAAGCCACAGTACACTCTGAAGACAGTGAAGCATGGTGGTGCAGGCATCATGATATGGGGATGTCTCTCTTACTGTGGTGTCGGGCCTATTTATCGCATACCAGGGATCATGGATCAGTTTGCATATATCAAAAATACTTGAAGAGGTTATGTTGCCTTATGCTGAAGAGGAAATGCCCTTGAAATGGGTGTTTCAACAGTATTTTCAACAAGTATTTAAGTTTGTAAAGAAAAATGCAGACACTGCTATTTTTTTGAACAGCCCAGTGTTCATTTTTCTTCATTTTCTGTAAAGTAATTAAAACATTGATACATTTTTCTTGTGTTGTGTTCCCAATGCATGGAAATAAAAACTGTTATAAGGATTTTGAGCTTTACTCACGTTTTTAAACACACTGCTATTATTTTGAACACAACTGTAACTCACCGGGAGGAGTGTAGAGGAATACACATAAGTTTCTGCGCTCACACACACACACAATTTGCCATTGATTCAACCAACTCAATACAGTCACAGACAGCGCCGGCTTGAAGCAGGAGGACACAGCCCGTGGCAAGGTGATGTAGAGAGCGCTGTGTGTGTGTAGCTAGGTGGGTGGGTGTGTGTGCTTGGCTGGCAAGAACAACTGGTGACATCTGCAGATGAGTGGCATTAAAGACAGGCATGAAAGGCACATTTTACGTACCTCCCTTCCTCTCTTTTTTCTTTGTCTTCCTGCTGCTATTGATATCTGTCTGTCTCTTTGTCTGTCTCTCTGTCTGTCTGTCTGTCTTTCTATCTGTCTGTCTGTCTGTCTGTCTGTCTGTCTAACTCTCTATCTATCTCCCCTCTTCTCCCTCTCAGATGTGTCGGGGTCTTTAGTAGTGTGATCCAGAATCGCCTGCCGCTGCTCTTTGGGCTTCAAACACACAAGGTGAGATCAGCACACATGAAACGATCATAGAGAGGGACAAAAAGACGAAGGGGTGGAGAGAGAAAGGCAGTGGTGGGAGGGAGAGGGTGTGGGGAAGGGAAAAAAAAAATCATAGGGAGACGAGCGGCGGGAGAGGATGAAAGTAAAAAGGGGGGATGACGAAGGGAAAGGAGGAGAGAGGAAAGAGAGGAAACGACGAGGGGAAGCTCCGAAACCTGAACGTTAACTATGTTTAGAAACCACTCATAATGTGAGGTAGCTAATGTACTCCAATTAGACTCAGTTTTGTTTCTTCTAAAGGTACATCTTTCTTATGTGGTACGAAGTTAAATGCACAGATCGATTTTAAACGTCTATTGTTGCGTTCAAATGCTGCTGCATCTTGAGACTTGAGAGCAGCTCTTGAGAAGCAAACACTTCAATGCAAAAAGCTGCCAAGATGAAGACATCTTCTCTTAACGTCTATGTCTGCTTGTTGTCTGTTTTCAGGGTTTAGCTCAGTTTTAGGCAAAATAAACTGAGAAATCTTCACTTAGATACCAGCCACAGTCAGCTTAACAGGTGATTGCCGATATACTGACTCAGTTATGTGTACCCACATGCCATTTTCAGCTAAGAATCAGGGAAGAGCTAGTTGCAAAAAGAAAACAAAATCCTCTATTTGGGATTATTTTGGTTTTAATCGTGCAGAGCGAGGGAGCCAAGGCAGCTCTCTCGACTCCCTGCTGTTCCCAAGATATGAAGCAAAAAGTAAGATAATCCCCGACTTCCTCCTTTCTCCCTTTCATTATTTAAAAAGTGATTCAAAAACATTTCTGAGCACCAAAATCATGCACACTGAAGGTACTTTTCAAACACACCTGTGGCCGAGTGGCCTCTGCACTACCTGGCTCTGGTGGGCCGATCCACGCAGACTGCTGGGGAGGGACGTGAAGGTTTTAGAAAAATAAAGCATAAACCAGTTTGCATTTAAACCATATGCTTAGACCAAAGAACAATCCGAGCATCACACACAAAATGATGAAATGTTCTGAAATGTCGTCTTGCCAAGATGTGTTGTGTCACAAGAAGTTCAAGGAAGCCACAAAAACTCTTTTTCTAAAAACGTTCACCCTCGCTTAGCAAGGAAAGGTGAAAATCAAAGTCCTTTTACACGTCCAAGAAGCCACTGTTCTCATCAGGACGTTTGTTTGAGTTGAGTCTCTCTGTCTGCCTCGCAGCAGTCGTGGCCGTAGCGAAGCTCTGGGCAAAGGGAAGTGAAGGGCACCGCTAGCTCAAGGCAAAGCCCAGTAGGTAGCATTACTCATACTGATACAGATACACAAACACACACACACACACACACACAGCTACTTTTACTTTTAATTGTACATGTTTTACAGAGCACAGTAATTGGTGTTTTTGCATCTTACATGTCCCTTTGTGTGGACATTAATCATGCCAGAGGTGTGGAGTCCATGAAGGAATTTAAATCAAATGTTCCTGCATCTTTAGGATTTAGTTTTTTGGAGCCCCTGTGTGAAACTTAATCCTGCAGATTTTGTACATTTTGTATATGTATCATACACACCATCTACCACTTGTTATTCACTTTGTATTTGCATGTAAGAAAATAAAAATGCATACAACCGAAATAAAAAGGATTCACTCCAACATAAATACTTTAGATGTGACTGAGATGAAACAGTCGCTGGCTGAAATTTCAAATAAGCGCAGAGCTGCAACACACTGTTGATTATGACTGATTAAATTAATCTTTTAATAATGCAACGTTTGAATATAATCCTATTTGATCAAACACACATTTTGTGTGCGTTAGTGCCATATGGCAACTGTAATCACCTGTAAGGTATTTTTAATGCTTCACATCTGAGGGGGGAAAATGATAATTTTTGTATCAGAGGGCTTTTTTGTCAAGAAAATCATAAAACATGTTAAAGCTTTCTTCATTTAAGTTGAAAAGTTGAAGATTCAGAACAAAGTGGTTATTTCAGGAAAACACTTTTACGCTGTGGGGACGGGAGTTTTGTCGTCGTCGTCATTTTCTGTTGTTGGATCTGGTCTTCAAGGCTGCTGATAACCGAGATAATTATGCTAATGCTAACGGTGCTGCTCGCCTTCCTCGGTTCACGGTGTCAGCGTTCCTCACGTGAACCGAGACACTCTGCGAAATGTCAGCCTCCGCCTCGCCTGTGTGTTAAGTGTGTGTATGTACGTGTGTTGAAGAGAGATGGCTTGAGATAAAGGAGAGCTGGCCACAAGTGCACACACTTCACACACACACACTTGCATGCTTTAACACACATTCACACACACACCAAGCTCAGATATTAATTAAAGTTCATTGCTTCAGTAATTAGCAGGGCAGGATAATAACAATATGTGACTTATTGCCCCCCCAGGTTTAGCTCTCTCTCGAACTTTAATTGAATGAGCGACATTAAAAACTTCAGAGGCCATTTGGCAAGGTTGACTAAACAGTCGTAAACACTAAAGGAAACACTTCCAGTACAGGTGACAGGCTTCTCAAAAACCATAAAAAATGTCCTTTTCCTTTAGCTTAAGGGACGCCACCATCCAAAGTACGTTTAAGTTTCACACTTTGAAAAATCAAAAACAGATCGACGAGCTCAAAGGATTCACAGCTCTGCAAAGACAAAGTTTTTCAGGTTCAGGGTTTGTTGACAGTGTTGAATCATCAGCTCTCTGTATATGGGATAACTCTATATTATACCTAAACAATTCTATAAATATACTTCTATTTCTACTTCTATTCTATTTTTTAACCAAATTACACCTGAGGATTTACCTTAAAACAGTTTTTTCCACAATTTCTGTCTCAAATATACAAGCAAAACTTTTCCTCTGCATCACTGACAGCTCATAAAACACCCTCAGTATGAGAACACACAAAAGAAAAATGGAGATAAAATTGAACTAGTTCAAGCGAGTTAAAATGACGGCAGAGTATCAGATCTTTTTTACAGAAAGACGTCAATATTTTGTAAAATGCAATCAATTAACAAGACTAGAAGCGGATGAGAACTGCATACCTGGTTCTTTAAAGGTTTGTACTTCATGCACAAACATGAGATTTAATGAGTGTCAACATGTTGTGGTCCTTCTTTAAATGTGTGTATTTTATATATTTTTTTAATGAAATTCATTTTTTAAAATCATGAACTCTGCCAATTACTCGTCTTCATCTTTCACTGTCTCTCTCTCTCTTTTAATTCTTCTCTGGCTCGCTCTCCTTTTCTTTCTTCCAGCATCAAACCAATCAATCATCTTCCCTTTTGTGGCTCTGCTGTCTCGTCCTAAAATCTTACACACACACACACAGATAGGCACACATACACCCTCATGTACACATACAAAGGCATGCACACAATTGCATACGCACACAACACACTGTTTCTGCCGCGCCTTTGTGCTCCTTTAACCTTGAGGTCTGCGAGCGCCCAACTGTGATAATCTCTCAGACTGCCTTCATTACTGCTATAGGACACACACACACACACACACAGAGACAAGCATCAAGGAAAAAAAGCACATACATTCAAACCCAAACACGGACACACCTACACCCCCAACACACACATACATGAGCACACATACACACACACACAGGCCCGGTAAGAGGTGGAACATTTAAAGGCTATCTTTTTTTCTCACTATTGACTTGGATCAGCATTAGGCTCATCAGATAGTCAGGGCAGTGCTGTGTGTGTGTGTGCATGTGTGTGTAGGTGTGTGTGTGTGTGTGTTATTGGCTGTCCTCCCCCTAACTGGCTAGACGGACACAGCCTCCAGGAATGTCAAACCTCCAACCTGCATTCTGATGTGGGCACCAGCAGTCACTTGTACACCGTCGCCCACCACCGCGCATTAGTGTGTGTGTGTGTGTGTATGTGTGTGTGTGTGTGTGTGTGTGTGCACTTTACTCATCTTTTTGCACAGTGTCGTCTGAGTGACAGGCCCTGGGCGTCGCGGTAACCAGACAGGTACAGAAACAAAGTGAGAAGACACTGGGGAAACTTTCCACAAAACATCATTAGCTAATCGTGTATGGTGTGTGTGTGTGTGTGTGTGTGTGTGTGCATGGCTGTGTGTATAATTGTGACTCTGACAAACACCAAATACAGAAAATGTCTTTTTATATTTGGTAAAAATGTGCACAATTTGAAAAAAATATCACTTTTAACTTTAATATGTAACTTTAATATGTAGTAGCATGTGTACATATTGGAGAGGTTGGACTGTACAGTGTGTGTGTGTGTGTGTGTGTGTGTGTGTGTGTGTGTGCCCTTTAAGTGCCAGTGACAGGGGCTTGGCATGCGATCTGCCCTGCCAGTCAGTCACCCTGCCGTTCTACCTCTCTCTTTCATTCGCACCCCTCCCCGCCTTTCATCCCTCTGCTCCCTCTGCGACGCGACCTGTGGTTTTGGAGAAAGTTTAGAATGATTGATTCTTTCATCTTTTCACCAGCGTGTGTGTTCGCGCACGTGTGTGTGTGTGTCGGTCTGAATCAATTGTCTTTGCCTCAGTCTGCATCCCTAGTCTTTCAAAACTGGCGGAGTGGGAAAAAAAATAAAAAAAGAAACCTTGACTTTTTCTGCAAGTTCCCTCTCACAATTCAGTCGTGAACAAAAAGCAGTGTGAACACTGTGAGTCATTATTAAAAATCAAAATGGAAGACGCAACAGAGTGACGACCTTAAACTGAAGAGCAGCAAAAGTAAAGCTGTAAATGCTCCTTGATTTTTGGTAAAAACCAGGACATTTAAGCATTAAGTATTCTCTGAACTTCTAACTTTGGTGAAAGTTGTAAAAACATCTCACCCACCAAAATCACATCCTATGTTAAATTAAAGCCATTGCTAGTAACTGATAGCTGACATTATGCAACAAACATGATGACCATGACGATAAAATAAGCTTCTTTTTTAGCGAGGAGCTCCTGGGTCAGTGCCATTGTGCCCTGCTTTCATGTGAAAGAAGAAATGGGAAAATAACTGACAATAAAAGCTAAAGAGAGCAGTAGAGTCCCTTTAAATTTTCTCAATGCAAGCACGTCCTTTAAAAGAAATCTCTGTATAGATATAGTTCAATTATAATAGAAACTTTTCTCCCATTCAAATTCAGAATAAGTAGTAATGGTGGGGTTGCAGCAGTAGAGGATGTCGTCTTTGCAAATCAATGCAAAAAAAAAAAAAGGAATAAATTCAAACTCTTGAAATCGTATAGTATTTTTTTGTGTTAATGTGCGTAGTTGTTCTGAATGTGTTGCTCTTGTGTTGTGTTTGGCTGGCTCTTTCAAAATAAGGTCTACATAGACAGACACTGTGGTGCTATTCTGTCAAATTAATGCAAAACTATAAGGAAGGATTTAAAATATACACGTCTCCCTTTTTCTGATTGTGACAAATTATTTACAGAGCATGTATGTATGCTCCTGAATATAAAATTTAACATCCTCTTAGTTTAGTTTTTTTTTTTAAGATAAATGACCACAGTGTTTCTGTCAGTAAATAAAATTTAATTGTTTGGATGTTGTTCAACGTATCAGTCGCTGAGATGCTGCTACAGGGGCGACCATATAATAAATTCCTGCTGCAAATTTTGAACATACAATCCCTGGGATACAACACCTTTTTTTAAACAAGAGGCTCCTGTGTGACTTCTTGCACACACACACACACACAAAATCAATTCCACTAAAGAGGGCGAGGATGTGTCAGCGTGCATTTGTTCTGGGAAAAGGCAGCTGATTTCTTTCACAATAATAACTGTCACAAGTTTGGGTCGATGTTAAAAATGATCTTGCAGAATCCTCACAAACAAAGCAGATAAAAATCTGTTCTCGTATTTATGAGCAATGCAAATTAACCATGTGAAACTTCTGAAACGGTCATACACCTTCTTTACAAGCTCAATCAATTTAAGAGAAAAATAGGCCCGCTCACAATTCATGGCTGGATAAAAGGAGTACGCATTATGAGAAATAATTTCAAAAAGACATAAAAGACAAGGTAATGACCTAGACATTTACAATTGGAGAATCAGTGAAAAAAACACTGGCAGGAAGAACTGCTGTGAGCTTGGCGCCACTCCACTGATGGAACTTTCTTCTGACTTTATACTAAAGAGATTTCAATTACATTTTTTTATATCCCAAGTTTGATTGAGAAACCTCTTCATCTCCTCATCCATTGAAGAAAAAACTAAAATAATTCAGTTCAAACTTTCCCCTACACAAAAATCTTCTGCTACTTTCTCCACCTTTGGAAGAGTATTTAAATTTATCCAACATAAACAAAAAACATGTAAAAAACCGGCGACGAGTGAACGCAGCTAGTTCAGTGTACATGCATTTAGACACAAAACGCCAATCTTTTCTCAATGCCCCGACAGCATCCTTGGAGAGATTTAATTTTCCCTCAAGTGCCTGCCTCCCGTCTCTTAGAAAAGTATGTTGTCGCTTCTCCACAAGGTTCCCCCACTCGGAGGATGCGTCTCTTCAGTCGGAGTTCAAGTGTCTAATCTTCTGTGTCTCAAGGTCAGCATTTGTATGCACTCTTAAGGGTCTTGATTCAAACAAATGAGAGAAGAAAATTAATCGGAGGCAATGTATGAAGTGTTGAGAGTGTGTGTGTGTGTGTGTGGTCGTGTGTGCAAGCAAGCATGAATGCAAATTATTATTATGTATGTGTGTGTGTGTGTCCAACCGCTTGAGTCGGTGGAGGCAGAGCTCAGCTGCTCAGGTCCCAGGCCTGATGGGATTGAGCGAGGGATGAAAGAGAAAGATAAAAGACGGGGAGAGAAAAGGTGAAAGAGGGGGACCGATCGCTGTGCAGAGCGGAACATTATTCTCTTGATCACAGTCAGGAGGTTGTGTGCGTTTCGGTACATTCCTGCTCTCTTCTAAATATACAGACTTTTTTTTTTTTTTTTTTGCATCAATGCGATTCTGTGTCTGCATTTTATTGTTTCTAGGACATCAAGGTAAACACAGCTCCATATAAGGACTTCCCCAAACACCTGACTCTGCCCTTGCGTCTCAAAATCCCAATTCTGCGCTCAGTGTAGTGAAACGTGGTGAGGGCGGCCCTCGTTTAACCTCAACATCCACTTCAAATTAGCCTTTGGGCAACACATTTAGGCCATTTCAGACACACGTGTTGTTTGACAGTGGTCGCACAGAGGATGGATATCAAAGAGAAAGATGCATAGAGATTAAAAATTCATCTTGCTCTCACATACAGGTGAGTAAAGCTTTGCACGACAACAAAAGTCCCAACAAAAGTGTAATAAAATGGATGAAATTGAGGTGTTTTAAAGGGGCTATACAAAGATATGCTGCCGTTTTATTATGAGTATTATATGATTATACTTTTAATAAACTACATATTTTTTATGTTCAATGCTAAAAACTGTCATTGAAAATGGTTTAGTAGTACTCCTACTGTGTAGGAGCTGATAAATGTAAATTTAAAAAAAAGTTCTTGCCAACTTGATGAAGCCCTTCCATGTAAATCCTTAATCACAAGGAAAATTAGATAAATAGAGAACAGAGTGATGAAAAAGAACAGGAGGGGCGCATTTTCATCCCTGTCATCCATCCATCCCTCCCTTCCTCCTCCTCCTCTTCCACTTTTTATCATCCGTTCCCTCACATCTATTATTCACCCCATTTGGCAGCCAGGTTCACACCTAAATAAACCTCCAACCATGTTGTGACTCCCTCCCTTTATCACGTCCGCTTTCACTTTATCCACGGTGCTCTTTTGTGAATTATTTCTAAAAGGTTGTAAGGGAGGTGTCGGAGGTGCACTTGTATTTGCAAGAAGAGGAAAAGAAAAGAGGACTTTGGTGGAATTTAAGTCCAAATCTGCAGGTTTGCTCCTAAAGGAGAACTCTTCAACATGACTACATATTTCCTTCACAGATAAAGAAAGGGTTACTGGTCATTTGCTTTATATGTAATCTAATTACAACCTATTATTCCCCTGGCTGCCAAGAAGTGCTTGCACACACACATAACTCTGCTAAAACACTACCTGTGTGAGTGTGTGTTAATCACTGTTAGCACAACTAAGGTCCTCTACAGATCTGGATCTATAGAAAGATGCACAAAGGAATAAAAAGGAAATAAATCACCGTCATTAACTTATGTTTGCTGTCTCTTTCTCTCAGCTGCAGCACTCAGGGGTGAATTTAAAATCAACTGTGATGTTAGGGTTATATTACAAATGTGTTGGCATGTCACACACACACACACTGACACATTCACATTCAGAGCTAGCATGAGGTTTTCCCACATGTGCCGACTCCAGATGGCCTCAAAGAGAAAACGAGTAATGCCAACATCACACACACACACACACACACACACACACACACACACACACACACACACACACATAAAGTAATGACCCACCCCTGAGACCCCTCTAACCAGGTTTCATGCAGGGATCAAAAACAAAGTATAAAAAAAAAAAAAAAAAGAAGAAATCAAAAACGGAGGGTGGTGATGGCTTTATAGAGAGGGAGAGACAATATTAGCTCTCTTACAATAAGAACAAAAATGGGAAGATCTTTGTGACGGCATCAAAGCACTGCCAAGAGCGCCTACAAGCGTAACACACACACATATACACACACCGGAAACACAGTGGCCAACCTGTCACTTGAATTAAACACTCTTTAAATAGACTTTTATGCAATGTGTGTTTACGGTCCTGGTATGGCAGTTTGGGTGGGGCCGCTAAATACACGATGATGAACTTCAACACTTTAATGACACAAACACACACACACACCTTCCTTTTATCGGAGGAAGAGCAAGCATTACACCCTGTCCTCACAGCTAAAACCACACAGCTAATGCAGCCGCTGACCCATGAACACATCATCAACAGCATGGTAACACACACACACGCTGGGTGCACAAACACAGGCATTTTTTTTACCTGTTGTCCCTGATTAGACCTTTTCAGGACTGTGCAGGGGGCGCTTGATGAGCCTATTCTGAACAGACAGGAAATAGACTATGAAGTAAAAGCACATTAAAATAAACATTGGCTGAATTCATTGCGTCACACTGTCAGCGTTTACTGGGACACACGAATATTTTTAGCACACAATACAATAACACAATACATTTTACACTACGGTGAGCATTAAAGAGACATTTTGTACACATGCTTTAAGAGTGATACCAGAAACTAGGGTGCATGTTATACCAAATATAGTGTAATATTATAAATGGGTGGTTATTTTGCTCCTCCTGACTCTCATTACTTTTGCTGGTCCTGTTTGAGTTACACAACTTAGACATTTATCGCTTTTTATTGATTTACAGACTTCCTCACATTTTTTTCCAGCATAATTTAACTTGAACTTGAACCTGAACAGAGTTGTAGTAAGTTAGGTAGCTGTGTTCACAATATGCAATAGCTAATTTACTCTAAGTACTGTACAGTAATTTAAATAAAAAGTTAACAATCTGATGCACAGACATTGGCTCTTATCTCACGTGCATGCAACAACACATCAGAATAGAAAAAAAACTAAGTAAAAAAATAAATTATAGAAAAAACAAAGATGTGTATCTGTAGATTATCTGTGATTATGTGAATTATATTCACATAATCACCATTATCATTATCACCATCATCTGCTGAGGCTCGTCTATTTGCCTCAAGACTCCTTGCACCTTATCTATTTGCCTCTACCCTTTTATGTATTACGTCTATTTTGTTATTCGCTATTTTTATCTTATTCTATTTTATAATAATCTATCAATCTATCCATCTATCCATCCATCCATCAAAGCAATAAACTGAAGGAAGTCCACAAGATGTGACTGAAAACTCTGAAAAGTAAGCAGACCTTGTGGTGTGAATACTCTGATGGATGTTTTCTAGACATGTCGCAGTCCTCTTTGTTTGAAAGCTGCAGTCTTCTTGTCAAATTCAGTGAAATATCATCACAGTTTGCCAGCTGTCCATTCTGTGTGTGCACAAAAAAAAATCATACTTCTTCATGTTAGTACACAGATCTTGCTCTGTAAATGAGAAACAACCAATGCAGCTCGCTTTGTGGATGGTCGAGAAGGATAGATGGCTAAGAAATAAGTGCTATGATTAGGCGAGGACAATGGAGAGACCTTCAAACGTTTGTGTCGCAGCCGTGGGGTGGGGTGCATTTGTTTGGCCATGGTGTTCAAATATCTCAAATATCAACAGTCCTCCTCCAGAATATATGACCCCACCTTTAAGAAGACACAGGCGAAGACAGACGCAGAGTAATTAGTGTGTCAACATCTTAACAACAGCTTATGTCATTGTTCAGGTGAAGATCACAGTCTATGATTTGATGTTCCTCCTCCTCTGCTCCCACGTCCAGGTCACAGGCATCATGTTGAATGATCACTTAATACTGATTATGAAAAGATCTTTTCCTCATAATTACACAATAGCTTGTTAAAATGTTCAGACACTAAGTCGTAATCAGGAGATACAGATGTCATGAGACCTGTTTTTTTTTTTTTCTTGCAACAGCAGAATAAAATTTTAAAACCTAACCCCTGACTGAGCTCACCTGGCTTTTACCATCCTTCTGATCTGATATTAGTGAGGGAGATTAGTGAGAGGAAAAAAAAAAATTCAAGATGTTGTCCCTCACTAGACCCCGTAGGAAAAGGACTTATCCTTCGTAGGAGTGCTCTGACCTTTCTGAGCTGGTAAAACAGAGCAAACATTAAATGACAGAGCTAATGGTTTCACCCCGGAGTCCATTCTGCCTCTCTCATTCCTCTTTACTTCGACCAGTCCCTTCCATCATTTCTTCTAATTTCTCTCAATTACCGTCTCCTTATGCTCCGTCTCGTGGTTGTGTGTGTGTGTGTGGATGTGGGTGACCTTCCTGAACTGTATGGCCATTTATGGAGATTAGATAAAGTTGCCTCTTGCGTGACTCATTGTCATGCATTAAGCAGGGAACAACAATAACACGCGCACACAGACAAACAGACGTGCACATGGAGAACATCTTAAATCGAGTATATAGGCCCAAATTAAAGGTAAAAGCGCTCTTGGTTTTTCTTCTTTTGTGAGACATCATCTGTTCAGCCAAAAGCCACGTTCAGTCTCCTTTCACCCCCCCTAATGGATTTTTGATTTTTCCAGAGCATACAACACAATTAGCTTGTATTTCTTTTTTATTAATGACACATTTACTCTTTTCTTTTCCCTCGCTGTTGGTTATTCTTGCGCTAAATTGGCGAGCAAAGAGGTCTTAAAAGTGCATGCTGTGCGTGTAGGTGTGTGTCATTTGTATATGCTTATGGTTCATTATTTTTGTTTTTCATTTTTATAAATGTATCAGTGTTTATGTTAAATTGAAAACAGATGAGAATCTAATAAAGTGCAAAACAATAGCATACAAATCAAGGGAAAAGCAGATATTTAAAATACCATTTGCTGTGAAGACACTGTAGTTTAACCATTTATTGTTTTTAATAAGTAAGGGCGCATTATCAGCTGCTTATTTGCATTTTCTTCCCATTATTTTAAGCATTTATAAGCACAAGGGAACCTTTAGTTAGCGAAAACTGTAGTCCTTTCTTGTTGTAGCAGCAAACATGACCACATAGCATAAGCGTAAGAACAAAATTCAGGTAAAAATAAGTTTAAACCACTTTGGTCATTTGGGTTGTTGACATGCTTGACTGCACAGGTAAACATAACATGCAGAAAGGTTACATTTTCCATACACAAAAGCCAAAATCAGCAGAATATGGACAACCTTTCATCCAAACCTGGTACCAAACTTGACACACATCAAAACTCACACCATACTTGCAAGCATGCAAGGCCACTATTGGACAGAAAGTTTACCTGCAATTTGCAGCGACGATCATCTGTGCAACGACTGCGCTGCCATTTATGATCCGATGAAAGTATGTCACATGTAGGGCTGCACAATATTGGAAAAAACTGACATTACAATATCTTCTGCAATAAATATTGCAATATGAAAAATGTGGAAAATTTTCCAGATACATAGAGTGTCCTAACCCATGCACCGATATTCAAATTAACAATCATAATTTTCATCATTTGCTTTAAAAGATACATTTTCAAGTCCAAGCTGATACTCCAGAAATAAGTTTGGACTCCTTCACTCTCTCCCAAATTTTACAAATGTACTCGTATCACAGTTAGTGTTATTTACTTGTAATTTACCATCCATTTCTAACGATGTTCAAATGGATGCGTAATCTGCATAACAGAAGACAAACAGGCCTCCTGGTGCAGCTGAGGACAGTAAAGCTCTCAAACTCAAGCAACTAACAGATTTATCTATTTGCCGGCAAGATGTAAGTGCAGAAAGATCTGAATACTGCAGGTTGTGTGTGTGTCTCGTGTGTAAGTGTATCTTACATTAGGTAACAGACCAGCTTGGTAACTTTTTAACTTTTAACCAGCAGTGGGCGAAGTGCCTGCCTCAACATTCGGGCGACATTATCTGTCAGTTTCAGTCATTTTTAGTTGATGGTAGTCGACTAGTGAGGCCTCCTTTGGTTGTTTGATAAACTAGAGTAAATCATGAAGGCTAACATTAGACAGGCTTGTAGATTAGTCTTGGAAAATGAGAATTGTGAAGGTTCTCCCTTTATATCAAGCACAAAAACAGACATATTTGAGCTCAGGAACCGCATGTGCATATTGCAATATTGATGTTGAAATGATATATCGTGCAGCCCTAGTTATACAATACTACGCTTCATCACACTGAATCTTCAGGAGAGATACATACATAAAGGAAAGAAGCTGATTAATAAGAACAAAACATGGCACTGGCACAGCTGATACCTACTTGCAAAGAGTTAAACCTTCCTCCCACTCAAAAAACAGAGCAACAGAAGAAAGATGCATGGAGGCAGGGATGGAAATGAAAACATTTGAAACTGCTGCGCGGCCTTCCTCAGGTCAGCGTCTCAAAGCCATTTTTGTCTTGAGTGGGGTTACTGTCCTCACTGTTGCATTCATAATGTGCATGTTGATGTGAGTTAATAAACGTGTGTTTAGTGTGTGACCCTCAGCGATTCAGCAGGAACATTAAGCAGGCCCATTCACCGTGTGCATATGTATACATACAATATGTGTATCTGCGCCTGCATGCTCTTGCCTCTTTGTTTTTTGGTGTGTGTGTGTCCATGTATTGGCAGTTCAGCGGGGGCTCATGGCCACAGTCAGTGTGTGTGTTTCACAGTTAGCCATGGTGAGGAGACTGACACTGTCATGCACTGAACAACACATCAAGGTCAGCACGCTTACAGTACTCTTTTGGCAAATCTTCATCGCCGAGAAACTCTCATCCCGACAAGTGCGAGTCTGGCTTTTGATTGTCCCCTGATTGTCGCTGCAGTGCTTTTTAATGGTTTTAATTTGTGACCAATTGTGTAAATGACGTGATTGTAAACATCTGAGGGACCCAAACAGTTCAGAGATGAGGCTCAAACTGCCTCCTTAAGGACAAGGTTTGGAGCACACAAGTTCATTTTGACAAAGAATATCTTCACGAGAGTAAACCTAAGCCTTCTTTCTAGGATGTTAAAATGTCTTTAACACAGAATATAATTGTTGATTTTGGTTATGATGTGCTGATGTTGGAAGGGCCGTGATGAAAATGTGGTAGAAATGGATGCTGCGAGCACAAACAAACAAAAAAACCCACTTTAACTACCAGCTTCTTCTAAATCTGAAAGGTCGTCCCAGCTATTTCACACTTGGCCTTCACGTTTAAGAGTTCTTCTTTTTGATTCATCCTTCCCCACCAACAAACACTTGCGTCTTTTGTTCCTGCTTCTTGTCTTTCACCGTCCTTCATACCAATTCCTTTCACCAGCAGGTGCAGCTCAGTCAGTCATTCTGTCACAGAGGTCTGCTGCACAAAAAAAAAAAAAATCTACTGAGAATCTCAAACCAAGACACAGACACCCAAATGAAATCAAGCGGCGCCTCCCTCCTCGCTC
This sequence comes from Scortum barcoo, assembly GCA_023238725.1. Lineage (NCBI taxonomy): Eukaryota > Metazoa > Chordata > Actinopteri > Centrarchiformes > Terapontidae > Scortum > Scortum barcoo. Next base: position 11,276,911 of record CM041541.1, on the reverse strand, counting down.
CATGTCCCACTTCCTCGCCAAGGCTGTGCATGGCCATACTGCCGCCGTGCGACTGACGGACTTCTGGCACAGAACGGCAGCACGGCGGACACAAAATCCCTCTCAAGGAGCAGATGCTTGCTTCCTCTTGACATATGCCCCTGAGATGGAGCAGGGTGGATGGGAATTGGAGAGGAAAGCAGGGGGATATTAGAGCGGGGACAAAGGGAGGAGGAGGAGGAGGAGGAGGAGGGTGTTAATCTGGAGGACTAAGGAGTGTCAGAATTCAGTACAGGGCGAAGTAAAGTTGGGACCCAGGATGCAGATGAGGCAGAGTAGAGACGGGAACACAGGCGGGCAGGAGCACACTAGGGGTGGTGACATTGACAACACAAAGAGGAACAAAGGAAAGGGACCGGTATATATACACAGGGAAGTGGAAACAGGTGAGGAGACTAACAGGGGACAGGTGAAACTGAATAAGGGAGGAGCAGAATAATCAGAGGCGGGGGAAACACACAAGGACAGGAAGTTAAGTGGCAGACATGTGAGGGGAGGAGGGAATACGAAAATAAAACAGGAAGTGAGCAAAACAGGAGATGAGAAACGACTGACAGGACACAGGGAACGAGAGACAAGAAGGACACAAGGAACACGAAAAAACACAAAAAATACCCTGAACACACTGAACACAATAACCACAAGACAGGATAACACAAGGAACACCAGAACGAGACAACACAAGGGGTACAAGAAACACAAAGGCAACAACAGGGCATAACGCAAACCATTACAAGGAGAAAGCAGATGAAATGGGGAGAAACAGAAGAAGGGGAGGAATGTAGACGCCCTTTCAAGGCCATTGAGGATGAAGATTTGAAGGAAAGCTCTCATTTCCTAATACATTACAGTCCAGGATATGTGGCCAGTGTCAGAGAACGAGAGAGTAGAAGGAAAGTGAGCTCCTTCTCCGCGAAAGATGAACAGATGGGGTAGATATCAGCGGTAACTTTGAATTGATCTGGATGTTTTCGAGGGACGGGAATGTAAATGAAATTAAGGGTCACGCTCTGCATTCAGAGCTGAAATGTTTCATCAGTGGCTCTTTTCAAAGACTTCACATTAATCTGGCCTTGGTGTTTCAATCTTGACTAAGAAGAGGAGGAATCATATTTACTGTATATATGTTTGATTTCAATGATCAGTTCAACCAAATTATAATAAAGCACACTGTCAAACTAAGCTCGAGTAGTATCTATCACACTAGCAGTTTTGTTTTACTCCCTTAGTTTCTGCATAATAATAATAATAAAGATAATTGCAGTTATATTTTTGATGCACACAAAATGTTAAGAGTCGACAGCCATGCTTTGAGCAACGGTAAATGCAACACTAGAATAGCATCATGTTCATGAAAACTGAGGGTGGGTCAGCAAACTCAGCAGGCTTCATGCATTTGGGACCATTAATGTTGTTCAAAATTTTCATGGTAATCCATCAATTACTTGTCGAGATGTTTTGGTCTGGACCAAAGTGGTCGACCGTCCGCACTACCGATAATTACACTGCCAGCAACAAAATCCCCATGACTCACAGAACACAGTTTTTTTAAATGCAGTTTTTCAGTACTATGAGCACCTAAAATATAATTTTGTTCTACTCCCTGGGAAAAAATTTGTGGCAGAAATTTCAGAAAATGGCCACATTAAACTCAAACTGAACTCAAAGAAAGAGTTTTCTTTTTAATTAAGGTCATACCACCCTTTATTTAGTTTTTTTTTCTTGTCACTCACTCTCAACTCCAATATGTTCCTCTTCTTGTCAGATTTGCCCATCCTTTGTCATTTACTCTGAGATAATAAGCACACACGGGGAAATAAAACGTACAAACAAGCGTTACACACACTCACACAAACACTTGCCACAACCCGTAGTGTTGCAAGGTGAAATCTTTTCATTAAAGCAAACAAACAAGCAGACGCACACTTCAAGAGCGCCGTAAACTGCAATTCTTTTATTAATACACACAAGAATTTAATTAACAGCTATTGATAAGCTTCATCTGTCTTAAGGACGTGTTTGTTTGTGAATATGCATAAGTGTGCGTGGAGTGCGTGTCTGTGTACCTTAAGGACACACTCGTTATGCTTTCATTATACAGCGATCTTCTTGATTTGTCAGGCGTGAAGAGGAGAAGCACACACACACACACTCACTCTCACAGAGTAAGATATGAACATGGTGTGTGTTGTTGGATTAGATGGGAGTTTTTAATCATCTTAATTAAGCCTAATTGTTATTTGTTGAATGTGTGGCATTTATGAAGTTCGTAGGAACGCAAAAGCAGATTGAGGACTAATTAAAACTCAAGAACTGTGTTTTATTACAAGAATCTGTTAAGAAGCGAGAGACGTTCGAGGTGGGAGGAATACATAAGGAGATATTCAGCCAGTATTAACAACATGTGGCACAAGGTGTGATTATTAAAACTAAGGTTGCTTGTTGGTAGATAAAAGTTTCAAATATTCAACTTATTAGTGTATCAGACCTGCAAATTTTAGCATTTTACCACTGACTGCTCAGATGTTAGGACACTGCTTTGTGTGAAGGTTTCATGACCATGAACACATTATCTCATTTGTTCATTGTGGTAATTGAAAAAAAAACAAAACACACCTTGCTAAAAAAAATCCAGGTGAAATACTCAGCAGACTGTTCAACAGTGTTATCAGTTCTTGAAAAATCCAAGTTCATCCAAATGGCCAAACTATCAAATATAATCTGCAGGTGTATGCGGCCTTGTACTGATTCTTCCAACAGCTGCAAAACACCATGCTTTTATTTTGATATTCTCTCTACTTTTGGGGTAAATCGGAGGAAGAAATTACACATATAGCTCTAATTCTAAGGAACATATTAGATATCTGAAACATTATGAACCTTGCAGAGTTAAACTTTTCCACACAGGACAAGACCGATGATAACCAACCTTTTTTAGGCACAATAATGCAGCATCTACTTGTACTTGAATACCTGGCTGAGACTTGAAGAGGTAAAACTATTAACTCACTTTGTTTCCTCTTCTTTCCTGAAATAATCACTATCATATCACTGTAATCACTATAATATTATAGATCAACTGATCAGCAGAGGTTCTTTAAAGATCTTTGTATTTAAAGATACAGATGCTGTGCAGAGAAAACCTCAACCGCAGTTGTGTTTCAGGAAAGAGAGAGTCTGTAATTGGAAAGGAAAGTTTATTCTTCACAGGTAGATAATTGTGTGTGTGTTAGAAATAAAACGAATGTCTGATTCTTCTGTGGCTGGCAAGAGTCTTCCTACAACAGTAATTACAGACTCCTGTCTCTCTGGAAGATGATCCAGGAGCGCACACACACACACACACACGTCTACTGCCAAAAGATGACACCCAGCACTCCCCTCCTCGTTGCACCTGAGGAAAGAATGACTGTCACCACACATACATACACACACACACACACACACATCCTTGCACCTGAGTACGCTCACGTGCCAACAAGAGGCCACGGCACCGTCTGTTCCTCACACACACTCTCACACACACATCCTCACTCTTTCATTTTATTCTCAGATTTTGTATTAAATCACATATATGTCTGTTTATCTGCAACAAACATACATTTAGTCTTCATTTAGTCTTCCACAGAGCATCTAATCTGGCTCTTTGTTGTCTTTAATATCCATGTAAAAGTTGTTTGTGTGTTAAATATACATGCCTGCACACACAAGAACCTTCTGTGATGTTCTGACCCATTTTCAGTGACAGCTCGTGCTCCAGCAGTTGAATCTGCGACACTTCATTTGCATCGTAACCGAGTTCTGCATCCAGTTTAAATTGGCAATCAGACTGCGAGACCCGCAGCTGTGGCAAACTGATGAGTTTGACATGAAGTTGTATTTTGTTTTGTTTTGTTTTTAAATGGTCATAAAGTCTCAATTCAACAAAGACGTCTAGATATGACCTACATTAGAAACCAACAGCGAAAAGATGAGCTGTTTCTATTAGTTTCTAATAATTATTAGTTTCTTCAGCCGTTGACTGAAGGTCTGAACATGTGACCTAACATCAGGTGAAACATTACCGCCTTTGTCCACGTGGAGCATCAAACTCTACACAAAATGAAAAGTTCCACGGAGCTTCTTGTCAAACTAAACGTCACAGTTTATGGTTGAGATGTCTTGACTTTAAACCGCTGCTATTTCTGGTATCTATCAGAAATTGAGGTGAAATTTTTCACAACTCATTTCAGGTTTATGTTAGAAAAGCTGAGTTTCCACTAAAATGGTACAGCTCGACTTGTCCTGACTCACGTTTTGAACCAGGTCATCATCACAGCGAGACCTCATGAAATGATCTACTAGAACACAAAGCAACAACCAAATGTAACATAAAAAAATCAAAACTATAGCACAACAAGAGGACCAACTAATGTCATCTGCTTTTGTAGCTAGTTGTTGAGGTGCAGATGTTGATTTTACACAAGTTTTACATGTTTCAAGTGACAAAAAGACTCTGAACAATCAGCACTCTGCATTTTAACATCACCTTTTTTCTTGCGTCGTGAAGAAACTTTTATAAAAATCACACTTTATGCACACTGTGAAGCTCAGACGTCTTTTGGGGAATTGTCCATTTAAGGAGATATATTTGTGTTTTAAATCATAGAAACTAATCTATTGATGTTAAAATGACACACGATCAAATACAATTATCGAAGTCTGTGTTGTGGACAGATTTGAACCAAAAGCTCGACCACTGGCAGGTGTGAGTAAACACACACGACAGATGACGTGTGAGTTTGCGGTGTGTGTCTCAGTGTGTGTGTTTGTGTGCTTGAGGTAATTGTCTCAAGGAGTAAGACTAGCCTTCATACATTATTAATACAAACACACACATGTTTAGCAGGTTGCCACCTTGCCCAGGTGGCACGCACATTCGTGCGCACACACACGTTTAGCGCATTTACCACCTTGTAAAAACCCCTGGTGACCCAGAAGAAGAAGGCAGATTGAAGATGGGACAACAGGAGGAGGAGGAGATAACAGGAAGAGGGAGGGGAGACACACCTGTTATTAGCTTTTCTCCAGACGGTCGATCGGATGGAAGTCGGGACGGGCGGATCGAAGGAGGGATGATGAGAAGGATGAGACAGAAGGAGATCCTGAGAGAGGAGGAGAGAAACTGTCAGGCATTAATAATGGATGGCAGATCCTTAGAGACCATGTTCAGATATTAATAATGGATAAGACTCAGCTGGAGGGGGCAAGGAAACGCCTCAACAGAATTTACCTGAGGAGAGAGGAACGACAAGATGATGCTCCTTTAGAATCTGATAAACTTATTTTCAACTCCTACATGATAATCCATGTTTTGTCCTTTGCATTATTCTTGCTACTATGTGCACAAATTCAGATATCACTTTTAATTGAACCTGTTCGCTGCCATTCATTACAACTATAAATTAAACTGCCTGAACTTAAGCCCAAAATGAAGTTGTGGTTTGTTTTGGTCAAAGATTTTAGACACTGCTATATTATATTACCCTCCATTTCCTGGAAAACACCTGACCCCCACAGGAAGAAATGGAAATCCCTGGCAGGAAATAATCCTTCAGACACATTACATTTAGCACAACTTTCTTTCTTCCCCATCACAGCAGTTAATATCATCTGGCTCTGTCTGAAACTGTGTATTTTACAAACAATTAACACAAAATAATTGTAAACTAGCTGCAGTTTACCTCCATGTCTATCCAAACTCATAATATACACAATGCAGACTTTACAGTAATTTAATTTAAAGGCATTTTTGGTGACATGCAAGGACTGATGGAGAGCTTCTTCACATGGTGCATCTACAATCACTTGAGGCTCAATATCAGCAAAACCAGAGGAGGAGAAGTTCCCCTGTCCTTGTTGTCATCGAGGGAGAAAAAGTGAAGACACTGGACTCGTTTAAGTAACTCAGGGTCCAAATCAATTAAAAAACTCAAGGACATTATGAAGGACAGAGAAGTTGACCGTTAACCACTAAATTTTTATCAGTTCATCCTTGATTCTAACTCGATGTTTGTGCCAAATTTGAAGAAACTCTCTCAAGATGTTCCTGAGATATTGTGTTCATCAGATGGACAGTCAACCCCAAAAGCGAGTCAACCCCAAAATTTTTAAAAAAGCTACTAAAACTTTTACATCTAAATGAGATTGGTGGTCATTCCAATCAGATGCTTGGAAACTATCGTAATTCTGAATCCCCCACCGAGTCTGATTTTAAATGAGCTGTGAGAAAAGTTGTTTTCGGAAACAGGAGGTTTCACAACAGCTCTTAAAAACAGGACAAGGTAAAGCTTCAATTCGAGTAAAATTACAGAAAAAACACCCAAAACATTTCCTGAAAGAGCCCAGAGGTTGAGTTTAAACATTCCCAACGAGAGTGGTTATATGCCAGACTGAAAATCAGACGAAGCAAAAATTCAAAAATTTCTGCATGAGAGGAGCGACAAGGAGAGGGCGCAAGCTAACTATCACTTACAAAGGCCCTTGTGTAGACTCACACACACGCACAGATGCTTTCACACACAAATGTGAGGCAAAAAAATACAGATGCTTCTGCACACATGCACACACACATTTAGAGAGATCCACACACACTAAAACACACCGGGTTTGGTGTACTGCCAGTTCTTCATGACACAGAGGGGAGAAAACGAGAGTGCACACACACACTTTCCATTGCATTGTCCTGCTCCCTCTCTTCCTCTCTGTCTGTTACATCCTCTCATCTTTATTTCACACACTCGCTCCCTCTTTTTGTATCGACACACACTGACACACACACACAGGCAAATGAGCAGCACACTTAAACTAAATGGGTGGCCTGATGGTGAATCACTGTCATTTAGCAACAAAGACCTCAGCTTGTTGTCCCTTCATCCCCCCTCTCCCTCTCTCTCTCTCTTCATCTGACACACACACACACATACTCAGATCAACACACGATATTCCACATTCACATTGACGGTCACACACGTGTACATGTGCAAAACACACACACCGTATGGGTGTATAATTACAGTGAGTGAAGCAGCACTAAGGAATAATTACAGAGGCTGGTTGCTGTTGTTGTTGTTGTTGTTTCCAACAAATAAACCAGTACACAAACAAGATGGAGGGGTGAGCGGCGGGTCAAGCCATATCTGTGATGATGCTGTAACACAGCGCCATCTCGCATATCTGCATGTGCTCTGTTTCACTCTCCTCCTTTCACTCTCCTCTGTGCGGACAAAAGTATGTGGACACCTTGACATTGTACCCACATGACTGAAATGATGGGAATAATCTGCTGCTGCAACCGCCTTCTCTCCCCTGGAAAGCTTTTCCATAATGTTTTGGAAAATGGTTGCAGGGATTTCCTTCCATTCAGCCATGAGACATTAAATGCGGTTGGCACATACTAATGCTGGGCGAGCTCATCCCGAAGGTGATGGATGGGGTTAAGGTTGGTGCTCTGTGCAGGTCAGACTAGATCTTCCACACCAAACTGGGAAAATATCATTGTATATTGAAGCATTCATTTTTCCCCAGATCAGTAGTGTCCACATACTTTTGGCCACTTCCTGTATCTCTTTTCATGCTTCCTCTCTCAATTACTTTTCTATTTATCTCTTTTTCACTCCTTGTTCTGCTCTTTTTTTAGCTTTTAATCCTTTTTCACTTCTTTCAAAGTCCCAAACTCCCTTGTTCCCCGCCGTCATTCTCTCTCTCTCTCTCACACACACACACTTTCACATACACATCAACGCTCGGTGCCCAGGCAGTCACCTGCGCTGAAGGTAAATGGAGTGTGAGGTTTTACTGGTGCTGTGATTGCGGGGTACGGCTCTGGAGGAAATAAGCGTTTGGTTTGTTTATGTGCTATCAGACAGCAGGTGGCGGAGTCAGCACACCGCCTCTTGACCCGCTCCGGGGAGAGGGGTGAACTGAGGTCTGGGCAGGAGGGGTGAATGCGTGTGTGTGTGTGTGTGTGGAGGGGGGGTACTCATGAAACTTAAACATTTCTCAAAATTACACTGACAAAACGTTGATGGCTGGAAACATCAGCAAATACTGTTGTGTGTCATGTGCGACCAACAATCACAGTGTGGATGTTCGCAAATAAGTGTATGTGTGTGTCCATCACTATCTGGCAAAAAAATGTGTGTGTGTGTAGGATACGTGCATGTGTGTGAAGCGGTAGGGGAGGTGCGAGGTTGTGAGGGTTATCCCACTGCGTCAGAGAGAAAGAGAAAAAGAGGGAGGGAGCTCTCTTGCATGTAGGAAAAAAAAAGGAGAGATGAAAAATGGACGATAAATGAGTGGCTTTGTTCTCCTGAAGGGCTGGGTTCAGCAGCGGATGAAGCGCTAACTCTTACTGGGAAATCACAGCTTGGCACAGGTCTCTGTCTTTCATTTGTTTGCTTTTGCTCTCTTTATTCTTGTTCCTAACTCAGTTTTTACCGTTTCTTTTCATCTCTTCATCAACCTTTTCTTCTTTTTCTGTCCCTTTCCTGACTTTTTGTGTTTTTTCCCCCTTTTATTTATCAAGAAACCTTCGAATTAACTTACTTGTTTTAACTTTTCTTTACATCGTTTTAACTTTTCTTTACATCGTCTACGTCTACCTACATCCCTTTTATCTGCTGTTTCCCCATTGTTATTCAAGCATACTGATATCTCAGTGACATCTCTAATACCCCACAAACACTCACAAGCACTGCAAGACTGACACTTTCGACGGTGAAGAGAGGAAGAAGAGAGATTTACTGACCACAGAAGTTGCTGTTCATTAAGTATATTTCATTAAACATGCTGCACGTAGAAATATAAGATCAGTGATTATCTATTAACAAACAGCTGCTCTGCACTCTCTGTACTTTGTGTGCCAACAGGTAGAGGAACTTCAAACAAAATCAGGAGATCAGTGAGTTTTTCAAATGCTTGAGAGACGCCAGCAGTATTGATGTCATTGGTTTAAATTAAATCAATCATTTATGTATATATAAAACAAGATATAGTGCTAGTTTTTAATATTGGGATGCATCGATCTGCCTTTGTCACTCTTTATACAGGTTTTAAGAATCTGATGATCCGGAGTATCAATCCATTATCTATATAGTAAGTATACTAAGGCAATATTATCCATCAGGGATGCTGTGTTGCTAAAAAAGGTTAGTGTGGCACCAATCCGTGCATCTTTATTATTGTGGAAAACATCCATTGAGATTAGATTCACCGTGTGTATGTGTTGTAATGTTTGTCTTAGTTAAAGTCATCAACACGTGTACGCTTCCAACATAATCTGCCACTGGTGCTCAACATGACAAATTAAATGCAAAGACTTGGCAAAGGCATGCAATAAAAACTCCTCTGAAAACTAAAGTGAAATAACGACGGTGCTGTCAGTGATGCCGATAATTATGATCAATATAATGGTATAATATTATCACAGAAATTAGATCATGATATTTAGAATATAACTAAATAAAATAAAAGTGTGAACAACATTACACTGAGACATTAAATATGAAAATAAAATGTTTAAATGTATAAATACTGGAGTGATGATGTTGGTAATCATGTGATTGTTAAGAGTCACGATCTTAAATATATTCCTTCTAGACATGTTTACTTCAGCTACACTGAGCATTACCATTTAATTACCCCATTACTTTAGCTCCTGTGTGCATATGTGCATGCATGCCTCTCGGTGTGTGTACGTCTGTCTGCAAGTGTGTTTGTGCAGCCTTATTACTTGCCATGTTTTTACCTTAAACTTCTTCTTCGGGTGAAACGGGAGCGTGGCTTTAGTTCGGCCCCGGGCGTTTCCTTACGTGCTCAGCTGAAGGGGCAGGAGGTAAAACTCTGTAATTCAATTTCAATTAAGGGAGAGGAGAAGAGGAAGCTTTAATTGATTGTCGTTATGCCGTGTGTGTGTGTGTGTGTCACTGTAGACACACACACACAGATGTCCTACTTTCTCTTTGCTTGATTATACTCAGCTTCCTGTCTATGTTGAGGTGGTGTTGGGAGGGGGGTCAACACTTAAAGAGCCTTTTTCAGACTACCACTGAAATGTATTTATGATATCATTACATAAAATTACTGAAATATGTGTTATTTGCTTTTGTGTTGAAAATATTTAAATATCAAGCTTTCAATTGAGTCCAACTTTTTAGTAATACAGCAAATAAAGACGTACATCAGATAAAATATGCTCAAAGGTTAATTCATTTTTATCTTATGTGATTTTTATTAAACGAAACAAGTCAACAAACTCAATCAAACTGTTTGTTTAAGCTACTTTCCACCGTCCAAAGCTTATTCTAATGTGCCAAAGGCTATCATTATAATACCCCACGCAAATATGGCGACGTTATTACACCGAGCAGAGTTTGATCCCCAAAGTGATGGCTACTCAAAAAACGTCCTGAAAGTCTGCCTGTCGCATTGTGTACAAAACGACACGGGTCAATGGGTAGAGAGAGAGAGAGACAGAAAAAAAACACTGAAATGCTTTTACAAAGTTTGTTTTTTCTCTTTTTTTCCTCTTTTTATCCTTTGTTTGTCTGCATTATTTGTGTTGGGATTTTTATTCCGCATCTCCTCGTCCCTTGTTGGGATTTTTTTTTGGCTCGGCTACAAGGCGTTAATGAAAGCATTTCAAGCAAACATGTTGATTTTTTGTTTCCATGGGGATCCAGGAGGCCTGACAATGTCACAGAGGCTTCGGCCAACAGACCGGTGGAAAACACTGCCGCCTTTTTCCCTCTTTTATTCACATTGTGCCCAGCTATTTCTCCCCAACTCTCCACGTCTGTTGCATCTTCTCTTTCCGCTGTACTACTTCTCTTTGTAAACCACTCTTTATAGTTCTTTAAATTTCTTTACTTTCTCTGCTGCGTTTGCTGTATGTTTTCCGTCTTTTTAAGCAGCCCCTTCAGCTCCATTTCTCTCTTTTTCTCTACCACTTTTCTCTCTTTTTCCCTTTTCTGTTTCTGACCCTCTCTATTCTGCCCGCTGCCTTTCTTCCCTTTGTTGTCGTCTATGTGTGAAGAGCTGTGATAAATAAAGACAAACGCGGCAGTATGTGTTTGTGTGTGCGTTTGAGAGACGGACGCCAGCTCTCTGATAGCATTGTTAGCCTCTCCACCTCTCCTCACTCCACTGCACATCCGGCTACAGGCTTTCTTCCCCCCCCTCCATCCATCCAGGCCCTGAGCCAGGAAGGCGGCTTTGGGGCCAAGTCAGGCCAGGACGGAGGCTTCAATGTGGGGATGCAGGGGGCGTCGGTGCTAGAGGATGAGGACCGGGGATCCAGGCCAAGCCCCAGACCCAAGACCCTGATCTGGCTTGCCAGCCGGGCCACTAAAGGGCCTTCGTGGCTGGGCACAACATCAGGGCAAGAGGGGAGATGGAGGCTGGAGGTCTCAGCAGCAGTAATGGCAGTGGCTAGATTAAGACCTTCTCTTAGAATCGGCACAATGGCGGAGGTCTACAGCGGAGCTACACGTGCACACACACACACACACACACACACACAGGCGTACGCACATACACACTGCATCTATTCAGCTCCGTCCACGTCGCCCATCAGAGGCAGAAAAGCATGAATAAATACATGAGCAGTGTAGAGCTCCATAGGACTTATAAAAAGAAAGAAAAACACACATGAATTACAGGAACTGAAAGAAAGAATGGTAAATTGAAAAAAAGGAACAGATGAATAATTTTGATGGTTTTGTACTCCGGTAATTGTGATGGGAGAAAAAAAAAAAAAAGAAAAAAAGAAATGGGAAAACGAGGGTGATGAATTATGGAAATCCTCCAAGTCCCTGAGCTCAGGAAATGGAATAATTAGGAAAAGTTAAAGAGCCAAGTTTGGAAAAAAAATGAACTTTCAGAGGCCCGCGACTTGTCGACTTAACCAAATCATACAAAATCGAACACTACAAGTCAACTATATCTTCCACTATATGTACTATACAGCTTTTATTTGAGCATGTTGTTGTGGTGTTAAGCTTTTATTTGTCAGCTGATCTATAATAAAAATATTCATCCTTACCTCTAGCAGTGCCTAACTATGTCACTGAGCAGTTTCCTATGCAATCCCTGGAAAACCGTTGAAAGCGAGCTCTGGTGATTATTCTGAGTAATGGGTGACAATTTCTGGAAAGTAATGTTTCTGCACAATGAAAAGAAAAAGAAATCTCAATGCTATTTGCACCACAAAGAAAATAACAATCAACGTCATTATACTAAGGTGGAGGCAGAAACCACAGAGATGTGAGCCTTGGCGAATAACATCATCTGCTATCGAAAAATGAGGAAATATGTTGATAACATTTTTTTAAAATATACTTCAAAAGAATGCAGAACTTTAAAATGATTGAAAGTCACGTGATGCTTTAATGATGCAGCTTCCATCTGCAGTGCTGCGTCAATTTTTGATATTTCCATGGTTAAAAAAAGAAAAAAAAAAGATTTAGTACAGCTCAGTGTATGACCGCTCATTAGCAAAAAAATGCTCTGAGGATATTCAAAGACTTTCAAGGGCTGTTGTGGTTTGTTTTGGATAGTTGGCACCTATTCGCGGGCTGAATTGTCGAACCAGCATATCCATAACTGTGGCAAATTTGATTTTAAAATTACACATGTGCTTTAAAGAACACCTTTTGACCTTATTTTTGGTGGACCAGGACAACTTGTACCATGCAAAGCCCCACACAATGTGACACAGGTATTCAAAGAGTTTCCTAAAAACATAATAAACCACTGATACTATTTAGACTTGATTAGAGGAAGACTCTTGCTTTATTTGTCCACACAACAATCCTCAGTGTCTTTTTACACATTATTCAAGGTATCATGAGAGTGGCAGGAGAAAAGTAGCTGGAAAAACAAGGCAGAGAGATCAAAGTTCACAATGCATAAATAAACCTGTGCCTGCCCGGTGCAGCACACCATGTGTTCCTTTATTGAGCACTGTTCGTTTTTCTTTGTGTCAGCTAATGTCCATGTTTTTGGCTACAGAGGAGAGTAGAGGAGCCGAGATACCTGGTAATGTCTGCAATAAGACCTTTTTTACCACCTCTTACCTCTTCACCTGTACTACATGGTACTTCTGTAGTCAAAGTGTGCGTGCATGTGTGTGTGTTTGCGTCACGGCTCTCAGAAAGGACCCTGGGACCCTCCTCGACAGTGAGAGCTTTTAGCTCTTCTTCGCTAATGTCCTGAATAATGGTATCTTGATGGAGAGAGAGTAGACAGGAAAAAAAGAGGAGGAAAAGAGAGAAAGGGGGAGAAAGAGAGACAGAGAGAGGAGCGAGGAGAGGGAGGGGGAGAGATGGAGAAAAAGACAGAAACCTCTACATCCATCTGTCTCTAGCTCCAGACCTCCATCAGTAGTAGCCCTATCATTATTCCCTCTCTCTGCCTTTCTATTTTCATTATTCCCTTTTTGTCTCCTTTTTTTCAGCATGATGATGATCCGCAGAGATTTTACTAGCTCTTGCAAAAAGACACATCTCGGTGTGAGTGCACATGTCCATCCAAATGTAAGGAGTCCTCGTGCGACATGCCAACCTTTTAGCAAAATGAACTTTCAATTACATTGAGGCACTACTAGGAAGAAAAAGGAAGTATAATGTTTTTAGCCACATTAGCTGAAGCCACCACACAAGTACCTCAAGATGTGGCATCACTAATGGCTGCTAGATGTCCAGCAGAAAAGTTTTCTGTCATTTTTGTGTCTTGGGTGTGATTTTAAACGTTATATTACACTTAAGAGGAGTACACTTTGGTGTAGACTTCGTCCACCTTTACCAAAACGTAGATGTTCTGAGTTGAGCAGCTGATACAGATGCGGGGACACAGAGACAAATCAAGACTGTGCTAAAAACAACCCTGAAGAGATGGAGAGCTGACGTCACTGAGGTTTTGTGCGTGTCTTCTTCAGTCTAAGGTTGAAACAGAAAAGTGGAACTGGAATTAAACCATTTAAGACTTACAAGATAAAACCGGTTCCTGTTTTAAGACACAAAGAAAGCTGTCAGACTATCATCTGATTGAGGCTGCAGATCTTCTCTGAGAACATTAAATACCTGTTAAGATGTCAGATGTTGTTTTTGGATTGATTCTGTTCTTTAGAAAGTGGTTTGGGGTGAGATTCCTACTCGTTGACCAAAAAAGTAATGAAAGCAAACAGAAACATTTAGTCAGATACTCAAGTTCAAGGAAAAAGTATTTGAAATAATGTTCTCATGTTGTCACTTTGGATGAACGTGTTGTGTAAAGTGTGTAAAGTGCTTGCTAAAGATCTTAAAAACCTGTTTTTTCTAGTTATCAGTAAGAGAGCCGAAATGTCCTGTCCTGCTTTGTGTTTTCGAAGGAGCACCGTTGACGGGGTCGGTGCCTCAATACCAGCGACACCGCGACAATTGTATGTTTCAGAGACCCTGGGCAGGATGGTAGCCTTTTCCCTGGGTGTCTCTTTGCAAACCAGAAAAGTAAAAGCCATGAGTAAGAGCATGTAACATGAGTATCATCAATCACAAGAGTTTCACCGCAAGATTGTGGAACAGGAAGCAGATAACACAACAAGGCGTCCACCAAACAGGTACCGTTTGTTCATCAGAGATCGTTTCACTGACAAAGACTGCTATTAAGGGATATTTCCGTGTATGCAAACCTTCACAGCTACATGCAGGGCAGCTTGGGATGATGAGAAAACACCTTTATGCAGATACCGGGAGCACAGCGCGCTCTTTTGAATCTGACGGACACTGTAAGTCTAAACTGATCAGGCGGCGACGGCACCATGGTACTGATGCTTTCCAATGGTCAACATGTTTCTGTTGTTTACCTTTCACTTCACCCCGGATGGTGTGGCAATCTGTAAACTTGCAAAACTGGTGCGCTCTATCATCGTCCTTCCAACCTTCACTCACTTCTACAGCCACTACTACACACCGCGTAGTGAAAATATTTACACCTCTACTGATTTTTTTTTGTAGTGATTGCTGTCTTAATATGTAGTGCCCTCCTTGTATTAAGTCCTCGTTGATTGATGCATCTATCCAAGACCGACACGACAAATCTCTGGACTCTATACCACCTTTTTATGATGAGATTATCTAAAAGTTGAAATGTATATGTAATAACCTGCGAAAATCAATCATGATTGTGATGCTTATTTTTATTCCTCATTTCATTACTATGCATTATCTACTGATCTCTGTTGATTTGTGAGTGTAAAATGCTCAGAGGGGAATGTAAAGACTTTAATCACCTTGTAGGAAAGACTTATTTGCTCTTTATGTTACTTTAATGACCTCATGAAGATGTTAAGTTTTCTAGTTAAACCTTATTACCACACCCGTTTCCTGTACGATCAGCAAAACAACAGATGACAGGGCTTTTACTCTACGTTCAAGGACTAGACATTATAAGGGGACCCAGATTGCTTTGTCATCTTCTGAGACATTCCTCTTGCATCTCAGAAAAAAGACAATATCTAACTTTGACTTAGATAACGTGTGACCCACAAATCAGTGTGTAAAACCAGACAACTCCTTTGCTGGTCTCGTGCATGAGCGTGCTGCTTGAGCCTGAGTTTGCAAACGTCTGAATTAAAGCTTGCAGGAAGACGAGAGTTGAGCTTTATTCCACAGAAACGACTGTTCGACCGTGACTTGTTTGGATTGTTCGGCCTTTTGGTTAAATCCTGCAATATCCGAAAAAAAAAAATCATTGTTGGTGTTTAGGTTGTAAGGTAACTGTGGGATGTTCAGCTGCAGCGAGTAAACTGTGGGGACAGTTGAGGGTGACTGAAACACTCACTAACACACACACCGACAATCCCACACTTTCTCTTTCTCACATTTCTTGTCTTTCTCTGTATCACAAATGCAGGCACACTTTCTGTTTCTGTATGTGTGTGTGAGTCATTCATTGAGTAACACACTCTCTCTCTCACCTCTATCTCACACACACAAACAGCAGTGGGGGTCATCGCCACATCAGGCAAGTAAACACCAGGAGGTCAATGAGCTAAACATTAATACAATTATTTTCCACTCATCGCTGCAAAAACAGCTGCTACAGATACGTTCAATACTTCTCCTTTATAATTATGAGCATTAACTACTCTTTCTTTTGTCTTTTATTTATTATTTTTACCCTGCATTGGTCATTATGTGGCTGTTAAGCAGCAACACCTCTCTGGAGAAAAGGCCGCCCTCCTTTTTTTTATGTTTTAAATTTAGCAGCTGCCCTCCTGATTCTTTCTGCTTTTGTTCTGTAAATTTCCACCATTTCCTTTTTCCCCCCTGCAAAACTCTCTCATAAGCAAAATTCAACATCACCCCCCTCCTCTTCATAGAGATGAGAGGATTCTTGCAGACCTCCTGTCCTCTTATGCATGTCAGGAAATGTGATTTTTCAAATATATATCTATCCATAATCTCAGGAACAATACTCTTTTTGTAGAAGTTGGACTCCTCACAGATATTTGTAGGCACCAATTTACAAATAGGTCACAGCTTTTACACCGTTGTTAAGGGGGGAGAGGGGAAAAAATAAATGAATAAAAGTTTGTGTCGCATTGTGGTGAAGTTTAGCAGTGCCAAATAACTGGGTTAGGGATGATTAGAAGAAAAAAAATCAGGGCCTGTTTGGTTTCTGCATGCAAGGACGAGCTGTGTAGCACGAAACACACATCTGTCTCCTCAGGGGGGGAAAAATATTTATCGGACTTTTTTTCAGCGATTTAATATTTATCTGTCCTGCAAATTAAACCGCACGGCACAACTGCTGCTGGAGCACTTGAAATTATTGTATAACTTCGTGTAAACGCGGATTATTCCCGTGCGTAATTGAGTTAAGAGGATGGATAAGTGGCACAGCGATGCGCAGAGAAAGTCCGCTGATATTTTAGATTCAATAATAACGGAGGTTTTCTGTATCTGATTTAAATGACCTCGTTTGAATAAAGAGGAACACAATGTTGAAAAAAATAACTCCAAATTACAGATGCGCTTTTATTTTTCTGGTAATTTCTCCATACGGTGGCCCGCAGAGACACGGGGCGCACACCTCTGCACAAACACACACTGCGGAAATCTGATTTTTTTTTTTTACTTGAGTCTCCAATGTAATTTTGCTTGAAAATGTTTTTTTAAATATCAAATTAGACATGCTGATATCGTTTAGTCGCACTTTTAACACAAAATGTTTTTTCTCGAGTTTCAGCCTGACACACTTTAAAATGCTCAGATATTTATTCCATCCACACGACACTTGTTTGCTCCATGTACAGATTATTCTTATTAACTGCCCTTAAAAATCGTTTTATATTTTTTCCTTCTGTCTGCTGATTTACATTTCTGTCATGTTGAGCTCCTGCAGGGATTTATGATGCTTCCTCCAGGACCAATCTGCGAAATGAATGTCTGTTTTTTCCGACCTGCGCACTGACAGAGAGAAATCAGAGTGATGGTGACACTGTAGGAGTGTGTGTGTGTGTGTGAACAATGCATCAACACACAACTAAAGACTTTTACTGTTTGATCTGATTTGGCCAAAGTGTAAAACTCTGACGAGGAAAGCTGATTTTTTGATGCGATGATTAAAAACTCGGTGCAGGATTTATTGATGAGCCTTTTTCCTAGAAGGCCTCAGAGTGTTATCTGTTAAAATTCACGGAAATACTGTTTTCATACTCCTGTTTTTAAGGTTTTATCTCCAGCTCTCGGTGGTCTGGATGGGAGGACGCGCTCTGCTGAAGCAAAACCCCGAGTCCGGATCAGCTCCAGGGGTGAGCTGACCTCTGATCTCTGCAGAAAAAGGGAGTTTTCCCATCAGAAGTACAATTTATAACCACTATTTATTTTTTTCCTGCGCTTGAAGCAACTTCCTTTGATTGACAGGCAGCTCAGAGCAAAGGCGCACGGTCGTTTCCAATTACGCACAACTGCGTAAAACAAAAAAGAGCATAAAATGAATTTGTGTCGAGAAACATAAACTTAACGCCTGAGTTTATTTACAAAAATGAAGAATAAAAGAAATGAGTGCATGCAGATGGACAGAAAGCAGTGAAATCATGCGAACAGTGAGATAAAGCGACATTTTAAAGTGATTTTTATTAAATGTTAAATGTATTTCTGCGCAACTGGTGATGTGTTGGTATCACAAACTGGGGTATGCCATTAAAAAAGGAAAAAAAACTAACAGCACATGTGAAATAATGAAGCTTAAACAGAAAAAAGGCACAAGTGTTAAATTTACTGTCCAGTTCTCTCTCCTCATCTCCTCCCTCTCTGTCTTAAACTATAAATTTACTGTTTGTCTCTCTCTCCGCTGGTGATAAAGGCTGGTGGAGCTCACAGTGTCCTCTCTCCTCTCTCCTCCCTCTCCTCTCTGGCTGCGCCGCTCTCCGGAGCCTCCTTATAAATAAAATCCACCGTCCCCGGCTCCTCTTCCTTATTGGTCTCCTCTCTCCTCTCTATTATCAGGTGGAGTCGTTACCTCACTCCGGGGCCGGTGACGCAGGGGTGGAGTCGCACTCACTTCGTCTTCACGTACGCAGCGTCCTTCACGCGTGTCTCTTTCTTGTTTCTTGTTGGGAGTCTTTGCCTGTCGGTCGGAGGTGGAGGAGGAGGAGAAAAATCGGGATTCAGCGACGAGCCTGGAGGAAGGAGAATCAGATCCCGGAGTGGCGGACGGACCCGGGGTGCGCTCGATACTGAACACTTCCCATCCCGGGAGGAGAGCGGCGCACAAGAGCTCCCTCTCTCTCTTTCTCTCTCACCCACACACTTTCTCTATGACTCTCTCTCTCTCCTCCTGCACACACACACACACACTCACGCACGCCCGCGCGTCACGCACGCTCCGCATACGTCTCCCTCCTCCACTCCGCCGGAGTAAATTACGGCATTGATCTTAACGCCGAGCGCGGATCTGTCTCTCGTCTTCGCCCTCTTTTTTAAAAACATCTTCGACGGACAGACTTGGAGAAAGGCTCCGCAGAGAAGTAAGTACAAAACATGTGATATTCAGCGTCCTTTTTTTATTTTGATCCGTGTGTGTGTTTGGTTTGAACTTAACTTCCACCGTCGCTTCGCGCAGACGGTCCATCCTCACACCGACTTTGTGCGCGTTTGGCTCAGACACAGCGTGAGATAAAAAAAATCTCTGCTTGAGGCGTGTTTCTGAATTAAAATGAGGTTTACTTTACTTTCATCCTCACTTTGTCACGTTGTGTTTTTTTTTCACGCTTCGCTTTGTTTTAACAATGAACAAGTGATTCAGTAAAGAGAAGAGAGCGTCCAAACCTCATTTCTTATGTTCACTTTCTCGAAAAGCAAATAAAGACATGAGGCAGGAGATGAGAGAGAAAGTCCTCCAGCTTCCTTATAAATATCTTTAATGTCTATTTTATTGATCTGCAGTCGATCAGCCAAGTTTCCTGAGAGGCTTTTACTCTTTAATGTCGCTCAAATGAGAACAAACACTCTGCATCGGCTCCTCGCTACTTTAAAAACTTAAGAATCAAAGAATAAAGTGCATGTAAGGATGGAGATGTTTGCAGAGTGTGTCGGTGGACTTGTCTCTGTCGTGTCTTTATCGTGGATTAATCGCAGTTTTGGACTTTGACAAACATCTCTGTGAATGCGCCGTGCGTAAAAGTCGCAGCTTTAGTGCGTTTAGTCGGACTCTGGACAGCAGAGGAGTGATGATCCACTTCACACTAAAGCTTTATAATAACCACGATAAGCTGGTGCCTCTCAGACATGCAGGTGGAAGTAAACAAATGATCACCTCCATCTATTAGAAAAAGTTGCATTTCCAAAAAATATTTAGACTTTGACATATTTGCAATTTTAGCCCCCAAAAACATTTAAAGTCTGAGAGTTTTTGTTGATTTTACGCCTCCACATAATTTTTTTTCAACAGAGTAAAATGAATTTAGCCCCGAGCCACCGCACACTTTCATTCATTTTAAAAGGAAATGTGCCATTTACAGTTCTTCATCACTCACTTCCCATTTCAGTTCTCGATTACAGTGCGAGTTATTCCTGCCCTTCAAATTCAGATTAAAACCAGAGTTTCTGTTCTGATGCAGAAACCACACACACACACACTCACACACTCTCACATCTCCTTTCAGTGCTCACCTTTAACACAACTTCTTGTCCATTTAAACAGCTTGAGTTGTCTAAGCTCTTATTATTTTATTTTTTTCGGAGATAATTCTGACTCCACGCGGATGAACGAGGCGATGATCATCCTCTGTCGTCTTGTGTTTTACTACAAAATACGGGAAACATGACCTCACACACAAATTACAAAAGTTTTGGAGCTCTTTGGACTCTCTAATCTGAACTGTTTGTCCCTCTACCTCCTCTCTTTGTGTGTGTGTGTGTGAACTAATAATGCAAACAGAGTGCAATGTGTGTATGCATGTACTGTGTTTGTGTGTGTGTGTGTATCTGGGTCACTGTGCTTTTTTTTCTCTCTTGTCACATTCAAACTAACCCTTCTCCCCTGCTTGGAAACTATTTCATTTGGTAATGGCCTCTGCAGGAACGCAACGCCGTCCGCTTCGTCGGCCGTCGTTGGCTACTACGAAAGCATTTCACCCGTGTCCTCGATTCAGCCTGTGTGTGTGTGTTTTTGAACACTTTTTCCATTTTTTTCCTTCTTTAAAACCCGTTACCGCTTAAATTAAAAACCGCCCGGCTCCTGTGAACACGGGCGCCGCTCGCCCAAACTGTTGCAGGAAGCAGCTTTAATTTGTGAAATATTTGCCTGGACATGACCCTGAAATCGCTTGCAAAGCAGATGCAAACATGTAACATGGCAAACGCTGCCTGTGTCGCATGTGTGTGTGCAGACATTCGCTTCCACCCTTCAGCTGCTTTAAAATGGCCAAAGCTTATTTCTGTTTTTTCTGATTTCTGAGTTTTTTTTGTCTTCAACTATTTAATTTGATACCAAAGTTGATATTTAAAAGGCAGAGAGTTGTGTTTCTTTAGGAAATCAGGATATCCTTCACTTTCTGGAGATTTGGGAGATTTTTTTGCAAGTATCTCACTCAGTGTAATCCAATTATGAGTGATAGCTTTGGATAGGGATGAAGCCAGCTCTTCCACATTTCCCACCCTCCAATAGGTGTTTCCAGAGCTTTCATAAAGAAACTTACCCTTTATGTAGTGCTTTCCATCTCTTTCTCTCTCTACAGTTGCTGTATAATAGATATATTCACTCATGATGGAAAAAGAAAACCCAGCTTTGAATATGCATTATGTGGAGAACTTGGTAAAATCTCAAGTGGCAGCATTGATAAGAATTTAACTTTTCTCATCAAAATAAAATACTTAAAAGTTCAATAACATCGAAATTAACTGCTTTTACAAATGTAAGATAAGTAGCTATTTCTTTGAAATGCACATTTGCAATGTGTAGAAGTAAAAAAGAAACGCACAAAAAAGGATATACAAAAAAAACAACTCAGCTTTCTTCTTCCCTCTGACAATAAGAGAGAGCCTGTCAATTCTTTACAGCTCCTCACAAGATGTAGAAATCAAGGTTAGCCCTCAGGGGGGAACGAGGAAATGGGAAATTATTTTGGTTATTACCGGCAGGTGTTACTTCTCTGTGGGAATATCTCCTTGAACTATTTTAAAGTGTGTTTTTCTCACAGTGGTTCCCTTGGCTTTTGGTCAAGAAATTTACTATGAGTAATCGTCTGAATTTGGCTCAGACTGCGATCGATAAAAGTGGATGCCCGTTTGTTCCTGTCAGGTGCGTTGTTGAAATTTCTGTGATGTTTTACAACTGGGGATTTTCTATTTTTGTTAATTACTGTCTCCTCTGATAGTTAAGATAAAAAACAAACTAACATGAGACTTCTATGTTCATTTTGGAAATTTAAAAAAAGCACATTATCTGTGTCATCTAATGTCAAAGAATGAAATAATTTCACATTGTTATCAAAAACTACAAACATTCATGACCAAGTGAACTGATTTGAATTTAACTTAATTTGTAATTTCAGCACTAGTGTATCTCACAATTCAAAAATATTTTTGCTTTTGCTTTCTGCAGAAACCAACAAAATTTTTAGAGCATGATTAAATGCAGTTTCCAGCTTCACTGATTGAGTTTTACACTGTCTGAAAAATGATCACTTTACTCACAGTTTTACCAAATTATAAAGATCTTCTTTTGGTAATTAAAACTTTAATACTCTCTATAGATTATTTTTTTTAAATCAAAGTAATTTGTGCTATTTGTGTTGACCAGGTAACTCCACTCATCCTGCGTGTCTGTGAGGACCCCTGGTCATGTCCGTTTAGCTCCCCTGCGTGATGCCTGATCATGACAGCACCACCCTCCTAACCAGACAGACCAAGCGCCGACGTGTCGACATTGGGGTGAAAAGGACTGTGGGTAGCGCGATATTCGCCCGCGCCAGGGAGACCCTGCTCGACAGCATGAACCAATCACACGGCATCGATCAGGACGGAGACTGCTCGTTGGTCAGTCACGGCCACGGGGGTACCAACGGTGACGGAGAGAAGTCGAATGTTTTGA
Organism: Scortum barcoo; assembly: GCA_023238725.1. Taxonomy (NCBI): domain Eukaryota; kingdom Metazoa; phylum Chordata; class Actinopteri; order Centrarchiformes; family Terapontidae; genus Scortum; species Scortum barcoo. The sequence goes on along the minus strand of CM041541.1, from coordinate 11,254,255 downwards.
GGAAATTGCTGAAGCGGGCAAACTCCTATGAAGACGCCATAATGCCTTTTCCCGGCGCTACCATCATCTCTCAGCTGCTGAAGAATAATATGGGAAAGAATGGAGGAAGTGACTCGGGCTTCCAGGTATACAGACACGTACAGGTAGCGGTGAAAGATTACGTCAATTTATCAATTCATCTATTTTAGTTTTGCCAACTTTTTATTGGTTTTAGTCACCATTCCAATCAACCAAGCCCATAAATAGTCTTCAATCCTCATCCACTCATCTCTTAAATCATTCTTTGAATCTGTAATTGTTTATTAATCCAGTCTTCCTGTCCTCCATCACAGGGGAGTGGAGCTCTGTCCAGTGGAGGCTCAGAGATCCAGGCCGAGGACAACTGCAGTAATTCCTCTCGTGACCGTGACAGCCCCTCTGACTGCCTCTCTCCCGGGCCTCCTCTCCTCCCTCCACCTTCCTCGTCCTCCTTCGGGCGCCCGCAGCCTCCTTCGAACCACAACTCCCACGTCTCCTCTCAGCCGCTCTCCCTCTCCTCCTTCGACTTGGACAGGCTGTCGGACGAGCACCTTCGCGCCAAGCGAGCCCGCGTGGAAAACATCATCCGCGGCATGAGTCACTCGCCGCTGGTCCGTCCAAGCGCCGGTGACCACAACCAAGAGAGCAACCGCGAGAACGAGAACAGCAGCAACAACAGCAACAGCAGCAACGACCACAGAGGAGATGGCAACGGCCACAACATCGACAACCACGACCACAGGCGGAGCGATGGCCCGTCTTCTCTCCTGAGCTCTCCGGGTTCGCGGGGCGGCGTCGTCAGCGCCGGTGAGGTTTACAGGGAGAATAAGAGAAAGCAGCGTCTGCCGCAGCAACAACACAGCTTCACCCAGCTGGTGTGTTCAAGGCAGGAGCAGAGACAGGAAGAGAGACGGCAGCTCAAACTGCAGCTGGAGGACATGCAGGTTGGTTCACATAAAGATCGGACCTTTTATGTTGACATTTGTAGGTAAAATGCACCATAAATATCGGCTGCCCCTTCCTAATATATATTTTTCAATTTAAAAGGGAGTTTAGAGTTCTTTAACAAGAGATTATTTCACAACATTAGGCATGAGAAAATCTACTGGATTTCAGGGTCTAGAAGAAAGCCAACTTTTCTCAGTGGCAAGTCAGAGAATAAGGGCATCCTATCCAATTCCTTGAATCTATCCCGAGAAAAAGCAAAAGCTGTTGTACAAAATCACTGAGCTCGATGTGTTAATAGCAGTACAAGAGAACAAAAATGTGCCAAAGAGCCAAAAAAATCGTTTCCATATAATCTTTCCTTTCTTAGTACATTGATGGTAACCTTCAACACTCTCTGTCCTGTGTTGTTTAGAAACAGCTGCGTCAACTCCAGGAAAAGTTCTACCAGATCTACGACTCAGAGACGGAGGAAGAGGAAGACAACGGTGAGAGCGGCGAAGCCGACCGAGGTAGAGAACGAGAAGAGGACGGCAACTTGTCAGAGGACAGCATCCGCTCTGATGGCCTGGAGGAGAGGCACAGAGACCGAGGGCGGCACAGCCACGACGATCTGTCCGAGCTGGACCCGGGCCTCTTCCTGGACCGGGCACGAGCCCTCCTCCGAGAGCAGGCCCTGATAGATGGAGAAATAGAAGAGGATGTGGACGGCAGGGAGGAGGAGGAGAGGAATGGAGAGAGGGCGATGAAGAGGAGAGGGGGAGCAGCGGGAGGCGGGGGAGGAGGAGGAGGAAGGCAGTTAGCAGAGACGCTGAAGCAGGAGCTGAACTGTGCCGTGTCACAGGTCGTCGACACCGTCGTCAAGGGCTTCTCTTCACCCAAGCAGGCAATCAGTCACCATCATGGCTGCCACAGTAGCACGCCGGCTGCACCCTCCTCTTCCTCCAACTCGTCCTCTTCCTGCCCTCCACCTTTCGGCCCCCTCCCCTCCCTCACCCCGGACTCACGCTTTGGCGGTGGGGCTCTGGGCCTCAGTCTGAACGGCGATGGCAGTCCTACGCCAAACTACCACTCCTCCAACCAGAGGCTGCACTGCTTCGGCGACGTGATCGTCCCGAGCCCGCTGGATTCGTTCGGCGGTTTGAGCGGCAGACTGAGCGGCGTTCCGACGCCAAACGATCAAACGGAGGCGCTGCCGCTGGTGGTGCGCAAGAGCGGCGGAGGAGGTGGAGGAGAGAACCCCAACCCCGCTCTTCCTCCTCCTCCTCCTCATCATCCCTCCCTCCACCCTTCACCCCTCACGGCCTCGCTCGGGTTTAGCCCTCCATCGTTTCGCCACCCATTCCCTCTTCCCCTCATGGGTTACCCGTTTCAGAGCCCCCTGGGGTCACACGGCGGTGGAGCCGGCTACCACCCGGGACCCAAAGACCACCATCGGTCCTCCCCTGATTCCATGGACATGACCCGGGAGACGGTCAGCCTCAGAACCAAAATGGCGTCCCTTGGAGGGGGCCATCTCAGTCACCACCACCACCGGCAGAGCTCACCAAACCAACACGGGTCGGAGGGTCTGTCCCTGTCCCTCATCAAGTCCGAGTGCGGGGACCTGCAAGACATGTCCGACATATCGCCGTACTCAGGCAGCACTGTATCCTTGGAAAGTTTGTGTGTGAGTGAGTGTGTTATCTTTTATTTGCAAGAGCTTTAAAAAGCACATTCAAAGCTGTTATGAAGCACACAAACTCGAACTCTACAGTCCCACATCACAGTGCACAAATGAAATGCAAGTGGCTCAAAGGTGGAAACACACAAACATAAATATTTCTCCTATAATTGCGTCACTGAGCACAAGACTACATTCATTTACTTAACGTACATATTTAGTAGATAATACATGTTATATGGGCTGGAGAATATTACCTGTAAAATAGTGTAAATGTTAATACATTTTCATATTTGATGTCATGAAACTTTTTTACATACATACTTATATGAAATGTCCTTTTGCAAGCTGAATTATTTGACCTAATTACTTAAATCAGGTCAGATTTTATCATTTCTTGCCCCACTCTAAATACCATATAGAAGTAATATGGAACTGATATTAGTAAATATTATGTTGAGAACTATGAAGTCAGAGAAAATCAATGTTAGTCTGAAGAACTTTTTTTGTTTGTTCACTGAGAAAGACTTTAATTTTAACTCCCTACTCCACAAGAGTCACATTTTAAAAGCAGTCAAACTTGCTGAGAACACTTAGAGGTGGCGGCAGCAGGCAGGCAGTAGTCAAAGAAAGTCTTTAATATCAATTAATCTGCATTAATTGGTTCCCGGTCTAACCCTCTTGTTTCCGCGCTGAGTGGGGAAGATGAAACGGGGCGTGATGGGTCTTGCGAGAGGGGGAAGATTAAACAGGTCGCACGCTGCTCTCCCGAGCTCTTTTAAGTCTGTGCAGCAGGTTGTGGTGTTTAAAGGTGCTGAGAAAGGCTAGTGAGCTCCCTCTTTAACACACACACACACACACTGTCTGAGACACTCTTGTGCGGTTAGGTTCTCTTTCATCACAAAGACTTTGTACATAAACGCACAAAGCAAATCATATTTCACTGTGTCTGTGTGTGTGTGTGTGTGTGTGTGTGTGTGTGTGGTAAGACCTTGTACATAGGAGCTCAAAGCTAATCATATTTCAAAGAGTGCAGGAGATGAACAGGTGAATGCTTGGCTTTATTGATGGGAGCTTTCTAAATGTGTGTTTTGGGGTTCGTGTGTGTGTGTGTGCGGTGCACACGTAATAAGGAAAAGTGTAACATCCACCGGTCTCATCTTTACGGTATCCCTCCCTCTCGTTGTCGATCTTTGCTACTCGCTTTCATTCGCTGGCCTTCGCTTGTAGTTGCTCAGCAGCTGTGTGTGTGTGTGTGTGTGTGTGTTTTATGGCATGCGTGCACGTGGACAGGTGTTTGCAGGTAGCTGTTTATCTTCTCGTTTCCTAACCTTTCATATGAAGAGGGCTTCTCCCGGGCCACTATGCATGCACACATTGAGTCACACAGGCATACAAACAGGCGCACACACACACACACGCTTAAAGAACAAAGTGAAAAGAAAAATAAGACTTTGAACCTGACAAATAGGAACTCCTTGCAGCTGTGATGGGGATGTGATCACAGTGTCGTCTTCAAAGCCAATTTAGATGTTGCTTTAATTAAAAAAAGAAATATTTGACACGTCTCTTGATCCCGCTGAGCCGTTTCATTCCGAAATGCTTTTCCATTCATTTGAAGAAAAAAAAAGTCTTTGAAATTGGACATTAGTATTTCAAAGATATTGACCACCCTTCAACGCCTACCTTTTTTTATTTTGTAGATAAAAATTTTTTTCATATAAGCAATCAAGCAAAAAATGAGTTCATTCTCTTTTACAAGATATCAACTCAGTCGATGAATTCATTAATATCTCCTAAACAAATTCTAATAATACTGCTAGTGCTGAAATTATTAATCATTACAGAGGATGAACAGAAAATTATTTGACAAGCTATTGATCAAGAAAAAAGTGAGGATCTGTTGCTTGTTTCCTTTTCTATCATGGTATAAGAAACTTCTTTGACTTTTTGGACTGCTGCTCCATGAAAACTAATCATTTCAAGATCATTGCAGGCTTTTATTTACTACTACTTTTATTTTATCTACTTTCTAGCATTTATAGAGAAAGATTGTTAGTTGCACCCCTGATCGTTATTTTCACACCAGGCTTAGATCAACAAATTATATTTTGAATTATATGGAAGTTTATTTAAATTATGCAAAAATAATTTACAATTAATAAAGTTTTATTGACAGCTGAGACACAGGATCCATTCAGCCACACAAACATCATCTACCTCATAGTTTGCATGATATTCTGTAGGTGATATTGTACAATCCAAACAAACTTCTTGCCTTCAGCTATATCTTAAGTTTAACTCTCGAGAAGAAGAAAAACTTCACTGCCATTTCACAAAAACCTCGTTGTTTCCCGTCCTCCTAATTTACACAGTTTGAAGATCTATTTGTTCTCCCCCTGTTTACAGCCTCGCTATGTCTGTTTCTCTGCCTCTAGTTTATATTTGCATGGCAGAGGGAAAATGGTGTCGCTGGCTTGAAGAAAGCCTGGCAGTTAGGTCAAGGTGTTTTGCATCGACCATAGTTCACCTGAAAAGGCGCTCGCACACCCACGCTCGCGCAGAAAGACTCACACACACACACACTCTCTCAGGTCTGTGTATCTTTAATCCTTTGTACAAAGCTGAGCAGATGTCCCCTATTCATTTATGAATTTATCCCCCTCCCTCTCTCTCTTCTCCTCCCAGTCCACCATCTACCCCCCATTCACACACAACACACACACACACACACACACACACACACACACAGACACACACACACCTGGCAGCAAGGTCAAATTACAGTTGATATAGTGAGCCGTGCACAAAACACCCACATTCACACAGATGCAGGACACACACCAACAGGACAGAAGGAGGAAGAAGAAGATGATGAGTGGAAGAAAAAAGACAATCACTGCATTGTTTATTCTCTGACTCACTTTGGCTACTATCACACACGTGTCATTAGCTTTTTTTTTTTCCATTATGTTGCGTCAGACAGTTTACTCTGAGTCATGTTTGTGTGCTTTAGCGTGTGTGTGTGTGTGTCCACAGAAAACACAGAAAGTGAACACAATGTATTATCTGCCCTAAACACACACACACACACACACACCACATAGTGACAGGTTGTTATGAATGTTAAAGAAGCGACGGTGTTGTTGTCCCGTGACCTGACGTATCTGCTGCTAAATGAATGATGGATGACAAGAGGCCTCACATCCTGGTTCAGTTATTGAGCCAAAGTGAAACGGTGTTTTGACATGTAATCTGATTACTTCTTTTAAAGCGTCCTTTTTGCACATTTATGTACACCCAGGAATAACCTTGCTTCTGTGTAGATATTTAAACTAAAGATAAAATGAAACTCTTATATTTAAATATCTCCTCTGCTTCCCGTCCTGAAGCCACCCCTTCTCCCTTTGTCTTTACACCTTATTTGATTCCTTTCTCTCCCTCTTTTCCCTCATTGCGGATGCGACTCTCTCCCTCTTTCCCTGTTCCTCTCTCCAGCCATATAGGGCCCCTGGGGTTTCTGTATGTGTATGTGTGTGTGTTTGTCTGTGTGCTAATTGACCTTGCAGGGGGTTCCATTGATTGCCTCATCTTCTCTGATAGATTATAGGGCTGTTAATGTGGTGGGGAAATGGCAGCGTGGTGGGGCACAGCTGTTGTCACACACACACACACTGTCACACACACTCATTCTGTGCCTCTGCATCCAGGGCCTCCACAATTATTATTTTCCTTGTTGAGACAGTGGGGTAGACGCCGGGGCCGTGGAGTCGGCGAGATGCAGGAGTGAATGTGGGATTTGATCCAAAGCCAGCAGGTGCTCGTGTTTGCTTTTGCTTTGGGTGTAAAATGGCATAACTACCAGAGAATGGGTTTTCTTTTATTCTATCTCTGAATTTTCTGTGGCTGTGTCATGTTAAGTGGCAAGAGTGGTGATGAAATTAGCTAATTTTAAAAAGGAAAAAAAATGTATCACTCCGTAGTTAGAGAAATCTCTGCTCCCAAGCTTGCACTAACTTCACTTCCACACATCTGTCTTTCATTGGACACCTCTGTTTGGTTGCACCAGCATTTAAACCCACGTAGCTAGAGACTCAAATAGATGTTGTCTCCTTCCTCCTCACAGCAGAGAGGTGTGTTTAGTTTGTGAGATAACAGGTGGAGGTTTGGTGACACCACAGCTCCTCACCATAAGGTCTAAATGCAGGACTGGACTGCCTTAGAGGAGCTGCTTGCACAATTATAATAATTGTTATCGCTGCAAACACAACAGGATCTCACTTCAAAATATCACTTAAACCAAAAGGTACTGTTACAGTGAGCACTCGCTGCGAGTAAACAGAACATTTTAAGATGATTTAATTGGACTTGAAGCCCTGCTGTGTTCCTCAAAAGCTCTCAGTCAAACAGCTGCTTGTTGGCTCCTTAACACTTTATCACTCAGATACAGGAGGGCTTGTCTCCCAACCACCTGAAGAAGGCCAAGCTGATGTTCTTCTACACCCGCTACCCTTCCTCCAACATGCTCAAAATGTTCTTCTCCGACGTCAAGGTAAGAGTTTTTCGTATCTCTGTTTTTCAAGTTTCATGCCCCGTCATATTCAAGTGTCCTTTTTTCATCCGACTTTGCTGATCTTTTTGTTTTCGCCTGAATACAAGTCATTTATTTCTCTAGAGATTGTAGAGAGAAAGAAGTTTTTTGTCATGGGTTTAAAATCAATTAAACACAGAGATTAAACTTCATATACTCCATGTGGGCGCAATGACTTACACAACAGGGTGCAAAATAAGAAGCTATGCTCTCATCTGTATCCACGTTTTTCTTTACTGGACAAACTTCATCATTTGATCACACTAAGAGGCAGATCTTAGTTCAAGATTTTGCTCATGATGCTCTTAGATATTCAAAAGTAGACACAGAAAGGTCAGGCTTGCATTGTGGTTACATGTAGAGGTAAAACCCACGGGCGTGCATGTATATAGTGTTGCAGTGTCACTGTCAGGGCCGAGCACATAAAGCATAAAACAATGGGACATCAGTGACACATTTACAATCATATCTCAGAAATCACATCAGTGTTCAGTATTTCTCAGTGACAGATGGGGTGGGTGAGTTGTTGTGAACAGGTGTGGTTTTTAGCTTTGGTTACTGTTTTTATTGTTTTCTGATCTCATGTCTCTGCTCACCAACTTTCACAAAAGTCTCATTTTGTTGTCTGATATTATTCAGTTTTGCTGTTTTTGTGCGTTATTCAGTTGCTCTGTATGTGTGTGTGTGCCTGAATTTGCGTATGAGACCCTATAGCACAGATGGGTGCTCCAGTCTGTCACGTCTTTCAAGCATAATTAGAGTTTCTGGCCTTAATCGGCCTGGGGTTGGAGGGTTGGGGGGGTTTAACGCCCACTTTCCCTCTCACACACATATTGTAATACCCCCACACACACACACACACACTCTGACCTCAACCTCTTTCTCCCTTTCACCCAAACACACACACACACATACAAGGATTTCACTCTCACTAATATAAAATGAGAAGTTGAACTTTTCTTTAAACACAGAAACAAGAGAAATAATCACAATATAAGCTTGTAAGTTTTATATATGACAGGTGCAGGACACACAGGTAGACAGAAAGAAAGAGGAAAAACAGAAAAAGGAAATATAAGAAATAAAATCTGTAAGAATTAATATGGTGACTGGTGAGACAAGAAAAATGAGAATGAAAGGAGATGATGGAAAGTGTGTATACGTGTGTGTGCGTTTGTGTGTTGGGGGGTGTTTGAGAAAATGACAGAGGGAGCGAGGGGAGGGGAGGACAAACAAATGAAAGGGATGACAACAGAACAACAGCTTTAAAACAAAGGCGCTGATTGTATTGTGTTTACAAGCTGCTACGTGTTTTGCAAAAAGGAGCATACGGCCTCTCTACGGATTCAGGACGCTGTATTCAAATGAGCAGCCACACACACACACACACCACCAGCTGCCCTTTGGCTCATATCTGTGGTGACCACTTCCTCGTGGCAGTGCCACATCCTCATCGGCTGCCATGGCAACAAGGGTCGCTGGGACACCAGGTTGCTAGGCAAACACAAGGTTGCTAAGCCTACCTGCTCCCGATATGTGAGAGTGAGACTGATTTGTCATTAACTGGGAGTCTGGAAAGTGATAAAAATGGGCGTCGTTGTACCCATTTCTACCTTTGTTTAGTGTTTAGACCAAAAAAAAGCAGAAAATGTTGAATTTTGTTACCAAAAATCCAACAAATCAACACGCTTTAAAACTTTTTAAAGAGTCTGCTTTTGTTGCCCGAGATGATTATTTAACTGTGTGATGGGACTGTTAACTGTGTCAACTAAAATAAAACAACAATCAAGTAAATTTAAGAGACATTTTAAAAACATTAAAAGGTTTGCAAGAGCGTTTTAATTTCATCATTTTCAAACCAAACTTAATAAAGTCTATACGCTCTGCTAAAGAGCAGGCTAAGCAGCATCTGAAGAAGTCCGCATCCAGTTTGGAGAAGAGAAAAAAAAGACAACAATTAAAAACTGTTATGTGCTGACATTGATCATTTTCCATAATCAGCTTACTTATCGTGTCTAAGTCATACTTTCAATTATCTGAGTAAATATGCTTAATATTTATGTGGCCAAATAAACTGCGGCTTTGGGGTTTAATTTGGAAAATGAATAAATTAGGACTAATAACTTAATGCATTGGCTCAGTTTATCTCTCGGAGATTGATATTAGCTTTTAAAATTAATCTAGTCTCCAATCTGTGGGTTTATCTCCAATATCTCTGATATTCAATTAATCTCTTCATCTCAACAAACACAGATTTAGATTAGGAGATGTTTGCAGTGCTTTAGCCTGCCACTTCGCTCAGCAGATGGTCAGTATTAAAGGCTCGATATGTAACTGAAGTCAGAAGCGCAAACAGTGGGATTTATCGGAATGAAAACATCTTTCTATGGGAATTTATTGTCCGAGTTTTAAGGACCGACAGCTGAACATGAGGTTTTTATTTTGGAGGCAAAGGAAACCAGATAGGTCGGCATAAAAAATGACTTAGAATCACTTTATGGAAGCAAGCAAGACCTCTTATACTAATATATTAGTTTCTAGTAGATTATTAGATTAGACTACATCAGACAACATCAGACTAAACAGAGCTGGGCTTCTTTGGCTGAATTTGAGTTTCTTTAGCCGCTAAATGAAGGTCCGTCTCTGTAGTTTTCGTCCACTCTCCGCTTGGTGAAGTCGTCTCGTTATGAACATGTCAGCCTTCATCCACAGGGGCCGCCAAAATCAACACAACATGAAAAGTTTCAATGAGCTGCTTTAATAAAGCTCTGATGTGGAGTCAGGAGCGTGAACGCTTAACGATGATGTTAATATCAATCAGATCATTAGTCTCTCAATGCTTCATACCTTTCCTCGAGTACTACTACTGCTTCCTACTAACGATGTAAAAATGTTTTATTTTAAAACTTATGTCCTAAAACAGCTGGACACTAAAAGTTTAAGCAAACATTACTCAAACTCGAGTTAATACTGCATTTGCTGGGGGACTATTTTCACATGTGGAAGAATACATAAATGCTCACTAAAGCACCAAATGTGTAAGGATGGTGTACATATGACTGACTCAAAATAAAGTCCAGTGTGTGTTCAAGGTAATGAGGTAATATCATCATCTTTTTAATAGTTTTTGGACAACAAGGATTAAGATTTATAAACGTTTGGGAACAGAAAATACTCATTAGTCAGAATAATTCATTTCATTTGTTCCTTTCATGGGATTTGTTGACAGTAAGAAGAAATAAAGTTTATTATTGTTCACACTTTATGCAAATAATGGTTTACAGTCACATTTAGTTTTAATTGAGTCGTAATCCCACTTAATCCAGCATATTTATCTGTGGGAGGAACTCTGCACATATTATTTCACCTAATAAAAAAAGAAAAGAAAAAATGAATCATGGATAATCCTATTTATGATGAGCGAGGCTGTTCTTTTCAAGGCATGGCGTCTGTGTGTGTGTGTGTGTGTGTGTGTGTGTTTTGTGTGAAGAGTATGAGAGAGAGAGAGCACCCTGTTGCTGTCTGTCTGTGGATGTGTGTGTCCTGTTTCATTGTCCCACTGCATTCATTACCCTCATCATTACCATATTTCCAAAATCCGGGTCAATGTCTCTTTCTCTTTTTCTTTCTCTCATCCTCTCTCTTACCGCCTCCCCCTCCCAGGGAACAATAAGTAGCATGTGTTAGGAGGATCAGGCAGATTCACTGTAAGGGAATTAGGACCCTGAATGGCTTCCCTTAATTAGACTTGAATGGACTTTGTCTATGGGAAAACTGGTTCTTAAAGATGAGCCTCTTACGCACAATGGCCTCCTCGCTCGGTGTGGGAAGTGGGTTGAGCTGACAACTGTTTTAGCCGCGGATGAGCGAGCGTGCATGCGCGTACACAAACACACACAGGGATCTTAATTGCGTAGTGAAAGCTCTTGCCTTCTGACCAGACAATCGTATATATGTTGGAATGAGACGCCAGGGTCGCTGCCGTCTCGTCTTGAGAGAGTCAGCGAGAGTAATTAAGACATCGTTAAGACTGGAGGAGTTGGGATTAATTAGGCGCTCGCTGGCTCGGGGAGCTCCTTCCCACACACACACACACACACACACACAGTCTCACTCACAAGTTTCCTGCCAGCTGAGAGTTTTTTTTTTTTCATACACACACACACACACACACACTCTGAACACGAAGCAGTGACACATTTATAAGCGAGAGCCCTGAAGACTCTTGCCTTGAGAGGCTGAAATGACATCTCGATGCCGCCGTCTCAGCAGGAATCAATTAGCGTCCAACCCGCCTCTCGCCCGTCTTGCCGTCTTGTCAATTAGAGCGACACAGCCAATTTGGCAATGTCATGATACGAAGCAGCAACGGCTAATCTACCAATATGGATATAACTGAACCTCAGTAATTACCACGTTTAAGCGTTTGAATCCTCTCCATGACAAAGCATTTAAATCTGACTCAAGCTTAAAAAAGGAGGCACATAGACAGAGACATACTGCATGAAGCGATGCAGCTCTTTAAATAACAGCTTCATTTATTGCTCACTGTTTAGAAACAGAGCAGCAACAGGGTTAAAGGTTAATAAGGCCTTGCAATCATACATCATGTGCTTTTTTTATCTTAATCTGGCAAAGTCTGTGTTTAAAGTTGTCAAATAATGGAGTTTAGCTTAATATATATAAACCTAAATGAAATTACAGTCATGCAAAGGTCACTGGAAGAACATTCGAGAAATATGAGCAAATCTGAGAACAAACCGAGAAACAAGTGATTGAAAACTTCATAAAACGTCTTGTTTTAAAAGTGTCCTATTTTAGTTTATATTCATGTGTCATACTAAACATTTGCAACCACTGCATCAAACATTAAGACTTCTTCTGTTAAAAACATACAAAAATGAAGTGAATTAAGGGTTTTGCACACTACGCCCACTTTATATACTTCTCTCACACACACTTAAATACACTGTCCCTGCAGGGTTTACTGTCTAGTTAAGCAGAAATGCCCCAAAAACATAATTTGAAAAAAAAAGTTCCTACAACAGCTATTCTTCCAGGATCCACAGGAAACCTTCAGCGTTACAACTCCCAGATTTATGTCGATGGTGCACATTCACTCTGTCCTCTATAAAATGTGCCGAGCAACGGCAATTCTGGTTGAAGTGGGCAGATTCTTAAAGGATGTGTGTTTGCCCTTCCAACATGGCCTGGGGGGGCTGACAACACCCGCCATCAAGGGAAGGAGAGCGAGGTGGAGGAGGGGGGTGAGGCACCCTGACACTTTCTCTGACACTCTCTCTTTCCCCCTTTTCGTTGTAAACAGAAAATGGCATTCCTCAAGCTCAGCATTTTGCCCCCCCATTCCCTACCCCCCCTGCCCCCCCCACCTCCACCCGCTCTCTTTCTGTCTTTTGTCTCTGGCCTCTTGTGTTTTTTTTGGTTTGTGCTGATTGTGATGAGCTGGACGTCGGGACAAGCATGTTGGTGGGCGGGAGGGCAGGTGGTGTTGGGACGCCGGCTCGTGTGCATGTTTGTGTCCCATCTGCATGTTCAAGTCGATCGTTAAATATCAGGCTGATAAACACACACTTCAGTTACAGATTTTAGGCTACACCTGCACTCAAAAAGTGATATTTGAGTGAACATCACAGTGGTCGACAGTAGTAGTGCAATAAAAAGCCTTTTCCCCACAGACCGAAATCAGAAGAGTGTTTAAAATGAAAAGCTCATTTTATAGGCATGATATAATCTGAATTAGGGCTGCAAAATAGTGAAAAATGTCCATCAGACATCTTTAAATGTCTTGTTGTCCGAGCAGCAACCTAAAAAAACAAAGATTTGTTTTATCAATATATGGAAATAAGAATACCAGCAAATATTAAGACTTGAGAAGCTAGAGCCAGTGATTTTTTTAGGGTGTATTTGCTTAAAAACAAGTTAAGTTAAAGGAATCTGTCGACTATTCAGTCCATTAATTGAATTTGTATGACAGGTGGTGGACTCAAGGAAAGAGGCATTTATAGGCATGTATAGTGGGTGCAATGCATATTATTATATTTCTATGTCTTTACCATCTTTCGTATTATAATATAGAAAACTTCAACAACTTAAAAAATTGTTTTTTATGGTGCAACAGCCTAAAGTGCACTGCAGTATATCTACTAACTTTTCTAGTAAAGCATTGGATGAAATGTATGAACAAATAAGCATTTATAAGCTGAATAATTTTCTTTATTTATATAAATGTTCAAATTAAGAGGAATTATCTGAGGGGGACTGTGTATTTATGTGATCTCCTGAAGGTATTATTTCATTATTGTTTGCATGACAGAGTTTGTCTGCGGCATGATGGTTGCCATGTTTGTGATTTCAGACGGACAGATGACATTGTGTGTGTGTGTAAATTGCTAAGCTATCACGTTCATTTCATGCAACTCTTTTGTGGGTCAAAACACTACCCCCCCCCCCCAATCACACACACACACACACTTTCCCCTCCTTCACTGCGCTCTGTAAAACCAACTCCCTTTCCTTCTGCTGCTGCACACACACACACACACACACACACACAAGCCCTCCCAATTATGCTCCATTATGTCACCCCCTCTGACAGCTCCTGAAAAAATATATCTTTCCTCTCTCTGTCATCCTCTGCTTGTCTCTCTCTCTCTCTCGCTGCGTTTCTTTTTTCCGTGCTACCTCCCTCCATTCATTTCTCGCTCGCTCTCTTTCTTTGCCCCTATCTCTCTCACTCATCCCTCGTTCCTGCGAGACAATGTCTTGTAACAATACCGAGCTTAATCTCCGTATCAAAGCCGTTTTTCCCCTTCACCGAACATGCACACAAACACACACATCCACTTTCACTGGGCTGTCATCGTGGCTTTTTTTCTGCATGTTTTGTTTCTTATGACAAACAGATGAAAATGCAAAAGGGCGAGTAGATATTAAAAATAAAAACAGAGTGCTTATATAGATATTAACTATTATGAAAGTCTACAAATAACTTACTTACAACCTGCAGCAATCATATGCTTTTAAAAAAATAGATTTAAAACTTTTGCTCATGTTAGTATGCACACTCATGCATTTTCATGTATCGAGTTATGTACATTCACACAAATAACCAATTTGAACGATGTACCAAATGCTCACATGAAATCAAACAATCATTTCTGTCATTCCCTCCCTCATTTATCTTCCATGTCTCACTAATACAGTGCTTACAAGGTGGTCAAATACAACAAACATGGCATTTCATTAATGCGGTTTAAGTAATAAAATTTGTGAGATTTTTTTCCAGAACAACTCATTTTCTTGCATTAGCTGCTGTCATTGTTGTAACTGCAGTGTGATCCAACATATCTCACATCACTTATTGTTTGAACATTTATATCATATCTTTCTGGGTTGTTCAACATTTATTTTCTGAACAACAGGGAGATAAAAACATCCTGTTTTGGTGGACATTTCTTGCAGTGTGCTGTGAGGTCCTGCAGGGCAGGAACATGTTTGAAGAGAGCTGTTCAATGTTGGTTTGGCTCAGTCTGAGAGCCCAAGATGGCATAACAATAAGATAATATTTGGGTCATTCTTGTTTGATTAGAAAGGTTTCTAGGGGACGATTTCTTTCTTTTTTATCTAACAAGGACCCTCAAGGTGTAGACTGTGTTTCCGTGGCTAATGAGGTGGATTAATTGAAACATTTTAGAGATTTTAACAGTGTGTGTTGGTTAAAGTTAATTGGAGTGCATTTACACACATGCATTATGTACAAACAAGGACACACACACACAGACATACAAGCAGATTACAACATTTTTCTTCTGTTTCTGACTAAAACTGCTGTAAACAAACCAAAACACTTGATTTCAAATCGACACATTTGGCATTCACCAAACACTCTTAAAAAGAAATAGAAAAAGCAGAGATCCTTTTTCTTCACTAAAGTTTAGCTCTCAACTTCCTCTCAGTGACCTGTGTTTAAAATTGCTTGTTTGATTAAGCTTACAAAGCCCTCATGTGTTAAAAAAAACATTTCCCCTGATAATAGTTTGTTTAAAGCATCAAGAAAATTGACAACTAATGACCCTGTAAGAAGAGCAAACCTGCATGACATGCGCATCGTTTAAAAATAGTCAGATCATACACAGATGTTGTGCCGTGATCCAGCATAGTCAAATTTGATGACATACCACCATGCAAATAAGAACCAAGGCAAATATCAGGCTGTGCAGATATTAATCTACAACACGATCAAACAGGAAGCAACATACAGCACTAAAGCTACTCTCTCACCAGGAAACCTTTTAAAATATAATAAATAAATACATTTCCATAACAGGTATATGTTAGAACAAAATGTAATGAAATACCACTCAGAGTAGAAGCATGACTGCTCTGTTTATTTTAATTAAACTGAAGGTGGAGTTTATTTATCCAACGACATAATTAAAATTATTCTCTGTCATCTGCTGCAGTTCAATCGCTGCATCACCTCCCAGCTGATTAAGTGGTTCAGCAACTTCAGGGAGTTCTACTACATCCAGATGGAGAAGTTTGCCCGGCAGGCCATCAACGAGGGCGTGACCGCCGCGGAAGAGCTGACGGTGGGCCGCGACGCAGAGCTCTTCAGGGCGCTCAACATGCACTACAACAAGGCCAACGACTTCGAGGTAAGATGAGCCGGAGGAGGCATTTCAAATGATGTTTGCTCAATATAAAGGTGGAAATGCAGAGCTCTTCTTCTCAATAAAGGGCGAGTCTTAATGAGAGACGATATTCTTTTCATCGTTAAGTGTTTCAAAACTCTTTCATGTTTACACTTTAGCTAGAAGATTAAACGCTTGCATAAAGTTTTTTATATTCTGTCAAAACAAAATGTTTTTATCCTACTATCTGTTCAGCTGCTGGAACTTAAAGGGTTCATTTGCCCTCAGTTTGGTTAATATCTGACTGATTTTTGCGAAAATATTTCAGCTGTGACGTTTCATTTATTTGATGCACAGTATTTTTGAATTAGACTCCCATCATTAAGAGTGTCTCGGTTCACTTTTAAAACTGGATTCTGCACAACTCACACACACTCACAGAGACGTCCTTTACCAAGTCAGCTGTTCAGAGCGCAACAGTCACCTCACGATTCTGCTGAGGTGTGGATGTCGCAGTGTGTGTGTGTTCGATGAGGCGAAAGAGGACGCCGCTCGAGGCGCGGGTGTCCTTGTCAAAGCGATTTGCAGAAGTCACATTCTCTCCCTCACTTTTTCTCTCCCAATATTGGTCTAAGGGGACCTGAGGGCCCTTAAACTATTCAACGTAACATCAGCAGCATTTAGATGTCCATTATCACACACCTCCCTCGCTGCCCACACACACACTTTCCTTTTTTGCATAGGGAGAGAAATGTTGAAGCTTAGTTGAATGCATGAAGAGTAAGATCTGCACACACACACACACACACTGACTTTATAGTTTTGGAGGCATAATTAGCAAATGTTTTGCATGCTTTGCATAACAAGAGTCAAGTACCCTTTCACAGGTGTATATGTAAAGACCCTGTACGGGAAACATACACACACATGCAAATCATTTGTGTGTGTGTGTTTATTTTAGCTGGTCTTCAGTGGGGTTATTTTTAGGAACTACAGGGTAAAGTTCACCCTGAGGTCAGCACTTTGAGAACCATGACTTTGGCTTTTATAACTCTTTCAGCCGTTTAACCACACATCAGTTATACTTTAAATTAGGACCAACAATTCTTGAAAGCAAACCACAAGTGTTTTTTTGTTTTTTTTACGCATTTCCCCTTTCTGCAGCCATTAGTGTCAGTTCATTTCAGTGCAATATGAAAATCAACTTGAAGATACTTGAAGCCAGAAACGGAGATAGGCAAACCATTACAGCGAACATAAAGTTTCCCGTATTTGTTGTCGTAGTTTGAATATTGTAGTCGTGCATTTGCAAACAGTGAAACTCCAGAATTTGGATTTGACTTCAGTGTTACGGAGGAAGTTGCCATTTTAACTTTCTATATTTCAGTGTACATGACTTGCAGAGAAAGAAAGAGTTTATGAATGCAACGCCTTAAATATCTTTCTTATGCACCAAACACTCCCTGACCTTAACAGTCAATCATGGAGAACCTTCATGTAGGACGACAACAATATTTTATTAATCATTTAAACAAATAATAAATTAAATGTAAGAAAATAGCAACTATAACAACTTCCAAAAGCCCAGGCTGATACCTGCAAAAAGATTGGTGATCAAAATAGTTGCCGATTCATTTTGTGTCTCCTGAGAAAGAGATGAATCTACAAATGGTTTCAGCTTTACCTTCGAGAAGTGAACTTCAAGAGTCCAAAACTTTCCAAATCAGACAGTGTTCATAAATACATATACAAATAGAGAAACTTGGACCAGCGTAAATCGAAGTTAGAAATGCTGATCTGAACAGACTCAAATGGAAAAAGAAGACCAACCAGCAGCACCAGATGAGCGCGGCTGATTAAAAAGCAGCAGTGGTTTCTGTTCGGTTTTGATGCGACACACAAGAGCTGATGTTAGATTTGAGTGGAGACATAGACACAGAGACCTGAATAAAACGGGGCCCCAGCAGGATTCGGGGGGGACGGATGGACCTCTGCCTTCGAGTCTTTGCATGCGTCCTGAGATTAATGAAAACTAATGGCTGCATGAAAGGTAGAAAATGTCACGGCCATGGTGTGTTTTGGAAAGGTTGGTGTAAATTTTCTTCTCCGTACTTTGTCCCCTTCCTTCTCTCCCTCCTTCCATCCCTTCGCCCGTCCGCCCAGAGGGAACATTAGCGGCTGGGGACCCTTTCTCTCTCTCTCCTTCTCTCACCCTCTCTCTCACTTTCTCCCCCCCTCCTCTGTCAAACTCAGAGGCGTGAAACTGGAACCGCGGCCGATTCAGCAAGTCTCCCGACGTACACACACACACACAGAAGTCTTCTCCTTTTGCCAAATTTAGCATCATCAGAGTTCCACCTTGGTTTGTCCCCCATCATCACACCCACCTCCTCCACTCCTCTCCTTCCTCCTCTTTTTTGCTCCCTCCTCCCTCCCTTCCTTCCTCCTCCCCCCTCCTGTAGTTCTTGCTGAATCTGTCCTCTGTCGATACGTTCTCTTCGTCACCTCCTCTTCTTCTCTCATCCCTCTTTCATTAAGCTTTGCCCTCTCTCTCTCCTATTGTCCTCCTCTCCCCTCCTTTCCTTTTTCTCCTTCATCCCACCCTTAACTCACCCTGACTACTCTCTCTTGTCTTTTTCTCACCCTCCCTCCCTCTCTTTTTGTCATTTTCTCCACGCTCTTCATCGACTGCCTCATCATCCTCTCATCGTTATGCCCCCACAGCTTTTATTTCTTCCATAAAAACCTGCTCTTTGTCAAATTACCAGCTCAAAGAGGGCCTTGTGAGGTTAAATAATTTGCATTTGTAATGTTTTTTTTCCTAGTTTAAAAAAAAAATCTTAGTCAACACTGTGTTCTTAGGTTTTGATGGGCTGGGCTGAAAAAAAAAAAAAAAGATTGTGTCATTAGTCAAAGTACATGGCCAGCATTTTAAATAGTTATTGTAGATTATTGCTGTAGAAAGGTGAGCATAATTTGTCGGGAGTTTGTGTGTGTGTGTTGTCTTCCAAAGTTGGCGTAAACAGGCTTCAGTAATTATAGCAGCTTCATTAATTACCTCCTCCTCCCCTCTCCAGCCACATTCTTTCAACTCTTCTTTCTTGTTTACCTCTCTCTCCATCCTTACTGTCTCCTCTCTCCGCCTTACGCTCCCCTGCCCCATCTCTGAAACTATTTTGTCCTAATTGCAGCTCTGCCCACCAACTAATGAGGGAGGCAGAAAGAGGAAGGAGGCTGGAGAAGGGGAAAGGAAACGGGGAATAGTCTCATCTTCAAAAAAACAGGGAAAACAAAAAGAGACAGAGAGAGATTTTCTTTGCCAGGACACTCAGGGAAAGGTGTCAGCTTCCACCTTCTGCCAAGAGGAAGAGAAACGTTTCCTCTTTTTCTCTTTTTTTTTTTTAATATTGAGAACAGATTGATGAGTCGTTGGTTAAGGCTGCCAGCAGCAATGGGCATGGCACTCCTAACTCGCGTGTGTGTTGAAGTTTCAGTGCGATATTTGAAGTACACCTACGCTCGAGGCGACTTCGGCACGCCGCAGAGCGCGTGCACGGAAACGCTCTACATGTGAATGTGAAGTGGAAAAACAGAGGCCGGGAGTGTAGAAAGGGATGAAGTCGTTCTATTTTATGGCGTGTTCGTGTGTGTGTGTGTGAGAGATAGCTGAAGAGGGACAATGAGATGTTTTTATGAAGCCTACTAGAGGACGTTCTCAGCTTTCCAGTTCAAGGATCCTCGCAGTCTCTGTCAGCACCAAAAGACGGCACAGCTGCGCCTCACACACACACACACACACACATATGTTCACTCATACAAACACACAGATACTCATTTGTGTTCATCTGAAAGAGCAGCGATATCCTCCCTTGAAGGGTGGGTGTGGTTGCCACCAAAATCTGCCCTTTGACTTTGAATGGTGCACACACACACACACACACCTGGAGGCCACAGAGTGGTCACACACTCACATTTCAGCGCTATCTGGTTTCATAAGCTGTGCACTTCGTGAAAGGCTAAACTTCTCATGTCTTTCTCCGCCGTTTTAGATTCTCTGTCATCTTTTGTCTCTCCTTATTCATCTATTCACTCATCTTTTTCCGCTTCCTCTTCATCTTCATGCGAGTCCATTGCAGAAAAAGAGTTGAGCTCGACTCTCAGGAATCGATTCTCAGAGTGGGCTTTCTATCGCGGCTTTAAATAAATGCCTTTGTGCTGAATTTTGGGGGTTTTGTCCAGTTTTTTTAAATTATACCTGATCGTGAAAGGCTGTTTTTTCTTTTTTTTTTTTTTTAATCAATTAATCGACACACACCAAAATATTAAAGATTTGTCATTTCTATTAATATTTATATATTTTTATCCTTGGGTCTCCTCTGTCTTGCTGTTGTCCTTACCCTCTCTTTTTTCCTCTTCTATTTGTAACTTACCCAGAAGGCGCATGTTTTGCCTACACACACACACACACACACACACACACACTTCAAAAACTACACCTGTCCTGCTTTCTTTTTTTTCCTCCTCCCTCTTTCTCCAACCCTGATCTCTCCTTCATTCTGAATGTAAAGCTTTGGACAATCATTACCTTACACACCTCATGTGATGTTGCGTTTTGAAGTCTTTTACCACAAGCGACAACGACTTAATATCTTTAATTTGATTATTTTTATACCAAGTAATAAAAAAGAAATAAGAGCCATCCATGCATCTGAAACTTAATTTTTAGACGATCATGGGACCAAAACTCTGTCTTCAAAGTTAAAATAAATCATTCAAGAGTCTCAAGGGATAAAGATTTTTACACTGGAGATTGGGATTTGCACCCTACAGCTTATTGTTGTAAGTGGAGGCTTGTTAAAACACTTTAAAAGGAGTGGAAATATCACTTTTTTCACTCAGATTGAGCAATGTCTTTTTCCATGTTTGACCAGGACGTCAATGTTTCTCTAACCTTCGCCACAAGCTCAAAATGGCCTAAACAGATCCATTAAAAAGTTTAATGTTTTAGCTGCCAGGAGGAGAAACTGCAGGTAAAAAAACAAAACAAAACAAATTAACTGTATATGAACATGCAATTTTAGGAAACAAAGTCAAACACACACGCACAGAGCCCATAATCTATGAAAACACACACCCTGTCGCTGTCACTCAATGTCACTAAGCGAGTATGAGCACTAAGTAACTGAGTCTTCCTCACTGTGTCTTTCTGTCTGTTGCTGGCTGACAGAGAGCGGTATGGTACAGACAATGCCACCTGCCAGTTTCTGTCACTATAATTATAGCTATCTGCTTGCAATGTGTGTGTGTGACACTGTGTGTGTGTGTGTGTGTGTGCATCTTAGTATTCCAGTAGAGAAGAAGAAGGCATCATCTTTGTCACTGAGCCTGATTGGAGTCACGAGGGGGCGGCGTATGTGTGTGTGTGTGTGCGTGCATGTGCGGCTGTGTATGGTCTTCCTGTATGTCTTTGTGTGTGTGTGTGATTATAAGTGTGTGTGTTGTGCATGCAGTGATTCCCTTCCCCTGTCCCAGCTGTCTCCTTAGCTTCAACAATAGGCCTGGTAACAAAGACGTGGCCTTCAGCCTCTGTCATGTGATACTAGTGGTCTGCAGCCTCTCAGTCAGATGACCCAGGCTATTGTCCTCTATGGGTGACACACACTTGCACACACACACACACACACACACACAAGGAAGCACAGAGCACACACACACACAGATCCAAGGAAGCACAGCACGTGTATGAACGGACACACTCGGCGTGCGGCGTTACGAAGACACACGCAACGGTTGCACACAAAAAGAAGACGTACACGCTCATGAGATAACGAGAACACACACAAACGCACGCACAGACGCAATCTCAGGACGCAGACCCTTCCTCTCTGTCACATGCAGTCCGAACAAAGAGAAACTTTATTGCCAGTGTCCCGGTGACAGTGAGATCAGTGACTGATTGACAAAAGAGCAGCAGAGAAAGGAAACATATTGCTGATGTCCTGGAGGAACCCCCAGTCTCTACTTTTACCTTCAGTTTAACACTTTAAAAGGGCAGCAGTCGGAAAAAAAGGTGCGTGAGGCCGTGATCGAGAGGTGGAGATGAGAGGGATTTACTCAACAAACAGCTGATTATTTCTCTAAAAAGTGCTGCATTTCCTGCTGCTATCTGCCTGGTGCAAATATGGGTGACTGTGTCAAACAGCACGTCTCCAGCAGGTTACTGTCTGTGCTATTTATGAGCAGCATATTCAGAGCAGCAGGAACACGGAGGAACAGATCTGAGTGCCGCTCCCCCTGAATAACTACGTTTAGAGTTTCTGTTGTTGAGCGAGAACCTTAATCTCCAACCAGAGCTCTTCTAGGAAGTCAAGTCTTAAGTTTTGCCAATGCAGCCTTCAAGTTCGGTGTCAAGATCCTGACATCAGTCCAACTCAGTAATCACTTTGCGAGTCTTTCAGGTTTCTGAGTGATGATGAAATGATGCAGCATTTTCTCATTAATGTTTTTTTTTTTTGCAAACTTAGAACTTTAATTGGCCTCATAATTAAATATTCAAGGTGGGTGTCCGTGCAAGACCCTCCTGTCATTGTCTATTTATGTTCATGTTTTGGAGTGTCAGTTCTTCATTTTTCTGACTTGAGTCTTGAGTTCAAGGTTTACAGCTCTGTTCCTCAACCCCTCCAGCTGAAGTAGATGCTCTTAAATGTTTAAATACATGTACACATGTTCTGAAGTACAAGTGTGCAAAAAAAAGGCATTTATTTGTTGATCAAACCGTTAAAGTCAGCAAGTGTGTGAGGCAGCAGGAGAGGAAACAGAAGATGATGCTCTGGGAGCTCCCAGCTGAAAAGAGGAGGACACATGTGCATGCAGGAGGGGTGTGTATAATTAGAGTTTCATACCAAAACAACACTGTTTTGAACAGAAATTAAGGAGTGGTCTTTTAATATACGAACCAGTGTTGGTGTGAGGCTGGATGAAAGTAGAAAATCAGGGGCATGCTCACTCTCCAGATAAAAACAGTCTTTCTTAACTTCTTTAATCACTCCCATAATCTAGAAAAGTGAAAAATGATTGACCATCAGTATGAAATTACAGCGATTAGCTCCTACTAAGGAAAGGAAAGGAAAAAGACGAAACAAGAGTCCCTAATCTAGAAGTGTGTTTGTGTGTGTTCCTATTTTCCTGCCAGGGTGTGTGTGACTAAAGCCAGGCCTGATAGCGGGGAGAGAGAGGGAGAGTGAGGGAGAAGAGGAGGAAAAAGGAAGCAGATGCTTGTGTGTTGGCACAAAAATGATGTGTCCACTCAGTCTCTCTCTCTCACACACACACACACACACACACACACACACAGGCACAGAGCATTTGCTCAGCTCATAGAAAGGAGCTGCACATGAAAGAGTTCCAGTATTGTCCTGATGATAGAAAAATACCCTACTGACCAACAGCAAAGTGGACCTCAAGGCCACAGAGCGAATGAATGTCAACAAAATGGAGAGCTGAAGTGTGTGTGACTGTGTGTGTCTGTTTATGTGTGTGTGTGTGTTGTAGGAGGGTCATATGAAACTGAAAAGAGCAGCACCTTGCAGCAAGACCAGAAAAAAGGTTTGAAAGGGACAAGCGAACTGAAAAATGATCACTGATTGTATAAACTCATAAAAAACTCTTTACAACAGGAGAGTAAACTGGTGTACGCGTGTACATACACTTGAGTAAACACTGTCAGTGTCTCCTACGCTTATCTAGGGAGGCTGAAAGACTTCAAGAACGATAGAAAGGAGAAGAAACACAGCACTCTCCTCCTGTTTGTGCACCTTGGGAATCAAAGATATGGTGTTTATACAGTGATTTCTTAAGAGCTTGATGTGTTTGTACGTGTCTCCTTTTGTGGAAGACGGTGAGTGAGGATGGAGAGCAAACAGAGAGATAGGTGGAAAGGCAGGTGAGAGGACGTATGAGGTGGAGGTGAACAGGTAGAGTCAACCGAGGACAAACACAATTACACACAGGCAACGCAGACGTCTCTGTCAGCCTCGCGTTGACAGCATGGAGAGAAAAAGCATTAATCCTTTAGGAGGCAGAAAGAGGAGTTGCTTATGTTCACAAGAGAGGAGAGAAAGGAGAGGAGGCAATGGGAAAGGAAAAATGAGGAAAAGAAGAAGAGTGAGAGTTGGAAAGAAGACGTGAGAAGATGAATCAGATGGAGTAAGAGCATGATTTAAGGGTGTAAAGGAGGAAAAGAAGGGGAGAGGGAGAGGATGAAATATGACAAAAGTCAAGGAAGTGTGAGGAGAGAGCAGACCCTTTTAACTTAATGCACAAAATCACATGATTATAAAACAAACAAAAGAAAAAAGAACAAGCTTTTATCATTTCACTACTATTCAGAGCAGCAAAAAAATAGTTTTTGTAGCTCCAATAAAGCAAAACTTGCAAGGATTTTGTGTCATTATCTCCATAGTATTTCAGTGATATGCCTATTTCTGTCTTGTTTTATCGTTGCATTTATTTCTCAAAAGAAGCCGCATTTCTGGAAATAGCTCCCCCTTTATTGGCAGATATCAAAATTTTGAGTGTGGGAATCGGTGGGATTTGATTTTGGAAGAAATCGTGCCTCATCGTCATAGATAAACTGAGGACACTCCTGATAAGTCGTCTTAAGAAAAAGACTATTGTCGCTCCACACGTGTAACTTAAGTCTGTGTTAAGTTTTTCCTCTTTTGAACATGTTAAAATGGGCCAGTGTATCCATAAAGAAGTAACCTACTTATAAAGGCTCTCCTTTATTCTAAAAATAATTTTTAGTGCAACACTGCCCTTTTGTGCTTGTGGCCTGCACTGTAAAAAATGACTAAATTAGCAGAGTGGACGTCACTGTTGCTAAGTGCTTACTGCCGTTTCTGCACTTCAGGCTTTATAGTGATTGTTTGAGTTTCTGCAGGTGGCGCTCTTCTGTTTTTTTCACTTCTTGTTTGATATATAAAAACTGTCACTTGTGTAGTATTTTAATTTGTTATTTAAACCGAAACTGTCAACACAGGAAGCTTCCTGTTTTGAGATCAATGTGAGTTTCTATTTGTCCTTCACATGCTCTGAAAACATAAAAGTTGAGGAAAGGCTCAACATTGGTGAAATGCAAAGGAGACCGTGAGACAGAGACGATGAAAGATGAAACCCAAAAGGCAAAGTTTAATACATTTGCAAATGCAAATGTCAATAGCTTGCAAAACAGTGGAAAAATTTTGAGGACAAGCAAGGAAAAAGGCAAAAGAAAAGCAAAAAAAAAAACAGCCTTAATGCAGGTGACATTTCTTAAATGCAGAAAAGGTCTGTCAGCACACTGAGAACTTTTCACTCAAAATAATTTAAAATAATTGTAATAAGTTTGCCTGTGACGCATGATAAACACTCACTTAAGATTTTTTAACATTTCCAAGAAGAGACGAGGGACGGAGAGAGCCAACGAGAGGATGAGACAGAGGAAGGAGACGAGGAAAAGAGAGGGAGGGAGGGCGTCCCTGTAGGCCTCTTTGTTGGGCAGCGATTTAGAGATTTACAGGCTCTTGTCCTTCTGTGTGTGTGTGCATCTGCGTCCGTGTGTGTGTGTGTGTGAAGAGAGAGTAATTGAGCCTCCCTTCATCCAATATTTACCCACCAAACCGGAGCAATCATGCGAATTATGTTTACTGGGAACCAAGTGTCTTTCTTCCTCTTTATCTTTCTTTCTCTTTCCCACTTTCCCCATTCCTCGCTCACTCTCTCTCTCCTGGCAACTAGAAACCCTATCAAGATCCAAGCCAGGAGTAAATCACACACACACACACACACACACACATACACATTAGGGGAAAACAGGCCCATCTGTATTGATGATGGCCTAATTTAGATCTCTTTATTGGACTGATTTACGATGGCCAGACAAATCTGGGCATCTGGACCCAAGTGTGTGTCTGTATGTGTGTCTGTATGTGTGTTTGTCCAGTTGAGCCGATACCCAACCTGACACACAATATCCTCCCTGCTTCATTTCATTCTCTGTGCTTGTGTTTCCCTACCTCTCTGCAAATCAGCGGTGTCCTTTTCTCTCCCCCATCGTAGTCTCGTTGCAGCACTTTGAGTCCCCTCTCTCTCTCTCTCTGTCTCTCTACGCCGCAACGATGATGCACGCCACTCTAAAACATTTTAAAAAAAACACGTTGATCATCGTGCTGAACAAGCGGTGCAACACAAAAAACACTCGGGCCCGGGCCCTCCGAGGTCAAGGTCACCAAATCTCTTACTGTCCTACTGTCTATAGCAGCCTTTTTTCTAAGCTCTTTGCAATTGAGATATCACAAAACACGGGCATTAATAAAGGAAGCATGATATCCAGATTCTGTAAATACACTGGTTTTAGGTGTTTCAATGCTGCACCTCACTAAAGTGAAAAGGAAAATAAGATTAATCTTGTATATAACAATCAATAAATTTCACATCAGCAAGAAAAAAAAACATCAAAAAGAGTGGTCCTTTTTTTTTTCAAGCTAAGAGGAAATTTGAACACCTAAAGGATGAAGGGATGTAATCCAGGAGGGAGAGGACGCCTCAAAGGCACATTCATCTTCAAGATCAAGCTCAGGTTTCAACTTTTATTTGTCCCGGTGGGCAGTTTCACAGCAACTATTAAAAAAACAGCGGCTGGACTTAGGGGCTTTCTGTATGTTCTTGCAGTTAAAACAAAAAAGGGTTTTGCTTTTTTTTTAAATTACACAAAAGTTTTGGCAACTGCGATGTTTATTGATTAAATCTCATTTCATTTTTCTCTGTTTGATAAAAAAGGGATCCATTAAATCTGTGGTCTTATTTTGAAAGTTCCCATCTCTAATAATAATGTCACACTCATTAAGTTAATGGCGAAGATCTCAAATGCAGCAGCAGGTTAGTCAAACTTTTGTAAGCACGGTAGATTACTGTTGTTTACAAGTTTTCTGATTGTCTTTCTATTTGTTTCTGATCCTGCTGGACTTTGTTAAAGTGATTGTTTTGTCACATTTTAGCTTTTATGATCATAACTTGCAGGAATGATGGCTAAAATGACCACAACCCTTCCCTGAAAAGTACAAATGAGTAAAATGTACCACGTCTATCGATGTAGAAATCACCTGTAAAGTTTAATTGTTAGTGTGTGTGTGTGTGTGTGTGTGTGTGTGTGTGTACAGTAGTGTCTATACCAAGACAGTGACAGAGGGCCTCATTGAAATAACTGTGGTCTCAAGGGGCCAGCTAAAAAGAGAGAAAGGGTAGGTGAGGGTAGACAGAGTGTATGAGAGTCCAGGGAATCATTTAGAGTGTGTGTGTGTGTGTGTGTGTGTGTGTGTGTGAGTGAGAGAGAGAGAGAGAGAGTGTGTGTGGTGATTCATCCGTTCTGGTGGCGGCTAACCTTGGCATGTCCTGCCACGCGTGACGGGGTTACACCCAGACGGCACTCCGTCGTCCTCTACGTGTGTGTGTGTGAGTTTGTTGAGGTGTAGAGGAGCATGTACCTCGTCTGGAAGAGTCAGGGGGTGTGTGTGTGTGTGTGTGTGTGTGTGTGTGTGTGTGTGTGTGTGTGTGTGCATCTGCATGCAAGAAAAAGAGACAAAGAATAAGGGGAGGGGGGGGGACAATCCTAGCCAAGTTGTTTAGTGTCTTTGAATGATCTTGCCCCCGGGAGAAAGGGCAGAAGAAAGAATGAAAAATGTGTGTGTGTGTGTGTGTGTGTGTGTGTGCCATTGTTCTGCTGTCAAACACTGCTATGAGCACACACACGCACAGCATTAAAACACACATGCAAACACACACACAAAGCCTTGTGATGACAGTATATTTATGCCTGCATGTGGAAAGGACAATTGGATCCCTGCAATCCCTTCGCTCCTGTTTAAACTCTGCCCCACACACACACACACACGTGACAGATCACAGACAACTGTTCACCTGCCGCTGTCAAGGACTGAGCGTGTCATCTGTCATTACATTACGTGTGAGTGTGTGCATAAGGAACTCTGACACCACACACACACACACACACACAGCAGTTAAGAAAGGGGAAGTACATTTAGGGGAAGTTCAGAGAAGAAGAACTTGGTACAGGAATAGTAAAACAAGGACACCTGAAACACATGCACGCCGAAGTCTTGATCATTTTTCAGCCACAGAATCACTCTTTACTTTAAAACTGTTTCACGAGTTTAAAATGTTTGTGATTTTACACGTGTGGATGTCTCTTGGTGGACTCTCTTTCACAGGATATCATCTTTTAATCGCTGCATCACATGAAAAGCTCAACATGCATTTATTAATTAAACCTTCTCATCATAAAAATGTTGATTATTGTTGTTATTATTGTTATTTACAACATCTAAAGTAGCTTAGAGAGCCACAATTTCATTTCCAATATTCTGCATATCTCAGTTTAATGAGATTAATATAACAACTATAATGCTAAAATACTTTATATGATCATAATTTATAGTCCTCGTTCAAGAAGCCAGGTCCAGTTTGGTGTGGAAGAACTTGACTGGCCTTCACACTGCTATTATTTGTATTTTTTTATAGTCATGAAGTTGATTGAAGGGAAGTTCATCCTCAGCTCTGACAATAACTCATAATTTCCTTTTCCCTTTTCTTTTTCTCCTCCAGGTTCCTGATCGATTTCTGGAGGTGGCCCAGGTGACCCTTCGCGAATTCTTCAACGCCATCGTGGCCGGAAAGGACGCGGACCCGTCCTGGAAGAAGGCCATCTACAAGGTGATCTGCAAACTGGACAGCGAGGTTCCCGAAGTTTTCAAATCCCCCAACTGTCTACAAGAGCTCCTCCATGACTGACTAGGGCGAGAGAGGAAGCACGGCAAGCAAGACAAACCTCCGCGGACCGTGAGAAGACTGTAATTAAACGCCTCAAAATGTGCGGCATTAGACTAGGACGAGGTCTTCAGTGACATGCGTTTGAAGGTGTGATTCGACGTGGAGGTTTGTGGGTGGTTGTTTTTAGTCAGCTCGTCTTTTAAAGACAAAACTGCCCTCAAAATGTTTTATAAAGAAAAAAAAATCCTCCTCAACGACTTCTACGAGGGCTCGGACTCACAAGTGAGACGATACTCTGATTAACAGATTATGTTGAGACTTTGAGAAAGTTGAACCTCCTTGCACTCACAGAAAAGCTCCTCCTTGCCGACGTCTCCTTTTTCTCCTCCGCCTCGTCCAAGCTCGCTCTTCATCCCTCTCTGGAGGAACAAAGGGGCGAGGAAGATGACGGATCAAGTCTTCAGCCCGTGACTTGGGGGTCCAGAGCGAACTAAAAAAAATAAAAGAAGATAATATATAAAAAATCTTTTTATTGTGGATGTTTTTAAGTTACATGGACATTTTTGAAGAAAAAAAAAGTGATGTTTCTGTATTTTTTCTCCTTTGTATAAGCTCCTCTTCTATATAAACCCTCACATAGACACACATGCACACACAACCACACTTACACTTACACACACACACACACACCTCTTGAATAGGAAAGCACAGTAGCATTCCCAAATCCTCACCTGAACCCAGACAAACTGGGCGTAAACAAACTTAGTTGTTGTTTATTTCCCTTCCCTTCCTCCCCCACCCCCCAATCTTTTTACTCCCCCCCTCTTCTTACTGTACTGAGACGGCACTTGGGTGTTTTTTTGACTGTGTGGCTCTCCCCGCCCCACCTTTACCTGGCCGCCCCTCTTGGCTCGTGTTTATGCGTTCAGGCACCCAGAGCATCGAAGACAAAACATTTTACCATTTCATTTATTTAAACAAAATCTTCCAATAGGTCTCATTTTTACAATATTGGTAAAAGAGTTGCCCTAAAATGAGACAAACTGTCATCACGAACACAGATTTTTGATAAAAATTTCTTACATTTGGTTGAAAAATACACTTCAGTGCTTTCTGGTTCCATTTCTTCATGAATATTTTTGTCATTTCTGGTTCAACTGCTCATTTATAATCTTTTGAAACTACAGCAGTGACGCTATAATTTGTTTTACGTAAGTCGTTAAGTCATTGTCGTGACAGCGTTTGCTTAATTTTGTTATGATCACCAGGAAACAAAACCATCCACTGCAGTTTCATGCAATGAGTAGATGACTTTCTAAACAGCTGAAACACAAGAATCATCCATCATGGTGCTCTTTGGACTCAAAAACATGCACAAATGGCTTTAACACTGAAAAACACAGACAACTAACTCTTACACAATCAGCTGCTCTCAAAAATTATATACATTTCAATTAAACCTCCCTTAAAAAGCAGATTTTTCTCTTTGCTCTGCCACGAGGGGCGGCTGCACCGGCCGGGTCATGTGTGAAGTGTTTAAGGTTTTAACAGCAGAATAAAAAAAGAAAAAAAAAGACATACAACAAAATGCTGATATTTGTAGCTTGTATAGATGTAATAATTACTCTGATCACTCTGATATTGTTATTATTTATAATTGAAAATAATTATTCCTATTAATGTTATTCTGATGATGATGATTAATGCTTGCTACAGATTTGACCAGTGGTTTACTCATTGTTTATCCATCACACTGCAACATGAAATAAATTATTCTTTGAAAAAAAAAAAAAAAAAGAAGAAGAAGAAGAAGAAGAGTTGTTGTTTGTAAGTGTGTGATTGTACTTTACTCTGTTCTGTTCGCGCGCCAGAGGAGGTGAAGAGGGCGTTGACCGCTTGGATGTGCCTGCCCACACACAACAAAATCGCCATCAACCCGAGCAGTAACTAGGCAACGTGATGGCCACTTTAACTGTCCGTGCTCTCTCTCTCTCTCTCTCTCTCTCTCTCTCTCTCTCTCTCTCTCTCTCTGGATTCTGTATAGGGGACATGTGATCCCTTGTTGTTGTTGCTGATGAATTGAAAAGAGGAGCGCTGTGTGATTATTGTCAGCACAAAAGCCTCAAAAAGCTGCTGACGCCTAGATTAGCCAGTACAAAGACGCAGGGACACACACATAAAAAGACATAGGTACAGACTCGAGGCCTGTCTGCCCTCGTTGCCCTACCATCCTCCTCATCTTCATCCTCTCTCCTCTTCCCACCCTGTTTTTTTTCCTTTTACCTCTCCTGTCTTCTCTCCTCTTCGCTCTCTTACTCTGGGTTTCATTTCTGTCCTCCCCTTGCACCACTTACCTCGCTAACACTCGCAAACACACACCATGGCCTCCGTGTGTTGGCGCCAAACGCTAACTGGCATCACACAATGCCAACCACCATCACCAGCATGGAATAAAGTGCCAGCACTCAATGTGCCTCTTTTTTTCTCCCCCCCATCTCTCTCTCTCTCTTTCTGTTACATACATAGTAAATATGAAAGGAAAAAAACAAGGTGTGTATAAAACATGGCTTCACACACGTCTGTGCTCAAGTTTAAATACAATTACAGTCACGAAATAGGCCCATTTGTATTCAATAATCCATAAAGTGCCAGAACTCCGATGAAGATAATAACAATAAAATGTTTATGGGTTTCTACAAAGTGACGGCTCCTCTAATAATCCAGTTTCCATGAGGTTGTTTTCTTCCCCTCTGTGCAGAAGTCAAATGAGGATCAGACTAAAATAAATAAAGCAATAAGGAAGTTCCTTACAAAATAAAAGCATGAATCATTTTTATAGCAGCCGTACTGTGAGGTTGTATTCAGACACAGTGATACTTTGACATGCTAATGTCATGTTGATGTGTAGCAGGTATGACCTTTAGCACGGCTAAGACGAGATAATCAACACTAAACACAAAGTACACCTGAGGCTGGTGGGATGTGAGTAGTTTTGCAGGTTTTCAATCACACGTCATCAGGGGATCACCAAGAACATTGTTGAGTTATTTTATTCTGGAGCAAAGTTGCAGACAAACCAACCAACACTGCCGGCAGAACAGAGTTCGCCTCTCCAATCTGGTGAATCTGTCATTAAAACAGCAATGTCAACAGCATCTTTTAAAGCGGTTGGGAAATTGGTTTAATTGATGTTATGCCAAAAGCACACCTTTTGATTGATTGAGACTAAATATAACCTCCTTGCACCTAATGCCTTACTTTGCACCAACATAATGTGCTGTTTAATGAGCAAAAGTGCAATAAATAACTATAAATGATAATTGCTCCCTTCCCTTGCTGCCCTTTAAATAGACTTTTCTTTGTCATCATCAAATTCAGTGTTGCTGTCAGTCACATTGATTCAGTTTTTAGCACACAGCAATCCTCACGTTAGCCTAAATAAAAATAATTCCATATTAGGAAGTATACAGACTTGAAATTTGGAAAAAAAAAGAGAGCACTAGTGATCAGCCTTTATCTGGAGAAGATTTATCTGAATTGATATAAAAAGGTTGGTGCATCCCGGATCTTAAATGGTTCCTAAAGTGACTCCTTAAAATCCAACCAGAGGTGGAAAAAAAGGAAAATACCGCAGGTAGAGAACAAAAAACAAAAAGTCAACCGATGTCTGCAAAGGTTTTAAAGAAAGTGTGTTCTTTGAAGAAAACAAAAGGCAGGAATTTGGACATTTTGGATATTAGATCTGAAATCAACACATCTGTCTGCACATTGAAACTCCAACAATCAGGATCTTTGTGAGGGTTTTTCTTATCGGTATGCAGAACTTAACGACACAGATGAATATTACGGTGACAAACTGCTGCAGATTTCATTTTTTAAAAACAACAAAACACAAAGAAATACAGACGGGGAGAGATGAGGGGCGTCCCATGCATTAGCTAATAGTGCCAAAGCTTTTCATTAGAACAGGAGGGGCTGAACAGGAGGTGGGGTCACTCTTTGCTCTATATGATCACTCACACACACACACCGTCTGCCTGTGAAAGCACATCTGAGCAGCGCAACAATAAAACAGCTGTGTTTGTGTTGGCCTGCTGATTGTTTCATTCTCAATCACGCCGTCATTCGCGCAAACACACTTGCACGGACACAAACACACTTACGCAGACACAAACACACTTATTGTCCGCAGAGATGGCATGACAGTGATACATCTTGGGTAATGGCCGCTATTATTATGGAGTAGGGAGAGAGTTTATTAGAGAGAGAAAATCTCTCCTCAACATAATCCTAATAGCTGTAACTGTCTTCTCCGTGCTAACTGCTGCTAAAGTGGGCTCTGTGTGTGAAAGAGTTTTTATTCACATCCGCTGCCAGATGCAACGGCCTGTGATAAGAAAGAAGCACAAGTTTCAAAATTACAATTTCTATTACGAGAACAGTCACCAAAACAGCCGGATATATATTATAGGATATAATTTACTGTTTATAAATAGCCCTCGTCTTTGCAATTTCACATATGATTTATTGTGATTGTGCAAAAGTGTGAAACATACATGCATGAAGAAAACAGGTTCAGATACAGAAAAAAACATTTGAAGTAACAGCAAGAAATTTTAGCAAACTGCTCATAATAATATAGTTGATTCATAATATGATAAATCAAGATATTGTTTCTGAGAGGCTGCGTGTTGCTGCCACAGAAGAGAAATAAAAAGTTTATGCAATGTTAATACGGCATCCACGTATCAGCTATGAGCGAGGAAAAGTTGCATCTGTGTTTATGAGGTGGATCAGATGATTGATTGGGAAATGTTTTGTTCTCTTTTGTCATTTATTTTTTCACTATGGTGGCAAAACTTTACCAGCAGAAGACTTAGATATAGAAGGGGGGTCCACCACTTTCTTCTCCACCATCTCCGCCATGCTGTGTGTGTGTTTACTTCTTGTTAATGAAACTAGATGATTACCTCCCTCTCTAGGAGACACAAGTGTTTACAGTATGGTAATGTTGATGGGTAAAATGTGGGAAAATCTCGGGCTACAGCGTTTGCACATGAAAGAAACGTGAATAAAGGTGATGATAAATTAAAATGTCTGTTATTTTAGCTCCCTTACTCTGAACACTGTAGTAGAGCAAACGAATGGTTAGTTGCAGCCCTGCTGTTTGAAGAAATGAATGAACATGAATTAAAGGTATTTTCAGCTGCATCTTTTGCACCTTAAACATTGTTGTTAATAAAATAATGCTGGAAGAGAGGAGTATTTCTTTGTCTGGGCTATTTTCTGCTGCTCACAGGCAGAATTCAAAGTTTTTGCCACCTCTGTTTAATATCGTTTTAATTGTGCTTTTAAGCCGCTCAAGAAGAACCTGACCTCAGACTGACCTGTTGGAAAGCTATATTGAGCTCTAATTATGACACATTAACAGTAAAACATCATTCAAATAAACGACTGATTGAATCGGACCATCGCTGGCTGCAACGATCACTGTTAGCTTGTTGAACAGACTTTAATCAGCCAGCGCTGCAGGTTTACTTGCATCAGTTCTTTAAGATGGCACCCAGGTGAATGAAGCTAATTGTTGTTTAGAACAGCTGCCCCGACAGCGTTTTCACTTTCTCCTCTCAGCACGCTCTGCACGACTTCATTTCTCCATCAGGTCATGCTCCTTTTCCCCCTCATTCACTCTCATATCTATCTGCATCTTTCTGTTTATGATTCAGTTTCTCCATCATATGATATTTTAGCCTTTGAATCAACTATATATCCTTCAAAAACACACTTTTATTTGTTGAAAAGTTATGCATACTTTCATCCACGGCTTAATCATCATCCATTCATTCACTGATTGATTCTTTTTTCCACATTTATCACCACTCTATCCATCCTTAAGTCAAATCCATCCATTCTTCCATCTTCCTTTAACCCTCCCTCCTCACAGATATCCATTTCCTCCTCCCTCATTCCTCCCTCCATCCCTCCTTCCATCAGCGGTCTGTTCGCTAATCAAACACCATCTGTCCTTCCATCCCCAACCTGTCAGGAACAGCTGCCAGCCGCTCTCTTAACAACACTTTTAACAACCCTGCCGCATCTTCCACGGCCCGCCGCCACCGCCGGGCGGACGTCGCCGATGAGGGCCGCAGCTTCCTTTTACGGGCGCCTGCGAACACAACAGACACATGTGCGACATCAGCGGCGTACAAAACCAGGCACCGTGCAGCCTATTAGAGAGTATGGAGGTGATCGGGGTGTGAGAGTTACAAAGGAGAGAAAAAACCATAGAAAAGATGGAGGAAGAAACAGGTGAAACTTCTACTGGCCTCTCTTTGAACCTAAGTGAGGGACCACGGGCAAAGTAAATAAAATTATTTCAGAGAAAGAGTAATAACGAGCTAGCAGAAGGTATAAACGGAGAGATAAAACAAAGGAGAGATGGCGCTCGGTAAACGAGTGGAAGTCTAAATAGTAATCAAGGGAAGAATCAGCCGCCTGCTCAAAAAAGGGTTTAGAGCTAATGGTGGGAAGTAAAAGCTCCCAACACATACACACAAGAATACAATTTTACACACAAGTGCAGTCCCATCATCGCACACACACGAGTAGAATACAATCATCTTAAACTCGCTCACACACAATAGTTTCCTCACACGTTTAATACAATCATCCCTCACCAACGCAGGCGCATAAAATACAGTTGTCACACACACACACACACAAACTGCACTGCTGTTGTCGCGAACATGCCAAGACATTTTCAAGTGTTATATCCTGAGGAACTTCCCCAACCAATCATTGGCACATAGGCCAGATGTTCACTGGTGCTTCAATGCAATGTCCTCCTGGCACGCACACGCAGCGTTAGCGCTGGCTGGCGTCTCCGTCTGCCTCTCCCTTTACGCATATGAGCATTTGATATGAGACGGAAACGCCAAGACTGCACTTTTTCATCACACAGAGGGGAAGGGGAGAGGGGGGAGAGAAATAAAAGGAGGCAAAGAATAGAGAGGGATGAGAGAGAGTGATGCCAGACAAATAAAAAAAAGGAGTTAAGACGACATGTGATGGAGACAAATGGCTTAACATCGTATAATTAGTAAATGCAGTGGAGCGTTAAGGTGCTTCAGGTGAGTGATAATGCCTCATCATGCCCCCTAGTGGGAAACTTTACATCCAGCCTAAAGTTTCTCAAAGGTTGTCTCTCTTTCTTTTTTTAAATATGGTAAAGTTTTGCACACGTTTGTTTTTGAGCCTTGCAGATTCACAAAGATTTTGTGTGAATACAGACTAAAGTTATCCATATGAACTCCCTTTTTGGAAGAAATTCATCTTATGTGCGGACAATTAGCTGAAGAAAACTTTTTGCAGTCCGCAGCCATTTATGCGCTTCCCCTTTCTCTCGCTGATTTAATTTAATGAACAACAGCCCTTGCCAGTCGCACGAGAGATGAGAAGTGGATTCATTCAAAGCCTCCCAATTCTCTTTGCTTCAAAGAATAACGGGAATAAATTGATTGAAAATGATGTTTCGAGGACACCTGCATCTTTTGTTGCAGTTAATGCTTTTCAATTAATGCTACTCGATAAGCTTTGCTCAATAGGTGTGTAAAGTCATTAAAACAATGTCATATTGTCAAAGACGACACCAAAGCGGGGAAAATATCTGAAAAAAATGACTTGCTGGTTAAAGATATTTTAGCGGGAGACCACTACAAAGATGGCATCAAAGCCTCTAATGTAGATTTTAGAGATTGTTGGCATTTTAAAAGTTTGGTAGCTCGTGCATTAGCTGCTAAAATCAAAGCTTTTAAACTTTTATTCATCAAAGGATGCTTTTTTTCTGTTGCGTGTCATCAGACGTCCTGAGGGCAGCGACTGGACGCCCCGCCACGGTAAAATTCAACCAGCGGAGAGAGAAGACTTCTGGCGTGGAAATCAATACGGGCTCACACAGGGCAGATGCAGGGGGGAGGGGCGCTCACACACACATTAATACATGCTTATAGATATACACACTTTCAGCATTTGCTGCGACACACACACGCACTTGAGGGAGCATGTCGGCCACGTGTCTCATGTCCAATAAGGGCATTAAGTCTGTCAATAAGAGCCTTTCAAGAATACCAGGGGTTCTATCAGCGAACACACACACACACACAAGGACAGATAATACACCTTCATCTGCACACACACACACACACACACACACACACACACACAGGACTAACTTCCCCCTCTCACTTTGTCCTTTAACCAGACAAAAATGGGAGTGAAGCCCGGGGCCGTTCCATTTTAATCCACATCACCCACCTCTCTTGACATCCCCACGTTTTCATGTTTCCTCCTCTTTGTCTCGTCTTTCTTACATTATTTTTTTTCTTTCCTCTTTCTCTGTGTTACCGTCCTTTGTGTTTCATCCCCGGTTGTGAAATAAGAGAAAGAACCATTGATCAGCCTTTTTTTATGTATTTGTTCAAAGATAATGTGTCAGATTCAGGTAATGAGTTTTGATGATGGGTCTGATTTTATTATGCATTTCTTGCTCAAGGAACCAATTTTCAAGATGATTTGAGGGATTTTGTGTTTTAAACTACATGGGTACGATAATGAAATATAATTGACCATAAATGTCATAAGTTTTATTACAAACAAGGTAAACTTCTACAATATTTGGAGCGCTTCAAGGGAGAAACAGCCACCTAAATGAGAGGCTTTTTTATTTCACATTTTACATGTCTGAGCTGTTTGATCCTGTAAAAAAAAACAACAAACGCTGGCCTTGGTAAAATTACTGTGGCTGAATATCCAGCCCACTGAAGTGTCCTTGAGCAAGTCACCAAATCCAGTTCAGGGCTGCTGTTTTATGACGGTCCAGCCAGAAACAAAAGAACAAGAAGTTGATGATAAAACAATTATTAAAATGGAACAAGAAAACAATCAAAAGCAAAGTATTGATATAAAATGCCACCAATTAATAAAAACAAGAGTCAAATAACTTCAAATCAACACTGTTACTACACAATAAGGGAAAGCGAGAAACTTCACAACCATCTATTGTGTATTTAATAAACCGAAATCACAACCTAAACCTTATTAGGCATTTACCTGGTGTTAAAACACAGGACAGAAATCTTAAAAAAGCAGTGTACATTATCTCTCGTTCAATCGTCGAATCATCTCAGCCTTGAAATAACTGTCAAAGTCTTTAGATGATAAAATAAAAAATGTAAAAGATCCTCCAACCAGGACTCAAAGGATGTTTGTGTCCTTGGTTTAAGAGTTTCTCAAATCACCTCTCTTTTATTTTATACCTTTGCATGTTGTGAGCGGAGAGGAAGTCTTGAGACCGCTCGTGGATAAAATGCGTGCGTGACCGAAGACAAAAACTTGACATGTGGAGCAGGTGCACGTGTGTTACATGTTCAGAGTCTCTTATGAGCTCAGCGTCTGCGTTGTCCTTTTGTTGAGACCCCGGAGCGGGCCAAGGAATTTCATTTATCAAGACATGGATAGGCCTCCAATAAGAGCCCTCTTCAGAGACACACATACTATAAATAACTACATGACACATTATTGGCATTATAAGAGAGGAACTGCTTACTATAGTACACAGAAAAAGGAGGAGTGGAGTTACAATAGGTAACATGTTGGTTTGTAAGCAAGGATGAAAGGCATGAAATTGAGACAGACAAAAAAAGAAGATATAAAGAGGAATATGAATAAGTGGTTGATAAGTGGCATGAAAGAGAAGCGGCGAGGGATGGCAGGGGAAAAATCTCAGGCCTCCCGTGCTCGTCTGTCCGCACACAACGGACTACAAATAAGCTTGTGCGGCTTCTTTGAACAAGCAGCGGTCAAGGTTCACTGGCAGGTCAGCCTGTGGAGGGAACTGGGCAAACCCAATGCGGAAAATAAACGCGTGCATGCAGACAGATAGACAAGACAGACAGACAAAGATGCTTGTGGACAGCTGTCAGTTGGCAGCTAAGCAGGTCTGAGGTGAAACAATGGGGGCTGAAGGAGAACGGCGAAGCGTTTTATTGGGGTTAAAACAAGGTTAAGTTTAGAGATTGGCGTGCGGCGGCGGCAAATCAGCACGAGACACGCCAAGAATCTCATGTGTGTTTATAATACGCAAACATCCTCCAGCGCCAATTCTTTTTACAGTTAGTGCGAACATTATGAGACACGGAGGAATTCCCTGTGTGAGAGGCAGCGAAGGCCTGGAAAAGAAAATGAGGAATTCATATCAAAGTGGAAAACAAAGCAGCTTTTAAGTTCATCTGCAGATTATTTTGTTGATTTTCTTGATTTATCAATTTGTTCAGTCAGAAAATAATCAAAAACTGTCCTTTCTTTCAAGATAGACTAAGAAAAGCAGCAAACTCTTTGCATCAAAATGAAGAAAATACAATAAATCAACCTTCACCTGTAGTGAAATTTATGTTTTCTTGTCTCAACCTGCACGACACACACACTTTCTGCAGAATTGCTTCAGTAAAGAAGTCCAATAAAAGTTTAAAATGTTTGCTGAATGTATTGAAGCAGTTTTTGTAGTGTAACTTTTAAGTATTCAGGGCAGATGAGTACACATTTGGTCTAATATTTACCTGATAACTTCTATATCTACGCCTTTCTTTAGACGTGAATGAAGCCTTAAGGAGTGTCAGTGAGTCGGTTTGGATTTTTTCCTGCAATTTCTCTTATTTTTAGTGACAAATCTCTTGCCAAATATTTTCAAAATCCACTTTTTGTGACCTTCCTAGCATATGAATTTGGCTGAAAACATCTTCACAAGTTAAATTCCAGCACTTGCCACCTGATTGGATCTCTTTTCTATCATTTTCCAGCAAGTTTGTCTCAAAATCAAACCAAAAAAAAAAATGCAAAACGCAGGATGCACACTGTTACTGAAATGAAAACACGCACTAATCAATTAGACATTTTTTATCCATAACAATACGCTGCAGGGTTTTTCCTGCTCAAAGCCTCTTACACTGCCGGGGCCGGCGCTGCATATCACCATGTAAAGCTCTTTTACTGCCCCCTGCCTTTTCTTGCACGAGTCCATATGAGATTGAGAGAGTCGGGAGAAAAAAGTTAGGGAGCGAGACAGAAGAGACAAACAAAAGAGGCCGAGTCTAAGCCTCTGACCGAGGATAACACAGGCGAACATATGACCATGAAATGTTATTAGATTATATTGCTTTGGCTTTAAGGATCACCACAGATTACTACAGTGGAATAGTGGAAAGAAGAGCAATAAGAAATGTTAGACTGCAGCAACTGGAGTTCAGAAGTTGTAAAAAAAAGTAGAAATTGTTCATTTTTATTGTAAATGGCTGCAGGATCGTAATCACAATGTGCAATGATGAATTGTTCCAACTGTTGTTGTACCTGCTGCAAACCTCTCTGATCTCCTTAAATGATCAGTCTATTCCCATCAAATCTGAAAATCCAAATCTAAATATGCGTTGTGCTGTAATACTGTAAGTAAAATTATTTTAATGTGTCTCGTGTAGGGTTGGGCGATCATTTCTATTTTCATATCGTCCCTTCGAGATTGCCGACAACACGTTATGAGGTGATTTAGAAAGGAGTGTGAGCATTTAATTTTGTATATCTTAACATTTACAAAAAACTATCTTATCTCTTAACCTTGCAGTCCAAATCATATCTAATAATGTTAACTGCTCTTAAAGAGTGCAGAGCAAAGTGCACGTTAAATAAAAGACAACAAGGGTGCACAGGTGGCTCAGTCGGTAGAGTGTGTGCACCCATGTATGATGCCATGGTTTTCTGCATGTCTTCCCCCTCTCTCCCACCTTTCCTGTCTCTCTTCAGCTGTCCTATGTACAATAAAGACTAGAAAATCTATAAAATCAATCAATATACTATCAGATCACCAATCAGCACCAACCTGGTTTCATTGTCATATTCTGGTGGTACATTACACTAGTCCAAACAAACTAACAGATTAAACATACACTGATTATTTGGATCTAAAATTAAATAACTGAATTAAATAATTATCACTGTAGAAAGTGTCAGCAGTGAACTTGAGCAACATCTCTACAAACTGTGTAAACTTGACCTTAGCTAATATATATCCCCAACCTCCAACTCTGTGTCAGAAATGCATCAGTCCGACACAAATAATTCACTTTCCTGGACCTAGTCTAAAAATTTAAGTCAAGTTGGTT
Source organism: Scortum barcoo (assembly GCA_023238725.1). Lineage (NCBI taxonomy): Eukaryota > Metazoa > Chordata > Actinopteri > Centrarchiformes > Terapontidae > Scortum > Scortum barcoo. The sequence goes on along the minus strand of CM041541.1, from coordinate 11,213,353 downwards.
GCAATGTTTTATGTAATATATAATATAAAACGCTATATAATCTTTAATAAGTTCAGTACAGTGATGTGGTGGATTCTTTACTGGGTTAAGACCAAATTTAAAAAATGACCAACACTGCACTTAAAATAAGAACATGCTGAAAATACCCTCAAATTTTTAATAAAAATAAATATTACACAATCTCACTTTAAGCGTCTGGTGACCTGAATATAATCTCCTCAGTCTTCCTCGACTAATCCCACTCTCTTGTCTTTACCCCCTCGATCTTCAGACTACAACCTTGATCCGTTTCCACATATAAAACCACAAAGACATAAATACAGAGCTCATGTCTCTAAATGTCTGATTTAGTTTACATAAATTATTTCGAAGCATTTATCTACAGATGCAAGAAATTTTAAAAGCTTTAACTCTTTGTCTCTTCCTTGCCCACACAAAGTACAATTAGATGAGCCAATCGTCGCTGTGGGTCCTCTAAGTGTCGGCCTGGAGTACCACATTAACTTGAGACACTGATAAATCATTTAGCTCTCTTCCTGTGAAAACTACACATGAAAAATGAACAATGATTAAACTGTTAACAACTCATTGAACTCAACTGGGGAGTATTAAGAGTTTAAATCTTTTAACATCTTAATGTTAAGTAGGTACAATCATTGACTTTCTGACTCTTTAATGAAGAGATGCTTCCACAGATAAAGTCTCATGTCTGTCACTTTACTTTAAGGTCAAACTTTTCTCATCACTATGTCGACATGAGACAAAAACAAAGGGTTTGCAAAGTGTCTGATGTGTCTGCATGCAGCTTTTTTTCTTATTCAGCTCTTGGGATCTTCTTAAGGTTCGATCATAGAGAGCAGAGTTATTTTCTTTATTTAGTTTGAAGAAATCATCATTTGTTAGTTGATCATCATATCCAATATGTCCAATTTGCCCTTTGTGTTCTCCTCAGTTGCTCTTCCTGATGGTTTCCTTCATTTTTTCTCTCCTTTATAAGATTTTTTTTATTGTTTTCCTAATCAGTCAAAGGTCTAAGGACAGAGAGTGAGGCTATGTAAAAAAAACTTTATGTACATGTTTAATTTGGACATAAAAGAGGCAACAGGGAAACTGGAAATATCACAAAAACGTTTTCACACTTGTTGATGGGTCAATAAAAATAAAACTCAAAGTGGAGCAGAAGCATACTTTATAAATGACGCGACTTAAACGTCCACTGACAACAGATCTGTGTGAAGCAATGAGCATTTCTTCCACGATTGATGCAGATTTTTTAATTATGTCATCTTGTCTAAAGACTAATTAATTAATTTGTTCTTTCTTTTGCAAGAGAGACATCATAATGAGTGATTGTGGAGAGAGAAGCAACAAAAAGTGCAAATAAGAGAGAAATAAAAAAAGACTGTACTGTAGATAAAGTATTGTTGTCTCTCTCTCTCTCACACACACACACCAGAAGCGGCTATTAGAAAGCTCCTCGGCTCTTCAGATGGTTGAAGGAGGAGAGTAATAACGCAAACTGACAAACAAGATGGCCGCCGAGTGCTTTCCTGATGAGAGCCTAAATTGAGTGGATGCAGGTCCCGGTTAAGCCCGGCTGCGTTTTACCAGGGGGAGGTTTTAAGGGGACACGCCGAGCCGATATTCTCTGATTGAATGCAGCAACATCACCCCCCCTCCCAACCCCACCTCACCCTCTTGTCATTATAACACAGTTTCTCCTTGAGAACTAAATCTACTTATGATTGTTTTTGTATTTCTTTTTCATATCTTTCTTATCATTTTCTTTAATTCAAAATGACAATCTGGACGTCGTAATCCATCATGGATTTAGCATTTCCCCATACGCTCTGCTGCCCCTCCCGTGGCCAAATAATCTTAATGATTTAGGACTTGGGACTCGACTCAAGGGGGATAGAAAGGACCGAGAGATGAAAAAAGAAAAGGGAAAAGAGTGAAAGAAATAAAAAAAAAAGGGGGGGAGGTGGATAAAAAGATGTGAGAGAACAGCGAAAATGACAAAGAGAGAAGAGAGAGAGAGATGAAGAGACATGAGGGAGAGGAGGGGGAGGGACGGGTTCAAAGAAGTCTCTTATTAATCAAGACAAGGAATAAAACGAGGTTGTAATATTCACAAATGGTGCCCAAGCTGTGCGCCCCCCCCTGCCCAACCTCACCACATCCCCCCCTTCCCCTTTTGCCTTGATAGTATTAGAAAAATGAGAACGAAATCTTTAGATTAGAAAGATTGGAAAAATTGAATTACGGCGGTCGTGCGGGGGCCGAGTGGATGAGCGAGAGCCAAATCTTCATCTCGGACGGAGCAGGAGGGGAGAGGAGGGGAGAGGGCGGGTGAAAATGATGAAAAATGAAATAGGGTATATCTGGAGGGGGAGTTGAATGAATGGATGGAGGGAGGAGAGATAAGAAGTCGGGGTCATCACCTGCGCGGTTCGGCCTGCTTTTCTTTCAATCCCAAATCCAACAATCGGTTTAAGCTTCTACCAGACTGTCGGCCACAGAGGAGGGAAAAGGAGGCGGCCTTATGCTGTCGATTAAACATTTCTGAAGACGGTGGTGACACGCAACACTTGTTAGCATCAAGATGATGAAGAAGCTTCAGCTGTGTGCACATCTATCCATCTACTAAAGACAAAGCATAAAGGTGGATCTATTTTGAGAGTTGATTCATTATTTTACGCATTTTTTTGAGCAAATAAATGCATCATCTGTTTTCGGGTCTTCTAATGTAAAGATCTGCTTCTTTATTTGTGTTATATCATGCTAAAATGAATAATTATCATTGGGTTTTGCTCAAATGAAACAATCATCTGAAGATGAATGATTTTTTTTTACATCACTGGAATTAAATGTAGTGTTTGTTCATTAATTAAAGTTCTTGTGGATAATATTTGTTTTGTAATAATCAGTCAAATTAAGTTTTGCATTGGTGTATACAACAGTAAAATACACAAGTTATTTAGTTAAGTTAAGTTATATTCATACCTCAAACCTCAAAACAAGAGAAGTTTAGAAGTTTATCTGCACTCCTCCTTAAACAGAAGAAACTACGGTGTAAAATAAGACGTTTTTCATTGAAAAATAATAAAAAAGAATAAAAAATACAAGGAGATGGATTCTGTGAAATAACATCATGGTTTCACTGCACATATATTTGTAAGATTTACATGTAAAAGTCCAAAAAAGATATGTATTAGAGAGCATATAAAAACTACAATAATTCATTTTTACCTATGGAGTTTTTTAATCTAAGGATCTTTCGGTGTATACTAATCATTTCAGACATCAGTTTTCTAATCAAATCAGATACTACTGAAATTAAAAGGGACAATGCGTCACCTTTGACCAGATCTCTAGTATGTTCTCTGAAGAAAAAGACCTCTTCAAGGAGAACTTAATTGAAACGACACTTCACATTCTGCGAGTAAAAAGGCACGAAGGCATCTATTCAAAATGATTTGTCTTAAAAAAATCTATTTCAATCCGATAACAAAGATGAGAAGGAGCCGACCTCTTATCCCTGACCTCGCGTCTCCTGCTGCTTTAAACCCACTCGTGTTTTAAGAACAACAGCACCCTCTAGAGGGATGAAGGGGCGATGCATGAGGGGCTGATTCCTACTTTGACATTAAAACACTGAGAAATGAGATCCTGCTGCAAACAGTAAATGTATAGTAAATTATAGGTAAAAGCTACATATATTACTGTATGAGTATTTACTGCAAGACACAAGTGTAATTTTGAGGCCACTGATGATGACAGATGAATTATTTTGCCATAAGATGGTGCTATACATGCTAAAATCCTTAAAGCTTCCTTACCACATCATGTGTGCATTAATGCTGAACTTCCTAGAAATCACAAAATATCTCTTGATACTGGTGCAAACATAAATTGCGAATATGTTGACTGAAGGAAAACAAATGATGTAGAGCCTCATGTAAAAGATGTACAGATCTGTATGCACAATTATGTTAAAGTACCTTAGCTTTGTACTTTAGGCTACTCCACGAAGAGAAAAATACCTTGTGATTGGATGTATTTGAGATTAAAAATGTAATCTGTTTCATGTTTAATGCTTTAATTATTTGACTGTTTAGTAAAATGTCATCTGATGAGCTCCTCTGGGTGAATGAATATTAGAAACACCTTTTGTGTGGCTGATTTTGTTTATATATTAGCCTTGGACAAAACAAAGTTCTTTGTTTGTGATGTAATATAAGAAATTATGTTCATTTTTGGAGGTTTATAAGTCTATTTTGGCTGCCTATGTGAAAAACAATGTGCAGGTGATGTCCCATGGTATTAAATATTATAATCTACATTAAAGTCTCAGCAGGAGTCACCTACCAAACAGTTTTTTTGTTTCCATTTCCCTAAATGTTGTTTGCACAGCTGCAAAGTATGTCACTTTCTTATACTATATTTTAGTTTTTGAATCATGCAATTATAAAATACATTTTATCACATCATTTTGTAAGAGCTGAACCTCGTTCTGCCGTTCTAAAGACAAACCCAAATATTAAAATCATAATTTAGACCCCTGCTTCTTCAAGACACAAGGTTCACTTCCTTTTTTTAACCTCTTTATGTTCACGGGGTTCTGATGATGTATTTTTTCACCTGCTTTAGTTTTCCTGCTGTGTGGCTGCAGCTTTGTATTTCAGTTTGCAGTTTCCAGTTGTGTCCACCAGGTGGCCTCACAGCACAACAATTAATTCACTGAGAAAAGAGCTGAGCTGCAGTGTCGATTACAACGCCCCAAACTGTAGTAATTTCATTTGCCTCTATAAAATCTGATTACAGTGTGTTACCTTTTGATATATTTATCCTTTAGGTCTGTGAAAGATCAAGATAAATTATTTTTTTTAGGTAATGTGTGACTCTCTATGAATCTCTTTATCCGTCATCCATCTGTTGGCCTCTTTGTTTATTTGTGTATTTTGCATTTTAACATATGCACACAGCACTTACTGTTCTTTGTAATCACATTACTGTTGCTGCTGTTACATCTTCTACGTCGACGGAGAGGATTAAATCTGTGAACCACAAGGGGCCCTTCAGTGATCTGCGGTGATCCATCTCTGCGGCTGCCAGCAAGCAGCTCAGTCCTGTTATTCACAATCAGCTGTGAGCGGATGCAAAAGCTATTCCTGTATTTTGTCACGCAATCCCAGCAGCTATGTTCGGCGGCTGTTTGGAAAGCCGCAGCCACGATTTCCAGGAGGCAGCATCAGTGAGGATTATTGAGTGACGGGGAAATGAAAGAAAAAGAATAACATGCTGTAGCGATCAGTAAAGCACGACAGCTCCAAAAAACACATCTGAGAGCTGTCTGGCTACTTCCATCAATGTCCAACAGCTCCTTCATTCATCCCGTTCATTCATTCTTTCACTCATTCATACAAAACACACAAAATGCTTGACTTAAGATTCAAGCTGACATCTGGAAAGAGGTAAAAAAAAAAAGAGAGAAAGCACAACATTAAAGCACACAGCAGGGGGTAGGAGTTGGGTGACAGATTAGAAAAGCTCAATCCTCGCTCAAAAAGACAGATTGGCAGGAGGCTGCCGTGTAGCTTGGCCGGTCGGACTAATGTTGTCAACATCAGCAGTGTAAGTGGTTTCTGTCCCATCAGGGCCGCCGATTCTGAGACCTGCACGCAGGGATTCTGCCTCGAAGAGCTTATGTAATCGACTGTACGAGGCCTCCAGAGGCCACACGAGCACACACGATGTGACTCAGTTTGAGATGAAGGGAGGAAGGCGTTAACCACAAACAGCCTTGGGCCTTCTTTTTTTATTTGTGCAGATTCGAACCAGCAACCTCGCAACCATCGTCTGCTCAGAGAGGTTTCCTGCTGTCGCCCTCGCTGATTTATTACAGTTTGCTTTGTGATGAATATTTCAAATGATTCCTCCCCTGCAGGGCGTGGAAATGTAAACCCGGATTAATGGGTCATTAGAAATGTACCATTTTTTATCCTGCAAAATGAATTTTTTTGCCCGCCTCCTTGCATGTGTGTACGGGAGACAAACTGAAGGGAGAAAAAGACATAAAAAAAAAGAAAAGAAAGAAAGAGCCATGATTTATGCACACTTATACAGTATAGAAAGGCAGTTTGGGGATACGGAAAATACATATATGGATGACAGTCTCTTTTACTATTACTTCATTAATCATATATACACATATATACATACAAATAATATAAATTGTTATGTAAATAAGACGATGAAGGATGAATGAACAAAAGTATGGTGTATGTGCTACTAAAGTGGAGATTTGTGGCTCAGGGTATGAATCATTATTTAGGACAAATAAACTCAGATCTGTCCAAACGTGCAGCCATATTTGAATCCAGACATTACACAGTGCATGTTGTGTTGTACGATGCTAACTTTTGGTGAATTTTGAAGAAATCTACAGACGCAAATAGACAAAGTGTTTGAAAATAAGCATCGGAATATGTCTTTTTTCATGTTTTATCTCCACTATTCTGAAAGAGGACTGATGGAAGCAAAAAATCTCAATTGACAAGTGCATTTTTGTTGCGTCTTGCCTTAAATGGAGTAATTGTTTCAGCTCTTTCTCAATAATAACTTCATCCATACATCCTGACATGTTCATTTCATTTTAATAGTCGACATTCTGGTGCTGAATTTTTGTATGTTTATGTAACCAAACTGGATTTATTCCCATCTGCTTTATGTTCTGTCTTTTCTTGGCGTGACCCAAATTCAGCGCAGATATCATTTAAGTTTTATCAGCATTAAAACGGACACGTGACTGCCGCAGTTCTTCAAAACTAGAGCAAACATAATGCAGGTTCTTTACATGAAATGCTGCACACATGCGGCAGTATTATATAATCAGAGCACGTGCCATGTGAGCAGTTTTCATTTTGTTTATTTATTTTCTGTAGTTGTGATAAGTGGCTGGTGAGATCCAGAGAACGGATGCACGTTGGATGATGAACGGAGATGCAGAGGGAGCTTCTGTACTTTAGCACACTGGCACCAAAATGGACGGATCATAAATCCAGAGGGTGCTCGGTGTCCTCTGCGACGCCGAGTTCAGATGATGTTAACAGTCATTTACGGCGTCACACTGGGCCGCTAAGATGATGGCTCGCTGCTCGTCTACGACACGGTGGAAATTAGAGCGACGACAACAAGTCAATTAACTGCTTAGTCGAGAAATGAATCATTTTTCAACAAAAAATACTCAAATATCTCTGGTTTCAGCTTCTCTAATGCAAGAATTTGTCATTTTTCTTTGTTTTATACGACAGTAAATTGAAGATTTTCACAGTCTGGATTGCTGATCAGACAAAACAAACACACTAAGGACATCACTGAGGGCTTTTTTTTCCCACTATATTTTAGACTAAATGATTGATGGAAAATAGTGAGAAAATAAAAAGGCAGTATAATCACTAATCTGTCTTTTACCACGTGACAGTTTGCCTGCATCACATCATTTATCTGAACTTTCTTCTAAGGAAAGCAAAATTGAAATTTGTTATTACAGCCACAAATCACCCTACAAAGTAATTTGTGATGATTTTGAGCCAAACACAGCAAAAAAATGTTCATTTATATTATATTGAGGATGATTAGGATGGAAGTTTATGAACTAAGAGCTGTGTGTTAGAGATTATAAACTTGTCTAACAAAACACTCATCAAAACACTGAGATTATCTGAATATATCAAGACTTGTTAGTTAATATTAAAACTATATTCCAAGTTTATGCCTGCCTGGCACTGCTCCTTTAAAACGGCTTTAAACTTGGCTTTTAAAACAAAAGGTCTTTTCTTCCATTAGCACTCACACACACACAAGCACTTTGTATTTCCCTCACGTTTCCTTAGTCAGTAGTTGGTTTTAGAGTGAGTGTGAGAAAGAGACAAAGTGAAGAGAGAGAGAGTGTGTGTCTGTGTGTGTGTGTGTGTGTGTGTGTGTGTGTGTGAGGCAGGGGCTAACCAACTGTGGTCTGTGGAGATTGCATAACGCGATTAGACTGCAGGAATCTGAGAAAGAAGTCCTATTGTTCAGCAACCATGTGAGGGAGAGGGAGACTGTTGTTCGCGACCATGTGACACGAGGTCAGAGGTCAAACACACAGGAACGACTACATGAGGCGTGAAGGTACAGGGAGACGGCGGGGCATCATACTCATATCCTCAAAATTAATATATGCTATCAATATGAGGTCTTTAAGTTCTTTTTCCTGAGAGAATATTGATAAAAAGCTCAGAAATGTCATCGTCAGTGTCGCTTATAATCCTCAAAACATCTACTCTGTTTCTCTCACGGGCCTCTCGTAACTCTAAATGGCGTCCCTGCTGTTAAAGTAAACGCGGTTAAAATCTCCACATCGGGCTTAAAGATATCACAGTAAGATCTTAAGAGTACTTTAATGTGTTTAAGCCCCTCGTCTACACACTAACCTTTCTCGTTTCTCATACAAAAGAAGCGAAAAGATGGAGGAACTGAACCAAAAAAGACGACTGTGCTATCATGCTAATTTCCCCATGGGGCGGGGAGTAATGGTTTCTTCTAAGAACTCAGGTGTGTGTGTGTGTGTGTGTGTGTGTGTGTAGCCTTGGTTAAGAGCAGCAGGATCAGACTTCCTCTGTCTATTAATAATTAAACTTTAATGGTCAATACCGCCTGAGAGGCTGAGAGCTGCGCAGGATACACCAGGGCTTTACACTGCACTGCGGGAAAAGAGACGAAGGGAGCGCCAGGAAAGGAAAGAAAATGAGAGAGAAGCGACAAGCAGGTGTGAGGATGAATGAATAAATGTAAAGATAAACAATAAAAAGCAGTGTGAGAGTGAAAATATAGATTTACAGGAGCATGATAAGCAATTGAAAAGATAAAATATTAATTAAAACAGCTTCAGAGTCCAGACTTGTTGCTGTCTTGTTCCTCGACAGTGAACTAATTTCTCAGTTGTTAAAGGTTGAAGATGAAACAAGATAATTTATTCTCTAAAAATAAAAGTGTGTTGATGCAGAAGCAGAGCTGACCCCTGATGCTGATGAGGATAATGTCAGTAGCATTTCAGTTTAAAAAACTAAAGGGTAAAATGACACATCTAAAATAATGGGCTCTGACAATACAAATGTCAGCTAATACTCGAGCTACTTCAAAAGAAAGGGCAACTCCTAAAATAAGTCACTGCAGTAGGAACAAGAGGAAACTCGCTCAAGTCTACCAACATCTGCTCGGTTTTTCTCAAACGATAAGCCAGCAAAAGGTTAAATTTTTCATTTTCATTTTCATTTTTCAAGAATTCACAAAGTTTAATGAAGCACTGATCGAGTTGTCTCACAAATTCAACCAAAGACGGCAAGATAAGGAGACAAAAAACAGGTTTCCATCCAAATTCAGGGCACATTTTAACTGAATATTTGAATTTGGGTGTATCGAAGACATCTTTTAGAGAGCGCCAGTCGAACATCAAACCACGGAAAACTAAATCTCAAATAAAGTTACACAACAACAGTGACTTTCTGTCATAATCGAATTTGTAAAGATCGTCACTATTTGACAGGAAATCCAAATCCAGACACATTAATTGACTTTTCTGAGACGAGACAGAAGTAAGAACAAAGATTTAATTAGCAGGAGAATTTGAGAAATGAACCTGACAAATGTGACGTGCTCTTAAGTTCTCCATCATGTAAAAATTAAAACACTTTCTTCTGTCGCTGATTAAAACCAAGAAACAAGAAACTGCAGGTTTTCTCTGGATTCTCGGTATCGTAGGTAAATCATTTGTATTTTATTCCTCGAGGCAGAAGAGGTCTGTTTTAGTTTCAATTCAACCAACTTGGAACTAAATGTTGTCCAAGATTCACAGCATTTTCTCTGCAGCTCAGTGTTTTACTGCAGCTGTAAAGCCAGACGGGGCGAGACAGGGCTCTAATTTATGATTTCATCAATCTGCTCCTGCTAAAACGGCCTGAAAGACAGAGACATACCTTGCAGCAAAGCAGCATTATCTCCTGAATATCTCTGCTTTCACTCCCCACAAATCACCTTATTACAAAAGACACAGAAGAAAAGGAGGAGGAAAGAAGGGACTAAGCTGAAAGACCCCTTATAATCCTTACAGGAACATTATGCACGTTTCCCTGCATGAATGAAAGTTGATGTTTGAGACTGGTAGACACATTTGTGCAGATTGTGAATAATTAATAAAAGGCCGATTCTCAAGGTGGTATGAAACATAAACACACCTTTATATTCATAAATAAAAAACAACTGCAAAAAAATCCTCTCTAAAGACAGAAATTAGCTGCATAGGAAAAATAAAGGGTTAATTTTATTTAAACGTTTAGTGTCAAAGACCAAATAATGTTGTGAAAATGAAACAACAAAACAGAACTGCAGCAGAGTGGATCATCATTTCTGGATGAAGAAATATACATCAAAACGTGCCAACCATGAAAACACAATTACCCTTTAAGTCTCCAAACATTAATATTGTTTGTGATATTTCTCATATTTATGCCAGCAAACGTTTATTAGGAGTGAACGGTGGGAAACTCCTCCATTTACAGCAAAACATTAGCTTCAGTAAATGGATTACATTTGGAAGACAACTTCCCCGACCAGACAGCTAGACAGCTCTGTTGGGCAGGGCTTCCCACTGCACCACAACACACACACACACACACACACACACACACACACACACTGCAGCAACAGAGTAATCGACAGTCTGGGAGTTTTCCTGCTGATGATGGACTTTTCTTCTTTTTCTAATCAACCACTCTGCTCCTTCATCGCTCTGCTGTTCCTCCTCCTCCTCCCTCTGCTGTCAGAGATGGTCAGATCTCAGTGACACGCCCACACACACACACACACACACACACACACTCATACAAATGTACTTTGCACACTCTGTACTGTACATACTGCAGCATCTCTCTCACTGTCGCCTACTCGCTTTCCCTAAATTTGAAGCACCGCTGACACACCGGGATATTTACCTGTGTATGCAACATTCAGAAAATACTAAACAGCGACACCTGTGGCCATTAAGTCTCCTGCAGATCACCCTGTTGCTCTCACTCAACAGGATGTGAACAGTGATGTGATAAGCACAAGACTGAACGTATTTGACAGGCATCATGTTGATTATCAGCTTTATCAATCGCTGTTTGTTTTTCTCTTTCTCTAAGAGGCTCAGCAATGCCAGCAGTCTTTTAGCTGGATGAAACCCAAACAGTGAGTCAACTGGACTGATTATTATAAATAAGACATGTTGCATGTGTCAAGTTGTGAGTGTGTTTCAGTGTGTGATCATGTAAAAAGTCTGAATTCATGCATCGTCAAGTCACAACAATGTTTAAAATGCTTGTTTCTTCAATAAAGTTTGGATCCATCAGAGCTGCACTATCATTGAAATTAGGCGCAAATGCAGCAGTGACATTATTGTTCATACACAAATATATCTACATATTGTGTAACCTGAATAACATGACATCTGTAGAAATATAAAGCAGTATCACAGTTCTTACATTAGCAAGTGTTGCACACTGTTGGTGAAGAAACATGTCACCGGTTGATTATCAAAGTATCATCACACATCAGCAGCATATTGTGACTGACTCAGCCATTTGTCTTCCCTTTTTTTTCTCTTTCTATTTCCCAACATAGCTGCGTGCTGCTCTCATACGTACAATATGATCAATCAATCAATCATCTGCTGAGCCGGATCTGACAGTTTTTGATGCATCTCATTTCATTATCAGTGCAGACGGCTGGTTGAACAGTCGCCTCACTCAATAAATACCTGATGACTTTGAGTGATGTAGCTCGACTGCTTCTTCAAACTTTAATAAACTTAATAAAAATGTAATAATTTCTTCTGATGTCTCTGTATTTTATAATTTCTTTATTATTCAGGCAAGGAAATCCTGCTGCTACATCTTATTATTGCGAACTATTGTGCAATGCAGTATGATCAGCCCAGCTATATCATTAAATACATATTATAAGCTATGATAAATTTTGCACTGAAGTGATTTCTTCTACGAGAGAAAAGGGTGGTTACATGAGATAAACTTTATATAAAACACTTTATAATTTCTCTGATGGGTCATCAATAAAAAAAACTAAATCTTTGTCAAACTTTGATGAGGCACCAAATCATCAAATTTCTCTTCTGCGTCAACATTATGATCTAACAGATTTTTGATTAGGTCTCAGTTCGCCGCCTGTTGCTGAGAGCATCCCTCATTTAAACGCCCGTAAAAGCTTGTGTAATGGATCATCGCCTTACAGTGGCTACACCGCACGACTCCCCGGTCTGTCTCTGAATCTGTAAGCCTCACGGGAAATTTCCTCCACTGCAGGCAAACGCGGGGAAAGACACACCCATACAACATAATACCCTGCAGTAAAAACGAGGAGAGAGAGAGAGAAAGAGTGAGGCAGGGTCTGCATGAGAGTTAAAAGGGTGGGTGGAGAAAATGAGAAAGTGATGGTGACAAATTGACAAAAAAAAAAAAGAAAAAGTTGCTGCAGAGAGAGAGAGATGAAAGATGGGATTGGTTGATGATAAAATCGGAGAACGGCTCATTTTCAGCTCCCAAACTGCAGATTAGACTGACCTCTAAACGTGCATGTTTGGATGAACGTGTCCACAATAAATGCTGAACACACGCTGTTTGTTCACTTCACTGAGAAGGCTTTTTATGTAAACACAGGTCATCAATTCACTAATCCAAACTGCTGAATATTGCCGTTTAGCAGCACACGCCTTGATGGATGTTGTAGTTTTATTGCCTCTTTTGGGATTAATAGCCATGGCACTGCTTACTCAGCTCCTCTTAAAGAACTCTGCAAAAAGTTCACTCAGACTGAGCTGGAGGTATGAGTGTACGTGATGTAGGGTCGGTTTTATTTCCATTTTGACATTAACTTGGTGTTGAGCGTTCATTGCTCTGGTACTTTTGCAGAGAAAACACCTCAATAAAACAGTGCAGATGGTTTTCTGAAAGTGGCACCATTTCTTTGTGCGTTCACCCGCTGAGGCTGGAACTACTAAAACAATGAGAATGTTTTTTTTTTCCCCCACAGTCGCTGATCTGTTGCTGCCTTTACCTAATGAAATTAAAACTTTTAAAAATACGGCTTCACTCTGTACACGATAACACAGTTGATATAAAAAGAACAGGAGGTTTGCAAGGGAGCTATTGTATAGAGATTCTTATTTATTATTGTTCTGATTAGTTGTTGTCATATTAAGTATGCTGTCATAGTAGCAGAAGTATTGGAAGAAATGAAAGAAGCAATAGTGACCATTTCAGGACCAATTTAAGGTCTCACATAAACCACTGTAACACAAGAGAGCCTTCTCAAAGTTGACATTTTGACTCATCAAGCTAGGTGAACATTAAAGGTGTGCGCCAGTGATTAGTGCAGCACTTCCATGAAGTTAAAGGACTCACAAGAGGCAGTTTAAAAAAAACACGAATTGCCAAAATCTACGCAGAGACGTCAAGATATGAAGCACCAAAAAAAATCTATCCTGCATTTGCCCCTCAATTTCACTTTGTAATTCACACTTTTTACTAATTTTGAGTCTCAAGCTAAAAACATCATTTTCTTAACCTCCCTCCAAAGCCACAGGTGACATAATACGGCAGGTAAACTGAATTTAACGTATGCCCCTTTAAACTTTAAGCTCGGTGTAAAGCCAACAAGAGATGCCACTAAGCTGACACGTCCAATATTAGTGTCCTGACTCCTGACACACACACACACACACACACACACTGAAGGTAGCTCTTGTTAAATATACTTTTACACCAACCAGTCTCAAAATGTCTCCTATTACATAGAAAGGTCTCTCTTTCAAAAAGCTACCTGTGTCTGATCATGCAAACTGGATAAAGAAAAAAGTATATTGATGCCCACAGAAGATGCTTATTAAGGATTAAGTGTGAGTGCAGAGGCCTGTGTTTAGATGCCGTACGTTTGTGAATGTGTATGTGTGTATTTGGGTGTGTACATAACCCATGTGCGATATTTGCATTTCTGCATGCAAAAGACTCCACCTATGTGTGTGTGTGTGCATTGTAAGCATGTGAGCGATCAATAAGTGCTTGGAGATACAGCGGCAGGCAATCAAAGTGATTTATCTGTCAGAGAGTCAAACAGCAGCATATTGATCAGCACACAAACACACACTTTCTGTGCTATATACGTTAATTCTTCAGCTCCACATGCACACACAGATATGCACTGTGTGTGCATGCTTTTAGCAAAAAATAGTCCTGTGTGGATGCAACCATGTATGGTTGTACGTGTGTGTGTGTGTGTATGACTCAGCTGCATCCATCACTTTCCATTAGATTTCTCATGCATCTATAATGCAGCCCACATGCATCCAGATAGCTCCTCTGCTGGGGGAGGGAAAGCTCAGGAGCAGCAGGAACACACACGGATGAGGAGCTACATACAAGATTTACAAGTGGGAGAGGGCATCCAACAACCAAACATTCATCTGTCATATCGGCAGGCCAAACGGAGACACTGAGCAATGTTTACCTGCACCGAGGATTCAGGACCACTCCTCTTCAATAACACCTCACCTCCAGTCAGTTTTTAAAATCAATAATCATCAATAACACGCTCACGATGTTGTCAAACAGCAGAAATCTGATGGAAACCTTCTGATGCAAACTGTCCTAAAATGCCACATGATGGTTCGAGTCAGTGGTGAAAAGAAATTGAACGATTTCTTAAAACAAGGCGTCTCTTGTCAATGCAGTGAAAGACAAAAGTGACAACATGAGTAACAAACAGAGTCTTAACTTTAAACATCGCCGGGTTAATAGTGCTAATGGGATGAGAAAGAAGACACTCTTTATCCTTTAACTAAGTAGAGGCCACAGAGATCTCAAATTAATCAAACTACAGGGAACTACTGCAGAGGGCTGCTACAACCTCACAAAACTGGCTTTTAGATTCAGTGTTTATACAGAAAGGTGCAAGCAAAGAGTGGAAAAAGTTTGTTTCTGTTCCCCACCATGACCAATAATGCGTGCCTCGAGTCTGGCTGATTTAAAAAAATCACCACATTGTTTTTGTTAAAGTGGACAATTTGAAATTTTATCAGTCTAAAATAGCTGTAATGCTTTTTTAGTAAATCCAAGTTTCATGTTTCCAGCATGTAAAACACCAGTGTTGTGGGAAATAATGGATTCTACGATGCATTGAGATGCTTTGTTGAATGATTCTGCATCGATGCAGTAAAGTCTATAATCAATTATCAATTTACAACGTACTGACATTTGGCGCTACGTGTTCACATTTTAGACCAGGCCAAGATGGCAGAGCAGCTGCAGGAGACAAAAGAAATAAAAAACAAAAACAGACGTTTGGGTGCACTTGTTTGTACTGAAAAATAAACCTTGTAAAGAAATCTGAAACTGAAGTGCATCAGGAAGCATCGAGAATCGTTTAATAATCAAATCGTGACCCTCTGAATCATAATCGAATCAAAAGGTTATGAGCGATTCCCACTTCTAGTAAATACCATAATCAAATTACACCAGGTTAATGAAATAAACATCTATCAATGTTGTTTTTGTCTTTATTTGTCAATGATTTGTCTAAGAGGCAGCAATTAATTCAGATCAAATCTACAAATTATTACATTATGACGCTTCAACAAATTCTTGATGTGCTCTGAGTCAGCTATACTGTCTGTGCATCAAAGAGGATTTACACAGTGACCATGATCGTGTTATCTAAAATATCGCGATCATTTTATAACATCTGTTAACATAACGTAAGCAGCAGCTTACATTTCCAAAATGTTGTAAAGTTCAACTTTCAGACTGCAAAAAAACCTCCATCTGTGGCTCTTCTGGAGGAAGAATAATATGCACAGTTTCACATTTGTTATTGCTCATGAAGCCAAGCCAGCAGTTGTAAATGATGAATTGATTTTACACAGCTGTGTGGGCGTTGAGTGTATTTATGGTAATTTATCGTATAACACAAAAGATGGGGAAGACAGGACAACAGAGAAGAGAGGAGGAAGACAGAGAAAAGAAAAAAGGTTTTACTATTGAATTTCTTCCTTCTTGGGAACGGTTTCCATTCTTTTCACTTTCAGGACGTTAATAGTAAATCACTGAAGACACGGTGGAAGAAAAAGATGGATTCTCTGGATTGGGTTGCTGCATGTTTAGTTTGGGACAAAGGACGATGAGAAGAGAGGAGGATGAGTGTCTGTTTTATGTTTATTGCAAGTTTCTATCTGCCTCTGCGCCACACCACCAGGGAATTAATTAACTTAATCAGAATAAAACTCTTTCATGCTCCTCCAAAACCTGCATATCAGTGTTTTTGTGCGTGTGTGTGTTTCTGGCATCATCTCTTATATTGTCTGTTTGAAGACGAGTGATATCCTGTGATGCTATGCAATGGTAAAAATAAAAAGTCATAGTGGTGGTTAAACATTAAACGTTTGAGACGAGGGATGTGATATCTCACAATCTAATATGATCCTTTAATTAAGGAAACCCTGTCAGCTGGCCTGCTCTCTCTAAGTTTCCATCTCAAAGTCGCACACCTGCCTATTTTTATCTCACGGCGGAAACATACATTTTTTGTAGTTTTTGATATTTGATTATTGATTAACAAAGTGTGTATCAAGAGGAAATTAACTGTATATCTATATATCTTCTGTTTTATGCACGTAAATCAATTTATTTCAGATTTCAGACTAATTCAGCTCAGGTTTTCTTCTCTTGAGACATATTGATTACCAAAAATAAATTATCGAGGAGTTCATCAATAGAATATCCTATAAAAGTTTATATGTAGTGGTTTAACTGTATGTTATGAAGACACATTAACTTTCATTTGAAGGTGTGTTTGTGTCCACCTGATGAGGAAATCTTCTCTTTTTAGCTCCTGAGGGAAACATCAGGCTTTTTAGAAGTTATTTCCCCCAGTGTTCACTTTCTTCGTATACTCTTTGATGCTTTTTTGGAGCTTTTTTCCCCTGAATACAGCTGAATGATCCTGACGACCCACAACAACGAACTGAAGGACAATAAAACGCTCTGAGGGGTGTTGCAGAGTCGGGTAATAACGCCTTCAGGCTGTGACATTTTAAAACCAGGTCATTTCTCATTCCCATAAACTGCGGTATCTTTCTTCTATCCAGTGCCAACCTCTCTTTCCTACATCATCACCACCTTCGTTCAGTCCTTCAAGCCCTCCTCATCTTCCAAACTGTACTTGTACACACCGATGATGATGATCTGTTCTACCTCTTGTTCTCCCATCCAATCTCACTGTCCAAATGAAGAGCAGAGAAACGCTATTTTTGTGTGCAAGAGAGAGAAAGCAAGCGAGCGCCCATTAACGACTATTAGAGTGAGTGCTAAAGACGCTATATGGCACTTAATGTTCCTGCTTCCTCCTCTGTTTTTTATTAGATAAGGCAATGATGGAGGGAATGAGGAGAGAAGATAGAGATGCATGATCGGACGGGGTGCCCCAGAGAAAGAGCTCCGGCTGCTAAATGAGAAAAAAAAAAAAAAAAGGAGAGGGATTTCATTTTTAAGCAGCTATTCTTTCTTGATTTCGAGGCAATTATGGAAGCAAAATCTGCCAAGTTGATTCCTCCTCTGCTTTTTCACTCCAAGTCTGACAAAATGACAAACGACTTTGCTCATCCTCTGACTGCTTTCTTGCTCAGAAGAGGGCCTCTTCTCCCATTGATTTGTCTTCTTCTCCTCCCCCTTTTCCACTGTATCTCTCCTAATACCTCTCCATCTTCCTGTCCGCCCCCATCCCCCTCTCCCATGCACTTTAATTTCTCTCACTATGCCACACTCTTATTTCTTTTTTCCCCTTCCCAGCACATATTGCTTGTCTTGCTTATGTTTTCACACCTCGTCCTCCATCTCTTCGCCTCAGTCTCTCTTTTTCCCAGCGGTCCAGTTTTCCATAGTGTCATTGACGCTCTTAATGGTATTCTCCCTCTTTCTGTTCCCTTTCTCTCTCCCTCTGATCCCCCTCTTTCATCTTATCTCTCACTCACTTCATCATCCATCCATCTCACCATCGGTTGTTATTTATTATTCATGAATCTGGATCAGAGAGAAAAAAAAGAATAAAAATGCATCTGCAGCTTCAAGAGGACCCCTTTATCAGTGTGTGTGTGTGTGTGCTGCCGGGCTCTGCATTGGCGCAGAGAGACAGCTTCAGACTGATTTTGCTGCTGTGTATGCGGCAGTATGTTAGACTGACTGCTCGAGTAGAAAGCACAGTACGAATGTGATGAAGACGCTCGGACAATTTGACAATTTGGTATCAAGCAGGATTATTCTGCAACGTTTTTTCTCTGCAGCATGAGTGTACACTACTCACATTATGTATAAAACGACAAATAACAACATGTTGAATGTTAAGTTGAGGCAAATACAAAGGAGGAACGCAAAATGTTCAACATAAAGCAATGCATGTACGTTGAAGCAACAACTGAACAACTGAACCTCATTACATACATACATTAGTTGTTTTGGTCTCTGAACAGCTAGTGCTTTAAGTGTCAATATACTGTAAAAATACTCCATCTCAGCACTATCAACGTTATTGGCATTTATACCTCATATATACTCCTTCTTTCTGGCTGCTCATCCCTTCAGCTCTGAGAAAACCATCACTGCTGGTTGACGTAAAATGCATCACTACAGGAACATCGCCACAGACATCAGATATTAAAACTCTGGTAAACTGCAAAATAAGACATTTATCTGTCAGTCATCTGTCAATCTGCATCCTGTACTACAGTTTTAAGTACAAATGTACTTTAAAGCATCAAAAGCACTTGTCCCTGTGAGTGTTGTTGAGATGAGAAGAAGGAGCTTGTGTTTCTTGGGTATTTAATACACTACTAGGTAGTTTAATCTACATCTAGGCATCAAATTTTATTAACTCATATGTTATGTATGAAAAGTCTTACTTTGTAAAAGAGCTGTCAAATAAATTGAGTAGTGGAGTAAGAAGTACCATATTTCTCTCTGAATTAAAGTGAGGTTGAAGTAAAACGTGGCATGAAATGAAAATACAAGTTGCTTAAATTTGTACATAGGAACTATACTTGGTTAAATGTACTTGGTTAGACACCACTGACTACATGAAATCATAAAAAAGCAACTCAAATGTGCCTTTGATGGTTGTTTAATATTCAACAGACCTTAGCCTATATATGCCTTTAAATAAACATCACACTGTACCCATGCTTACATCCGGCTGTGCCCAAGGCTGTTCCTGTCCCCTGTAACACAAAATGACACCCACTAATACACACAAGTCCGACTACTTTTAGTTCACTCACTCCTATTCATTAAATAAGAAACCATTTGCCAACTGGCCTGTTTAATTAGTATGATTGAGAACCACAATCTGCAAATGTACAAGTGCAACACACTTGGCACGAACTTTTCTTTCTCAAAAGTTTAGTTTTTTACAGTGTCATCAAAACACTTTCAAGCCTTTTTTCTGGAGGTTAATGTAGTTTTAATTTGAGTAAATTAATTCTATTAGATCAATCTGTCCAGCTGTGCATCAAGCAGCACGTTTGTTTGGTGTGTCCTTTTCCTGAAAATCCACAAGAGCAGCGCCTGCTTCATCATACCTTTTAAGTATTGTGTCCACTCTTGAGGCTGTTTGAAGCGGCTTCAAAGGGCCCCAAATCATTTTGTATTCAATCCATTCAAAGTGCCACATGAAACTGCTTTTCAGCGGCTAAAAATAGACTCAATCAGTGTCGGTAATAGCATAAACAATCCTTTGAAATAAGTGAATATAATCTGATTTTCGTTTCCACCCACGGTGAGCTGCGCGAGCCAAAATCTAGTCCACTTCGGCTGATATACAGTAATTTAGTGATTTGGCTAGATAATGGATGAAACAAAAGCACATTCAGAAGCACGTGAAAGATAAGATGTGCTGTAAGTGCACAAGAACAAAAACTCATCACCGCATTGAAAGTTTGTATTTTAAAAACATGAGATGATAATGAAAGACTGTGAGCCTCAGTCCTAATTATCATCTAAAAGACCAAAAAAGTGACAGATCACAGCAGGTAAACCACGACAGGTATGTTTAGCTGCGTCTGTTTCCTCCAAATTAAGTAAAAAAATCCAACTTGCTGCAGCAAACTCTCTTAGCCTCATGTGTGCCTAAATTTGTGATCCAAATGTTCTCCATCCACTGGCCCATGTGATGTTTGTTCTCCAGGCCTGTTATTTTGAGAACGCTTGTGGGAAAGTTTGACCAAAATCTGCACTCATTCCAGTTCTATATAAATGCCTGATTGACTATCCACACAAGGGATAGGCGGCTCTACTGTGGGATTTGGAGGTGAGACTGACTGTCTTTAAATGGCCCCAGTGGAGTCTGAAGGCTCCACTGATCCTCTACAATACTCGAAGATTTCCTCAGGGTCGACGTGTCTGTTTGTTGAGAAGGTGGTGAAAGACAGTAAAGTTCAAAACAGACTGACGTACTGTGCCGTCGCAGGTGACCAAATGTATGCTCGGTGCTGAATTTTTAGGTCCTGGATTTCAAGTGGGAACTGTTCGCTGTTAATCATAAGAGGTTGCCAAGTTTGCCGTCTGTTCCTGTGATAGCTCCAGTGAAAACAGATGGCAGCGTTGGGGAACGACCTGGACACGTTCTACTGTATAACACGCTCAGTCAGTGAAATCGAGGTTTCTCTGGATCGAGCTGTCCCACCAGGAGAATCAACATTTTGATGGTTATTCCTCTTGCGTCTTTCAATTTCTTTTTACTTCGACTAAACATACTCCTCCTTGTCTGTCTCCCTCTTTCTTATCGTTTGCAGAGTCCAAAAATATGAAAATATTGTATTTCTGTACGTGCAGGCCTATTACCAGATGAAATTAAATCTACAAAGTGGATGAATTATTCACCACACACTTATCATTCACACCGTTTTGACAAGCTGGTCTATGAATGACTGATCATTTTCTGAAGTGAGCCCTCTGAGAGTTTTTTTTTCCCCCAATGGTGGCATGATTTTCAATTTGGCAGAAAGCACTTGAGCTGTCATGGCACCGACCCAACTGCAGAGGGAAATTAACTATTTGAATTTATATGCAGACTTTAATTTTGCACGGGCTGAGGAGGAATTGAGGAAGACGGCGGGAGAAAGGTGGGGTGAAGCTGTGACATAACGTTGCGTGGCAGGGCTCCGTCTGCTGGGACTCCCATGATGCCTCTCGGTTCCTCGTAAACACGCTGCTAACAGCTGGGTGAGGCAGCTGCTATAAATAGATCTTGCCGTACATACACCACACCTACTACCATGCTGCACACACAAACACATAAATATATGCAGCGACACATGCGCAAAAAAGCAAACACAGGTAGACACACTGACATGCTTTCCTCCCTTCCCCCTCTGGATATCTCTTCATTGTGCTCTCTCTCTTGCTCTCCCTCCATCTCCTCTTGGCAGCGCTGCTCCTTCTCCTACTTATCATATGCTCTAGAGCAGATGGTGAATATGATAATTACCCAACAGACTAAACAGTAAGCAAATGAAAAATCCTCAGTGAGCCCCTCTCTCTCTCTCTCTCTTTCTCACATATGCTTTTGCAACCTCTGACAGTCTGACAACTCAAACAAAAGCAGAAATCTTGTCTAATGAAGGGTTAAGGTGCAGATAGATGTCTTATTTCCACTTCTATAATCACACAGCGGCAGCAGCTCCCAAACCAAAACCCTGAAGCTCATTACAAACCAGAATAATACATCTTCTCCTGCCCTCTTTTCCTTCTTCTCCTCCTTTTCCCTATCCCTCCTTACGTTCTCCTCCTCTTACACTCTGTCATAAATGCCCTATTTTTGTCAGGCCATGGCAACAGTACCAACAGGGCTGCAGATTTTACAGGAAAAATGGTGCAAACTGCAGCCATGTAGTGCAGGAATTACAAAGACCTGCTGAGATTTATTAATTTATCATTTATTTTTTCAATAATCAAGTATGTCAAGCTGAGTGCAGGAAAGTTATATAATTATATGTAGTTATATAATACGATGTACACAACATATTTAAAGTAACAGACAACCAATAAAAAGCATCTTTTGATCAGCAAGCATCTATTATTTTTTGGGGTTTTTTACACAACAATGCAAACATTTTCAGATTTTTAGCTTCCCAAATGTGAAAAATTTCTCATTTTCTTAGTCGTCTTTCATAGCTAATTGAATTTATTTGGGTCTTGGTCCAGCAAAACAATTTGAATATGTCAACAGCAAATTATTTAGATTCAATAAAAATCCTCTGTGCTTTAATTCATGATAATCATTGTAGCTCTACACGTATCATAAAAAAGGTATTTTAGATAAGGTAGAAGAATTTTTTCTTTAAATTAATAAAATCCCAACATAAGATATCTGGTGCAGTGAGTTTTAAGCGCTGGCTGGATCTGTTTATGGTGTTTAATATATTAAATTCAAATGGAGGCCTGCAGAGAGTTTTATACTGTGACGATAATCTTGATCTTTAAATGACTCTGAAGCTACTTCGGGGGGAAATAAAAAAGGGGAGCTGAGTTTACAAAAAGTGAAATACAGTCTTTTATTCAGTGCAGTGAATAAAAAGTAGAAAAGTAATGATAATAAAAAAACAATGATATCACAAGAGTAAAAGCGGAGGACAAAAAAGCCTTGTTACTGCATCTCACCACAGAGCTGGCATACATTAACTAATAATACATGGTTAGCCATGCCTTATGGGAAACATCTACACAGTCAAGCAGTATATTTCTCTTTGGTTGGCTGAATCTGCTTGTTAGAGTAACATATGACTGCTGAAAAATCATGTTTATTTAAACAGGTGAGAAAATTTCAAAAATTCTTCAAGTGGTGCTTTGAAATGGTTTTCCTCTTACCTGTTCAACAGACACTTCAGTGTTCACAATAACAACTACTTGTCCTCCTCTGCTATGTGGGGTCCCTCAAGGATCAATTCTCAGTCCTATCCTTTTTTCCTTATACATGCTTCCTCTAGGGCAATCTGCTTAACTCCACTAGTGGGATTTCATACCATTGTTACGCCGATGACACTCAGCTGTACCTCTTCTGTTAAACCCAACAACCTCAGCATCCTAAAGTCTTTGCAGGACTGCCTCACCTCTGTCTCAACCTTTGGAGACCTCCTCCAAAGAAGTTAGTCACTATATTGGCCCCCTAGCCAACTACATCAACTAAATCTCGGCATCCTATTTGACGAACACCTGATTTTCAATTCTCACATCGCTAGACTCACTCAGTCCTGCTTCTTTCAGTTAAGAAACATTGCAAAACTTGAACCCGTACTATCAGTGAAACACATAAAACTGTTAGTGCACACCTTAATCTTCTCTCATTTAGATTACTGTAATTCTCTCTTCACATGCATCTCTCAATCTTCTCTTGCCCGTCTCCAACTAGTACAAAATGCTCCAGCTGGTTCTGACTAACACTAATCACCGTTCCCACATCACCCCAGTCCTTGCATCCCTTCACTGGCTTCACCTCTACAGGTTAGCCTTCCCATGACTCCATCCCTTTAGTTCTTTTCCAACACTGGGCTCTTGTTGTTGTGTATATTTATGTGTATTTGTGTGTATGGTGTATGTAAGTAATATGCATGTCATTTGTGTGTTGACTTCTGCACTGTATGTGTGTTTTTAACCTGCCCTGTGAAGCACTTTGTTACCCTGTGTTGTGTAAAGTGCTATATAAATAAAAGTTATTATTATTTAATTTTTCTATTTATTTTATTATTTATTTTTATCATTATTATTATTATAGGAAATGACAAACTGCCATATCTAAATGATTTTCATTAAAACGGCGTAGTAGCACTGAGTTTTAGTCAAAAATACCTCCCCAGGGATCGACTTCATGGTCGTGTTTGTGTATTAAAGAAGTGGTGTCACAGCTGCCTCTGCTGATGGAGCACAAACCTGTCTGCACACGTAAGATGGGAGACACCCTATATCATCATTACAACATAAATAATGGCTCCTGTTAGCCTCGAGGTGTAAATCTGCCCCAAACACATTATTTACACCTGCTCCATTTTTCCTTTCTTATCGTAATCTCTCAAACATTTTCCTCTCCTCTTCTGGGTCTCCCTCTATCTCCTCCTCTGCCGAATCTTTGACCCCGATTCTTTCAGACTCATTAATTTTTCTCTCCTGAAGCTGTGTAACAATTAATGAGGCCATATTTCATAATTAAGGCAAAAAAATAAAATAAAATAAAGTCTTGTCTCCTCTCCCATCTTTTCTGCTCTCAAATTTTAATGAAGCTCTTGTGGAGTGAAACACACTGTCTGGAAAGAAAGATGATTTCTTTAATTGCTTCTATGTGGACATATTTGAAGTGACACCTCTGGTTTTGGATGAGTTGACTTGACTCGTGTGCTGCAGCTTCTCACAAGACCCCAAGGTGAGGCTTTACCTGTCTTTTTATCCTTGCCTCCTCTTTTTTCCTCTTGATTTACCTCCTTGCTTCCTCCATCCTCCCATTCCTACTCTCTATTTCTTTCCCCCACTTTCTTCTCCCCAGGCGATATAGCGATATCATAATTACAGCAAAAATGACTCTCTTTGTGTCATTCCCAAAGAGTTATCACGTCTCCCCTCCCCCCTTTCACACATCTTTCAGTACACAGGAGAAATGGCATGATGTGTAGGAGTGTGTGGTCCCCGGGTGCTTGTTTCGCCAAAGGCTGCCCAGCCTATAAATCTATTGCAGTAATTCTCTCTATTCATAAACATGCATCCATCTTAATACACACACATATTCAATGCGCACGCTGCAGCACCTGACAAATGGGACCACATGAGCGTTTATGACAGAGAGCGAGGCCGAGCACACAAACAGTATCTATTACATTTTTTTTTTTTTTTTTTGTGAATGTGTGTGTGTGTGTAAACGGCAGAGAAAAACTATTTACACCCACACAGGCATTAAGAAAAATCAATTACTTATAAAAAATTAAAAAGACTACAGTGCGTACGCCAGTAAAATGGTGCACCATCATTACCTCTAACTTTCATATTTATGTAAATCTGCATGATTAATGTGACTCTCAGAACTACTTTACTGCTTTTCTCAGCTCTGTTTGTTAGTCATTTAAATACCTTTCGGTGGATGAGAGATTCATTGATTAATTAGTTAGTTAGCTTCTCAATTGTTAAGTCTTCTATAATGATGAGAGTTTATATCTCTGGGTTTTGGACAGTTTGTCAGACAAACAAAGCAATTTTAAGACATCACCTTGGTGTTTGGAGAATGTGATTGGTAGTTTTCACTCTTCACAGATTAATCATTAGTTGACACTTGATCAGATAGAACAAGCAATCTGAAGATGCGACTTTAACCTCCAGAAAACCGAAGAACAGATTAGTCTGTGTTTTTTTGCTGATTTGCCGGAGAGAAGACATCCATTAAAAGATTAAATTATGGCAAAATGTTATGTAATGCGACGTAAATGTAATGTAATAATTCCTACAGGATCTGCCTGACATACATATTTCTTGGGAAATGATTAAACAATAAATTAAAGTTGCCTGTGTGTGTGTGTGTGATGTTTGAAATTGTACAATTCATACATGCTTTTCCTGCAAAGTAAATACTGATGAAGGAACGTATCCAAAGATGCATTATGCAACATGCAGGAGAAAAGAGGAGGCTCATCTAAATGGGTCAGGACTTCAACTTTCTCCACCAGCTGCTTCTTCTCCACACTGAGCCACAGTCTAACCTCGCACCAATCTTCCCTCCACTTCCAGCATCATCAAATAGCGTTCAGTCTTCTCTCCCTCGTCCGTCATCTTCTCAGTGAATTTATGTTTCCTGTTACTTGTGATCTTTGATCCGTTATCTGCTTTGGCCCCGGGGTTGATATCAAGAAATGACACTCAAATCTTATTTCATCTGGGCTCACCCAGGATCAAATGACCGTCAAATCTCATTTTCTCAGCCCCTGGTGGCCTCTAACCGAGTTTGCCAGCCTACCAGGAATGAGAAGGGTTTTCCAAAACCTTAACCCCTGAAGAAGATGGCACAACATCAGCAGAGAGAAAACTGAAAACAAAACGAAAGGTGCTCGTACATGGGCATCACTTCTGACCTGAAGCAACACCTTGGCTTTATATTTGATTGTGTTTATCTATTTGTCCACGTCATTATACTAAATTGTTCCTTAAATAATGCCAAGTCATTAATGTAGCACTGTAAAAACCTAAAAAAAAGTGACTATAACAGGGAGTGTTTCCAAAAAGGGAGCTTTCTGAGAGTGTATGTCTCCACTTTTTTCTTTCATAAAGTCTCTGTCTTGGAGATATATTTTTAAAAAAGGGAACAATATCAGAGTTTAAAACATAAGAAAGACATTTTTCACCATTGTGCATGAGAATAAAAGAGAGTAAATGGAGATGCATGGTTCCTGGGGGGCCTGGGGTGATGTGTTATCACCACTTACTGGCACAGGCACAGTGGATCCCCCCCTTCGGCCACGTTTAGAAATGCTCCTTAAATCTTATTTCATCCGCGTTGGTTGATGATAACTGGGTTTGCTCCTTCCAGGGAACACTTGGAGAGTTCCTGGAAAGACATAACGAGGTTGTACAATCACTGTCACAGTACGTATTATTTTGCGCTAATGCTTTATTTCAATAATAATTCATTAATATTGCAGAAAGGCTACATCACAGTGTTTCATCACAACATCAGTCACAGTTTTTCCCCAGATTTGACTGAGTAAACACTGACAAAAATACACACGGAGAAGCGAACGGTTGATTAAACAGGGCTGTCTTTGTCTTTGTGTGCCACAGAGGCCACTGAGCAGAAAAGTTAGTTTCCTGCTTTGACGTGCAGCCACAGTGGGCTGTTGTTGTTGTTGTTGGGGCCACTCAGCATAGTAATTACTAAGGGGAACCCCAAAGTACAAAGAGTACAGAGAACAGAAGAGAGGGAAAGTGCAGGAGAGTGAAGCCAGGATGACAAACTGTTTCCTGCTGCTGCTGAACCCAATCCCCTTCATAGAAATACGCCGGTTAGAAAAGATCATACCCTAATTTAGATAAGACAGAGCAGGAGCGTGCACAAGAAATACAGAAAGAGTAGTTTGAAATGTGTCTTTTTATTGTTATTTTTCCAAAGTATAATAATGTAGTAGACACAGACCTGCTGTCAGTCAACAAATGAGGTTATGTTTGTACGAAGCATCAAGCTTCAATGTCCTAAATAATATAAATCCTCAATGTTTCTTAAGTAAAGTTCATTATTAGCAGTGTCTTGGAGATGATTTAATACTGTTTTCAAACAACAGAAGGATTTATTAGTGGTTTATCTTTTGAAATCATATAATCAAGTACTTTTTCGGCCTGGTTTCACTCCACAAACAAACCTCTCAAAAAGTGAGCTTGGAAGTTAAGACCACTTAAAAAAGGTTGGTCTGTTTTTTTTTTTTACTGTTTTACCATTTACAGATGAAATGGACAGGAGCGTTTCTGACTGATGCAGCAAATCAAATGCATGACAAGGCAAACAAGTCATATAACAATAAAATATCACCATGAAGCAGCAGAATTAAGTGATGGTGTCAGCGTATTATTTTTTTACACTTGGTACAGTCGCTGTGTCTGATCTGTGAGTTCTGTTTCTATGTTTTTCCTGCTCTTCTTCTTCTCCCGGCTTTGTGTCCAGTCCAATAATGACCACATTGTTTTGGTGCCACCAGCATCACTAGTGGCTAAATGCTCGGCTTGGTCTCTCACACGTGTGTGTGTGTGAGAGAGAGAGGTAGATAAAGAGTTGGCTAAGGCAGTGGAAAATGTGCGAGCCAGAGACGATGACGTTGGCAGAGTGGAGAAGAACAAATTACTTCCTGAAAATCTATTCAACGCTTTGACTAAACACTCTCCAGCAGATCTTCTCGGCCTCTCTTTTCCCTCACCGGCTCCAGCTGTGACTCCTTTTTAACCCTTTGAGGCTCAGATGGCAGCTTAAGTATAACAAATAAATGAAGAAACAGGGAAGGTTTGCAGCAGAAAAACAACATTTAAAAGGTTCAAATCATTTGATCCTCTTGGGTAAACCTCATCTTTATTATCAACATTTTATATTTACTTAAACCTACCACTTCAGCCTGGCTTTGGATTATTTAAAATGTTTCATTGTGACTTATTTAGTTTCTTATCATCTTTTTATCTATTTTATTGGTTTAATTTTCGTTTTTAGCAACTCTCTTTCTCATGTGTTTGCATTCGTCAAAAAAGTTTTTTGCCTCTAGCATCTTCAAGACTCAAAGGATGATGATGAGCAGGGACATTTTTATATAAATAAAGCACACTTTATTATTACAGCGGACTGCTGAATGATGCACACACAGTTAAACTTTATCTTACAGTGTTCGTGAAAGTTGTAATATAAGATGAAAATGAAAAAGATAGACAAGCTCAAGGGCGTCTTTTTGTCTCAGCGTCATGAGACACTTTGTTGTATGTCAAATAAAAAATACAAATAAAATAACAATTACTAAATCAGCACAAGGAGTCACTCTGTTGGGATCTCAGACCATGCGCTCAAAACAACAGAAGTCCTACGCGAAGTTAAAAAGCCTTTAGGGGTTTTACGGCCTTTTGTTCAGAGAAGAGCGCCAAATTCTAACATCTCACCTACGTGTGAAGTTTGGTTTGAATTCAAACTCTGGCTTCTCACTGGAGGAACCACACAGAAACCACAGGGGTCCCCTGTGACATAGTGATGATGTCACCCAGGTGATATAAGCTGGAGCATCCCACTTCTCATTGCTTTTATTCCCCAGTACCATGTTACTGTAAGAGGCCTTGTGGGTTCCCGTGATTCCGGCTGAAGAAAGGGAGCATCCAAACGCTTAATTTTTCTTTTTTAAAAATTTTTCATGCTTTCATTTTTGGCCACAAGTCTTCAGCTTGCACGCCGAATCTGGAAATCAGCTAATCTCAAGGCCCGCTTGCAGAAGGACAAACAACCTCACCGAGGTCGGACTCCACATCCCGTCTCTCCTTGTAAAGTCAACTCTGCCGCCAAGGAAACAAGCTTGCCGAAGGAAACGGCTCATCACCGCTCAGCCAACGACGCACTATTGGAATAACTTACAGTCGAAAGGACTCCAAGTAAGAGGCTTTCTGTGTCTGGGCAGAGACTTTAGAGTAAGTTCGTTACAATTTTTATTGTGGTGAAAGAAGGACCGCCGTGTCCAGTTCACACCGGAGCTACTTCAGAGTAGTTCCCTGTTGTTCTTCTGCTGTTATAATGTTTTGTGCAGTGTTCACACACACCGGCAAGTCTTTGGGGTACTTTTCAGTCCAGACCAAGATTAATGAGTGAAAATCTCACCAGTTGTTAAAGGACCAGTACCGGGCCCGACCAAGACCACTTCGTCCACCCGCTACTGTAGTTGAGATAAGCGCTCACTGTCTCCCGGTGCTAAAGCTAGAGTTTCTTAGCTTGTTGCATGCACCCCTTTTTCTTTCCCCTTTTACTAACCAACAAGCTCCTACACACCATCAAGACACACATACGAGCAGCGGTTTAGCCATCCTGCTTCTACATTCCTTTAGAGACGTTTCACACCTCTCCATTTGTCTCTCTCTCCCTCAGCTCAAACCTCATGCGGTTGAGCCACCACGTGGAGGCGCAGCCACTCAGAAGGCTGCACCGCCATCTTTCTCCTCTCCCCTTCTTACACACACACACACACACACATCACATCACCATTATAGAGTACATAACAGACATTTGCTGATTAGGAATGGTATTGATTATAATTGATACTTATTACTGTCAATAAATTCTGTTTATGTTAAATGGTCTTTGTCTGTGGTTATTGTGCATATTTTTCCTGTAATAACAGCTGGATTGTGGGTCAGCACTCGGATTCAACCCTTCATAGTTGACTCATAAGTGGACCATTTGAGACTGTTTTGGCTAAATATATATTATATATATATATTCAAGAGTTCTTGGTTATCGGTCCCTGGTAACAGGGTGGTGCCCCGTAATATTTATTTAATAATTAGGAATATAACAATTGTTCCTAATGATCATTCATTTCTGCCGATAACCAGATCAGCTCCTCCCAGCGCACAACAACTGTGTGGCTTTTTAAATCGCTCTGAGCTGTCACAAAGATTATTCTGTTCATGCTACAAGGACACACACACACACACACATAAACACATGCACAAAAAAACACACATGCTTATCATTTGCAACTGAAGAGAACAGAAACTGTTTTCAGCCCTGCAGCAACACTAACACAAGTACACACACACACACACACACACACACACACACATACATACATATATATATACTGGGTCAGGTAATTAACAGTCTGTAGATCTAAGCTAGCTTTAATCTAATCAAACCAACCAGCCTCAATTTCCCCGATGGGTTTGCGCAACATTTCACACACACAAACACACTTTTCCTTTTTTTTAATCCTTCATCCACTTTATTACATCTCAATTAACCACCAATTTAGTCTTTTTTTCCCCTCAACACATTTGAAATTTAACACTGTTTTTCAAAAGACTCCATAGCGTGGTCTCTTTGTCTGTGACCGATCGCAGTTAAAGTGTTTTTATTTGTAATCCCATTATTACATTCCTGTTGGGTGTAGTCAGTTCCTCCTCAGCTTTTATAATTGAACATTATTGGGTTTGTTTTGGCTGTGGGCAACATTTGGGTTGACAAGGTTTTGAGCTCCTGCAGGCCAGCATTAGTTCTGTTGTGGCTTATTATTTACAGGTGCTGTGATTTTTACTAACTTTAACTTCCAGGCATCTAAATTTTTAGGTATTCAAACAGAAAAAAGGGTGCTGACACTCTCGGTGCAGGAATTGTCTGCAATAATTCCTTGTTTTTAATGGAAACGAGTATAACGAGTCAGACATCTTAAAAAGCTTCTTCAGAGAGTTGTGCAGAGTTTCTTGTTAATGTTCTCCATTATTCTTTTTCTACTGCAAGAATAGTTTAATTAAAAGGTGCTTGTGGGTCAGATTATATGAATATGTCTGTTGTACCACACAGGTCAGATAATACTCAAAGTTATAATCTTCAAGGTTTCTATCGCTGAATGATCGTGATCGTGCAGCATTTGCAGTATTACGACGCCTTCCTGAGAAAATCACAAGCAAACAAAGAGAAGATCGATGATTACAGATGACAAAACATCAAACACAAGTGCAACCCTAAAGAAAAAGAGACTATTTCGATGTTCAGGTGAAGTCAAAAGCGACCGTCAGCGAGGAAAAAAACCTGAGTTAGCATCAGCATTGCCTCGCCCAGGTGAAAAGCATTAAAAGAGGAAAAGATGGAGGGACAGATGGGAGATAAAGATGTCACTTCCTCTCTCTTGAACTAAAATATATAAAAATAAAGTCTACCTAATGTACCTCAATTGAGGAACGTTGTTTTGGGTCGCCACACGAATGAGGCTTGATCTCTGGGAAGTTAAAAAAAAAAACACCTGTAATTACAGCTTATCTCCAAAGAGCTACCACTCAAAGAGAGCGAAACGGAGATCTTTGAGATTACTTAAAGTGTTTCAGATAACGGCAATCATCTCCATCTGCAATGACAACACTGATTCTTTGATTTAATACAGAGGAAATACAACACTCACCACCAACTATCAATGCTATCGTCACATCAGGATAATTAATATGTTCAGTGACGTATTACAGCAGCAGCACACAGTCTGAACTGAATACTGAGTTAAATTTAAACTGTCCCATCAGAGTGCTCTAATTCAGTCCTAAACTCGGCCTGTTGCACTTGTGCAGCCGACAATTTCGTCATTAGAGAGATTTTTTCATGCTTTTGCAGTTCCCCTTATTATTGCTAGCGGCCTATGGCTTATTCATCTGTGAAGCTTCAGCATGTGTGTGTGAGTTTGTGGGTCACGCTGAGAGAAGACAGCTGCACTTGCCCAAGAAATAACTTCTGCCCGAGGGGCCACCTCCTGCCTTTTACTGAGAGAGGAAGGAGAGCAAGAGGATGGAAAAAGGGAAAACATTTCTGCGACTTGGTTTAGCCCTCAGGAGGCCATCCACTCATGTCATACGCTAAGAAACGCTGGGACGAGTGGCTCCATCGTCGCTCTTGGACAAATTTTCTGGCTCATTGGTTCCTTTTAGAAATGGCAGGCAGCCGTTTACAAAGGTCTGCCTGTAGCCAGAACGACAATGAGACTATAAACTCATAAAAGTCTATTTATTGTTCTCTTTCTTCTGGCTCATGTCCATTTGCGCCTCATCTAACCTGGCAATTGTGTCCCTTTATCTGAAGCAGGTTCACTTCCAGGAGATGAACAAACTGTGAGTTTGATATTTTGCAGTGGCTCAGCTTCACCAGGAGTCATTTAACTCTTAAACACAACATCGGCCGTCAGTAGCATCTTGAAAAAAGACGACAATGTGTTTTTTTTGGGGACAAAGATACTAAAAGACATCTGCATGGGTTTATTTGTGACTGCTGTCATCTCCTTCACTGATTTTTACTAGTTTACTACTTTATGGCTTTATTAGTCTTTCATACAGGGCTGTAAATTCAGTATATTGGGTCAGAGGACTCCTTAACTCTAAGCTGAAAACAGCTACAACTGCTTGTGAACCTTTTGGCCAAGAGAGACAAACAATTCAGGATAAAATGTCAAATTTAATCAAATCTACTCAATCCAATAAAATGCAATAAGATATTTGATGTGCTAATGTATTATTAATAACTGATATTGCAAAGTGTCTTCATATTGCATGTTGTCTTGCATGTCATCTTATTTTATTCTTTAATAGTACTGTCTACTTTGTCTATTTTATATTTTACTTTTCAACTTACCATGTTTATTTATTTTTTTTTTTGCACGAGCACATCGAGACTAATTCCTAACCCACAGAAATAAATTTAATTCTGATTTAGACGAGGCTGAATTAACAGAGTTTGACTATTTTTCCCCATTTCTAACTTAAACAATCCTCCCAACCAGAACTATGTCATTCTATCTGTTCAGATGATAAATATTCAAAAGTGTTTCTCCTTCAGAAAAAGGGAGTTTAGCGTTAATAGATATTAATGATTTGCAGAAATATGTGATCAGAAAGACATTGGGTCACAATCAAAGGCATACAGAGAGCACGAAGATGAGCCTGTTTGTGTGTGTGTGTGTCTCAGTATGCGACATCATGGCTTTTTAAGGACAGGAGACAGTTTTATCTCAGTCAGGCCCTTCTTAATGTTCTCCATTATTCTTTTTCTACCACAAGAAAAGTTGAATTAATTAGTGCTCTGTGAGCTGTAAACCTGAACACTGATTATTTGATTTAATACAGAGGAAATACAACACACCACCACCAACTATCAATGCTATCGTCACATCAGGACAATTAATATGTTGAGTGACGTATTACAGCAGCAGCACACAGTCTGAACACTGAGTTAAATTTAAACTGTCCCGTCAGTGTGCTCTAATTCAGTCCTAAACTCGGCCTATTGCACTCATGCAGCCGACAATTTCGTCATTAACTTAACATAATTAGAACAGATACAGCATCAGAGATGACGAACAATAAGCTGGAATGTCTGGAAAGATAAACACAGACAGTTAACGCCGTGCTCGGCTTCCTACAGCCTTGACAGACACATTTTTCTGCACAGACTAAAACAAATAACACGGAAATATGAGAAAGGTATCGAATAAGTATTTCCTAAAATACAAATCGATTCCTCTAAAGCAGAAATCAGTTTAATGACTTAGATCTATGATGTTTGTTTGTTTTAAAACCCTTACAATCAGTTAAAAAGCACTTTAAGGATCCTTTTACCCTGATATTTAAAGCCAAAATAAACTACAGGGATTTTTAGCACAATGTCATATACCATACTTGGCACTTTTGCATCATACATACAATATTTCTTTATAGCAAAAAGTCTTATTCTAGGTCAAAATATCATTTTGAAATGACAAAATGCTATAAACCCATAATCAGGTATCAGTCAGACTTCATGTTGTTATCAAAGACACAAACATCATTTATTCTCATATACTCATGTATTTGTACTTATAATTTCAGCCCTTAGTTAGAAACAGCATTCATTTATAGGATCTGTAAATGTTCAGAATTACACTCATTGTCGCAATCCTTTGAGAAATAAAGCTACAACACAGGACTGTTTCTGCCTGTTCCTAGGAAAAGTCACATTTTGTTCTGCAAAGATAGTAAAAACTATGCACCAGTATCGTGCTAAAGACGGGAAGAGAAAACAGGAAGACACACCATGTCCCTTTTAAAAAAAGATATCTAGAGGAACAAGTCAAACGACACTTGTTTGTCTGCCTGACCGGTCACAGGGGTGTAATAGATGTGATGATATTAACGTGGTCCAATGATATCAAATCTCAGAGCGCTGCCAGTGTACGTTTCCTCTTTATATGATTATGTTTATAACATTACTAAAGATAGCACACAAAGGAGAGAAGGAGTGACATGCAGCACAGGAAGACGACACAGACAAACACAGAGGTACAAATCCAGCAGCGTCACGCGATGTGATTTCATTAAAGGATAGACAGGAAGGCAGTGTTTCCCCTACCCCCCCAACGGCACCCCCCGCCCACCTTACAGGTCAAGTTAGTGGTACAAAATTGCTCTCTGTGCAGTGCATCCGGAAAGTATTTACAACACTTCACTTTTTCCACATTTTGTTATGTTACAGCCTTATTCCAAAATGGATTCAATTCATTTTCTTCCTCAAAACTCTAAACACAACACCACATCAATGACAACGTGATTTTTTTTTTTTTTTGAGATTTTTGCAAATTTATTAAAAATAAAAAACTAAGAAATCACATGTACATAAGTATTCACAGCCTTTGCCAATGAAGCTCAAAATTGAGCTCACATTCATCCTGTTTCCACTGATCATCCTTGAGATGTTTCTTCAGCTTAATTTGGAGTCCACCTGTCATAAATTCAGTTTATTGGACTGATTTGAAAGGCACACACCTGTCTATACACACACCCCTGCACTCTGCAATAAAGTTGGAGGAGATGCATGGGAAATAAAAGATAAAAACTAAAAACCTGATACAGCAGCGATTGAGGTTTCCTGACTCTTACCCTCTAAATGGGCTCCTACACTTCCCATGATGCAACTCAACTTCTTGGACCCAGGTTGTAAAGTGCCAAAGGAAAAGGTCGTCTGACAGCGAGGTAAACTGGAGGTCATCTGCTGTAGGGAATGCAATGAATTTGCAAAATCTCCCTTTGTACTACTGATGACAAAATGAAATATCAGTGAAAAAAATCCAGGTAGAGTAGGAGATTCAGGTGTTCAAAGGCTTATCAGACACTGAAATACTGCAGTTTTTATATTTATAGAGAATTTATAACTGAAAATGTATCACGGCTGCTATTTTTAATTGTCACAATTATCACGAAATAGAAATATGAAATACACAAGCATAAAATGAAACTCTGGGTTGCGGTTAACAAATATAACACTCGGCCTAAAACGAGTTAAGTAGACAGCTGAGTCAATCACCTACCACAGATATCAGGAGTCTGGTGCTGATGTTGGTACACTAACTGTTCGATCAGACAACAATTCAGTGTCTCTTTTTTATCAGGGCACAAACAGAGAGAAAGAGACGAAAAGCTCGACACCCTTTTCTTTTTCTGCGTGGCTGTCAGTCTCCTTCCCTCCATGAGGTGCTTCATCGTCAGCTTATGTGACATCTGTCACCACAAACTAACCCTCTCCGAACAAAGCGTATCCTCGGAGACGGAGGGGAGGGATGCGAGCCGAGTTAACATCGCACTGTCAGCACGCGAGCGCATTTTCTACAGAGCACTGGGTTCACACACACACAGATCAGAGTTGCAGGCTGTCACTGAGGTCAGTCGGGAGACGTGCGATATCTTGACAGAGCTGAAGTGTTCAGTGACACAGAAACACATGCAACACACTGCGGAGCCTCACAGTCTGTCCCCGTCCCTTTGTGTGACCAAGAGTGAGTGTGTGTGTTTATTTAAAGGATGTGTGTGTCCTTTCCACTTGAAGTTAAGTCTGCCTTTATTAGAGCATTTGGTAATACTTCAGATTAACTAAAGTCATGTGCCACAATCACTGGAAATGAACCTTCATGTAGGTTTATAACCTGACAGCTGCTCTGTGCTGTATAATTAATTAAAATCCACTTGTCTGCTCCAATCATGTTTTTTTTTTTTGTTTGTTTTCTTTCTCTGTCACGTTACTCTGACACAGTTAGGGCTCTTTAATTTTTAACCCTCTTTATTTTTAGTCGCTTGTGCTGCTGCTGATGCACTTACGAGTTAAGAACATCAGCTAAACATCAAAAATTTATATTATACGTAGTGTATTTCAGTCTAATTATGCATTCAATTAACCGAGGTTCAATCAATCAAGTGTCACGTAACCTACAACCTGAGTTGGTAAATGACATTTGAATTATAAACTCTATAATGTGAGAGATTTGTGTGGTCATGGTTATTTAAATTCATGCGTCTGCCGAAAGGAAGATGTTTATTTCCACTTTCTTTAGCTGTAATTCTTTGTGATTTAGGTAAAAGAAATTAAATAAATCCAAATGAAAAGAGGGAATATTTGTTGCTGTGCTGTGGTGCAAACTGTACAGGGAAATACATCCATGTCACACGTAGACCTGCGCTTGACAGACATCAAATAAAGATCCAGAGGTCTCCCCTTTAATGAGCTCCCAGGACAGGCGGCCTCATGCTATACGAGGGCGTTTCAGCGGGATGAGAGACAGGCGTCGACGCTTGGTTGTTTTCCAATTACGATGATGTGTGGAGTCAAAAATGGAACATGGACTGTTTTTATCCTCATTTTGGGATCCTGTAATCCTGAAATTAACATTTTAAAGTGATATTTTATGTCTTTTGGGTATGAAATGGGCTCCTGTCCTGTTGTTAATCTCGTCATTTTGTCACCATTTTTCTCTAAACAGTTTTTTTTTTTTTAATTATTCACTCATTGTTGTTCTCCAAATGCATGTATAGGATAAGATGTGCAAAATGACCTGCACGTTTCATGAGCTCCCCTGGTCTTCAGCCACATCATCAGGCGGAGGGAAAGCGCTTCACTCTGCAGCAGTTTCTGCAATACAAGGAGGAAACACATCAAATACAAATATCTCATAGTTTAATGTGAATACAAAGATATTATATTCACATTTTCCCCTCTCCTCCTCAGCTTGTGTGGTTTTATTTCACAAACCAAGGTGTTTTTAATAAAAAATAATTAAACACACTTCATCACATTATCTGTGTGTGCTGCCTCAGTGGTGCACTTAAACTCAACACAGTTAATTAATCACACCTGTGGTTTTATCGACAACAATCATGGTGGGATATCACTACAGGTACATTTCATATCAATCAACATGGATCAATATGTTAGCTAAAACACACTAAACAACATATATTAAATAGCTTAAATTACATATTTACATATACATATACACATTACATATGTACTCCTACTTGAGTAACACTTTTAAATCGACTTTTAATTGTAATTGAGTATTTTTTGGAAGGTGGTATTACTAATTTAAAATGTCCACCATGACAAAGCTGTCATTTATTCAGTCTTTAGCTCAGTTTAAAGCTGTTTAAGCTCACCTTTTCTTCTGGTAAAACTTTTCTATTTGTTGTTTTCTCTTCCCTTGCTTTCTTTTTCATATAATGTCACATTTTGGTTGTATTTTTCGGAGTAAATCACTTCCTGCTGATTAGTAAGAGCATACCTGTGTAGGTGCGGGCTGAACCATCTGCTCCTCTCAGAGAGGGGTGTATGGACTGTAGATGGAGCCTTCCAGCGTTATTAGGGGTACAAATCATGACATATTAGCAATATCTCATTATAATTTTTTATTTATTTTAATATTATGTTTTTCTTAATAGCAGGAGAAAGCATAAAGAGCATTTTATTTATTCTCTAATTTTATGATCTACCTGTAATTGTTTTAAATAGCCTGTTTGAGCTAATTGATTCACAGCAGTTCTGCTATAAAATCTGCTTTTACAGAGTTTATAATGATCAGTTTTTGTTGATTTTGCTTAAAATGAGTGAATTAGTTAAAGGCGGTGTTGCACTTCAAGCATGAGGTGGTCAGAATATAAGAAACACCTCTGAATATGATGCAGTGCAATGCAAAAACAAAGAAACTGAACATTATAGGCATTATAAAAGTAATAGTAGTTTGCAAGGTGATTTAGAAGAAAAATCTCAAACTGTGCAGCCACAATCCTCTTCTTTATTTTTGTCCATCAGAGAGATCATCTCCTTCTCACCCTAAACTGTGCATTTTGTTGAAGTGGGAGGATGCTGAGTTTATGCTCTCCTCTTCTTAAAGTCTTAAAAGTGGTTTTCTGTGTGTGTTTGTGTGTGTGTGTGTGTGTGTGTGTGCTGTGTCAAGACTCAGTAAGCAGTGCGTGGGAGGACAGAGACCACATACAGTTGCTGCTTCAAACTCCCAGCATAATGGATATTGGATTAGGCATCCTGGTGGCTCTGGGTAAACTAAAACACCCACCACGGCTTTAACAACTCGAGAGACTTTTGCAAAGTTCATGTGAGGTTAAAATTCATCTATCTATCACATCCATCTGTGTCCAAAATTGCAGGATTGATTTTGACTAAGCTGGCACGATGGGTTCATATTCAAGCTGCTTATGAGTCTGTTTGCTTTTGTTTTCCAGCCCCGGCAGAATAAACAAATATAAAAATGGCACCAAACCAACATTTTTTATCAGCATAAGAATAAAGAAAAGAGTCTCATTTAAACACCAACGTTAAAAACTGTTTATAGTGGTGCAGTGAACACACACTGTATCTACAGCAGCTGGCTGATAAGAGACTACCCACAGTTTGCCCTGCAGGTTGACTTCGCCTTGTTTTTAATGTCAGCCGTTATAAATTATGGATGGACAAAGACTAAAAATGCATCAGAGGAACTACTTTTTAGGTCAAGATTGATCATTCCTTTTCCATTAATCGAGAAATTGTAAACATTTTAGGGGCATGTGTTATGTTGTCATATTATTTTGAGGAAATTAGACTTATCGGGCATCAGGCTGCAGGCAAACAAGCTCCTCTTGTCAGGTGGAGGTCAGTTTCAATGGAGAGTTAATTACAAAAAAAGCACTATCAGCTATCGGAGTTGATGTTTAATGGCCATGTGTTTATTTCATTGAACTTTAGGTTAAATATTCAACAGAATAAATGAATAAAAGCTTAAAATCTAGTGCACGACAAGTACTAGATACTAAATTTAAACCCAGAGGGTGAAATATCACAATATTTCTGTATTAAAATGTTTGTTTTGATTGTTAAATAAGGACTAACAGGGATTTTTCCAATATTAAATTCTAATTAGATTGATCTGCTGAGAGGAAAGGTGGTAAAAAAACAAAACGTACATTAAAATTCATCTTCTGACTACAACACGAGGAAACACACACACACAATAAAAGAGCACAGGAAACGTATGTGGGACCTGACTCGAGCGCATTTTTATTTAACGTTTATAACTGTTAAAAACATGTATAAAATTGGTCCTGTTTCAGAAACAAGGCACGCATAGTCATGTCAATGTTCAGTGTTCATGTCATTATTAGCATTATCATTTATCATCAGCATCATCAGCACGTTCCATCTCAGTAATTGTCTAATAGTAGTATCAAGCATTCCCTAATATAAAAACACGTTCCAATTTTTTATTTATTTATTTATTTTCCACAGAGGTTAAAATTTTATTCCGAGCAGCAAGACAATATTCATGCAAAAGAGGAGGAGGAGAAGATGCGAGCTGACTGGACTGACAGGCTGACGGGGGGTCTTTTAATAGTAGGTCTCCCGTTCAACCCAACCTGGAGAGAAAACAAACAAAGAAACAAACACGGCATTTAGAGGCCAAAGTTTCTCAGCCCTCACAAAGCATCAAAATTAGCAGAGAAAGAGGCAAAAGTGTGCAGAAAAACAACAGCACAGGGGTGGGTAGAGAAGATAATAAAAACGCGGATACTTGGACTCACCTCCTGGGCTGCGTCTGAGGATCAGCTTACGGATTTCATCATAGATAAAGATGAGCAGGGAGTAAGGGAAGGCGCAGAACCACCAGTTGGGCCTGGAAAAAAAAAAAAAAACAGATAGAAAAATGAGAAACTGATCCGGGGCCCTCGGGCGTGGATGAGCAACATGTGGTAGGTGGAGCACGCAGGATTAGAGTCGAGCAGAGATGTAGCTGGGGCTTATAGGTGGATTGAAAGGAGAGTTTTTTTGTGGTTTGCTCACTTGAGAGGGTACATCCTGAGGGCGACGTCCATGCCGGGGCAGTAAGAAAGGAAGGCGGCCAGGGCGGTCTCCTCGAACAGCCCGAAGATCAGGATCTTGTTCCTGAAACACACAAATAAAGAGGAAAAAAAGCTGACACACAAACAAAACTGAAGGGAGTGGTTGAGAAGAGGAATTTCAAAATAAACAGAGTGAAACAAGCAAGTACGATGTGGAAAAAAGGGGGGCGTGACATTCAAGATGGCGGCTGACTCAGTAGCAGAAGAGAGGACTTGTGTGTGTGTTTTCTTGAGCAGGTTGAGGACTCACTTCATGCCCTGTTGGAAGACAGAATTCCTCCTGGTCTTGCAGATGATCAGATCGGCCCACTGGACGATGACAATGCTGACGAAGAAGGCCGTGTGGCAGGTGAACTCCACGATCTTCCTCTGCTCGTAGGTCTGACGGGGAAGACAACACAAACGGTTTAATCCAGGTGATGGGCGACGGACAAAATCATAAAGTTTTACTCTGTTGAATAAGTGCTACTGACCCATTGCTGTCCGTAGCTGTCCTCCAGGTCGTTGATGTACTTGTTGTCCCAGGACACTCGGATGCCCAGCAGAGTGGAGGGGAGGAAGCCGTTTTCAGCCAAGATCACAAAGTAGGTGAAGAAACCTGCCAGCGCCTGGATCATACCTGCAGGACGGAGATGTGAAACACACAGAGGCGTCGAGGTGAAGAAATGTCTGATATTGTGTCAATCTTTTGATAAATGATTGAAGTTTGTTTGACTTTTGAGCACTGAACGAATAAATGCAGTTAATTAGTTCATTTAGAATTTGAAATGAAACCATGAATCAGTAAACGATTACGCAGACAAACCGGCATTGCGGTCTGTCTGGAAAAAGGAAGATAAACGACAAAGTGAATGACTAAGTGAGTAAATTAGATTAATCAGTCTTTTGGGGAAATCTGAGGACTAAAACACATGCCACTCAATGAACAACTGTGAGGAACAAGAGGCTTTATCAAAATGAAAGTGATTTCTGGGTCTCTTAGTAAATAAACTGTTGAAATATTTGCAAGATAAATAAACCAGAAAGATAACATTTGATTGTTTTTAACATTTAGCAAGATGCAAAGATGAATAACTGGAGAATTAGTCAGACATTAAGTGGGTTAAGTATATTTTAGGACCCCTGAATCCAAACCCTCAAAAGTATTTGAAAATATTTATATATTTCAAAAGTACAGGCTGGTCAAAATAGTTGTGACCTTATTTAGACGATTAAGTGGTGGTCCCTTGTTCCTGTTGCAACTTTGAGGAGAATCAGCGGAGAAAACATCACGATTTGTTTGCTTGTTTTCTTGCTCTTATAAGGTAACTCTGGAAGTTTCAGGAGGGTCGAGCCTATTCTTGGCTTCATTACTGAACAGGGAAAAATCAGAAGGCAGAGACACTGCTCCGTCGTCACACACACACACACACAAGTCCTCTATCAGTATGAGCCTATTTCTGGTGCATACCACTCCTCTGGTTATCTCGGCCCACCCAGATACTGAGCTGCCTTTCCAGACTGATCTACCGAGGAGCCACGGATCGCCAACTCCTCGCTCTCGTTTGAGTTACTCTACAAACTCAGATTTCGAAATCAGAAGTGTCTGTTTACCGATCTGTCCGTAGGCGATGCTGATCAGCCTCTCGTTCACCAGCTTGTCTGTTTTGGGGTTTCTGGGCTGTCTCTTCATGATGTCACTCTCGGCCGCTTCATAAGCCAGGGAGATGGCAGGAACCTGGGAGACGGGACACAGCACCGATCAATGAGCAATTAAATTAAGAAAAATAAATTTTGCCACAGCTCAAGAATAGATGTGGTGTACAAAACCTCATACAGCCCAGTACTAAGATGAATTCTACATTTTTAATTGTTACAGACACTAACTGTGCAGAAATGCGACGCGAATGAAATGCTGCGATTCGTCCGTCTTTACCATGTCAGTTCCCAGGTCGATACAGAGGATGGTGACGGTTCCCAGGGGCAGAGGGATGTTGGCGATGATGAAGAGGAGGAAGGGCGTGATCTCAGGGATGTTACTGGTCAGAGTGTAGGCGATGGACTTCTTCAAGTTGTCAAAGATCAGACGGCCTGATGACAAAAGTGCACACAGTCGGTCGTTTAATCATTTTAAGCCTCGAGCTAAATGAAAACATAAAAAATTCAGTGTAATTATAATCCTTTTCTTCTCACTCCTTCAGATCAAAAGGACTATCTGTTACCTTCTTCCACTCCTGTGACGATGGAGGCAAAGTTGTCGTCCAGCAGGATCATGTCAGCGGCCTGCTTGGACACATCAGATCCAGCGATACCCATGGCAACGCCGATATCAGCCTTCTTCAGAGCAGGAGAGTCGTTCACACCATCACCTGTGACGGCCACAATGGCTCCCTGCAGAGAGAAGAAGGGGGTGGAGAGAAGTGTTGGAGGCAATATTAATGTTTGTGTGTAGAAAATTATACGTAGAGGAAAATGTGATAAATAAATAATTTTATGATGAGATGTATTTTTAAAATCTATTTCTTAATAAATGTTCTCACATAAACAAATGTTTGACTTCAGCTGAGATGAGACTTCAAACTGATTTGCGTGTGAGTAAAAAACAAAAAGAAAAAAAAAAAAAACGTTGGACTGAAGTAACAGGTGTCACTTTCTTTTTAGAGAAAAGTTACCATTTTTGCTGTTGAGTGACATTTCCATTCTCTAAAGTTACACTGCCTCACACAGAATAATTTCCTGTCGCACGAAAGAGAAAAGCCTCGGTTCTGAAAAGGTTTCAGGGGCAACTCTATTTATTTGACAGCACGGATAAATGGGATAAGTGTGAATTAGAGGCAGTCGAGAAACTAAGCTTGTATTGTGAAAAATGTGAATGTTTGGATCTGAAGATAATAACTTGAGGTGCTGCGTGCTGACTACAAATTAAAAGCCTGTGGAAATTCCTTGAAGGGGAAAAAAGGACAGTTTTAAATAGTTGTCACATCGCTTTTAGAGCCTGTGATGAATGATTCGTTTCCCCTTTGTCAATACTTTGGCCCCCACACAACAAAATCAACAGCTCATCAGTAAATCGTAGTAAGATTTATTAAAAATAATGTGATGAATGAAGGGTTTTAGTTCT
Source organism: Scortum barcoo (assembly GCA_023238725.1). Lineage (NCBI taxonomy): Eukaryota > Metazoa > Chordata > Actinopteri > Centrarchiformes > Terapontidae > Scortum > Scortum barcoo. The sequence continues at coordinate 11,169,700 of CM041541.1, read as the reverse complement.
CAGAAATAGTATTTATTGCTGCCATGTAGTTGAAGTGCAGCAGTAAACTAAAAAGGACCATAATTCATTCTACCTGATGCAGCAAATCTGCACTCCTAAAGCCACGCTCACGAGATGAAATGTCAATAAGGAGCCATGATTAATTCCCCTCCCACTCCTCCTCCAGGAAGCATGTGGGACATGCTGGAATACATTATGCTGATTAGTTCTGCAACTTTCCAACACACTTTAAGCGGCGCTCGGATCACCGACGACAATCTGTCATGACATGTGAATGTGTCTTCTACACTGAATCCTATCAAATCTGAGTCGACTGTTTCTGGAGGAAATATTATATAACCGGGGCTTCCTTGAAGATAAAGGCCAAGACATTGAACTGGCACAATGTCAGCTGAACATAATGTAGTTTGTGGTGGCGATAATTAACAAAAAAAAAAAAATCCACAGTCCAAGTCCACAAAAAGAGTTTGCGCTGCCTACTGATGCACTGGTGAATATTCATGCACGCGGGTGAGGTCACAGCTTGACAGATGTTACGCCTGATTATTCTGCCAATCCAGTCATCAGACCAAAGCAATAATCATGCATAAGCATTAGGGGGAGAGGGATATCAAATATTAACACATGAATTTACATAATAAGGCGCGGGAACATGTAAAACAACACACACACACACTCCTCCTAGTGTGTTTTGTTTCTACCTGTCTCTGGCAGCCCTCCACGATGATCAGTTTCTGCTGTGGGGAGGTTCGGGCGAAAACAATCTCAGTGTGGTACTTCAGGATGTCGTCGAGCTGCTCCGACGTCAGGTCCTTCAGGTCTCCGCCGTGGACCACACAGGCCTTAGCATCTCTGGAGGAGGGGGGGAGAAGCCATGAGGTTACTTACAATTTTATATTTATGTAATTTATATTCAAGAATAATTACAAAGTAGTTTTAGAGATATTTAGAGCCTTGAGTCAGAAACATTCATAGGACTGAATCAAACACATTCAGAAGAAAATGGGGCCCAGAACGTGACCTTGGGGTTTTCCAGGTGCAGACCTGTTTTGTTTCCGTGATAACAGACAAACTATTTCTGTGTTTATACACTCAGGGTTTCTCAGTGCAGACGGTACCTTGGGTTGACTTCGTTGATTGGGATGTTCAGACGCGCGGCAATGTCCTCAACAGTCTCGTTGCCTTCGGAGATGATGCCTACACCCTTAGCGATGGCCTTAGCGGTGATTGGATGATCACCTGTTACCATGATGACCTAGGAGAGGGGACGATTGTGCTGATGAGTTTGATGAAGCAGAGGGGAACAACCCCACAACGACAGTCACGAATCAGTCCAATTGGAGGACATACGGCAGCACATACTGTGTATTTATACTTTAACAGAACTATCCAGATGAGTAGGCTGGCTGAAATTGCTTTATATTACATTAATCTGGGGTTCACCTTAATTCCAGCGCTCCTGCATTTGCCGACAGCATCGGGTACAGCAGCACGAGGAGGGTCGATCATGGACATGAGGCCAATGAAGCACAGGTTCTCAGTGGGGAAGTTTACCTCGTCAGTGTCAAAAGCAAAGCCTTCTGGGAACTGGTCGTCAGGGAGGTTGTAATGGCAAAAACCTGGATGGGACACGAGATGAGAAGTAGTTCAATATGAGAAAAACGGCCCAATAAAGTGATTTATTTAGTTTCGGCTCCATCTCAATCCCAGCAGCAGTCCTTTCTTACCCAGTACTCTTTCTCCCAGACCTCCCAGTTCCAGGTAGGCGTTCTGAAAAGCGTCTTTCATCTCGTCGTCCAGAGGCTGCTCTTTGCCCTGGATCATGATGGAGGAGCAGCGGTCCAAAATCCTCTCCGGGGCTCCTTTCATCACCAGCAAGTGCTTGGAGGCTCCGTCAGGGGTGCCGTTTTTGTGAATAGAAAGCTAGGAGCACAAAAAGAAAAAAAAAAGAAAACATCAGTTTGAGCATTTACGTTTTAATGTGCCTTTTGCTTCATAATTTTCAACCAGATAAAAGATGATAAGCGCCAAAAACTCACACTTGACTTTTAAACTTTCCCAAATAGGGAAGGAGTCCATCTTTACCAATTAACACAAATTCATCATTTTTGTTAAAGGTCACACAGAAATTTATTCTATTCTTATAAGAGTTTCTTCCAAAAGTCTTTTACCAGGATCAGTTTTATATTGTGGCTTTCCTGTCAACATGAGGAGGGAATGACCTGACATTTAATATTTCAGTAAGCATGCGACATTTCCAAACAATTAAAAACATTTGGTGGCTGGCTCCTCTTGGCATACCTGGTACTTGTTAGTGGAGTTGAACGGGATCTCTGATATTTTGGGGTTTTTCTCTCGCATTTCCTGCACCGATCCGCAGCACAGCTCAATGCATTTCAGCAGGGCGGACTCAGAGGCGTCACCGGCCACGTCTCTCTGGAGAAGGAAGACACAGAAGGAGGGAAAATTAAAAACAGCCACAAAGTTCAACCAGTCATAACTCTTTATAGTCAACTTTCTAAATACTGGTCTTTATATATAGCCTGTGAGTGTGAATAAAACATCCTTACTAGAGTTTAATTACTAAAAAAGGTCCATCAGTGCCCTGTAACACTAAATTTCGTATATGTCTTACTCCACATGCCAGGCATGTTTTTGTGTCCACCTAGGATGCAAAAACAAAAGCAGCAGGAGAGAGATCCGTTTGGGAAGCTGGCCATGAAAGAAAAATGCAAATTTTCTATATTTTTTTTCCATCGTAATTACTGGTCTTGATGAACACCAACCTCATGTTTACCCTCCTCTCACTCTTGTAACAGTGACTGAGGGAAGAATAATGAGTGGTGAGAGAGGATGACTGGTAATTAGAGCCATCATGCCAGCCAGACATTTACAGGTGATTAACACACACAAACAGATGCAAGTACACACTCAGACACACACACACACACACACACACACACACACACACACACACACACACACACAAGCCAACAGGTTATTAACACAAGGTGGAAACCAGAGACCGGGCTCCAAGTTAAGTCTGGGACCCAAGAGACGTGTGTGCATCGGGGTGTGTGTGTTTGTTGGGGTGTGTTTTAGGCAGTAGCGTTAGTCCAATAGGCTTGTTTTCCAGCGTGTATCCCTCTCCCTGGAGTGTATACATGTTGCAACCACATAATTATTCCTGAGTGGCAAACATCGCCCCTTTATTTTGTTTAAATGTTCATTTTAATGTCTGATAGTAAGATCTGAGAGCAATTCATCTTCCATGAACTACAATTGAGCAGGGCTTGACATTACTAGAAATTAAATCAAGCCGATATCAGGGAAGAGAGAACAATAGGGGAGAGAAACACTTTACTGTAATTTTCATACTGCTTGGAAAAGGGCACAGTCGAATTGGAAAATGAGTCAGCAGTACAGGACTTCTAAACCCTGCCCACATAATGAGCGCATAAACTAAATACCTAGAACAACAGACAAAGCTTTATTGTTGTTGTACAAACGATGAACTTCTGCTCTGCTTCCAAGAGCTAATTATTTTCCTAATAACATTAATTCATGTGAAAAGCTCTTTGTTCTGACAGTTGCCGAGAAGCCTTCGTGTTTGCTGTTACTTAGTCACATAAACAGAGAAAGAGAAATGCAGTTGCAGTGGAAATAAGAGTAAAAATAAAAATATCCACCTTCAGGATGGGGACGTTGCTCTGCTCAGCCAGGAAGACGGCGCGGTTGCAGAGTCCGGCGATTCTGGCCAGGGCGTTCCAGGTGGCCGAGCTCCTGTCGAAGGAGGTCCCGCTCTGGTTCTCGGTGGTGTCGGCCTCGTGGATCTGGTTGTCGAACCACATGTGGGCCACGGTCATCCTGTTCTGGGTCAGGGTGCCGGTCTTGTCCGAGCAGATGGTGGAGGTGGAGCCCAGGGTCTCCACAGCTTCCAAGTTCTTCACCAGGCAGTTCTTCTTGGCCATACGCTTGGCAGTCAGGGTCAGACACACCTAGAGATGGGATTGTTTGGGTCAGTTTTTGAGATCTGTAAGTGGGCCTTTAATACCAAATAATCACCAGGACTCACAGTGACAGTAGCCAGGAGACCTTCTGGCACGTTGGCGACAATGATACCGATGAGGAAGATGACGGCCTCCAGCCAGCTGTACCCGAGGATGAGGGAGAGGATGAAGAAGGAAACACCCAGGAAGACGGCCACGCCGGTGATGATGTGGATGAAGTGCTCGATCTCGATGGAGATGGGGGTGCGTCCGACTTCGAGCCCAGAGGCGAGGGTAGCGATACGACCCATGACGGTGCGGTCTCCAGTGCTGATCACGATACCACGAGCAGTTCCTGAAGCAAGGACGGTTAGATTTAGATCACTGTCAGGATCTCTGAGCTCCAGAGAAAATGCGGCATCTGTGAATGGCTTTGATGTTACCCTGTCAGCGTACCTTCAACACAGTTGGTGGAGAAGAAAGCGATGTTCCTGGTCTCCAGCGGGTTCTCATTGGAGAAGTCTGGAGTACGAGTCTGGGGCTCTGATTCGCCGGTAAGAGAGGAGTTGTCCACCTGAGGAAAGAAACAGACTGTGATTGATGGAGAAAAAAAAAAAAAAAAAAATACATTGTGGCTGCCACAAAGTTTCCTCCTTGGGGAAGAAAACAAACTCTCTCCTCCAATGCTTGACGCTTTTCTCAGCTACTGAAGGGGCAGATGGCAGATTTGGGTCAAATGGCACTCTTTGGCTCTATAATAGAACAACAGCTAAATGATGCAGAGACAGGTGATGAGATATAACAATGAATGATGCAGAGGTTGATGGAAAAGCAGGCAGCATAATTGGGTCAAGTGTTGCTCTTCGGTCTCGAAATGGGTCACACACTTTTTTCTGTCCCCACAATAAGACTACAGCTAGTCACATGAAAAAGGCACTATTCCTTTAATTAAAATTCAAAGGAAATGTCTAAGAGGGCAATCTGGTGCTTCAGGCTCTACTTCACAGTCGCATGACACAGTGTGATGATAAAATGATAGAAATGTTAACAGGAAAGTGCTTGAGTGTGCTTGAAATCTATATTTAAAACAACAATTTGAGGTTTTATGGGAAAAGCTTTTTGATTCCAAAAAGCAGTGCATGCTTCAAGTTCAAGCGGTTCAAAGCACTGACAAAAAGTAACATGTTTTAAGCTGACTGAAATTCCAGTTCAAAAGAGGCAAGGTATCCCCTTTAATGTTTTGATGGAGAAATGGCTCTCAGGTCAAGTTTCTGAAATGTGGGTTCTCGAAAGAAAAAAAAATAACTCGTGTCGAGGGCACACACCTTACAGCCGTGGGCGGAGATGATTCTCAGATCAGCGGGGATCCTGTCGCCGCCTTTCACCTCCACCAAGTCACCGACCACCACCTGCTCAGCGTTGATGTGGTTCTTCTCGCCATCGCGGACAACCAGGGCTTGCTACGAGACGAGACATGACGGCGACAGACACTCATGTAAGACAAAGGAGAAGCGAGACTGATGTGTTTATTTTCTGTCTGCTTTAGTCGCCTCTTCTTCCACATCCATGCAAAGCGCCTTTTTATTTTCCCATTATTAACCTCCAAATTATTCAACAGGGCTAATGAGATTCAGATGTCAAGAGAACTTCATTGTTTTTGTGCTGCACAGAAGATAAGAGCTTGAATTAACATACTACAATTAAGAGTTGACATAGTGACAAGAGTTCTACACTCCCTTATCTCATGTTTTTCAGTAATTTCCTGTGGTTTTAGTACATTAAAAGTGATGGGAACTCAGTGCTGATGCAGCTACAGAAATATGAATTACATAAAGATGAGTAAATTCAATGGATCGAGGCGTGACATGTGAGGGGTACCTGTGGGACCAGGTTCTTGAAAGAGTCCATGATCTTGGAGCTCTTGGCCTCTTGGTAGTAGGAGAAACAACCAGTGATGATGACGACAGCAGAAAGCACGACACCCAGGTACAGCTGTGGACGTCAAAAACACATTTTGTGAAATTGTCTTGCGATGGCTTGTCATTTACCATCATTAAATCATACGCTGTATTGTCACATCATCAACATTTTCTTTTCTTACGTTATCGTTCGCGGGCTCATCCTCCATTGCAGCCTGGATACCATAGGCCAGGAAACAGAGGATAGCACCAGTCCATAGGAGCATGGAGAAACCACCAAACATCTGCAGGAATACAGGACAGGAGAGATGATTGAGCCTCGAATTTGAGTGAGCACCTTCTCAAGTTTGTGAAAACCTGTAAATTAGGAATCTGGGGGAACTTTTGGTCTTTAACTCAGAAGCTAAAAATCTTAAAAAGCACCAATAAACAACAAATAATGACAGTTCAGTTTCCAGCAAAACTCGCATTACCTGCTTACAGAATTTGACCCACTCCGGGGTGGTGGGAGGAGGAGTGAGGGCGTTGGGTCCATCACGGGCCAGAATCTCAGCAGCCCTCGCACCAGTCAAACCCTGACATGAAGAGAAGATACAGATTCAGATTTAACGGCTGAAAAAGAGTCTCAGGCAGATGTTTCAAGTCAGATAAACAACCAGAAACCAAATTTTAAGTACATCTTTGTTGTTCGAAAGCCAACCACACATGTGCACACAAATTCACTGGCACTTATTTAAGTCCAGGGGGGACTGTAGGTGCTACTAGTTGCCTAGCAACACAGCATCAACAGAAAAACAGGGCCGGCAGGTTGGAGGGAGAAAACAGACGAAGAGGAAGAAGAAAAAGGAGAGAAGTGAAGGTAAAGAAGAGGGGAGAAAAAAAGATGTGGCAAATAGGATCATATGAAATCAGGGCACAGGGGCTTCTGCAGCTAATAAATTATTCACAACTGCTGCACACGCATGCATGGACGCACGCACATACGGGGCTTTGAGACCCCAGTTTAGAGGCACTGATTAACTATTCTCCTTGATCTTTCCTGCATGACCAGGAGCACATTTGCATGGGGATAGATGGCCAATTTAATAACCTTACATAATAAAGAAAATGGTAATATTTAAAATTTTGGGAAATGTTTTATTTGCTTTCTTGCCGAACTTTGATATCTGTCTGATAATAGTATAGCTGAATTTCACTTGGAGATCAATAAAGTATCTAGTATCTCTATCTATCTATCTATCTATCTATCTATCTATCTATCTATCTATCTTAGCACAGAAGCTTTTGCTAAGTTATCCAGATGCTGACTGTAGCTTCATTTTTAGTAGACAGATGTGGGAGTGTGTGTTTCCCCAATTTCACTCAAATGATTTATTGGATTTTAAAAAGCTTGTAGAAACCTTTACACCAGGAAAAAAAAAAATCATCCCTTCCCTGATCTACCTTTGTTTCCTTTGCAACCTTCCTCTTCCTCCTCCTCCTCTTTCTGTCCTGCTCTCTCTGGATCGGTGCTCTTTGTTTAATAAACCCTTGGAGAGCTGGAAGAGCTGGGAGCAGAGCAGCTGATCACACCCTCCATGACTCCTCCTTTTCGTGGAGTGAGAGAAGATCCCTTTCCCCTCTTTAAACAAAGTCCTCTGTTTAAACCATCTAAGCTTCATTAATCATACATCGTCCAAGTGCGGCAAACCGCAGCCGGTCTGCTGCTGATATTTGATATTTATCTCATCTCCATGATAAACGCAGACACTTTGACAGAAATGCTCTTTTCAGAATTACATTACAGTGCCAGAGTTTGGAGAGCTGCCAGAAATCACATCTTGGTGGGACTTCTTAAAGTTGCCGGTGGGACACATTTCAGATGTGACACATTCAAACAGGCTTTCACACACACACACACACACACACACACACACACACACACACATAAAACATAATATAACATATTTTCCTCTCACATTGGTGAGGTCTGTTCCATATTTGCGGTTCAGCTCATCGAGGGTCAGCTTGTGATCGTCCTGCAAAAAGACACAGAGAGGAGAAGGTTGGTGTCAGTCCAGCAATTATGGTCGCGTTAACTCTCTGAAGGTGTGTGTACAATACGCCAAGATCCAGTGGCATTTACAGCACATTGTGTGCCGACCTTTCATTTTAAAAAACAACAATGGCACAGTTTGGGGAAAAGAAGGAATGGATGGATGAGGGAGCCAACAAAAGACACAGGGGAGGGAAGAAGAAAGCGAGAAAGAGGAGGGGGAGGTAGAAAAAGGGAGGATGGGGTAAGACTGAAATAAGGAGGAGGAGCAGAAGGAAGTGAGCAATAAATTGGGAAAAGAGGCGTAGGAAATTAAATGAAGTGAGGAGGGAAGAAAGGGAGAGAAGGAAGGTTAAAAGGACAAGAAGCCACACAAATGTGACACCTAAACTAAAAAAATAAGCTGAAATGGATCAAGAAATCAATATATATATAGTTATGCATCTTCATAGGTGTAAAATGTGGTTAAACAAACATTTTCAGGGCTTTGATTATTGTATTTAAGATATTTTAGTACTTTAAGACTTTGAATTTTGATATTTATAGTTTTTGAATCTGGTTTCACATGATAAGTGCATTATGGGAAGAGAGAAACAGAAGAAATATAAGACAATAGAGGATGGGATGCTCATATAATTATATATTGGGAGCAGGAGATGGTGGACAATCGGAGGAAGAAGTCCCAAGGCTGCTGAACAAGACTTGAGGAACAAAAGTGAAGCTGAGACACTCACCATGTCCACTTCCTTCTTCAGTTCATCCATATCCTTCTCTTTCTTCTTCCCCTTCCCCTTCTTCTTGCCGCCCTGCTCCGAGGTCGCGGCGAGCTCATACTGCTCACGTCCTTCCTGGAAACACAATGAGGAGGGGAAAGGAAACAGTTTAGTACAACTCAGAAAAAAGCAGATTATCTCCACTATTGTTATTGTAATGATGAACAATACTGCCAACAATGAAGAGTGGCAACGGGGACTCTCATTTTTATCTTGATGGTGCATTATAGCGAACTTTTGAGGCAACATACAAGCACTGATAAATGTTTTTCACTATAATTAATAACAATACCTTGTAGCTTTCTATCATGGATATCTAGGAAAGTGAATCTCAGTAAAAACATACATTTGTGTGATTAAAGCCATTTTTTTAAAGATCAGTGTCATGCTTGATGGCCACCTCAACCAAGGATTCAAACGCGCCTATATGAGTGCTTTCAGGGGTTTACAAAAGAAACCATGCATAAGTGACACACCGACTAGCGCGAGGTGTTTCTGCTGCAGACGTCTGATGTCAGATCATGACTCAAAAAACGCCAGAAGACATTTTGTCACACTCCATCTGTTCAAGGACGTCATGTGGGTCAATGCACTTACAACCAGATATGAAAAGAAAAGTAACAGCAGCCCTGTTGAAAACTGAGAAATTTCTGGCCTAAAATAGGGTGACAAACTGTCACAAACTTTAACAAAAAAAAAAAAGTCACACAGAGTTAGCTGATGAGATTGAGAGTCCTGTCTTAGATCCTGGCTTTATGGACACCAACGTCATCTGTCACTGCAAAAAAACTAACTCTGTGGGGATCTACTTTTTCAGGACTTTTTAAAAAGACTTTCTATTGGGAGAGTTGGTTTGAGTCCAACTTCAACACCTGACAATTAGACTTAAACTCTGCTTACCAGGTAAATCTTTAATATCATGATTACTGACCCTTAATCCTGAGTAATCTGTGTGCAATTTCTAAAACAAACATGTTTATGATCCATAAACAAACATCCAAACTTCTCAAAGGATCAGTCGAGCACGAGAGTTTCACTACTGTGTGCTTCGACACTGAAACCGAAGGGAGGAGCTTGCATCATGTGATGTTTGGTCAGTTGGAAGATAAGTGCTTTTTTTAGTCGTCTTTGTATGGAGAAACAGATTAGGCTGCAGGGTGACGACAGAATTTGCTTGTTTAAACACCGTCTGCAATAATAGGCGGCACTGTCCGAGGACTGAGGGAAAAAAATCACACAGAGCTTCATTCATTCATTTATTCATTCACCAAAAGCTCCCCTATTAAGTACCTCAGCCAAACCCCGGAGTTTAACAGCCAATCACACCGCAGTTATTTACTGGCGATGACATTTGGGTGCGCTTTCTTCATTCGAGCTCTCACTGTGACACAAATCGTCTCGCTGTAGGCAGAAGAGACTTTAATTAAACTGAATGTTTTAAGTGTGGCCCTGGATCTCAAAGAATTACGTCCATCGTTGACGTTAATTCGAGTTGTAAAAACAGATGGAGATGAAACACACACATTCAAGTACGTTTCCTCTCTCACTCGACGTCGCCTATCATGCCATCAGCTCCGACACTCGGCTCCTTTTCTCTCTGCCGTCTCCCACCCGCCCCCCTCCTCATTATCAGCGGCCACTGTGGCTGACAGAGCGACAAAAAAGGGCCCCAGCAAAGATTGTGCCTTCTCGAGCCAGAGGGTGTGCGAGACGGGAGTGACAAGACAAGAGAGAAGGTGAGATAGTGAGGAAGAAAGTCAGAAAGCCAAACACAGGCAAGGTCGGGGGTTTTATACAACAGTAGTGCAGAAATATGCACCGAAAATGAACATTTATATCGCCTCTTACCGAACATAAAATGATTCTCCGAGTCTCCATCCTGTCCTGCAGCAGGTACAGTCAGGTGAGCTGCAGCTTTATGAGCCTACACTCAGTTTATAGACACCCCCACCTGGACTTTATTGTTCCACGTTAGCCAGATGGCAAGCAGAGCCACTTGTGATACTTTTAAAAAAAGGACATGAACGTCTTTCTCCCCACTGTCGGACATACTGCCTTTAGATTTTGTACGGATGTGAAGGCTCCCCAAAGGATTTCTAAATTTGGCGATCCCCTGACTGTGTTTTCCCCCCAGAAATGTCTCAAAAAGCTATTGGACGGACTGAAATTTGGCATAGAAATGCAGAGATATATGGGGCAAATGTTGGTATGTTAAAAATAAAAAAAGATGGTGACAATGTTGACATTACCTGCTAAAAATCATCGATGCTAAGAGAGTTTTAGCATGCCGACGTGAGGATTTAGCCTCACACAGCTGCTATTGTTGTTGTAGGTCATTGTAAATCATCATTTTATCCATACTGCCCAACCCATGATCATTATTCAGGTGTGATTCACATGTTTGTGGCCTAATGAAAACGTTGGGATCACAAGCAGCTTCACTTAACTTCTCAGTGTGTGCTCATCACAGAGAGGGCGAGAAAGTTACGCCTCAGTGTTTCAGGTAGGTAACAGGAGATTGCAACACGAGAAGCCAACATTGATAAGCGGTTAAGGCTCATCTATAATTCAGCGGCGTTAGCATGTTAGCAGGGAGGGAGGGTTACTAATGAGCCATTTGTCTGCATTCAACAGCACAGTGTGCAGCAGCCATTTTGAAAACTCTTCAGAAGACTATATATTGAACCCAAAACGATCCCACCCCCTGCATTATGACCAAATATATGGACATCCTGCACACAGGATGCAGTCCCAGTCATGGAAATATGCTAACTAATGTTTTTCTTCTTCAGCCGCCTTTTAAAGTTTCCCAGGGAGTCACCAGAGCAGAGTGTGTGATCCCAGCACATGTTGTTATTATTGCTCGAGCCCCCCGGGCAGCTAAGCTGGGAAAACACTGAGTCTGGTTCTGGATCACTGCGGCCAGATCTTAGTCTCTGGACCCCCAAGGGCCACCAGGGGCCATCTGGCTTCAGGCACATAATTCACAAACAGTGGTCCAGAGCCCGAAGTGGAGCACAGACCCATTTTCAGCAGAAACGACAGAAGTACGAGTGGTTTGTTCAAGCCTCAAATAACGTGTCCTTTCTGTATAATAAAAAGTTTTTGGTTTGCTCATAAACTGTCCCGGATTAGTTAAATAAACTGAAACTATACATCAACCAGATTATTAATCTGCAACTTTATAAAATAACTAAATGACTATTTCAATGATTTATTGAACATTTGGTTCCAGCTTCAAACATGTTAATATGTGCTGGTTTTCATTGTTTTATTTGATATTAAACTGAATAGAATACACTACCGACCTTTCTGAAGCCCCCATAATCACAGTAAACAACACCCACAAGTGTGTTACGGCGTCCTATCAAGTGGATTATGCGACAATGATTTAACAATGAATGACGGATAGCAGCATATAAACCAGCTGGAGAAAACAGACGGGCTCTCTTGCCGGCTCTTTAGTTACCTGAAGAGCTTGCACAGCTAAATAAGAGGGCCTGAGGAAATGCCATTTCGGGGCACACTGTCTGCAATAACGAATTCAAAGGACAAGCTCATATTCCAGCGTTTAAAACCAACATTGCTGCTTCCTGTCTTGGAAAGCTGCTGTCATGTGACGAGCAACGAGTCAGGCCAGAGCGTCTGCACACAGTCTGTTCGTGACATTTCCTTTAAAAAGACAGAGCGAGTGTGATTTTCTTTTCTTTTTGTTTTGTTTCCAGCACCGCTCTGTTGGCTCAATCAGCAGCGTTCATTTTGGCAAGGTTCTTGGAGTGACATTGAAATCTTACTCTCATCTTATCTGAAACGTACAACACAAACGGCGCTGACGAGCTTTCTCCCCCGATAAGCCGCTTAAAAATATCTCTCCGCGATAGCACTTCAGACGGCAATATGTGGCGTTTGCAAGTCACGCGACCACTTTGCAGGAACAGAAACTGGTGATGAAGCGCCTCTGCTCTCATCTACAGCATCTCGCCTCGAAGACTTCTGAGCACTTTAAGTTCTGTTTGTGCAAAGGATTCAGCGCAAATACACATTTAAAATACATTTTCCTCATTCTGCCTCATGCTCAGTGCGATGGCGTCCTCTTGGGTTTTAAGAGGAAGATCCAGCAGCAGGTACCATCAACAGAGACACCTCTAAATGTTAGCGACGCCACCTTTTTCCCACGTTTTATTTTGGGAAGATAAAAAGAGTGTACGAGAAAGTAAACCCCAACCTTGAGGAGGAGCATTCAAGGTCGACATCCGTGTGTGCCAATGTTTTATTTTTTTTGGTTAAAAAACAAGCTAATCAAAGTATGATGAGGAACAAAGGGAAGGCAAGGTGAGAAAAGGGCACAGAGAGCTGAAACTGAAGGACGCTTTAGAGCAAAGAGATGACAGGCGTGGAGAAGCATTAGCTCAGATGAAAGGAAAAACAAATAAAATATGTAAAAATCTCTCACGCAAACACACACACACACACAAGCCTAAGGGACACAGAACAATGGCCCTTTGTGCAACTTCCATAAAATCTGCATCAAAAACACAAACAAAAGGCTCAGAGATCTTTTCATGTGACTGTTAAGACCACAGATATGTGGGCTACTTGATCCGGCGGTGCGGCTGACCCACAACGTGTCCAGCATCTGCACAGATTTTGGACTATGACCAAGAGCAAAAGTTGACTAAAGGCTGGCAGATTACGGACTGAAACGCCTGGCAGGGTGACGTCAGCTGAACGGGGCGAAGGTTGGTTGGGAAACTTGGATGAAAGTTAACTTTTGGTGAAAAAAAATCGAGGATTTGCAGGAAAGGAACATGGAGAACTCTTGCAAGAAAAGCAAATAGCTGAATGCGTCTGTGTAGCAATGAACACCCCCCCTCCTCCTGATTAAAAAAACAAGAATCACAGAGGCCTCTTTCCCCCCCTTTTACCCACATTTATTCTCGCCTGAGAGAACAGCGTCCTAAAGGCTTGAACAAACATCAGAGGAGAGCGTTCGGGTCAAGCGGCCGCATATTTTAACGTGCTTGCACTTTTTTACGGGCTGACTTGAATTCCTACGAACTGTCCTTCCCAGTGCCAGGGGTCTTTTGCCAAATACACAAGCTGCTCATTCAACTGTGTGCCCCCCCCGCCCTCCGGCCTCCTCGTCACACACAGTACTGGGATTTTGCCCGGTTGCTACCGGCGACTATTGCCACACCTCTTGAGATATGTGAATGAATCGAATCGAGTGTTGTGGCCCTTCCTCCCTCCCTCCTTTCAGTCTTTCATTTCCTTCCTCCAGCTACCCCTCTTTCTTTCTTTTTTTTTTTCTCTCGTGCGTGAACAGTGAAAAGAAAGTGTGTTAATTTACACAGAGGTCGTGTTTAACACTCCCTTCACGTCCTGCGCAACTTTCAGCTTTTTTCAAGCCCAACAAAAGTGAGGAGATGAATCAATGCCTGTCCTTGTTGGGAACAGTGTGCACTGCCGGGGGGTGGGGGGGGCAGGTACACAGTGTCCAGAGCCCGACCATGTGAAGGTGGTTTCATCTAGTCAAGTCCAGCTCTTGAAAATGTCAGTTTACATTTCTTGACACTAAAATCTCTGCTTACTTTAAAAGGGAAAGCATGGTTTACTAAATCTTTCAAAGTTGGCTCAGATATGCTTTTTTTGGAGGGTGATACAGTCTGGTTTTACACAAGTGTGCTTAATTTCTCTGTCTTTTTTCACTGGTCTGACTACTGCTGAGACAAGATAGTTTAAACTGCATCTCAATCTGTCTTTTGGAAAGTATATTTAGATGTATTTAGTTGAATTATGTAAGAGTTCCCGACATGCGATAAAGTTAACTCAACTCAAGTGTCTAAAATGTTTGGGGGAAAACCGGTAGAGAAAGTCTCGTGTGGTCCCGTTCCTGCCCGATCCCGTTAACGCTAACATCCCGCGGCTTTTAAGGCAGTTAAAAAAAATCAAGAACAATAAGAAAACTCAACTTTCATCAAGTCGAAACCAAAGAAACGCACACAATCACTTCTTCAGAAGCTGCTTGTTCCTCTAAGATTGTTGCTCATCGTCCGTTTGGAAATGTGCATGAATTCCTCGCACATTGAAGTGATAAATAAAAGCGGAAGAGACAGCCAAATATTTCATTTTGTACAAGGACTCTAAGAGAAGCTGAGGTGGGGATCTGGACGAGAATGAATGAAGCAGTGGATAAATTGCTCCCAACACCACGTTCAGGCCTCGGCTCCTCCTCCATGATATCAAATGGCCAAGACATCATACCGACTACATTGAATCATTTCCTTAAGAGGGGGGGTGAGCTGAGAGTTTCTTCTAAATATTTGCTTTCATGGTGTCATAATCGCACAGCCACAGAGTTTTTTTCCGGGCATGGATAATGTCACATTTCTTAGTGTGGTGGTGGCGGTGGAGGAGGAGGGGAGATGCTCGGACGAGGGAAGGCGAAGGAGAACAGAGCGCTCTGGAGTTTGTTATTTTTAACGTTCCTCTCCGGCCGAGCAACAGGCTCGCGGTGGTGAAAGTTCAAAGAGCTGCCACGGAAAACAAAAAAAAAAAATCACATGGCTCAAGCTGCTTAGCCAAACAAGAAAGAGAGAGAGAGAGAGAAACAGGAAAAAAAATGGAGAAAATGGAGGTGAAAGGAGAGAGGGAGAACGGCATGTTCTGTCACAGACAAGAGGTGGCATGTGACAAAAGCCCCGGTTAATACACAGTGACTGCCGAGCGGAAAGAATGTTAAATCCTCAGAGAGAGAGAGGGGGGAGACGAGGGAGGGAGAGAAGGAAAACAGGTACAAAACAGGGAGAACAATAGGGAGACGGACTGTAAAGAATTGATGTGAAGGTGCAATCCAGGTGCCCCTCCGGCGGAGATTACAAAGCAGCCTGAGGGGCTGACACCCCGGGTCAGTTCACAGTGGGGGGAACAGCGAGAATAATACCCAACCGAGTGCCTGCCCCGAGGTACGAGGGACGGTTTACAGGCGAGTGTTTCCACCGGCTCGCTTCTTTAAATCTGTGTGAAGTTTGAGTGCCAACTACACTCACATCTCGCACATATTTTGCAAGCTTTCATAAAAAAAAAAAAATCTGTAGATCCTACAAACATCCAGCAACGAGAACAATCTGACATTTAACAAACCTAAAAGAGGCAAAACAAACCCAAACAAAGCAATTAATTCAACTTAAAACCTCAGATGTCATTTTCTGGTTTAATCACTGCATAAATATTTGCACTTGGTTTCACTCTCCCAGTCTACAAACACCTAAAAAAACCACTAAAATCTATATTTGAACATTCCTGGACACTCAATATTAATTCAATTCAACCCTTGTTTGATCTTTAAAGCTGCAACGATTGGTCAATTAATGAATTACTTGTCAACTCCTTAATTAATCACCAACTATTCTAATAATTGATAAATCACTTTGAGTCATTCTTTAAAGAAAAAGCATCCAAATTTATCTGATTTCAGCTTCTGAAATGTGATTTTTTTCTGGTTTCTTTAGTCCTTTTTGACAGTAAACCAAATATTTTTGATTTGTGGACATTTGAGGACATTGTCTTGGGCTTTGTGAAACAGTTATCAATATTTTTCACTGTTATATGGCATTTCACAGACCAAACAACCAGTTGGTTAACTAAGAAAATGACTGATCGATGTCAAATAATCATTAGCACTTAACACCTTTGATAAAGAGCACAGAAAACATTTGCTTGTTGAGAAAAAAAAAATCTATTGCATTGACTGTACGGTATTCCTCGTTTGTTCACCTGTTTTCAATGATGTTTCATAAACTGTGAACTGATTTGAGAGAAAGAAATAGAAAAGTTGGAGTCAGGTACGGTTATGAAATATTTAGCTGGATTCCCCACGTCGCCCCCCCCCTCCTGCTGCTCTGCATCAGCTCACCAGTCAGTGGAGAGGAGGAGCTGCATCACCCTGTCTCCATCCGTTTGGGTGCAATAACATTCATTTTAACGAGAAAGCACCGCCAGAAAAGAGACACCTCCCACTAAAACGAAAGCCTGAGTTAGCTGCTCCCTTTTCTTTCATTTAGTCCATCATTCATTTGAGCGAAAGGACGTATGTTGCACAAATTTATCAGTTTACAGCCCCACCCCACCTCTCCTTTCTCATATTTCTGGGAGCCAAGTTGCTGAATGGTGGCAATGCGGCAACTGGTACCTCTCGGCTCCCCCACCTCCCCCCTCACAATATCACCTCACAACCCTCCCTCCCCCTGTGAGGCAATCCATCTCTCCTCTCGGCTCACTGTCAGCTTTTTGTCTGTTTCGACGCGATGAGGAAGCCTCCTCCTCGCCTCCTCATACCTGCGCTCCCTTCTTCTCCATTACAACAAAACAACTTCTCCTTCCTGCCCCCCCTCCCACCCCACTTTTCACCCCCGCGCCCCCCTTCTGCATCTCGCAGCTCTGTAGTGGCGATTATCTCTTCCAAGTCTGGCTATTTGGTCTGTGCCAGTGATGGATGTACTGGAGAGGAGATGAGGAGGCGCAGCGGGAAAAGTGGAAAGGAGGTTTGGATGGGGGCAGGATGGGGCACGGCTTTCATCACATATGGGAGGCAGGGAGAGTGTGTGAGTGTGTGTGTGTGTGTGTGTGTGTGTGTGTGGGGGGGAAAGAAAGAAAGCACCAGCCAAGAAGCCAAGAGAGAGCGAGGGAAGATTTTCAGAGTCATAAATGAACATCGTGGAGGAGAAAAGCGACACCGAACGAGCCACTCTCGCTTCACATCTCCCGCCAGATCTCCTCTCACTCCCCAGCACCCACCCACCCCTTCTTCTTCTCCTTCTTCTTCTCCTCTCCATCCACCCATCCATCGCCACCATCCATCTCCTCGCAGGCTGAATCTCTAATGAGCATTTCTGTTGGCGCAGGGTGTGGCGACGGCTGACATTTCAACACAATAGGGCTCGGTTTCATCCTCAAGTTTTTTTTTGGGGGGAGACAACAACGGCGGCTGCACTGTTGCCTAAAAATTAAAAGCACGGCACCACAACAACAAAAAAAAAAGCAAAGAAAAAGGGCTGCTGGTGGATCTGCAGTCCTCTGAATGACGCCTCCTGTCAAACATCTCTCACTGCCAATAGTAGTACTTTATAAGAAATAAACAAAGAAAAGAGGGCATTGGAGTGAAAGATTTTGCAGCACAGATCACAAAAAAGCTAAAAAAAGGCATGATCTTTCCAACTTTCACGCTTTCTGACATGCAACAAAGATCAATGCAAATGTAATATCATGCAAGCTGCACATTTTTTGCAGGAGTTTCTCACTTTTTTATGCATGATGCAAAAAGTGTGTCACGCTTTAATAAATGTAGTTAAAAATAGGTAAGTTGGACATATTTGGTGTGCAGAGCTGCAAATCTCCCAACAGCAGCAGAGGAAGAGAGAGAGGAAAAAAAAACGTGGGTTGGACTTTTTCTTGTTCCTTTTTTTTTTTAAAAAAACACATACCTCCCACTTGCAAAACCATTATAACATTAACACACAGCTGCTTAAAAAAAAAACAGATAAATGCCCCAAAATGGAAACAAAAGTGGAAAAAGCCCCCTCTGGAGGAAGAGCATGAGTTTATATTTGAGAGGAAAAAGTATTTATCGCCATTTTTCCACTCAAATTGGACTCAAAAAGCCTCCAGTGGGTGAAATAACCCCCCTCTACATGCTGCTAAAGCTAAACTTTAACAGCCCTGACATTTTTGGTTAATTTTTACTGTTTTACTTGGGGGAAACATCCCGTTATGTAAGCGGACGCGGAGCAGTTTCGAGGCGGGGGGAAGCATCTCTGTGAGCGGATCAAACTTCTCCCCCACTCCGCCGACCTCCGCGGAGAACCGGGGTCTCTCTGTTTTTAGTTTTTTTTTTAAAGAAGAAGAAAAGAAAAGGCTTATCTGAACACAGCCTCTTCAGTGAACCACTTGTTTGAATGGTGGACATTTTCACAGGAAATTCACAATAAAAGCGGTTCATACTCACTCCTCTCCCCATGGTTGGTTTCCAAGGTGAAGACTTCTCTTCCCGCTTCAAGTAATACAAAGTGATTCACAAAAAATAATTTAAAAAATCCAACTTCTTCTTTTTAAAAAATATGTACAAAAAAATCTAAAAAGAAAATAAAACTCCCGGATGTGTTTCGTTGTTGTTGTTTATTTTTTTAATTTTTTTTTTTAATTTTTTTTTTTTCCGCAGCACGTGTCACTCCTCCAGAACGCACATCCGAAGCTCGCGAGCCGCCGCGGCCAATACTTATACACGGCGTGCGTTCCATTGTGACGTCGACGCCGTTCACCATGGCAAATTAGCCCACACGGAAGGAGGCAGGGGCCTGTTTCTTTTCTTTTTTATTTTTTTTATTTTATTTTTTTTTTTCAACACACACACACACACACACACACATGACACTGATAGGAATCAAATACAGAAATCATTATCAATAATTATTATAATATTACAGCAGAATTTTATCATTTTACTATAAGTATCATTGAAAAAAAAACTAAATGCACCACCACAAAATACACATATACGTGCACGCTAAGACATGCAAATTATTTAAATATAATGCATAACCCCACCTTTTAACGCCTTGTGTTAAATTTGACATTTTTCTATATTCAGTCCGTCCAGAAAAACGCGATTATGCGATCTAATAATGCAGCCAAAAGTCGGAGGCCGCATTTTTTCACAGTCGCCGCACTTTCGCCGCATAAGCCGCCGATTTCCGCGCAAAAACGTTAAAAAAAGTCGCATATATCTTCGCAGAAAGTTGAAAAATGTTGCGTTTACGTTTACTTCACACAAGAGCAGCCATTTTCCTCCTGTTGCCTTGGGAACGTTATGAAGTGACGTCATCGGAAAGCTGCAAACCGCGAAGAAGACGTGATGACGTCAGCAAATCAGCCTCATTTGTCAACAAAAATAATAATAATAATAATAATAAATTATTTTTGTAAAGCTACGGAAAAAAGCTGGAAAAAGCTGTTTGACTCATCAGCGTTTTGTAAGTTTGTTTATTAAGGTCCGAACTTAATTATTCCAGCACTTTCTGTGATGTAGTGTGCTTGCTTATCATAAGAAATCATTAGAAATGACTCTTTACATTAAGGTAGTAGCCTAATGAGAACAGAGTGTTGGGGGAAATAACTTTTTTTTTCTTATTCATTGCAAATTCCTGCAATTTCATTTGAAATTTCAAAATTGGATAAATATCCCACATATTCCATCGCATTTTTTAAGTAAAACGTATTAGCCGCATAATCAAGGATTTTTGCCCGCAACAATCACAAAAAAACTCCACATTTTTTTGGAAGGACTGTATATTGCTTTGTAATGCTTTCAGGTGTACGATCATGCCATACCATCATGTTTCAAAATGATGAAAAAATAACTGTTGGGTCATATAGGTTAGGTTGTGCTGAAAAAAAAGATACCAAACATCAGCATGGTAAACTGTTTTTTTAAATAGCCAGAGACTCATAAGGGTTAAAAAAAATAGTTTGGCTTTAGCTTAGCTTAGCATAAAGCCTGAGGTAGCCAGGTCGTGCAAATTCCACAGGCCAGCACCTCTCAAACCTACAAATTAACATGCTATATTTAATATGTGCAAAAACTGTGAAAATGACAATTTGCAGACAGCTCTTCTAACAGTCTGGTTGCCTGGTAACTGCATCCAGCCAAGAAAATAAGTTTGGCACGTAACCCCTGTGCAAGAAAGAGGCTTTAATTCAACTTTCATTTTTGCACTCGCCCAGCTCTCGGCGAGAAAGCAAATCAGCAAAAGTTCTTTAAAAAAGTGCAGCTTTAAAGTTTGACTTTGTGCTGCTGCCCGTCCCCGCCCTAACCCTGCCACAAACACAAACACACACACATTTCTGATTCATCTCCACCTCGCCCTGCTGAACAGCTGGGTTTCAGACACCTCCTCTCCCCTGCTGCTCTGACAAGGTTGTTGCGTGCTGATAGCAGACAGTCGAGCCCTGAACCCTCTGCCCCTAAATCCAGGAGCTGCACATTTATCTGTGGTGGACAAAACTTTCTTTAGCTATTTCACGAGACTCCACTGTCTCCTGTATCACATTTCTTCAGATAACAGTTGCACCTGAATCCCCTCTCTCTTGCTCCAGGATGCTCCCTGACCTCTGACCCCATCGACTGCATCGTGGAGGCAGCACCCTTCCTTCCATTTGCATCTGTTCCAGGAGCTCTTAAACCCTTTTCATCCCACTACACAAAGCAGAGATTTAGTCCCTCATCCCCGGATCTGAGCCTGAAACGTTCGGCCACTTGTTGTTGTTGTTGTTGTTGTTGTATGCTCGCTGACAGACAGACAGAGTTTCACCTGCACCATGCACACCTCCACCGGGGCTTCATGGTTTGTGCATTTGCGGCTTTAACCAGCCGTATCTGCAGGCCGTAATAGATTTAGACCGCCGTCGCAGAGCTATTGTATCCTGATAGGCGGGCTGTCACCCACTGTCTGCCTCCCTGTGTATTCTAATAGACCTTATCAGCTGGCCTGGAGAGCCCTCCGCATCAACTGACAAGATAAACCCGAGATAGATCAAACAGCGACAGGGAGATTTCACTGCCAGGCCTTCATCGTTCCACACACACACACACACACACACACACACACATGCTCCTTCCTTGATTTCTATCTGTGTCATGCTTTCACCTCTTTTCTATAAGATGCACAAAAAGTCACCCACAGAATAAACTAAACCGCAAGTAAACAAACAAAACCACGGGTTAATTTGCAGATGGACACACAGTGGCGAGCCCTGGCAAGGTGGAGGAGTGTGTGTGTGTGTGTGTGTGTGTGTGCAGGTCACACAGTGCACACAGTGCACAGCCTTCTTCATATGCTGTATTGTTGTTTTGATGAGCGCATTCACATCCGTGCATGTGCGATCAGTGTAGCTTGCATGTTGCCAGTGTTGCTCTATAAATAGCCTAGATTTTATTTAGATGTTGGAGAGAGAGAGAGAGGAAAGAGAGAGAGAGAGGGCTCTCAAATGAGTTGCCATAGCAACAGGCACGTTCAGGGGCCCTGCTTGTGAACGAAGGATGAAGGCACGATCGATAATGTTGGTGTCTGTCTGCTGTCTCTTTCTCTCTTCCTCTCTCCTCCCCACCCCGCTCGATTCATCCCGGCTGAATCGCTTTATCGGCCTGACAGCTCATCAGAAAAATATATTAACAAAGCGAAAAAAGAAAGAAAAGAAAAACATACACACAGGCACACACACACACACACAACGGCTTGGGCCTTAATGAGGTGATTAATTACAGCGTCTTGAAAATGTGCGTGACAAGACGCCAGTATTTGTCGCTCCTTCCCCCTCTTTTTATCGCATTGACACTTCCCACCATCCGTCAGCCTTGTTCTTTCTTTCTTTTTCTTCCCATCCCCCCCCCACATCCCTCCATCCTTTTGTCTGCAGGCTGTGT
Organism: Scortum barcoo; assembly: GCA_023238725.1. Taxonomy (NCBI): domain Eukaryota; kingdom Metazoa; phylum Chordata; class Actinopteri; order Centrarchiformes; family Terapontidae; genus Scortum; species Scortum barcoo. Next base: position 11,147,507 of record CM041541.1, on the reverse strand, counting down.
GTCTTACACTAGCACCCTCTACTGTAACAGAAATCACCTGTGAAGTTGGAAATAACCTGATTGGCCGGCTCGACCCCACCTGAGCAGCAGCTTTTTTTTTTTTTCAGCAGTTTTTTTCAGTCATGACACAACATCATTTCTGCTAGTTTGAGTGCTTCCCAAGTGTGTGTGAAGCGGCCAGCTGTGACCAGGTTGGTAATACGACGATACTGCACACACACACACACACACACACACACACACACATATAAGATGGGTTGAAGGGGAAAGGGGCGTTCATAACGACCAGGGCAAACACAAAGTAGATAGCACTAGAGTGGCCTCAGTTCATTTTCACTGAGGGCCTCTTTGCATTAGCAGCCAACAGAGCATCCACTGCAAACACCACCGCCACAAACTGGCACTTGAGATAATGGACACACACAAACACACACACACACACACACTGACTTTCTTAATGGTAGGCAGAGATAAAAGCCTGGGAAAATAACGAGTATAAAAGGTCAAATCCAGTGTCGCAGCAGATAACACTGATATGATTAGTGTATTAATTGACGAGTCAATCAACAGGACGTTTTTGATTGTGATGATCAGTTAAATACTTAAGTACACACACTTCACAGGTACACTCAAATCTGATCTAATTTTTTAAACTAGAGGTGCAAAAAAGGGAGCTGAAGGGAGAAGATTTGTTCTCTTTTTATCATAATCTGCTTTAAATTCATGACCTCCCCCTCTGAATTCTTCATACGTGACCCCAGAAGCGAAGTTTAGGAACCGTTGAGGTGGATAATCCCACTGCACGGGTCACCGGAGCTGACTCACTGGTACATACCTACTGAACCCTGAAACAACAAACCTGCATCAAATTACAGAAATGCTTTTTTTGTTTTGGTTTTTTATCCTTCCCATGTCAGAGAAAAGTGAAAGAAACAAACTTCCAGGCAGCCTCAGTGTACAACAGTACAGAAATGTTTTATTGTGAGTGACATATACATCAAGATATTCTTAATTTATCCATGCTTTGTGTTTTTTTTCGGGGTCTGACTAACATCTCAGACAAATATGTAACATGGCAGTAAATAACAATGAAACATGGTGACTGCTGACTCAGTAGTACGTCTCTTGCTCCACCCAACCTAAAAAAAACAACAAAAGAGGACACAATTAGGGACGTGGTTTTTAGGATGTTTCGCCTCATATTTGGGCTTTAAACCCTCCTTGTTGTCTGTCACAGGCAAATCAAAAGACAGGAGATGGCCGACGAGGCTGCAGCCTGTAACTGGATGATATCATCCTTCATGACGGCTGACAGTGATTCAAAGAAATCAGACCAGATTCGGGGGGAGCATGAGTGAGACAAATCCTGAATTAGAGCCAACGCCGCTGTGGCTTTCTTCATGATGCCATTAAGAGATGTGCCCTGCAGGGACATGGGGGGGTTTGTGGCATTTTCTTGGTCTCGCAGTATCCTCGTGAAGCGGTGATATCATCCTCCAGGCCGTACATATGGCTAAAAGGAGCTGACCCGACCCTGCGGCTAAACCACGCAGAGAGCTGTGGTTTTCGTTATTATCAGATGTATGAGGAGTCAAATCCAACTGTGTGAGAAGTCAGTGTGACTCCAAGGTGTGGATGATTGAATTATGTGCTTTAGCGTCTTTTTCCAGGCCACACTGAGCCGAGAGCTGCATTTTATTTTTAGGCCTGAAACACTGCGAACACTTGTGTTTCACAGAAGGATAAAAATCACTGGGCTGGAATCGTGTTTTCTACTTTTGAGTGAATCTGTGAAACTTTATTCAGCCCGGGGTTAAAAATAATGGAGGACAGCTAGCACTGGGCCATTTTGTGTCACTAACTCTATTAAAATGAATCCTACAAATATTAACTTGTTTTTTTTTAAAGTAAATCTCCTTTATTCATTCATAGCTGTTTGAAAGTGAAAGTGTGTTTAACTTGTCTGTCTGATTGTAACACATTATTCACCGTGGATGGGCAATGGGATGTTCACTGAGTTGTGCGGTGGGGCTGGGGCAGATGTACCAGACACACACACACACACACACACACACACACACACACAGCTGCATTAGAGCCAGCTCTGCACACAGGTTTTGCTCAGCTCCGTGGGTGGGTGGAACGGGGCATTAACAATGGCAGGAGGTTGAGGGTTGAAATCCCACTGGGCTCCGCCATCTGCCACAGTTCACTGGTCTGTGTGGGGATGCAGTTGTGGCAGGGATAACACACACACACACACAGCTCATGCTACACACACATATCACCACATGTTGCTCACTAACCCTGAAATACATCATTCACTGACACACCACAGCTTTTGTTCTCTGTCACACATCACATCATCACATCATGAGTGATTTCACCAAGAAGAGTGTTTATCTCTTTGTTAATCAAGGATATCTCTGAAACCGTGAAATTTCAAATTTCTTGGCATCATGGCAAATTTCAAATATACTAAATTAAATTGTCTTTACATCAAACATATCAGTCTTGAAGTAAAGCTCCTGGGGTCATGGCAGCACTATTTACAGTGCTAACAGGTGTTTAAAGAATAAATAGCTGCTGTCCTGCATGTATCTCCAAAAAGTCAACTTTTCATAAGCTAAGAAAAAAAAGCCTTTTCAGATTTTTGTTTTCAGCTAATCACGTTTTTAAATGCTTTTTAAAAGAAGTGTTTTTAAAGAAAATCTAAAAACACTTCAGCCTTTAACTAGCCATGACTTGAATCTCCATTTGCACTCATGCACTATTATACATCTCTTTAACATGATGTCTTGTATATGTTCTATGTATTTTATACTATGCATGTTATTTTATTGCTTTTAACTTTAACTTTACTCTATTATTGTAATTCAGTAGGTTTTATTTTCTTTCTTCTTTGTTTTACAGCAGTTTATCTCTGTTTTTATACTCATTTCATGTCTGGTAAAAGGTGCCATGCAAATGAATTTTCTAAGACCATAAAGGAACTTAATTCTTCAGTTTCTCTGAAATCAAAATGGAAGAATTTAGTGATACATGGATACAGGCATACAGAGAACAGAGGCAGAGGTGTCTCACGTGAAAGCTTTAAAAGTCTCCAATAAAGCAAAAACAAGAGTCGGTGCGCGTCTTACCGCCTGGGTTGCGTCTGAGGATATATCTTCTGACTTCGTCATACACGAAGATGATGAGGGAGTAGGGGAAGGCACAGAACCACCAACATGGCCTGAGGGACGGACGGACGGACAGACAGAGTCACAACTCAAATATGACAAACAGGACCGGAGCGATCATCAAGGGATGTTTATGAGTTTATGATACAAGCACAAAGCGTTTTATGGTTCTCTAAGAGCACATGAGGAGCTTTGGGGGAGAACATCAGGCTTATTTATGAGCATTTATGAGGATTGTGGCCTGAGTCTAATCTAATCTGAGTCTAAACTGTTGAAGAACTCAATTGTGCTCCAAATATTCGAAGATGACGATCACATGGAGATTTTAAATGATGCAAAAATACCCAAATCAGGAGAGAGGACTCTGACATTACCTCTCCAGAAGACAAAATGCTAGCAGCCATTTTGAAAATCCTCCCTAGAGTGTTGTTAACTGATTTATTTAGCCAGATGTTGTGTTCAATCGACTGGATATTTGCTGTAAACGCTGTCATTTTCTGCACATCCAGGACTTTCTTTGACAGTAAGTACTTTTCCATGCCACACCTGAATATAAAGTGAGAGGGGAAAAAAAGAGCAAACAAAGCGAGACCCCGAAAGCAGACAAGACAGGAGGAAGACAAAGACTGGGAGGAGAGACACAAGACACTCAGACGGAGAGGAGGAGACGCCAAGGTTAGTTAAACATCACCCGACGGGAGAGGTGAGTGGGTGGGCGAGGAGTTTGAGGAAGCAGATGAAAAGGTGGCGAGGAAGAAAGGAGGCGCAGGAGTAGGGGAAGATGCAAAACAATAAGGAGGGGAAACGAGACGAGGAGGTTTCATCTGCGTGTGAAACTACTGAGCTAATGAGCTTAACGGGGCCCTCGCTGCTTTCTCTTTCTCTCTGTTGGGACAGACTCTCATTAGTACAGTAGCTCTTCTCCTTCATTTCTGCCTCTGAAGTGGAAATTAGCGGTGGAACTAGATTATACTCACTTTTTTTTTTTTTAACAAAATAGTAAAGCTAAAACGACTCTAACTACATCATCGGGGAGAAAAACATTGTCAAAGCTCCGGCTGCGCTGATTGAGAAGAGGCCTCTGGGAAGTGCGGTGAAACCAACAGAAAACAGGACTTCACGGATTCACAGCACTTTAACAGGGATAAACTTAATTTGTATTGTGCTTTTAATAAATTCACTTGCAAAAAGTAAAAGAAAAAAATACACGCAAAAGGATGTAAGGTGCTTCTTCTGTGTAAATCTGTGAAAAATCATAGTATGGCTGTATTATTGTTTCTATAAACGTGTGTGTGTTTTACTCACTTGAGAGGGTACATCCTGAGGGCGACGTCCATGCCCGGGCAATATGACAGGAAGGCAGCCAGAGCTGTCTCCTCAAACAGACCAAAGATGAGGATACGGTTCCTGGGAAGAGTTAGCACGGTGAGAACAATCAAACTAATTACCTCTTTTAACCTGAGGGCGTTCGACGCTGTGATTGATGTCGTAACCGTAACACTCAAACTGTTAAGCATCCCCTAAGAAATATCTGGATCCACAAATAATTATTACACTTCAACACTTCACTCTGAGATGATTGACACTTATGACTGCGCTGTTGTCACTCACAGGTATTTGATGTGGAGGAATAAATGAATAAAACTAGCCTAGCAACAGGAGAGATGATTTATTTTCTACCCAGATCCCAACAGTATATTTGCATTCAGCAGCTCTGGATAGTTTAATGTAATATTACAGTTTAATGTATTATGTAATATTAAATGTAAGATATTAAACACAAAGCTCAGACTACAAAGATGGCCTTCTTGAGTTAACCGTCTTTGGAAAATCCAAATGTAGAAGTCAGAGATGTCTTTATATGCACATACTTCATTCCTTGCTGCAGGATGGAGTTCCTCCTGGTCTTGCAGATGATCAGATCGGCCCACTGGACGATCACGATACTGGTGAAGAAAGCTGTGTGGCAGGTGAACTCTACGATCTTTCTGCGCTCGAATGTCTGGTGGATCAAAAAAACGTAAAAAGATCAGCACGTTTCCTCCTCGTTACCGCTAACAACAGTCCGTAACATTGTGGGGAAAACATTAGCGTTACTGACCCACTGCTGCCCGTAGCTGTCTTCCAGGTCATTTACGTATTTGTCGTCCCACTGCATTCTGATCCCCAGCAGGTCCATGGGGAGGAAACCGTTTTCAGCCAGGATCACAAAGTATGTGAAGAACCCAGCTGTGGCCTGCATCACACCTGACAGAGAAGAAGAGAAGTTTGATGTTGTGTTTGGATAAATAACTATCTAAATATCATTTAGGTATTATTAGGCATGCTTACCGATCTGTCCGTAGGCCATACTGATGAGCCTCTCGTTCACCAGTTTATCTGTTTTGGGGTTTCTGGGCTGTCTCTTCATGATGTCACTCTCAGCTGCTTCATAAGCCAGGGAGATGGCAGGGACCTGGGAGACAACAAGTAATTAAAAAAGGAGGAAACAAAGTAAATTAAGTAAATTGTACGCTCATATTCATATAATGTATCTGTGTTGGGCTCTTTTTGTTGCAAGTTGATGATGAAAATCTCTTATGGGCTCAGTCAAAGAGCTCACCATGTCAGTTCCCAGGTCGATACAGAGGATGGTGACGGTTCCCAGGGGCAGAGGGATGTTGGCGATGATGAAGAGGAGGAAGGGGGAGATCTCAGGGATGTTACTGGTCAGAGTGTAGGCGATGGACTTCTTCAAGTTGTCAAAGATCAGACGGCCTGACAAAGTAATTAAGAAATGAATATTTTGTGGAAGGCAGTTACAATGATGCTTTCTGCAGGTACGAGTCTCGGTGCGGGTCTCACCTTCTTCCACTCCTGTGACGATGGAGGCAAAGTTGTCGTCCAGCAGGATCATGTCAGCGGCCTGCTTGGACACGTCAGATCCAGCGATACCCATGGCAACGCCGATATCAGCCTTCTTCAGAGCAGGAGAGTCGTTCACACCATCACCTGTCACGGCCACAATGGCTCCCTGCAGAGAGAAGAAGTGTTAGGATGTCCACTCGGTGCATGTTTTAGGTTTAGCTCTTCACAAAACAAGAATTTCTGAAAAGCTAATCCCAATTATTGCCAGTCAAAATAGCTTAAATTCTCTTTGATGCTCACCTGTCTCTGGCAACCTTCCACAATGATCAGTTTCTGCTGAGGGGAGGTTCTGGCGAAGACGATTTCAGTGTGGTGTTTTAGCACCTCGTCGAGCCGCTCTGAGGTCATCTCTTTCAGCTCACCACCGTGGACAACGCAGGCCTTGGCATCCCTGGGGAGGAAATCGAGGCAGTGTTAGGATAGCAGTTGTAATCCCACATCCTGTTTCTGAGAGGAAAACTGAAGTGGGTGTAATCATGACAAAAAGTAAACAATGGACACCAGAAAACCAGGAAATTCCCTTCTAAAACAGACAGCATCAGCCTTGACATCTCTTACAGAAAAATGTTGGCATTATCAGCAAAAGGCTAGATTTAGAATAAAGTGCTCTACATCATACAGTTTTAACATTAGTATGTGATATACTGCCCAGACAGATGACACTTCTCATCAGTCAATAAACATAGGTTTTCTGCATGTCCAGAATCACAGTATTTTTAATGTATGAGTTTGGTGACAGCATTTTTACAGTGTGACTGTGAACTGAACACACAGACTAAACTTGCTGATGAAGGAACAGTGAAGCCACTAGCTCGGAGACATGCATAGATTTATTTGTCTGCGGTGAACTAATGGTAAAAGCCTTTTTGGCTGAGTAGATTGCAGAGCCTCGTTTTCCAACCCTGATTTAATTTTCCTCTATTAGTACAAGTAATAGGAAGTGGTACTGCAGAAGAAGAGATGTGTTTAGAGGGAAGATTTCATATAGCTCCTGCTCATGCTTGAAATCACTTTAAGCATGGTGTTCATCTATTAAAAGTATATATATTCTTCAAATTTTGTGCTAAAAATGTGGCTTTAGTAAGATACTAACCTGGGGTTGACCTCTGAGACTGGTACATTCAGGCGGGCAGCAATGTCTTCAATGGTTTCGTTACCCTCAGAGATGATACCCACACCCTTGGCAATGGCCTTGGCTGTGATGGGATGATCACCTGTGACCATGATAACCTGAGGGTGAAGAAGTTAATACAAAATATTTAATTATTAACACAGAACATGATTGACTTTTATCAAAATTTTGCATTAAATCAGCAAAAAATGAGAAATTTAAGTTATGGAATTTCATGTGAGTGAACTTTTTGCACTTTCTGGGTAATTTGGTTTATCAGACATTTATTTTAGCAAAGGATGTAGCTTTGTGATTGTGGTTTTGGTCCATAGATATTATAGAAACAGGCTTTTCTTGCTTGCATTGGCCACCTGGAAAGACTATGGTTACACACCTTGATACCAGCGCTCCTGCATTTGCCGACAGCATCGGGCACAGCAGCACGAGGAGGGTCGATCATGGACATGAGGCCAATGAAGCACAGGTTCTCAGTGGGGAAGTTCACCTCCTCAGTGTCAAAAGCAAAACCGTCTGGGAACTGGTCATCAGGCAAGTGGAAATGGCAGAAACCTGAGTTAAAGAGGAAGAAGATGCTTGTCAGGATATGAGATTCCTTTTTCTCATCCAACTAATTAAAGACATGAGGATGGAGCTTTATGATGAAGCCATGATGTACCCAGCACTCTCTCTCCAAGTCCTCCCAACTCAACATAGGCGTTCTGGAAAGCGTCTTTCATCTCGTCGTCCAGAACCTGCTCTTTGCCCTGGATCATGATGGAGGAGCAGCGGTCCAAAATCCTCTCCGGGGCTCCTTTCATCACCAGCAGGTGCTTGGTCTCTCCGGGAGTTGTATTCTTGTGGATGGAGAGCTGTGGGACAAGAGTAAAGTTGGATTTTAAATATGTTTGTTTGCAGTTACCAGCAGTGATTTGTGTAAAGCAATGAAAATCCCAATTCTGAACTAGACTAGACATGAATTACCCTAACTGGCGTAAATCAGCATTTCCTTCCTGGGTTTGCACAATTTTTGCGAACTGAAATCTTCATTCCTTCAACTGCATAAACTACCTGTTGAACACATTTCGAATCTGTAATGCTGTGGGTTGATTACCTGGTATTTGTTGGTGGAGTTGAAGGGGATCTCGGCAACCTTGTTGTATTTGTCTCTCATGCCACTAACGGATCCGCAGCACAACTCAATACACTTCAGCAAGGCAGCTTCTGAGGCGTCGCCAGCTACATCTCTCTGTGGATTTAAGCAAAGCACAGTTGGATCAGTGGGTTTTGACGCAAATTGTGGATCGCACTGGTTTCTCTGACAATCAAGTCACTCCGTTGATCCCTGCCTCAAATTCATGAGAATTTCTTCTTGTGGTCACATTTGAACTAAAAAACTTCTGAGACACTGACATTAATAAAGAGTCATGTTGCTGACTTTTTTTACAGGTGTTATGAACTCCTCAATTTGAATAACACTGGCAGTTTTAGCAAATTGGGTTAAGTTCGAAGTAAAAAGCCTGTTCAGCCTCATTTCATCCTTCTTCCACTTTGCACTCTGAAATGTTGTCACGTGTTATCACTTGTCAGTAGTCATTAAGAAATAAAGCAGAGGGTCTGTCTCTCGTTATAGTGGCAGCTATATATTTTGGAAAGAGCCTTTAATTATGTTGAGTGCTTTTTATAAAGATTTGTAGTGCAGTCAGGCTCCATTTGTGTTTTGTTGGTTCCAAAAAGTTCTTTGCCAAGTCATAATGCCAAGTCACCTCCTACACAGTCACTGCACCTCAAGATTCAACCGTGTATAGTATCCAATTGAACCAAATGTTTTGAGAAAGAAAAATATACCATGAGGTGAAATCTGCTCTGTGCTTGTTTACAACCAGGACTAAGAGTCAGTGTTATCGATATCTTCATTCACTGTTGAATTACTTAGGCTCTTATGTGGTGATCACAATGGGTGAACTAGAGCACATCATTTAGTGTTTGGAGAGTTTAAAATAGGATATTGCTCGTAATTTTCACCTTCAGGATGGGGACGTTGCTCTGCTCAGCCAGGAAGACGGCGCGGTTGCAGAGTCCGGCGACTCTGGACAGGGCATTCCAGGTGGCCGAGCTCTTGTCGAAGGAGGCTCCGCTCTGGTTCTCGGTGGTGTCGGCCTCGTGGATCTGGTTGTCAAACCACATGTGGGCCACAGTCATCCTGTTCTGGGTCAGGGTGCCGGTCTTGTCCGAGCAGATGGTGGAGGTGGAGCCCAGGGTCTCCACAGCTTCCAAGTTCTTCACCAGGCAGTTCTTCTTGGCCATACGCTTGGCAGTCAGGGTCAGACACACCTAGAGATGGGATTGTTTGGGTTAGTTAGTCATTTCTGGGATCTATAATTGGACCTTCAGTACAAAATTAACACCAGGACTCACAGTGACAGTAGCCAGGAGACCTTCTGGCACGTTGGCGACAATGATACCGATGAGGAAGATGACGGCCTCCAGCCACCCGTACCCAAGGATGAGGGAGAGGATGAAGAAGGTAACACCCAGGAAGACGGCCACGCCGGTGATGATGTGGATGAAATGCTCGATCTCAATAGCAATGGGAGTTTTTCCGCCCTCCAGGCTGGAAGCCAGGGTGGCGATACGACCCATGACGGTGTGATCTCCAGTGTTGATGACGATTCCTCTGGCAGTTCCTGGAGAGAGCAAGAGATGTTTGTCAGTTTAGGTTACCTATAAAACGCTGATTTAATTTTGTTCTCAGTTTCATCTTGTCTGCCATTCGCTAGCTCTCTACCTTCAACACAGTTGGTGGAGAAGAAAGCGATGTTCCTGGTTTCCAGAGGGTTGTCATTGGAGAAGTCAGGACTGCGAGTCTGGGGCTCTGATTCACCAGTCAGAGAGGAGTTGTCCACCTGAGGGAAGAAAGTAGAGTGAAATTTAAATACTATCCAGAGAAGTCAAACTGATCTCTACAGGAAAATACAGAAAAACAATGACATCATTATCATTGTTGGAAAATCGAAGGAACAAACTTTTTTTAATCGCTTAAACTTTTTCAGAAAGTGATTAAGAGGAAGTAAACTGGTGATTAATAAACCACATCTGTCAGCATACTGCATTTCCCATCAGATATTAAGCAACTTTAACCTCAACCTGATGACTATGGTATATGAGTAAATCATGATTTTTTTTGTCTCAGTATCCACTTGACCAGCCCAAATAACATCTAAATAAATAAATGGGTGGTATCTTATGTACTGTTTCAAACCACTGCCTGTAAGGTGAGATTAAAATAAGTGTTTGAGGGTCGGACCTTGCAGCCTTGTGCAGAGATGACTCTCAGATCAGCGGGGATCCTGTCACCGCCTTTCACCTCCACCAAATCTCCGACAACCACCTCCTCGGCGTTGATGCTCTTCTTCTCACCGTCACGGATAACCAGGGCTTGCTACAAAACCAGATGAGAAATATATGTTTTCTGTATAGAATTACACATGTTAAGAGGTATTACTGTCCCTGAAAAGGTTTAGATTTTATTCCCAGCAGTGAGACACTAGATGATGCATTGAAACATATCACGATTGCGGTAATGCGATGAACTAATACTCCTTAGCATTATGCAACATAATATTCTTTGGCAGTTTCTCGGATTGGGTATAATGTTTTCGACACTTGTTAATTATACTGTTTCCTGTTTAAGGACATTGTGAATTGCCAGGAAAACCTCACCTGTGGGACCAGGTTCTTGAAGGAGTCCATGATCTTGGAGCTCTTGGCCTCTTGGTAGTAGGAGAAACAACCAGTGATGATGACGACAGCGGAAAGCACAACACCCAGGTACAACTACAGTAAGAGAGAAAAGCTGTTAGTTTGTTCATATTTGGCGGTGAGGACGCTTTAATTAATAGTTTAAATTCACACAATGTACACTAATGACTTACGTTATCATTGACTGGTTCATCTTCTGAGGCAGCCTGGATACCGTAAGCGAGGAAGCAGAGGATAGCGCCGATCCACAGCAGCATGGAGAAACCACCGAAAAGCTGGAGACAGGATAAAACAACATTCAAGTGTCAAGACTTTCCTGTTTTTACTGGCTACAGGGAGGAGAATTTACATTTCCCAAAAAATTTGAATATGCAAAACAGGTTTGTCTTTTGCATGGAAAATGTTGCTCTCTGGGACATTTGAGCTCAGAGGTGAAGCCTCTTACCTGTTTACAGAACTTGACCCATTCAGGTGTTGTGGGAGGGGGCGTGAGGGCATTTGGTCCGTCTCTGGCCAGGATCTCTTTTGCTCTGGAGTTGGAGAGACCCTAAAAAGAGACACAAAGGAGGAAGAAGAAAGGTTTCACTGTGTTCTTAGCTGAAATACGATAAAGTTTAAAAGAGATAGGATGGAGTGATGGGTAACTGTGTGTGGTAATGTCTGTGTGAGCTAAGGAAAACCATAATAGCAAAACTTGTGAGTCCAGTTTTTTTTTTTGCTCTGCTACTCAACAGCTTTGTCTTTGTCCTGGTTTACCAAGAGGAGGAAACACTTTAAAGGACAATCCAGAGAAATGTTTTCTACTGAACTGTCTTATTTAGTAAACAGGTACACCGCTATTACCTCAGGATTAAAGTTTGGTGGAAACAAAAACAGAAGAAACCACATCCACAGGAAGAAAGATCTCAGTAATCTCATAATTGCCGCTTTGTCTTTTCACAATTCAGTATAATTAGACTTTTAGTTTGAGGCAAATCACAGTTTGTGCCATGTAAAGAGCGATAATAGTGTGAGGTAGTATCGCTGTCATCAGTGAAACAGTGTGTAGTTCAACAAAGTCAAGGGCATATTTTCTCACAGCTTAAAAAAACAGAGGCTTGGGAATAAAGTGTGAACGAAGGTCCCTTTGAAAAAGCTGCATTTTTTGTTCCTGGTGGGGTCAATAAGACCGGTGTTCCTGCATGAATGAAGTCTTTTTTTGGGGGAAAATACAGACAGATCAGATTTCAGCAGATAATCAGCATCACTCAAGCATTTGGCCAGCGTAGGGTTGTACAGGGTGGAAACCCATGTGTGTGCCCTCGGCTTGATTAAGAACGCAGTTTAAAAATTAAAAGTACATTTTGTGGAGCAGCGGAGCTTCCTATTTTATGTATGTATGTGACATTTATTAATCTAATGGATTAGTACACCCAAATCTTAATATTTTCTCTCCTACTTTGAGTGGTATTTAGCCATGGAGATCACATTTAACCAGCAATTTGTGGTTTTCAAGCTGCTTTCTACTAAAAAAAACTTTGGATTATTTCAAGCATTGGACCCCCCCATGGGATCTTAAAACTTATTTGAGGGGTCAAAAGTTACAGAATGAGGAAGATAAAATATACTTTTCTGTTAGCTCTTATGTTAGCATGTCTTTTCTCTCGTGTTGTATTGCATTTTCAAGACTAAACTTTAGATTAACATCTACATCACACAGCCTGCGATATGGGGTCACAAGTAAAGATTGCTTTACTTGTGGTTAAATATGAGCCAAAAGATGCTGCTTTCTAATGTTTAAATGTTATTTTTTAACCAGTATTACATTTAAAATGATATCAATCTCCATCGTATAGCGATTGAGACAGAAATCTCAAAAGGTATATATCTCTTGATGCCACTGGAGGTAGGAGAGAAATAAGTTGCCTATCTGCACGACTTAAATACGTGACAAAATATCCTCGAGTGTAAAAGTAACTCTCTCTGCATAATTGTCTGCTTTTGACTTCTTGTAACGTGAGATCTTCCCTCGCCTTTGGGCTTATCTGCCTCTGTGAAACTGTCACTACTAGCCGGTACAGCAGCTCACACACTCAAAAACAAACACACACACTGGGTACTCACCCTGCTTAGGTCGGTTCCATATTTTCTGTGAAGTTCATCCAAGGTTAACTTATGATCATCCTATGGAGAGAGAGAAAAAGAGAGAGAGATTGAGAGACATTGCGTAAAACAAGCTGTCAGTTTAAACCTGCAGATATGATCTCCTTTGGGGATTAATAATTGTCCTCAGAGGGACACAGGGAACATAAAGATGACAAGGCAAAACAGGCCATCTGATCAGGATTATGGATGCATGCCGGTCCATACAGTGTGATTTTAAGATTAGTCAAAGCTGCTGTTCGAGTAAAAGCTAAAGTCTGCTAATGATTGAAAAGTCGCAGCCAAACATGAGAGCTCAGTTACGTATGGACTCATCCAAACAGTCAGTTTGCTGTGAGCCAACAGTCCATCCAGCTGAATCAGTGTCACCCAACTGATATACTGATGTTTGCTCCCAAGAGTATTGCTTATGTGCTTGACATGTTGGTGTCTCTTTAAGTGGTGAACCCATGTCAACATCAGCGTTGTCAAAATAAGATTTACTGGATGATCTGACCGACTGAAGAGCTGTTTTTAAAGAAGGTTTCATCCTGTAACAGTCTCTTTATTAAACTGCAGGGGAAAATGCAAATAAAAGCGGATCTGCAAATGAACAACCACAGAAGCTGGCATATTCATGCGCCTACACTGTGTTTTTTAAATAACGCCTCCAGCGAGTGAATGAATAGACTCTACCGAAGTCATTTGGATGATCCGCAATAATATCGAACTCCCACCTTTCATTTTTTACACTGTGATACAACAAAGTATTGTAATCTCAATATCAAATTCAAGAGAGTGAAACATCATTGAAATGTTGCAGAATTTTCCAGTTTGGTTAAAAAAAATAGTTTTTTCCCCTACATTAATTATGTTTTCCATGAAAAAAAACTGTACATCTTGCCCAATCAGCCATTATATAAATGGAAAGTATGTCATGTTGTTGTCTTTTCTTAAATATGGAAAAATATGCAGTTTTATGTTGGCCTGTTTAATGAATAACATGGTAATTAGTTTAAAACAAACTCACATTTTTACACTCTGTAGGAGAATAAATTCCCTTAAATTCCTATAATAGATGACAGCTTTGTTCTCAGCTACCGTGAGTCTATCGTGAATGAATAAACGGCTGAAGGAATGAATGAAGGGTCGGTTCACACCACTCAGTGACAGCGTCCCATTATGTTATGTAAGTACGAGTTCACTTTGACCCCTTCACAGTTTAATGTTTCAGTTATCCACTGCTTGGAGCATATATATAAATATATACTGCACATTTACATAATAGTAATTTGACCACTGAAAATGTGCAGTCCTAAGCTGTGAATGTTTGAAGTGCAGTTCGGCCTGACCTGCTGCCGTTTTGCATTATAATAAGCGAGCAAAGCATTCTGTGCCAAATGTGCTGTGGATAATGATTTATCACACTCCCTAAACTACTGTTGCTTTATTTAACTGTTAGTCAGCAGTTCTTTTGAAGCTCGTGGAGGAAATTTCTTCACTGGCTTTGATATTCCAGCTCTTAAACACACTCATTTGGATACTGTTTGTATGACCAAATACACACTCCTGGACTGGTTAAAAAAAAAAAAAAAAAAATCAAATTGAATGCGATCCTATATTTAGCATTTAATGTTGGACTTTGTCACATTTGATCAAACCACATTGCGTTACTATGGTAATCGTTTCCATTGTTCTTGGCTGGACTTTGACGCCTCGGTTAATAATATGATGATGCAATAATCATTAACATGTCAGCTTCACGTGCTCCATAGAGACCCGCCCACACTCTTAGCACTCTTTTATCACAGCCCAAAACTCAAATCTGAAACCTAAAGATCATTAGCATGTGACGGTAAATCACCGTTACCTTTAAGTCAAAGTCATTTTGGAGCTTTCTGAAGAAACAATGCATTTCTAACTCATTGATGACAGTGCCTGCTGTTAACTGTCGTGAATGATATGCTCGGTTGGGAAGGTTATGGCAGACCGGCGATACGGTTGCTATGGCATTGAGATGTCCTTCAGCGGCGGCAGGACTTTGAGATCTAGTTAAGATGTACAGAAGACAATAATCATTAATATGTAATCTAGATGGGGATTTTATTACCTAATAACCTGCAGTACTTTGTGACCTGGTCGATGACTTTGGGCAGAGACTGTTGCTGGATTCTAGTAATTAAAGAAGTAATTATAAATCTGGCAACGAGCCATTAAATTCATATTCTTGTTGTGTTATTGCAGTTTTTAAAAAGTTACTTCAGAAACATACAGGATATATATTCTTCTTTACTTGATGACCTTGTTAAAGTCAAAAATCAGTTCACATCTTTAACAGCAAAATTACAGAAAATGTTCATTGTAATATTATAAAATCATTTTAACATGCCGTGTTCACAAATATCTACGTGTTTCTTTGAGATGAACATGACACCTGAATCTGCCTCCTTGTGATCTGACCTTGTGAAGGACACTATCTTACGGAAGTTAAAAGGTGCTTTGTCTTTTAACGAGCCATCTTAAGGGTAGTTCATCACAGAACTGAGAGCGGCTTTGGCAAACTTATTTCTGCCTGTATAATGCCACCAGTGTGCATTCAAACATACAGACAGAGGTATGAAATCATTCAGAGACCCTTTTCATGGACTTGGGGATAAACTCTATGCGACAGGGCCTCACTGACCTTGGGAAATAACCTCAGCTAGCTACAGATTCAGAAAAAGCTGACAACAGTGGAAATGGGGTAGCACAGGATGTTTCAAACCGACCTAAACCACCATGCATGCAACTTTAAAAGTCTGCAAACTTCTGTGCATTCATACTCAGAGCGCAGCGGTGAAAGTTTAGTATCTTTGTGATCGTCGCTAGACATGAAATGAACTTTGAGGCGGAATAATTTATGTTTACTAGGCTGCGGGGAAAGGACTGGTCCATGTGTTTTGACAAAGCAAGGACAATAATGACAACAGAGCTTCTCACCCAACATTTTAGCGCTGGAAACCAATCCAGATAAGCATGACTTGGAAGTTAAGTATAGCCATGAACACCTTAATAACATGTGACAGTGCATGTGTCAGTGTAAGCAGCAATCTTTATGAAATAAAGGGCAGACAGCTACATCTCATGTGACTGGCCGTGAGGTCAAAGCAGAGGTTTGTCTGAGCCGTGACTGTAACGCTGCTGTGACCAATGGTGGTGACTTACAGTGACCAAGACCGTCATTAAGGATGGGGCGAGCAAGTTCGACGGGAGGACATGGTTGTAAAGTTCAGGGAGGTCCTTCTTCCTCTTCCTTTCAGTGTTAATTAAGATTGATTTTAGGAGGTGTTTTTACAGAGTCAGACTCACTTCTGAGTGTTCTGCTTCCTGGTTTTGACTTACTGAAATGACCCCAATCAAGCGCTAAAGATACTGACAGACTTTTGTTTCCGTACTCACCAGGTCAACTTCTTTCTTCAGCTCATCCATATCCTTTTTCCCTTTGCCCTTCTTGCGTTTCTTCTCCCCGCCATCTGAGGTTGCCGCCGGTTTGTAGTCATCTTTCCCTCTCTGGATTGAAGAAAGTGAGACAAAAATGAGCTTCAGCACAAGACTCTTCAACACACGTGGGGAGACTGCTCTGAAGCTTCCTCTTTTGTTGCATGAGTCAAAACAGAAAGCAGTGTCAACGCTGCTGTTCAAACATGCTGTCAAACTCGTGTTACTTATTGTTAGGAGGGGTTGTGAGTTACTCTCATAAAAATCTCAGTTTTTTAAAAAGTTTGAAGAGTTCACAGATCTTTTAATAACAGTAAAAAAACTGTACATTCACATGGCACATTTCGAAACTAAGGTACAAAGTACTTCAGGCAATCACAACTGCCAAGCTTAACCATGAACGTAACTGAAACTAGGTCTGAGCTCAAAAGTGAGAAAAAAACACAACTGGCTTAATCTTCACCTCAATCAAAAGACTTAGAAACAAAAATGTGACAAAGGTCCAATACTTACTCCCAGCCCCATGGTTGCAATTCAAGTTTGAGAACAGTCAATCCAATTGTCTTTTTAAATTGCAGCTTTCCTACTCTCGCCTCTCTCTCTCTCCACACACACACACACACTCTCTCTCTCAGCCCTGTCGCTTCCTGTGTCTTCCGCACTCCCCAGAGCAGAGAAGATAGGTTGCTGCACATTAGCAGACCTTTATACCCACGACTGCTTCACCTGCCCTTAAAGGAGGAGCTTGGGGGAAGATGAGATGGAGAGGGGGTGAAACTGGACAGGTGAGTAGTAGTAGTAGTATTGAGGGGGGGGCAAAAAGGGGGATATTGGGGGAGGGGGGAGTCATCAGTGGAGGAGGAGTATATTTGTGAGAAATGGGAGGAGAAAATCTTGCTCAACTTCCCTGTTTTGTTCTCACCGCTTCCCTTCTTTCACTCCTCGCACGTTCAACCTTCACTTGCGACAGGTAGGTGGTTTGGTCCGCTACAAACGCCCACGCCCTTAAGCTCCAGAGTGAATCCCTGTGTCCCTTAGTTTACAGTACAAACAGGGATGAACAAGAGCAGAAAAAAAGGCAAGATAGTGGAATAGTGAATGAGAGACAGAGAGATAAAGGCAGAGCTGGAAAGGTGAAAGTCCAGCTCTGCAGGTGACTGATTGCCCAGAGCCCAACGAGGCATTTGAATGACAAAGACAGAAAGAGAAAAGAGTGAGACGCTGATTAAAACTGTCTGACTCTCTGACTGTCCTCCTGCGAAAGCTTGGGAGAAAGAGGGTGGACAAAACTCACAGCAAAGATAACAAGTGGAATGCAAAAAAAGGGAGGAATCCAGTGCAAGTCTATCTGAGGTCAATGTGCCCTGTTAAAAAACACACCTTGTAACTGATTCTGAAGTCCTTCCACCTCGGGAAAAGTCAAAAGAGCAGGACTGGAATGTCTTTCACAACATTAAACCATTGTGTTTTGTATAGATTTACATTGCTGCAACACCAAGTGAGCTAAAAAACATCCTGCTGCTCCTATAAAATGAATAATATACATTAATCATGCTGAGAAAAATCCCAATTTGTGCTCAATTCTCCAAGTTTTTGGTGAGATTTAGGTTTCCCATCCAAAGATCAGCTGCTATTAAACCAGGAAACGCATACAAAAATACTTATTCAATTAGTTCAGCTGAACATTAACTGGAACCAAAAGGTTTGTGGCTACAACACTGAGCCCCACCTCAGCGCTCCTGTGGTTAGCAGAAATCTAAAACAGCTCATTCATTTAAAGCCATAAAGTTTAACAGGGGTTTTAATGAATGATTGAGCCACCTACTGCCCCTGAAATACACCGTGCCCTTGAACAGACAAAGTCATTTCTCATCAAGGTGGTAAGTAAAAACAGCGAAAACAATGATGTGTGTTTGTGCAGGAGATGCACATAGACAAAAGCTTTTCCGGCCCGCTTATAACAAGTCTCGGCTCGATCACAATGTCACCACACATCTTGGCGTCCAGCGAATGACACTCATGACCCTGACGTCTCTGCGAAACCAAGAAGTGCTCTTCCTGTTCATTGTAGCTCGCAAGGAGGAGGAGGAGGAGGAGGGATTGTCCTTGTGGGCTGGCTGGCTGGCTGGTGGGGGTTGTCGGATGTGTTTGTAGTAAACGTCCAACTGTTTATAGTCGCCAATGCAGGGAGGAGGGGGCAGACAGACCATAGTATGAGGGATAGAAAGTGAGTACATTGTTTTAGTTGTCGTAGTTCAGTTCATTTTGCTGCTGCCTTAGCATTAGTTTCAGTATATAGGCCTAGACAACCTGCCACAGAAGCGGGGCCTGCAGTGTACTGAATTCAATTTGTTCCAATTGTATTCACCAAGATGAAACAGATCCAGGAGAGAGAAAGAAAGAGAGAGAGGACACTGATGTAAGAGGCAGAGAAAGGCTGAGAAAACCCTTGAGGAGACAGTTCAACCCAAAACAAAATAAAACCCATTTTCTCTTACCCACAGTGCTTTATATCTACTGAGATAATGACTGTAGCTCACCACAACACAAAAGAACCCAATGGAAACTGTCTTGTGGTGCCGTTATTCATGATAATCTGCAGAAATTCACTGCCATGCTAACTAACAACATATGTTTCGCCACACATCATGTCACTGGTTGTAGATGTGTTTTCATGTGTGTGTGCGCAAACTTTCGGTACCTGTCTCGTGGCCACACCCTCTATTCAAACCCAATTTGAATTTGGATTTGGATTTGTACTTAAGTATGTGGAAGTCTTTGGGAAATCGACCTCCCACGCCGCAGTGATGTCGCTCCTGCATCAATAAAACCAAAGCAGCAAACCATGATTGGCCTAAGTGGCTCCCACAGAGCTGTTCTGCGGTCGATGGGGGTTTCGTGATTAACGCAGTATAGGTTCTTGTTTGGCCAAAAACAATGTTCTGCCATACGTAAACAGCATGAAGACATGGCCTTTGTGATGCCAATGTAGTCGTGAATACAAGGACTATAGTACTATTATTAGGGGAAACATGTGAGTAGCAAGTGACGTCGCATCATTTAATGACCATGTATTTAATAATGATTTAATATGTTTTATATCTTCTTTATGGTCTCATAGCTAATGTTTTGAAGAAAGAATTTGAAAATGTCTGCGCATTAACCTCCATGAGAACTGGCAGAAACCTCAAAGGCAGATATCTCAAAACCTCTGTGGATAAAAATAAAACTATATCTATGATTAAATAGCAGATATGAAATCATTTTTTTGTAATTTGGGTAAACCAACGCTACCTGGCTCTATATACAAGTGTAGTGCATTTAAAAGCTAAAATTTATTATACTAAACTAAATGTACATGTAAGTTCTCCTTTGGCTCGTTCAAACATGTATTACCACGTATGAAGGAACACTGTAAATGTTTCACTTCCTGCAGGTTGCTTCGTAGTACTCCAACTGCACTGAACTTTGTACCAAGTTTGACGTAGAGGCATTTAAAATGTTTAATAATCAAACCAAAAGCGACCGTGTTTTATAATTGTTACTATTTGATAGAAGTCCAGGACTGATTGACACAGAGAAGAGAGAGAAAGACAGTCAGCATTGATCTGATATGCAATATTGCTGCCATAATGTGCACACCTACAGACAATTTAAACATCAATGAACATTTTGCACTGAGCATACAGAGCATGGAGAAAGCATTGAGCATTGGGAAGCTAAGCAGAGCTGTCAGACATACTTATAACAGCCCTTCAATACATCGACAAGCCAGGAGTTTAAGTGTTAAAAGTCCAGTAAACTTTGGTGGCTGGTTAAATTCACGAGCTGACAGGCAAATAATAACTACAGATGTTCAAAATTTAAAATGTTGACTAGACTATGTGAAATCTTGCGATTCTTGTTGGTGTATCTGTCATCCTGCAGCTCATTACATCACCAAATAAAAAGCCAAATACAAGTGCAGTGACTTTCAGGCTGCTGGAGCTACTTTTCACTGCCATGTCAGCGATGAAGGGGATGGCGAAAATGTCGTTTCACGTGGGGAGAAAATTTGTCGCGTTAAGTCATTCCTCCTCCTCCAGAGGAGCCTGAACAGACAAGGAACTATTGTCTTCCCCAGCAGCCATCGTAAGATTTCAACTAGTAAACCTCTGACTTGTTTGCTAAAATAACAACTCATTCTCGTTAATACCCTTCGGATGTTACTTTAATTTACTTTTTAATGTATTTATACTGTACATACATGGGAAATACAGGACTACATGTTAAATTCAACTCAATGTTTAGGTTCTTTTGTAATTGACTATGTTGCTATGTTAATATAATACAAACATACAATGGGAAAGAGCAGCGAGGATGTGAATAACCACAATCATGAGTCCAATTCCAACCCACAACATTATAAGAACAGCATGTCTGTCAGCCAACTGAGCTTCCAGGATTTCCACAATACACTGCTGCATTGTACCAGCACACTGAAACTTATTTAAGCACATTTTTTTTAATTCAAATGACTCAAATGAACTTTCGAGCTGGAAATAGTTCCTGTATCCACAGAAAATGACCCCATGCCGTCTCCTCTTTACGCTGATTTTCTTTGCTTCCACAGTGCGACAAGCAGCTCACATGACCTTCATATTTTCCTTCACACGATGTATCCGTGTGTGTGAACCTTAACACCTTCCAGTTGTTGTAAATGCCTTCGTTCTTTAAGGTAAACTGTAAATCTGTGTGTCAACAGCGTAGCATATGTGTTGGATAGAGAATACAAAGGCATAGAAATAATGAAGGAGGGAGGGGACCAACTCTTTCACCCACAGTTTTCCAATGAATAATTTTCTCTAATTTTTTGGACATACTGAATATTTCATCAGTTTGAAGATTGGAAGCTCATTCTGAATTGATACCTCGGGACTTTCAGTGCGTTTCTCTCACATGTGAACTGCAGTGTACTCTCTCCAAGTCTCTTACAGGATCTCGAGCTTTAAATCACATCGAACAAGATGTCATCTTCCCTTTTTTCCCTCTGCAGAGTGCACTGGCTGTGTCGAGCTGAGAGTCAAGATTGCAGCCAATTTGGAAAGCAAAATACAGAAAGCTCTTGGGCTATGGCAGCAGCTGGAAGCAGGACCTGTCTTATACCAGATAGAGAAAGATGAGAAAATCTTGTGACATAATCTGCTGGCTTTTCCATAGCATGCGGTTAAAGACCGACTCAGTGCATCATCCCAGACAGGATAGAATTGAAAATGATAAACCAGAAACCATTATTTCTCCAAAAATAAAGCTTGAAAACATGCACAATGTGCTAAGGCAACCCCCTGTTAACGCTCCTGCTGCCCCAATTTTTTAAGCATTGGCTGGTGACACCTGCAATTCCCATGAGAGCATCTCTCTGACGCACGCTGAAGTTGTTGCCAGACACAAGCTAAATGCTGCCAGCGCCATCACCAGTTCTTCTTCAATTAGTCTGTTTTAGTATAAAGCACAACAACAAACCAGTAATAGTTCTTCTGCATTGAGGGCCAAAAACCTCAAAGAGCAAACCGGAAATCTACTGAGCTTCATGGTCAGTGACTTGGCGTACAAAATCTTACAACATTTACCCCAATCGGGAGTCAGAAGTCCCAAAAAGAGACTTCACACACCTGCTTGAAATTCCCAACCCAGGTGTTTGTGTCAGGCTCAATCCTCACTCAAGGAAAAGGAGTGAAATCTCTCTATTGACTCTTAAGCTATTCAGCGAGTTTCAAATTTCCATATTATTGACAATTTAGGTATGTTTTGAGAGAGGAGAGATTGTTTTAGAGCAGATGGCTTTCACTAGAGCAGAATAAAGACGTTTGGGCTTCATACAAATAGGCTGCAAAGCCTCAAATGTCACTCCTCTACAAAGAAAAATCACAGATGAGAGAGAAAAAGACACTGTGGATACCAGACGTGTGACTCTATCAAGCCCAGTCTTCTCACTCGTCTGCCACTGGGGATATCCGTGTCAGGGAAAAATATGTCAAAAAAAGAGATAAAATTGATAACAGAGAGAGAAAACAGTGCGCTCTTGTCCAGGCTGGTGAGCTCGATAAGGACAGCACAAAAACTTTATCTCCCAGGTCTTCTACCACCTCTCCACCTATCTCCACAACAAGCTCAGGTCAGATAAACAAACTGGACATTACATAACTGAATAGTAGTTTTCTGTCATCCCTGCAGTATGTACGAGGCTGTTCTAACTATAGGATGAAACCACCCAGAAAAATATTCTAAAATACAGAAAATGTGGGGAGCAAATTTACAACCATCAGGACTCAAGCAGGAAGTGAATTGATTCCGTGATGTTTTCACTCTCCATGCTTCCCTTAGATCAGCTTGTCAGATGAGATAATGACAATTTAATCAGCTTTGGTGGTGGAATGTAACTTTGCATGTTTGTCAAACGACACAAATATCCTTAAGCTCACTGAAAGACCAAACCTCAGCAAAGGCAAGATTTGAAAGCAGACAGAAAAGGCCACCAAATGTCTTGTTTTTTTTAAGCATTTCTTAAAATTCCTTGACGTTTCTAGTATAGTTTTGGCAGCATGTCTCATATCTCTACTTAGCAGCTTCGCTTCTGCTGCACATGACAATTAAAAAGACAATGAAATTCATTCTACAATGAGCTAAAAACCATCACCGAAGAGCCACACACTTGAGTGCAACCGACACTGAGTGAGGACGCTTCCTTATTTGGCAGTCAGCAAATAAAGTGGACAGTAAGTGTGAATTTTGCAAATTACGGCCTTGTTTAAAAGCAAAAGGCAAAAAGACACAGACACAAAGGAGACAGTGCTGCTATTTATAGGTCCAAACATTTGCCAGACACCCTGTTCCTTTCAGGCCAACCTGTATTAAAGAGAGAGCAGGCAGGATTTATAAAATCAGGGTTTCATATCAGAGAAAAACTGCTGTAGAATATATTATTATCCGAACCTGCGTCAGCAGTAGACGTGACAGCTGATAGATCACGTTGTAATCAAACTTACAACAACAAACATTACAACATGTCGGCCGCGGAGAAAACGCTCAGCAGTTGGTTTCTACACAAGCTGCCAGATCACATTCCTCGTACGAGTAAACGTCAGGAGGAGGGAAAATTGGATTTGGATTTTTGTCGGTTTCAACCCGTGTGATGATGACAGGGATCGAGTAATCTCTGAGAGATCTATGCATCGTTCATTCAGACCACACACACACACACACACACACACAATTCACACACTGAGTCCCTGCACATCCCTTTAATCTGGCTCAGGATTACGGCTGCAATTAGAGGAATGACAGAGAGAGATGAAGGGAGGAAGAGAAACAAACAGAGCGGGAGATGTATTTTTCTCCTCATTTTGATTATTGTTATCGGTATTATTACGTTGAGTGATTGTTAAGGTTGCTATCGAAGCTGCAAGCGTGTTTAAAACTGAATCAAATTAGACAAGAAGACTAAGACTTAATTGTGCATATACTCATGTAACTTGTTCATAATTACATGTTGTTTTTGAGGATTTAAATTTTTGGTCCATTTTGGTCAAATGCAAATATGAGCTGACTTAAAATATGAAATAACCTGGAAATAGACTATTTGAAAGTTTATATTTTTC
This sequence comes from Scortum barcoo, assembly GCA_023238725.1. Classification (NCBI taxonomy): domain Eukaryota; kingdom Metazoa; phylum Chordata; class Actinopteri; order Centrarchiformes; family Terapontidae; genus Scortum; species Scortum barcoo. Next base: position 11,123,316 of record CM041541.1, on the reverse strand, counting down.
ATATTTTTGAGTACACTTTAAATCCTTTAACGAGGATCAACTTGGAGGGCAAGTCTGGTGCCAAGCAGCCGCGGTAATTCCAGCTCCAATAGCGTATCTTAAAGTTGCTGCAGTTAAAAAGCTCGTAGTTGGATCTCAGGGATCGAGCTGACGGTCCGCCGCGAGGCGAGCTACCGTCTGTCCCAGCCCCTGCCTCTCGGCGCCCCCTCGATGCTCTTAGCTAAGTGTCCCGCGGGGTCTGAAGCGTTTACTTTGAAAAAATTTGAGTGTTTAAAGCAGGCCCGGTCGCCTGAATACTGCAGCTAGGAATAATAGAATAGGACTCCGGTTCTATTTTGTGGGTTTTCTTCCTGAACCGGGGCCATGATTAAGAGGGACGGCCGGGGGCATTCGTCAGATTATTGTGCTGCGCTAGAGGTGAAATTCTTGGACCGGCGCAAGAAGACGGACGAAAGCGAAAGCATTTGCCAAGAATGTTTTCATTAATCAAAAAACGAAAGTCGGAGGTTCGAAGACGATCAGATACTGTCGTAGTTCCGACCATAAACGATGCCAACTAGCGATCCGGCGGCGTTATTCCCATGACCCGCCGGGCAGCGTCCGGGAAACCAAAGTCTTTGGGTTCCGGGGGGAGTATGGTTGCAAAGCTGAAACTTAAAAGGAATTGACGGAAGGGCACCACCAGGAGTGGAGCCTGCGGCTTAATTTGACTCAACACAGGGACAACCTCACCCGGCCCGGACACGGAAAGGATTGACAGATTGATAGTTCTTTCTCGATTCTGTGGGTGGTGGTGGTGCATGGCCGTTCTTAGTTGGTGGAGCGATTTGTCTGGTTAATTCCGATAACGAACGAGACTCCGGCATGCTAACTAGTTATGCGCGCCCCGCGCGGTCGGTGTCTAACTTCTTAGAGGGACAAGTGGCGTTCAGCCACACGAGATTGAGCAATAACAGGTCTGTGATGCCCTTAGATGTCCGGGCTGCACGCGCGCCACACTGAGTGGATCAGCGCATGTGTCTACCCTTCGCCGAGAGGCGTGGGTAACCCGCTGAACCCCACTCGTGATAGGGATTGGGGATTGCAATTATTTCCCATGAACGAGGAATTCCCAGTAAGCGCGGGTCATAAGCTCGCGCGTTGATTAAGTCCCTGCCCTTTGTACACACCGCCCGTCGCTACTACCGATCATGGATGGTTTAGTGAGGTCCTTGGATCGGCCCCGCCGTGGGTCGGTCACGGCCCTGGTGGAGCGCTGAAAAGACGATCAAACACATGACACATGAAAAATGCCAGCAGGCGCATCATATTGATCAAAATCACAAGAAAATCACAAGAAAAACTTGACCAAGGCTTGACCAAGTTCATCAGGATTTACTTTTCATCTTCATTCCCGTACCCATCTTAATCTTGATATGGAAGCCTGTTGTGGAAATAAGGTTTGGCCGCCAGTACTAATTATACTACTGACATATTTGTCTCTCAGCCAAGGGACAGGTCTGGTAACCCTTCTCGGAAAGCCTATACAGAGCAGAAATAATCCTGGACAAAGCATTGTAACTTCATGTAATATATCCCAAGTATACATGATCTTATTTCCTAAGATATATCCTTCACATAAATAAAAAAAAAGCTAAGTCACAGAGTATCACTTTTTCAAATCTGATATGTAACTTTATAGTTTTATATTCTTCACCATTATGCAGTGGAGAAGTACAGCCGTGTAGAGAGCGAGTGAAAGAGTGAATGAGAGGAAAAAGAAAGAAAGAAAGAAAGGAGTCACTGTCGGCACTGCCAGCCTGGCTGATCCAAAACCCTGGCAACGGCAACAAAGAGCCACTGTCTCCGCTCGCTCTGTCTCTCACACACTCATGCATGCATACTGTACCGCGCACACCCGAGCGTGAACGCAGGCACAAAATTTGCTGAGAGAAACGGCCCCCAAATGTGAATACTGCTAACCAGATAAGGGGGAAAGGAGAGAAACAGCAGCCGTGTTTTAGATTTACATCAACGTCATGTTCTCATGTGCGCCGTCTACAGGCAAGGTAAGTAACCCTGCTGCAGCTTTTCTATTGAGGTCGCCTGCAGGCAATGAGTGTTATCGCTGCAGGTTTTTAGCCATGCTAGCGGAGTAAATGTAGGAAAAGAAATGGCATCCTTTTGATTGGTTGGTTAGTTGATTTCTTACATCTAGAGTGAAATATTTTCATGCACGTCACAACTTTAGTAATTCCTTGACCTCTCATGTAGCACCATCATACACTTTGTTTTTGGACCAAATACTTGCAAAACTCTAACAACTTGTGAGTTTTAACTGATTACTAAATTGCTGAAGCTGGGAAATATTACCTTCTAAACATGTGCACATCGTGTTGTGTTGTCATTATGCGTATGTTTGCATGCTGACATTAGCATTTAGCTGCATTTAAACCTCACAGAGCTGCTAATGTAAATGACTCTTCGTCTGGTTGTATTATTCACTGTTTGTTTGTGTAAGTAAGGTAGATTTTTACTTGTTTTTAAATAGATTCGGTTTACCAGGCAGTGTTTTTCATGTATTACACCTTACTTATCACATTTTGGAAATGGTACTTGCATTTCTGTAACACTTTAGTTGCATTATGAACATATAAAAAAAGGAACAAGTTATCAGTCGGTGTCTTTCTGATTACATGTGGAATAAAGACAGATTTTAATGCTTTCCATATATTTTGACCTTTTTATGCAGCCTGATATGTGAGCCACGTAACAATATGAACAATATTTTTTTAATAAAAAGCAGTTAAAATGAATAAACAACACCAAAACACTGTGACCAAGATTGAGTCACACTGTGGTTTGGAGTCATACTGGGTCAAAAGATCACGATGCTCATGTTAGCGACTGTGTTGAAATGACCATTAGATACTGTAAATTGTTGAGGGGCCATGAACTCGCGTCTCCTGATAAGACGAAGGCATTGCTTAATTGTCTGTGCTTGGAAATCTCCCTCCAGCTCTGAGATGCCGTTATCAAAAAATCAACAGCTCCGGCTTTTAGCTGACTGTCTCTGCTTTGAAGTGAGCTACTTTATACGGTAGGTAGTCATTATGACTCGCCATAATTGTAAACACGCCGCTGCTCGCTCATTTTGGTTGCACCTACCAAAACAAAACGACATATAATTGTTGTCTTCAAACCAAGATTGGGCTGTGTTATGAAAACGGTTTTTGCCTGGAGCTGCTAATGCGTCTATCCAAAGTTTAGGACTAAGTAAATTTGTTGTAGATTACAGTACAAGCACTCAATTACAACATGAGATAGAGCTTTAAAAAAAAAGTCAACTGGACATGACTAAACTATGACTACTGGGGAAAAGTACAGTTTGTGAAAAATGTGATGTGCAAGCATGTTTTGAAATACAACATAACTTACAAATGAGTCATTTTGGCCCTCACTGGTCATAGTGGAGTGAGGGACGCTTTCAGAATAAAAGCCCTGCCGGTAACTGGCATACAAAGAAAGCTGTTTTTACTTCCCTGACAGACAGCTGCCACAGGACCTCTCCTGGGTCAGAGGTCAATGAGTCAGAGTTAACTTTCAGATTACTAGAGAGAAAAATCTATGGCTGAGTGGGGAATGCAAAGATACAGGTACAGATAAAGAGGAGACTGAGAGAAAGAGAAGTTAGAATAAACAAACTGCTCACCGACATTTGTGAAGTCCTCGGTTTAACCCCTTAAAATACAGTTTTTATGTCCCACGCTCGGCTTATTCTGTACTCATATATATGTTCTACGTGTTCCAGCTCTACACTGGAGCTGTATAATGTGAGAAAAACATACAAACCTTTTTCATGGCTGCACCTTTCCATCACACGTAAACATCTAAAACACGCCCTCTGGGTCTTTTCATACTCTGTTTCCTAAAACCGAGCCTGACATATTTGGTATGTTTTGGAGTCGTTGGGATTTTTGAGGGTTTGGAAAAAAAGTCTGGTCGCACAGTGCAGGTTTGTGGGGACTCGTCCACCAACAGTACGCCGCTTGTTAAGGGGAATATAGAGCCCGACTCACAGTGTACCGATCAAAACTGCAGATAGCAGAGACAAAATGAGCTGTGGGATTAAAAAGAGGGAGAAATATAACTACCAGTGAGAGAAAGGGGTTTGCATCTTTACATAAACTTTCCAGATGCTGCTTTCGACTGGCCTTCTTTTCATTCATCTCCACTCGAGAGTTTTACAAGCTGAGAGAAACGAGTGAGGCGAGTCAAAGTTGGAAGAGGAGGAGCTGAACAGACAGAGGAGGAGACGAAGAGGAGGAGGAGTCTTCTCATGTGACGGCGGTGGCATGTCTGCTTGTCCTTGGAAAGGACACCGGCACCTCACAACAACTGACTCCTTTGTCCTCCTGTCTGTCTACATTCCCCCTCACTCTCTCCATCTTGTTCTCTTTCTCCTTCCTATGCCCTTATCTCTCTCGCCCTTTTCTCTTCTAGCTTTTTTCTTTTTTTTTCGCTTTTGATAACTTTCTCCGCTCGCCGAAAAGTTTCCAGTTCGCCGAAAAGTTTCCACTTCACCGCGTGTGCAGCAGCAGCAGCAGAGACGAGTGGCTTCGCTATTGCGCAACGCCACCTCATTTCCTGACACACACATAAACAAAAATGTCACACACTCGCAACCCCCTTTGTACTTTGGCGTTTTCCGCTTTTTGCTCTGTTGCTGTTATTGCCCAATAGGAGTTCACTCTCACACACACACACACACACCTGTACTTCCCCCCACATTCCTTCTTCATTATCATAATCATGCTGTCACACACACACACACACACACACACACACACACACACACTGAATTCCTTTGCTGACTCCTCCCCCCTCTGTGAAGACTTTCCCCTGGGGCCCTCACAACCTTCCCTCATGGAAAACTACCAGTGCGAACACAAAGACACACACACACAACCAAATCTGTATGAGCAGTGGACAGCAGGCTAAAAAAATGTAAAAACAACAAACAAACAGATGCGATGAAAACTGTAGAGAGAGAGAGAGAGTGATTTTAATCAAATCTGATGAAAACTCTTCCACACATCAAACATGCTGCAGATAAGAGAGAGATCGCGGCCTGTCCCATCCAAAGCAACACCACCTCCCACTGGACTAATCCTCCACTGACCTCAATGTGGCTGCAAGTTTCTTTGCTTTATTAATTACCAATTTCTATTTTCAATCTATACAGTTTTTTTTACAATTAACTGTAATAAACTGTTGCTATTGCAGGTCCTTCATCCCAACTGCAATAAGACTCTTTAATTCAACATAATATAACTAACTGTTATCATCACCATCTGCCACTATAATCAATTTATTTCACTAGTTCAATATTATATTTCATATTTGTCTCACGATTGAGCTGCTATAACAAGTGAATTTCCCTGATGTGGGATTACTAAACTTGACTTAACTTAATTTAATAAGGTGCTGTTGAAGGTCACATGAAGTTTACATTTAGCTTTTGTCACTCCAAAAAAAGTGACGCCTAATCTTACAAAAATATTGCCAGCATAAAACTGTATCATTTATCATCATTAATTATTTAGTTTTTCTATAAGTTTACCTGAGCATACAGGTATGATTTTAAATTTACACACCCTTTCTAAACTGCTGTGATGTCGTGAGCGTGCCCGCTTGTTGGCCAGTAGTTCAGTTTTTCTGACCGAGTTTGTCCTCAGTAGAAAATTTAAACATTTAAAACTACTTTAGTATGTCCTGACAAGAACAGCAATTATTGTCCATTCTGATTTTGGGGTTTTTCTTTTTAAGTCTCCGACAAACACTGAAAGTTCATTGAATTTTGTCCAATGGGTAAGGACGAGCTGCAGAAGCGCTGCTCAAAGATAGCCAGAAAAGGTCAGGCCTCAGCTTGCCATGACAGGATTAGCACTAACACCAATGCAAACACTGGATGATCGCTCAACTACAGAGTGTACAAAGCAGGTTGGGTTTATCACTAAAAGCTTGTGCTGTTCAAAAAAAGTAATTTTTATCTCATCAGGTTGAAGTTTGGAAGCAAATGGAGATGAGGAAGAGAAAAAAGAGTCGTGACTGTAAAGGTGAACAGTGGCATGTTTAGTCACAAACACCGAGCTCCTCTCGTATGTGGTTGTGCACGTGTTTCCATACAAAACTACACATTTTCACTCAACTGTACAACTTCACAAACAAGCAAGAAATATCAAGTTCAGCACGTAATTTCATGTACAAGAGTGACAGAAAAACAAGGGTGGCTGCTTTATTTTGTGCTCCTGTGGCATGACTTATTTTTATTGTTATTATTGATGATTTGCTTTATTTTCAATGCTAACTTTTAGATTCAAAGCCGGACATTCATTTGCAGGGTCAACGGGGACATGAACAGACACCCTCTTGATTTATCACGTGTTTAAAATACTATATTTAGACACAATACATTTAATTCTGTTGTCTTGATGGGTCCTTCTGGTCTATATTGTTTCATACTATAGCCAGATGTGTAGACATGTGGCGCTTTGAGCTCCACGTCAAAGCTTAACATGAGGATTAGACCGTTTTCACTGTAAATGCCAACGTCACACTGTCCCATTTCCTTCTGTACAGAATTATCTAATAATGCACAATGAGACTGAAGTTACAGTATTTTCACTTAACGGGAGCTTAAACATCCGGTGCACATCTATTCTGGGAGAAAACACCTGGTTAACAGGAAATAATGCATTTTTTTTATTATTATGGCAGCAGCAGTGACGGTGAACTGCTTAGAGGGAGAACTGGGTGGTTATCGTGAACATTCGTGCCATAAAACGTTTTCTTGTTTTTTACTGAATAGTCAAAGCGTCTGTCTTTTCTGTGTGCGTGAGCAGCTGTAATAGTCATTTTTTCCTGAAGTCCTGAAATATATTAATGGATAATCAATGCCAAATGTCACTTTTGGGTTCGTTGTTTTCATGCACACAGAAATGGAAAATGGGCACTTCATGAAACTTAAAGTTAAAGAAAGCTTAAAGTTCACTAACTTTAATGTAAAAGCCTTTTTGAATTGATGCAGTCTGTAAGTTTACTTCCTCTTTCCACCATCTCCAGTGAGGATAGGCTCAAACAAAACGTCACAGCGCTGAAACACACATTTAGATTGACAGGTGGTCTCTGTGTGCAGAATAAATCCAACACTGAGCGTGCATCTACAAAGAAAAACAAAAACTAAGGAGCACATCTTTAAAATAAAAAAAACAATACAGTGGAGGAATTTTAAAAGAAAGTGAGTTTTTGTTATTTGGTGGTACAAAGTTTTAAACTGATAAACAGAGAAAAAAATGCAGCTTAAATAAAACACAATGTGCCCGTCAATCCAGATTAGTGACAACACACACACAAACACACACACACTGGAAACACACACACAGATGTCCTCATGTCCTCTACACACAAATCTTCTGATGATCAGCAATCAAACCGGTTCACACAACTACAGAACATGAAACACACACACACACACATTGAGTGCATCTGAGAGCCTGATCTTTCACGCAGAGACATACTGACATAGCCAAGTGTTGCCTAGCAACAAGGTCTCACGCACGATGTACAAATGCAGAAGTGTACTGTCTGCACTGCTGGCATGGTGGTGTGTAAATGTGTGTGTGTGTGTGTGTGAGATAAAGAGAGGAAAAGTAGTAATTATGACTTGATAAAGACAGCAGAATAGACGGAGTGTCGGTGTGTACAGCTGCATCTGCGAACTCTAAATAACCCGCGAGTCCCGAGAGAGACTGAAATTGTGCGCGTCCGTGTGACGCCGTTTTCTGAGTCCGAGCTGTCGGCCTCTCCTCCTCTGACCTTTGCATTCAGCCACAATCTCAAAGGAAGGAAAGTTTCTCATTCCTACAATCACCTTGCAAGACAGTAAAATTAAAGCTGTGGGATGGACCGACCGACCTCGCTGTGAAGTTATAATACAATTATGTCTGGGTCAGCCATGAAACATTTGCACTGTAAAAGGTAAGATGGGGGTCAGACAGTTTCTGCAGGACACATTTTTATTGAATTAATATGTCAAAAAATGCCTCATCTTCTAAGTTACTGTAAGGCTTCACGTTCTCATTAACCATTCAACAATCTTTAGTAGGGACAGTGAAAGACTCACAGATTATTTTATAATGACTTAAAATGTGTCTTAAACATGCACTTTATGGTTAAATTTATATCATGTTAAAAATGGAGGATGAAGTTGCATGTTTGAGGGAAAAAAGGCTTTTCAACAATTGATGATCCATGTAAAAGATATAGGAATAAAATATCAGTATGTTACTTCATTTTAAAATAACCCAGTTTGGCTGCTTTTTTCTTTGCTTTGTTCATTTTTTTGTGCTTTTTCAGGAGAAAATGGCTTTAAAAGATGAACTAACCAACCCATGTGTTTCAGGTAACATTAAAGTTTGTTGGGGTTGCTGGAAACTTCTGAAAATCCAATAAAGAGCAGGACAGAGGCGCTAAAATCTGACAGCATACGTAACCTGTAACCTTACAAAATAACTAAGTATGAAACGCACCTGGACTTGGACTTGGTTGGCAGCGAGTTAGCTAAAGCAGATCAACACACTCTTAAATCTACTTGTTACCATTCTGCACTTGAATTTTTAGTTTAAAAAAAAAGACACAACCCTCTAAGCTCTTTAAACGCTGAGCATCATCACATAGCGAGACTGATGTTCCTCTTCGCCCTGATATCTGGTAAAAGAGTGCAAAGAGGGGAGGATTGTGCTGAGGGGGCCCTCAGGGGCTGATCTTAACAAGGAAAGAGCAGATGGATTCCTCAACACACACACACACACGCACACACACACACTTAGAGAAATGGAAATGGATTTGCACTGGGAGCCTCTAGGGGCCAATATGACGCTGGATGCAAAGTCAAATATTTCCAGATCCCCTCTGAGCTTCTAGTGTGGAAAAAAACCCCTGAATTTAGATTTAGATTCCTCTCACAGCCCTGCTGGATCATCTCACTGGCCACACGCACGAAACAACATGAGCATGGATTTGAATGAGGACAAAATAAAGTATAAACACACACACACACACACAGGAGCATGGATTTTTTTCTCTGGGGCCCGAGGGACCGATCTTAGCCTCTTAATGACGACGGAGCCAGAGAGATGGATTTACTGTGGTGGGGAGGGATGAGAGAGGGCAGCCCTGATGGACGTTTTCACTGCAGACACACACAGGCAGACACACATGGTCAGCAGAATAAAAAAAAATCAATAACAGTCTGATGGAAGAGATAGAAAGTACAGATTTTTTTTCTCACAAACACACACTCGAGCACAATTTCAAGTGTCGAGAGAGAGCTGTGGATACTGTACCGAAGAGACACTCCTGTTAGAGGGGGTCAGATGCACAGAAAGACAGACACACACATGCACCGCTCGCCATCTTAACCCCGTTACTTAGTTGCCATGACAACAATCCACACCCCGTCTACCGAGATAACCGTTCCAACAGTACGCCGTGTGACACACATACACACACCGGCAGACAATACAGTGTGTGTACGCGGCGTTTCAGCCTATGAAGAAGACAGTAAGACCGACGTGTGTGTGTGTGTGTAAGTATTAATGAGTGCTTATGCATTAGTGTGTTTATGTGTGTGTGTGTTGGATTAAAAGCATCCATATGATGATGAGATCAGTGAAGCTGAGCAAGATGTCATCAGCATCTGACATCGCTCATCTATCTATCTATCTATTTATCTATCTGTTTATTTTTATATGTGGATTTAAGTGATAATCTATTATTAACTTGCACATTAAATTAAACTTTGTCCAGCTTAATAAGATGTTTCATTCATGTCATCTTCCTTTATGTTGCAGCAATGTGTGCGCATTTTCATTTAGATACCGAGGCGCTGTTATGTGTTATGTTTCCTTAAAATCAAACTTGGTAAATTACTGGACAAGTGAAATGAGAAATAATTGTGATTTTGTGTTTCTTTTTTTTATCTTTATTTTGTAGAAGCTTTTCTCTCCCTTATTCTTTCTATTTCATGTAATTCTGTTTATCTTGCACCAAGTTTTTCGGTCAAGTCTTTCTGGAAGCTTTACACATCCTACCTCCTACTTGTACAAATGTTTGTTTACTTTAAATGAATGTATATCTTCATGCATCATGCAGATGTGCAAGGGTTTAAATATATGTAAATGTATACATCAAGTCTTCTTAATAAGCATCATATCTGAAGTCAGTTGTTTACTTTCTTAATTAGATTTGACAACAGTGCAATAAAATTTGAGGATGAATGTTTCTTAAAGAAGTTTGACTGAAATTTACATTTATGTTTGACAGTCGGCATTAATACTTTGCAGGTGAGGATTAGAGAGGCAATTTGATCCATTTGGACAGCCAAGACATAAAAAAACAAACAAAATAAGCATACACTGTTGTAAGAAAATGTACAAGAATCATGATCCTGTTTGATAATTGTGACTAAGATTGAACACTGATACATTCATTCATTCATTCATCGCCATAGTTGGACTGATTCATAAAGCCCGGATTCAAGTGTTGACATAGTAAAGAGCAAATACAAACCCCCCCACCACTGTTTCCATACATTGATGGTGTATTAGCTGAACTAACTTATACCATATTTTGATGTATTTATTTATTTTTCATCCCTTTTCATCTGAAAAATATGAATATATTTGTGGATTAAAGTCTGTCGCAGGTCAGCTGTTTGAGAAAAGCCTCATTTTTGGAAAACTCGTTCGATCTGATCAGGCAGGATTTGCTGGACGCTTTAACGTTTCAAAGCTGGATGTTTTTTTTTGTGGCTACTTGAGGGAAAAAAACACATATCAGGAGTGTTAACGGAATAAATATAATCAGTGTCAAAGCATGAGTGAAAAATGATCGCCTTGTGACATTATGTATTGATTTCACCCCCACGTCCCCGCTGTCTCTCCAGCTCTCCTCCCATCTGTTTGTCTTCCTGTCACTCTTGAACACACCCTTGTGAATGAAGCGACAACAAACATTAACACTGAGACACACAGGCGCAAACACACACACACACAGACGTAGCAGCAGCACAGCATGTCGTACAGGTGTGGGCAGCTGACATTTCGCTGCGAGAAATCTGCCAGTCAGAGTTGGATGCACTCATGCGAACACACTCTAATAACACACACTCATGCATGTGAATCTTGCGGGTGAATGTGGGATTTTTCTTTAGCCCGGTTAACTCGATCAAGCACACGTGTGCGCTGAATTCGCATTACATAACACTTCATTCCCTGCCCTGACTTTGTGCCATTTAGTTCTCCATGTGTGCGAAGAATCAGTTTAACATGGCACGCACGTGCGACCTGTTATGCAACAGCCTAATCAACATGCGATTAATAGCTGCCGTCGCCTTCTGTGTGCACAAAACGCTTCATGAACCTGAGAGCGAAACAGATGATATCAGGCAGTAAGCTGGAAACAGAAAAATATGGATCAGATGACGGTTTAAATAACATGATCCGGCATATTTAACACAATATGAGTGACATGGAGATACATCTTGGCTTTGAACTTGGAAGATATAATAAAAAAAAAAAAGCATTGTCATCATTATTGTAGTTTATATATATCTTTCTGACAGCTACAGCAAACATTTTAAAGACATATTGGCCTATTCATTTTGTATCTAGTGGTCACATTAACTGAATATTTATCGTCAACATTAGCTAATGTTACGGGGCAACAAGGAGGAGGTCAAGAAGAAAATCTGGGTAAAAGAAAAAGTCTAACACAATCTCTGTTTTTATCAGCACTGAACATATGAATGTCCATTTGTCATCAACCAGTAATATTCACTGCATTCAGGTAAAGGTAATGAAGCTTATATTACATTTATTGATTAGTGAATCATCAAGATGGCTAAAAGAGCCTGCACCACTGAAACAACAAAGTTAAATGTAAAATTCAACAGGTGAGCTGCACCTTTTTTTATATCCATCGACACAGTCACTTCAAATGTACCTGTAATGATTTAAAGTATATAAAGACATCACTCTTACTATCCAAACAGAACAGCAGTTCTTTCAAATAGCTAAACGCTAAACCTTTTGTTTTATGGTGCCTTTAAGTCATGTTAAAATATTAGGTGCACTTAAATGAGCAAAGAGCACAACGTGAATTTAATCCCATACATTTTCTCTTTATTGTTAAACTTAAAAGGCCTTTGTGTCTGGCGTTATTTAATCTACTTCTGCTGGCAATGTGGGCTTAAGATATTTAATGGGGCTTAGCGAAAGTTCAATCAGGATGAGTAGTCCATTCAGCTGCACGCCGTGATTCATCACTCTCCCTCGCTGCCACACCTCTTCGCTGCCGTCCATTCACAGTTTCAAATCTAAGAAAAACTTTGCTGGTTTGCCAAATCTACCTGAAGTCTCACCCACACCGAGAGACGTGATTAAATAATGAGTCGTATTTTATTGTGAAGAAATAACCTTGCAACAAAACTGCAATGCATTCTGGTTATTTGTTCCAAAACATAAGAAAAAATCTGCTTTTTTGTCTCTTTTACAGCTGCAGTATAAATATATTAACGTACATGTAAAGAGTTTGTGTCTGACCACTTTGTTTTGATCATAACAAATGTAAGATGCACTGCCAACAGCTGTTATTTAGTGTTTTAGTGGGATTGAGTTCAAAGGACAAGAAGTTCCCACACATTTTGTTGTGTGTGTGTGTGTGTGTTCCCTACAGTGATAAAATTTACAGTCCATGCAGAATATGAAATGGTCGGAAAAAGAAAAAGCTGCTGCAACAAGAAGAAATGTTTGGGTCTTTAGCTTTTCAACGAGACTATCACTGCAAAATAGCTCGTTTAAGACAGTGTGTGTGTGTGTGTGTGTGTGTGTGTGTGTGTGTGTCTGCACGTGACAGGTATAAAGGTAACCGTTGCCGTCACACAACAAGAGGAGTGGTGGCAAAAGATGTTTTTAGAAACAGAGACTAATGAGGGAAGAATTACAACCTGTTCCTATCTGTCCTGTCTGTCTGTAGCCACACACACACACACACACACACTCTCACCCTCACACACACACACACTGGAAACACTGACATGGCAGATGATACTTCATTTCTCTCTGCCTTTTTGCTGAATGGACACTGACAGGTAGACTGCATCTCCACGGCGTATGTGTGTTTTTCCTGGAGTGTTGCTAAGAGCAATAATGATGACAATGTGCCATGTGTAGAAAGACAGTGTGTGTGTGTGTGTGTGTGTTTACCATTGCCTGGAGGAAGCCAGAGTTTCACGCAATCATTATCTTTCCCCATCGGAGCTGCAAGTTTCTGAGAAGTGGGCCAACTTCGTGGTTAATGAAATGGCGAGGAGAGGAGCAGCAGAGAAAAAACGGGAAGAGAGAGTTGGAAATTAAAAGACTGGGGGAGAAGACGTAATGAATGTGTGAGGAAATGCATAAAATGTGATGTTTAAAAATGGCCTCTCGTTTAATGAGATCGCACTAAAGATGATACGACTAATGACCGTCATCCATAACGTTCAGCTGCAGCAGGTGTGTTGGAAACTGATTGTGTTTTCAGACGTTTTCGTTAATTAAATTTAAAAAACATTCCAGCCAAATGTCTGCAAAGTTAATACAAAGTCAATAAATCAAAGCAGAAGTGTCCACTTTGTTGTTGCCTTCTTGACTTTACAAGTGTACCCGCAGGACTCTTCATTAGTTTTACAGTTAGGGATAAAACTTGATTCTCATCTGATGGCAGAAATCCCAGATCTGGATCAGCACCAGCCGCTTATCAATTGTTCTTTGACTCAAGGCCGGTCTGTCCAATAAAAAATAGAAATAAGAAAAAAATAAAGTTATGAAAGTTGTTTAGATATTTTTTAGATATCCTGCTGACAGACATACTGGTGAGGGAAAATATTTCTTTTTGCTTTTATTTATATATACTTGATTGCTGTTTTTTTTCCTCTGGCACATTACCAAAGTTATATTTTTCTTAATTAGAGCTGCAGCTGAAATTAGGAATCACACGTACTCAGTTTGACCTCAAATTATCTCAAGTAAGTAAATCTGTGCTTGTTTTCAGATGAGCTAACCCCCAGGCCTTACAAAAAGTTAAAACACGACATTGTGGATTATAATTATTTCATTTTTGTTGATTTTATTGTGTCAAACTGAGCACTACAGAACAATGGTGGCAGTGATATTCACAAATCTTAATGGCCAAACAACACTGATTTTCTTAGTGCTCAATATTAGCTTGACTGTTAATCGCAGCGAGCACAAACCTTTATGAATGACTTGCTTTGTAAATCACAAAACTTTCTTCTTCAGTGTGGGAGGCTACAAAAAAAAAAAACTTGCATCTTGAGTGGAGAAAAAAAAAAGAAAAAGGCAAAAACAGAACAACAAGGTTATCGCGGAGAGACGGCTATTTTTGCTCATAAACTGGAAGGGAAAAACAGCAACAGGTGAGGCTTCAGACGCTTTCGCCGGCACGTGCACGCGCAAACACGCAAAAACAGTTGCCATGGTAACAGCAGCTCTGGCATCAGGACGTGTGCCTTAAATAACCCTCGTCTATATTTGCCCGCCTGTCTGTCAGCTCTGAACTCAGCATCTTGATCTGCCAAGATAAGACGCGTCTCGTCTCAGTAGTGAAAGTTTTCCACCATCACAGGAATCACAGACGAGATTTTTGTCCACACTGAGGCGCCGAAACAATAACTGAACCGCTAAATCGCCTCCAAAAGATGCAGCAGCAGCTTAATTAGCCTCTTATTCTGACAAACAGGAAGTGAATTAAGCCATCTGAGTGTCTTTTGGGATTAAATAGTTTGCCCATTTTGCTTAAATATAGCCAAAATAATGTTTGGCTCAAGGATAATTTGAATTCTGGCGTTAATGGTTTATTTGTCTGTGAAGGCTAGCCACTGTGCACCTAGAGGCCAAAGTTTTTTAAATTATTTTCTCACTGTTTGGCCATTTTTGAAACACTAATTATTTATTTCGCTTGGTCCCGCACAAGCAGTGGTTTCATCAAACATGACTCTATCCTGTTACCTCTTCCTCTCTATAATTGGTGATTTTGTGTTTCAGAAAAATCAGCAAACGTCGAACAGGCTTGACTCTAATGTCATTTTTCTATCACAAAGCACTTTCAATTTTATCCAGACAATGCAGCATTTTCAAAGCCTAATTTTCAGGAGAAGCCAAAACACTATTTACTATAGTTTTTATCCACATTAGAGTGAACATAGACTTGAAAATGGAAATAAATAGGAGAAAACTGTCTTAAACACTTGAAAGACATCCTATATGTAACAGCCATGTTATACACACACACACACACACACACACACGTATATCGCAGTAGTCCCTCAATTATTCTCTCTCACACACTCACACATTCATTAGATAACCTGCCACTAATTAGGGACATCGGTTAATTAAGGCCAACTAACCGCATGGGCTTCACAATGAGCAGCTGTCTATGTATGTTTGTAAACACATGATTGACATGTGGTGGGGGGGTCGAACATATGCCGCCTAGGGGACGCTGACATACAAGTCTACTTGCCAAAACTGCTTTATTCAGACACATATTGTATATTTTTATATTTTTTAAATCTTTAAAAAAACATCTCAACAGAGGGAGAGGAAACGAGAGCGTAAAAGAGTCAAAGATCACTCGAAGTAAAGGGTTGGCATGGGCAGCAGATGGTTGCCAGTGGTGACTCGCTGATGTGACGGCATCTTCTGCTCTCCTAACATCTGCCACAACATCCCCCAGGGTGTGTGTATTGGTGTGTGATCGTATGTAATTTACATCCACATCTTCCGCTAAAGCCCTTCGTACATTACGTGACTCTGGTCGAGTGCAAATGTCAGCGTGTGCCGCAAATCGCTCTCATCTCTGCTGTGTTCAGGGCGTTTGACTTCAAGTAACCACACACAGCATTATTCGCAGAAATGGCATGAAATGTCAAAGATTTGTCATCACTGGACTGCAACTCTTCAAATAAATGTGAAATGTGCCGCAACATGCAGATGGCAGGATTAACACAATGTCATTCATGCAACTTTTCATTCACAGCGTTTCGAAGCAGGATGTATAGAATTTGGTTTTAAAAGGTTTGATCCATTTTAGATAAGTGACATAATCATTGAATATACAAGGTTAAACAAAGCTCCAGTATGGAGTAAATGAACGTATTTGATGAAAGGGCAGTTTCAGCTATTGTAAAGTGTAAAATCAAACCAATAACTGACCACAAACAAACCGGTAAATTAATATTAAAACTACCCAGGACTACCACAGAAGTCCAATAACAGAGCATCACTCATGTTTAGATCATGCTTGGATTTCGCCTTCATGGAACTGAAGTCTCCCAGCAGAACTACTGAGTCCCTAAGCAGTATCCTTTCATAAACCACATCCAGAGATTTTAAGAAAGCTGGATAAACTAAACTGCTCTGAAGAAGCCATTTCATTTGAGCTCCAACACAACTGCATTTAGCCAATTTCTAGTTGTTGCTGTTAGACCTCCATCACTAGTTTTGGTTTCTTCCATGTCCCTCGAGCAGTCTAAGATGCCAGAGGTCAGCACAGTTTGGTCCTCCGTCTTTGACTTTCATGCACTTGAATCCAATGCCCATCCCTGCGGGTGGTGAGCCCACAGAGGCCTGACCGAGCCCGGCCACCATTTGCTCAAGCTCCCGTCCCAGAACAAGGCCCTGGTTCTCTTGTTCTGGGCAAGCTGCAGCTCTTTCTTGGCCGATTCATGTGGGGTCTGTGTACTTTTTGTTCCACCATCCTTATTTGACAGCTACAGTGACTAGTTCTTTTGCAGACTGAGATTTTTAAACACTGAGACAGTAAATCTGTCATATTTTGCATATAAAGCATAAATATGAAAAGACAGCAAATTAGCTCTACCTTGACAAACAATAAATAACAATATTAAAAAACAATAATCCAAAACTAGTATTATAATGCACTGTCTCTAAAATGAGCAGCAGCTTAAAGTTTTTCTGTTATGGTATCACTACTTTTCTATTGATGTATGTATATAACTAAATCCAAAACACACAAAGTTGAAGCTAGAAAAAGATGACGTGAAACCTGATTGATCCAGGAAGTTCTACATAGTGGAAAACGAAGTAAAAAGTACAGTACTCCTCTGCCCTCTATCAGCTATGTGTGTGTGTGTGTCTCTTTTCTCATCAGGGAGCCTTTTTTTGAAGTTGCTTCACATCTGCTTCTGATCATGGCAAGTAATGCAATATTTATCCGATACAACACCTCACCCTCATTATTCAAACAAATATGGCGCTGACTTAAAGGCCAAATCCCCAGATCAGAGTGTATCGCGCAGCAGAACACAAAATACTGGTCTGAGTTTACACACAATATGAACGGTTGAGAGCTTCGGAGCGAAACGCTGGTGCACCTCTGAGATCTTTGCTCCTCCTCCTGCTGCGAGCTCAGTCACTGAGAGCTACTTTTGATTAAATGTAAACAGAAAAATAAATCTGCATTCGAATTTCAAGTCATCTTACTGAAGCTCAGGGATGTAAATAGAAACCTTGGAGATTGAGGAGATTAGAGGATTTATTATTTTTAAAAACCACTAAACTGTGGGAACTATGGGAACAAAAAATTTTGAATGATGCATGAGCCAGCAGTTTGAGATGAGAGTATGAGAAGTGCTGGCTGGTGGTGGAGATTAGAGAGACTGACTTTTAACCCTAAGGTCGTATATTTGATCTCCATGACAGTCATTTTAAACTGTCATTTCCCTTTCTGTGGCCATTTTGTTCCTGAAGATGCAACATGAAGGCCAAGAACAACAACTAAAAAGACCTTTAGGTGTTCATTAATTTCCTAAAACAGCTGGGCAAAGTAGTTTTAATAAACTTTATTCAAACAAGAGCAGACTGTGCATTTGTTAGTTTCAGTCACAGATTAATTAATCAATTAATTAATTTAACGCGTTAAAAAAACAATTTTGCTTGGCAGTAAAATTCAACTAAACCATTTAAATGAATCACTCTTTAGATACAAAGACAATATCTAACCCCATGCACGTTTTTATCCACACTTTTATCCACAAATGTCAACTTTCCCATAGGACTGAAACAAAGATTTCAATCAGTCATTTAAAAAAAAAATGTGCTTTTATCACAATCGAAGTGATTTCAGGCCCTGCACCACAACTAAATCTGGGACAAATGTTAAATCTGAGCTAAAATTATTCTCAGGAGAAAAAAAAAATCTAATAATAATAATGATAATAAAAACCCTTTGCTTGAATTCATGTACTCCTCTATCTGCCTCGCACACATACACAGATGTTGTTTGTATTTGAAAAAAAGGCCTCCTCCTGTCTTTCCCAGAATCCCTTGTTGTTTCTCCCAGCATGCTCGCAGGTTGCAGGGAAGAGGGGGAGGGGCTAAGATGTCAGAGGTCACCTGGCAAAAATGTTTGATCTTTCTCTCCCCTCTCTGCATGTCTTTCTCTCTCTGTCTCTATATCATCTTCCACCTCTCTACCTCCTCTTTTTTTTTCTTCTCAGTATACGTTCATTCTTGTCTTTCAGAGTGGCGATCAAGTTTAAGATGGAGGGATGGGGTTCTGCACTCGAGGGTGTACGTGCGCTTTAACACGCTTCTTCTGCTCTCCGGGGTCATAAATGTTTTCATCCTGGGAACAAAATGCTTGCCAACACAAAAGCCAGACTTTTTCCACTTGTGAAAAGTTTAATGGCAAAAAGTCGAATCTGCACACTTTTCTTTGCTCCCAACTAACATTTTTTTTGTAGTTGAATATTTCATTTGTATAATAAGATATGATTTTTTGAATGAACGTCATTTGACAACTGATGAAGGAAACTTAAATTGAATTATGCTTCTTCTTAAAGGACAGCATGTCTCTAATGTCTTTTAGAGGCACAATCATTATACTTCTTTTCTAACCACATCATCTGTATTTTAGATCATTTTGAATTCAATTTAATTTAAGAGACGTTTTTCATAAATGGTCACGAAGCATTCTTACAGTGATCTAAATCTGGATGTTGCCTTTTTATTTTCAATGTGAGCATTGTTAAGAACAGAACTTATAATGTGAAATAATGTGATGCTTTGCTGATCACTGATGATTTAGGGAGGTCAGAGGTCAAAGTTGTGTGCCTCAAAGAGTAAATCTGCTTTATCTATTTCTATTCTACAAAACTGAGTGTAAACTGTGGAGTTCACCTTGATTTCGGGTCACCAGTGATGCGTCCCCTTAAAATAAATCTCTGGCTCCATCTGATGGACAATGTCATGCAAGACAGTTACACCCATCCACATGTACATCTGTGTCTGTGTGTATGTTGTTGGGTGACGGGCTGATGATTTTGCAAAATGCTTTAATTTGATATTCAACCTCTAACTAAATTGGTACTAATGGATTTTCTTTCCCTCACTCCCTTCACTTGGTTGCAGTTTTTATGATTATGATTACAACATTATAATGTGACAATTACGTTTTTTACATGAATGTGATGATATATTTACTTGGACAGTCTACACAATATTAAATAATTTCTTTGATTTTCAGCCTGGTTGATCATCATCATTCAGGAACAAGCTACAGCATGTCACCATCACCAGGCGCTCACAGTGATCACAGCACATTGACGAACCACCCTCACATTTGCAAGCAAAAGCAGACTCTCAGGAGAAGTGAGCTGTGTCTCTTTGCAGTAGTTGTTTCCCAGCTGAAATAAACAATTTCACTAAAGCGGCAAGAAGGTGGAACCAAATCACTTCCAGTCTCTCAATCCAGCTTGTTTAAAAAGCACATTTTTAACCTGAGAGGGCTGGGGGCTGTCGGTTTTCCACTCTAAGCATCAGCTGAACACCTGGATGCCTTTAAAGCCACATTAGCAAACTTCTGCTGGTGTAAACATGATGCAAATTGCAAAGCCAAGAGTCTGTGCAGTGATAGCGTAAAGCAGAATAATCTTGTTCAGATCCAACGAAGTTCTTTCTGTACTGTGATCATCTCTGTTTTGGGTGTTAGGTCATGTATATTTGCCTTTAGATAATGATAAAAGTGGTTTAAATATGCACTGTTTTAGACTTTTTAAAACCTCAGCTGCATCCCAACTACTCATTGTGAATTTTGAAATCTCATTTATCAGGATGATAATATTTTAAATAGTGCAAACACCTTTGAAGCAACTTTAATTGATTAGGGGTGACAAGGAGCTCGATTAAATTGAAAAACCTTTTCCAGATTTCAAATAAGGTTGACTGACATTGTATTAAGAGGTCTGCAGTCTCAGTCAATCCTCTTTAGCGTTTGATATTGAAACCCAACCTCAGGACAAAGAGCAGTGCTGTGTTTTTGATTCCTGGTGCGGTCATTGTACCTAACAGCTGCAGGGATGACTGCATGGACGAGAATGTCAGAGGTACCGGCAGCCTTAAATGGAGCCACTTGTGTGGTGTGAGTCCTCCAAATGACTCTGCTATTCATTTAGCAAATTGTTTCATGACACCTGCTTGTTAGGGGTGGTCACTTGTTTCTCTTAACTTTAAATTTATGTTCATTTCTCCTGATTATACTTCTGTTTTAAGGCAGTACATTTATGAGATGGTAAACCAAGTGTCACAGTGTGACAGTCACAAAGGGATGCGAGCTATGTGACCTGCACTGAAGGTCGAATATCTATGACGACAGTTTGCAGCGTGTATCAGCGAATTCGGCCGTCCAAAACACTTAACTTCACCGCCTTACAGAGCCAACGTCTGAGAATGCAGGCGACAAGTGTCAACACCGGATTTGAATCTGTCATGGTGGGAGGCCATTATCGACAGTACAAGTACTTGCTGGAAATAAAAATATTTTTAAAGACTTGAAGTCCATCTATATTCAACTCTGACATCTCCTATACTATATATACTATATCTTTATCTATAACCACCATATTTAAGGATCTTTGGTTGGCCCAATGGACTCCTGTATCATCCATGGATCTGTTGAATTTCGCAGATACCGACCTTTCAGCCCTTTACCATCAAAGTTGCTGCATTAAAGGAATCTGTATTAGCTTTCTATCTTTCTTGTCTGAAATGCTGCTGTGACATTAAAACTGTTTCCTAACATCCTGACAGTGAGGACTTCACTTGCCAGATCATAATGGGCTTACATGCTTCCAACACTTAGGCAATCTTTTCCTTATCAGTATTCTCTACATCACTGAGATCAGTGTCAGCTTACACAGAGGCAGACGCATACCGATGCTACGTCAGCTTGTGATGCCACCTCCGGTCACGTTTGCCTTTCTGTCCCTGCTTCACTGACAAACTTGTTTTTTTTGTTTGTTTTTTTTTGATTAATTGATGAGAAAAGTCTGTATAAATTGAGGGAAATTGACAGCAACATATCAGCTTTTGGAAAACATACTGGCATGAAATATGAGTAATTGTGGGAAGAAATTGTTTATTTGAAAATCAAAAGTATGTTTCAAGTTTTGCTTATGAAGACTCAAGTCAAGTCCCAAATCGAGTCCCAAGTCCCATCCAAGTGCCAAACCTTGTGTTATCATGTTCTAAGCAAGACATTACTTGTCTGCTTTCTTTTAAATCATTTGGGCTTTTAGCTTCAACGGTTCCAGTTTACCATTTACATCTAAAGGTTTTGCTTAGCATTCCCTCTGTGAGTTTCAAAAATAAAAACTTATTCTTATCTAGTGTGTTGGTTTTTGAAATGTACCATAACCATAGGCTTGTTAGTTAAACTTGTTAGTTAAACCAGACAAACTAAGATTTGCATGTCAAGCAGTTGCTTGTTTAGAGTACTGAAAATCTTCTGCTCATTTCAGGCAAACAAAAGATTAACTTTATTTCTGACATAGTTCTGACAATATTAACTTTTTCACAGGCAGCCTCAGGCTTCGGGGCCACTGAAATTTATTTCTGATAGGTTGAAAATATGTCTTGACTAATTATGTATGTATTTAGGCTTTTGATTCTGATGATTTTGAAAAGGTGACACCTTTTGTACAGACAGGAAAGGTGATAGAAAGCCATTTGGAAAAAGATTAAGGTTCTCTAACAGCAGCTGTGGGGCTTCTCTAGCGTTAACATAACTATGTCCTGTGCATTTTTGTGACACAGTTTTAAAACATTTTACAAATATTTTTGTTCCTATTCATTCTTTAAATCACTGCTCCATTTAAGTCATTTACTAATACTGATGTGACCATGATTTGGCCATATTTATGAGTAAGCATGACTCATGACTCAAGGAGCTCCAGCAGGTGGGGTGTCCTTTCTCTTCTGAGGTTTAGCTCAGGATATCTGTTGAGCTGACTGATCCATCGCAGAGCTCGAGCCACCCCGCTATCTTTAGTGAGCCACGGTCTGTGAATGGAGAGCCTAACTTTATCTGGCCCACTGCCATCGAAGCTGCTGTTATTTTTAGGGGGTGGCTTGCAGTGGCAGCAGCTGCGAAAGCATTTAATGCCCCCCACCCCCATTCCAACTCCCTCTCACTCACTCTGCTGGACAATGACAGTATCAGAGGTGACGTATAAACTGAGCACACAGCTGAAAGACTGTGGTCATTTTCCTCTCTGTCACCTGCAACCTAACGCCAAATCAAGGGGACACAACCAGGAGATGATACCTGTGACGAGGGTCTACCAACTGTGAACAGGGGATTTCATTTTTCTCACTCTCTCTGACTCTGAGTGACCAGAAGGTGTGCGTCAAACAACAAACCAAACCAGAGAGCCTGATGACTCTTTCTACAGAGCAACGAAAGGAACATCTGCCATTTCTAGGAGTCAAAAAATACTTTAAAGAGGGGCCAAAGGTCATATGAATTAACTGATACCAGCTTGGAGATTGTGAGGGCACCATTTTTAAATTATCATCACAGGGACAGGGACAAGAGGGGCTCGTATGAACGGTAAGTTTATCCTTTCACTCTTCTTTATAAGATAAAATTAGATTTTCTGTCCTACTGTATATGTTGTTTCTCAACACTCAGGCCTGCTGAGGCACAATCATTTCTTAATGACTCGTTGAGCCTATTTCACATCTTTCCTGATCACTAACTTAACTTTCGAAATATCTGATATGCTATCGCAGAGCTATTTTCAAGTCCAGACATGAGCACATGACTATATGATCCATGCTGTTTAGAGGATGTGCATCAGATGGGAGAGTGTGGTGCGTCACACAGCAGGGACGGTTGCAATTCCTAATGCCAAAGGAAAGATGGTGACAACAGAAGGGAAACAAATGAGCCGCATGAGAGAAGCTAATGTTTTCCAGTGGCTGCTTACAAGATCAAACCTTTTAGAAAGCAAAACATCTATATCAAGAAAGAAGAATTTAACTCTTGATAATGAATGACTTAGGACCTCAAAGGTGGAGACAACATCATGAAGTATACAGCTAACATACATGCTCTATACATACATACATACACTAATGGATCAGTTTTGTCTTAGTTAGTGACTGCAGGTGTGCCTGAGTGCAGTTTGTGTGCTATGTGACACATGGTCTTGGTGTCTTTTTTTGGATAGACTACTTTATAAATACACTCTTCAATGAGTTACAGCACCAGCTGTGAGACAACCGAGAGTGGTTTATGTTTGCTAAAAACCTACTTTGCTAAACCACAGAGCATGGGGTAAACACCTTACTAAAGCTCAGTTAATCTTTGGTAACTTCAATAAGTATTCTTAAGCATCTGAATTAACACCTCTTTGCGTTGAATCATCCAAATCATCCCGATCATAAAATAGTCCTCTTAAAAGCATAGTCCAGATTTCATCTAAAAAATATCAATGTTTGACATAAAATCATCTAGTTCAAGTCATGTATAAAAAGAAATGTACAAAGGACATGTCAAATCAAGAAAACTCCTATCAATATTATGTGGTATTTCAGGGTATAGACTTGTGCCCAGTCAAGAGTTTTGGGAAAGTCCTTCAATTTTTTGAGCAGAAAATGTAGACTGACTCATAAAATGTACCTTTTCTTTATCTTACAGCTCCTTCACCACAGATAAGAGGTTCTAATCAAAGAAAGAAAGAAGGAATTTCTTCGCTCAGACCGGACAGAGGGTTACAACATCATGGATATTTTTGGAGGTGCTCCTCGTGTTTTGGGCTACCCACGCCCTGTGGTGGCACAGAGTGGCACAGACGCCACGCTGAGGTGTCAGATCGATGGGGATCCTCGTCCTGATGTGATCTGGGAGCGTAAAAATGTCCAGATCTTGTCTGGAGGACACTACAAGCTCTCTGAGGAGGGAACAGCGTATCTACTGACCATTAGTGGAGTAACCTTGCAGGATGCTGGCCAGTATATTTGCAAGGCCAAAAACAGCGTAGGAGAAACCTATGCAGCAGCCTCCCTCAAAGTGGAAGGAGAGGCCCAGCCACAGAAAGAGGGGCAAAGGCAGTTAGCTGTCAATGGTGTGAAGCAACCAATGAAAGAACATGGAGAATCTGAAGGACACCTGAATGGATACAGCACAGTGCAAAATGGTGAACACAGGAGAGAAAATGGAGAAGGGTTGAATGGAGAAGACAAGTGGAACAGCAAGTTTAGTGAAAAACAAGAAGAGATTGATTTAATATCCGATGATAAACCGCGATTCCTCATCAAGCCCCTCTCTTTGCGCGTGGATCGGGGAGAAGATGCCGCCTTCTCCTGCAAAATCTGGGGAACTCCTCTGCCTGAAGTAACATGGGAGAAAGACGGGAAGAAGCTGAACGACATCTTTGAGAGTGCACACTTCAGTGTGAGCAAACAAGACGGAGGCTGGTTCCAGCTGAAGATCTACAGGACTCGCATGCCAGACAAAGGTGTCTACACTTGCAAGGCCGTCAACTGCCATGGTGAAGCCTTGGCTGGTGCTGTCCTTCTTGTCGAGCCCATACCGGAGCGAGAGGACAGTAAAATGTCCTCAAATGGTCAAACTAACAGCCAGTGGTCGCCGAAGCACAGGGGCGGGAGGCTCGGTTTGTCGAGGGTTACAGAAGAGCTATCTGTCAACGCTTCGAAAGCCAAAAAGGTTTGCAGTGGCAGAGGGGAAACACGCCAAGTTTCGCTGCTTTGTGACAGGGAAGCCAAAGCCAGAGATCATTTGGAAGAAAGATGGGGTTCCTCTCGAGCCCGGGAGGCGTCATCTGATATTTGAGGACAGAGAGGGTTACTACACGCTGAAAGTTCTGTACTGTAAAGTGCAGGATACAGGCCTTTACGTGTGTGCAGCGTCAAACGCTCTTGGAAACACCCTCAGCGCCGTTCACCTGTCCGTCAAAGGTAAGAAACACCTCCCTATATTAAAAAAATGAGCTTTTCCTACAATTATAACTGACTAAACACAGATTTCTTAATGTGACCTAACTCTAAAATGGTACATATCATTGTCCAAAATACCAATGGACTGATATTGAAAAGTATATTATGTCCACCAGCAGCAAGAGCTAATAACACATGTCAAGAGATTCTGTGAGAGTTTCATTCCTCTCATCACTAAATGAATATTTTAAACAAACAACTAATGAACAAATCATTGTGTCGCTGATGTATCAAAGCACATAGATGAAACGTTAGGTCATAAGCTGGACATGCGGGCTAATTGCTTTGTGCACATTGTTGAAATGCTTGGCATCACCTTTTAAAGTGGCTAATTATTTTGTCCTGATCCCCTCATAATGGGCAGATAATTCTCAGGGTCACATATCTTTTCATATGCGCAGTCCTGCACTGCGCCAGCTGCCTCTATCATAAGTGTCAGTTTAGTGTTGAGGTCAACATGCCAGCCCTTAATATACAGATAATATGGAGTGGCATTACAGCAATTCAGCAATGCTTAAAAATATTTAGTGGTGGCACGAGAGATTCAAGTGAACAGAAAGACTTTGTACTAAAATGAAAAAGTGTAGAACCTGAAACTGTTAGGAAGTGGTTTGGAATAAAATTTTCTGACAAAAAGGATGCAGATGTTATTAGATTAGTTGATTAAACACCAACACATTCTTCATTTTCAAAGCTAATTATTCCAGGTGTAAGTATTTTCAAAGGGTGAATTGGATGCAACACCTTCACTTTTCTTGTAATCCCTATAAATCTACACATATACTGTAAATATATTTATTTTTGTCAATTCAAGCCACACCTGACAACTGCAAATATGTTCATGCTGTTATTATTCCTAACCACCCCAGATACACAAATCATCCACTTTTTGTTGACCTAAAACTTGTATACCTATTTCATTTGTTCTACAGGCCCTGCTGTGCGGTTTAAGCGTCCATTAAAAGATCTGGAGGTGAGGGAGAGGGATGTTGCCGTGTTGGAGTGTGAGGTACCTGATGAGTCGGTCCCAGCTGCCTGGTACTTGGAGGACCAGCGGCTAATGCCCAGCAGTAAATACGGTATGGAGCAGAAGGGAACCAAACGAAGACTGACCATCCATGATGTTGGGACAGATGACGACGGAGTCTATCTCTGTGAGATGCCAGATGGAGCAAAGAGCATTGCAGAACTATCAGTTAAAGGTATGTTGTACTGAATGTGGGCATACAGTATTTTAGATAAATAAAGATCATTTATCATGTGCAATAACACAGGATAACATTTAATAAAGGTGGGATAGTTGCTACATATTAAAGCACCAGCAGCCAAGATTTCAATGTTCACAATGTTTGCAATAGATGAAAAGATTCCCACTCAGATAAAGACGCTAAACATTTACTGTTTAAATTTTAGCTTTGAGGTATAAAAAGTAGATATTAAACTCTCTCCTATTAAAGAAGTACTCCATCCAGAGAAACTTCAATGCATAAACAAACATTTAACCTTCACTGTCTCAACTTCCATCGGTTTAATTATGTTATGTTAAATTAATTCTGAGTAATGAAGTCTTCTGAAATCTCATACTGTCATTAAAGCCACAGCTTTCAACTTACCTTAAATAATGCATTGTCATCTGAGAAATGCATAAGCTTGATATAAAGTTGTAATTTTACAATAGATGAGAACTGAATGGTGAATGCAAAGTTGAGCAAAAAAACCTTTATAACGTAAATGACATAATTTGCTACTTACAGGTACTATTGTACGTAAACTTCCCCGGAAGCTCGAGATCCTGGAGGGAGAGAACGCTGTGTTCTGTGTGGAGGTGGAGAACGACGACATGGAGATCCACTGGTTCAAAGACGGTCTGAAGCTTCACGAGACTCACCAGACGATCCTGAAATCTTTTGGCAAAACTCACATTCTGGTCTTTGTCAACGTGGCCTATCAGGACTCAGGGGTGGTGACCTTTGTCGCGGGAAGATCCAAGACCTCATCACGTCTGAAGGTCAAAGGTACACTGAGGAACACTCACAGTTTTTAGTTTCCAGCATGGGTTTGCAAAAGATTTTGAGCTTGTTTCTGTAGGTAGAAAAAAATATTTATGTGATTTGGACAGCCATTTTATGCAGCTAAAAATTTCATATTGCAATTGTCAACAATAAGTTGTCTTTTTCACTTTGTAGATTTACTTTCCATGCAAATCTTAAAATTACACAAGATAGTTGTAATCACATTTTCACCTCTCTCCTTTATTACTCAAAATGAAAAAGAAATGTAGTAAACATTCAGGTAACCAGAATGACAGATACATAACCTATTGATCTTTCTACTTTAGGCAAATTTTAGTGTTTTGTATATCAGTCTTTGAATTTTAGGTCTTATAAATTTGAAAATCTGCTAGACTTAATGAGACTCCAAGATGGATTTGAACGTGATTTTATACTGGATGGTCTCTTTCACCTAAGCTCATTATACTCCTGTCTTTTGCCTCTTTAGCCACAAGACATTGCCCTCCTATCTGCCCCGTTGGGGTCAAAATGGACGCAGATAGACCCAACAGCGCCCTGCTCACCTGGGTTCCTGCCCCCAACAGCCAGACCTCTACCCGATCCATCTTTGTCGTGGAGAGACAGGAAGTGGGTTCCCATGAGTGGCAGAAGTGTTTCACATCGGAGACCGCCACTTCTGCTGAGATCTCTGGCGACAGCGTGCCATGTGAAGGCCACTACCGGTTCCGCGTGTGTTGCATCAACAAGTACGGGCGAAGCGGCCATGTGGAGTTTCCCAAAGCCGTCCATCTGGGTGAGGAACTGACTGTGAAGAAGAAATGTACATGTGTTATTCTATTTATTTCATTCACTTTTAAATTAGTGTTGTATCAGTGGTGATTTTGCAAATCTTTCAGACTTCACTATTTTCCAGTTTTAAATTTATTTCCCTTCTTTCCTTGGCAGCCATTGTCATATGTCAATATGCTATTTGCAAACATAGAAAGTTTATATGTGCCTTTATTTTCTGTCTGAGTTATATTAACGCCATGACATGATGCAGGTGTAAGCATAAAAAAATCTTTCGGTCACAATTTGAGTCATACGAGTGATGAGTGAAACACAAAATGTAGTTTCTAGGATTTAAAGAGTGAAAGCCTAACAGAGGGGTAAAGCTCAATTGTGAATTATTTGTGAGCTTGTATTTCTGCTGTCTCCATTTTCTTTAGTTCCTGGTCCAAAGATTTGCAGTCGCCTCAAAGGCTGTGAGGCTGTGGAAGGAGAAGACGCTCACTTCTCCATCGAACTGTCTGCAGCAATGGTTGGAACTTGGTTTCTGAACAGCTCTCAGCTGCAGCATGGTGGGCTATATTCGATAAAACAGTCCCAAACACAGCACTCATTGGTCATCCACGAAACTCGCACTACAGACGACACAGCAGAGGTCACATTCATAGCCAACGGAGTCCGGGATTCAGCTGTGCTCAATGTTAAACGTAGGTGTTAAAAGAAAGTTATTTCTATCCAGTTTAGCATGTCATGGATTTGTCACATTGGAGTTTATTTTTGTGTTTCTTTCTTTGCAGCTGCTGTGGTAAAATTCAATCCTCTGTCAGACTTTGACAGCAATAAGAGGGTGGACATTGGTGATGCCATTGTGCTCTACTGTGAAGTCTCCCATCCCTTTGCCAACGTATCCTGGTTCAAAGATGGCGAGGAGCTCCAGGTGAATGATGGCCTCAACATCCAATCAGATGGGAACATGAGGAGGATTGTGATTCACTCTGCTGATGCATCTCATTCCGGAGTTTATACATGTGAAACTTCAGGAGATGCCATCAAATTCAATGTGGACGTTGCAGGTAAAATAGTTTCCAAAATCTCAAATGTGCCATCATAAAACATGGAATTGAAATGACATTTCTTTCTTCATACTATTTTTTGTACATTTTCTAAACTAAACAATTAATAGACTAATTGAAATATGGATAGATCAAATAATAGTTGGTTAAAACAAATGGTAGCAGTTGGTTACATCAACTAGTTAATCTGTGCTGGTGCAGGAGGCACGTTCCTCCTCTCATACCTTGTTTGTCAGCTATTGACATCCATCACCTCCTCCTGTTTATTCAGGTCCTCCTGTGGAGTTCACTCCGGTGCCAGAGGAGGAGCTCCATAAGAGCAGCATGGAGCTGGACCCCGTGGTGCTCCTCTGCCACGTCTCCACAGATGATGCTGAAGTTGTGTGGTGAGAAAATGAGTAGTGAATTCCTAGAAAAGAAAAATGAATATGAAAAATGATGAACTGATGCCTCCATTTATGCTCTATTTTCAAACTGTGTGAGTGTGTGTGTCAAATTCTCTAATCACTGCATTGAGAGGCTTTAAAGGGTAAATTACATGAAAAGCATTATTTGTTTATTTGAATTCTAAACTACTGAATCAAACCTGAATATGGATATGCTATAAAGCCAGAGAAATCTAACAATAACTCCATCAGCTGTTGTACCATACACTTCATTTGTGGTTGTTTTCACTTGAATATTTACTGCTTCTGTGACCTTTCCTCTTACAGTTCACTGATTAGGGCACAGGAGTTTTAATTTCTATAACCTTATTCAGACAGTAGAGAGTTTTATTCTTCTGTATCTAGTGTGTTAATGTGTTTTACAGTTGTCTGTGGCTGATTTGGTGTATCCCAGGTATAAGGACGGCTGTGAGATCCAGCCCAGTGACAACATCACACTACAGGCAGAGGGAACCATGAGGAGGCTGATCATCCGCTCTGCAGAGACCTCAGATGCTGGCAGCTACACCTGTCGGGCAGGAAACAATAGCATGGAGTTCACTGTCAATATCAGAGGTACAAGGACTTCTGAGTACATTTCCACATTTCCAAAAAATGAAAACACAAGATGGAGGTGGTATTTTACCACTCTTACCGCACTCTGCTGTCTCTAACTACAAACAGAGCCTCCAGTGATGATTGTGGAACCTAAAGATGATATTGTGATGGAGAGCTATATCGGAGAGGAGATCCGCCTGCAGTGCGAGCTGTCTCGTTCTGGCGGGAAGGTGCGATGGTTTAAGGATGGCCACAGGGTGGAGGAAAGCGACCAGCTGATATCTGAGGGTCCTTACAGGATTCTGACCATTCTCAACGGGTCGGTGGAGGATGGCGGAGAGTATGTCTGCGAAACAGATGGAGACTCTGTCTTTTTCCAGCTTACGGTCAAGGGTAAGAGAGAAATTTTCCATTGCCCTCACTTCTGATTATTCTATACATCTGATAAAAATGTACTGAACCTCTAAGGTATTTAAAGCTTACATTTAACTATCTCTCTCGTGCACCAGAGCCACCAGTAAGAATCATTTCCCCCAGTGAATCGGAGCTGGAGCTTACCCATCTGGCCTCTGAGAGACTTGAGCTCAGCTGTGAGATCTCTGACGCAGACGCCCCTGTAAGGTGGTACAAAGATGGCCTGGAGGTAGAGGAGTGTCCCAACTTAATCCTGGAGGTGGATGGGGCCCAACGCCGGCTGGTTATACCCCTCACCACTGTGGATGACACAGGGGAGTATATATGTGACACTGAAGATGACTCTGTGGCTTTTTTGGTGACTATTACAGGTAAGAATCAGGACATATAGGAACTATTAGCATCATCATAAACAAATACTCAAAAACTAATATTCATATTTCTATCATTTATGACCCCCAGAGCCACCAGTGACACTTACTCGTCCCCAAAACATGCCTGACAAACTGGAAAGTTTAGCCGGCAAACCAATCGTGCTGGAGATCGAGGTGTCACGGCCAAATGCTGAAGTCAAATGGTTGCTAAATGGCAAAGAAATAGAGGAGAGCAGTAATGTCACCATCACAGAGGACGGGTTCATCCATTATCTGACCATCCACTCTCCCACCCCAGAGGATTCTGGGAAATACACCTGTGATGCTGTAGATGATAAAATTGACTTCCAGGTTAAGGTTTCAGGTAAGAGGCAAAATCAGGTCAGCTTTGGAGAAGATATCTAACACCATAATGTTATACTGAGTGTCAATATGTAATTCTGTATCACCAGAGCCACCAGTGAAGATCCTCAGAAAGTCAGAGATTAAGACAAACATTAAATCTCTGATTTCTGATGACATTGTGCTGGAGTGTGAGCTCTCCAGAGCCAACGCTGTCGCCAAATGGTACAAGGATAATTGTCGTGTTGGTGATGATGAAAGGTTCTGCGAAGAGGAAGAAGGCGCTTTCCGCTCACTGGTCATCCTCAACGCTGAACTTGGAGACTCAGGAGAGTACTTTCTGGAAGTTGGAGATGACAACATCAGCTTCCAGGTTACGGTAGAAGGTACAATAAAGTTTGTGTATTTTATGTCTTAAATAATTTGGTTTAAAAACAGTTCTGTCGATAAATCATCTGTCTCTTTCCTTTGGTCTAAGAGCCTCCAGTGAAAATCGTAGGCAACTCAGATGACCCTGACTACCAGGAGATGGTAGCTGGGGATGATCTAATCTTGGCCTGTGAAGTGTCCCGTGCCAGTGCCCCTGTCCAATGGTACTGCAATGACAGGCTGCTTGTAAATGACTCCCGTACCTACATTGAAAGCTACGGCACTCTGAGGAAAATTATCATCTCGAACATCCAGTCCTCAGACTCTGGGAAGTATGTGTGTGATGCTGTGGATGACAAGATGATCAATGTTGTCAGGATTCAAGGTAAAAACTCACTGTAATGTCCTCAGAGATAGACTTATAAATATAATAGCAAAATTAAGTAACATTTGTCTTTCTGTACTTTTCTATCAAAGAGCCTCCAGTCACTTTTGTGAATAAGGAGGACGACATTGTTGTGATCGGTTACGAAGCAGAGAGTGTGACCTTGACAAGCTATGTGTCCAAGGAAAGTGCTCTAGTGCGTTGGATGAAAGACTGGACACCTGTTGAAGGTGAACGTTTCCAAGCACTTATGGAGGGCCATGAGCGCACCCTTACCATCATCCCTTTGAGGCGCTCTGACGCTGGCGAGTACACTTGCGATGTCAACACGGACCAGATCAACTTTAGCTTGCTGGTGAAAGGTTACAATTACAGTTTCATCTTATCATGAGATGAATACTCCAGTTTGGACTAAAAAAATAGCTTTGCTTAGCTTTGTTTTTTTGCTTCACAGAAATGAGAATCAAGTTTGTGAGGCCACTCCGAGACACTGTGGCCCATGCTGACGGTATGGTGACTCTGCGCTGTGAGGTGTGCAAGCCAAAAGCAGACGTCCAGTGGTTGAAGAACGGAGTGGAGGTGGTTCCAAGTAGGAGGTTCTCAATTAGAGCAGATGGAGTTGAGCGAAGCTTGACCATCCACCGTTTAACCAGAGAAGATGCTGGGGAGTACACCTGCGAGTCCAGAGATGATCGGACTGTGGCTATACTGAGAGTAGAAAGTATGTATATATGTCTGGACTCAGATTTTCTGTCTTTTCTTATTAGAGGTCACAGGTTTTTTAACTTTTAAATGTCTCTTCAGTGCCGCGAGTGGTGGAGTTCCTTACAGAGCTTCACAACACCACTGTACTTGAGGGAGAGGATGCCACCTTCAAGTGTGTGGTTTCACCAGAGGATGTTCAGTTGGTCTGGCTCATGGACAATGAGCCTATCACTCTGGGCGATCGCTTCCAGGCAGACCAGAATGGCCTGTGTCACACCTTGGTGATCAAGAAGTGCCAGATGTTGGACTGTTCAAAGATTACAGCAGAGGCAGAGGGACAAATAAGCAAAGCCAGCCTCAAAGTTCAGGGTAAGACCATTAAATCAGGGGAAAAGAGAGGATATGTCTATTATCAGAATTACCAGCTGTTCATCGTAACCTTTATTTCTCTCCTCATTCTGCTCAGAGGCTCAGATCATGTTTACAAAGAAAATGGAGGCTGTTATGGCAGAAGAGTTTGGCGACGCCACTATGGAGACAGAGATCAGCCTTGAGACGGGAGAGGTCCAGTGGATGAGGCAAGGGGTGGTCATCCAGCCTGGACCGCGACACACCCTGGCCCAGAACAGCTGTAAACGCAGTCTGACCATCCACAACCTGACTCTGTCGGACAGGGGAACATATCGCTGCGAGACCCTACATGACCGGACCCAGGTCAAACTCAATGTAGAACGTGAGTGGTCTATACAGGCTGAGGACTCTGCTATACACTATATCCCTTAATGGCATTAGATAAATATTGACTAATCTATAATGATTAATCTATGAAGTGTCTTACATGACTGGCAAAATGTCCAATGGGATAATCATTTTCTGTGGACTAACTCAGTGAATCATTTCATCATTAACACACATAATATCCAAATTCATTTTATCCTTAAAATAAGCAAGTATAATTCAGAAGTCAGTGTACTGCACCACTTTGAGACTGGCATATCGTCTAACACATGAGTTCTGGGAAAGTGAAGAACAGTACAGATTGCAGGTGTTTTTCACAGTATGTCATCGTGCAAAAAGATGCTAAGAATAGAAGGGCTAGACCTGTATGTGTGAAAAGGTTTTTGAAACACAGCCATGCTGTTATACAATACTGTACTGAATGACAGTGTGACAATGGACCATGGAGCTCCTGTAGACATTTTTGTAATGTGATAAACTGAGCTGGGTCTATATTTGAACCACCTTTTGTTGTCCTTG
Organism: Scortum barcoo; assembly: GCA_023238725.1. Lineage (NCBI taxonomy): Eukaryota > Metazoa > Chordata > Actinopteri > Centrarchiformes > Terapontidae > Scortum > Scortum barcoo. The sequence continues at coordinate 11,089,207 of CM041541.1, read as the reverse complement.
AAACACAGCGTTCTTTCAGTGTACAGTGAAAGTGTTAGTTATGTGCCTTGTAGGAGTATGATAATATTTAAAATCTCATTATGAGATTCAATGCACAATTTTGCCGATATGTAAAAAATCTACCCAGATTTTAATAACCAATAATTATTATGATGGTTAATGGTTTAATACTGATATAATTCCTAATAATTACATACAACTAACTTTTCCTATTTCCCTCATCTCTTCCAATCCAGCCCGTAAAATCTCCATCCGCAAAAGCCTAACAAACCAAGAAACCTTCGAAAGAGAGACTGCCTCCTTCGAGGTGGAGCTCTCCCACACAGATGTGGAGGGAATCTGGCAGAAGGACGGCATCCGGGTGAAACCGAACAACCAGTGCCGTGTGAGCACCAACGGACGAGTCCACGGCCTCACCCTGTCCAACCTCACCCTGGAGGACACGGGCACCATCGTCTTCTCAGCTGAAGGGGTGCGCACCACTGCCAGGCTCACTGTCCAAGGTAAATATCAGCCTGTAGAGCTCAGTGGGTGTTGTGTGGCATGTAAAAGCCACTAAACTACCATCAAATGCAAGTGGAGCCATATATAAAGTTAGTCTTATCATTACATAATTGTTATTTCTAAATTGACAGAGACACCGGTGTCTATCATGAGAACGCTAACTGATGTCCGTGTGGAAGAGGAATTTCCTGCCACTCTGGAATGTGAATTCTCCAGACAAAACATTGAAGTCAAATGGCTTAAGGTAAAAAATAGCCAAAAAAAACCCACTCTGATTGCTGTGCTGTGTATGTATCGACTCACTGTAGATGTAGGATCTGATGACAACAGGTTTTAGACTCATGAGGAATACCTGTGTCCCTCTGCTCCTGTGAATCAGAACGGGACGGAGCTGAAGCCAGGGAAGAACTGCCGGATCTACTCCATGGGCCGGAAGCGGTTCTGTCAGATCATGCAGTGCTCCCTGGGGGACTGTGGCACCTACACATGTGACACAGGAGAAATCAAGACTTCCTGTTCACTGGAGGTTTATGGTAAGTGTCCCAACACAAGCTGCTACTACACAATTCACAATAAACATAGAAAACTATTCAAAGTTGGCAAACATTATGATATTTATGATAACAGGGCTCTTCTGACTTGTATGTTATGTTGCTGACGATGAAATAATCTGTTTATACTCTTATATATCTTCACCTATAGGTAGTAATAGAGAGTGGTGTCTTGAAATAGACTTCAGTGAAAGGTGCTCATTTCTGTTTTTGCCGCCTCATATGGCTGATCTAAATTCTTCCTACTAACCTCACAGAGCACAAGTTGGAGATAGTGCAGGACCTGGAGGATCTTTACATTCAGGAGGACCAGAATGCCGTCTTCATGTGTGAGGTTTCTCTGGAGGACGTCACAGCGGAGTGGTACAAAGATGGCCACAAGATCAGGCCCACTAGCACCACCAAGATCCGAACAGAAGGTGAGAAAAGGAGGGAGGTGGTCATTGATGAGACTGAGAGTGATTTATATAAAGCTGCAATAAATCTTAAATGGCATAAAGCTAACATGTACCAAAGTTGTGAAAACATGCAGAACAGCTGTTATGTTGAATGCCTAGAGATGGTAGGGAAAGTAAGATAACAAATGCCTTCCTCAAGATCAGTAACTGTCACACTCTTTGACCATAAAAGCAAAATTCAAAGATAAAGGTGGCAGTGTGTAGACTTGGGAAATATTGGTCATCATCACATGGCATCAGATAATAATAAAAACATGTGAATAAAAAGCTGCTGCTTAACTAGTGACACAAGGTTGAAGGAGGACCTCTGGTGGGCTTATAAAGAATAGCAAGACGTGGACGAAGCAGAAAGCGAAGATTTTCTCTGTACAAAGAGAAGCAAAACATAGAGATGAGTAAAAAAAACTCTCTTGCTCTCTCTCAGGGACCAAACACTTCTTATTGATGTGTAATGTCAAAGCTGAAGAGGCTGGGGAAATCCGCTTTGTAGCCAGGGATGTTGAATCTACAGCGTACCTTGAAGTAGAAGGTAAGTCAATTTTTACCTCTTTAATATTTTGCTCTTTTTTTTAGCATGTTATTGACATATAAAGTGTTCAAATCTTGAAATGTCTCCTCTCACTTTAGAGCTCCCTGTTTCCATTGTAAAACCCCTGCGAGATCGCACAGCCCTGGAGAAACACCGCGTGATCCTTGAGTGCACCGTTTCGTCGCCTCGCTGCTGCGCCACCTGGTACAAGGGCAGGGAGGAGCTGGTTTCCTCGGATCGGGTGGAGATCCTGGCCGACGGCTGCTCCCATAAACTGGTGATCCATCAGGTGGCCGTGGAGGATGAGGGCACATACAGCATCGAGGTTGGGGAGCACACATCCAAAGCCAAACTGATGGTGGAAGGTAAATTGGGTGGAGAGCTAAAAACCAAGATGTAAAAGATTATTTCTCTTTTATTTCCCTTCCTACCATAATACAACTTTCCCTTTGTGCAGCCCAAGCTCTTGTAATGATCAAAGAGCTGGAGGATGAGGAGGTAACTGAGTCCGAGCCTGCATCTTTCCGGTGCGAGGTGTCCGTCGACATTAACAAACCGCCCCTTTGGACTCTGAACGGAGAGGCCCTTCAGTCGGGCCCCTCCGTCCGCCTGGAAAACCACGGGACGGTCCACAAACTCACCCTAAAAGACACCAGCGTGGACATGAGCGGGGTGGTGAAGTTTACCATGGGCAAGGCCAAGAGCAGCGCCACGCTCACTGTTCTGGCAAAATAGAGGAAGAGACGCAAGTGACTGAAAGAAACTGACAGCAAAAATGGGAATTGCTCCAAACTTTACAACTTTGGACAAGATGTATTTCCCTGTTCTGAGTTTATTATAAATTGAGGGTATTCAGTGAAGTTAGACAGACTTTTAGGCTTTTAAAACGCGAGGCATGTTACTTCAATCAAGTTATTCCTTTTTTTAATGACAGTGTAGATTATATTTATTTGCCTGATTAAGATTTCTAATTGACTTTTCATTCTTGTATTCTGATGAAAATACCCCAAAATAAAACAGTGGTTAATTATGTACCATGTCATTAATTAAAATTCACTTCCACACAACTTTGTAAAACCCATATGTCAATGCCAAAAATGGTGGTTCTTTTAAATAATAATCATCATGAGATCCATCACCTAAAGGCTGAAATGATTCATCAGTTATAGTCAACTCACAGAAAATCAATCAATCAATCAGAAACTTTTTACTTAATCATTTCAATCATTTTTTTAAAAGTAAAAACAATAAAACTTTTATTTGATTTCAACTTATCCAAAGTGAGGATGTGCTGCTTTTCTCAGTCTTATGTCTTTGTAAAGATAATTGTTTGGGGTTTTGGACTGTTGTTGGACAAGTTATATGAAGAAGTGCTGATGGATTCTAATCCAGGAAATAATCCCCAGATTACTGGATAAAGAAAGTACTATTACAGCCCTAATATACACACTTTTCTATACCATCAATCCCTAATTTCAGGGAGAAAAATGCTCCTTGTTATAGTGCTGCTGGAGAAAAGCACCATCGTCTTTTGTGCCATAAATTAAACAGTAAATTTCACACCAAATCTTCCTCTGGGGATAAAAACATGCAAAATCTGTTTGTTTATGGTCATTTAGCTCATCATACTGTCTCACCATCAGTAATGACTGAAGACAGTCATGTAAATAACATGACTTTTAAAACACACTTATCAGAATAAGTTAAAAATAAGGCGTATATTCTCTGAAAACAAAACTTTCCTGCAGATAAAGTTAAGCAGTAAAGTTAACAGATAGCCAAATAGCCTCAATTTCTACATCCCATATTAGCAAAACACAAGTTAGCTGATAGCTAACTTGCTGATAGCTAATAAAAGTTAGCTGATAGCTAACTTGTGATTAGCTAACTTGTGATTACAATTTAGAAGATTTAAGAGAAAAATATTTCCCTCAGGTGTTGGTAGAGACAAAACAGAGTGAAATAAGAGTAAATATTGGACTTACTTTCATCCGAATGAGTGAAATGATGGTGGTTGTGCTGGTTGTGTGGCTAACATGTTAGCCAGAAGCTAGTTAGCCAGAAGCTAATTAGCCAGAAGCTAATTAGCCGTGCTACATGTGACTGATTGAAGCTTGTTGCTGCCTCCAGGTGACCAAAAACAGATCAAATATGTGAAAATTTGACATCTTAACATAACGAGTCAATATATCAAAATAACATACTATTTTAAAATAATTACTTATCTTTAAATAATGACATGATCTAATAAAATAACGAGTTATTATAAAAATGACTTATCTAAAAATAATGACTATTATAAAGTAATGAGTTAGTATCTCAAAAATAATAACTAGGTAAGCTCATAATGATTTATCACAAAATTATAATTTCATGTCTGAAAATAATGAGAAAATTTCTCAAAATAATTACCTTTGTGAAAATTCATTATTTTGAGATAAGTAAGTCATTATTTCAAATGCATTATCTCATGATAATAACTTAATGATTTTATTTATTACTTTCATCACACTGGAGGAAATGGGCAAAAAAAAATTATTTAGCACTGTTTTTTTCCTTATTGTAATTAAACTGAATTACTTTGGCTGTCAAAACCTCCAATAATGAGCTGTGAGGTTGCAGCCTGTACACAAACTTAATCATATAACATGATGTTATTTCTGTTAATTATGTGATTAAAAGGAGTAAGGTTTTTGAATTATTCCACTGTTAACAGAAAATTATGTTTCTATAGTTCATTTTTTTCTTTTTTAGTCTGAAGATTTACCAAACTTGAACAACAACTTTTTCTCTGCAATTTCATTTTGGAAAGAAGAGATGCTCAACAAAACAGCACTTCCATCTTTCATTTAGCATTTATGGGAAAAAATGGCATTATTACATAGAGTCCATATATAATTTGGTATGATAAAACAATAGGTCAAAAAAATTAGGTTACATCTATTCAATCATGAGTACAGTAACATGAATATTCCATATATTAATGAAAATTTGTTTGCTTTATTACTGTGCAAAACAAAATATACATATCTACTGAATGTGTAAGAAGTACAGTATCAGTGAATGGGCCCCCATAGTGACACAACACTTGTTTTATACGTAATCAGATGACTGAACGTTCCTATAAATACTCCTGTTTGCCAATGAATTGAAGAAAAAACAAAAGTTATCAGCATTGAACCTAATTGAGACGTGTGAAGATGGCTTACACGAAACACATCTATCAAAAATAATTACCCTGTTATGTGCCTACAACAGTAATACACTATCCTTTTAGTCATTTGCTGGTGTTTCTGATCCATATATTACTTAATAATATATGAGGTAACAACCAGGTATTGCATGAAAACAACAAAAACAAACAAATATTGTATCAGAGGACCACTCCTGGGCGAAAAAAAAGAATAAAATCAGTAATTATTTTGAAAAGAAACAGGCTAATTTGATTGACAATAATTTGTTAAACATAGAAAAATAATGTAATAGCTCTTAACATGGTGGTGAACATTTAATTGTCGTCCCTGCCCCATCTCAGTAAAGTCACATCACAAGCCTGCTACGGAGGCTCTTAGTCAAACCCAACGCTTCATTCATCAGTCAACACGTGGTATTGTCAACGCATACAAGGGAGATAACAAGAGTCTGAAAGGCCTGCAAAGACCAGGTCCAAATGACCAAAGAGGTCGAGTCACTCGAGAAACCGAGCAACTAACGTCATCAGCAGAGCTAAAAAAGCAAAACAGATTCAACATTCAAGACCCCATTTGGTCATTTTAAAAGGAAAACTCCACCCTTAAATCACCTCACACTGCTACACATCAAACTTCTTCTTCTTCTGTTAGTGATTTCCTACATTTCTCAGACTGCCTTTAACTACTCCCGCCTCTCCCGTGATTTATTTCACCAGGAAAACACACAACTTGACATTCACAGTTCATGTTTTAGATCTCTTAAACCCTGTCAAAGGAGTGATCTTAGCATAACGCCACGTCAGCCCACCAGAATAAGCCGACCGAATCATGGTACGGGACCCAGAGGGGCAAGATAAATCGCCAATACCTGTTTCTAAACAGTGCTGAAGTGTTTCAGGGTGGATTTCTCCTTTAAATCTGGACTGAATAAAACCACTTTTTGTGTTCAAAGGTGTGCCGGCTCACCAGGCGCAGCACCTCACATATCCTTGAGCCTTTGCAGCAGCTCCCCCTTCGACACACATTTTTAGTACAAAATCCTGAAATTGTTTCCAGCCTGTGTACCGCTTACGAAAAAAAAAAGAAAAAAAAAACACAAAAAAACAAAATGTTGTACTTTTTGAAGCTCATAAGAACCAAACTGACAAGCCAAAATGTACTTTTTTTTTCTTACCATTCAAATACAGTCTTTAAATGCTGCGAGAGATTCAAGTTTTGTGTGGCTTTAGAGCAAGGAACCGAACCGATCCTGGTCCTCTCGTCTCTGAATTCAACTCTCTGTGACGTCTCCCGACACTCACACTGTGCGGATACTTTTGCATTTCGGCCGTCTGTCGATTTCAAAACCAACTTTTGGAAATCCTCGTCCGATAGACGAAGCAGCTGCTCTTTCGCAGTCATGTGCAGATGTTTTGATGTCCGTATTAGTGTCGGGCTTTTAGGGAAAAATACTGCAGTCATCATCTGTGTCAGTGCTGGCTCTTTTTTTTGTATATACCAATTCACACAGAAGAAATCTCATTTTTAAAATGCATTAGAGTGGTGTTTTCCCACTTATTCGTGTTCCTATGGATCAAAAAATTGTATTGCTTGCTTCTGCATTTCTTTGCCACCTGCTTTGATACAAGAAGTAAATACCAAAAATTCAAAATAACTATGCAATTTGTGTTTTTAAGCTGGGTTTAGTTTACAAATGGTGCTAAAAATCTAATGCTACACTGCAGTGAAAGTGAGGACTCTACTACAGACTATAAACTGTGCTTGTAAAGTGCTGTCCAATCATTTTGTTATGCAATTTAACAACTCCTGATTCTATTTTACGTTATGACCCCACTTCAGGTTTCACAGCAGAAAACCTGTTTTGATCAGATCAGATTCATCCTTAACACTGTCATGATTATTCAAAAATACCTGATGACACGCGCTCTAAAAACATGACACCAGAGGATCATATGCTTGTGACTGCAGACAAATAGTGTGATAACTGACGAAATTAGGGTGATGATGCAAGAATAAAGAATAATAATAATGCTCTTCCAAGAAGACATATACAGTACGTATAAACCATCTGCTCTTTCAATGACAAGACTGATCGAGTTTATTTTGCACGTAAACCTTCCCAAAAATTCCTTTCCACTTGATTCCTGCTGACCCAAATCCTGCATCTTTTGCTGGATCAGACTGCTGAATCCATGAGAGAAAAGTCTAAGTCCAGTACCCAGACTGCATCCAGAGGATTCGTGGCTGCAGACCTCTGCTTTGTTAAAATGTCCTCAAACATTCATCCGCCCGTTCACTCGCTCACATCAGCTGGATCTCTGCAGGCCGACGGGGCGAGAATCACAAGGTGGATTTCAGGCGGTTTTCTGTTTGACCAGGAGGTGGCAGTGGAGACGCCGCCAAAGTCACTGAAGGCTCCCAAAACATGATCCGGGTGTGATGCTGGGAAGGTGGAGGCTCTTTCAGCCGTGAAGCAGTCTGTGTTCTGGTGGGCAGTAATAGCTGGAGCTGGTGCTGGAGCCTCGCTGGTGTGTGCATTTTTCTGTTTTTGTTCGCCGTGTGGTGGTTCTTTTTTTTTTCTTTCTTTTGTTCAGAGCTGAGATGAGAAGTCGAGCGCTGTTAGCTCGCGGTCTCTTGCTGCTTGAGGACTGTGTAGACATTATCCACCTTGCTCAGCCTCTCGAAGAAGGGGATGAGGTCCAGCAGCTCGGTGTCAGACATGTCGTCGAACCACGAGGCCACGGGCACCTGGAGCAACCACACAGACAACATTATTAATCCTTCACTGTCATACTCAGACTTTTTTCACATTGTGGATCGTGAAGTGCAATCTTGCTGTCTAAATCAAAATCTGATTTCTCAAACTATGAACGCAGCTCAAATAGAAATGGTGACATTCAGTGTTTTCCCTCATATATGACGCAAGATAACAGCTGAGAGAGAAATCAATCAACAACACAGAACAGAGTGAAGGACACAGTAGAGAAGAAAAGGTCTAGAGTAGAAAAGATGGACCTAATATTGACTTATATGCTATAAATTCAAGTTTATACCTAAAAATAAAAACCTCTTTATGGCTACAGGAGTATAGCAAAGGCAGGAAAGTTCAGTAAAAGAAGAAAAAGTCCGGTAAAATGATAAACACTTGATGACGGTGACACTTTGAAGCAGATGAATTATTGCACAACTTGCTCTTTACTGTCAGCATCATGACTCGTCCAAGGACACTCACCGCGTTGTCCGGGTGGAAGACGTAAGAGGCGGGGGAGTTGTCCACGATGATGACTTTGTTCAGGTCGCGACCAAGGCGACTCAGGTCCTTGACGTAAGTTGCCTCGGTGGAAGACGCAGGACTCCCTGAAGAGGCGGCAGCGGAAAGCGCCCCACTTGTCCAGGAGGTCGGAGACGGGGTCTGCATACTGCGAACGGGACAAATGAACAGATGAGAGCAATAAAGCTTTTTTAATGCCTTTTTTCTCATATTCTAAAATATAAATAGCTGAATTTTCTGTATATATTCAAGTTTTTCTCAGTTTTGTCTGACTCTGATCCTTCTAAGATTTAATCATCCATCCTGTAGCCAAACAAAACTGATGGTAATGTAGAAAAACATGTGATTTGACAGTATTTGGCTGCAGCAGTCTCTCACCTTAGCTAAACTGGCGGTGAAAAGGACACACTCGAACAGCTCTCCCATCCTCTTCAGGAACTCGTCGACGTGGGGCCGCTTCAGGACGTACACCTGGTGCACACAGGAATTTTACAAACCAAGCTCCTCACACCGCTTTCACCTCAAAATGCAACATGTTCCTACAAACCTTTACTGCCTGAAGAGCTATGACGCTGTCTTTTGGTATTGAATATAATCTATGTAAATGAAGATGATGTGATGGTTTTGCATGGGAAGCTAAATAAAAAGCTGCTGTGGCATCAAAGACAGACAAGCATTTGGCTTCACAAGTAAACTCCAGCGCTTGTTTCCTTGAAGTGCCTCCATTTTTTTCTTCTTTCTGCGATGGCGGCTGAGGGCAGCGTTCCTGAACCAAGTCACCCGGAATAGGCTGTGCTTGTCTGAACAAACCTATCCTGGATTACTTGAATCAGGCCCAGTCCCACGGTATGTCATCCGTCTCCGAACGGTCCTCTGCAGATCCCTCGGCAATTTTAAACTCGAGAGCGCCTCGCTGTCTTTGCGGTCGTGTGACAGCAGCACAGATGACAAACAAGAGGACAGGAATCATATTTTTTATTTATAGTTTATTTGATGGAGTGGGGGTTGCCTGTGTTACCTGGTGTACTGTTCCATCTATTTCCACAGGAATTATGAAATCTGCGTTGTTCACAGGCTGTTGGAGGAATGAGAAACTTGATTTTAACAAACAAGATGTGGGAACTTTTACATAAATAAGAGACAAGACAAAGTTTTTCTACTGAACAACAACATCAAATCACAAGAAAAGTGCTATAAAGGAGCGGAGACACTGCAGGATTCATATACTGACATAATAAATGTGACTGGTGTTATTGTCTGACAGACGCAGGTAGAGACCGTCTGCAGTGTGTGTGTGTGTGTGTGTACGTGGGCCGTGTTTATTTGGGTTTGAGAAGCAGCTAGTTTGGGTTTGGCATTTGCCAGCGATGGCAGAAATGTCACCGTCAGAGCCAGCAGCGACCAGATGAGGGAAAATGTCGACCTTATAGTGTTTTTTATAATCAAACATCTCGTGAAGCCCCTGCGTCCTCGAGAAAATTGCTCATAGCTTGTAATTGATGCTCTGCAATGTGTGTTTCTTACCTTGAAAGAGCTGTGAACTAACGTCTCATCCAGGTCTATCACCACACAGATCTTTCCAGAGTCTTTTGACTTGACTGGAGGCAGCAGTGGCTTCACCTGGATATCAAAAACACCACAGAGTCAATATTTAAAAGATGACAACGGAGAAATTATGCTTAAAATACAGCTGAAATCTGTCTCTTTTTTCCCCTCCACTGTCCTGTCTGACCCAGATATCATCTCTCCACTGCTGTCAAAACGGGACAAAAATGCAACCAGTGAGACGAAACACACCTTGGAGACGGTGCCGTTCTCCTCGACCAGCAGAGGGGCGTTGTTGTTGACCGGCGGGGGCTCGGGCTGGTCCCGGCACAGGCAGCAGAACAGGCTGGAGAAGAGGCCTCTGCTCCGGGGCTTCTTGGAGGACAGAGAGGGCGAAGACCCTGCGGGGGAAGAAGAGGACGTCGCAACACAGATTTATAAAATGAGCGACATGAAGATCTTTGATGTCTCGTGATGTGGGGACATGATATTTTGCCAACAAAACAGCTCAGCTTGGAAATGATGGAAAGGTTTTCAGTAGTAATGTGAACATTTTGTCATAAAACTCATAAAAGCATTCTCCTACAGTATCTCACAGAAGTGAGTACACCCCTCACATTTTTGTAAATATTGTATTCTACCTTTTCATGGGACAACACTGAAGATATGACACTTTAATATAATGTAAAGTAGTCAGTGTACAGCTTGTATAACAGTGTAAATTTGCTGTCCCCTCAAAATAACTCAACACACAGCCATTAATGTCTAAACCGCTGGTAACAAAAGTGAGTGCACACATGCGATATTATTTCAGAGCTGAAACAATTAGTCTATTAGTTCAACTGATTGACAGAAAATCAATGACAATTTTGATGACTGATGAATCATTTAAGCAAAATGTCATCAAACAAAGCAAAGACTTTTACTTTTTCATTCAAAATGTACAAATTTAAGCATCTTTGCATCTAAAAAAGTCAAATATCAATAATATAAATAATAATTCTTATTTCAACCCCATGTTATTTCAATCAGATAGCAGTTTGTTGTTTTAAACCCTCCAAAATGTGTCCAACAATCAGCAGAAACCCCTCAAAACAAATGAAAATAAACTTAAAAAAATTAAATAAGTAGTGCCACAAACATGTGAAAGTGGGACTTGAGCCTTAAAAAAAAGAAACCTTAACGTGTAATAACTCTGTTTCAGACCTCATTCTTGGACAGGGCCCCCTTTAGTGCAGACTCTTGTCAGTGAACGTATCAAAACAGTAAAAAAAAAAAAAAAAATCCCATCCAGCAGCTTTCCTCATACTTTTGTCATGTGCACAAACCCTCCTGGAGACGCGCGGCCTTGCCAGGAGCTCTTGCGTAACTGCCTCTCTGATGTCAGCAGCAAACAGCCTCGGCCGCCACCAATGAACATTCAGCACTTTAAAACACTTCAAAAAGCTGCCAAGCACGCATTATAAAGGCATCATAAGCACATCATGAGTGCCAGCCAGATGTCATATGACCGCGCATAAAACACTGAGCACGTATGTAACACTAAATGTCGGCTTTATGCATGTTTTTATCCACTTTATTTTGCATTTTTCCCTTTTTACAAATCAAAACTTAGTCTTTTAAATCAACCTTTTGAAAAAAATTACCTTAAACAGCAGGAATAACAATGACAACACGACAAATATCAATGTACAACACATTATTAACTTAACTTTTAACAACAATTGAAAAGAATAAAATAGTAAAACACTGACGACACTTGAAGTGAATGTGCTTGGTATGAAAGTTGTAACCTCAGTACAATGCAACCAAACTGCTCAAACAGGGTTCAGTATAATCAGTGGATGTCAAACAACACGCTGTTGTTTGAAGTTTGACAGATTAAAGGAGGATGATTATTTCCTTTCAAATAAGACTCAAAGATTTGGACTTTGATTGTTTTTTTTTTTTTTCTACTCTTCTTTAAGACAACAAAAGCTCCGGCTGATCCCTGTCAGACAGATGATTAACCAGACAAACTTGGCAAATGGTGAATGAAGGTTTGGTCACACATGCTCATCTCTGTCAGTCACTGTGGGATGACAGAGGAGGAACACCTGTGCACCTGCAGCAGGTACACAGCTCGTCCTGTACAGTGTTTGCTTGTTTTCTTCTATTTATTTAAATGATTAACTTTTTGTTGAATGTGTTTTTTAAGCACTCTGCATTTCCTGTTAGAGGTGAAGCTCTAAACCAGCTCTAAAACTCTTGCTGTGTACTTGAACACTGAAGTAAATACTACACAACTTTACCACTAAATAAAGTGGATCCTAAAGTTCCCAGAAATACCAAACTAGTCAGACTAAGTTTGGGTTAAACTTATATTAAATGATGCATCAAACATCAGCCATTAAAACACTTTAAGTTTAAATATTTCACTTGTTGCTTCAATGCAGAGCTGCAACAAGCCGATCTTTCATATACTGTATGTAATATGGTCAGACAGTGTAGAGGAAGAGGATTATTTCAAACTTAGAGGCCACTTAAGGGCAAACAAGAGGAGAACTGGACGTTGAGGGGTTCAACATCATCGGAAACTGTTGTAATCCATTCATGTTATCGATTATAACCCTGTGATGATGACTCTTAAAGTTTATTTGACTGTTAAAATGATGAAATATGACGATTAAAGCTCACGTGGAAAGTGCATCAGTTGGAAAAGTTTTTCAGGCATATATGACACCACCCAATCATTACTGATGTGTGTATGAATTGTTGTGGCCGTGAGTCATCCTGGTAATTCATTCATGACTTCATCTCTTCATGACCTCATCTTCAAAAGGTCAGCGGCCTACCCGGCTCACCAAGAGGCATTAAGGTGGAATCAGGGAAGTTTTAGGCGTCAGAGTGATAAAAATGCTGTTCTCTGGTCAGTCGTCAACACTATTTCTGCTCTCCAAAATCTGTTTACCTCTGATCAGCTCTCCTCCTCCTCCTCGCTTTTTTTTTCCCTGTCATGCGTTAGACTTTGTTTCGGCCCTTTCTAACCCCCCCCCTCACTCTCACTCTCTACTCTCTCTCTCTCTCACTCTGTCTTTCCGGACGTGACCGCGTTACCAACACACAAGCCTCTGTTGTTGCATCTCTCACGCCTCTTTCAGCGCCTCTCTGCCGTTCCCTCCTACTCCATTTGTGGATTCAAACCCCGTCTGACCCTCCGCTGGCCTCTGCCGCGCTCGGGCCAAAACAGGAAGAGGAAACAGACGGGTATCAGTGGAGGAAGCTACTTGCCTTCGTGTTTGAGCGTAGCGGAGGGAGGCTTGTGATTCCATGAGCCATGTGGTTTCTTTGCTGACTTTGAAAATGGAAATCCATTTCATGTCAAATCAGGGTTTACATACGTTCATTTATTTGACTGTTAGAGTCTACTTATGTGCACTTATGAGTGTCATTTGAATGGTTATAAAGAACTTTAATCTCAAATATTAGAAAGTTACTCCAATCTGTGCCAGATAATACTGACTAACTTTCCAGATGACAACAAAAACTATAAAGAAACGTGTAAATTTGTCACATCTTAGCTGTTAAATGAATAAAAACAGAATTAAAGGGACCTTATTCACTCCCTTATGTCCTTATTCATTACTCTTCTCACTCCTTTGTTTTCTTTTTCACTCCCTCCTGCCCATGCTTCCTTCCCTTACGTCCTCATCATCTCTTCAACGTTCACTCCCGCGACCTCGTTTGCTCCCTCGAGTCTCCGTCAGCATCAATATTCATGTCTTTTATCAACAGGAAGGGAGAAAAAAAAAAAAGCCTAAGTGGGTGGGGACTGTCTGCGAAACACAGAGAGTGTATTAATTCATAAAAAGGGGGCATTATGATGGCGACAAGGAAGGAGGTAGTTTGTGGAGTTTGGTGGAATATACTGCAGGCGGTCTGCGAAGAAAAAAGAAAATATCCCCTGACTGCTCCCAGAACAAGAGGACAGGGCTTGTTGGTGTGTTGTCTCGATAAAAGTGTTAGGAGGACCTTTGTGTTATCTTTACATCTCCATCTGATCAATTCCTCCAATCATTTTATTCCTCTGCAGCCAAAACACTGTTCAGATAACTGTGTTGGTGTTAGCGAGCCAGAGAAATATTGTGTTATTCAATTATTTATGTATATTTACTGTCATTAAGCAACAAATCTGAACATCTTTTAAGCTGGAATTTAACAATATTTAGCATTTTTGCTTAAAGAAATTCCTGAAATGATCAATCAGTGAATTAATTTGAACATTTTGACCAATCCAAGTCTTCACGGAAGCTGTATGCACGATGTCTTTGCACATATGTTTGTTTTGACACGTCTAACCCTCATCATTTACAGGATGTAACATGACAAGATTACCACGTGCTGTAAGGTGAAACACACCATCCTCATCTTCAGTTTTAGCATCAGTTTGGGGGCTTTTTTCTTACCATCATCTCCTCCAAATGAAGACAAACCAACACAAAAGGTGCAAAGAAATGATCCCACATATATTGTTCCAGCGTCAGAAATAGACTTAATTATTTAACAAGTAGCATCTCATTTTGTAGTATATAAAGTTGTGGTTTTTAATGTTAAACATCCCTCCAACACATCTGGCTTCAAACACATGTAAAGCGCCGCGTCAAGTCTCTGTAAAGTCTTAAATCTTTTATCAGCTCATATTTGAAGCTGATGAAGAAGAAAACAACACAAGAGGCAGAGAGAGAAACACTATCAGCCGAATTGAAGTGTATCAGCATGTTGGCAGCCAAAGCTCAGGTCTTATTCATGAATTAAATGGCTTGTTGTCACATCACCGCCAAAATAAAGCTCTGCGTACTTCCTAAACATCACCTGCTGACTTCGACGTGTCATCTCCTGTCTGATCATCTTTTAAAAATGAAACAGACATTCCTCTGTATCTCTCACTCGCCCTTCTCGACTTATCAGATTCTCCAATCAGCCCGTGGATCCTGAAGGTGTCAATAGTTTCCCGTAAGCGACGCCTCCGCTCCCATTCCCGATCGCCTCTGCCTCTCTGACAGCTGAGCTTTAGTCACGTTGGAAATGTGGCCGTTATCTGCAGCCGCTGTGATCTCCGCACAGAAACCGCTGACGACGATTACCCGCTTCAATTTAAATCAGTGACAAGTATTCAGTTGAACAATCAGCTGTTGGACTTTCACGTGACAATAAAACTCTTCATTAGAACAGATTAACGAAAAGTTTTAAATGTCCCTGATGATGTTAGAGTTATAACCTGACTTTTAAGTGAGACAGAGAGGCTTTATTTACCAAAATAATATAGAAAATGTGCAAAGGAGGAACAGTTTCATGCAGATTATGATGGAGGAGTTGCAGGTGATGCCGATATCCGCCTTTCGGACTGACAATCTGATATATGAGAAAGCATCAGCGCGGTTTGAGGACGAGGTAACGGAGCTGCAGCACTGTAATTAGTGGTAAATGATGACAGCAGAAAGACCGGAGGAAACTTTTTATAGATGAGGATCAGATGCTGAAGTATATTTAGCATTTTAGCCATCACTTAACCTGAAACAGTGTATGAGGGAAGGAAGTGTGTTTTTTTTAACTAAGATTTGGAGGCTTTTTTCTCATCTTAAAGAGCAGCTGTGCAGAGTTTTTCTACCTTTTCTAACCTTTGACCACATCTTCTCTAAAGTCCCTTTCAGAGTAGTCCTGTAAGGTGGCACAGGTCTGTATTTTGTGTTCAATTAATGGTTAAATAGATGGAAATGAGGTTGTGTTAAACAGGCCCAATCAGTCATAATGATCTCCAGTCCTCCGTCAGCACGTTGAGCAACAGCTCGCTCAGTCCTGACCTACAAGTTGAGAGACTCACTCAACTCACTATACCTGACATGACCTTGCATGACGAGACGTTACATTTTGCAGACTTCATTGTACAACTGTACGCTTGAAAACCACCGAGCCGCTGTGTGACAGTGTCAGAACGTCAACTCCCAGAGCTTCTGCACACCACAGACTTTTGTTAGGTGCTT
This sequence comes from Scortum barcoo, assembly GCA_023238725.1. Classification (NCBI taxonomy): domain Eukaryota; kingdom Metazoa; phylum Chordata; class Actinopteri; order Centrarchiformes; family Terapontidae; genus Scortum; species Scortum barcoo. Next base: position 11,073,138 of record CM041541.1, on the reverse strand, counting down.
TTAAGGCCTCTAAGAAGGTGAACTACGAATAAAAAAACCCTGAAATGACAGTGAAACTGAAACTAAAACCTTCCTTTTTTTTTCTAATTTGATGAGGCCAACCAACAAGCTACAGTTTCCACAAAGTCACAGTCTCTTTAGGCGGGACAGAGTACACAATCTGTTCGCAGTGTGGGGACGGTGGTTATGTAATAGATCAGGCTACTACACATTTACAAGAGCTGCTGCCGCTGCTTCACCCACCTTCCACTTCACAGTCAAACTATGCAGGACCAGATCTTTGAGCGGCTTCACCTCCTAAATATCTGCTGATTAAAATGTGACAGTTTGCAGGCTGGATGGTGAGGAGGGGAGGGAGGACGTAAAAAAACGTGAGAGTGTGGCCTTCACGAGAAGGACGGGCAGTGTTTTCTCTGAGATGACCGACGGGCCACCTGATTATTCAGTAACCTGCGTTTCCACACTGCCCTATCTGCCTCGGCTCGTGTGCAGAAAATCCACGCTGGTGATAAAATCCCCCTTTTTGTGCTTTGTTATTGAGTTAACGAGGAAACAGAGCAGCACTGTGAAGAGATAAAACAGCACTAAGAGTTAAGACAGAGGAGATATGAAGAGATTATTTTACAATCTCAGCACAATAAAGACACTGCGGCATTAGATCTTTTTACTCTTATGCATCTTTTATATTGTTATAGTGCTATTTTTATGTTATACATATAACATCCTGCAATGATTGTAGTGACTGTAAGACATTTTATTTTAAAAACTATGCTACTAAAAGATTGGTACGTCACTTCCTTTACTTTTATGACAGGCCAAAGGGCCGCAGAACATTGTTTATGTTGAATAAAGTTTTTTTTAAAGTCTTTTCAGTTCTACTTCCTGATTATAGAGGGGTTTTATATATAAAAGAGATAATAATAAAAGTGTTGCAGACTTTCTGCTGCTGTCAAAGTGAGTAAAGCAATGTGAGTGTGAACTCTGACCAGAGAGAGCTGCAAACTTTTTCTTTTCCTCCCTCCCTCCCCTCTCTCTCTCTCTCTCTCTCTCTGACATGACTGCAAAAGTCAAGACAAAAAATAAAAATCATATTTATAATAAAACTTCATTCTTACCTCTCTCTCCTGCGGCTTTATTGCCCTCTTCATCCCGACTGACTTGTGTGATCACTGAGGACGGATTGTCCATCACATCCAGGTCCGGAGAGCTCACACACTTTTTTAAAAAATAAATTAAATTAAAATAAAAATAAAAAATAAAAGTTAGGGAGCGTGTGGCGGCTGCATTAAACTAAACCTAACGCAGGAGAGCCAGGAAACACCGCAACAAGCACGTCCATTACACTTCTTCTCCTTCTTCTTCTTCTTCTTGTGAAGAGGGGAAAGTTGTTGTTGTCCTCTCTCGTAGCGGGGGGGAAGAAGAAGAAGAAGAAGGAAGGAAGGGAAGGAAAGGGAGGGAGGGGGGAGAGAGAGAAAAAGTTTAAAGTCTGAAAGTTAAACAACAACAACAAAACGAAAAAAAATGACAAGATGGTAACTTTGATTCAATATGGTGCTCGACTCCGCTCCGCAAATTTCAAGATACAAACACGAAGGTTTCAAGGCTTCCCATTTCACTTAAAGTGGCGCATTCAAGTGAGGGAGGGGGGGCGAACAGGCGCTCCCTCTGCAGGACTGCGCACATTTGGCCACGGTCCCTTAAAGAGAAAAAAAGTAAAAAAAAAAAAAAGGAAAAGCAGCTGGAAACAAAGTTACTCAAAACTTTTAAAGCGAAACATCCGCAGAGCTGCTCCGCGCTTATTTTAATCAAATTTTCTCATTTATTGGAGACATTTAAAGATTTATTTACACTTCTGAACATGCATTTCGTGCTTTTACACTCCAGCATGCGATTAAAAGCGAAACTAACCAAAGTTATGTGTCGCAGGCTGCAGCTAAAGGCTCATTTCTGCAGAGTTAGTTAGTAAAAAGCTGTTTCTTTTAAAATCCGTGCAGGTGTGTGAGTGTGTTTGCACAAGTGTAATGTGTAATGACGTCTGCGTGCGTGTGTGTGTGTGTGAGGAGAAAAAGAGTAAAGAGTAAAAGTTTTTGTAGAAGTCAGCAGCAAAGAAACGCCCAGTTTGGGCCCCCTTGAAACTGCCTGCAGCCAGGGAGCGTCGCAAAAGTGCAGTGCTGTTTTTGTAAACACAACTGGATCATAATTTTTAAAGATTAAAGACTTTATTTGTCATGTGCACAACAATTACAAAAAAAAAATTGAGTCTCAGCCTCCCAAAGAGATACACAGGAAACTAAAATAATGCATAGATAAGAATATGGACCTAAAATATGAATTATAAAACTAAAATAGAATATATAACCAAGTAGGTGATGCAAATATTGCTCCAGGTGCAGTAAAGATTAGCACAAATTATTTGTGTTTATCTGTCAACTGTAAATAATTGTGATGTGTTCGTTTCTATCTGTGGTGAAGTCTGTTGAAATGTTATTTTTAGGTAATATTTTCTGTTAGAGTATGATTGTTCCTTTGTTTTGCATTATGAAGTGTATTTTAATATGCTGCACCCCGGGTTGGGCATATATCAGAGTATATGTATTTTTTTTGTGTCGCAATTTATTTTATGTAGTACATTTTTATGAAAGTAAAAATAAGTCAAGATAATTATGACAAAATTATAATTTGGTTGAACTAATCACCAGACAAAACAAAGTACGTTACCTAAAAAAATAATCTAAAAAAATCCAGTAATGCCAGAAAGTAGTCCTGCTCATGATTTATAATTTGTTCATAATGTTGTACAGACATCAGACATATTAATACAAATGTCAGCTAATAGGCGAATTTATTTAGTTTTGCAGTTTATTTACTGTCCCACCACAAAATATTGATATATAAGTAATAGGCTTATCATCGTTTTCAGGCTTAACTTTTATTTTGAAGGCTTCCCAACAACGATCCATTGGCAATCTCAACTCTGCTCTTATTTTCTTTCCAAAAATGAGTTTCTTCTTTATTTTTGTTTTGTACTGCATTATGGGAAAAGATACCATAAAATATAACCATAATTTTTTTTGCAATGCAAAAGACATTTTTGAAAGCATTGGGTAAAATAACAAGCTGGCTCACCTGTTATGTAAGTGCACGTGTAAAGATTTATTTTTATTAATTACACCTGTGCTTTCAAGTAAAACTGTCCTACTACTTTCAAACAGTTTTAGTATACTTCAGTTGTCTTTTTTCCCAGTGTAAACGAAATAAAAAGGCCACAGTTCAAGATAATATTTGTTGCCATCTGTGTTTTAATGGCACTTTTCTGTCTTTTGCAGGGAAATGGTATAAAGAAATAAACACTCAAGAGTTTGAATGAACTCTTTTAGCCATATTTGTTGTTTTAAGGAGTTCCTGTACTACGCTTGAAGTTTTCAGGAGATCCTCAGAAATAAAAACGGCACATTCGTGGAGACTAATCAATGCTGTTTGTGTTGTTTTACAGCCTTGAACCTGGTGTAAATGCATTTTTAGCAGCAGACATCTCTAAAAAAAGGAGAGATTTGGAAACTTCAGGTGCAAGTGTGAAGCCCAAAGATGCATCCAACAGAGGAAGAGACACACGTTCATTTTCCCAATTGTATCAATAGTTTATTACATACTATCTCATAAAAACATTTTCAACTTTGTCCACATATAAACACCGCAAATTGGTACATTTACAAATCTTCAACCGTCCAAATTCATACAAAAAGGAACACTGCGATAGATCAATACACAAGACGCTCTAGTATTATTACAAGGACTGCCTGTGCTGTATGTGTGCGTGTAGAAATGTATGTATTTGTGTAAGAATCTAAATTCATCTGTATGTTGTTGTCCAAATATTGCAGTCAAATTTTTGCTTTGTTGAAATAATTCATCAGGTGTGAATTAGTACTAATGGAGACACATTTACAAGATAGATATTTTGGATATTAATCCAATTAGGCACTGACTGGGTTGATCGGGATCATAGCAACCAATGGGTAATACTGAGAAACACACAGCAATTAACCAGTGTATGACTTTTCCTAGTAAAATGTTATCTACATTACTGACTGCTTTCATATTTTATAACAGTTAGTGTTCAGTTTTAACCACAGAACAAGAAGTTGTACCAAAATGTCCTAACTCACCTTAAAATAGTTTTACTGTGTGAATCTTAACACCAATCACAAAGATACTCCTTATTTTTTTTTTCTATTTTTTTTGCCTCGTCGCTAATTCGAAAAGTGAATCGAAAAATGCTCGCGCGCGCACACACATGCAAATAAATTAACATGAAAAAAGTAAACAATTTCAAGAAAAGAAAAAAATCTTTTTTGGTTTTGAGTTTCAAAATGTGTAAGTAAAATGCAAAAATAAATTAGCAGCTTAAATCATGGTACATTCACATGAGTTGTTTACTACTAAATTTCGTGATATAAATAAGGTTGCGCAGTAGAGACGCCGATGATACACATGTTCCAGGCTGATCGTGCAGAGTGGAGACAGATGTTTGTCCGAACCAAATATTAATGTGCAATTTCAAAATTCACAATGTGACTGAGAAATTGTGCAATCAATCAAAGAAAAATAAAGAACATCCCGTGTCCTTTCAGTGGATGAACAATTTCTGAGAAGTTCAGAACTTTATCGATTCATTTAGCGCGTCACAGCGGCCTGCTTCCTATTACTGTTGAATGTTGAAGTTCCAAAATAACACTTTGACTCGTGTCTTTTCTTTGGATATTTTAGCGATATCCAGCTGTCTGCCCGTCCTCTGTGCCTTTACCTTCGCCTCACAAGGCAGGCTGACATTTTTTTCATGCAGCGTTGGTTCTCGGAGGTGTCACGATGCAAAAATGTCGTTATTTTGCTTCACGTTGTGCAGATCCAACTCTGCAAACTCGTGCGTGGTGCTGAATTTTCACAGTCATCTCACTTCGGGCTGGGAACATGCGGTGCGGTCCCAGAGGCCGGGGACTGCGGCGAGCTCTGGTAGGTGCGCAGCAGCACCTTGTGCTTGGTGGTGGCGTCCTCTGTGCGACGGCATTGTTGCTCAACCAGGAACTCTTTCAGCCGGCCGGAGGTGAAGGTAAGAGTCTGTCTCCTCAGCTTCATAAGGTAGGAGTCCTGCAGCCAGGCCTGCGTGAAGCAGTCTCGTGTGGTCGGACGGGCCCTGAAATACACAAACAAACACACAGAAGTTAACGTTTCATTTCCTCTTAAAGGAGGTGTAGAATCACATTTTATCTGCACTAACCATGGGTAACTGCTTAACATCTTCTTGAGAAAGGCGGAGGCACTTTGGGAGATGTTAGGATACAGTTTTGTCGGGTCGAACTTTGCCATCAGGATTTTGGATTCGACCTTCAGAGGGTCTTTGTCTTCGAAGGGCAGTCGACCACTAAGCCTGGTTGTAAAGAAAAAACAAAGTTCAGGAGGAAAGTTGCAAAACTTTGAATTCCCTCAATTTACAAAGTTGGTGACTTAAACAAAATATAGTTATAAAAATCAGATATTTAATTAATTCAGCTCTTGACTAAGAAAACATAAAAAAATTTGTAATTTATCATGTCTTCAGCATGTTTCTTTCCACCTTTCACTTACATGATGTAGGTGACAACTCCAACAGTCCAAATGTCTGCAGGAGGACCAACCACTTCCCCTTTTATCATCTCAGGAGCTTTGGTCACATTTATAAAGAAAAATGAAAATAAAATAATTAATGATCAGTGTTTTTTCATAGCAGCTTTATGGCACTTTAAAAACAAATTTGTTTTAAATTTTGGAGTCAGAAACGTTCTCGTCCTCACCCATGTACTCGAGCGTTCCTGCTCCTGAGTCCTGTTGTTTGAGGCTGAGCGGGTTGAAGCTCTGAGCGCTTCCAAAGTCCACAATCTTGACGGCGTTGAGGTTGGTCACCATGATGTTGTCGGGCTTCAGGTCCAGGTGGAGGACGCGGCGGCTGTGGAGGTACTCGACTCCCTGGAGGATCTGGACCAGGTAACCCACCACGTCGTCCTCAGAATAACGAAACCTGAGTCAGAGAGCAAAAAAACTGAATGTACTGTATTTACCATATGATGGTGGTGACTTCCAGTTTCCCCACTCCTATTGGTGGTACTGTGCAGCACAATTATGAGCAGCAATGGTTTGATTGGCTCTTCAGAAATTCCCTAGGGAATAATTGAACATACAATACAAAATATACCCTTATATATGCACTTATATTTAAAGGCAGAGCGGAAACATATTTGTTTATAGTCACAAGTCTTAGCTATTAACACCGGGTTCAAACTTTAACAATATAAGCAGATAATGAGAAAAGTTCTTGATTGCTGAATTAAATGTAAAGATGATAAAGTGACACTAAAATCAAAAGCTGACTTTTTAATTCAATTTTGTGAGCTAAATATATGTTCTTTCTTTCTTTCTTTTTTGAGTCAGAACAGAATAAATACAATGGTATAGCTGTTTTTTAATTTATTTTTTTAATGTATGTAGCTGATTGAACAAGTACTGGTTATTCTATTCAGGATTTCTTTCTTTTCTTGTCAAGTTAGACCTTGACGGACTCCACCTAAGAAGGAAAAGGTCTTCTTCCCAACACCCTGCTACGTTAGTCTGCCTGAGTTTGTGATTCTCAGCGTGAGCTGACACGTCCTCCGTCCTACCTGTCTATGAGGCTGTACAGCAGCTCTTTGCCGGTGCAGTACTCCGCCACCAGCACCAGGTAGCGCGGCGTGACGTAGGCCTCGTGCAGAGTCATGACCTTTTCGTTGTGGAGGGATTTCAGGATCTCGTACTCCTTCAGGACTTCCTGCTTGTTCTCCTGGCTGTAGGGAATGATCTTTGCCATGTACATTTTCCCTGTCATGTTCTCGCGACACTCTCGGACAACTCCAAAACGACCCCTGAAAAAAAAAACCATACGAAACTATTAAAAAAAAACATTTGCAAAAAACTGAAGCTGCTAAAAGACACATTTTTATTCTGATATATAAGTTAAATCATATGAAAGTCATATAAACTTCTGCAGAATAGAAGTTTCAGCTTGGCAGAAACTCTGAAAGAGCTTTTAGACCATCTGCCATAAAGCAGTGCTTTTCAAAGCAGGATTAATTATATTCTTTTATGTGGGTCAGCAGCTCCTCAGGTCTATTTTCTGCAGGTTGAGTGAGTGCACAAATAGTTAAAATCTAAAATAAAGACTCAATTAATCATTTCTCTCTCTCTCTAAAACCTTGGTGCTTTCTTTGATTTATAGCTTTATAGATTGTTTTTCCTAAAAGGTCAGCGTCGGTCTCACCTCGCTTTCTCATCCAGGAAGGTGTAGGGTTTCTGTGGCACCCCCTGTCGCAGGGCTGTGGAGGACGTGGTGCGTCCCGATGGGGTGCCTCTGGTGGGGGTGCTGGGCCCCTCACCGATGGGGCTCAGGCTGGACATCTGGAGCACTTGCGGGGAAAAGGAGACGGCGGTTGGGGCCACGCGAGCCGTGACGGTGGAGGCGGGGACGTATGTGGGCACAGAGGCCACGGCTGGTTTGTTTGGCGTCGACGGCGGGGTCACAAGAGGGGGTGGGGGTGATATTGGCAGGGTTTGTGTCATCGGAGACACCACGTTTACTGGACTCTGGGGTTTGGGGAGGACAAAGGGAGGAGGTGCTTTGACTGTGGGTGAAGAGGGAAGAGTGGAGGTTATTTTTTGAACGTCTGGGTTTGTTGTCGGGCTGGAAGGCAGAGAGGACGGAGGGGTGGGGACGACCACAGATGAAGTGGCAGGGGAGGATAAAACGTTTGGAGAGGTGGAGGTGGACGTGATGACGGAGGCAGCTGTCCTGGGAGGATTGCTCTGGACTGATCTGAGTGGAGGCACGGTCACGGAGGAGGTGACGACTGGTTCAGGTGGAGCTGTCTTTACGATGGCCACAGCAGGCGAAGCTCCTCCAGCTGGGAAAACAGACAGACAGATAGAAAGATGAAATAAAACTACATTCTCACTCAGTGTTTCTTAATATTAGACCTTAGAAATAACCTTTAATTCATGCTTTTACCTTCTACTTTTGGTTGGACTGCATGACGATATAATATGAAACACTATGAAGAGATTTTGTTTGTTGTGGTTGTGCATGATTTATCTTTAATATCAATGAGTAAATGCTTAAAATCAATGAGAGTGACCATTTCATGTGGAGGATGTTTTGACACTTTTGTACTTTGAGTTGTCGGTTGAAGGATTTGCCAAAAGCAGACATTTATATCTGTTTTTTTTTATCCATAAACAGCTAAAAATGGATTTTCAAAAAGTGTACCATGACCACAGCACATACTAATACTGCAACATACAATTACATATACCCTGATAGAGAATATTATCCATTTTGCCCTCTCCTCTTTCCAGTCCTATCCCCGCTTACCTGCTGGGTCCAGTCTGATCGGAGCGGAGCTGTTGCTGTACGGTCCCTGTCCGGCCTTATTGACACAGCTGACCCTGAACCTAAACGTGCCCTTTGGTGGGAGATCGGTGACATTGTAGTAGCAGTCGGCAACTCCAGTGGCAACAGTCACCCAGTTCAATTCACCTGCAGGACAGACGGAAAAAAGACATGAGTGGGTTTTATTTGGTATTTGTGTAATCTTTATGAATAGAGCATAATTATATATATTATTCAGCCATATTCTCTATGCATATTTGTACATTTTTGAGTATGCATGCTGGATTTATGTGCATGTCATGTATGAAGAGTTATGTTCTCTTTGAATGTTGTAGATCACATATCAAACACCAGATGGCGATGTTGTCCAACTGATGGTGACTGGTGATAAAAACTTGAAAAAAGGCTTGAAATGTAAAATGTATATGTAAACATGTTAATGCTCAGTTTGCCTGCTGAAACATTATCTGTGATAGTATTTTATATCTTATGCAGGCAAGGTGAAACAGACCTGAATTAAAATGTAAATTAGGTAGTGACACTTTATTCTGTGGGTACATATATTGTTGCCCCATGGGAAAGATTACATTTGAAATGAGACAGGATGGCAAAACATGCCAGAATGAAGGCTATCAGACCAAAAAAATTCAATATATATTCACAAGCTCTGCTTCTCTGAGTCTTCTTGATTTTATTTTCGTTCACTGCTTTATGAGTTCATGATGATTCATCGTGCATAATGACAAAAAGCTTTGACAGCGGCACTGGTACAGTCACTATTCCCTGGTGGACTGACTCATCTTCTCTGTCTAAGTGGTGTCTATGGATTTGGAAACTTATTTCCCAGAGCATCCTCCACGTATTGTGCGAAGTCAAACATTTTCAAAGCTTTTCAAACACTACCTCAGAGCTTCAAAAATTGAGTTTAATCTCATTTTTTCCTCATGTGGCTGTACCACATCAAACTGACAATAGTACAAAAGGGAAAGGTAGTAGTACAACCACCAAAATTACACACAGCAAAACTATAGCTTCTTTTAAGCAAAAATTAGGATTTTCTTTTGGTTGAAATGAATGCTTCTACATAAAAATGTAAAAAGTGATGAGAGGAAGGTCCATGATTTGCTAAATGTTAATACTCTATCACCTTCTGTCTTTCTTTCCAGAGTGTAGCTGCATGGAGATTTGGTGTCCGCTGGCTTCCACAGCACCAGGGCTGTGTTGTTGTATGTCTGCGGGACTTCTGGGGTGCCCGGCCGTTTTGGGACACCTTAAACAGGGCAGGACGAGGGATTAGAAAAAGAGGAGAGTGAAAACAAATAAATGAGATGGCAGGCGGGAACATGCAACAGATCATAGCAGCATTATGTGAGGCTTTTCAGTGACAACAGCACAAATTGGGTATAATTTATATTACTGCTATAACTATCAGTGTGTTTATTCATTTGCATGAAAATCTCACAATTTAAGCATGTTGACATTCAGTCTACCAAAGAACAATAGGATGGATTTTAATTTTTTCAAGCCCAAAAAGGCAAAAAGGATCCAGGAGGTGGTTTGAGTTTTGTCATGACACCAAACCAAACTTGACACAAATAGTGCTGTTCCTTTATTTCATAATGTATTTCCTGTTAAGCCTGTGCACCGGCAGGAACAATGCAGCCAATGCTTCAGGCCAGATAAACTGTCTGAAGTGTATTTTGCACTGCCGATAGATTATCAAGGGGAGACAAATAGCATCAGCGGCTGAGATTAGTAATACTATATGTCCAAATCCATAGCAAATAAAGTTCAAACGCAATCGATTGTATCTGGCATCTGATAAATATATTTTCCTCTGAAGCCTCAAAAATCTCATTATTGTTACTTACATTGGCAGAATCTAAGTCCTGATGTTCTCATTACGCACTATTTGTGCAAAGACATGACTGGAGTCTTGAATACACCGCGCCACAGCCAATTTGAAATCGCAGGAAGCGTCATTTGTTCCCATTACATGATGAATATGAGAAAAGCTGAAAAGCCATTAAGTTAATCTACTGTAAAGTTAATCTGTTGACATTAATATTCATTTCAACTGCATTAATATTCACACCATTCTTCCCGCTATTAAAATTAAATTATGTGAAATTCATCACATTATGATGATAATTACTGTATGTCCATGAAAGGAGCAGCTGTACCTCTGGCAAGAAAACTCGATGTTGTAATTTGCTGCACTGATGTTAATGAATAAGATTTCCCGGTTTCCCTTTTCTAACTCCGATTTCCCCCATTCAGTGAAATGACAAATTAACTACAAAACAATGCTTTTTGAATTATTATGGGCTAAACAAACTACTTACAAGCTATGGACAATGTGCAGGAGGTGGTGATGGTAGCTATGGGGTTGGTTGCGACGCATTCATAAACTCCATCGTCCTTCTGGTTGGACTTCATGATCATAAGAAGCTGCCTGCCATCCGGGTGGGAGATCAGGTTGACTCTGTCATCCACCTCAAGAGGTTTCCGATCTGGAAGACACAACGAATTTAAGCAACTGAACTGCAGCTTCTGGATAGAGCAACAACATCAAACATAATATTTGTGCGGAATACCTTTCATCCATGTAATTTCCGGATGTGGACTCCCAGCAGGAAGGCAGCTAAGAGTGACGGGTTCCCCCTCCAACAAGATGTGGTCTTTAAGTTTGATGTGGAAGACGGGAGCAAAATCCGAAGCAGACCGGATAAACTGCTGACTCTTTGACAAACCCTCCTCTTTCGGGACGGATGATGGCAGATCAGATTGGGAGGGGGTTTTGTCTTTCTTGCCCCTTGTCAAACCCCACCTGTCCCACCTCGACCTCCTGTCGCTCTCTGGGGCTTTCTCTGAATGGATGCTAGACGTGGATTCAATTGACTCCTTGGATGCACCGGCGCCGGTCTGTTTTGCTAGCTGATTCTCGGGGATGCCCATTCCTTTGAGCTCTCGCCCCTCAGACTGGGAATGACGATGGCGGGTAAACAGGGGTGTCCTCTTTCCATCTTCATCTCCTTGTCTGTCCTCAGACTGACTGCGGATTTTCGTGGATATTCCTGCCACTTTGTTCTCAAACTTCTGTCGCATTGCCAGGACGGGGGAATCAGTGACTTTCTTTAAATCCTTCTGCGCCAGCTCTTTCTGGCTTCCCTCAGCGGCTTTATCCTTCCTCTCCTCCGACTGGGTCCGTATTTTGGCAGAGATTCCTGCTACCTTGGACTCAAACCTGCGCCTCATAGCAGAAACCGATGACTCCTCAGCTTTTCTTTGTTCTGTCTCGTCCAGCTGCCTCTGTGCCCCTGAGCTGCTCAGCTCCTTTGTATCCAGGGACTTACTGCGACCAATAGCCCATGAAACCCTCTTGCTTACAGCAGTTTCCTTCACATCCTGATGCTTTTCCTCCTTTGGTTTCTCGCCCTTCTTATCAACGGATGTTGATCTCTTGGCCCGCAAGGAAAACCTCCCAATTAGACCAAGGCCTGTTTCCTTATCTTCCTCTCTTAGATCTTGGACAGATTTGGACTTCTCCTGTAGTCCTTTGGATACCATTTCAAGAGGTGCCCCCCTCCGCCCTGGCCTGTAAACCTCTTCACCCCCTTCGACTCCCTTTCGGCTCAGTACAGGCGATTTCTCCTCTGATTTGTTTCTCGTCAGTTTTCGGAGGCCACGGGTCAAAGACGACTCCCGTTTCTTAAACCTGGCTTCAAAGACCTCTTCCGAGTCGATGTCTTTGATGTCTGTTCTGAGCACAGGCTGCCGGGGGGTGACGAGAAGATCAGGGTTTGATGATGAGGTGGAAACAGATCCGGGAGATCGATCAGCAGTGGCTACTTTGGCAAATACTGCTTTATGTTCGGGCAATGTGGGGGTATCTGTGGACTTATCATTTGGCGTGGCTGTAGCAGTGGGATCTTTGGATTGGGACTTGTCAGGTGTTTGAGACAGCCCTGCAACAGCTTGAATGACACTTGCATACGCAGATGATGGTTTAATATTCTGTGGTGTTTCCTTGTTCTCTTTCACTTCTTTTTCATTTATATGTAACTCCTGATTTTCTCTCCTCTCCTCTTCTTCATCATCCTCCTCGATGACAATTATAGGAGTAATTACAGAGGGTGATCTAGACTCAGATTCCACTTTATCTGCCTTTTCTAACTGGGTTTTGGTCCTTTTCTCTGTCATCCTATCCATGTTATTTCCATTTAAACTTTGCATGTCCTCATGTTCTTTCACATTGGTCTGTTTTTCCTGTTGGTCCAATCTTCCGGCTGTTGGGAGTGTAAAGGAAGTTCTCTTTGTAGGAGAGGCAGACTCCAGTGTTGTTTGCTCTGTTAGTGCAGACATCGAGGTTGCCTCTTGGAGCTTCTTTCCTTCAATGCTGCCGTTGCCCACAGATGGGATCTCTAAGGGGGCACCAAACCTCCGGTGCAGTGGCATGGGCTCAGAATCCCCCTGAGTGAAGGAGGTGCTTTTGCGAAAAACTTTGGTCTTTGGCATGTCGTCTCCAGCATTTTCAGAAGACGCTGCTCTGGTAAGCGTTGATGGCCCCGCTCTGGATCTCCTCAAATTCCGATCGAGAGACCCTGTTCGCCTCTCATCTTCCATGCCGAGTGTCTCAAACAAGGGACCTCGCAGGCCACTCATCTTTTTGTCCACACTTCCTCCTCTCATCAACCGTTGTCTCATCAGTTCCAGTTTTAGGGCATAATCCTCCTGGCTCAACTTTGCTGCCCCGGGGCTAGGGCTGCGATTGGGCAATTCCATAGAAACAGCCTTTTTCAGGCTCTTGTTACTTGCCTCTGGATCACTGTTTAAATTTTCCTCTTCTGGGTCAATGTGGAGAAGCAGTGCTGAATCAGCAGAGCTGCCTCTCCTCATTGTAGCCCGTCTGGCTTTCGTCTGTGAATTGTCCGACTCCACGCTTGATCCTTTTTGAAGGGGAGCTCTTTTTGTCGTTTCCATTTTCTCCTCATTTGGGGTTTCGTCTCCATCTTTTGCCAGTTTATTAGCCCCTCCTCTCATACCTGCTGTTTCCATGTTGTCCTTTTTCCTTGCTCCATCAGTGGCAACACTGGGCCACAAAGTGACATCTTCATCCCCTGGGATCTCATTAAGGGAGACCCTGGACCCAGAAAAGACCATGGAGAGGGGCATAGGAATAAAAGGAAGCTCATCTACATCTGCATCTGAGTCCGAGGAGGAGGATGGTGGTGGGGAGCCTTCTTTCAAATGCCGGGCCACAGCAATGGAGACATGGCTGGATGAGTCATTCAAAAGCTCTGGGATCGACCTCATCAACATCTTGGATTTGTAGCTGATGAGGGAACGCTGAAATAAAAAAGACAACAGAGGACAACGTGAAATTTTATTTATTTCTATACTTCATTACCATACTTTATATGAGTAAATAATACACCTTTTAGACTGATCAGGCTTGCAAATTAATAAACTTTTTTTACATGAATGTTTTTTAAATAATTTCCTTTGGACGATTGATAGTGGTTTTAGAAACTCGTGGCATCTCCACTCACAGAAATCATTATTAAATGCTTAAAATCTTAAATAAATCCTGCCACATTTGGATGTTTAATTAAGGGCTTAATCTTTTCCTGGACTGTGTCTAATCTTCCTTTAGCGAATGCATTGTGAGTTGTTCTAGTATAAAAGGCTGCTTTTCGTTTACTAACTAGGCTTACTCACTCTTTGGGAACAAGCCCTTGGAGTATTTGTGCGTCAGTCTTTCTCTTCCACATTACTAAAAGCATGTCCATAGCAATTTGTCATCTTACCTGCCATCGCCTTCGAGACAAAACTTGCTTTAGCATTGCTGTGCTGATGCTCTTGTTCGTTGGTGACTGCAAGACAAAAAGAGGGGAGTCACTATTAACCTTGGTGGAGATAAATGCTAATCGTATGACACCCTGAAATGTTTTAAGGCTGGGTGATATATTTTCTGAATGAAAACTCACCTTGAACCAAGGATGACGAAGGCACTCGATGGCATTGGGCCTCCTAAGAGAGCAAAGAATATGCATATGAGGAAGGAGCATGCTACTATTTAGACACCGTTAAATGGAATTATGTTTGGTCAAAATGATATGCATTTATATAAAGTTAAAAGTCATTGGGATACTTACAGTCTGTCCACCACCAAAAGCTTGATGACAAATCCCTTTGCCTCCTTGCAGAGGTCAGAAAACATGCTCTCCTCAAACGCCACATTGTAGTTACGGATGTTTAAGGCGGTGGCTCTGTCATTCTCACCGGCAAAAGGAGACACACCAGTCAGGCTAAAATTAAAAAGAAAACACCATTATCAACATATAAAACTATGAAAGTACATGCACTGAGACAAACACGCTCATAACAAATCGGAAAACATACCAGAGGTAAGTGATGACACCAACGGGCCTGTGGGAGAGCAGGATGGATGAATAACAAGTGAATATTCGAAGCAACATAAAGGCACACAAAAGATTTAATTGTGTTGCAGATAACGAGGTAGTGGCTGCAGAGCGCAGTCATTTCTCCACACTGGAGAACAGGTGGCTCACCATATGTCTGTTGCCGTGGAGACGGGAGTTTGGTTAACAATCTCCGGTGCAACATATTCTGGCGTGCCGTATTTGCAGTAGTACTCCTCAGAAGCCTCCAGTTTTATTGCATTTCCAAAGTCACAAATGCGGATCTGATCACTCCCGGGACTTGCCATTAAGATGTTTTCAGGCTAAAGGGGGGTGAACCCAAACACAGCAATGTTAGTTGTCTAATAACAATATTCTTGTGATCAAATACCAGAGGTGGGGTGGACAGATACCTTTATATCAAGGTGGGCAATGTTTTTTTGGTGAAGATAACGAAGACCCTCCAAAACCTGCTGAACGCTACATCGGATCTGTGGAAAAACAGATGGGAATGAGCTCAAAAGTCATGTTACATAATGATAGCGCAGTGCAGTCAGCAGAAGCACACAAACCTCCAGCTCCTTGACTGTTGTTTTTTTGGCCATTCTTTCCAGCATCTCCTCATGACATCTTCACAAAGTAGTTAAGGAAAAAAAGAAAAAAAAAAGCCAGAGATGTGACATGACTGCACAGTCCAAGTGGTAGGTGCATGAGAAATGAATTATAAATGAGCAAGACTCCCACACATCATATCTCTCGCTAATTCCACTCATCGGCGATGAGTCAGAGAGAAAAAGCTGTGCTGCGCTTCATTCATGCCTCCAGGGGACCGCAGGAGACATTAGGATTAATGCTTTGGATATTTAGTGTCCTTGAGATGCATTTAAGTGCACTTTTGTTCGACAGTGAGGCAGATAAAATTTGAAACTGTACTGCAGGAAAGGTATAGCTTTTTCAACTTGAACACGTTGGCAAGAACAGCAAAAGAAAACTGTTGTTGAAGTAACATATTAACATTTCCCATCATTGAAAATAAAAGTGCACTGAAAGGATACAACTCTGTGATGAGCACCACCACATTCTTCTTCTCAAAGGCGTCGTGAAAATACAGAAGCCTCTCATTGTCGAGCTCAGACAGCAGGTCCATCTCTCTGAGGGCCGAGGCCTTCCTCTTTCCTCGAGCAGAAATGAACTTGGCAGCGAACTCGGCCTTTCCCTTCTTCTGAGTTATCCTCTTCACGTAGGAGAAGGCACCCCTGCATCAAACAGTGGGAACAGTTTGAGTTTTAACACATATGGCACAAACATTCATTCAATTTGATATCTTTTTTACTCCATCTAATGGTCCTATAAGATAAAACAAAAGTAGAAATTACAAATTACTGTTGAAATCTTTCATTTGAAGATAAGGCTTTAAAAAATGTCCCTTTTTTTCGTAATCATGCAAGCCGGAGTGACCTTACACAGATCAAAATAAAACTATTGTGAGGGTGTCAGGAGTTTATTCATGACCTTTGCAAACAGTATGTCTAACGAAATAATGTCGGCTCAAATGTCAGCTCGCTAGCTTTTCAGTGTTTTCAAGCTTCACCAAATCAATGTAGCTGGAGGCTCAGAAAAAACAAACAAAAAAAACAGTAAATGGACCTTTGAGCTTAGATTATTCACTCTTAATATACATTTCTGGCCATGTATATTTTTAAGGAATAACTGAACATTGGGCTTAGAAGCAAGGATTAAATATTTTAGCATAAAGTAATATAATGTAGGGCTGAATGGATATTTGAAAGTTGAAGTAGATGCAATAAAAAGAGCTGTATGAATTTATCTTGTGCAGCCAACAGAATAAACCGTTACAAGTTTTAACCAATGAATTACTTAAAGTTTTGCACTTTCCCTCAAATTTAATAATATATCTCTCTTTGCAACAGGTGGCGCTCCCAAAGGAGAATAAAGAGGCAAAAGAGGGAGGCATGACCAATGTATAATTAACTTTCATTCTCCTGGGGTGAAGACATCTGAATCTGAATTCCTGGTGAGTTTGCTGCTCTGTTTGGTAACCAAAACGCATCGTCTGTTGGAAAACAGATTTTCCCGTCTGCCTGATCTGCCTTTCCGATTGCTCCGCGGTTCACAGCAAGTGTCTGTCTCCACCGAGTCAGACCAAAGCAAAATCTGTCGGCTGATGTATTCACTCCACTCAGGCCGGTGACTCATCTCTCATTTCTGTCTGCTGTTGTTAAGCAGGTGCGACTCCCCGCCCTCCCACAGCCCGACCCGCAGCGCTCAAACAGCCATTAACGCCGGCGCACTCGTGTGAAGGGATGCGAGACGGCGTGAATGTGCGGTCAATCACACACACACACATATAACACACTGACCTCCCTATCTCTTTGTGGATATCATAGTAATCCGTCAGACGCCTCATCTTCCTCAGTATTGTTCCCTCATCCTCCATTGGCTCTTCGGCTTCTTTTCGCTCTGCGGGGATCACAAACATAGGCGTTTTTATATGTGTGTGTGTGTGTTTGGCTGTACATGTGTGCCAGCATAGTGACAGATGGTTTCATATTGTCGTCTCAAAACACCTTGTGGTCCCGCCCATATGGTGTGGATTTAGAGGTGCAATATTCAACAATAACTGGTTCGTATTGGTGTGTACTTAAAAAGCAAATGCATATAATGTAAACTAAATGGTAAAGATAAACAGTTAGATCAGATCAGAACAAAACTGATTTATAATTTATCATTAAAAGTTGCTACCTTATGTATCTTATGACCTTTTTTTTTGAGGATCAATCTGTCTGCATTAAGTATGTGTGCAATCAGTGTTGCTGATGTTTTGTTGGACTGCAGACCTGTATGAACCGTGAGTTCAGCTTTGCAGGAGTTGGAGCCGGCCAGGTTCTTCGCGGTGCAGGTGTACACGCCGGAGTGCTCGGGGCTGGCGTTCAGGACGACGAGGGAATATTCTGGGTCATCATACACAAATGTGAAGTGGCTGCTCTCAGAGAGGAGCACGTCATCCTGCAACAGACCGAATCAAATATTAATTTGGTTTCAGATTACACTAATAAGGCTGCTGATTTCAATTTCACATTGACTCTAGCGGGTGTAATTTTCTGGCTTGTTGTGCTGCACCACTGCAAATTTAAAACAAAAGAAACTCTTTATCTGATATCAAATTGTCAATTTAAGCAGTTTTATTGATATTCTGGCATTAAAACATATCACATATGTTAAATTTATCACTCTCAAACATCATACCTTATACCACAGAATATCTGGGTCTGGTTTTCCTTCAACCACGACAGCCAGGCGCGATGTCTCCCCGATGTGCACATCCACATCCTCCATGATGGTTTCAAACTTTGGAGGCACTATGAAAGAAAAAGAGGTTAAAAGAAAAGACTAATAGGTGTGAAAATGGCTCTAAAACTTTAAACATCGGAGGTGGTCACACATTTAAAGCATGGTTGAGTAACACATTATGCACAAGTGTAATTAATTGCTACCTTTATGCAGTTTAATATAATTTCCCTCAAACACTGTGTCGCTAAATGGTATATCCCACAGTCACAGTGAATATTCCTAAGAGATATAAAAGTACCCCTAGGACATTTTTAGATTTTGAACACCTTAATCCCAGCAATGAATAGATAGGACTCTTCATTTTAAAACACTAAAGTCATTTTTAGAGAAGCTCTTCTAAACTCAGGATCCCGTACTTCAAAAATAGCAAAAGCTCGACTTAGATTACACGCCCGTTGTTGGTATTTACTGCTGCCAGGAGTAAGTAGTAAGTTCTCTGGATTCAAGCTGAAATGCTAAATTTATCGCGTGGTGCTCCGCTTGAACTAAACTGACCTGCCATGGCCAGCTGGAGCGTGCAGAGGTCGCTGCCAAACTGGTTGCTGGCCGTGACCACCAGCTGACCGATGTCAGTGCTCCTGACTCGCTGGAGCTTCAGGGTGTGCTGGTCGTCGTCTGGCATGCTCATCTCAAACATTCCCGGTTTGTTGACCAGTGCCACCCCTCTCCTGTGGAAGATGGAGGCAAGATATCACACCTATAGCTAAAGACTAGAAGACTTGAGCCCTTTCCTCAGAAAGTCTACATCTGTCAGCAAGAAGTCGTATTGACATTTTGATTTTGCATCCACCTGCAGTGGAGTCTACAAACACAACCACATATGTTGATGCTCACTGACTTCAGACATGCATTTTTTTCTGAGAGGTAAATGAACCACTAGGAAGCAAACACCATCTTGAAGACCCTGCAGGCAGAGAACAAAGCTTCCCTCCAAGAAATTGAGAAATTCTCTGCAGAGAACATCAAATGCCTAAATTCAGTCAAAGCAGAGTGAACCACTGCACAATGGTGCTTCTCAGCGCTGTCCTCTGTATCTAGATTCCTGCGATTTTTTTTTTGCCTGTAAAGATAAAACTGATCACACATTACCTCCCAACTTATGAAACAGTCCCTGATGAGAACAAATGAGATGAAAACTGGCAGTGCTCCAGCTCCTGAGACACTTCTTCTGCAGGGTTTCTTTGTTTGAAATGAGCTTCCTGCACTCGCCAAGAAATCAGACTCTGTCTCAGTATTTAAACAAAACTCATCAATTCAGCACCAGCTTGAGCACAACGACAGTCACAATCTTGCATTTTGTCATCTTGGAGTCTTTCGCGTCAAAATAAAAACTCTCTCTATCTTTTACATCCCTACCTTACAAACCTGTAATGTGTCAGAGGAACTCACCTTTTCCAGGTGACAACTGCATGCACGTGGTTCAGCGTGATGGTGATGCTCGCAGGCTGGTTCTCAACCACATAAACGATATCAGGTTTGTCCAAAATGATCGGTGCTTTCCTCAGATAGGGTCCTACGGGAGTGAAGGATTTTAAAAGATATCATCAAACATATTAGGGCACTTAGTGAGCTCATATATTATTAATAATTATCGCTTTAAAAAATAATTGTTGGACCAGCAGTGGCCCTCCTCAGCTTTCTTACCTCTGTCCAGCAGCTGGACCAAGTCAGTAGAGGGCGATGGTTTACTCAACGTCTTTACCGTGGACGTCAGGACTCTGAAAGCATAGCGGACTCCCTTTGACAGGGAGGTGACGGTGTAGCTGGTCTCCCTCAGGTTAGACGCCACGACAGACCACTGGATCGAGCCCAGAGGCTGCTGCTGGACCACATACAGCAAGGAACCGGTATCTGCAGACACAGTTACGTAATCCAGATTATTTAGACTCCAAATGAGAGTATATCAGAAAGAAAAGAAAGCACATAAAGACATGCTATAAATAGTGTTTCTGTGTGAGTGTTTTATGTACATTTAAATTATGCATCTGATGAACCTACCTAACGAAGGATCAAGCCTCTTTGGTCTCTTCCAGCTCAGGCTTATAGTTTTCCCTGTAATAGCCTCGATCACCGGAGGACCATCAGGGGGGTCAGGAACGATATCTGTTTTCAAATACGATAATTACATCTATGTAGGTGTATTATCTCCACAGTATCAAAAAGTAAAGCCTCCATCTGTACCTGTGACGTATAGATGTGCATAGCAGGTTGCTTTGCCCACTTTATTGGAGATGACGGCCTTGTAGACGCCCCCGTGAGCGTGACAGGCGCTCCGAATGACCAGACTGTGGACATCCCTGTCTGAAGAAGAGACACACAAGTTTCTTATTTACTATCTCCCCCCTGGAAAAAAAAACAAAACAAAAGTTTGTAATCGGGTTCTTTGCTTACGCTGGGTCATTTTGCGCTCTTCGCTGCTCTCGATGCGCTTGCTGTTGTGGTACCAGTCAATGGTCGGGTAGGGCAGGCCCGCCACCTTGCATTTCAGCAACACCTCTTTGCCCTCGATCACCTCCACGTCAGCCAGAGGTTTGACAAAGTCTGGCATGGTCCTCTTCTCCACCTCGCTCTCCAGCACCTCGGGCTCCTCGGGGATGGATGGCATCTTCTCCAACTTGGCCCTGCAGGAAGGAAACAGAGATTGGTTTTAAAAATTGGAGAAAACGCACGCTGAAAGATTGATGGGTTTGTTTTACTTTTGTCATCTGCCTTTGCTCATTTAGAAGAGTTTCCTTCCTCTTCAAGCATTCTGCTCTGTCCTTGAAAACAAAAATGGATCCGCTGGCTTTTATTCTGACAGCCTGGTTTTATCACTTCCCCTTTCAAAGCCTTTAAAATGACACAGTGGCTCATGGAGACATTTTTCATGTGAAGACTTACATGTGAGAGGAGATGGCAGCTCGGGGTTCTTGCATGTAGAGCTCAGCGGTGCACTCAGACTTCCCATGAATGTTTTGAGCGACTGCCGTGTAGAAGCCCTCGGTGTCGCTGCTAACGTGGGTGATGACAAGTGAGTGACGACCCCCCTCCTGAAGGATGCGAACATTATCGCTCTCCTCCACTCTCGTCTCTGGGAGAACGTTGACATGACAAATAAATCAAACGGGGCACTTTCTCTGAAGGGTTCATTGCTGTTGCTTATCTGTGTAGAGACTCTTACCGAAATGCATCCACGTGACTCGGGGAGCGGGCGATCCGCTCACCTTACAGTCAAACCGAGCGGTGCGACCTTCGATGACCTCCAGGATGTCCAGCTGACGGGTGAACAGAGGCTCCTTGGATGGGGTGACATTCAGTTTTGCGCTGCAGGTCAACTCCTCTGTAAATGCAACCACATGTCCCTTAGTAACTAAATTTTTCGGAGGCTTTTGTTAGTGTTTTTTAAAATAACTACTTCTATTTTCACAGCACCCTTCAAATGTGTTATGTGTAAAATCTAGTGAAGCTGTAATAAAAATCTTTGTAGAGATTAGTGGAATTTAAAATGGTTGAAAAGCAGAACTTAATGCAAGCTGTATTCGTGGATTTGTTTTGAACCAAGAAATCATTAAAAAGTTGAATTCACTCCTGTTTAGAAGTTCATTCATGCTGTTACTTATTCCAAATCTGTGCAAAAAACAGGACCCTCACCGAACTTTGAGTTTTGAGTCAACAAACAAGCAGAAAGAAAGAAAGCTCTCAGTGTTTGTAGTTCACCTTTGGCAGTGCTCAGCTTGCAAGTGTACATCCCACTATCATCCTCGTGTACTGAATTGAGCAGCAGACGGCACCTGCAAGAGAGAAAATAACAACCTTTAAGACAGTAAAGTCTAAGTAGAACAATGGTGGTACAACACTGATAGGGAACCAACATTTTCCTAGTCTGGGTACATCATTTTATCACTTATTTATAACTTATTAAACAACACACATGAGCCCACCTCTTGCCATCAAAGTGCATCTTGCAGTTGAGCAGCGCCGGCTGGATCAGCTTCCCGTTGGACAGCCAGTCCACATCCACATCTGGAGGGCCTGTGACGTGACACTCGAACATGGCCGACTCTCCGGCCCTCACTGCCACATCTTTTACCTCCCTGGTGATTTTCAGCGCTGTTATTGCTGCAGCCGCTGATAAAATGAACATCGAAGGACACAGCGAAGAAGAAGTATTAGTTATTTGTTGCAACATGATTAAACCAGACAGGTTAATTTTCTCCGTCCCTCACCTTTGACCTCCACTCTGCACTCCGCCTGCTCGGCCCCATGCTCGTTGATGATCTTGCAGACGTAGAGTCCTGAGTCTGACCTCTGAGCTGAGCTGATTCTGATCTCACTGGTGCCGTCGTCCACCTCTCTTACAGTGAAGCGCCCCGCTGTCTTCACCGTGACTCTGTCCTTCAACCTGGGTCGATATAAAGTGGCCGTCAGAGTTGTTTATACTCAGGTGTTTAATAGAGGGCTGTGTTTGTGTGTGACAGGCAGACAGTAAGTGACCTTGGCTGAGGTAATAGCTCTCGGTGTCTCTGTTAGTTTGCATGAAAGCTTTCAGGAAAGGTGTCTTACCAGTAAACCACAGGTTTGGGCAGCCCTCTGACCTTCGCTGAGATGACGACATCTTGACCCTCAGTTACCCCCTGGTCACATGGTGCCACCTTTTAATGAACCACAACATTGTTATATATACTAAGACTACTATAAGACTTTTAAGATTTGAGTACATAATTTGAATTAGACATTAATATTTACATTTCACAGTACTAAAATCTAAAATGTGAATATTTTCTGATATAAATTGTTCTGTTAATAGAATATCTTGTTGACTGTTGAACAAAATAATGTCAAGAAAATAACTTGAAGACTGATTGATAATATAATTAAATTCGTCCAAACACATTAAAATCAAGTTACAAGTTACCATAAAAAAAAGTTTTGCATTAATTGAAATGGAAGTGTGTTTCCGTGGTCACATCACACCATCACGGTGCTCAAAATGGCTTTATTTATCAACCTCTTCTTCCTTTTCTGACAATGATGTAATGAAGGATGAATGTATTTTTATGATGAGAACAGTGAAAGAATCCATTCTCAGTCTCCATCCTGTTTGTATTAGTAGTTTTGGGGGGTGTATGCATGTATAAAGTTCATGATCAACCCTAAAAATCAGATATGAAAAACTTCTGAGACTCTCCCACCTGAAACGAGGGAGGTTCTTTGAAGCGGACACTTTTGCTCAGAGCAGGTGAGTCCCCGACCTCCATGGCCTCCTCCTGTGGGCTCAGGTACTCCTCGTCTGACTGGGTCGGACCGCTGACATCCATCGCCCCGGACGGCTTCCCACATTGCACGTGGGTCGGCTCTGGAAGGAAAAGGAGAGCGGTGCGGGACGTAAGCATGACAGAAATCTCATTTACTTTTACTTTGGTTCAAGAAAAAGTCAACTCTGATTTGCATGTGCCTTAATTTGCATAATTAAGTGCAAATCTCTTTGAAATATGGTTAGCATGGCACCAGGGTGGCTCGTTAAACCTTCAGATAGGAACAATCTGTCAGAGCTCTCATGTTTACAGTCTTTGCTTGCATTTCTGGAGATTACTATCTTTGCCAAGATGAGCAATTGGCAACAGGGAGCGGCGAGTTTGAGATGAGTAGGCCATGTGCACCCACATATACTCACACATGGGCACACACACAGAGCGCAGGGACCTTTCTGAAGTGACCGTAACTGAACAGATAATGAATTAATCCCTTAATCCCTGACCCAATCATTCGCTTATTCCCATGGAGTTCCAGAGCAGACGCTGTGTCTGGACTCCTGGCAGCTTCTACTAAAAGTCAGATTTTAATTCACAGCTGGAGAGAGAAATTTAAAAACACCGCCACCCCACAGTTCCTCTCTTTAGACTCCTCTTTCTGTCTCTTTTCTGCCTCGTCACTTTCTTTTTGTCTCTGCCTCTCAGTTTCTCTGACAAAAGCAGATAACACTGTGACACGTGAAATGAATAATACCCATCAGTGGAACAGAGTTTAAACGTGGATGGATAAAAGAGCCTCGGCGCTGCTAATAAACTGACTCAGCAGCCTAAAAAGAAACGAAACAGAGTGTGTCCACTTGCACAGATGCTAAAAAATACGTATCAACCTGAGTGCACATGCAAGGACTGACTTGTAGCAGTAAAACATAAGACTTAGAGATTTCCTCTTTACAAAAAACACTATTTATGATGAATTATAAAGCTTAAGGAGGCAGGTATGAAGATGACATTGGCATTAAAAAAGAAAAAAAAGATAAAATAACCTACCTAGAGTCACATTTCTGAGCGCCCTCTGTGCAGCAGGGGATAACTCCCGGGAGTATTTACGTAAACCGGCCAACTCTTACACAACTGCTGCACAATCCGAGCCAGCTAACCTTCCCTTTCATCCTCTATTCTCCTCCCTGCTTCCCGTCACTGTCACGTCCATATTCTCCAACATTCCCAACACCCTAAAGCTCACAGTCATATCCAACAAGGTCAATAACATACAGATTCACTAAAGGTTTGGTGATTTTGCTTTTTTTTTTTTTTTATTTTGTTTGACTCCACAGAGGCTGATGATAAACAGCTGAGAACATCTTAAGCTTATTTGATGTTTTATGTATAAATGACAAGAATACAGTGTTAATCTCCTTCAGCATATTGAGATTTGGCGTCCTCTGTTGCCCTTAAATCATTCTCTCCCTCTATTTTGGCTTGCTAAAATGACTCAATAATCTCCCACCACATTTTGACAACTCCAACAAGCTCTGTAGTGTGAAATAACGGACATGAAAAAACTCCATGATTGCAGCAGTAATCTCACACAGGGACATAAAGCAGACTGCAATTACCCGAGAGAACAAGAGGGCGGCTAAAAATACTCCTGCAAGTTAGACTCCACTGGCCTAATATGGCAACACAGGCCCCGTGCTGCCGGAGAGACGGCAGCAGAGTGTACGCTCACATCTGTTGACAAAACTGGGGAAGTGCAGGTTGCATTTACATGAGCCGAATCAAGGCTCTGGGAGAGCTTTTCACACACACCGTGCGACATAAACACACATCCACCGCGGGCGCATTTATAACAGAGACCTTTTCCAAAAGGAATATTTATTTAGTTCACTCCTGAGCACCGTGCCTGCCTTTAAGACTCGGGAGACCTTTGTGTGACGGGGCAGGCCTGCGTTTTTTAAATCCGCACCGAGGGGGAGCTCAGAGCCTTTAAGATTTAATGGGTTGCCATGGCAACTATCGCTGCGAGGAGCCCCCGGTCGGGATGCTGAGCTCCAGCAGGCCTTTGTAGTCATTAAGACAGAATGTCAGGCGGAGGAGGGCTGGCAGAGGATTAAAGCAAGTCTGTGTGTGAGTCAACATGTTCATGTATTTTCAGGGAGAGTTTTCATGTGCCTCAATATTTAAATGTGCCGCTGTGACACTGAATTGTGGGGGTTTGATGTGCATCCTTCCACCTCTGGCCTCGCCTCACCTGATTGGATGTAGAGGGTGGCGCTGCAGGATGCTCGGCCCGCCGGGTTGACGGCCATGACGCAGTACGACCCCGCGTTGTTCGGCCTCATCTGCTTTATCACCAGACTGTGCCTCTCGCCCTCGGCTTTGACCACATGGAAGGCATCGCTGCGGATCTCCACGTTGTTCTTCCTCCATGTCACTGAGGAGGCAGAGGAGCACACATTCGCACAGATGACAAACAATAAGCTGAACAAAACCTCCCACAGAAAAACGGATTTAGTACAGTGCACCTTGCAAAGATGTGTAACGGATAAAGGTTTTGGTTTTCACAGATTATCGCTGAAAAACATGTCGATTTTTTTTTTAAATTATGGATTTTTATTTTTTTTAATGTGCTTTCTGCTGCAAGAAAGCAATACTCACTGCATCTTTTCAGTAAAAATGCAAAAGCAAAGGAGCTGCTTATCTAAAAAAATAATCTGTAAAAGTTTGTTAGTAATTTGTCAAATTTGGTGCGAGCCTTTGTAATAAATCCTGCCTGTTCTCACTGGTACCTGTGGGGGACGGGCTCCCGGTGATGATGCATGTCAGCGTGACCTCGGCGCCGCTCGATGCCGTGGCGTTCTCGAGAGGCCTCTCAAACCTCGGGCCCTCGGCCGGCTCGTCATCAGCAGACAGGTAGGAGTCATCAGATGAGCCCCCTGAAAAGGACAGGTCAGGTTTAAGTGGGCCTCCCTGTGTCCTGCTGCCTGCTTTTATAAATGGGTCATCACCCAAAATTAGTCATGGACTTGTTTCTTTTTTTGGGTCCCCATGTGAAATATGTGCTATCAATGAGTCCAGGCCCTGCAGCAAGTCTGTGTGTTGGATTAATTTTCCACAGTGGACAACATAAAAGAAAGATGTTCTACTTTTTGGTTTCGGTTTCGACCCATATAGTTCTTATGTGTTTGAAAAAACACTCCATAGTGGCCATTTTTGGCGCTATTGTGTTTATTTGCTCTACTTTTTACTGTTCATTCTACTGTTTCAAAAAGTTAATTGGGATTTTGATTTTAATTTAATTTCTTTGGCTTGTGACCCTTTAAAAACTAGGAAAGTTACCCATCAACAAAAATGATAAATTTCCATAAGCTATGAGCTCTTCCAGCAAAATGTTCAATTTAAATCATTTTAAGCTAGCAGAAGACTTAACTTTAACCCTTATGAACTAACCCGCTTACTGGGGATTCACAAGGAAATTATGTGAAGGGGAGAAAACGTGTATGTATGTGTTTTTCCACTCTTTCTTTATCAAGTAATTATCTTTTGACTCTTAAAATTAATCTTTGGGGATCTTGTTGAATTGGGTTCACAAAATCTGGAAAAAACGACATATCTTCTATAATGTAGATTTCTGAAGCGACCTTATGAAGGTGGCATTTTGGGTTCAGTTATTGGTGTCAGAAAGCCCAAAGTATGGCCAACATCATGAAGCCTTGTGTGAGCACAGGTGGCTCATGTAAGCAGCAGCCACTGTGGGGTGGAATAAAAAAAGTCCAACTAGGAAGCCAAAAGACAAAATGCTGATTTTGATGTCGGAGTTTTTTTACCGACTTTGGTGCAGTCCAAGAATTTTTGGCCAGCAGCGATGAGATCTGCATAGTTTGGCCTCAACACTCATCCGTAGTGGCTGCTGCTTGTTTTGGACTTCATTTGTAGTAACACAAAGATGCTTCAGTCACCAACGATCATCATAAATGTGTCCTACCTTCCTCTGGAGATCGAGGTTGAACAGAACGGCCTTTCTTGCTCTTGCGAACTTTGCCCTCTTTCCTTCTGGCCTTGCTTCCCTCGCTGCTCCTGTCTGAGACACGCTCCGTCTCCATGGGTTCATCCTCCACCAGGATGGTGGGGATGTTCACCTTCAGGGCCGGAGACGTCCGCCCCACCTCCGCCTTCCTCCTTTTCAGCAGTGGGCTGATGGAAGGAGTGGGCGATGGGGTGAGCCGGGGGGGCTTGGAGGGGAACCGGGACCCTGGTTCCCTCACAGTTATCAGGGATACTCTATTCCCATTCTGGTTTGGTGATGTGGGGTCTTCTTTGTTGTCCCTCTTTGAATCCGTCCCCAGATCTCTGACAGGGGATTTTTGAGACGTGACAACAAGGGCGTCTTTGTCAGCTGCTGGAGAGCCTTGTTGGGTTTCCCTGCATGCAAAACCAGGAAAACTGTTACGTAATACTGACAAGTGTGGAATAAATATCCAAGTAGCGTAAAATAAATACATTTAAATTTAGTGTCCAGATTTGTTCACAACTTATCTTATACAGATTACAAAATACACACATAGACTTGAGTCTAAAAACAGTAAAATTCATCAGTAAAGATCTCCAAACCTGGTGAGGCTTGTCCTTGTGGCTGTTGGCAATGGTTGTCCTGGTAACTGGTGAACTGGTGCCGTCTCCATGGTAACAGAGATTTTCTCCATGCTTCCTCGTGATGAGCTATCCACTGGTTTCCCCTGTGAATCTGGCTGTGTCATCTTCCCCTTTTCTGGGTTCTTGCTGTGATTCTGCAGACCTTTGCCTGAGGCCTGTGGAGAAATCTGCAATCTGCCGCCCCCCTCCCTCTCCCCAACTTTTCTGTCCTCCTCCACGGCTCGCTCCCTCGCCTCCAACTTTTTAACCACTTGGGGAGGAATGGGCTCCACTTTCCCCGTGGTCAGCCTCTCTTTCTGCGACAGCTGCTCGGTGGAATATGCCTTCTTTAAGCTCGGCTTCCCCACCAGTTTTTTGATCCTCTGCAGCTCTTCTGCAAACTTGCTCTGGTAGCTCTGGACCCTCTGGGAGTAGCTCGTCTTGTCCTCTAAAGACGAGGCCTTTTGCTTGAACGCCGCTCGCTTCAGGGACGCGCCCTGCAGCATCCGGGCCTCCTCTTTGCCGGGGCCTCCCGTCTTCTTCCCGCCATCGTCCAAGTCGAAGGAGGCCGCTCGTCCGAGACCAGATCCGGATCCGCCTGGTAGATCCACACTAGCCCTTCGCTCCTCAAAAGCACGGACCTTGTCAAAGATCTTGGGCCCCGCACGAGCCAGTTTGGGTGTCATGACAACACTGTTAACACCTGATGCTTGGTCTGTCTTAGAAGATTGAGGGTCTGAAGGTTTGGTTTTATCCGGCTCTTGGTTTGGGGGACTGATGCTGTTTTTGTGTGTACTGGGAGGTGGCTGGGGAGAAGACAGGGGCACACAGGCGGAGGGCCCCTGTGATTTGTCAGCAGTTTGAGTCCTAGAGGGGCGAGGATTGAGGGATGTGACGTTAGAGCTGTAGTGCAGTTTCCGTAGACGTTGGAGGTGAAGTAAAGACGCAGATGAACCTCCATTTGTGTCAATTTGTTAAATTTTTATATTCACCAGTGAGTTCCTTGTGTTTTGTCTGTGCTCTTTGTGCCTCATTTTCAGAGAGCAACACATCAGACAGAGTAAAATGAATAGAAATGGCAGAGAAAGGAATAGAAATGAAATGATACTTCCTATATATTTCTTAAAAAAGTTCTGAGAAACTTAATCTAACTCTGGTGAAGCAGAAGACACTATAGTAATAAAAAGTAGGCATGTTGCAGAAACAAAATCTGCAAATTTACAACATGAACTCTTACAAAATGCCAGAAAAAAAATCCCCTGCTTTGATTTCAAATACAAAAAACTTCATGCCTAAAAACAACCTGTGAATCACGTGATCATTAATTTGTGAGAACATTCATGCTAATATTAGCTTGGACCGAAGCCAGCAACCCATGCATGCCACAGCAAACCTATAAAGATATGGTGTTAATCCAAAAGTGAGGGGCTGCTCTAGAAAACATGCAGTGGGTAAAAAGAGTCATCACAGTTTTCAGAAGTGCTGAATAATAGATATTAGCAGATTGTACCATTGTGTCCTCTCTCTACTTCCTATAAGAAACATCAACAATGATATTTTGACATTGTTAGATAGAAACCAAACCACACTCACAGCAATAAAAACACAGAGCCAAAGGAAAGCGTGACATCAAAATAATGATGGGAGGTAACAACACTGTATGAAAAAGCTTGAATATATAAAATAAGAGTAAAAAAACGAATAACTTTTGTAACTTAAAACACTTGAAGTACAATTTTTGCGAGTTGGGTCTATGGGGGGTATAATGTCTCGTTTAATGTTGTGTTTTCTTTGCAATTTGGGGTTTGTGGCCAGTCTTTCTTGTTTTTTTTAGTGGACTCCTACAGATAAAACGCCATCTGCTATAACGGCATAGAAAATGTTCTCCCTCTGTAGAGGCTGAACATGCTCCCGTAGTAGTCGCTGCCTACAGAAACACTTTCCTCTGACCCCTGAACGGGCCGGGCCAGGTTAGCGTGAGACGCCCGGATCAGCGGTTCCACACCCAGGTGACGGACAGGGGGGGCCCCCTCGACGGGAGCCCCACCAAGGGCTTGCCTTGCCGGGTTTGTGGGGTCCAAGTGGGGCCCTGGAGGTCGGGAGCCCAGAGCGCGAAGCTCTCGCTCCACCACGGGGTCATAGGCGCCGGGGAGGGTGGCCCTCCGATCTAAAGCATCTGGGTTATAGTCCATCATCCCCCCTCCCTCACCTGGAGAAAGAGAGAGAAAGAAAGAGAGAGAGAGAATTGATTAAAGGTTAGCTGTCATACACTGAAAGAAACTATTCATTTCAATTATGACTACATCTCGTTTGAATTTAAAGGATAAGCTTGATGTTATTCTGCACTTTTTCCTCTTCTCGAATCCAGCACAGACCAAAACCTAAAGCGCGTCCATCCATCCGTGTGACTGTTCGTCTCAAAGCCGTTTGTTCCTTCTCAACATGCAAAGCTTTCAGTTTAATAAAAAACAGCCCGGCACAGCTGTGGTAATTTTTACAGCTGGTTAGTTTTTTGCAAACGTTACTCAAACAGGAAACACGTTTGTCAGGGACTGCTTTAAGCTGTGGATTAATCCACACTTGGTGCTCTAGTGAGCATTTACATCAGCTGGATGGTGTGTGTGGGACTGATTTTCAAATAAACTACAGTGTGTGTTGAGAAAATGATTTAATCGTGTTAAATGAAAGGTCAATTCATTGTCAGGCTTTTTAATTAACGATGGAAAGGTGGCCCATGTGTATTAAACCTTTAAGTCCATTTCAGTTTAATGTCAAACCTTTTGTGAATTGAATATCATTTTAAAACAGCCTCCAGCTCTCTCGTGGAAGCACTTTACTTTAATTTCTTTCTTCTACTAACTGTTCTCTTTCCATTTTAAAACATTTTATTTTTCAGGCATTAAATGCATAATCAAGGCTTGTACTATTGTTTTAATGTCTGTACCATGTATATAATACCTCTCTATATACAAACTAAAAACAGAAAGCAGGAGCATCATTAAGAATGAAAAAGTGCACAATGGATAAAGAGTCTATTGATTGCTCGCAAACAGGAAATAAACGTTGTTGAGCATGCACCACTTAAAGAGATCCTCCCCCATTGCAAATCAGGTAATGATTGACATTTTAGTGATGAGCGACGGAGACAGGAGTGCTTGGGCAGCGAAAAAGAAAAAGGCAGTCAGCATCTTCCCTTTGTCGACGGCGATGGTGTCGAGGACGGAGAACGACATGATACTGACTCAGCGCCACAATCAGAAAATATATCAGCTCCTCATGAAACCAAAGAAAAAAGATAGAAAATGAGAAATCTGTGGGCCACTGAGGAAAATATTTCACACATCAAGGCCTCGACATTGCGAGCTTTGATATTTTATTTTCATTTCATTTCTCTGAGATTAGGCGGCACTTTCCATTCCCACTTGAAGCAGATGAAGCTTTTTGAAGCAAATGTTGAGTGTAATTATCACAAACAACTCATACAAGTCCACTGGACCTAAACAGGGCCGGTCTGAATCATTCGGAGAGAAAAGGCATCGTGTCTGTGTTTAACAAGGTACTTTTTGTATGCGGCGGAGGCAACCAGAATCTGTACAAATGATGTATCACCTCCTTCCTCCCTCATTTGATATTCTCTCTATTTTTTTATTTTTTTTGTTCCGTGTCTCTGGAGGGACGTGATGAGGGCGTAGTCATCCCGCCAACTCAAAAGCTTAGAAAGTGCAAACACTGTGCACAAGGCGAGGGAAGAATATAAAGTGTCTTTGTGGTACGGGAGAAGGGTGTCGATATCTCTGATCTATATTCAGACGTCCTGTCGGCTGGTTGGGAAGGGTCAGTGAGGTCCTGTGATGCCGGCACACCAACACCACTTTAGCAAATTGGTAAATACCCTTTCAGGAGCTCTTTTGTTCTCTGCAAGAAAAAGGCTTATTAGGTTATAATCGGTTACTGCCTGCCAGTCAAGGAAATCCTCTTTTCATTTATATTTTAAGACATTTGCATAACAGATCAGGAGTGAGCGAACATTTTCTTTGGCCCCTTTTTCTTATCAAAAATGTTCTGCAGTCTTCAGGCTTGATGGGATTTCATTTTAGTCCAATAAAATCACCTCACACTCTGTACCAAAACAGGATGTGACAGGTCTGATATTCGTAATGAGCAAATTAGTGCTGCTGGAAGTGGCCTCGGTGAGATTAAAAATCTCTTTTATAAGAGTATCTTGGCCAAGACAGCAGCTCCAAATGAAAACGAATCAAATTAGTTTGATAATGAATCATTTTATTTGCTTTTTCAATTTTATTTCAATGTAAATCAAATATATTTGGGTTTTGGTATAAATTTGTGGTTTATTACTTGGAAAAACGATGCTCTGGGAACTTACAAGAGCCATTTCTTTAAGTATTTCTTGACTAAAAAATAGAAAGATTCATCTACAAAATTTGTTGAAGCCTAAGAAGAAATATAGTGGTCTGTAGTCTAGCAAGACACATCATTACAACTTTGCCTTGCAGAACACACAAATTTGCATTAGTGAACTTTGACTTAAAGATCTGTTGGAGTCAGTTTAAACTCACATTTGGAGTAAAGTCATTAATTTTAGTCCTTAATTTTGCAGTCATATGGACTTGAAAGGAAGTAAATGTGATCAAACGCATAGTCTGCAGTATATTATACAATATGAAAAACTGCAGGTATGTGACTGACATTTATTTTCAGTTTTGATTAATCTGTGTTTCTTGGATTATGGATGGATAATTGTACTGTCTATCAAATGTCAGAAAATGCCCGTCGCAGTTTTTCATCTGATGCCTCTAAAAATCAGTGCAAAAACACTCAGTTTACAAAGATATAAAACAGCAAATCCTCACACTGTAAAAGCTGGAAGAAGCAAATATTTAGCTCTTCTTTTAAAAAAATGACTCAAAGGATAAATTACTGTTGCCTTTTCATATTTTTGTGCTTCCACTCTCATAAGCTCTCAGCTGTGTAAATTGTGCAGAAATCCAGTGAAAAATGTGGCATGACACTTCGCACATAATGAGATTTTAAGTGAGTATACCTTAAAAATCCACTTACTGAACGTAGTGCAGCTCTATCTCGGATGACAAACACAATTCTGTTTAAACTTAATGCTCCACATTTATATCCTTATTGACTCCAACTGGCAAAGCATGAGTACACAGTATAGTAAAATAATTGGTGCCATTAGCTTAAACTTTGTCTTTTTCACGGACGGTCTCGGTTTTCTAGGCTGCGTGTTCCCTGTGGAGCCACGCAGTGAGATCCAGACCTGAGACAGGTTCCCTGCTGGAAACTAGGGCAGTGTGTCATGCTGTTGCATCACACCGTGAGGGATTCACGCATTCTGCCATGTCGGATTTTATCCAACGCACGTCTTGGGCCAAGCTGATAACAACCCTCCATTAAATCTATCAATCCGCATTGAATCATAATTTTGCAGGAGTGTGTTTTTGGCGGCAACGTTGGCGAAGCAGTAAATCAAACTGACTCTCGCCTCATAAATAATGTTTAAAGACCCACTGAATATGTACACGATGCACTCTTATTTTTACTGCTTAATCTTTTGCGAGTACTGCCTGTGTGCAAGTGTAAGATATAAATTTAAAGGAGGTTAAAAAAGCTGAAGTGTCATCTAGGGAAGTGCAAAAACTGAACGTAAACCTCAGCAAGATGTTAAATGTAATATTACCTGAAGGCCCTCTCCGTCCAGCCTTGTCTTGGTGCCTCCCGGGCCCCTCTTTGGTTTCCATCTGAGGTTCTGTGGTCTCATCCTCTGTGGTCTCAGAGTCTGAAATGAAGAAAAGCACAGATGAGCTAAGATGGTGGAAATTCAGGAATTCAGAAATTGAAGTGGTGGAGAGGGGGGAGGCTGAAAAACAACAACAAGAACAACAACAGCAGCAGCAGCAGTCCCGGTGAAAATGACATTTCACATTTGCTTAGCTGCGACAGAGTTTGATGGGTCCTTGAAAAGAGGCAGCGAGAGCCCCTGGAGTGAAATAAATGGGTTGAAGCCTGAGCATGACATGAAGCCAGCTGTGGCTTATAAAAATACATAGCTGATACACGATGGAGTATGGGGAGTATGGATGGTGTTTCCTCAGGTCTGAAGCCATTTGACTTTGGTAATAAAACGGCAGGTTGAGTTCAGCTTCTTTATTTAGACTGACCGCTTTGTTCCTTTCAAAATTTAAATAGTAAAATAGAGCACTTCTTAAACAAAGCATGCATATTACTTATAATAGCACAACATATTAGGAAAATTCAAAAGATGCCAGAAAAGCAGAAACAAAGACTGATTTATTTTTCTGTTTTTACATTACCAAACTAAAAATTGGACCAGATGCAAAAAAATCTGAGAGTGAAAACAACATGGGCTGATGTTTCTGTGCAGCACTGAAGAAAATGCCAACCATTTAAAAAACGACGAGTGAAAACCACAAAAATATGCAATGTGATAAAGAAAGATGGACAACATTCATTTGATTGTGGATTTATATAAGGAACATTCAAAAACAGGGAGAAGACACAAATACAAGAAGATTCCTCGAGGGAGAAATAAGGAAAAAAAAAGGAAAAGAGACACAGAAACCACAGAGAGAAAATAAGAGCAAGTCTCTGAGGCTGAGATCACATTACATCAGCAGGATGCACAGATGAAGGATGGGGAAGTAAGGAAAAAAAAGATAAAGATAAATCAAGACAGGCAGGTTTACCATAGCTTTGCTTTCGGCAGGAGCGGAAAACTTCGCTTCCATAGTGGCAGCAAGAGAGGGCAGACGGGAGAGCACCGTTACTATGGAAACCAGCATCTCTCTCACCCACACGACCAATCCTCTTCGTACCCATTAGAGTCTAAAATCGCCAACCAAACTGCTGGGCGGCTGACAGATATGTTTACTGGTTAGAGAGCTCGTGAAGGAGGAGGAACGACAACCGCAAAACAGGTTGCACCTCATCGCGCCTCACACCGAGTCAGATCCTGATTAGATAATTCCAGAAGCGTCTGCCTAATGATAAGAAAGCCAGTGTAACATGAACAATCGCCATTAGCTCATTACAGTGATAGCAGCATGTGTGCCTCTCCCTGGCTGTGGGTATGTAGATCCACCCGTCTGTATCAAATGAAGTTAAATGGCTTGCACACCAGGCGAGGGGGAAATCGACTCAGCGATGCAATTACAAGGGAGCATATTTCACAGTGTACAGCCTGTGCTTTAATGTAAATATGATTTGGAAGTGGAGTGCGGTGAGCCTCTGGTCCGGCTTAGATCATGCATTGCACAAATATTGTCAAATATTTCACATCGAGGCCAGACATTATTCACTCTTGTGCAGAGAGCGATTGCAAAAATATTGCTTTGTGGGGGTGGATGTACAATAATAAAACCCACTCTCATGAGCAGTCAAGCAGTAAAAACACAAAAAACTAATGTAGATGTTTTACAGCTAATTTTATATTTAAAAGAGTTATTAGAGGGATAAATCAAAGTGAGGCACATGCTTTTGAGGGCTATGAGAGAAAAAATAAAAAGGAAAAAAGGCCTGAGGAAATCACAAGGCCACAACAGTATAGATTTTTTTTTAACAGAAAAGAACTAAAGTAATAAAAGTAGAAATGGTGTAAAGCTCATACTGACAACACACCATGGGTAAATCTGCCAAATGTCCGTGCTGTATGCCCGGTTCTCTGAAACAAGATACAGAGTACAATGCATTATTCAACAGCAAACACAGCCAAAGATCCTGTTTTACACAAAGCACCGGAGTGCAAACTGCAAAAGTCCCATTTACCTCCAAACTACTGTTGTTGTCACATATTTAACTAGCACAAAGTGTGAGGAGAAGCGCGATTATTTCCCCCTTCAGTAAAATGTTAGT
This sequence comes from Scortum barcoo, assembly GCA_023238725.1. NCBI lineage: Eukaryota > Metazoa > Chordata > Actinopteri > Centrarchiformes > Terapontidae > Scortum > Scortum barcoo. The sequence continues at coordinate 11,037,124 of CM041541.1, read as the reverse complement.
GTGTACAATCATGGGCGGATATGATAGCACCTTACAGGCTAACCCTAACCCCCTTATAGGCCTATAGTGGTTTGGGCCAGTTGCTCAAACATGTTAGCATTTGAACTCGCTGGTCCAACTCATATAGTATATCTTATAGTAATACATAATCTTTAAACCAATAGAGCTTACTGCATGGCATCTAACGGTACATTTATTGAGCATGCTAGTCCATTCGTAAGAAAATAATCCCAACTTTTTTCCAACTCTCGCTGGAGCTGGCTCAGGTTTCTCAGTTTAATGTGGCACCTAGGAAACAGCTTCATAAAAGCTAGTAAGTGGACCTTTGAGTTGAAATTATTTAATTATTATCATTATATATGTCTCAAATTATTGTCACTTGCAAGTCTGACAGTCTACACTGAATTCATAGTAAATGAATTGAACTTTTCTCCACTTATGCTTTGACTAAAAAATCTTTGAATTTGTTAGGATTCAATTTTGCCTGAAAACATAAAGAGATGTTTGCAAAACCGTAAAATATGAGCATATCACGATGAGTTTCCACCAGGAGGACGATATGTGATAATACTGAATTTCTACCCAACCATATCGATAAAACAGATGAATTTCTAAAATCTGACTAACTCTCTGGGCCGTGTTTGAGTAAGCGTCCCTGCTGATGAAGCATCTGGTAAAAACTGCTTCTTGGACAGTCTGTCAATCAGTACCAAGGAGAGCTCCTCAGAATGACTCACAGCTTTGCAGCGGACAGAAAAGAAGCAGAAGTGCAAAGTGAAATGAGTCATTTCACACTCATTTCCCCCCACGTTTGCTGCGCACTCCCCATTGGTTGGTGTTTTTTGTGTCAGGCAATTTGATTAACTGTTGCCTGGTGGTAACTGCTGCTTGACAGACTCCACTAGAAGCTTCCACCGTCGTCATGATCTCCATTGTTGTGGCCTCGGGGCAATCATATCAGCGAGAGCCAGCTACAAACGGCGTGCTTTTGAAAAGGCTGCGTTTGGCAAATACTTCAAAAAATATTCTATGAGTGTAATCCAAATCCTCCCAGCATTATTCTTGCAAATCTGCTTCTGGGGTTTGATGTTGATGCAGGATTCAGAGGAGGTGAAGCGACCATCAGGAATCAGATTTATCCCGTGCTTTGCTCACTTCGTAGCCCCTGTGACTGGCTGCCCTGATTCTCCTCATGTCTCCATGGAGTGAAGCCTACTGACACACTTTTCTTCTGCTCTGAATTTGTGAAACCTGCTCTCACAGTTTCTTATGATATAACAAAACTGCCAAAATAAATACAAGTATTTTGCGAGGATGTGTTTGATGATGTGAAAGCAGATTGTTGTGCCTTTTTTAGTGTTTCAGTGTGAGGTCCTTATGAGATGATTTTCCCTCACTCATGCTGTACTAAAATACATGTTTCTACCCGGCAACCAGAGTTTTCCTGGGCTTACTTTCTTTGTTACGTTGTCCTGATTTGTCCTCAATTTGTTGACAAAAGGTTGAAAAAAAAAACAAGCATCCTTCTCCTATCCTTCCTTTTGCATTTTCCCAACAGAACTTGAATTCATACACCAATCATACAAGATTTTACTCAATCTATTCCTTAAAAATATCCCATAATTTGCATTTGCATCTCATTATCAGGTAAAGGGTGTGGCACGACATCAAAATATGTAAAAATCCTTCTAATGTCCATAAAAAAACAACAACATAGCTTAATCACGCCATTATTAAATGCAGTTTTCTTCTCCACGAATAGGAAGCAAACTCACCTGAAATCTCTTCTTGGACCAGATTTTCTTCATCTCTTCGAGCGGTGCTTCCTGTCAAGTATGCGAGATTACCTGTAGCATGAGCTCACAAAAACATCCCCACAACCCGAAAGAAGCCCAGGGTGTGGCATCAACAAGAAGAAGAAGAAGACAAACAACAACAAGATTCAAACCGGGAATTCTGCTGCCTTTTTGTGCGTGGGTGTGTTTACTCTCCAGTCTGGCATCAAGATGGGGAGAAAGAGAGAGTGAGAGAGGAAAAAGCGAGAGGGATGCAAATAAGCCGGAGAGCCAGGTGTCTTTGTGTCTGAGCGCGCATCCGCTGATGTGAACAACGTCCCTCTCTGACGTAGACGTTGCCTTCAGAGGGGCAATTCTCAGCTGGTTCGTCCAATCCCCTCTGCTGCCTCGATCGAGAGCACACTCAGAACAAGAGGAGGTGGGGGGTTGGAGGTCTGAGCGTGAGGGGAAGGGGTGTGTTGGTCTTGATTGCGGTGATGAGAGTGGAGAATAAGAGGAGGTGGGAAGGAACAACAGAGCACGTTGACTTTTATTTATTTATTTCCCCCCCCCCTGAGCAGCAGGAATGAAATATGAGAGCGACAAAGAGCAAGATTGAGGCAAAGAAAGAGTCAGAGAGAGGAGAAAAGAGAGAGGAGGAGGAGGAGGGCATAGACAAAGAGGAGGGATGGGGAGCAGAGAGTGAGACGAGGCTGGTGGGGGGAAAAAGATTCACGAGGGAGGAGGGAAAGCAGAGGGGAAACAGAAAAGAGAGAGCTGGAGGAAGAGGCAGGACAGAGGGGATGAAATGGCTCCACATTAAAGAGGGCGGGGGAGTGAAATTGCTCTTTGTTTTCCTACAATTAGAAATATATGCAAAGAAAACAACCTCTTTACACCCTCTACCTCCTCTTTCCTTTGTTTTCCTCTAGTAGGGAGGTAGCAGCCCTCAGCAAAACCCATAAGCTATCAATTATTTATCAATATTCCATGTCTGTTAGCTTTACACCAGCGGTGGGGTCAAGGTTGCCACAGCCTCGAGCGGCCGGGGGCTATTTGGGCCGGGAGAGCAAACACATTTCAGCTGCTGGATTACAGTGTGATGCATGTTGGTTATTTCAGGTACACGACGGGTAGCGGTGACAAAATAATAAAATAATAATAAAAAAGTACTGCACAATCCTCATTGCAATTTTTAACTTGCTCACCACTGAGCCAAAATCCAAGTATAAGAAATAAAAACAGGACACATTATTAAAGCTGCAACAAATAAATATGTGCCTTTTTTTCTTGTTTAACACACAGCAGAAGAGGTTGTACATCTAACGTTGAGATATCATGACCACATACAGCTAATATGGCTAAGATGTAAGCAAACAGTCGCTTATTTACACATCCAGCTTTCATAGCATTCATTTGGAGTCAAATCAAGTCTGAATATTCACTTTCTCATTAATGTTATTTAGACTCCACCAACTCCTGATTGATGCTCATCAATGTTCACCAGCTACTGGAGCGAGTAGAGTTGGTTTATTGGAGCTTTTTTAGTTTTAAAACCCCAAACAATGAGCTGAAACATGCTTTGTAAAGCTCTGCATAGCTCATAAGATGATAATCTATATAAATATGTCTAAGTAGGGCCTATAGGTTTACTCTGTCCTCCCCCGTCATCCTATTTTTCATCTTTGGTCATCAAACAAAGAGAATAATACTGAACGCTCTCCTTCAGGATGTCTGATTTGTTGGGCAAACTTGTCGCGATAGTGTGTCTGCCGCCCGCCGTCGCCCCGCCTCCTCCTTCAAACCTCTCGCTCTGTCTCGAGCGCACGCTCTGACACACGCTAATTGTTCTCTCAGACACATCTGTGCTCCCCCCACCCTCCACACCACCATCCCCACACCACCTCCATCAAACGAATCTAAAAATAATTACAGGCAGGCCTCCTTCTCCAGCTAACCACCCAGAAACCTCGGCGTCGTTTCGGTGCAGCTCCTCCATCCATGTGCTTTGTAGTGTTGTTTAGCGAGGCATGTTAATGTTTATGGCCTTGTAAACACCAAATCAATAGGTGAGATTTGCCCCGGCAATGAATCAGGAGTTTCTCAGCAAAAGATTTGGATTCTGGTCATTAGCTCTTTTTCCTTTTACGCCATTTATTTGATGATTCTCACCCAGCTGTGAGTTTTTTTTTATCTTAAAGACACCTCAACATAGGTTTTAATATGAAAAGCCTCTTTGACTAAAGACAGATCTGGATTCAGAGGATCGCAGTTTGCAATTGTTATTTTAACAAACCTCCCTCTCTTCGCCCTCACCCGCCTCGCACTCCTCCTCTGTTCATCACTGGTGAGAGGCACTCGATCCGAGCGGAAAGTGCAGCGATCAATACCAATGCTTTATGCGTGATATGGGATACACCCCCAAGTAGCAGTTCAAACGCCCCCGGATCAATAAGCCCATCATAATACGAGATTCCAGGACCATCATCCGGGCCAGATACGGTGGCGGAGCTTCCATTTCATGCTGCTTGGAAATCTCTCTCGTGAGGTTTTTTTTTTTTTTTTTTATACCCGCTAAAAGCCAAAACGACTCAGCTTCCACCAGTCTCTGGCTGGGAAATCATAAAAAAAATCAGCCATTAAGAAAAGATAATTAGATTGTATTGGTGCATGTCATTTATCTGAGTCTGGTTTTGTTCGATGGCTCGGGAAGCCACACTGTCCTCTGCACTGCATAAACCTGCCTGTGCAAACAATCACAGGTGCAGATTGAAAAGCATTCATCGGTTGCAAAATTTGGCTTCTGCAATTTCAACACAGATGGAGAAATCATGGCCTCTGAATGACAGGTGCAATTCGGAGCGCGCTATAGTTTAATTAGCTTAAAATAACAAGAGAGTAAGCAGACTTCACGGAAACCCATTGATTTTGTGACAGAGGTTGCTTTCTTTGGAGCAGCCTTGATGGATGCCTTCCAGCCGTACAGCTTTATCAGCAGCGAGTCTGGCATAATCTCTCTGCAATGGAAAACAGATTCTGCCGCTGTTACATCACGCTGCAATCACACTGTTTCTGCTTTTCAGTGCAGACCGAGAAGTGTCATATCAAACCAGACCCTCCATATCCTGTGTGTCGACTTTGCACTTCAAAACTGGTCTTCAGTGTGGAAAAGAAGTGTACTGTGAAATCCACTGAAAACCTGCTCGTAAATGAAGCACAAAGTCATGTTTCAATGTGTAAAAGAATTGGAGAGCGTCCACAAACCACACTGAATTGATTACCAAACTGAAACTGAACTGAAATGTGACCTTTTGAGTGATTCTCTGTCTTATCCTTTGTCCATCTGGTGTTCATCAGATGATAATAGAGTCCTTTTATGCTTTTAGCTACAAGACTACGTTCATCCCACGTCCTTCAGTGGAATATTTACACACATGACAGACAAACTAATGCTCTGTTATAGTGTCTCTGTGTATTATTAGCAAAGAAAAGCAAATGTTTTAAACACAAAATACAAAAAAACTGCAAGGTGAGGCTGCAAATCCAAGCTAAGCCTCTTCATATAATCAACAAAATCACACTGTTGTATCCAAAAACAAAACACTGCAATAGAAAAATAACATTTGCAGGTGGTATCTGAGCTCGGTGCCAGTCTGTGTTAGATGTTTTTGCTCTTAGTTGGGTGAAAGGTGGAAACAAACGTGTGAGGAAGGCCTGAAATGTAAAGTGACTGCGTTTAAAGTTGTGATGTCAGCTGCTCAGACGAGGCAATAACTGTTATTTGCCACCAAAAAAAACCTCGTCAGAAGCGAAGGTGAGCGGCGGCATGTCGATCCAGTTCATATGGCGAAGTGGTTTTGGAAATCCCAGATGACAGTGCCCACTGTTGACAGTCACACTGCAACCCGATCCTACCACCTAATCCCGACCAAATCCCCAAAGGGTTCCTGTGAATGACGGTGTACCAGCGGGATGGAACACAAACACGCCGCTTGCCAGGCCGAGCGCCGGGGAAACGGCGTTAGCTTTACCCTCGCATATTGCCTCAGCTGCCTCGTGAGAGCGGAGAACCCAATTAATTGTGCCGTCCCCTTAATCCACTTGAAAGCAATATTTAGAGAATGTGAAATCATCAAGCAGCCGTGGATTATCTCTGCTCCGGTATGAGCCAGCCGCAATCCAGACAAGAGCGCGGGGTCAATAAGAAATGGGGAGCCGTGCTTTGTGTGGTCTACAGCAGACAGACGGAGCAGACAAATGGGCTTAACTGCACGAATTCGCATTTGTCCGTTAAGATTTTAACGGCATGTTTAAATATATGGTTTATTTTATGGTGTTTCCCTTTTAAATGCCCAATTTGTCATGTAAATATCAGGTACAAAAGTATCAGGAAACTCATATTTATTTCATTTTTTAATCTCTACACTTGCCAATCAGCTCTTCTGTGGTCTTATTGAGTGGGGGGGTGACTCCTCTGTTTACACTGGGATCATGAAGAGGGCCTCTCGGGGGATTTCTGCAGTTTCCTCATTCATGTGAGTTGGACAACTATTTTCTGGAAAACACTGTAGAAATAAAGTAGTTATGTTGATGTTATTACAGTTTTTAAGCTGTTAAATGTGGCCGACTTTATATTTTCAGAGCAAACATCAATAAATTTAGAGTTCATATGCAACCATATCGATAATTGCATGATTACAAACAAAAGTAGAAATCTGCAGTAAAAAGCATCGTCCAAGAGTGCAACGCAAAGAAGAGACACAAACTAAATCCAATTAGGCAGCAACAACATCTACATTACAGCTGCTATACTTTCCTCCAACAGTGTGATCCTTCGCTTGCTGTAACCTGTTAAAGGATCCCCAACAACCCGGTGTGTGCTGTCATGTTTTTATATCGATACCAGCTCCCACTCACCTCTCTGCTTCTTGCTTCTCGGCCCACTTACACCTTCCCTCGCGTTCCTCAAAGCTCTCCGTGCATCCAGCAGCTCCTTCCGCAACATCGTCCTCCTCTTGTTTGTTCCTTTAAAAAACAACTGCTTCTTCCCCTCTGAATCTTTCCATTGAGATGTACCACTAAAAACAAGGGGGCTTCCTCAGAATGGCGCCTGCCTCTCTCAGTTTCATCTTCCTCTTAATGTGAAGTCTTTAAAATGGCAGCAGGAAATGAAAAACTTGGGGGGGATTTTGCCGTCTTAAGATGGCTGCTGCACCTTAAAACCTCACCTTCCTCAGCCCATGTCTCTCTTCCCTGTCTTCCCCCAGTCCTCCCTATCTTTTGACCTGCCAAGTTCAGCGGTCTATTTCGAGTCTTGCATAGTACAACCCCTCCAGTTGTACTGTACTTTCCCTCTGCACCCCCTTTCGGAGAACCTGCCACCCCCCCTCCAACTCAACCAGTTATAGCAGGAGATTAAACTCACAGAAACTGCACGACCTTTGCCGTCCTCTGTGGACCGCTCTGCTTGGACTACAGGGAGTTTTGAAACTCTAGTACAAGTCAGACATGTTGTAATACACCGTCTGCGATACGCCACAACCGCACATACATTATGGGACAATGAGACAGATACAGGGACACCGGCTGAAGAGATGTGGATCTATTTCAGACAGCTAGTGGCCCATAAACCTTGGAGCTGGAAGTGAAAACAACACCGCAGCCTTGAATGAGTTAAAAATAAAGTTCAGACGGTGCGATGAGATGAAAGCGTAAAAACGAGAGTTCACCGCAATGTGATTAAAGATCGCGGGCATTTAGTTGTGAATAAAAATATCAAATGCTGACCACAGTCTCGTTGGAAGTATTATTAGCTGTTTGTCCTGCACGCTAACACTGAGCCCTCTCCGTCAACCTGTCACTCTCCTTTATAGATGTCTGTCATATATTCTTTCGTATATTCATATACGCTGCTGTCCAATGAATGATTGCATCTAAACGACTGTGTCCACAACTGAGAGTTGATTTTAATGATATATTGGACCCGATGACTTGTCATTTTGATCTGATGTATGAATAATATCAGCTTGTTAGTATTTTAACTTTAAGATTTAGCCCTCAAACATCATTGTCCTTTATTCCCATGTGTTAATGTGAAGTTCCTTCCCATCAGACATATAAATCATCTGTTAGTGTGACTATCAGCCTAGTTATGTGTGTATACTGTTTATTCGCCCAGCGGCTTGTTTTTAAAAAGGAAGTCAAATAATTTTCCATCAGCATCGAAGCATTTACCTGAAAATGGATGTTCTGATGGAAATGTGTTTTTGGCACTAAGAGAAATGAATGATTGAGGACACCCGCTGCTTCGAGTTAGCCTTTTTTATCTTTCCTCCAACGTTAAGTGCAAAATAAAAACACCTTTTGAAAAAAATGTTGACAATGCAGCTTCAAGTGCTTTCGACTACAGGCTAGTGCAACAGAGAAAAGACGGTTGTAGACTTGACCCAGAAACCTAAATGTACCTGATCACACAGTTTATGTTACTGAATGAATCTGTGCCTAAACCACAAAAATCTCAGTCAGCAATGTCTCAAAAAATGTGCACAGCTATTAAAAAACAGTCTCCAGTTCACATGAAAATCTGTGTATAATAGCAAAGGCAGATTGGTGTGACTGCTGTGGCATCTATTGCACAGTTTTTTTTTAAAAAATCCACTTAAATTAACCATTAAATAATCAACTCAGGCCACATCTAATTGCCTCTTAAGCCTTCTTATACCTGATTCACCCACCGTCCTCTCTCCTCTATTTCATCCTTTCACCTTTCCACTCCATCCCTCGCTCCCTCCTGCCCATTTATCCTCTCATCCCTGCTGTTGACCCCTCTCTTTTCCAGTTCTCTGCCTACCTCATTTATCTCTCCCTTCTCCAGGTACCGTCTGGTGCTCATAATGGGCCTCATCGTCCTTCCCGGCTTCCATTACAAATGTCTGGACCCGCTCTTTCTCACATCCATCCACGCTAATAATTCACTTATACAATTAAATCTTTACTTGCACACTGTTGACGTGAGGTGGCGTAAGGTTAGTAATACAAAATAAAGTATGAACATTATACATAGCAGGTTGGAAACAGCTGCTTTAAAGGCGCAACAGAGGCCTTTGCAAATGTTATCTTCTGAGTAACTGCGAGTCACCTCTGAGATATTGTGCTCTTGCGTCACAAAGATCATCTGTGACAGAGTAGCTTAAAATACCACGCATTCTGTCAAATTGCTTCTCCGGCCTTTAGATAGTGTGTTAAATTAAACGCTGTACGCCACTGGGTGACGTCAGGAAAGTTGTCTAGACTTGTGACACAGCACTACTCTGGTTTCTGGTTGGTCTGATCTCAGGGTGATATCTTAAAGTAACAGTCCTGACTGTCTGTCTGACTCACTGAGTGATGCTCAAAAGCAGCCAGAACAGCCATTAAAGCTAACCACACACACACACGTGCACTCATACACACCAACAGGCACCCACGCAAATACACATTCGCTGCCACAAACCCCAGCACACCCTCTCCGTCTCTCTTTCATCACGCTGACCGTGATTGAGTGTGACAGCGCTCCGTCTTGACCGTGGTGATGCTATAATTATCTGTGATGTCTGCTGGTGCAATTGGAGAAGGGGGCCGGCGGCATCCACACAACACTGGAGCACGAGCCCTCTGCCCGGCACGGCACATACCAGGCCATAAATAACCGCGAGCACGGAGCGAGGGGAAATGTAAGAGGGAGGCAGAGGTCAGAGAGATAGTAAGACAGCTAGGTAGCAGAAAATTGATAAAAAAGAGGACAAAAAAACAAAACAACAAAACAAAAGCTCAGCAAGAAACACAGGGAAAGTGCTGTTTTTAAGTGCAAATCAAGTCTCTTTTTGAGCAAGTCCAAGATCAGCCACAAGCCTTCAAGAGCAGCTATTTTCAGGCGTAAATGCTGAAAACTAAAATGACACAAATGACGACATGAGCAAATGCATCAGCGTGAGAACTAAATATTTAAGGTTCACAGCCATGAAAGTCCTGCCCGTTGCTGTCTTATTTCTTTTAAATGTTCCAGGATTTAACAAAATTGAAATGTTTTTTTAGATCTCATTTTTGAAGGGTTAAATCACAAGTATGCCAAGTCCAGCTACAGTCAAGCATCAGCTCTGGACATGGAGAAAGAGATAGATAAGGTCCAGAAAGGGATTAGAAAAGGTTTAATTAAAATGCTGACAGAAAAAAGAAATATAAAATTGCACTGTATCAGGCTGAATTTAGCAGAGTGAGACAAAAGGAGAGGCAGCAGGAAAAAAAAAAGAAACGGGGAGCAGAAATAGATACTGCAGGGCCCAGGTCAAAAACTTGAACCTGACGTCGGATTGATGTGAGAAGATCAAAACCAGGAGAGCGAGGCCAAGAGGTGCCGAGTGATGTGCCAGCTGGGCCGTGTGCGCCGGACTCATAGTGTGAGAGCTGGTGACATGTGAGCTCAGCCGTCAGCTTTCTCCACAGGCCAAGGCAACAACGAGACCGCGATCAAACCTTCCCAGCAATGATCTCACTGGAAATTTCATGCCGTATCTCACACGTGGGACTCTGTCACTCAAATAGATGATGCAAAGTGTTGAGGAGTATTTATATACCGCCAAATGCGATGATAATAACCTGACAAAATGCAGTTCGGCGCTGCGGTTTCATCAATTGTGAAATAATTTCGGCTCATTAGGGCCTTAAAGTAGAAAATCAGCACAATCTGAAGGTTGGATGCATTTGACTGCAGTTTGAAAAGGCTGTAACGCTGAGCAGCTGCAGTGCAATTATACCTGATTGTGCGTGAACTGCTCTTTTCATCTAAACAGAAAGAATATCTGATGTTGGATATTCATCATCCATTGCAACAACAGGATCAGATTGTTCCAGCTGTTTTCAAGTGAGCCAAATATGGTTCAGAAACTTTCAATAAGAAAACAGAGACAGATGAATTGGAAAGTCACTGATACTTGATTATTGAGTGTTTTCTTCATTTTATTATAGCCACCACAATTTAGCAAAAGCCATAACTAGGCTACTGTACTAGTTAGATATATTTTTTCTAGTATGCCTCCTCTGCAAAAGGTCTCATGTGACAAATAGGTCTATATGTGACATATAGGGCTCCGGGATATGCTTATCCTGGAGTTAGTTACTGGGGCACAGAGGAGAGTTAAGCTTAAAAAAGCCACAGAAGCGTCACTGACAAATGCTATCCTTATCTCCGCAAGGCAGAGGTGACAAGACAAACGGGAAAATAATAGATAATCCGTTCAAATCCATCATGCTGAAGTGTCCTTGAGCAAGACGCTAAAGCATATCCAAATGCACGTTCACATTGCTATGGGGGCAGATACGTTTTCAAACTGGTTAATACTCTGCATGAAATGAATGAAAGTACAGGGAAGATTTAAGAGGCGAATGACATGCTGAGAGTTTTTGAGAAGCGAGTGAGACGTGATGAAGATGATGTGATGTGGAGGATGGGACAGACAGCCTCTCCAAAGTAATTCATATCTTGCACGCTTTGCTGTGTGAATTTCTGCCGACCACCCTGAGCGAAACACTTCCACGGTCATTTTGGAAATGTTACAGAGCTGCAACAGCAAAAATAGACTGATCATTCGACCGCTTCGACGACTTCATTTCAAACCGTAGTAAGAGGAGTTTTATGTCTTATACTGACATTATTATCGTGTTGCTCAGTCTGGTACAAGAGAAGTAAACCTCACAGCTGACATCTATTTTTACATCACGTTGACGACCTTATTATTATATCATTGTGCTGTTTGTGCTGTTACAATATATGGTAGAGTTCAGACTGCTAATTACTGATGATGTACACTGCTGTAACGGTTTCTGTACATTTCAAAGTCTTGACTTCTCCCAGGCAGATGAGATTTCCTGAATTTCCTAACTTAAATTAGATGCAACATATCCTCAGAGTGAAAATGTTCTCACCAGGTGCCCAAATCCTGACTTCCTGAGCTCAGTAAACACAGCAAACAGCCCCCAAAGGTTCAGCTGTGTGGCTAATAGAAAGCAACGGCATGCGATGCTTCTTCCCATCGACAAATCTGAGTCTCTATTTACACCCACAAGCTAATTTTAAGTATCTCCCAGTGCTGCTCTGCTGACACGGTAGACAGGGTTACAGTCTGATAATCAAAACATAGTCTTGCATGTGCAATTGTTTTGTCTGGGTGAGTTCTGGGATAATGTTTCAAGGGCTTTCAGTATTAATGAGAAAAGACAAAGTGTTAGGAATGGCAATTAGTTCAACAGATTTGAATCTCTCTGAATCATAAACCTGTTAAAGTCTTGACTTAGCACTTCCTGTCAAAGAAAGTGTAGGTTTAAGTTGATTGTGGTTACCTTCGCCGAGGTCCATAATGGCCAGGACAGCGCTGCAGGTCGCCTCTCCCAGTTCATTGGTCGCCACGCAGGCGTACAAGCCGGCGTCGCTCGTCCGGCAGTCCCGTATCCACAGCCCTCCTGAGTCCTGGGCCTCTGATGGAGGAAGGAGCTCGTCGTTGTGGTACCAGCTCAGTGAAGGTTTTGGAAATCCCGCCACCGACACCCTCAACCGGATGTCGCAGCCTGTTCCCACTGCTGCTTTACGGAGTTTACGGATGAAAACCGGTGGTGAGGGTTCTTGAATTTCAACCCTGGCGTCTGGAGCGACCCCGTCTTTGGCGACTTTGGGCCTCTTGGAAGGGATGTTGAGGCTGGGACTGGATCCAGGGCGCTCTGCCATCTTGATTTCTTTCAGTCTTCTTTAGAGACTGTAGTTTTTATCTGATAATTGATCGGGGTGTCAAGTTGAGCTGCAGTTATTAAGGGCCTCTTCTGAAAGACTCCATCGGTTCAGAGATCTCTGGGCTCGCAGAGGATGTTTGACCTGGGCTGTTGCACTGGGGACTGTGACAACCAGAGCACATCAATCAGAATCGAAGTTATGTTTAGACATTTTATAGTTTGACTGTTTGGGAGTGAATGTGCGCATAAGGAAAAAATGACATCACTGCTCATTTGATCAAATGGCTTAAATCAGCCAATATTTACATTACAGTCTCTTGCAGTCATGCAAATAATGACTTCAGACCCATAAATATTACAACATTGGTTTTATATTCAAAAAGCTGAAAAATCAACCCATTTTACACAACAAGTCTACTTTAGTATTATTCAGCCTGTGAATAACAGATGCATAATGTCTTCTACTTTAAAACTAGAGACACTGAGTTTAAAGAAAAATGGGTGAAGCAGCCTAACTAAAGATCCTGTCAAGCTGCATGATGGAACGCGTAGGCTCCATGGTTTTTGGAGTTTGATCCACACTAATCTTAAAGTCTAGATGCCTGAGTGCTCCCTTTAGCAAAGCGACATGTGACTTTTCATTTTCACACAAGAGGATCACACCTACCATGACAACGTATGCAGGATGTGACAGTCTGAGTGTCCTGACACCTCGAGCCATTATAGCACATGTCAAGACGCTCATGTTGAGTGGCCTGGTCTTACATTGAAAAGGTTTTGAAGCACGTAATTAAGAAGTCGGTAGAATTTGCTTTCCATGTTTTACCCACAATTAACTCTTTTCCTCAGATGGGCCACCAAAGACAAACTTATTTTATTTTTTAAGGTCTTAAGACTTCCTGTAATTTAATTAATTGCTTTCAAACAATAATTAGGTGATGATCAACAAATAAGTGAGTATTTGGATTTGCTTCATATGCTAATTTATAATATGCTGATCCAATCTGTTGCCCAAAATAGACTTTTACCCGATAATAAAAAGAAATGCAACTTACCTCACTTTTGCCATTAAAGCCGAAAGGAATCCCTTTGGACATCCCCGCAAAGTCCAAGTGAAGGTAACCAGATCCATCGGGCAAAGTATTTAATCTCAAATCATTTGTGAAAGCCCGTGTCTCTGTGTCCTTTAGCGAGCGCGGGCTGTAGGTGTAAGTCCGCCCTGGATCATGAAGCATTAGCAGCCACTGCCATGGTCCCTTTCAGCGGCTTTAACCCCCAGTGAAGAGTGAGAGATCCTTTTTTTCCCCCTAAATGTCAAACCACTTAGGCCTTTTTGCTCCAGTGTGTTTTCTGTAACTACCCTTGAGTACACTTTTAACCTTTTTAGGCTTCGAAGACTTAAATCAGCTCATGTTATCTGCCCCTGTCTCTCCCATCTCACTGCTTCACCCCCTTGCTCCCTCAGGTTGGGAACGACAGCTGCACCACTGCGGATAGGTCACATTTCTCGGGCTGCCATGTTTGACCTACACACACACACACACACATTTTGGTTGATAACACTATCTAAAGGGCTCCGAGTGTGTGTGTGTGTGTGCAGAGACAGCATGTGTGTGACAGTTGGAGTCGCTATAAAAAGAAAGTCTAAGAATAAAGATTGGACTTGGTGATTCATACAACTGTAGGACAGTGATATAACAACACAGTGTGAACAATTGCAATAGACACAATAAAATATATCGAATATATTCATCCATATTGAGGAGTTCATTTGTAGCGTTCTGTATATTTTGCATATGTTATGTATGTAATAAGTTAATCTTGTGATATGGTGCATATAAATGTCACAGATAAGCTTCCAGATGTAAAAATGCATTAAAGAAATCATTTAAAACAAACAAAAAAAAGTCTGAATGCAGGATTTTTTATTTATTCTATTACAAAAAATAGCTAATTAAAATATGAAACTATGAGGGGGTCATTAAAAGTTCACATTTAAGCCTCAATTATTGCTCAGTTATGGATCCTTCCTGACATTCTTGATATAGAAGTTCTCCATAATCATCTCCTTATCACCATGAAACAAATACTGTTATCTTCAGATACATAACATCATTAACTCTTGGTACTGAGATAATGATATTAAAAAGAAATGATGTTGAAACACAACATTTAGTCACCAGTTAGTAGTTTTTCCTGTCAATGTGGGAATGTTAACAGCAATTATATCAAAAAGCCAAATCTTCCTCGAACATGATTACCGACTTTATGAAAAATTACACAACATGAAATAATGTTTATGCTTCTTTCATGTTTTTTGTTTTGCCAAAACCTGACTAAATGAAAGTTTCCAACCACTTTATTTATTTGAGTTATTTACATCAAGTGACATATAACATTTATATTGAGAAAAAATTAAAGCAACAATAGTGGTTCAGTGTTTAAAGAAAAATAAGCAACAAATTCAGTGTTGATGTAGTTAATTGATGAGTTCATTAATGAGACCATCAACACAGTTAATGGAGAGTTACAGCTGTTTCAAAGCTGTTTTTTCAAGCAATCACTGGTCGAGGTCTTTTCTTTGCCATAAAAGATTTAGCTGTCAGGACACACACATCTGGTCATGTGGTATTTTATCGCCCCCTTCTGGTAAACACAGCGTATGGTACTCCTGATTTCACTTTAAGGTGTTACCGATTACTTTTTGTAGACAAATAATTTAAAAAATACATCCACAGAGCTTTTAAAAGAGTCTTGAATAAACATGTGGCTTTTCCTAAAATAAATGATTATGACTGTCAATGAATCATTTTGACAATTTTGACAAATCCACATGAATACAGGAAGATCTAAAATCATGGTTAAGTGCTAACATATTCATGTAAAAGCAAAATAACTCTGAAGACTCAACACTAACTGTACATTCAAAGACTAAACAAAATATCTGTCTACTTTCCTCTTAACTACATTTCAGATGCAATAATGTACTTTTTACTTTAGTTACTCTGCAGATTCAAATTACTCATGCAAAATATAATCAATAAATAATTTATGATGTAATATCACAAATTAGCAGAAAACTTTATTGATCCCAGGGGGACAAATTCACAGGCTTAACTTTATTTAAACAGTATTTTACACTGTTATTGCTAATTTAATTACAAGATGGAGGTTTTTTCATCACCAGAGAGGAAAAAGTAAGACTATGTAAGGGTTAGAAGAAGAAATAACACACAATAACAAAAAAAACCTCTCCGAACATCTGGTCTTTGGGCCTGTTGAGTAACTGTAGCTGATAAAATGCTCTCCTACAGAAACACACATTATGAAAAAAACATTTCTCCGAAAGGGATTCAAACATTCAAGGCCGGTCAGATAAAGAGGTGCACAGACACTTTTCACTTACAGTAGACTCTTTGTTTAGTCGTAAAACAGGTGTTTGTTAGATATGGCCACTGTGACGATGAAGCTCAGGTTACCAAATAACACTTTTTGCAAATTATGTTGAGACGGTTTCTCTACAGCTAATACAAACAAAAAGAGACATTTTTATTAGTATGATCGGCTTTAAAGCATTAGCACATGAAGCAATTGTTATCCACATACTGAAGGTGACAATTAAAACAAAATATCTGTTGTTTTATTGGCCTGAGATTATATGGAAATATAATAAAACAGCTGTGAAGACTTGATACTGGCTGCACAATCCAAATTCACTGTATTTTACATTAATAATGTACAGTCTGATTTCTTTTGATCGAGCTATAAGTTAACAAGGTCGACCCTTAAGCAAGCGTGCAGGATTCAAAAGAAGACAATAAACCGTGCAGACTGCAGTCCCTCGACACTGTGTGAAACGGCCACAGAAACAGATAATGCAACATCCCAACCATCAAGGCCGTTCTTTGCTATCTGCCATTTGTGTGTTGGCAACAAAAGACTTCCCAGATAGCTGCAGAGCCAAACACACATGTGAGAAGAAGGGAAGTCGCAGAGCGTCATAGAGACCAGCAGAAACAATCAGTCCTCTGTGTTGGACCTGTTATAGTTGGAGGTATTTTGAGTGGCTGTCACACGGTGCGGTCATGGTGTCCTGTGCTCTCTTCATCCTGGGCCCCATGTGGATCCACATCCTGACCCAGGCCTGCAGGGGAGAGGAGCTGTCTCAGGAGGCGGTGTTGTCCTGGTTCAGAGAGCGAGTCCTGGAGGGCCTCGGGCTGGAGGAGCCCCCTCCGGCCGCGGCGCAGGGTTCTGATGGAGGCCCAGGGCGGCCAGAAGTGAGGCACGCACCCTGGAGGCCCCCCAGGACGAGCAGGACAGCTTGGGTCAACCATCGACTCAGTCCGAACCAGGAAACGTCTCAGATTATTCTCTTCCCCAGTTCGGGTGAGAAGTTTTGTTTTGTTTTTTTTGTTTTTTTTTTCAAAATAACACCTTTAAACCTCTAAAAACATCAAACCTCCATTTTGGAAGTGCAAGTATTATCAGCAAAATGTACTTTAAGTATCATAAGTAGGTATTATTTTACTGGTACAGATGTTTAAGTTTGCACTAACTTATATACTGTCGGGTAGTTTAATGTACAGCAATGCATCATGGTCTATAAGATCATCACGTTTCTCACGTCACTGTCCTGTAATCTTTAAAAAGTCATCTTTTAATGAGTGCAGAAAAAAAGCAACCCTTTGCAGCTTCGTGTAGAGTGCATTTTCCAGTTGTTGTTCATATTCAAAAATAACTAAAGTGGAACTAAAATGGAAATACTCAAGTGAAGTACAAGTACCTCAGAATTGCACATATTACAGTAACTGAGTAAATGTACTTAGTTACAGTTATCTTAAAGTTTAAATCACATTACTCTATACAGTCATAACTCTCTGTATGTACTCTGAAACAAATAAAGCCACAGTTGCTCTTTGTATTAGTTTATGCAACAAAAACTTGTAGTATGCATGTGTAAGCAGGTGCCCTTTGCAGCACATGGAAATAATCAAAAAGGTCTTTATTTAAAGCAGCTATATGTATATTGATTATGTGAGCGTCACTGCAGCAGGGAAGGAAGTTAAACCACTGGAGGGCAGCAAAAACAAGATTGTGTGAGGATGGGGGTTAATTTGAGAGTATTGAGTTTATAAAGCTCAGTAAAAAGCAGTTTGATGGATAACAGCAGGATTCCAAGAAAACCCAGAGTGGTTCGATAAAAGAGCAATAAACTCAGCTGACTGCTCTCTAATCTCGCTTTGGCAGACTCGTCCTGTGCCGGCTCTGACTTGGCTCCCGGGGAAACCAGCAGCAGCCACTTCATGTATTACTTTCAGCCCTCCATGAACAACCACGAGAACACGGTCACATCTGCCCACTTCTGGTTCTACGTGGGGGAAGAAGCCGCCGCCAACTCCTCCGCCCAGCTGTTCATCCTCACTTCGGCGCAGCAGCTCGTTCAGGCGGCGGAGGCCCCGTTAACGACGAGCTCAGACGGATGGGCCACCTTCCACCTGGATCAAAACCTGCTGGCCTCTGTGGCTGAGGGCCCTTTTCTGCTGCAGGTCCGCTGTCCGGCCTGTCAGTGCCACGATGGGGAACCAGAGAAGACGCCCTTTCTTCACCTCCACGCTCAGCCTCGTGGTCCTGTCCGCTCACCCCGCCACGCTCCCGTAAACATCCCCTGGTCTCCCTCCGCCATCGAACGGCTCCAGAGGCCCTCTCAGGAGAGGCCCCAGCACAGCGACTGCCACCGAGCACAGATCGAGATCAGCTTTGAGGAGCTGGGCTGGGACAACTGGATCGTCCACCCAAAGGTGCTGACTTTCTACTACTGCAACGGGAACTGCTTGGCCTGGGATCGGACCGCTACCAAGCTGGGGATCACGCAGTGCTGCGCTCCGGTCCCGGGGACCATGAAGTCCCTGAGGATCACCACCACGTCTGACGGCGGCTACTCGTTCAAGTACGAGACCCTGCCCAACATCATACCTGAAGAGTGCACTTGTATCTGAACGTTAAAGCTTAAAGGGCCAGTTCACCCAAATTACAAAAGGACATTTATTTTTTTCTTACAGGTGGTTGGAGGCCATTTTTGGTTTTATGTGCAGATGTTTTTAGATTTCTGACTCTGATTGGACCTGCTCAGTTTTTCCAAATGTAATCTTTAAATGCTTAGATGGGCATAATTAACATATTCAGTTCACCTCCACTGTGTTTAAACGCTGACAGAAGACTTTGAGGTGGATATTTCAAAACCTAAGCACATAAAACAGAAAACTTCACAAGGAGTGGTGAACTTTAAATGCCTTTTATCTTATATATCTTATATTACCTTACAGATTCTTAGCCAAGTTTCTTGTTTTTGTCATTTACCAGTTATTTACAACAATCTGTAAGTAAAAATACTAAAAGGCAAACCATCATATTACTTATTCCTTCCTTGGTTGGTGAGTTTCACCTTTAGAGGGCAGTGCAGGCCTACTTTAAACTGCATCACTTCACATAACAGACTTCTGCTGTTATCCGATAATATGTAATGTGTGATATTAAATCACTGATTTAAACAAAACGCTTTTGTTCTGTGAATACCACACACACACACACACACACAACTGTATGAGAACATTTCCCTCAGGATCATTTCCCTCAGACATGTCAGTCATTAGTATTAATCAATACTTGTTTTTCTAAATTCTAAATTTAAGCTCCAGATTCATATCTTTGGAAAATTGATCAATTAACTGACTGATTTGACAGTTTATTCAAAGAGTAACATAAACAGGCTTTGACAGGCAAAAAAAAGTGGGAAAAATATGCAGAACCTTTACCAAAAAGAAAGACCAGACTGTAATGTTCAAATATATTTATTTACTCTGAAGACAAAATAATCTCTACAGTTACAAAAACTACAAAACTTGCAATAGAAAAAAAAAAAAAAAAGAATAAACCATGGAAGAAGTACCATATTCAAACTGGAATGTCGTACCTTGCAATAAGGAGCAAAATCAGAAGTGAGATGATTACAAAAATACAGCATCAAACAGCTCTTTGGCGATCTGTGGTTTCATTATTTCAGCCAAAGATCATAAAACCGACTCACAGGCTATGAAAAAGTATGAACTCTGTATGAGCACTGAAAGCTATTGATCAAAAGTCTCACGATGACTTGAAGATTATATGTGTTTACATGGCACCAGGTTGTGCGTCAGCAGCCAACTGTCATCCATTCTCTTGCAGTGTTTTTATTTTCCCGGGACGCATGAAAGCATCCATGTTTTAGCACAACGGCAGGGTAGCGGCGCATGTCAAGGATGGAAAATATGTCTCACCAAAGAGGAATGTAAATTTCAAAAAAGACAAGGGTGGAATGTCCTTGTTGACAGTAGCCCAGAAGACAGATGTTTCCAGCTGTTTAGCAAAAAAAAAAAAAAAAACATGAAAGGTGATATTATTTTTTCAGTTTCTGCACGAATGTTTAACAGACATAATTTAGGGAAGAAAATGATTTACAGACATCCGAGAACCTACTTTTCAGCAGCCGTGTCAAATAGGTGGCATCCACGCTACCGACGCTTCCTTCTAGTGACTAATCTAGAGCTTTGGTTATGAAATAGGAGACAGGTGCTGGGTAAAATAACTGAAATATTTTAAAATGAATTGAAAAAAAAAAATAAAAAAGGAAAAAAAAATTCTTGGAAATTCCTTGAAAAAAATTTCCTGTCGATAAAGAATTCAAGCATTTCCCAGGTAAACATTTTGGCCGATTGGAGAAAATATACATCTGTCGAATGTTTCTGAGATGGTGTGGCTTCTGGCTGATGAACACCAATAATCCCTATTATCAAATCTGTTTAAATCACGCATGACTCATTGGGAGCAGGTTAAGCCGCCCTTTCTGCAAAGAAATCATTGCTGCTCCAAGAAAGACGTAACCCGCGGTGGTATTGTTTGAGTCTCTCCGAGGCCAACAAAGTGAGACGTTAACATTCGGCGACGTTTTATAAACAGAGAGCCTCGTTCTTTCAGGAGGACGACAACAAGAGTACACTTGGCCGGAGGAGTTTAAAGCTTTCGATGATCCTTACAAGGTCTGAAACGGACAAAGAACGCTGCGTTGCCACAAAAACAGAGTGGGCGAAAGAACAGGGTGTAGACGAGGTTTTAGCTGAAGGCACAGTCGAGGTTTGGACGAAGGTCGGCAAGTAGAAACTCGAGATGTGGCGGGCTTTCAAGTTTAGAGTCGTGGAGATGAACCATTTGTCACAACACAGCTTGGTCAGCATTTCTCTCTTTCTCTCTCTCTCTCTCTCTCTGACTGACCCCTAATACTGAAAGGCATCTCTCTCTCATCCGCACACACACAAACACACACATACACGCTCTGGTCTCCCTCAGTGGTCTGACTGCACTCCCATATGTGCTTTCCCCCATGTGTTTAAGGCCAGTAGGAATGGAAGGGCAGACGTTTGAGGCAGGAAGCACGCTCAGGCATGTATCCCTAAGAGAGGAAGAGGCAAAACAGAGGAACATTCAGCACGTACGTTCGCTTAAAAACCTGCACTTTCAGAAAAGGTTAATCCATGGTTAATATGACGTGTTGCTAGCTTGAGGTCGGGCCTTGTGACAGAATTAAAATCATGACTTAGCCTGAGGTAGGTATCGGGAAATGATCACAGTGGAGCTGCAACTTTTTGGATAATTATTAATCATTCATGTAGGAAATAGAAGATCGAAAATATTCTCCATCTCCAGCTTCTCAAATGTGAAGCTTTGCTTTAAAATCTTTGGATTTAAGGAATAGTAGAGTAAATTTCAAGCTGTGAACTCAACAAGCTGTAAAATTAGAGGACATTTTTCATAAATTCCCTAACTGGTTTCACTGATTTCTGTTTGAATTGAAGTCAGCTGGTTAAGTGAAAGTGCTTGTTTTGTCCTCAGCCAAGATGCTTTTTTATTCGCATAACAAACTAGATAAATAACTTCTTCTGCCCTAAGTCTGCCCTTGTTCAGTAAATTAACATGTTGTGATGTGCTATACAAAAACTGCCTCTAACAAATGCATTTTCATGAATATCTAAAAATATCTACACTTAAGACATCTCACACTCTTCTTTACCTTTCTCGCTCGCCTCTCCCTGCTTTTCCTGGGCAAAGTTGAGGCGGTTCTGCTCGGCAGCCGTCTGTGCAGCCGTGTTGACCTCGGGACTGCTGCTTCGTGAAGGGCTTCCTTCATCGGCCTGGTAGGCCAGGTCCAGGTGCTGCTGGGCCAGCTTCAGGTGCCTCCTCAACCGCTCCAGCTCCTTGGACGACGGCCCCTCGTCCCCAAAGCTCTCCCTCCCGGAGTCGCCCATTGGCGAGTCCCTCAGCTCGCCTTTCAGTTTCTCCTTCTTCATGGTGGCGTGGTATCCCGGCGGGGCGGTGGGCATGGCACGTGAGGAGGAGGGTCGGGGCGGGCGTGAGTTGAGCATGGCCCTCTTACGGAAGGTGTCGCGGATCCCGCCGACCCCCAGGTGGACGATTTCAAAGAGGGTGAGGAGCAGGCAGAGGAACGACACGACGTACATCACCAGCAGGAAAATGGTCTTCTCTGTGGGGCGGGACACGAAGCAGTCCACGGTGTGAGGGCACGGCGAGCGAGTGCATACGTAGGAGGGTATCACCTCGAAGCCATAGAGGATGTACTGGCCGAAAAGGAAGGCGATCTCGAAGGAAGAGCGCCACAGCAGCTGGCACACGTAGACTTTCATCAGGCCGTCACGCATGATCCGCCGTCGGCCATCATGCTTTTTCTCTGAAGCTTAAAAAACAAAAAAAAACAAAAAGATGGTTAGAATCTGATTTAGTTTGCATCAAAAAAGGAAGTAAAACCTGTGAGACAGAAAACTAAAACTGCTTTGTGATTCAAGCGTTGCTGCTCAAATCTCCACCTTACTTTTTTCTGCTTTATTGAGCTTGTCTGGTTCGATCTCTTCAGTGATCATGGGGTCTTCCTCTCCGTTGTCCTCCGCCTCCTCGTAGTCTCGGACTGCCCCACGGCTGACGATGGGCATCTTCTTCTTCTTCGGGTTCTGGGCGGGCCGGTACTCGTTGTCCTCCATGCGGGCGATCTTGTGCATGGCGAAGCCCAGGTACATTATGGTGGGGGTGGTGATCATGATCACCTGGACAAAACATGGGCATGTTGGACAAATATAGCTTGACCTAACCACTCAGACCACTAATATTGATTATCAATTCAAAATGTGATCCAGCTCACCTGAAAGATCCAGAATCGTACATGTGAGAGCGGCGCAAACGCATCGTAGCACACGTTCTCACATCCAGGCTGCTGCGTGTTGCAGACGAATTTGCTCTGCTCATCGTAGTAGATGGTTTCACCGCCGACGGCCGTCAGCACGATGCGGAAGATGATGAGCACCGTCAGCCAGATCTTCCCCACAAAGGTGGAGTGGTTGGAGATCTCGTCCAGCAGACGGGTTAAAAAGCTCCAACTCATGGTGCCAAGGTGACTATGGAGCTAAATCAGCTCTGGATGACAAAAACAGACAGAACAGTGACACTTTAATACTCCTTTACTTTTTTTTGGTTTTGTTTTTCCATTTCTAATTCAGTGACCAGCCACTACATTGCAGACATACGGTCTTCTGCACAGTTTGACAGTTTTTTTTTTCTTGAGGTTACAGCTCTGCAGAGAAATTTTATTTTCTTTCCACTGTGAAAAGTACAAAAAACAAAACAAAACAAAAAAAAATGGACAACCAGAAACTTCAAGCAGTATTTCATCGTTCACACAGCCAAAGTTTGAGAAAAAAGCTGAAGCATTAAGTATTCAGTCAACAGAAAATTACAATTACTTTGATTATGATACCTTTTCTTATGATTACATTCATTGTTTTACAGAAAAAAGTGCCTGAAAAAATGTTTCAAATGTGAATAAATGCTGGATTTCCTAGTTTCCTATGCTATTAAAGAGAAATGTTTTTGACTTTTGGTCAGAAAAAACAAGATATCTGAGAAAAAAAAGTTTATTACCTTGGACTATGGGGAACTAGCGTTTCACTAATATCTGACCTGTTATTGACCTAATTTTCTTTAATACTGATAAAAAGAATAATAAGTTGATTTTTTTTAATAGTAAAAATAGATTCTGTTTGCCGGCCTGCAGTCAATGAACTTAGTACTCAGTACAAAGTGCACACATGCATCAAACGACCAGGTTTACACGTCCACACAATGATTAAAGAATGTGAGAGCAAATACTGCATGCAAGTGTTTTAGGTGGACCTTAACCGCAGGGCTGAGGCATAAACACAGCCACATGCTTTGTTTTAATTAGACGCAGATCACTCAGACATGCAGGTATCCATGCGTAAACGGCACGGCAAAGCGCGCTGGTTCGTCCCGGTAACGGTTTGGTGAATCTGCATTCTTAACGCCCCCCCCTCCACGCCGAGCTCGAGCTGCTTAATCAAACATCAAAGTGTCGGCCGGCACGTTGCAGCTAGCTGTGAGGAGACCTGCTGAGGCTTTGGACAGCGGGAACTATGATACTAAAGCCATGAATGGCTTTAGGAATTTATTTCCTGACACGCTGCCAGAAGCTATCCCTTTAAAGCTTTTTAAAAAGGCACTATTTTGATGAATTAATGACCAAGAGGAGAGAAAAGAAAGGAGCTGGTTCCTTTTTTTTCACTTCAGCAACCATTACAAGTGATGCCTCCTTCAAAGTGGATCACTGAGCATTTACAGAAAAGCTTGTTTTAACTCATTTTTGGCAAATTGGAAACAAAAACTTCAGACTTTGTTCAGTAGTTTGATACTTAAGATAAGATTATTAGATATCTTTTCTCTCAAACTAGCTGAAAGGTTGCTTTGAAGCTTATTTTAGCAGTGAAATTGAATGTTACACATAAAAATGAGCTCTGTTTGAAAGAAATCACTACCTAATCCTCAACCAAACATTTGAACATATTTTAACGCCTCAAGAACTTGATTTCTACACTAACACTGCCAAATGAGGAAAAGACCTCGAGGACCCACCTTGTCTTCTTTCAGAAAACAGGGTGTAACAAAGAAAATAACCAGCATTTCATGAGTCATTGCAACACGACAAGGTTTTCACCATTACAAGCATCCGTAGGCATGTCTCCTCAGATTTGTACACTTCAGTCAGGCCCTCCCACCACCAGGTTACTCATCCATTCCTTTGCGAAATCCTTTCCCCCCCAACCCGGCACCATAGCATGCTCAGAAATGGTGAGGCTGACTTGCCTGAGCCTGACCAGAGAATTTTTTTTTTCTTAATTACCACAACCAGAGCCACCGTGTTAAAGTTTAGAGAGTCGGCCTGTGCTGGCTGGATTCAGACGGTGAAAATTACGGGCCTGGAAACACATCTCAGATCTTAAAGTCAGAAAGGTTTCCTCTGCAAAATCTAATTAAAATCAGAGGAAAAGGTTTAAAAAAGGCATCACAGAGGGAGATCACGCCCTTATCTCTGTCTGTGCCTTCATATAAATGTTGAATCGTGGTGGTGGGAACTGTTAATTGTTTGACAACTTGAGATAAAGTCTGAGACAGGAACAGCTGCAAGAGGACATCTGTTTTACTCCACCCTACAATTACACATCCCACCTACATGGCCAAGGTGTTTGAGCAGAGGTAGAAAAAAAAAGATCTCTGAAACGCAAAAAAATCCAACAATGTGTATTTTTACATGCTTTAGTGTGTTGGGTTAAACTGTTTTGCCCATGCGTGGGTTGGTGTCTCTCAGTTTAAAAGTCACTGCTAAAGTTTAAAAGCCCGTCTGGTGTCTGATGGTCCCTTTAAACATCATCGTGTTTGGCTTCCTCCGGCGGTGATCTGATATTCAGCCATCTCCGCTTCAAACTGCGCTTTGAGGACACGACCCACTGTGCAAAAAAACAAAAAACAAAACACCGCACACTGACCAAAAGCATCTCTGGGAGAGAAGCGAGAGGAACGAATCCGCAGCAGTTTTAACCACTAAAAGAAGTCTAATATCAGCACAATCAAAAAACACTTTAGCGCGAGCCGAGCTGCCAGAGCAGAGGCCGACTTTGAGCCTGACTGTTTAAGAAAACTCAACCTTGAAACCAACTTATCTGGAAACTTCAAAATCACCTGAGCAACACAGACGCACCTGGAAAATGTACAGTCACTGGATTATGACTCGACCTTGCAGACGCTGAGGTTAGAAATGCAGACCTGATAAGAAAAAAACGAAAGAGGGAACGATTTCTTGGTTCATGAAGCCACATCAGTCACCTACAGATTTACTATATTTGAATGCAGTGCACCATCTGCTCTTCTTATTGCAGTCTGATTTCCCCCAGACACAATTCATCTACAACAAAAAAGCAAGTTTGCAAGTTCCCCTGAATCTAAAATCCCTCTTGCCTGAAGCTTCACTGAAACTTTGCAGCCTGGTCTGGTGCTCTTTTGAGTCAGTCGTGGATCAAAGTG
Source organism: Scortum barcoo (assembly GCA_023238725.1). Classification (NCBI taxonomy): domain Eukaryota; kingdom Metazoa; phylum Chordata; class Actinopteri; order Centrarchiformes; family Terapontidae; genus Scortum; species Scortum barcoo. The sequence continues at coordinate 11,011,121 of CM041541.1, read as the reverse complement.
CAGTTTTGACCCGACGTTCGCCGCGATGCCACGTCTGTGCGGCAGGTGTTACTGCTCCAGACGAGTCCAGCTCCTGATTCAAGGGCCCGTGAAGGGTTTCCAGAGGTGCAGGACTAAGAGGGACAGACAATGTGGCCTTTTACAGCAGCCCTTGTTAACACACCGTTAAATCCCCCCCTCTCTCTCTCTCTCTCTCTCTCTCTCTCAATACAGACGCAAGAAGAGCTCTTCACCAAACAATCTATTTAACTTGGACAAACCGGGCTCCGAGCTCAGGCGAACGCAAACATTTTCCTGCACCGCCACCCTCCCCTGCAGACGCCTAACCAGAGACAGCCTTTAAACAGTAGCTTATTTGCTCATGCAGGGCTAAACCCAGCTCAACTGATTTAATGGCTTTTTTTTTCCTGCTCCAGGAGTCACTTGGCTCCGGGGAGGAGGTGGAAGAGAGGAGGGGAGGCCGGAGAGCTTGGAGATCTGGACAAAGGCGAGTTAACATTCCTGCCTAACCAAAAGCAGAGAAGCTGAGATTTTAGGGTTCAGGGAGCAGGCAGAGGGCACATGAAATCCCAAAGGCAGGCACAGAGCACCTAGAAATGTCAATCACTGCCCCCTTTCTGTGGCGTCAGTGTGGGGGGGGGGGAAGAGAGAAATACTGATTCTGACTTTGCAAAAGATTTATTTATCATTTACTTTTTTTTTTTACCCTTTTTCTCCTTCCAATGAAGTTGAAAGGGGGAGGTGGGGGTTAAAAAAGACCCTCAGCAGGAAGTGTTGAAGGCTCTGAACACGCTCTGCTGAGTCAGACCGAGCTGTTTTGGAAATTGTGGCATTCCTGGAGGAAAAACAGAGAGCTGCCAAGCTTCAGTGGGGAAACAAAATAAAAAAAAAAAAAAGAAAATAAAAGAAAAAGAAAAATCTGGCGAGGACGCAGATGAAGCCATCATCTCAGAAACGGGATTAGTCAGGAGAGTTCAAAACCACTAGGAGAGTTACTCTTTAGAAAAACAGAGGAAAATCACCGCAGCGCGTCTGTGGTGTCACTTTATTTGGCGATGTGGCACTTCATCTCCAAAAATAGCTCCCTTTTCTTTCCTCTCTTTTTTTCCAGCTTCACTCATCTGCGCGGCTTTAAAAAACATCTTTAGAGTGACTTTTTTCTTGTACAGGTTCATTATTTTAAGAGTGAGAGGAGGGGAAAAACTTCGCTGCACAACTCACCGCGACTCTCCGGCGCGCACTGATCCAAAAACGCGTAAACGTGGAGCTCACACCGACTCCTAGAAGCCCCCCACCCCCCTCCACAAGAAAAATAAGAAAAACCAGAAAAAAAACACCTCAACCAAGCTGTAAAAAACAACCTAAGCTCTCTCAGCAGACCTCCCTCGCTGCCAAACACCCACCTTCTGCGCGTCCTTCTCTCCTTTTGCGCGCTAATTGCCGGACCAGGTTTTCCTAATTAACGCGCGCTCTCACCGGCGTCTGCGTGCGTCCGCGTCCCGAGCCAGACCCGTGAGTGCGCACCCGTCCGAGCCCGCCTCGACCCCATGTGTCGGGGTCCCGAAACAAGAGGACAAAAGAAGGCTCCTCACGGCTCCTGTGGGCTCCTGCTCCCCCCTCCTCCTCCACGTTAAACTCGGCCCCGCTGAAGAAGAGGAGGCCCCTCGCGTTGAAACCCGAGAGCCCCGGCGCCGACTACCGTTCAGCCCCTCGTCACAAAGCACTCTGGGAGCCCTGTTATGCGTTTTACAATGTGATGATGCCGTGGAGGTGTCACAGTCCACGGGGAGGATATAAAAATACCACCAGGCGCAGTAAAAAATAGAGCCTATACCTTATTTCAGCCATAAAGCACAGAGACGTCTGATAATAAAATATTTATATATTCACATAAATTCCTTGTCAGCATGGCGACTTTCACTCTCTCTGTTGTCTCGTTGTGTTCAGGATTTAGTAAAATAACCAAAGAAATGATGTCCATGTTGTCTGTTAGCCAAGTGTCTGTCGGTTAGTCAATGAAACACAAACAAAAAAAAAACCTAACACAAATCTTACAATGAATATTAAACACAAACCACTAATATTTTCAACCAGCACTCTAAAATAATGATAATAATGGAGAGCAGTGATGATGGAAGGCTAGTGCAATCATCAACCCTGCTGCAAAAGTGAAATGAAGAGTTGGTAAAGTTCACAGAGAAGTTGGACACTTGGATGGAAGCAAACATCCTCCCACCATGCTGCCACCTTGTTATGTTACCAAGTGTTTTGGAGAGATGTTGATTCAACTTTTACTTTGGAGGCTGTCGAGTCACTAATATTTAGTCTACCCTCTGATATTAATAAGGTGAAACTGCATCCCTCTAAATGAGCCTCAAGTTGAATCAACACCTCCTCAAACTTGAGCACCAGAGCCTCTCGTGATGTTGACTAAAAGGCATTACATTCATCCATCAGTGTCCTTTAAAGGTTTTCCACTTTATATCCTCACTTTTACTCCCTAACGTGAGTCAACCTGGAAGAAAAATGCTGGATTTAACTTATCGTAAGTACCCGCATCTTTCAAGATCCACACCCTGTTAAGTCTAAGTCGAGATAACCCCGGTGACATCACTGTGACATCATCAGGGCACTATCTGAATGATCATCAGCGGCATCCAGCAAGAGATATCGAGAATGAAGTGTTTTATGTAGCGACGCCGTCTGCTGCACAGGGGACAAAAACAGAGGAAGGAAGAAGATGAAAATAAAATAAAATGCAGATGTGTGTCTAATGATGGTGTTTTTATTATCAGGCTGAGGAGATTTCGCCTGCAGGGCTCCGAAAATGCGACAGGTTTCGCTGGCTGGCTCATCTCCATGTGTAAAATTAGCCCCCTTTAAATACTTCCACGTGCAGAGGACTCTTCCCCGAGAAGATTTATGTTCGAACCTGTTTACATTCCTGTTGTTTTTTCCCTTTGCTAAAAAGTACAGCGTGCAACAGCGGCGTAATCAGATCATTCCTCTTTCTGCCGAGGACCCCGCGTTATCCCCTGGTCCACGCTTTGGCAGCTCACCGGCCTGACAGAGCGCTGCGTGACTGCAGCTTTCAGAAAAGGAGGCCCACCATCCAAGAATTTAGTTGACTCAAAGCGTTCAGCAAAACAACAGATTTCTCGCTGTCATGCACGGCGCAGCTGCGGCGCTCCTGATTTACCAGAGGACCCCGAATGTTTGGAGGAGGTTGTGGGAAGCCGGAGCGGGCCAGATGCCTTGCGCCCGGCCAAGTCGCCGCTGGCTGCCGGCCCGGCTTTCCCCCCTCAAAACGCTCGCTGCCCTCCTCCGCTTCCCTCTGCTCCTCAAACCTGGACCGAGAGAGGTACGAACTCGCTCACCTGCACCTTTTTATCCTCAGTTATTACAGACAGAAGTAATTAACCTCCTATTTTTTCATTTTCCGTCGTGGATTCTTGTGAGCGTTGGCATCTCTTTTTCACATTGGCCCCTGGTAGCCATGTTAAACAATGTGTGACAATTAGGGCCTTAAAGCTGGACAGGTGACACTAGTTTCAGCCAAAATGGGAGTGAAGGTGCGGAGAGTCTCTGTTAGGGCTTCACCTTCCTCCGTACATCTCTGCAGTGAATATATTAACTGCTTGAATGAGGGCGGGACTCACTTTTTTTATCCTGCCCACTTTCTCCACGCTGAACGTACACATGTTGTGGTTGCATTTTAGTATCAGGCTTGATTGCTTATTTCCTCCCTGGACGTAAAACGCTGTGACATGAATTCACGGTGCGCAGTCGTTATGACTCACAGATTTTTTAAGGCTGAGTTTCTGGGCTCATTAATTTGACCAAAAAAACAAAAGGATGCCTTATTCCCTCAATGCGAGTTTATGCAGGATGGATGCTGAAAAGAAAAGTATTTAGATCATTGAGAAGGAAACTTTTTTTTTTTTTTTACATTTATAAAAAATTAACAATTAACATATGGGGAAGGATAATAAAAGTTTTAAATGCTTGGCTTGATATGGGCATGTCAGGGTGAGGAAAATGGTCCCATATGCCATATCAGATCCATAAAAAGGAATTAATGATGTACAATATACTTCGCCATTAACTCCTGCCTTCTTAACTTTCATGTTCACTACTTTTTCTAGTTTTAAGGGGAGAAATGACACTTTTTTAAAGAAAGAGCATGAACAACTTCACATCAAGAAATGTCTTAACTCCACTTTTTTAAACCCACTTCTCAAAGAATGCATTTTTTTTTGGTTTTAAAATGACCGACTAGCGCAGCAGTTTATCTAATCAAACAAACCAACCCTGTGGTCTGCGTCCTCTTACATCTTCACTCCAGTTCGAGCACTTTCTATACTGACTTTTAGTGAAATCCTAAAATCCCAACAAGGGGAGCAGCAGCTGTAACACATGACTGCTTAATGCGAGAGCTTTGCCGATTCTTCCCACACGCATCCTGCAAGTCCTTCGGTCCTTTTGGAGCCGTCAAAGAGCTGCAGCGTGCCAACAGAAACCCTTTAAACCTCCCAGATTGCAATCGAGACTCTCTATTGATATGCACCTGCAGATGACCTTTGACCTTCTTTTGCAGGAGCCTGAAACAAGGAGCGGAAAAAAGCGAACAAGCCCTCGAAATGTCTCGTTGTTTACTGTACGACTTAGATTTATGTGAGGAACATTAAAACCAGGCCGCAGGAGGAAGCGGGTGAGTAGTTGCCAGTCATTTGCGATCGGGCCTTTGTTGGCCACGTGGGTGCAATTGAAGGTGATCCAGGTCTCCGGCGAGCATGTGCACAACACATGTACGGCACCGGTGGCTAAAGAAATATTTACACTGTGAAATTGGTTAACATACCTTTACACAGCTGAGCCTGGACTCAGAACGGAGCCTCGCTCAGGAGGGCGGGATCGGCAGCTCGGTGTCGAGCGGGCACAGAGAACTCAACAAACGGCCGCAAGTTTGATCCAACAATCAAACATCCATTGTTCTGCAGCTTTTCGGCATTCCTCGACTGTTGTTGCTTTCAACTGAAGCCAGAAATACTGGAGGGATTAAGCTGACCCAATGAAGTAGAAATGGCTTGTGAATGCTTTTACTTAGCAGCAACAAGGATTCAAACTTTTAGTAGAAGGTCCTCAGGTTGATATCAGGTTTTAAACGGAAAAATTACATCTATTTTTTTTTATTTTCTAGCCATTTTCTTGAACATTAAATGACCCATTTTGGAGAGAATTTCCTTAATTGCATTCCTATAAGTGGGTTATTGACACCATTAGCTTCTTGTCAGGAAAGGGCGAGGCGGCTGCAGTTAATCACCTGTCACCAAGTTTCTTCAGGTGATATCTTCGGGTAACATATTTCAGCTAATGCTTCCATCTCCTCCTCTTCCTAAACTGTAATTAGGACTGTACCAGACACACGGACACACACACACACTCCGATCAGATAACAGAGAGCGTCAACACACTAACTGTGAACCAGGTCATCATAATAGTTTATTACATTTTTTTTGTGTCTTCACTCCTTTTAGTTATTGAGGATCTGCAGAAACACGCCTACTTTTTAGGCAAGGCCTCCTTTTTGTGGGACCAGTGGAGATAGTAGTAATTAAAGTGTGCATACTTTGACAGAGATGGTGCACATTTTGTTCAAAAGGCTTCTTGTGATTAGATTTTAAATCCGGCTGCAAAACACTAAAAATTGTCATCAGGTTCAGTATAAATATTAAATTTTCTTTTACTCAATAATTATAAGTGTCCAGCAGCTATTTAAGCTTCCAAAACCACAAACCACACAAAAAACACAAATTACAACACGTTACTTTTATCTTCAATAATACACATCATACATCAGAAGTTTTCTCGTATTTCATATATAAAAATAAAAGACTTTCTTTGCATTAACCCATAATGACAAAATGCTAACAGACAAATAAATTAAGTTATACTAATCTAAATGAACAGTGCCGAGTTCGTTTTGATCTTTTACAGCGTTGGTGCATGATGACAGTATGTACAGATCCACTTCAGAGGTGACATCCATGATGCACACAGCTCTGGATTACACTTTAAACTCACACAGAAACTAAATAAACAAAGACTTAGTTGAGACACTTAGTAATGTAAATCCACTGCGCGTTGAGACGTTTGCTCCGTGTAGTTGATCGTAAAGTAAACAGAAACACACCCAGGTTACTAATGAACAAAATAAACGTCTGTTCCCTAAGGTTACAGCTAGCGCTTGTCTTTGAGAACAGTTTTCCGTGGATTTGCACTTCTGGTATCCTTTTCTGCTTGCGTAACACAGAGACGCATCATGAGACCCTAATTGGGAGGGAAAGGAGTGAGGTGACCCCCGATGACAGAGGCCATGACCTCTACGAAGCACCTCCAGCCTCGTGTTGAGCGCGTGATGTCACAACTCACTGCACCCCAAGACGGCGAGGAGGACTCTGTCCACTTAACGAGAAGGGGTGGACATACATTAGACTTAGATAATAAGTAATCTTCTCAACTTAATACTCTCCAAGTTGTTGGCTCGATGCTACAGCGCCTGAGGGAAACTACAAAATGCATTAAGGTGCATTTCGACAAGAAAACATGGCAGCTGCGAAAAGAAACAAGGCACACTCCATTTCAGCTGCAGAGAGGTTCAGCGGGATGGTATCTGGAGGGAGAAATTATGCAACCCGTGCTTTTACCGGCTTGTGTGCCACATGAATGAGTGCAATCATTTCCAAGTTCTTGGCTTAAAGGCCGATGAAAGCGGCGAGCATAATGGGACCAGACTGAGTGCAGATTAAATAAAGACAAACTCGCTTGCTAAACATTCCCCAGTATCAACACGCAGATTCATGCTCACAAAACGCACACACAAACATAGTCTGCAACTTTTTTTCCCCCCGTTTCTTCATGCCCTCCCCCATTATGCCGTTTTGTCTTGCTGACTTGTGTGCAGCTTCACTCCGAACATGGCCTCCCACTGTGCTCTGACCCAGGCCAGCAGACCCTGGAGGAGCTCGGTGCTCTCCGAGCGCACACACCACGTCTTCTCCTGTTTCACAGTCTGCGGGAGGACAAACAACATGAGAAAACTATGAAAATTAAAGCAGTTAATCACAAAGGCCTGACAACATGTGCCACAAACTGCAACAGGCTGCTGCCGAGCGAGCGTTTGCATGAATCAAATCCGATTCCACGGTCGTTAAATCATCATTAAAAACGCGCATTTCATCACACTTGAGTTCTCAGTAAGCATTGTATTTGACAATGTACCGATCTCGCCCTGCGTGATTTTCGAACATCAAACACAACTTTACATGATCAACGTCAGTGAAATTCTTCTTTGCGGCGTCAAGTAAACAAAATGTGCAGTCGCGTCTGCAGCACTCACTTTGTTTTTTTTTTTACCATTTCCTCTTATTTTCTGAAAGACTTTTAAAATTCTTGACTTTCGATTCTTTTCTAAGTGAAAAACTAAACGGAACTCGTCTCTGTTTTGTTTTGCTAAGCATGCTGCAAAAAATACAGTTGATCACAGATTTATTTACAGGAAGAGGGGCTGACTGAGGGATTTTCCATTAAAACGTTTGTCAAGATTTACGCAAATTGAAATCTGAGCAAAATAAACGAACCACTCTTTGTGTTTCCATCTTCAAACTGTAATACGCTGGGCTTCCCGGTAAAGATGGCATTTGTGTTTTCTTTAGTCTTGTTATGAATGTGGTGTTTTTGTAATCTGCTAAGCTGGTTTTGTTTTACTGTTGATGTGGCAGCACGTGATGAGTGGCGGCTGGACGTGAAGGCGTTGTGGTACAGCGCAGTGCGTCATCGAGGCGTCACAAGGCCGTTGCGCACTAACCTCGTCGTAAAGCTTGATGTCTATCCTGCACTGATCCGACGGCCACAGGTGGACCGAGCTCACGCAGCTGATGGGCAGCGTCTCTAAAACGCTGACGCTCCCGCTGCTCGGTTCATTGTTTTCGTTCACCGCAAGGCCGTTGGCGCTCTTCCTCCACTGGTAGTCCTCTTTGAGCAGGTACAGGGTTTCTCGGGTTGCCAGGACCGTTAGCGGCGTCCAAACCTCCTCTGAAAGAAAAACACAGGCAGCTTCATGTAAAACAATTTAATCTGATAATCTGATCTGATTTACTACGACAAGATCACTGACTAAAAAAATCTTTAAGTGCCATTCTGCTACACAATCAGTTTTGGCATTACATTTCATGTCAGAAAACTTTACCTTCAGAGGAGCAAGCGGAGAAGAAAAGGCAGATCTAGGCACGCTCAAATTGCGGTGCTTTAAATTCCACGGACGTGCGTAGCCGTGTGTAGCCTGCAGCTACCTTGGCTTTAAATGCTGAAGCACAGACAGCGGGGCCAAGCTGTGAGCCCGGCGAACATATACCTAGAGACCCAATACAGTCGCCTGTCACTTAGTCCAACTACAGATTTGCTTTATTTCACAGGTACGGTTGTTAACATGGATGTTTGACAGGCGCCTCACGTCAGCTGCTCCCCACAAATCACATCCCCCATTTTTTTCCCTCTTCCTGCCATATTCGGTTTTATCTTAGAGGAAATAAAATCTTGGACCTATTTTGTTATTATTTTTCCCCATTTAGCATATTTTCCTGGCACTCTTTCTATTTCGGGGATCACAGGAATATTATGAGGGCTTTTATTGTGGTATTTACTCTTGGCTTTCTTCCCGCTGGTTAAAATGAATGTTTATGATCGAGCTCATTCTACTTTTCCTCCAGACTGTGAGCGAAAATGGCCTAAATACAAAATAGATGCAATCTACAGAAACATGCCCCCCTCAGGAAGAAGAAGACAGCAGTGTCATTACTGACATCTTAACCCTTTGGATCTTCAGAAGTCGTTAAACATGACGTGTTGAGTCTTGAAAGCTTATCTTTCGTGTCACAAAGATGAGGTAAAGGAAAGGAGACTTAGTCAGATGGAAAAATGCAAGTAAAGGAAGATCTCTCTGCTGATATTAGAGAGATCTCTGGCAAAGAATATAAATATCTAAAATAAGACTAAAATATAAGATGGGATGAATGATTAAGTGTTTTTTTTTTTTTGGATATGTCACCTCGCAGGACAAAAGCCAGAATGTAGAAAAATTGCAGCTGGCCTTCCTCCACGTCAGCCTGGATGTCTTCACACACGAGAGGCCTAACAGATAAGAAATGAATGATATTAAGACATATTAGCACACACACTTTGCTGCAGAGGGGTTTTCTTGATAACAAGAAAGATAACAGAGAGTCGTGGCGGCTCGTGGCTTCCACGCCGCCTCACGTGGAAGCATTTCGACATCACGGGGTGAAATTCACAGGAAGTATGACGCAAAGAGCATAATTGGTATAATAACAGCCGAGAGGGCTGGGATCGCCGAAACACCCCAAGTGTGTACCAAGACTGTGGCTAGCTGCCTCGCAAACACATAAAGGAGCTGCTCTGATTTCTTTTTTATTTTTTTGCTTATTGAGCTGTGGAGTTTGTTGCCTGAGGAAAAATGACAAATTGGAAGATCTGCATCAAAAGGCACTGTCTGTCTTGTCCTAATTCAAGCTAAAGAGATATTTATTTGACTTCTGGTAGCTAGATAAACCAGCTCTTCTCTGAAATAACACTTTCACGTCCACATTCCTCTTCAGTGAGATCCTAAAGAAAGCTACCGTCCTCTGTGCTGCGAAGGAAAACACAAACTACTGGAGGTGACACGACATGACATGCATGCTTCAGGATTTGCAGCCCAGACACATGTTACAAATTAAGATGTGGTTTACCAGCTAATTTAGTGGTGCACTTTTACAAAATGAAGTCTAAAAATGTTGATTGTAATCAACTAAAGATGTGTCAGAAATGCACAACGTTAGAACTCCCACAGCAGTAACTCCCTTTGACTTACACCTCCCGACCGCGTACAAATGTGCGCAACACTACTCAGACCACATCTGTCAGCATATAAACTCCCCGCTGCATCTGCCAGTTCCTTCCCTTGCCGACGAGGTGCGTTAAGGCTGTGTGCGGCGTACCAGAGATGGTGCTGAGGGTTGAGTCTCGTGGTGGAGATGGACTTCAGCTGGCTGTCTGATTTGTGGGCCATCTCGCGCACAATTCCTGATGAAATGACAATAAAAAAAAAAAAGGCAGCAAAATCAAAACGCGTTGAAGCAGCTGTCTGTGAAGTTATCCAAGTCCAAGTTCAACTCCAAATCAAAGACAACTGTACCCTCTTTAGGTTCTTGAAGATGTTTTCTCCTGCTACAAAGGCTGAAGAAATAACAATACTTCATTAAATCATTTGATTTTTTTTGTCTTCAAAAATATAAAGCAAGTCCAGTTGCCTTTGACTGACCTAATTTTTACATGAACACTTAACATTTCCAGCTTTTCAAATGAGAAAACTGGTTCGTTTTATATATTTCAACTTTTGGTTGAACAAAATGGGCAATTTGAAGATGTCAAATTGAGTTTGGAGAAGCTGTGATGATAATTTGTCCCAATTATTCCCATTCACATACAAACAATTTATCAAATTATCATGAAAAATAATCAATAGATGAACTGACAATAAAAAAACCATCATGATTAAATATTTACACAAGAAAGTAAGATTAAGATTGTAAAAGCTCATTTACCAACCAAAAAAAATGCATTAATATTAACTGCATAGTTATATAATTATTTTACCATTGGCAACAACAACAACACACTTCCTTGTAAAGGACACAGAGAGGCTACAGTGGCCTACGAATGTCACACCCAAATATTCAAGGAAAGAGGTCGACACACAAAAGCCAAACACAATCCGAGACTTCTTCTTCTGCCATTGTAGCAACGATAAGCAAGCCAACAGGTCTCTGGTTGCAGGTGTAAGATTTCGGCTCCATAGACTCGGTGGGTGAGAAAATGTTGGGAACACAAAGCGCCGGGTCACGCTCACACTCACTTTTGTGGCGTGTCATTGAGTGTGACAACAATACGGGGCAGAGAGGATATCTGCAGTCAAAGTTGAATAGACGGACTTCAAAAGGATTTAAAGGGACACTGAGGAGGAGATGGGGCAGAAAGAGTAAACAAAGAGTTAACAGTGGAAGATGAACCCTTATGAAAAAGGTGCAGATAAGTGTAATCAATATTATGTTGTTTTTTTTTATTTAACCAAAACTGTTGACCTCCCTAAATGTCATAAAATGTGCAAAATGCTGATTTAAAAAGTCTGATCTGATCAAACATGTGTCTGTAAAACTTGTTTCGTTTCCCCTTAACACAACACGACTGTACCAGGACTTTGCCTGACTAATCCACGGCCTAAATTGCGCAAAATTATGATTCAAACCAGAACCGTCTGATCAAAGATTTGTCTGCAAAAACATTCTTGCTTTCTTTAATAAAATGATCCGGCATCATCAAATGCATCGGTGTTCAATTTAGTCTTAACAAAACACAGCCATACTATGACTTTTCCAGACGAGAATACAGCAACTATCTGATCAAAGAATGAGTAAACAGGACGAGGAATCTGACCGAGCGCTCGGTGCCAACTTTCTGCACTTCACTGTTTCTTCAAACTCTGAACCATGGACACATTTTCGGTCACTACTCAAAAAGTACAGAGGACATCACTTCTTGTTAAGAATTCACAAGTATTTTCATATATTTGTTTATTTCAAAGATGCACGATAAGAAATTAGCACCTGCCAGAAGCCAAATTTTTACAGCTGGAGATGCTTAATCTGCCATTTTCTTTTATAAAAATAAAATAAATATTTGGTTTTAAATCTTAAACTGATTGTTAAGTTCATCAAACAGTGTTGCTGTTGGATGAAAAAAAATGTAGGTAGGCTGATGTTTTTAAACACAAAGAAAATGTCGCTTTTAATCAGATTCGCCTGTTTTCAGTCTGGTAATCTTTTCTTCTTGAAGTGAAAAAATGTTCAGGAACAAGCCAGCAGTGATTTCAGTTTGCCTCAAAATATTTTGGATAAAAATGACAGACGGCTTTTGCGAAAATGTGAATTGGACTCGAGTTAGTCCCCCCAAAAAAAAAGAAAAAAATTGGCAGGACATTTTCACATGTTGAGGAGAAACAGCGAGTGTCAAGCCGAGAGATTGAATAACGTGTTAACATGGACGGTTTCAGCGAGGTGCCATCCAAGATCGCAATCACGAGTAAGAAAAGGTGACGGGCCGGGCGCGTAGAGAACCGAGTCTGCAGCGGACGGGCTTCGGTCGACGCTCTGGTCTTTGTCAACGTTCCTGCTTCCTCTTGTTTCGGGCCCAGGACTCTTTGGCTGCCTGCACCACCAACACCAATGCCCCTGATGATTTTCACACGAAATCAAACACCACACCTTTGTGCGATGTGTTGGACGGCCGAAACGAGACGGTGTGAAACAGCTAAAGATCAGAAAAGCTGAATTTCACCCGAAACCGCGTTTTTTTTTTTTCACGAATGCCGGAGACTATGAGCCGGACTGTGTAAAGCATCCATCACTCTTCCTAAATCTCCTGTAACCCAGTTTGAGCGCGACAATGAAAACTGACAAATTCCTCTTTGTGAGAGAAAACAACAGGCCAACAAAAACAGAAGATCAGTAACAGGCTCTTTGCTGTCTCTCTTTGGCTGCAGATTCCAGAGGTCTCGTGTTGTCTCTCATGTTTCAATAAAGTTGTGTCAGACTCGCTTAGTTTTCCTGAGCTCCGGAGAAACGGTCCCGGTTATAACCACATCCCTTCTCTCTCCTCCAGCCAGCGAGTCCTTCGTCATTCCAGTTGTGGTTTTCATCTTTGTCCACATGATGGGAGCCAGCTTGGACGACAGACGGGGGTTTGTTATGGTTAAGCTTTTCCGTGCGTCCTCTGACAGCACATTACAACAGCTGTTTTGGGGTTAATTTGGCATTAGGAAAAAAAAAAAGTTTGCCATAATAGCAACTTAGTTATCCTTGACCTCCAGGATCGGAGAAAACATGAAGGTATTTGGCACGTAAACACTGATATCCACAACAGAAACATCCGATTTTCATGCGTCTTTTTTTAGGGCGCACCTGGAAGGTCGCAGCGAACCGTTATTCGTGTTTTTCACTTGTCTGATCCGTCTTGGATGACCTCCGTGGTGTCTCTGAAAGCAATCTGGAATCATTTTCAGCCACGAAGAATACAACACGCTAAATGAGCTGTTTATAAATTTAGACAGAGAGAAAAAGCTCTCGGCGGACAGATGGAGAGCCAGAGAAAGAGGGGGAGAGATGAAAAAGAGAAAGGAAAAGAAAAATGTGTTGGAAAAAGTGGGACATTCGACTAAAATGTCATTTGTCGCTGGTCAGTCGGAGGATCAAACGTTAATTAGTGGATGAGTTAATGAAGAGATGTTTCTAAGTGTGTCCTTTATTAATTGATTTCCCCCTATTTACTGGCACAATGTACAGAAGGCCTTGAAATTGAACTTGCTAAATATTATAATAATTGCTGTTCTTATTTTATTGATAGGTTTAGAAATTCATACCTGTTTATCCATCATAACTGCACATCATCTCTACTCTTTTGTAAGGTTTTAACACAGCTGTCAGTGGTTTTTATTTATTGCTGTACCAATAAAAGTGATTCTGATCTTAACAAGATTAAATAAAAGAAAATAACAAATAATTTTAAGAGGTTTGAACAAAAGAGAAAAATGAAATGTGCTCTTAAAACGAGATGCTGGAAGCTCGCGAGGTATGAAACAACACTTTCCATGTACTTCCAAACATATTTGCTTGATTGTGTTTGAGTGAAAGCTGGGCAGAAACAGAGTCGTGGAAAAAGTGGGACTTCTCCTCTAATCAGCGTGTCTGTTGACTAAATTATTTTTGCCTGTGTTCAGTATCTTGTACCTTCAAATTGATGAAATGAAACAGTGATTATCGGAAAAATACCTTCATAGGTCACTTTCTCTGCGGCAAATTTCCCAAAATGTAAAATTAAGAGTCTTTAAACTGAGCACTGATACTTTTCCATATGTGCCACGATGTTTTCCTGTTTTCTCTGCACGTTTAAGGGCTGGTATTGTCAAATTCATTTTCCATATTTTTCCGGACATTCCAGGCCCGAGCAGGAGCCCCCTTCTAATAAAAGGTTTTCCTCTCAGCCCCTGGTCCTCTCTCGCAGACAAGTAGGTCTGGCAGGATGTACTCAGTCTGTGTGAACCCAATACCGAGGGGGGACGGAGCAGAAATCTGCGTCACACAGCACACATATGGTATAGTATTAGTTTGCGAGGGGAGTAGGTTGGGTTTCTGTGGCACAAAGCCTGCTAGAGGAACATGCTGTTCCAATACCTGCCTCGGGGATTCAGCGGTACTCTGTGACTGTTTTTTAAATCTAAATTAGTCCACGGTTAATTCTGCGGCATCTTCCCTCAAAGCGCCCGCAGGAAAGTCCTGAAACCAGTGTAACCAGTAAGTACAGAGAAAACAGGGTCAGTGGGTTTCTCTCTCTCCGACTGCATTCACAAAGTAAAACTTCCTTTTATGTGTTTTTCCATACGTTAAACAGAAACTATTTTTCCTTTGCTTGTGTTTGGCAGTGTTCCCTTTTACCTGTCAAGAGGCCAAAGAAGCGTTTGCAGCGTAAACTGTCCCTCACAAGGAGGGTGTAGGCCACGCCCCCGTCTCCGAACTCCATGTGGATGCTCTGAGAGCCAAGTCCCACCTCCAGGTAGCTGAGCTCCATGATTGGGTGGCTGTCCCTCTTCTGCAGCCAATCAGAGAGCTGGCCTCTGCTGGGAGGAAACAACGTTAGGCAGCCGAAAAGTGCAGAAAATGTACCGTCACAGTGAGATGGATTAAATGGTTTACTTGACCTGTGACACCCGGAGGTGTGACTGCCAGAACGACACTTTAAAATGAGTTTGTTAAAGCCAAAGTTTACTCAGTGGGATCGTGGTCATAACTCATGTAATTCTTCTGTTTTGAAGGATGAAAATATAAGGCCAAAATAAAAGTTTGGTTTCTTGCACAGGGCCAAGAACAAGAGAAGTCGGTCCCAGTGTGGTCTAAATTACTGAAACCTGTCGAGAGCCATCACAGCATGTGCTCGTGTCTAAAGGAGATAAATCATGTTTTGATGAGGGAAGAAAAGCTCTTTTGTTTATGTGATGGAGGAGAGAAAAAATAATAAAAGGGGCTAAAACTAGCAGGAGAAAAGACTCCACACAGTCCACAGGCGCTCTGAGGTCAATGAGTTTTCAAGATGTGACCCAGAAACCTCCGCAGGTTATGCAATATAATCCACATCCTAAACGGAGGGTGTGGAGCCACACACCAGCGTTAAAAGTCATAATTGTTAACTGCAAAGTGGCGCCCTCTTTTGAATCGCTGTCCACACCAGCAGGATTTGATTACTCTTTTAATAAACTGGAATGCATTGCGTCAATATCTCACTGACGTTTTAGCTTCAAGCTAAAGAATCCTGCTTAAATCGAAGCATTCGTTTATCTGAAAAGACGTTTGAGGTCCACCTGTTCTTGGCTGCTTTATTTACCTTTTTCCATTTTGTCTGAATCTCTTAAACTTCTTCTTTTCATTCTGTCTGTGTGGCAGCTATTGCACCTAAAGGTTTGTCCATTAAAGGGTCATATTTGTAAGTTTTTTTAATGCAAATTTAGGGTCCAATGATTAGAAAATGTTGCATATTGTCAGGACTATAGAGCCTGATTAAACAATTTTGGCCTCATGAATGAGAAAATTGAAGTGGAGATATTTTAGTTTTTAGTTTTTGTTCAAAGCTATAACAACTTTTTGCTGTATTTTCTTTCTTTTTAAAGCGCATAATGCACAAAATTAATTCACACACATACACAGTTCATGCTTAAATATATCATACTGCAAGAATGCAAATAACTATGCATTGCGAGTAAATGTAAATTCATTTTGCTGCATGAAAATCATACTGAGTAAGCACTTTCTGTGTCCTGTGAAGTTGCTCTACTCACTGGGTCTCTGACATCATTTCCAAGAAATAGATCCTCTGGTTTGATACCACCAGCAGAGAGGGAACCTCCCCGGGCTCCCCGAATTTGACAGCTGACATCTGAAGGCGAACAGAAGAAGAGACATCAAACAGGAAGATGCTCATCATCTGTTATGGACGTTTTCAACAATAAGCACCAGTGAATAGTGTCTTTTACAGGATATTATGGAGTCATGGAGCTATAAATTAAACCCTGAACTAATAACATCATATTCTCAGCTGATGACAGTTTTTATTTTGTTCACAGGCTGTTTACAGGTTTAAAAATCAAACCTCTAGACTGAGGTTTAATGTCCTCTCCAACAACACGGGGAGTAAAAGCACAAATGGACGAGCGAGCAGCCCCTGTCGCTGGATAAATAAACATAACTAAGATGAATGGAGCGGGACCTCCTGTTTCCAGCTGTGGTCAGCTCCTCGTCCAGGTGTCTGACAGAGAAAAGTGATCGCCTGCGGATTTGAAGAGCTCCCGGGATGCAAAGCATATTAAAACGGTCTTTGAGTGACGGGGTGCACGAAGCGAGCCAAAGAAGCTACAGAAGAAGAGGATTGTGGGGGGGATGAACGGGCTCCCGGGGGATCGTGGCCTACTGAGATGAAACCGCAGCTCGAGTGTTGTAGGTCTTAAACTTGTCACCACCCATTAAACAGGAATCTTTTGGCCATCAGGGAGATACGCTCGAAGACTTTTTAAAACCGCGATCACAAAAGAAACAATAACAGCGACATAAAAACACTATATTGCTAAATTTGAGCGATCAGTCACAGGCCGCTGTCACTGGTGAAATTCTGCTTTAATAGCAGTCTGGTAATAATTCTGCTTGCTGCCTCAATATTAGCTCCAGAAAAGACTTAAAGGCCCTCATAACTGTGTCCTCGATCTGCTTCTCGCTGGAAGTAACGGAGCCAGAGTTAGAAAAGTTTTGATTATTTCACATTTCTAAATTTCTTGTTTCTTTTCTGGCTTTTGTTGTTTAATAAGGCAGGGCTCGGCCGGAAAAAAAGGTGATGTCACATATTTCCATGCTCTGATCAGAGCTTAGCAATGTTTTAAAACAAACTGTGATGACAGTTTTGTGCTTGTTCGCTTATCCTGCCAGTGCTGTATGTCAAACCTGATCCAACTACACCCCCGCAGTCCTGAGTGATAAGCTCTTACTAAAAAATAAGAGAGGGCGTTTTCTTTTTGTAAATGAATAGTTTAACATTGCAGCTATTTGCTTTCTTGTTGAGAGTTAGATGAGGGAATAAGTAACCGCTCTCGTCATGTCTGTACATATAGAAGCTACAGCCAGCTGCTTAGCATAGCTTAGCATAAAGACTGGGAAACAGATGGAAACAGCTAGCGTGGCTCTGTCCAAACATGGCAAAATCCAGTGTTCTCAAAGATGATCTGTGGTTTGATTGGACTGCAGACTATTTCCTTGAACGGATGATTCAATCAGCTTTGAATATTTGAATATATGAGTAATGTGTGCGTCTTACTCCTTCATACCTTGAGGAAAGAGTGAAGCTCCTCCTCCTCCTCGAAGACCTCCACATCTAGGAAGAGCTGCAGCCGATGGTCCACCGCCTCGTAGTCCTCAGACAGGAGGTCCAGTTCATCTGCAGACACACTGACAGTGCTCAGCCTCAAAATAACTCAAAGCGAATAAATCTTTGGTTGTCTACTTTATTTATTCCCTCAAAATGATATCTCGTATTAATACTTAAGCCACAGTTTCCTGGCAGCGATGCGATGGCTTACATATTTTTTGGCTTTTGTGAAACCTTAGCAGGATGCAGCATTAGCCAACCGGCCTCACGCAGAAAGACATTTAAGAGCAATAAATCCACCAGTGAACGGCAACGGAGGCCATTTGAACACTGATGAAGGATTATGGCAGCTCAGAAATGACAGGGCACTGACCTGCAGCGGCCAAAACAAACCAAACGTCTTTCTTTTTGAAGAGTGAAAACAGAGATTAAAAAGATCTTTGTCTGTGTGTGTGTGTGTCAAGACCCTTGACACACACACAGGTTGATTTGTCTTTCGAGACAAAGCACTTCTTCAGAAAGGAGAAAATTAGGCCTCTTCTCCACAACAATGGGCACTCTGTGTCGCCAAAAAAAGCTGCTATTCAGCGTCAGTGTTTCAGGATGAGCACGAGCTGTCTCCAGTGTGAGGCTGTGGTTTCAGAAGGACAGATTACACGGTATTGGCACTGCGACTATAACAAAAAAAAAAGAAAAAGATACAGAGAGCTGTAATTACGACTCAGCCCTCCCTCTCTTATGCTTTCATTCCTCTCCCATCACTTCCAGTAATGATTCCAATCTGTCTTGTTGCACAGTTACCATGTGGTTCATCTAAAAATGGCAGACAGATGTGGAGGAAATCAGATGCTGCCACAGAGATACAGAGCGCTTCGAAGGATTTCTGCGCCGCACAATATCCGCAAGATCCAAATACTTCCCATCTCAGTTCACTTTCAATTAAGACTCGAATAAATCTTCAGGAAAGGCAATGAAACTGACGTAAACAGTTTATACCACATGCCACAGCTGATGTGTTTTACAATAGCCATATGAACTGTACAATTCAAATCAAGTAATAAGATACCATTTATATTTCACTGCTGTTTGGGCTTTCCTCCAGAAAACAGTCCTGCCAACATCACAGAGGATGTAAAAAAATGTACAACTGACAAGATTCGTCTATTAATCGAATCCATTAACAGATTCAGTTGTCAGTTTATTGCTTCCAGCTTCTAAAATGTGAGGATTTGATGATTTTGCATAACTGTAAATAAAAAATCTTTGGACTTTTGGTCAACTGTTCCAGGCATTTTTTACATTTTCTACATCAAACCAATGGTTACCAATTGGTTGGGTGCAGTTCAAAAGCGAATCGCAGGTCTATTCTGAGTAGGTCTCGAGTGGTTCAGCTTAGTCAAAGAAACTTTATTTTGAAATGCAGCAAATTTCCAGAGTAGCACCTCGGTATCATTTCCCGCTTCCAAGCAAAAACAAAACCTTCCTCCTCTTAATCGTTTTCAGCACAGCAGCTGTTGAATTGCCCCATCTCTCCTGCAGCAGTGCCTTAAGTAATTTTAGTTTTCATTTTCTTAATTAAAACTGAAGAGCAGCACAGAGGTTACCACTGTCTCCTCACAGCCAGAAAGTCCTGGGTTAATGGAAACATACTAATAGGTGTTAAATTGGTGTGGCCTGACATCGAAGGGAAAATTTGGACGTTGAAGTGAAACCAGTATTGAAAACACTGCGCTAAAAGCATTCTCGAAAATCAGGGTTTCTGCAGGCCTCGCCAAGTTAAATTTAAGTCTTTAAAACAAGCATAAAACTTAATTAATACCTGATTTACAACTCAGGTAAGCATGATGGAAAACCTGGTGGGATACAGCCTACAATTACTCACAATCATCATCAATTTTTCAGGACTTCCCAACACAAATGAATAATAATTACCCATGTTATAATTAATTAAATCAATACCTATCAATACTGGAGGTTGTAGGCCAGGTCTAAGTGCTGGACCTGTATAAGCAGAGGAAAATGGATGGATGAATTAACCAAAAATATGGTGAATATTTTCGACTTTTTGACACATTCTACTGAATTCACTGCGTTTTTTTTAGACTTTTCAAGACACAGGAAAAAAAGTGTTGTTGACAAAATAAAAACCCACCATTCGGGGTGGATCTTCCCACAGGCTGGGCTTGGACTTCAGGTGGTGTGGCGCCTGTAGCGGTGTAGTGGTAGCCCAGCCAGATCCCAGCCAGATCCTCTTTACTTTGGCAGTCTGTGTTGTAGGAGAGGCTGGACGTATCGCCCTGACCGTCCCTGATGAAGAAGGAGCTCCCCTGAGCTGTGACGAAGGTGGGATCTCCTGTCGTGATGGCAGCTTCGAGGATGGGACTACTGCTGATACTGGCATCTGTGTAATCATCCTGCTGTGATGAAGACAGATCATAGAAATAAGAGATTCTGGTTGAACAATTTCGGAAATCAATGACATCAAAAGGGAAAGAGAGAGACCTTATTGGCACTCTGAGTGCTCTGGGTTATATCGAGATGATCATCCTCACTGTCCGGCCTTGATGATCGATGGATGGGCGTACTGGTGAAGGAAGTTGATCGGCCAGCCAGCTCGACCACATGATCGCTACCACATTCTGGACAAATATTATTGTTTCCTGAAAAACAAAAGAAAAATACATGAAGTTATTTCCAATAAGCTCTGATGCTTTGATGAGAATGTGGACAGGAGCTGCTCCCCCTCATGGTGTTAATCAGTTATTGCAATATTAATGGTTAATGTGATTAATGTGTTTACTAAAGTGTGTGGTAACCTTTAATGTCTTTCATCAACATATATAGGGTTGTTGATGACTGTTCAGCTTCTACTTTACAGCAAAGATAGTTGCCAGACTTTAAAGAGTGTTATAAACATACACAGCTTATTATTTTATTTAAAAATAGAGACAAACTAAAAAATACGTGTAAATTTAAAAAAAATAAGTGGGTTGTCTGGTAAAATTATATCATCTGTGTCTATGTTGACTCAAGAACAACAATGAATGATCTTCTTGTACCTGCAGGGCATGTATTTCTGTTACCCACAGGCAGACAACTGTCTAAGTCCAGACACGTGCAACTGAAAAGGGTATTTAGTGCCTGACATGTCATCAGAGCAGCAGACTAAGCACACTGACAAAAGGAGTACAGCTCCAAGAAATCCCCAAAACATCTGTGGAACAAAGCCTGTGCGTGCCGGAGCAGGTCTTAATATCAGGTTTGGTCAAAGTGCTGGGAGGTGGCTGCTGGAGCGAAGGCTGCTATCTGTCTGTCGCTGATTATAAAGGTGGGAACTCAGCGGAGTGGGCTGCTTAACAATAAAACACACAAGATAACTCCTGGGAGGCTTTACTCGAGCCCATCTGAAGCCCAACGTTTGTTTTGGGAAAACATGCAGCCCTGTGCAGACTACCAATGGGAGCCTGATTGCTGAGGAGGAGTCATGAAGTGCATTGACGTCAAATGCGAAACATTTTTTCGCATGAATGTGAAAATGTGCCAGGTGAAATATGTGACCTTCCTCTGCTTCCATCTAATCTCCAATTTTCAAAAGACAAAACATCTGACAGCTGACTTTGGCTAAACAAGTGTGAATGTCTTAGTTTTAGAGGAAAACATTAACACGCATGTACCGCTTCCATTTTTTCGGACGGTCCAGAGCATGAGAGGCTGAGCATGACTCATCTGAGGCTGTGCGTGACTCAGGATGAGGGATGAATCAGAAGAAATCTTTTCAGATTCAAAGCTGCTGTGTGTGGGATTCTTTGACATCTTCTGATGACAGATTCAGATATAAACTAAAGCCAAACATCACGTTGCTCAGGCAACTTTTTCACCTAAGAGCTGGGCTTGGAGGGCTTTTTTTTCACGGTCAAATGCTTCTTATTTTTTGCTGCTTTTATTCTACTTCAAGATGCCTTTTAACATGTGGTGATTGTTTTAACCCATTTTCTGTACCTGTGCTTTACCCGACACTTTAACGAGCAGTGAGGCCTCACAAAATAAACATATAAAACTCAAACAAAGAAGGAGATTTATGTTAAATCATAAAGATTCATATATATACACAAATGTCAAAGTTCTTCAAGTCTCCATTTGTCTCCAAGTGTTGCTCGAAGGCTACTGTAAATTTCTCCCACCTTTGCTGTCATCATCACAATCTGTCACCTCCTCTTCGTCCTGTTCGGGCACGCCTTCTGGTAACATCGCAGCCCCCCTCCTCCTCGCTCTCCCGCCTGCTCCCTCCTTGCCGCTCTCCCCCTGAAGCGTGAACTCTGACCTGCAGCGGAGGCACTGCAGGCGAACGCAGCTGGGGAGCGGAGCTTGGAGCCGCGCTGCTGGTTTTCCTCCGCCACGTGAGACAGCGTGTCATTCAGAGCCTAGTCAGCAGAAAGTTTTCATGTTGTCAATTTAGCACCAAGAAAACTGAGCAACCACGTATGATCGTTTGTTGTCTGTGTAGAAAACAAGCTCATCAGCTGACAAAAGTTGGCCAAAGTTCACTTTTTTCAGCTGTAAACAACTGATCTGATATACAGGCTTTCACTTATTTCTTGCTGGTGAGATATTCTGGTGAAGAAAAAAAAAAGTTATTTCTGGCAAGTACGAAATCCACAGAAAGCTATTTGCATGTTCAAAATTTTGTTTGCTTAGTTAGCTTCATCAATCTTCTCAAAGGGCCAAAAATCAGCAGAGCTCAAGGCTAATTTGAAGGGATACATCATAGTTGGCATCATGGGACTTAATGTGTGGGTGTTTCTGTAAACATCGAGACAATCTGCACTGTGCCACGAGCAGCCACGGTAGAGGTCAAGGTGTTCATTGGGGTTTTATACTTGTCACTTCATCTATGTGTGTGTTTATAAAACAGCACTCTAAAATTTCTGATGGCTCACCACAAATCTGACAAAAAAACACCCACACACACTGGAATTGGTATTGGTTTCCTGTGTTAAAATTATACCTGGCACAGAGCTGATGTTGCACAATGTGAGAAGACTGAAGTCATAAACACAGTAGTAAATATGGTACAGAATGTGCTGCTGGATGTTGACATAGCATTTAAAGACAAAAGTAAAACAGGGTTTCAGTGCAGACTGTGAGCATGACCAGACTCGAACAAGACGTCCAAAACTAAGTGGGTGGATGCTGCTCTCATTCATGTGCTGTATGTCATGCATATCCTGCATGTGGGAGTGGAGATGGAAATCTCAGGGTGTCGTGCCTGACTCTTTGGAGTGAGAGTGTATTTCTTCTAGAAGGAATCAAACACTTCCCGGACGACAGGACTCAAGTGTGTGTTTGTGAATCTCTGTTATCAACCTGCAGTGCCTGCTGCGGGTCATCATCGAGCAGGACGTAGCATCTCCTCCTCTTCTCCTTGCTGATGTAGTCGAACTGAAGCTCCACAGCTGGGAGGATCTCTTCTGTTTCCTGAAAGAAACAATAAAAGAAAACTTATTAGACATTCATGGCCTGAGAGCTGAATGATATGGTTGAAATCAGAGTCACAATATTAAGGTAGTGAACTGTGTTCCACAGTATTGCGCTCTTAAACCCCAAAAACCTCACAAGTCATGTCATCTTTCTCCACCCCCTCTTCTCCCCTCACCCCTCGAGTCCAGACAGCCTCTGTGGTCTCCACCCGTGCCAGGCTGCTAAGCTCCAGGCGGTGCCTCTCCCGGCCGCGCTGCATGTCCACCTCTAGCACCAGGCCCTGTTTGATGCGCAGGAACACCTCCTCCCTCTTCTTCCTCCCTCCCTCCCCCCCATCTTCTTCCTCTCTGTCAGATAAGACACCCACGAGCAGGGGGTGACACAGATCCACTGACAAGAAAAACAGAGAGAAGAAAAGGGATGAGATGACCTTAAATACCCTTTTGTTAGTTTCCCAAGATGAGTTGCAAAGTCTATTCTAATAAAAAAAAATACTGTATAATAGAGTTTATCATCCTTAATCGTGTAAATAAGATTAATGCTTGTCTCCTTGTGTTGTCATGAAACAGTATTTTGAATCTTCAGTTTTTCCTTCATTACCTCCCAGATCTTCTTCCTCCTCTTCCTCCTTGGTGTCCACACTCTCCCCTCTAGCAAACCTTCGGGACTCTGGACTCGGCTGAGGTGAGCTCGTCGCTCTCTGATTCGCCGCCGGGCTGTCCACCACACTGTCCTCCAAGGTGGACTCTGTGAGGTGAGAGCTGTGACCGGGCCACTGCAGGGTCGACTCCGTTTCCTGCTCTGCTTCCCCGTCGGACTTCTCCAACCTGGGCTCGGATGAGAGCAGCGGTGGGGGGAGGACCTCTGGGACTTCCAGGTGTGGCGGGGACGGCTGATGCCCCGGGCTGTTGGATGGACGTGGGGTCACGTTGAGGCCGTTGGGGAGGGGTTGCAGATGAGGAGCTGGCGAGTTGGTGCTGATGGCAGTTGTGATAGTAGAGGAGGAAGCACCATCGAGGTGATGTTGGTACCTCAGCCAATCCTCACCCAGCTGCTCTCTGAAGCTGGACATACGCTCAATCTCCTGCTGGTGAGGAAGGAAAATGCCTGGTGGAGAAATAATATATGAATAAGTATTTTTTAGATATTTATTTAACAGTTAAATAAAACTTAATCTTGGATACAAACATTACAAGCAGCTAATAAAACTACAAGTGGAAATCTTGGATAAAACAATAAATGTTGAGGAGAACAGGGTGAATACGGATAATTGTAATGATATCATACAAACATAGACCCACACTGAAAAGATGTGTTTTTAACACCCACCCTCTGTGGAGGAAAGCACTCTGGACTCATAATCTGTATCACTGGGCTCAGAAATGCTGGCCCTCCGCACCTTCACCTTACTCTGAAATACAAAAAGGTCACTTTGTCAGCATTGACCAGTCCAAGTAGATGAGTAGATAACAAGGAAATGTTCACATCATAAAGACAAGCTACCTAATCATTTTATGATTGGTGGCTTTCTCACCTTGGATTTCTTCTTACGAATGTGTGAGACTCCCACGTCTCCAACTGACATGCTGTCACTAAGCTCCCCGGGACCGCTGGACGCTTCCTGGTTTTTCCGGTCCGGTGGCAGGGCAACTGTAGGAGGTGAGGTCTGTACCTGGCAGATCAGCTGGCCTCGTTTTGGCAGAACCTGCAAAAAAGAGCGGTGTAATATTAGACTACTAATAGATATGATTCATGATTCATTCATTCAGTGGAACAGTTATATGTTTATTGAAGAACGTACTGATAACTCTGATGAGGACAGAGGGGTACCATCAAGTTTGAGCTGGAAAGAAACAAAATAAAGGAACACTGGTTACGTAAAAGAGACAAAAAATGACATTACATTTTTCTCAGTCAATTCTCCAGCAGTCACCACCGAGGCCTGTTAATGATTTTCAACCCCGATATGACAGAAGATCATAAATCAGTAGCAGTGCAGCCAGTCATTTTGAATTCACACCTTGTAGACAGGAAGCTGTTTTAAAACTGTTCTTTATGTGCAGAGAGGCTCCACTCTCGGATAAATCAAGACTTACGGGACTGTGCCTTTGTTGATACAAAGCAGGTGTACCAACAGCTGCTCTATCTATAACATTATATTTTAAGATCACAGCCTAGACTTGCTGTCTAAAACAAATGTCCATGCAGTATATTATTATAATTATTATCCTTTTTGATGCTTCAGCGTTCTGCAAGTTTGAAAAATGGTCGAGCTATAACTGCTACTCACTCTTAGGTTTGCAGCCTTTGGGGAGAGATGTCGGACAGTACAGTTGCGGTGGCTCTTCTGGAAGTACAGCGGGTTGCCCTCCAGGTTCAGCTAAAAGAAGGTGTTCTAGTTTACAGTGGGTCTCACATAAGCCCTAAGAAAATAAATGTGTCCACTATATGATAATCTGGAGTCTTTGTGGTTACATGTGTTGCTGCTTACTGTGTGGAGGC
This sequence comes from Scortum barcoo, assembly GCA_023238725.1. Lineage (NCBI taxonomy): Eukaryota > Metazoa > Chordata > Actinopteri > Centrarchiformes > Terapontidae > Scortum > Scortum barcoo. The sequence goes on along the minus strand of CM041541.1, from coordinate 10,985,570 downwards.
AGTGCAGCAGGGACAGAGGAGCCAGCTGGGGGTGCTCCAACAGGAGGTTGTAGGCCAGGTCTAAGTGCTGGAGTGAAGACAACTGCTCAACACCTGTTTGATCAGAGATGCAGGAAAAGGCTCTCAGATATGAGATCAAAAAGATGCATGTCCGTGGAACAAAAAGAAACATGCGGCTCAAATATCTAATTTGATTCTATTCTCCCCTCTTGTCCAAACAGACATAATAAACAGGCAGGTGTAATGTTATCTAATGCTTCACTGTATGATGATGAACAACATCCAAGACAAACGGGAGGATGTCCAAAAACAGTGGGAGGTGGGGGCCACTGTTAGGAGAAAGTCTGCTGGTGCATAACAGATTAGGTTTTGAGTTTGTGTATCTCCACGATGATCAGTTTCCTGTTTTTCAAATTTTTTAAGCTTCGCTGGCTCACTCTTTTCTACACACTGCAAACGGATCGTCGGCCTGCTTTACCGTTTATAGTCTCCAGCTCATTATTCCTGAGGTTGAGTGTGACGAGTTTGGCCCTGGCGCTCAGGCCGAGTGTTGGCGCCCTCTGCAGGCAGTTGTAGCCCAGGTTCAAATGTTCCACTTCACTCAAGGGCTGAGAGACCGCAATGAGGAAATAAGATGTAGACAGAAGCAGAACAAGGGTTTGTCACCAGCAGGACAAGAGGAAATTTAAATAAAGTTTAATTACAACTAAACAAACAGAAACCTTTAGAAATTCAGCACAATCCTGAATTTTGTTATGGCTTAAATCCAAAGACTTCAGGACGTTCAGTAAACTCTGTGAAAGAAAGAGAAGAGCAGGTTGAAGTCAGGTGAAAATAATAATAAGTCAGTAATAATGCATATTTGTGTATGTTTGTCTCACTAGTGACTGGTCAAGGCAAACAATAGAGTTGTAGCTAAAGTTGAGGGTGTGCAGTTCCAGCCAAGGCAGTGCAGAGCTCAGGTCACCTCCACACAGGGAAAGCAGCTCCTTAAAATACAGACGCATACATCACTTAGCCCATGATGTCCTTTATAGCCAGACATGCCAAACATAGCAAAAGGTGACACCTGCTGACAAATTTACTGCAAAATGAGAGTACCTCCAAGGAGCTGAGGCTCTTTGAACACATGAACACCTCCAACTGAGAGTAAATCCCTCTAAGTCCTTCTAAACAGTGTGGAGGAATTCGCTTCAGCTGGCGAGGAAGAAAAACAGAAAGTAACACATCATGTTGATGTTTTTAGGACAGATAGAATGAGGAAAGATTTAATGTCAGAAGGAAGAAGAAGGAGGAAGAAGCAGAAAAAAAGAAGTAATGAATGCGATCAAGGTTCATACTCTACCTCCAAACACTTCAAAGATTTGAATGGGAAGATTTTCACCACAGATTGAAGTTTTTGTCCTGGTGGGTTGATGATCTGCATTTGAAAATGAAAACAAATAATGTGTCATAGATAACAACTCAGACAGAAGCGCTTGCTAACAAACACTTTCTTGCAAAGGTGAGAAACTAATTATGCATTTAATTTTATTATCTACTTATATTGAGCTCAGACCACCTGACCCCATTTTAAGGCTGCAACCCACCTTGAGGGAAATGGTTTTCTGCAGGATGTCAAACAGGAACTGCAGCTGTAGCAGCGAGGCGGTGTCGGCAGGGTGGGAGGGCAGCGCGAGGAAGCCATGCTGCTGGCTCCTGGACAGTAAATACTGCTCGAACAGCCTGGTGAGCTGCTGCAAGCTGGCCGCCGGCAATGTCAGCGTGCTGCTGCCGTCCAGCACCAAGTCACCTGGAAGTTAAGAGAGACGATTCATATAACTCTTTTTCATTTTGTTTTCATTTCAGTTTTTAAACAACAAATAAAATAATACACCGAGACAAAAAAATATAATAATACAGCATAGTAAGAAGTAAATAAATGAACAAATATAAGTTATACACTTGGATGATTTAATGTAATACTGTTATGGTTTCAGGTCATCTGCAATTGCTTTCTGTCCCTAAAGTCAAAATTAAACACAGAGAAGCAGCATTCATTTTTTATGCACCAAATATCTGAAACAAACACTGAAAGAACTGCAGGTCAGCTGCAACACCAAGTTCATTTAAGCTTTTCTGTTTGCTGCTGTCTTTTTATGATATCAAACTATTAATTTATTACACTTCACTATTACTTTTATTCTTATATTTTATATTTCTTATATTTTGGTATTTCTTTTTTATCTGTCTTGATTAATGTATTTAAGTGTTCTTTTTGTTTTTTTACTTTCTTTAGTACTTTGTCTCAATGCTTTTTCAATCAATTTATGCTCAACTAAATCCAAGCAGGACCAAAACAAAGCAACATCAGACCTCCAGAGAGACTTTTCCCAACATCACAAAGGAAATCTGCAAAATCTGCAGCTCAAACTGTCTTTTAAGTCCACTGACAGATCCTTTTTTAATATTTACCTACACTTAAAATGAGAAAATGAGAAACATACCATCGTTTCTCAGGAGTTTGGCTAAGCTCTGGACAAGGGAGGACTGGCCACTTTGAGATACAGCCATCCTGAAACGATTAAAGCAAGGACAATCATGTTAACACAACAGTCAAATAACATCTTACTGTAACCTGTGTGACTGTCAACAAGGAAAGTCGAGCTAATGCAAGGCAGCTAACCCATTTCCTGGTTGACAAACTAAAACAAAGAGACAAACCTGAGCCGCAGCAGGCTGGAAATGAGCAGCTAACATACAGTTTTAGTGCAAAAGCTCAGTGTTACGACATGTTCGTGTGTGTACTGGGAGAAAAATGATGTTTCAGCGGCTGTTTGTCGGTTTCGCAGCGCAGCGAGGTGATGTTGACATTTTTTTAATCACATGACCTGCTGCATAAACCCTCTACGGTAGCCTCGATGTGCCAAAAAGGACGGCGGCTCAAAATAAGTCGCAACATCTCAAAACTGTCAACAAATATACTTTTTTTTTTTAAATTTAATTGTTGCTTATATATAACTACTTATTATCCTCCATTTGAAAGACAAAAATAAGATAAATTAGTCTGCTTAAAATCAGAAAAATATATATTTTTAATTGTTTTCCCTTCATAACGCATAACAAAAATCCTTTGTGGCAAATAGGAAATGTCACTAAATGTATGGCTGAATATTTACATGACAACTTTGACTCAAAATCACACTAAATCATGCTTGATAAGTGAATTCAAATACATAATATCCACACTATGCCAGGAGTAGGTGGTGAGCAGTGCAGGCCATGATAAATGAAAAGGTGAAACAGTGATGCTTGGCTGTTTCACCTTTTCATTTATTACGTCCTATATCACTCACCACATGCTCCTGGCATTTTGTGGAAATGTCTGTGTACTTTTGAATTTGCACATTCACCTGTCAGTACTACATTTATGACACCAACCATCAACCTGTTGCATTTTTGGCAGCGTGTGCATTAGTTATTGATATTATTCATATCTTTATACATTCATATTTATACTTAATTTGACTTTGTTTTATATTTGCACCCTTTCCTACTTTGTATTTGAACTTATTATCTTATCCTCTGTACCACTTTTCCACTAAAGACTGATGACCTTGCTCTTGGTTAATTACTGCAGTTGACCACTGGGTGTCGCCCTGTAGCAAGGATCCCAGCCCTCCCAAAAACAAACACACGACAACATGAGTGCACATGAAGGCGTCAAACTGAGCCTTCACTGCAACCAGCAAAGACACTGGAGCTCATCCAACTCTTCATACCTTATAGAAGCGAGCAGCTGCACCATGCATGAGTGCTTAACATAACATTGTTTTTGTTCTTTTTTTTTCGCAGCCTGGTGCAAATATTAAGTCTATGTCTAAACCGTAAAGCCAAACACAGCAGTTCAGAACTTGAATGTATGGACTCCACAGAGGCCAATGCTAGATCCTTTTGTGCTTCCCAGCCTTTTCAGACCCATGCAGCAAGGCACAGGCTTCGTGGTGACTGAGGTTTTAATAAATACCAGCTGTCAAATTTACCAACCTGAGTCTCACACCACATCTGCCTGTTGGCAGATGTTGGGCAAACCATATCCGAGTCATGGCACCAATAAAAAACAGAGCTGGGTAGCTGCTTGGTGAAGGAGTGTTATTTATGCTTGCTTTGCATGGTTGCAGACAGTGGACTGGTTTCTGGATAAAGCAGATTAAACCAAATCTGGAAGCTCCACAGTAGAGAGAAAATTGTGTGACCTGAAAAGCCTGTGAGATGCTTTTTCTTAGAAGGTACGAGCTTTGTTACAGGAAAAAGAGTAATGTCAGTGTGTGGTGTAATGCTGACATCAGCATAAGCCGGGCTGAGAGCTTAAGCTGAACTCGACACACTGGGAAAGTGGTTTTCAGCAGGTCTTTATTTTGTTTCATTGGGGAATACGTAACGCTGTGGCTCCATAACAGATACTTCACCAAGATTTGCATGACCAAATAAAGCAAGAACTTTCCTAATTTGCACATGCATCACTTGTTGCTAGGCAGCAAACAAACACACTCACACTTTCAGGCATGCGCAGCACACACACACACACACAAAACACACACACACACGTAAAGCATTTTTTTCCATTTGGGACTTGTGATGCGAACATTTCCATGTAAGGATTTATGTACCGTAATTTGGTAAACATTTCCATTCAGTGAGATGTTGCACATCGCAGCAGTTGGTTAAGTGTGCATGCATGGAAGTGAGTTTTGACAGATTTTTTTTACTCATATGAACTCTGTCTCATGCACCACTGCATTCAAATGAAACTATTTTCACAACCCAACCTTTTAGTTTAGAATATAAACATAACATACAGCATAATCCAGCTGTTTAGTCGCTGTAAGTGCAACCTGTATAACTTGATTTTATACAGGCCCACTAATAAGATGATAAATTACTTTTCCAACCCCACTGCTCATTGCCTCCACTTATCTAATCAGCAGTGTAAGCAAAGGCCTTAATTAAGCCTTAATTAAGTACACTCGAAGCCAAACACTAAACAGTGCGCTCATTCATCATCAAAGTCTGAACATGAGGATGTCTTTAGGGACCTGTTTCTGTTGATAAGAGCCCAGAACAGAGCCAAAACTACAGTAATACTCTACATTTCATTGCTTTAGGAATATGCATTTGTGGATTTCTGGATTGGATTAATCTTATGTCACAATGATAAGTGAGATTTAAGGACCCTGCAGCCTTTGTAGCTTTCTTAAATTTTAAAAATGGCTGCTGCCATTGTTGCTGCTGTCTTCCAGAAGGCCTGCTGCGAGGCTCAGCGGCTCACAATCAGGCCGGATGAAGTGCAGCGGTACAAACAATAATTGCATCGTTAGTGGTTTGTGTCACCGCTGGATCGATTAGGATTCAAATAGTTGGCCCAGTCTGAGAGGTTACTTTGTACTGAGGCAGAATGTCAAGGCGTAAAATGAAATTCATTCACGTTTCCAGTTGGACATTCGGGTGTTTATTGATGAACTGTGCGTCACTTTGTGTTATAAAAAATTTCAATTCTTGCACAAAAGGCACAAAACCAAAATTGTTAATCAGCATCAGCCTGTGGGAATAACATCTCATATATATATATATTACAAATTAATGCAGCATATGAGATGTAACTGGCAGACCCCTTTATCTTAACAACCCCTAGTTAGTATTTATGAGCAGAATGTGAACAACTAATAGGTGGTTTATGATTCACTATAGCAGTAAACAGATTTTAGGACATTTTTAAGTGTTTACTGACTATTTGTCAACAACTATAACTCATATGAAGCGGATAACTCATTCAAAGATGTTTTTTTCATAAGCTTTTTGTGTGTAATATATTGTCATCTTATATAATTACAGTTATAATATACTGCATTATTTATCAACTGTTTATACACAAGTTATGCCTCCTTCTTCTTACTGACAAAAACATTAATAAACACTAATAAAAATATCAGTTTAATGTGTTCAGAAGTTTAATTAGGTGTTAATATACTGCTCATAAATGCTGATCAGGTGGATGAAAAAAGTGCTTTGATATGGCTGAAAGAGTGGGCAGAGCTTTGGGGACTTTCTGTTCTGTAATTAAGAAGATGATCTCTTGCGTACAAACCTCTCTCTGTGCACTCGCTGAGGCACATGGACTGTATGTGTCCTCAGCCCATCAGTGATGCCATGCCCTCCTCTATCAATGTGGAGTTTATCCAGCGTTTGTGTTTGCTCAACAGCTCCATGGGGAGGACTTTAAGTAACTGACCTTGGTGGGGATTACTTTGCACACATGGGCAGATACTGCGGCCTGTTAGGCCTATTAGCCGGTGGCCATCGCGCTGCTTTTCCACCCATGGTTTCATAAAATGACATATGAGGTTCTGTGTGCAAACAGCCCTCTGGGCATCCTCCTGACTTACACCCCTGAGATACAAGACAGCTTCAAATGTGCCCTTTCTCCCTCCCCACGCCCCCAAGGTGAGCTAGGATGCCGATCATGAATGGGACCAAATAGTATTAAATCAGGGGGCACCCACAAAACAAAATAATCTGCATTTATATCTGCAGAGTAAGGTTACACATGCCACTTCTATTTCTGGGCCCTTGGATAAACACCGATTAGTCTACCGCACTGGACAGGGTTAATAGGAGCTTGTTCGGTGGGCGAGCACGACACCTCAAGGCTTGGCCTCACCGATCGATAGGAAACATTGCTCCACATGTGCACAGTAGCATTACTGTACACGGGCATATAAGCTGGTAGCAGCTGGCGAGTTTTAATTGAGTGTCAATGGACATGTCTGCCACAGAGGGGAGGTCTTTCCATGTAAGGAATGCTCCGCACATAGTCCTTTTGTTTGTTTGTTTGTTTATTTATGCATTCTGGGACTTGGGGCAGACTGTGCTGATTGAAACAAACATGCCACAGTATGTATTAATGCAGAGTCTTCCAGCCGGGGGAGCTCTGATTCACTGCTCTGTTTTGGATCCTGGAGCACAAGTTCAAGTTTTGCATCTACTTTTCCTTTTTTTTAAAGCTCTGTTTTACAACCAGTGAGGCAGTTTTATTAATAATTGCCTCTAATATGTTCCTCTGCCATGAAGAGGCTGGGGGTCAGAGTCAGCTGGAGAAAATTAAAACATGATGATGATGACACTTTAATTTCCCTGTGTGGGGTCAATAAAATGCATCTTATTCTTATTTAGTGTGAAATCCTGCTGAGGCCTGACTAACATCATTTCACTGAAGTCAAAAATAAAGTCAGACGAGGTCCTGATTCCAAAAATTGCACAACTAATTTGCACCAACCACACTTTCGGGGACAACATGGAGTGACTGTGGAGTGAATGAGCACAGACAAGAAGTTGGCTGTTCAAGGTGATAAACTGTGTGACTGTCCTGCATGTCTGAGCCGGGATTTTCTGTGACATGAGATCCACTTAAGACATTTCCAAGAAGGATCACCTCACATTTATTTGGTGATTTATGGAAAAGAGGATATAATACAAAAATATGTCAATGCATAAAGGGAATAAACATCAGCTGGTCTAACAAAAGTGCATTCAATTCTAATTTATTTCAACCTTTCAGATTTCAGATTCATTATTCTCACTCTAAGCCAGGTTGGGGATAAAATGAGCAAAGGGGCACAAATTCATCTTCTCCCCAATAATCTGCGTAATCTGGTGCCAATATTTCAAGATGACATCTGAAATAAATCCGATGCCTTCCCCATTTCCCCCCAAAATCCACACCAACACGTGGCCCCAAGAGCAAAACCTGGGAATTTGTAGGACCCAGCAGACCTCCCAGCCCCCGGCTTCACCTGTTCGCATGCACATTTCTTCCCCTTTTCTCTCACTTGGGATTGCCTTCCATCGCCCCGTGATAATGACCAAACGCCTCATGCCTCTAACGATGCTGTCGTACGCGGGCTGCAGCTTGCTGATCCTCTCCGCGTCCCTCGCCGGCGCCTCCCTGGCCGAGATGGTGTTCCGCTGCCCGGGCTGCACCGCGGAGCGCCAGGCGCTGTGCCCAAAGCTCACCGAGCCCTGCGCGGAGATCGTGCGGGAGCCCGGCTGCGGGTGCTGCCCCGTGTGCGCCCGGCAAGAGGGCGAGACGTGCGGCGTGTACACCCCGAGGTGCTCCACCGGTCTGCGGTGCTACCCGACGCCCGACTCGGAGCTTCCCCTGGAGCAACTGGTGCAGGGCCAGGGGCAGTGCCGGCGCAAAGTGGACACCGAGGCGGCCGCTTACAGCCAGGAGCAGCGGGAGCAGACCAGCGGTCAGTGTCAGTCTCCTGGAGACCTGCTTTTTCTTTATCAATTTTTAATGACACTGTCTAGACTGCAGCATGAGGGGTAATGTGGAAATATTGCCTTGTCATGAAGGCTGAGACCAAAATCTGTGTCAAACCGGGACTGGGAAGTTCTGGTGACCATTTTGCACTTTAATGGATGATATTTTTATGATATTACGCATGCAACGTCTGCAGTGCATCCTCTTGAACGTTTGCAGGATACATATTTCTACACCCTTTTAGAGCCTCCTTCCTCCTCATTAGGATTTACCTGCAGACTTGAAATAATCTGAAAGTCTGCACCATGTTAAATTTTCAATGGTGCATTAGTCTATTGCTCATATTTAGGTGTGCAGTCTGCAAACTTGTACTGCAGTAATGACCTATTTTACGCTTGTTGCATGAGGTACTCTCGCTCTCCCGTCGAAGCCTGCGTTGCATAGACCTGCTTAAAGTGTTGTGAATCATCCTGGTGTGCATGGGGAGAGGGAAACAAAAGGAACAGTCACTCTGCCCAAGTTAACCTCAGCTATGCTCTAAACAGCTGGCCCTCCAGGCTTTCCCAATACACCCCCCTCCCCTTCCATATCCACAAAAAAAAAGAAAATCTGCCTTTAAAACACTGTAACAGAGAACAAGGTAGTGGCCTGCAAAATTCCCAGAAGTTGTACTCGCTGGGATGGACACAGAAAACATAGTATTGATGTTGACATTTCCACAGGGGAGTGGAGGGAAAGAAACAGGGAGAGACAGCAGGAGGAATGCAGCATCGATTGGAAAAGTGGACTTTAGGCTTTGACCAGAAGTAACTAAGAACCGCTGCTGACCTGACTACATTAACGGGGCCGTCCACCTGGAAAATGGTCTGGATGTATGTGCAGGAGGGTCGTGATAAAGCCCCGCGCCGCCGCCCGGGGTCAGCAGGGCTTCGTGTGGTTCGTGTTTGAACAAGGACAGGTCGCAGCGGAGAAGAAAAACCGAGCAGCCTCGTTAATTTGCTGATTCTGAAGCCGTAAACACACACACAGTCAATGAGTGTCCACTGGAGCCTGCCGGGGTGTGATTTCTACTCATTTCCAAATCCGCGCTTTGTCAGAGTTTACCTCCAGACTGACACGTGTTTATTTTGGCGCCGAAGTCCTGGAACGTAGAGAAACCGCCGGAGACGGCATTCAGAGCGGCCCTGTCCGCTGTAAGGACTCTCCGGCGCGCCGACAAAAGGTCAAAAATTGCTTAGAGACACATTAAATAATCAGCAATAATAACGACTCAAGTCCACATTTATGTAACCTTACGCAGCCAGGTTTATTTCTGCAGGCCTCTCCAAACAATAAGACAAGTAATAAAACAGGCACGAGTTACATAAGAGCAAAACAAGAGAGCAAAACACATAAACGCATCGTGTAAAGGCGTGCTAAGGAGGCAATTTGTTAGATATCACTGATCCCCCCCCCATGCCCCCCCTTCAGGTTTTTTAGGTCTGGCTGCGCTTTGTCTCGCAGGTTGAAAGGTCTGAGATTCCGTTAGACGCATCCAAGAAACCAGCGAAGGTTCAGGCGTTGGCTCCGAAAAGGCCGAACGCGAGGAGTTGTTTTGGATGAAAGCCTCGCCTGCTGCAGATGGGGGAGCGATTTCTGACAAAGGCGGAGGTAGAGAGCGCTGCCTCAAGGTCAAAAGATGAAAGGGAAAACTTTTTTTTTTTATATCAACAGGAAGGCTGAACAGGTGACCAGACTTTTTTTTACTTCTGGGTTAAAACTGAAATTTAATTAAAACTTCTCACCACTGCACCAACTTCGAAATAAGCTGACAGGCCGCACATCCAGTTCTGTTCTGCTAATGTGATTCGATTTTTGCAGCATAACTTGACAAACTCACTGTCGGTGTGGTTACTGTTCGTCTCCTGCTTTTCATTTGGCCCGGTTTGAGACTACACAGACTTGATTTCCTGTCATAAATTCTTCTCAGATACACGGCAAAAGGAGGAAGTCCTGAAATCCCTGATAGAAATCAGCTCACAGAGGCTGTCGGAGGATTGAGAGCAAACTTTTAAGGCTCTGGCCACTATCCCCTACGTCTCCTTTGTTCCAGGAACTAATCTCTTAATTACAGGGGGGAGAGGGGGGGGCTGATTATAATACAATAATTCAGTGGTTGCATTAAGTTGACTCTTGAGCTGATTTGACACCCTGGGCAAAGAATCAAAGGATGAAATATTTCAGCTGCTTTATTTGGCTGTTTATAAGCCTCGACATCCTGTTTTTCTTGGTTATTTTATTTCAATTAAATGGCACGGACACAAATAACACATTAAACCTTATCACTGGACTCAGCACAGTGTAATACACATCAAATCAGTATAAAGTAGTAGTAGTACATAGGAGTATAGGAGTAAAGGAGTAAAGCATCACCTAGAATAAAACAAAACAAAAAAAAACTTGTTTAACCTCTTATCAATTTAACACACAGCCCTCTAACAAAAAGCAACAGAGGTGACATTCAGCACTTCTGACGCTCTTATCCATCGCAGATTACAGCGACAGAGGCAGTTCAAGCCCTGCAAACTCCTGGATCAGCACTACAACAGCAGCTAACAGTAAGGAGGTCAAAGGTCAGAGCCAGTATTGTTTAGGAGACAGGAGATAAGCAAGAGAGGGAGAAAAAGGAAATTTTAGAGAGTAGGGGACGCAAAATCTGAGACAAATACTCACAAAAATGCCTCCAAAACGTGATACTAAATCTGAAAGAAATCTTTAAACTAGTGGAAAATAAAAGCCTGCAGTGATGCTTTAAAAAAAAAAATGGAGCAATGAACTAATTTAGGTTTTTGTTTGTTTTTAGTGAGACTGGATTGGATTAAATGTACTGGCTTATTTCCTTCTCTGGTCTAGGTCTTCGCTGTTTTACATCATCAAAGCAGCTAATTACAGCGCACTGGTAATTGAGTAAGTAAGGAAGTGATATTGCTTCATAAATCTCTTAGAAATGAACTCCCCAGAGTGCGCAGAGCAATTTCAAAATGTCTTGTTTAGCTCGGCAGGAAGTTTATTAGTCTTGGCTCACATTGAAAATACATTTATGACGGACTCGCTTTCAAATTTTCTCGAAGATCTGTGTTTGTAAGTGAAACAAAATTTCCCTTTATAAGATTTTGCATTACAAATATGCCTGCTACTAACCATTATTTTCTTTGTTTATTTACTAGCTGATTATATTCCTTAGCTTTTTAGTCTATAGATTATCAGAAATTTGAGAAAATGTCTGGATTCCAAGGTTACTTTTTCAGAAATCTAAAACCTGGAGGTATTTAGTTTATTATCACCTATAAAGAAAAACATTAAATTGTCAAACCTGAGATCCTGGGAGCAGCAAAGATGATCAGAAATGATTAAAATACTTAAACCAGTCGGCAAATTGCCTGATTGTTTCAGCTCCACTTATAGAAAAAATGTCTGAATTGCTTATAATGTAGTCTTTAACATCCACTCGTGCACTTTATTTGAAGCTGCAGGGCTTTAAGATTTTAGATAAGATAAGATGAGATAAGATAAGATAAGATAAAACTTTATTAATCCCACATCATGGGCAAATTTACTTGTTAAAGCAGCTCAAGATAGACAGGCAAATATGAGAATCATTACAAAAAATAGATATAAGATATCAAATATAGAAGGTAAAGATGACATAAATACACTATAAACATATAATTCTCTCTATATACAAATTGTTATTGTTATTTACTGGAACAGATTGATATTGCACTAGAGAAAAATAAGATTTCACTTGGTATGAGTAAAGTAAAGTTACAGATAAAGATGTTATTGTGACACTCCTAATTAAGCAAACAGCCTGTTATACTTTTGCGGGGCGCCCAAGTTAATCTCAAAATGATGCGTGGAAGACATGCGAAACCACCAGTGTTTAGCTCAACATCTGAACTGAAAACACGAAGATGTGAAATTGCACTCGGTTACATCAAATAAGACCAAAAAAACAAATCCCAGGCACTCTGATTTTCCACTTTTGTGCCTCGAGCGTCTCTCGTTTGTGCGCGCTGCGTGAGTGATTGGCTGCATGTGTTACACTGCAGGCAACTACAAATTTGATGGTAAAGAGCCAGAGATGGTTGTTGACTGTCCATGAAGATAAAAAAAAAAAAAAAATCTTGTGATGTGGTGAAAACAGGAGGATGAAACGAGACACTCCCTCTTAAGAAGAATCGCAGCGTTCAGTAAACAGGGGTCAGACGAACTGATTAAAGTGAGTTATTTTAAGATTTTAATAATATAACGTCGATAAAAATCTCAGAAAGTATGTTTTCATTTCATATTTTCACCGATAACAAAAAAAGAGTCCATGTTTCATTAATTTTGAGCTGAAATGTCAACAGCTGAAATGTCTCCCTATTCAAAACTAACACCCACAACTTTCCCTCCTGCCCCCTCTGTTTATGCTCAGTATCACTTGATATTCTGTTCCCACAGAAACCTGGACCCAAATAAAGGTTCCTTTAATCAGATCGGAGGGCCGTGTAGTTGTTTTGACTGGATACATATACTCATACCATATATGACCTCCAGAGCTGAACTAGTTGATTAACAGAGCCCAGACAGAGCTGGTTAAAAAAAAAAAAAGTGATTTGAATGCAACGGTGCTCGTTCTATATTTAGGTACTTTTTAACTTATTCATCCTAAAAACAGCCTTTTGTTTCAGTGTTGATTTAGCATAAACCCATCATGTCAGACGGTTATGAAAGTCGTTACGGAAAGGAAAAATTAGATGGAGAAAAAAGCGAGCTTCCAGACACAGCGTGCAGGACTGAAATAGCTCCGAGATAATCCCCCACCCTCCCACCCCAGGCTTCTCCAAAAACAGGGGCATTTGTGCCATCTTGCCCCCAGGCGTCAACTTCACGTGTACCCGTGCCAAGAATCTCCTCGTGCCTATTGAGATCCAGAATAACTTCCCACCCTCCTTTTTGGTCAAGGGGGATTTAAGACAATACAAACACTGTCTGAAATGCTACTGACACTGCAGGGGAAGGGGACCTAGGGCGCTGTAGGGGAGAGTTCCTGAACGCACTTGACTTTGTCAGCCTGTATGTCATGGTAGCTTGCATACCATGAGTCAGACATGTGTTTAGATTCAAGTCTGCAAAAAACAACAAAAAAAGTAAAAGTATACAGTTAAGCATAATCATAATTATTTTTTTGGGACATAAGATGAAAATCACTCAAGAACATCCATCGAGTAAATGTTGAGTTATTTTCTAGGTGAAGTTAAAACTTTGACCTGGTCAATATATAGGTTAGCTCAGGCCAAAATAAACGACCATTCAATGGTTGTTGAGATATTTCACCAAAGGTTTCAGTCTCACTGCGGAGCTGGAGAAAAGTTTGTGGATGCACTGGGTACATCCTTTGGGGACCATGACTGTCAGTGCAAAATAAAATAAAATAAAAAAAGACAAATCAGATTTATTCAGTTAATCTGTGGTTCTCAAAGGTCAGTGAGTAAATGGAAATATAACTTTAGTTTCTATGCTTGTGGGAAGTCTAATTAGTTTATAAAGTTATAACCTTATAATCCATCCCTTCCTACTTAATGTCTTTTCATTTCAAGAAAGAAAAGGGAGTGGAAATGTCGGTCATATTCTCATGTCGTTCTTGTTGCCTTCATCATCTTCTTGTAAAAAAACGTGCAACTTCATGTCTCGTCTTCTCTTAAAAACCTGATTGGTCATCTCCTTACAAACAAGGTTGACATTTTGGAGGCACAAGGTTGTCATCCAGCGGCCGACACGTCACCACTGTAATAAAATAGAGGCTGTAATCCCGAGAGGTTTTGCGCTCTCTCCGTCCACTCACATCGCTCGTGTCTCTCCAACAGCGGCTGAGATTGATTATGAGCGGTAGCTGCGTGTGATGCCCTGCGAGTTCAATGTGTTTCAGCTTGCCTCAATTCGTGTCCTAGTTTAGGTCCCGTACAGTTCCCCCTGAGTTCACCCAGCAGGAGCGAGATGCCTAGCCTTAGATGCCGCGTTGTGCGCGTACGTGCCACAGCCTGTCTAACGCCTGCTTTTAGATGACTGCTGCAGGCCCGAAAGCCTGGAAGGTAAACATATCTGCACTTTGCTGAGTTTGTGTTTCTAGCAAAACAGTCCCCACTCGGCCCTGTAATGGATGATGGACTGCAGCGACTCTTTGTAGTGCCTTTCATCAACTTCTTAAGTGACACATAACCTATTTCACACTTCAGAGCCGTCTTAAAAGCCACACTGAGAGAGGAGATTTTTTTTTACATCTTTTCACATTCCTAAATTTAAAGGGATAGATTAAAGTCATATAGGTGCTTTCGTAATGTCTTTGTGTGCAGCTTGATTACTTTGTGCACAGGTACAATGACTGATGGTCTCAAGTTAAGGACGTTTCTTAAAAGGGACTTTATGTGAAAATACCCTAACTTAAAAGGTAGCCCAAATGCTCGATGTGCAGTGAACGTCTCGTTCTACTTTTAAGAGAAACTCCGTCTTGATCCCGCTGATTTCCAACTCTGGAAAGCTAACCAGTAAGCATCCGTTGAGCCTTAACGAAGACGTCACATCCTCGAGTCCGTCGGACAGCAAAAACAAAACAAAAACAAAACAAGGGCCTGTTTGTATCCACGGAAAGAGGGACGGAGCTGCTGCGCTCGGATCTTTCCTTTTTCAACCTTTCCATTCGCCACGACCCGGCCAAGTCTGCCATTTGCTCAGTTGACCAGAATCTGGACAATCAGACATGACACTTCTGGCCTACGTGCCACCTGGGAATTCGACATGGATCAGATATAGAAAGGAAGCCTCTCGGGGCATTGTGCGAGGATTAACTCAAGCAGTAGACTGGACAGTAGGCCTGCTGCTCTGTTGATACTGCTGATCCCAAGCCCACCGCTGTGGGACGGCTTGGACTGCAGAGGCCTAGTGCCCCCTAAAAGTGGGGTCCTGACCCTCAGTGTTTGTGTGTGCATGCATGTACATTTGCAAGGGAGATTGCTGAGCCTCCGCGTGTGTGTCTGTGTGTGTTTGAGTCTCAAACATCTCAGGTTTCCTCCGAAGAGAGGGAGTGATGGTATTGCCCTTGGATACTGTGGGAATAATGTAGGACAGCAAAACAAAAGGCGTCCAATATTCCTGAGTGTGTCATGTGTTTGTCTGCACCACTTGCGCACACACACACATGCGAGCACACACACCTGATTTCAGTTGACTTTTGCCCCTTTTTGCGGAAAAACTCAGCCTTCAAAGAAACGCGGTGCAGCGTCATAGTGGGAGCTGAGGTCCAACAACACCAGATCTATCTGATGGCAAAAAGGCGCCAGCACCTTGTTATTGCTCCGTTTGGAATTTCCTTTCTCCCGTTCTCTCTTAGGCCTTTTGTAATCATATTCTACAACCGGATGTCAAATTTACCTCTTGCAGCGCGCAGAGAATGCCTCTCCAGTCCGCCCCGCCACCAGTACCACACACTCGCTTTCATTCTTCGTCCGGCAAGCGCCTTTCCATAAGTCTGCACGTTACAGCTTGGCCCTTGCATAACTGTGAACTATCCACTTACTGGCCGACTATTTGACCTTCTCCACTGTCTGTGCTTATTTCCCTTCTTTCCTCCGGGTGTTAAGTGAAGCCCCGTGTAGATGAAATACATACTTTGCTGCTGCAAAAAAAGAAAATAAATAGTCTTCTTGGCATTTATGTTCGTTATTTGAAATATTCTTAACTTGGCTGAAATGTGAGTGTGTTGCTTTCAGAGGACTTTGCATGATTTTTTTTTTTTACTAAAAATCAGCTGGTTTGGAGTGACGCTCCTTTTTCTCCACTCCCTCCCCGTCAACCCTCAACCCCTAAGTATGCTCTGTTGTCAGAAACAACATGTTGGGTTGGACCTGATGGCCTCTCACATTGTTTGCCCCATCTGTTTGAAGAGAGGGCCTTTTTTTTTTTTTTTTTTTGAGGTTGATGTTTAACAAGACTCCAAGGAGAGAGGAGACGGTCAGACTCAATGAAAACCGCCTGGAGGAAGCAATTGGATGGGACTTAGCCTCTGCTCTCAGAGAGAAGCAGGACATGCAATGCAGTCCCAGTCCCATCTCACCCAAAGCATTATTAGCTAAATGAGGATCAAATGTGAAAATGTTTGTTTCACAGTAAAAGTTTGCACATTAGAATAGTTGCATTCATCTGTATGTGGCATTTTATGGTTGTAGCTGATCTATGTTGTGTACAGTTTGGTAGTTTTTCTCTCATTTTTTACTTTTTTTTAAACATTAAGACAACTTTACCTATTTGCTCCTTATACATTTCTTTGAATGAGACCCCAAATGTCTCTTTGGTGCAACTGCTGATAACTCATGGACTTGTGAAACATGGCAGGGAGGTCACAGCTATCCGCACATCCATCTGTTATCTATACTGGTTATCCTCACAAAGGCGGGGTCGTGGGAGTGCTGGAGCCAATCCCAGCCGGCGTTGGGCGAGAGGCGGTGGACACGGGGAACAGGTTGCCAGTCCATTACAGGGCCAACATATAGAGACAGACAACCAGTCATATTCACACCTAAACGAAATTTTAGAGTCAGCAATTACCCGCGTGTCTTTGGATTGAGAAACCTACAACTGTACAGAAAGAAGATTCAAACCGTGAGGCCTATACACTGCTTTTTCGTACAGTTTTAGGTTTAGAGCCACTGGTTTAATCGAGAACAACTGATTTTTAATAATGAAAATCCTGATTAAAAAAAAGAAACAAGTGCCGATAGCTGTCAGACAGATGTAATCGAGTAAAAAGTACAAGATTCCCCACTAAAGTGTAAGAATGTATAAAATTGCAAAAAAAATAGAAATACTCAAGTAAGTATCTAAAATTGGTTATGGTGTTTCAGGTGATGAAAGCTGAATATATCACATTCTTCCAAACACAAATGTTAGAAAAGTGTAAAACTTTCTATGCCTGATGATTTTTTTTTTATCATTTATCACCACTTCTTGCATCTGCTCATGAAATTAAATCGCACTGGCGAGGAAAAAAGCAGCCCATGGAAACCTGACTGTGACTAAGGTTCAGCAGCGGCCAACTTTTCTCAGCCCGCAAGCTTGTTAAGGGAGCTGCATGTGGTTGCTTCGCTCTGTGAGAAAGGAAAGGATTGTAGTGACTCACTGATTGTGCTGATGCATTTCAGAGCACTTTAACAGTGGTTTGGACACTTCAGAGCCTATTTCCACCCCCAACATTATCTTTAGAGAAAGTTAGCTGTTTTAATAAGGAAAAATTGTCACAAACACAAGACAAACGTAAATCAAATAAACTGTGCCAGGATGAAATGAAAGAAATGCAGAGTGACAGCCGCTGGAGGGAAAAGTTGAGCTCATCAGCCTGCTCTTATGTCCCGGAGGGGCCAGGTGAGCGAGATCAGCCTGAGTGACCTTCCCCGAGCTGGCCACTCGCCTCCTGAATTTAATTATGACTGATCACCGGGCACAGTGGGTGGGATGTCAGAAAATTATGTTTTATATTTCTCTCCCGTCCAAAACCTCTCATGTTCGCTAATCCTGGAGTCCCCCTCTTCCCAACAAAACACACAAAGACCAAAAAATACTTGAAATAAAACTTTTTTTACGACTCAAACAGTCGGTCAAAGTCAGTGACACGACACTAATGTTCCCTGCATTTGCAAGCCGATGTGACTCCTGTGGTTCTCAAGCAAAGACAGAGGTGGGAAGAGGTCTGTTTTTGAGTCTTAAGTTGATCAAAAAGGAGAAAGTCCTCATTTTATTCTCCTCAAGGAACTGAGAGTGCGGGGTCAGCGTCACCTCTGCCGCTTCCAAAAACCTTTTTAGCAGAGCAGACCCACTGACTTTGTCACTCTGACAAATGATCTGTGCAACTCGAAGCCTATTTCTCTCCACTTCCAGCCTCTAAAAAGCCCAATCCATTACCAGAACGACAGCAGGAGGGCAACAGAGCGGCTTAGTGTGCAGAAAGACCATCCTGAAAAGTCACAAGTTAAATGCTTTTAGCAGCCAATATGTCAATAAAAGTGTCCTTGAGCGAGATACAAAAGTCCTTTCCTGCCCAATTTATTTCCTACCGGGCAGTCTGACTTCATTTACAGCGTGATGAATGTCTCATTTTTTTGGTGATTTAATCTATCCTTACACTTTAACTTTATGGCCTTCATGACTTGTTTTAAAAACTGCAGGTGAGGCGGTGGAGCCTCTGCCCGAGCAAGGTGTGAGCGAGGTCCCGGCCATCCGGAAGCCCAGCAAAGAGACCACCTGGCTGGGCCCCAAAGAGAGCGCCGTACGCCAGCACAGGCAGGAGATGAAGACCAAGATGAAAACCAACAAGGTGGAGGAGGTGAAACCCACACGGCCCAAACAGGTGAGGCGCAGCAGAGTGTGCAGTCTGTAAGAAAGATCTGGAAATGATTCAACTGGGATCATCCAAAACAAAATTTTACATATTATTTCCAAAAAATATTCACATCAGATAACCCTTGCTTTCTCCAACATGTCTGCCACTTTTGTTTACCTCACTGTGTAGTATAGTCATTTTAAAAAAGTTGCTCTTTTATTACCTTAGGACAACCTTTAAGTTTTAGTCAAAGGAATCCATTTCAAGGAACCGAAAAGATTCCTGCAACCCATCGTTATCTGAGTTTCCGCCGTCTAAAGACCCCTGAAGATTAGGCAGATTAGTCCGCTGACGCATGAAAAAGCGATGGCTGTTTTTATATGTCATTTTTGTGAGCAACTACCCAACAAACTGCTCCACTCCAGTCCAACAGGCATATTAAAATCGCTCCATCTAGACCTTTTTTGTCGATGTCGAACAAAAACAAAAGTAAATATGGTTGAAATGGCAGCTAAAATAAGATACTGAAAACACTCGACCAATACGAAATATTCAGCTCTGCAAAGTACTACCCTCCTGAGCAGGGGTAAAATAAGGTCCTGGGATCTGCGGTGGAAATTCATTGAGTTCCTCCAAAGGTTCCTCGTTCCTGCTGTCAAATCGTGGCTTAAGAAACAGTATTTAATTTGATGGGCTACGTCTGTAATTTTACGGAACAGATCAGGACAGAGAGTCAAAATCATCTGCAGCAGATTTAGCACAAAGCCCCGTGTGGGTGGCCAGAGGTGTCTTTTATTGTGAAAAACTATGAATAATAATGACAGTCTGCAAATACTGCTTACCAGAAAATGAGAGGTGGTAGTAGTAGGTCTTCTGGTAATCTCAGTCAGTTTGCTGGAGGAAAGAGAAAAGGAGTGTAGTGCCGCCTCCCTCTGGTACAGCAGCTGCTGATGTTTGGATGCTGCATGAAAAGTGTTTTATTGCCGTATTTTAACATCATCCATAGTACATTAATGCTTGAAAATGTTAATAATAGTGTAATTTGAGTTTATTTAAAAGCATGAGAAGGAAATACAGCAGAGACCACCTTGTAATTTTTAAGAGATTAAGAGTGAAGGCACAAAGAAAATGTTATTTTTTTATCCACTTCTCTTCAGTTTCAACGCTCCCTCCAACCACTGCTTTTAAATCTCAAGGTATTTACTGATCTTAAATACACCTGACCCACTCTGGATCCAGAGCGGGGACTCACAGGGCGAACCCCAGGGATTTTTAACTGGCATTGTGGTATTTTCCATCCACTATAAAACTCATTGAAAGCTTATTGCTCTACCAGAAACGTATAACTGTCTCAACAAGACATTTGGCTCGGGCTAATTGTGAGGTAAACCTGAGGTCACTGGCAAGAGTTATTATTCATTACTGGCAAGAAAATATGATTCATTTGCTCATTACAGAAAGCCTCTTAGCTTTATTTTGTGTGTGTGCATGTGAATCTGTGTGTGTGCTTCTTATATGAAATTTTATGTAGCATAGCGAGTCAAAAAAATGTTCTGATTGCCTTGCAAACACATCTTGGTGTTGATCTATCCTGGAAAAGTTTTCTGTTGTGTGCATGGATTTTATTGAACTTTTTAAAATCAGATTTATGATTTTTTTTTAAATATATATAAAAGCAAAAACAGCTCTATAAAAGATCGGATTTTACATTATTTTTTAACAGAAGAAAAACTGGAAGAAACTCAAATTTCTGTGCACAGAAGTTAGAATAAATTGACTCATTTGTACAGAACATTTTATGCCGTGGGCAAACCACATTTTACAGAAACACACACATACACACTCTCTCTCACCCAGATGCCGCTATATGGGCTGTGTACATGACTACTGTTGTTGTTTTCGCTGTTTTTCAAGACCCAGTGTCAGCAGGAGCTCGACCAGATTTTGGAGAGGATATCCAAGATGCCCTTCAGAGATAACCGAGGTCCCCTGGAAGACTTGTACGCCCTGCACATCCCCAACTGCGACAAGAGGGGGCAGTATAACCTCAAACAGGTGACTCCAGGCATTTTGGGAAAGGGGGTGGTAGGTGGAGAGGGTGTAACCACCTGATAATATGCAAGTATTTAGAGGAGAAAAGGTGGGTGAAGCATTATAACGACCAATATAAGCAAAAGAATTCATATGTTTGAAGTACAAATTGGTGAGTTGAGGTGAATTTGCCATTTTATCTCCTATTACATCCTCGATAATAAAATAATTTTTAAGCATCTGTTTATTCAAAAAAAGTCATCTCTTTTCACATATATGTATTTAAATGCAGGTGATTATAGAAAAGAAAGTGCATCTAATTGAAGTATGTGCACTGTGAAACTGATAATAAACACTTTTACTTCACTTTTTTAAATATTTGGGGATTTTATAAGGAATGAAAGCATCCAGAAACACACTACAAGGCGGCGTTTTGTGTTGCAGTGCAAGATGTCTATCCACGGCCAGAGGGGCGAGTGCTGGTGTGTCAACCCTTACACCGGCCGACCCATCCCGTCAGCTCCCACCGTGAGGGGCGACCCGAACTGCAGCCAGTACCTCAGAGAGCTGGAACTGGAGCTCCCGGACATGGCCCAGATATAGCGTGGCACGAAAGGAAAGAAAACAAAAAAAAAACTGTAAAGTACTTGGGAACAAAGAACATCTGAGTAAGCTATATATTATCTCTCTGTGTGTATGTGTCTGTAGTTCATTCGATGACATGTTGAAATCGTAACCACCAAAAAGGATTAAATGATAGAATCCAGCTTGCCGCGTAGGGATTTAACCGTAGATCATTTTTAGGAAGTAGTAAAGATAAGACTCCTCTTTCCTCGTAGATGTTCTGTAGGTGACCGCCGGAGCGTCGGTGACTTCGCTTAACTAATCGTGACTTTGCTCAGATGCGCTCTGTTATCAGTGTTTTGTACTGTACGTGTTGAGAAATGAGAAGCCTCCAGCATATTTGGTGTTGTTTAGGTGTGTTTTCGTGTCGTAGCTTGCAGACTACTGTTTACGCCTCATTAACAGATAACGCCATTAAAATGATAATAAATCCAACTCAGGCCTGGCTGTGTTTTAATTTGTGGACACACTTTGAAGTTGGTGCAACTATTTGGGTTTAAGATAGATAAAAAAAGACAGTGGCCAGGTTTTTCAGCTAAAATATGCACAATGACAAGCTAACATACTGATGTTTAATAGGTCATTTTAACCATTACATTGCCACAATTACACTTAAGCTCACTACCATGGTCACATTTGCTAATTAGACCAAAATACAAAGTAAAGCTGAGGCTGATGGGAAGATTAGTTCTCCAGATATTTGGACCAAATACTGGATAAACTGAAAATTTTAACCTGATGAGAGCACCTAAAGAAAAGTTAAGATAATCATCAAGGTTATTGCAGTTTATCCTGGGGGGAACGTTGATGTGTGCGCCTACTCTCGCAAAAATACGACGAGACATTTCGGTAAAAAGCCTCATAGTGGTGTGAGAAGCAAAGTTCATCAAAGTCAGTGGGATGCATCATCTGGGGCCCATGAATGTCTTTGTTGGCAATCTAATCAGTAGTGATTGAACCAACTTTGCAATCTAATTGTGTGTTTAAAAAGCAAATAAAGTGCTTAAATTTCCTTGTACATATATTTATGATTAATGCTGCCTGACCAAACATGCCCCACCCTCAGCCACACCCTGTTGAGTAATGTCACAGCAGGTGTTTTTTTTTCTTTGACAGCAGATGGAAACTAGCTGCATGGACGACCACGTGAGTGTCTTTAACAGTGACAAGGTCAAAGAGATAGCAGCCACAGAGAACTGACTCAGCAGTTTACACTTTTAGGACAAAAGTGCAGATATGCAGTTGTGTGGGTACATGAAGTTTATTTAAATAGTGATTTGTCATTACAAAAAAAAAAAAAAAGAGTACATCAATTACACGCCTGATAAATATTTCACCATAATGTTCACATTCATTTTTTTTTTTAACTGAGATTCTGAAATGTTCGAAGTGTCACGTGTCGTGTTTACATGTGTGCTAGAATCAACATCATGGGAAGAGTTAACATCACAAGATAGTGATTAGGCATGAGGAATGTCTTCGATTATAAGAGTCCTTAATTGAACATTTAGATTAAAACAACAGAAAAAAAGGATGTTAAGCAAAGTTTGAGCTGTAGAACAAAACATTTGCCCTCTGTCGTTCGCTCAGCGGCGCTTGACTGGGAGATCACGACGATCTATTGTCAGCGACCAACATAAAAACCAAATCAAACATGAAATCTTTCCACGCCTAAAAATTGTTTTCCTTGTTTGTGTCGCTCATTCAGCAACACAATGGGGCCACATGCAAATGGAAATTCAAAGTGGTGCGGGGCTGAAGGCACTTGAATTTACATACAAACTCAGCGACCTTGCTCTCTGCAGGATACGGGACCCGGTAGATCCTGAGAGCGAGTCTCCGTCGGCCGGTGAATTTGCCTGTGTGGTGGCAGCAAAGACCCTGCACGTGGAAACATAAACAAAGCGGGGCCTTTGCATATGATTTGCGTGCGAAGGGAAATTCACAGCACCACGTCTCTCAGACAGTAGCTCGGGTAGGCCGGGCTCAGGAGATTTTTTTTTGCTTTGTTTTGTAGTCGAGAACTATGCATAAGGGCATGGCACATACTGTACAGCACACACACACACACACACACAGAAACACTCGGGACCATGCACACACACTCTGTACATACATTTACATTTACAAATAGTGGACGTGGTTGATAAAAAGGCCTTTGAAAAGGAGAGTGTTAAATATCTAACCTGTTACAGTACAGTACAGTATGTTTGTTTGTGAGGGAGGTTTTATCCTAATTGCTTGTTCGCGAATGTGCCATCTGAGGTGGTCGATTGCATCAAATGCAACCAGGATTAACGAGAAGAAGCTCACAAGGCTCATCAGACAGCGGCGGAGTAATGAGCTACAGTTACGGCTGAGGACAGAGATTCATCGTCGCGTTACGGTTTCGGCTTTAAGATGCAAGAAATAATCATCTCTAAGTGGCAAAAACATTTAAAAGAACCCTCCCCCCTGATAAAACAGTAGACTGTTGTCTTTACGCTTCAGTTTTGGTACGGATGAAACAAACAACATACATAAATCAGTGAGCTTTAAAGGTGCTGGTAGATGGATGTTGCCACGTTGGTCTCTGAACTTTGTGCTAAGCTAACGGACTGATGGGAGATCATCAAACTCTCTGCAGCAAATAAGTTTATTCCCTTAAACTGTTCCTTTAAGTGAGCAGACTCGTGCTAGCTGTAGATCTGCTGAGTTGGCTATAATTAGTGAAAATAGGCCTGTTATTATATATGCAATGGCTGCCTGCTGGTCTCCTGCTCACTCGTGAGTTGGTTTTCCCATATGATGACGATACAGTACAATTCATACAAGGATCCTGCAGAAACCTTCCCCCTACTACAGGTGGGAAAGTGATCAGTGGCAGCAGAGGAGGGCAGGATTAAATGGCAGAAGTCATTATGTGATATATTTAAAAAATGCCTTTTGCATCAGTATGTCATTCACATGATTAACATTTAGCAAAACATCGTTAATTTAGACTTGTCGGTCTGTCATGTTGATTAGAATAAAGAAAAAAATATTGCGTTAGAGCCACATTTGAAATATGTCTTGTCTCAAGAATTTAGTAGATTTAGCAATAGACTCATAAGTACACAACATATTATCAGTATCATACAAATATATATAATCCTCTATTATCTATGGGTATAAAGAGGGTGAGGCGTTAGCTGACCTCGAACGTAGTACACAGTCAGTGGGGAGTCAGAGCTAAGATCTACATGTGCAGATTTTCACCCAAGCTTTTCAGTTCAGCTCCCATTTAAAAACAAACAAACAAAAAAAAAACAACGCAGTCCATCATACCTGACCATATATATAAGCATTTGTGTCATATTCTCCTGATTGGCAGTCGATAAGTGTGCTAGCTTGATTGGCAGGTTTTAAGAAGTACAGGGCTCAAAGAGGACGGCCGCCTTGCTCTCATTCGTTGCTGTTGCTGCTGCCACTGTCCAGGTCTTTGCACTGCAGGTCCCCCCCAGCGTAGTTGATGCTGGGGATTTTCACGCCGAATCGGTCGACGCACCAGCAAATCCCCCTCCTCCGACCGCGAGACGGCTTACACTGCAAGTAAACAGTTAAAAGAAAAGGATGAGATACTTGTTTTTAATACTTTCTTGGGGTATTTCAGCTTTATTGGACAGTTGATTGTGTTAAAACTTAGACGCTGTAGCAAGCAGATGGGATGCAACCCTTAATTAAATAAAGGACATGACATAGATGGATGTATCCGTACCTGTTTGCGCTTGAAGAAGCCTTTCCTGTCACAGTTGGGGATGTGCAGAGAGAGAGCCAAGACCCTCGAGGTGTTCTTCATGCTCTGAATGACATTATCCAGCCTTCTCCTGCAGGGCCCCTACGCGCAGACACAGGTGTGAGCGTTTGCATGATCTCAGTGTGTGTTTGTGCACCAGAGTTTAAAGAGTGTTTCAAATTTGTGAATTGAAAACACCCAAAACATCTCCATTAATGAGGAGAACTGGTTTCTTCCAGTGTGCAAGACAAATAAAGCCTGAAGCATTAGCATGCAGTATCTGAGATGTTTCTGATTTAAAGTAAAAGAAACATCTGTTTTTTGCTAATATCTAATAACATCTGTTTTTTGCTAATATCTGCTAAATCTCAAACAGTCAATCAACTCTTAGCTGAGTTTGTCACTCTTTCTAATCCCCGCTCCACTTACGAACTCAGGCTCCAGTTTATCCAGGCTGAGCGAAGAGAAATCCATGTTCCTGGTGTGTCCGAGCTTGGCCAGATGCTTCTTGCGGTTCATGGCCTGCTGCATTGCGTGACCCTTCAGTTTGCTGATGTGGTCAGGTATGGGCATCTTGGCCTGGTGCGGCATCGACTCGGGGACCAGTCGCACGGCGCCATCGTGAGATTCTCTGTCTGATAGGGAGGCAAAGACAGACGGGTGACTCACTGTTATCACGCATGTTTGAGCTTTATTAAAGGCTCCCTCTGGGCTTTTCTTGTAAACTTCATCTTGCATTTACATTCAGCGTTTCTTACCAAAATACATGTGCGTATCCTTAAAGCCTAACAAAAATGCCAGAGGCATTTCCTTCCTCATAAAACACTTGTAAAGTTTGAATATTATGACAACTGCAGAGTTTGCATCTATCAGCAGTTTGTCTCTTCTCTGCCTTTGTCTTGCTAAATATCTTGTCATCGGTGAAATAACACAAAACTGAAGGGCATCATATAGCTTGCAAACAAGCCCTGTGGATCTGACAGGACAGGAATGTGATTTGGATCATACACATGCTTGTGCACGTACAGTAGAGCAGGAGACCCAAATGAAAGAAGGACCCACTCATAAAGACAGTGCTCCATAGCGCTACTAGTGGTCAAAAAATACACAGAGTGCCTTTAAGTCTCACTCACAGTACGTTAGAATTTATTTAAATGAATCTTCTGACAAATAAAACTAAACCTAAAGTCATTCAAAACATATAATTTATTAGTCACACTTTAAAGTAGCTCATTTACAGTTTATCTATTTCTGAATTAGAGTTAATATAAGCATGGAGATGACTGAATAAACACAACTACAAAAGAAAGAGCAAGAATGTGAACCAACAGAGTCCATCTGCAGTGAGCTGGAGTTTGATTCACTCAGGATTACTGTTATCAGAGGAGAACTGTCTTCACCACAGCACGGTTGGTAATTTACACCGGAACTTCACAAATTACAGATGCGCAGGATTAAAATAACCAGTGATACTAATTATTACAAACAACTTAATGTCCACAGGTGTAATATTAGTCCTGTGCCAACACGGCTTCAAAGCATATTTCTGCTGCTTTCAAGAGACTGTTTGAAGGAGGGTCAGAATCAGGAGCACTGTGATGGCTCCCACCTGGAGATGTATCTATTTGCGTGCCTAAAATTAAAAAGTAAAGCTGAACTCATGGGGGCACGGGGTGGGAGTGTTGAATACGGTAACGTCACAACATGACATGATGATTTCACTGCACCAGCTAAATGCTTGCTTAGCACAGTCGGTGGCTACTGGCCAGTTTCAGATTGGAAGTGTTGACATACAGGACAACATAGCCTACATTTATGGCAAGTTAGGTCGCCAGTTTTGGGTATATGTGGACCAGGGGTTTTAAAACTTTTATAGCCAGTGACCTAAATGAGATATTTAGTCTCACCCTGGCACCCAGGCCCATGAAAACATGCTATTACACTTGTCATGTGGCAAGCCACCAGAAACTGCCGCAGCCCATTTTGGGTCCCAACCCCCACAGAAACCCTCGTGTACATGCATCTTTCATCTGTGCAAAAATAAAGGTCTTTGCTAAAGTTTGGGGAGTCGCATAAACCTCAATGCCCCCCCCCCCCCCGTCCCACCCTCTATTCATAAGACCACAACGACGGTGTCGAGGCCAGAGCGAGCGGCTGTGGCTTTCTTTCCCAAAAGCATTTAAACTGATATTTCGCTTCATTTATAGCTCTAAACACGCATTAGCCTTGTATGTGTCCTAAGCCGCCGCTGGCCCATTTCCACTGCTGTGTCACGCACTTGTTTCTGCTTTGTTTTGGCAGATTGCAAATTCTGCTCATAAACTCCTCCGTTTCTGTGCTGACGTGATCGCTAAGCTACTAAGCTAACCGGCCGGTGAAACAAGGTCACCGCCACGTCGCAAACGATGCTTAAAACTTCCCAAGCCCCTCCACCTCCCCCCAGTGATGATGATGAGGATCACGGTGATGTCATTCGTCTACATAATGACAGGTTCTTGGAAAAAGCAAGAGAGAGATTCCCCATCCTCCAGTTTCCTGCTGACACCGTTCATTTTTTCTTTTTTTCTTTTCCTCCCTCCTGAGAAAGCTAAAGCAAATCAGCAGCCAGCGTAAGTCCAATCAAGTCCTCACTTGCTAATCCTCGAGCTCGTCTAATCTGACCTGTGCTGACTGATCGCGTCTTTCATTTTCTTTTCTTCCTCTCCCTTTTCCTCCGGTTTGAATTGTGAGGGGGGGGGAGGAAATCTCTGCAGGAATCAGTTTCAGAAACCTTCCTTGATTCTTTCCCTCCCCTCCTAAATCTTTACAGATTTTTCATCCAGGTTTGAATGAGCCACTGTCCTTCCTGATAAATGTGCAGAATTCTCAAAGTGCACACATGCATAAGGGTGCAATAAAGCAGCGGTGCAAAATCTTTATGTGTACTTATGGATGTGTTAATAATGCATATACAACCTTTTTGGCAACCCTTTCCACATCTGTTGAATTTACAGTATGCATGCAGACACCTTTTTGGCTCGCAGATCTCAAAGTGTGTGTATTTATCGGCGTGCATGCAGGGTTTTTGTTTAATTTATGTGTTGAGAGAGTGCCCAGCAGGAGATGTGGAGTTAATGGAGAAGCTGGCTGACGGGCAGACAGATGGGGGATCAGTAACCCACGCTCAGCCTGCATTCTGCTGAATCACTGCACAGCCTGGGCCTGCCTGCAGCACCGAGACGGGAGGGAGGGAGGGAGGGAGACGAGAAGAGGGGAGACGGATGAAGAGACCAGGGTGGGACTAACAAAGAGCGGTGGGAGGGAGCACAGGACAGTGTGGGAAAGGGAGGGAAAGGCAAGGAGAGATGAATAGGAGAGTGGAGTTTCTTTTGGTCACAGAGCAATTTCTCAGATGCAGAACCTCTCCGAAGGTTGACTTTAATCTGATTGGGCGAGCGCAGCCATGTGCACAATTTACTGCTAAATAACAAATCCTGAGCCCAGAAACAATTAAAAAAATGGACTGTAAATGTCAGATTGCTGGCCAGGGAACAAGCTTATCTTTGAAAAAGCTCATTTGAATGTGACACTGATAGCCTCGCACAGCAGCGCTTCCTCCCTTTCTTATCTTCTGCATTTTGTTGCTGGACTTCGCTCTGGCTCTGCTCAGCCAGAAAAACTGTGGTTCTTTGCCTCAGCCCGCTGAGGTTTAACACAGCCAGCGGGATTATTTATGTTTCCAGAGTAGCTATGCCTCTCCACTAAAACTCCAATCTGCAGGAAAATAAAGCAGACTGGAGAATGGAAAGGGTGAAACTGGGTATGCTGGGAGGAGAATAGGGCGGAAAAAAGATGAAGAGGGACGATCGCCAAGGCAGGGAAAGAAGAGAAGAGGCAGTGCGGTGGGAGAGAATAGAGAGACGGAGACAAAAAGGTGGGTTAGGTGTGGGAAAAAGGCACAGGTGGTGGATGAGGAGAAGTCGACAAGCTGACAAAAGAGAGGCAAAGAAAGAAAAAAAAGACAAGAAGCTTCAGAGGAAGGGAAAAGGGCGAATTATGATTTCACACCTTCATGAGAGTGAGTGCAAAGGGCCACAAGCCAACCACAGAGCTCCCCAGCAGACACGATGACTGTCACTGAGCTGCCATTCAAAGGAGCCAGCGAGGAGCCTCGCCGAGCACCACCTGTAATCTTCTCCCTCGTTTTATGTCGGCCTGGGGGCCCCCGAGGCCTTGGGCACGAAAACCCACTGATTTACGGCTGGCGGGCCACACAGGGGCCTTTCAAACCGAGCTGACAGGTTGATTGGCGCCCGGCACCCACTGCTGACAGAGTTCACAGGGTCAAGGCACGCGGAGGCTTTTGAGTCGTGTGCCTCGGTAATGACAGGTGTCAGCCCGTCTTAAAGGGAGGAGGGGGTAGAGGAGGGCTGTGAGATGACCCACATCAGGCTTACTGGCTCCCAAAGAGACAAAAAGATAAGGGGAGGGCACCTAAACTCACTAGAACCTTTGCCTTTATCTTGCACCTTTAGAAAATATTAAGTAAATTCATATTATGAGTGTTGTTTTATGGCAGGGTGTGAAATTGTGCAACAGATTTTTGGACAGTCAGGGGGTAATTTCTCCAGTTTTTTCTTTTTTTTTGTGTGTATGTGTTCATTTTACCACTCCATCAACTGGCTGACTCTGTGTGTGTGTGTGTCACTTGAGGGCTTCATTAAAATTCCTGCATTGACAAGGGACGAGTAACATCTCCATCCAGCTGTTTGCTATTTGTTCGCACCAGAAACACAATCAGAGCTGGAAATCATAAAAAGGACTGACTTTATTTTCCTTTACAATGAAGAAAACTACACATTCGGCGCCTTAATTTGACTTTAAGGTCTTATAGAGGGGCATAAAGGGGATAAAAGGAGGTTTGCGCTGACTCGAATGGATAAATTCAATCAAGCAATTAATGACAGTTCATTCAGTTCATTGATTAATTAAAGCTGTCACCCTGACTACACAGATCCTACCTTTGGACGGGTTGAGCAGCTTGTACAGCTTCTCGTTCCTGCACACCCCCCGGCCGTGCAGGAGCGCGTGCAGCGGCTTCTCCTCGCCGTTCTTGGGGAGGCACCGGAGCCCGCGCGTGCACGGCCCGGTGTACACGCCGCACGCCTGGCCCTCCTCGAGCGCGCACGTCAGGCAGCAGCCGCAGCCGGGCTCCTTCACCAGCTGACAGCCCACCGGCACCGGCGGGCACATGGACAGGGCCTTCTGGTCGCACGGCTGGCACGGCACGTAGGACGAGCCGCAGCCGGTGATGGCGAGGAGGGGGAGCAGCAGGAGGGAGACGCTCAGGAGCATGGTGGGGTGGGGGGTGCGGGGGTGCTGCTGGTGGTGTACTGGTTCTGCTGGTGGCTTTAAACACCGAAAACCTTCAACGACTATCAGGTAGATCTCGCGGCGAATCGTCTTCCTGGAGCGGTCCGAACATCAGCATCCACAGGTGCCTTTTTTTTTTGCGCGTTCAAGTCCCAAATGTCACCCGGACGCTCGCAATCCACAAAGACAGTCACTGTGCTCCCCTCCTCCCCCCTCTGCACGGTCCTGCAGCCCGGCAGTCACCAATAAATAAAAAAAGAAAAAGATCCGTGTATCTCGTCCTCTCGGTGATGCCCGGTGCCGTTTACGCGCAGGCGGCTCGTCTCCAAATGAGAAAGAAGGACTCCTGCTGCCTCTCTCTCTCTCTCTGTAGGTTACGGCTCTGTGAGCAAAATGTATAATCTGTGGCTTTGAGCTTGCCTTTTAAAAAAGAAACTGCCAGAGGCGAAGCCCGTAACGATGGGTATGTCAAACAGGGTTTGGAGGGGGAGGCGCACTTGTCAACCCCTGCGTGCCGCGATGCTGATTTCACAGGGCGGGTGCTGGCATGCCTCCAGATCTGCCAGATACGAGACGATGCTCCTGAAGGGGGGACTGAATAAGATCTTGTGTCTCTCTGCGGAGTGGCCATTTAGTATTCCCAGACTCCACAACACTAAATTATTATGATTATTTTAATTCTTTGCGCTTAAAGACAAGTGAAGCTCAGCCTGAGAGATTGTGGAAACTTTATTTAAATAGCCGAGGAGGTTATTTGAATGACAGCCAGTCAACTTACAAACACTGCAGCTGGATTTAGAAGTGATTTTTCAAAGTGTGGGGGAAGTAGAGCTCTTTGGAAAGAGTCACATCTAAACATGGTGCCAAAGACTCAAACAGAAAAGAAAATGTGCCATATTTCAACAGAATACAGGACACATACTGATTATCATGAGGGTTAGTCTCGTTTGAGGTAACATAAAAACCTGAATGACTCCTTAAGATGAGTTTGAGTTGAGGTAAATTGGCAAAAAACTCACTTTCAGGGGCCAAATTTCAGGGATCAGTGTGTTAGTGATTCATTAATGTGACTTTTTGTCCCTTAAAAAAATAAAAAATGTGGTGATTATTGCCTTTTTTGTGTTTCTCCTTTCACAGGAACCATACAAAAACAAACAGACTTTCTTAACTTCCTGCTTTGATTCAAATTGGCATTTTTTCCAGCATTTTATGGTCAAGCTGACTAATGATCTCCCATCTTCACGTCTGTCACACAACATAAGCCGACCTTCCTGACTCTCAGCTTCGCTGTACACCAGTGTAAAATCCTTGACCCCAGAAGTTTTGGCGCTCAGGTTTGGAATCGGTCTCCATCTCCATAAAAAAAAAAAAAAATCCCAGATGCCGATCTCCATCAAAATCTAAATACTTGTTTGACATAACCTCCTTGGAAGATGCAGTCAGATACTTTGGGCCGACCACAAACATGGTTCTTCCTGTTCCCCTGTGGAGCTGCCAGATGGATCCATAGACCCCGCTACACCCTAACATGTGTCATTTTTGTCTTCCTTTGCCTTTGACGGAAACCTTTTAGTGAAATTTGGCTGCATAATTGCACCAAACACGCTTATTATATAACACAAGTGAAGGCTTTTAAAGTTAAGGGTGGGTTCCTGCTTGTGAAACAGGAACGCTTTTACAATTCCCCTCAGATATCTTCGGGTTTCTCCCCTCTGCCAAAGTACTGTAGCTTTAAATATTTGTGCGATGCTGTCTTAACCATAACAAATGTATTCTCAGAAAATCTGCACAACGGCCTGCTGTGAAAGGTCTGGATTGGGGGCAAACTGCAGTCAGGCTGACCTCGTTTTATGACTCAGCGAGGTCAGTGTCCAGCGAGATAAGTGGTCAGCTCTCCTGGAGGGGAACCGAGAACAAAATGCTCATAATTCACTCGATGTTTTGGCAGATACCAATATATGTCTGAGGATTGCAGACGATCAGCATGTTTTTGTTTTCAGTAAACACAGTCCCTGCAGAGCCAGAGAGGAGTTAATTTAATGCTTTTGACCCTGGTTATGTTCATCCGCTTGGCTGGGTTATTGCCGCGTAAAATGTCTTGATTATTTGGTTTTAATTACCTCTTTGGTCACATCCTGTTATTCTTCATCTCGATTTTTTGCACTTTAAGTGGAGTTTTAGTGTCTCACGAGAGGATACATCCAGTTTCACGTTTGTAACGTCACTCGGCGCTGAAACTGACCTTTTAAAAGCCCACGCTGATCAAAGCTTTTAATCGAGTTTCACTTCCTCTCTCTCCCTTCCCCCACTTTTTGTGAAACTTCCTCCACAAACCGACCCCTGTTTGCCTCCGCCCTTGACCTTTGCCGCCGTATCAGGTGTCAAATGCCGTCACGCGTGGCGGAAAGGTCAGCTCGGTGTCGCCCGCCCACACGCCCCTCTCATTCATCCCTCGTTTACCTGTCCAGATTTGAAGAAAGAGTGCCATTCAGACCACCAACGTGTGCGACACACGCGTCTCTCATGGGTTCCAAGAAAAACCAACCAAAAATCTCCCTCTCAAATGCCGTCCTGAGACTCTACTGCACATTTATGATTCATAAATTAAGGATTTATTACCCAGAGGCATATTTGCAATTCTAATATGTCTACAGTTATTTTGTTTTCTCCAGATGTGAGACATGGAGGGACTGTGATCCAAGGGTCGTCAGGGTTTTTGAACCCCTCAGTGCGTCTGTTAAGGTTGGGTTTCCTGTGTAGCTTGGGTGGATGTGGAGACGATGATGCACATGTAGCTTGAAGTTTTGGGATCTCCTTTGATTTTAAACGTGTTATTGGCTCAGCAGGATGTTTTACTGCTTTGGGTGGTAATATTAGCAAGTGTAATTTCTAATGGTAGACAGATCGATGGTTACGTACATGACTCGGCTTTGAACTCGTTGGTACGCTCAACTTCGGCTGAGTCATGTTGGCACAACAATTTTCATCTGTTCCACCACTTCGAGTCCAGTGTTGCTGCAACTTTCTGGGAAACCATAACACTCCTAAACAAGCCTTCCAGTTTTTCCTTTCATGTTCGCCCCGCCAATGACACTCGCTACATGAGCGGTGCATTCATGATTCACGCACTTTAAAGGCCCTGCACCCATGGTGCACTCACACAGGTGTTTTCCCTTACAACACTGACGGAGCTCTTCTCGGATCTGTGTTGGCACGACTCTCTCTGTTAGCTTTGGTGCACCTGTTATAATGGGACAGCTTTAACGTGATGTGGACTCCGGTTACTGCACATAATTCTCAGTCTAGTTGCACCAACCTTAAACCCGAAGTCCAGTTAGCCGAGTTAACTGGAAACATCTGTCAGGGAGAGCAGGTTCTTTAAGTTTTGCACATGCTAACCTAATTAAAATGTACCAGACAAATTTGATTTAGTTCACAGGACAGACTGAGCCGAGGAAAGTCGCATACCGAACTGAACGTTCCAGTTCACGGTCCAAAGGCTACAACTGAAGACTCAAATGGATCAGCGAGGACTGTCCCATTTAAAATGACTCTAAAAAATGTAGCTGAGAAAAACCTGAAACAAGTATTGAACCGGTTTATCTTTTGAAGCTTTCAGTGTCACAAACTCCACTGTGCCTCTGTGATCTTCATAAAAATCAGCAACTTTCATGTGATCACGTCATATTCACATCAGTAAATGTGTCACTTAACTGGCTAACGTAAGTCACAACAGGATTTAAATAATGAAAACCAAGCATCAAATTCAGTCAATGTTGAGCTTAATTTGTCATTTTGTTCCGAGTTCTTTAAGGTCATGTTGCCTCCATCTGTTATCAGCTCTATCAACTCCATCTAATGGAGATTATGTGACACGAAAGCACCAGAAAAGCTCCTAAATGGTTCTTTGGGTAAAATATCTATTTTTTTAAATACTGCTTTTAAGGTCAAGAGTGAAGTTTGATTGTCAGCTTTTAAGCCAACCACAGCATTTTAAAATCTAAACTCCATCTTAAAAATGTATATGTTCTTGTTAGCAACCCAACCTGGACATGTTGTTCATCACTGGACATACTGTAAAATGTAAATTTATATGCATATATTCAGTGTTAACTGAGTATAAAATATTGCAGTTTTCTGTCATTTGGTAAACATAAATGCACTTTTTATTGTAAACTCAGGTTGACTGGTGTTTAAATGCAATTTTAGGACAACCTCTGGGCAATAAAGTTTCATATGTTTGACTTGAGACGTTGAGGAGCACCTGATAGCACAAGTAGGGCTTTATCAGGTCATTTGGTGAGGTAGTAAAGGTTCAGGTCCTTGTTTTCAGGTTTTGCGCCTTTCATGGGATCCAGAGAGTGAATTAGGACACAGCTACTGAAACTACATCAGCTCCAGTTATGCTGACCTTTGACCTCCCTGTGAAAACAACACTGGAAACCCATTCTTATAAGCAACAGCCCTTTTTTCTCCCTGTTTACTTGAATCTTTACCTTTGCGTGTGTTTTCTTTTGTGACTGGAGCTACAGTCCAAGGTTCAGGTCAGTTTTGTTCTTTTTTCAAAGGTAAAACTAAACAGTTTAATTTGATCAGGAAACAATTATGTTCTCAATAAACAAGCTTTTGCAAATCTGGAATTTGGAAAAGTGTTTTTTTAGTGTTTCCACAAAGATGTTTTTACAAGAAAGCAATTTTTCTCTTTCCCGCTCTGACTTTTAACAGACACTGTGTTCATTTTAGTAGAATATTTTGGGTACCTGCGCTACTTCAACTCTTCATAAAGGAGTACACCATTTGAGGAAGTAATGCATACTTTGATAATATGCAAACTGGCAGAAAAGTAAGAATATTATGAAAGTTTTTATTTATGACAATGGGTTTCCATATGGATTCTCAAGAGGTTTGAGATTTATTTGCCCTCTCAGTATTAATAAACAGTTGTGTTCAAGTCATCTATCTTTGTCCCTCTCCTCTGTGATTCCTTACTTC
Source organism: Scortum barcoo (assembly GCA_023238725.1). NCBI lineage: Eukaryota > Metazoa > Chordata > Actinopteri > Centrarchiformes > Terapontidae > Scortum > Scortum barcoo. The sequence continues at coordinate 10,950,122 of CM041541.1, read as the reverse complement.
TTTTCTACCATTGTTCATCTGCTTCTGTGTGCAGCTTGGCTTTCATATCCTGACCTACTTTATCGGTCAAAAGACACTAAAGCTGCTGCTGCACTTGTTCTGGAAGAGATAATGGAGCTGGAGTCAACTTGAGCGATGTCTGCGCGGAGAAAATGATCAAAAGCAAAGAAAAAGAAGCAGCCTCAGCACAAAATGGTTCGGAGCCGCGATACAATCTATGGGAAACAGTGCTCCAGTGTCATATTTCTCTTCAGCCCCTGGACCTCGGGCTAACGTGATGCATTACAGGAGATTCGGGAGAGAAAAAGTGCGCCAGACAATGAAGTAATCCTCGTGAAAGCGATACCTTGAAAGCTTGTGCAGCAAGACGTTTTCTGGGGCTGGAAGCAGGTTTTTTTTTTTTTTTGTGTCCCTCCAACATCTAAATCAGGTTGCAAATCTGTCGCATCACTATTTTCCATCCCAAACCTTCTTACTAGTGAATTAAGGGGTTCATGAGGTTTTGCAGCTTCACTAGTTAGCCCAGCTGCTCCCCTGATAATAACATAAATGCAAAAAAATAGTTTCATTTCAACCCATCCTGTAAGATTATTATTATTTTGTTTTTACCTTAGCTAATTATACAGCTAAAAATCTGCTTTTACATTGGTCTCAGCACATAATGGCTTTAACTCAAGTACTCCTTACTTAAAAAGGTCACATGAAATGGTGGTAATCTATATATTTGACCTCATTTTGCTGCAAAACTGATTGAAGCTGAGTTACCAAGCATAAAATGAAGCATGAGATCGACAGGTGGATTAGCGTAACATCCGTTTATCCGTCAAGCCTCGGTTCAATTCAGTTTATTTCTATCATCTCACCTTTCTACTATAATGAGTTTGCACAGTGACTAAAAGAATCCGGTTTTATACACTCAGAGGCAGTTTAAGGAGAACTTTTGTCCTTTGTGTTGAACTGGAGCCAGTCAAGGTGATCCAGCATCTAATCCCTCCTGGATGTGGAAGTATTCTGACAGGGTTTGACTGGGAGGAGACTCTGAGGCAGACTGCATGCCCCTGTCGCCAGTTCAGGGTTAGACGACGTCTGTGGCGAGATAAAAAAAAAGTTTGGGCTACTCACCAGAATATGGATAGAAAACTGATGCTATGCACTCGCACTACAAACGGCGCATTTCTACAGTGGGTTGGCCCAAAGCCGCTGCCAGTTATCACCCCAAATTTATGTAGCTTGATGTGGATCAACAGATGACTAGTTTGTGCGACTGATGTGCGCCATATGACACAGTCAGAGCTTACTGTAAGCGACAAAGCAGAGAGTAAACCGCTGGAAATGTGCTGAGGCAGCATGTGTCGCCCTCCCCCATACACCCTCACACAGATAGACTCAGTTCCCAGAATACCATGAACACTTGATTCTTCAGAAACAATTAGACATTAGATGAGTGTTGCAAGTGTGTCTGCACAGGTGGAGCTCATGGACGTTGACCTTTGTGTGTTTCCCACAAAGCCTGCTAGAAATGTCTGAGAAACACTCATGAATAAGATGAACTGTATTTCTTAATCATGCCTAATGGCTGTTTAAGTACAACAAAGTGACATTTTCATATGAGCAATTCTCCCAGGCTGCACAGGAAGTGATGCATTTAATGTTTCTGGCATCATCAGCAGCGTTTGTTTAAAATAAATAGATGGACAACTGGGTAAATAGCATGAGCAGAGATGAGCCCCGACTCCAGAAAGGCAAGTTCCACCAAGGGAAAATCCCAGGAAAAAAGACAGTGTGGGTCGCGGCCACACTGTCAGATTTCCATATTATATGTGGGAAGTGAAGTGCAAGGATACCACATCAATGGCTGCGCGGCATCGGTGACGGTATCTGAATCAAGAAAAGAGAGGAAAAAAAACAGCAATGTAATGTGTTGTTTAGAGGCTGCAGTGAAGATACAAAACAAATCTTGTGCCAATCGATATTTTTTTCTGCCAAAAATTGCCTTTTACTGTAAGCTGCCTGGCTGCGGTTGCTCTGATTCACAAACTTGTTATGATGACAGTGCACTTTTATTTCCATGACACAGCAACTGCAGTCGCCGACACCAAATTACACATCGGGCGGCGCATGTTTGGGAAATGTAAACCGCAAATCAGGAGGATGCTGTGATCTGAATGCAAAACTATAGTGCAAGGTAAAAGAAGGAAAAACAAGCAGAAGAGAGGTGTTTAAAGAGCGCTGCAGGCTTTGGTGAAGGAGGAGGATTATAGGAAGCAGTACGTGAGATGGCAGATTGGCTAAAACCCTGTCAGCACATCTGTGTGGCCCTGGCAACTGTGGATTGGACAAAGGCAGATCATTGGATCCAGATGTTGGAAAAGCTTTGGCGCGCCTGTGCCATGGCGATTCTATTCAAAGCTTTTGAGTGCTTTTTTTCTGTGAATTCATGGAACCTGAATATTCAAATCTGTCGGCAAACTCGTTTGTCTTTTTGTAAAGTGAGCTGTTTTTAAACGACTCGCAGTGAAGACAAATTGTATCAAGTGGTCTTTCTCTCAGAGGGAGGTAGCCCGGGTTTTGATCCATTACAAGAATGCTGACATGTGGCGAAGAAATCTTCAGCAACTTTGAACTCTCTTTTGGAAGTCCAATATTTCCGACGTCCCACAATTGAAAACATGCTCTTAAATCTGAAGTGGTTTAGTTGAAAGTAAAAAAAGTGTTCCCTGGCTCTTAGCAAAAGATTTATTGCGCTCTAAATTCAGGACAGGGCCGTGATGCACAGCACCCCGCCGCAGCACCTGCAAAGCGCAATGTCGAAAACTAGCAAAACATTTCTTGGAAAACAGGAATTGGGCATGCTCATATGAAAATGCTTTCTCAGAATCTGCGGTTTCTGCTCATCTGCATGCCACGCTGCAGACGATCTCTCAAGAAAATATGGATGAATTTGGCGAGAGGACGATCGCTGAGGAATCGTTTTGATTTACTGCTCCGAGGCTTCAGCTCTTGTTGTGGGTCGGAGCAGTTTGAACTTGTGGTCACGCTGTCCTCCACTTTGTTGCCTTCCCACTGGCGTCGGTGCGCAACGCAATGAGTGATGGCTAGGTTTTTGTAAAGGGTCCTTCCCAGAAAAGGTCCCACTGTGGTTTTCGGGGTCAGCTTGACTTGGAGAGGCTAAACTAAGTCCTTGCTCGCGCTCCTCGTGCATCATTTGGGTCAGCGTGTCTACACATGAAGCTCCAGAGAAGTGTTTCCTTCAGTTAATGTCCTCATTTTAAGGTGGTTGGCTCACAGACAGAAACAGATGAAAAGTATATATATGTAAAAGCATTCATATATATGCACATTCACAAACACAGCCACTGATGAAAGACCTCGTCTTGTCATCTTTATTTGAGTGTTTGTTTATTTGGATGTTGGGTTTTCGAATGATTAAAAATTGGCAGGCAAAAATTGGATTGTGGTTTTTAGAAATTCCATTTACAGAACAAATACACTTGAGACTGTGTATCTCCAAGAACACCAAGAAATCTTGATGCTGTGCATTCAAACAAGCACCATCGAATGGCTTTTCTTCCTTTTCTAGCGATTACACAATCATCCCCAGGTGATATAACGTGCGCTGAACAACATACAATAGACACTTTGAAATAAATGTTCCACTATGATAAAATCCCACTTTGAAAATACAATCTTATCTTAATCTTATGGATCACTTCTCAGGTTCAAATACAGGTATGTAATGTAAAACTAAAACATATGCAAGGTGAGTGCAAGGTAAGTTTGAGGTCAACACAACAACAAACGCTACCCAGAAACAGGGTACCTGTGTATGTCTCTTAAAGTATAGTTTCATGTTTTATCAAGTTTTAAGACAGTTGTAAAGAGCCCATACAGACACTGAGACACTGCTTATTGTATGTGCACGTCTGTTCATAGGGTCAGTTCGATGGTCTGGATTGAATGAGTCGGATCAAGTGGGTATTGTCCAAGGTTATTGCCTTTTTTTGTCTTTGTGATTCCCCTGACTGCAGTGGAGGGGTAGTAGCATAAATTTTGCACTAATAAGACTAACTCTGTATGATACCCGCTTGATTTGCCCACCTCAGACCGGCAAAGTTGGGTAGCCTCGAACAAACTTTCCATTTATGCACAGGATGAGGTCAGTGGATTTTCTCCTTCATCTCTTCCACTGGAGGTTTGTTCGGCAGGGAATCTTTTAGTAGCCAATATGAACGGCAGGGGTAATTACAGCTAGCAGAAACTGTTCCAGTGTACACATGGGCACCTGACTATAGTTTTCAGATGGTCTTTCTTCTACCAGTCTGAAGGCAATCTTGACAACGAAGCACACTGAACATCTTCGTTGTGATCCTTATTCCAATTCAAAGTACTATTTAGAGGAAGGGGGACATGTTTGACTCCTTTATGTTCTTATTTTGAGACTGAGGTTATCTTTTGGTTGGACTGACATGGTTTTATGAAGCAGCAAAAGATCAACTGATTTCTAATTCTTCTAATTTTTTGCACGTGTAGAGTTTTGATGTCATTTTATTGCTGGATGCAACATTGATGTAGTAACTTTATTGTCTGTTGTTTAACCCTTGTATTGTCTTCACTTTTGGGACCCTCTGGTATCCCTCGGGTCAAATTGACCCGGGGCACATTTGGGGTTTTAAAAACTATTCTGAAATAAAATTTTACTTCATAAACCATTGACATATATTGTCTTTATCTCAATATTAAACAATAGAGATAATATATATGTTTAATGATTGAAATTAGTCTCTACTAGAAGACAATTAACAATGGAAGTGTGATTCGTTTTTGTGTCTTCCCTCACTGTGGCTAGAGAAGCTGGGGTCCTGGGCACATGTTGTCTCCTTTAGATGTGCAGTGTCACTAGTGCCTTGCCTATTTCCTCAAGGAAAATAGTCATCTTCTTTGGAGCTTCCTTTGGTTCCAGTCTGGGTTGACTTGCCATCCAGATTGTAAATGTATTATAGGCTGAGCCATCCAGCTTGTTGTAAAAGATCATGAGTGGTGACTGAAGTGTTCTTCTTTGACAGCTGTGGCAGGCCAGCAGCTTTGTCTAAGTTGTCAACCCCTCCTTTGGTGGTGCTGAAGTCAAGTGTGACCTCTGGCTTACGAGGTAGAGATACCAGGGCAATATTGGCCATGAACATAAAGTTGGAGGAATGGACTGGCCTGACAGAGGGTAAAGACTTCAGGAAAGTGAGAGCAAACCGCTTCTCTGTGCTTAGATTACAATATAGTGTAATGTTATCTGTGTGTGTGTGTGTGTGCATGTCTGTGTGTGTTTGTGTCTGTGTGTGTGTGTGTGGATGTGTGTGTGGGCATGTTTCTTTGTGTCTCTGTGTATGCGGGTCAAACTGACCCGAAGACCATATGAAGGATGTAAATGTGTTGGGTATATGTGTGTGTTTATCACAGAAAATAAACTAAGGCCATTGAGTTTCAGATAGAAAAAAATTATAATTCTACCATCTTTTCTTCTGGTAAAAATTTGAAATGGGTCAATTTTACCTGAATACCATATAAGGGTTAAAGTGCGATAGCAAGCACTGTTGATTCCATGTTTTTATTTGAACACGCACCCCAGGAAGGTTGCCAAGGGAACAACTAATGGGGATCCCAATAAACAATCAACAATAAACCTCCCCGCAGCCTCCATCTTTGCGCCAATCCCAGCCGTAAATAACCAGCTGTGTCTTCACAATGCAGGACTGTGTAATCAGATTAATCAGGTTGATTCCTGTCTCGATTAAGGCAGAGTAATTAGATTCGAAATAGTTGAATCATTCATTGAAATCTGCTGACTAGGGAATGCGCGCACACCTTTACTGCAAACCTTCAATCAAGTAGTAAATATGTCAGGTTTGAACGCTCATAAAGCAACACCCCTAATTTAATCTTGTCTGAATATTGTATGGTATTATATAGGGGGCATATCCCTCAACTTGACTCAAAGAAAAGAATGTGCCTCAAACTCAAACTCGCGCTTTGGGGCAGATGCAAAAAGAAGGTTTTTGCCCTGACATACCCTTGTGCCCACTTACCCCTCACATACACTGTTTCTTTACACAAATGCATGCTTCTCCATATTCAGCATCTCAAAATGCTTTAATAATCATAACTAGGTGTGTAAAGTGTTAAACATTTGAATGTGCTTTCATGTAATTTTTCAATCTGGGTTTTAGTGAAGCAACCTTCAACCAACACAGACACTCATTTCTAGAAACAATCTTGAGATAATGTGATTTCTATGGGAAACAGATTGAAGTATTTGTTCTGTAAGGTTGCCAGAACTCAGTTTTACACAGAATTGACTTGATAGGGTGGAGATTTTTGCAGCTCTCAAAACTCAGATATGTTTCCCCTGTGGGTGTGGGCTTGTATAAACATTGGTACACTGTGGTTTTACACCCTCAGAGGCTAATTATCTTTGACAATTTTGCTGCGTGTATTATGACGTGTCTGTTTGTGGGGAATCTGCGGTGGGAGTACAATCTGGGGTTTATTTTACAATGCTGGCACAGCTCGCGTCAGGTAAATCATCTCAACAATTCAAGACATCCTGCTTTCGTCAGTGTCCTTGGGGATCTTTCATATAATGGCAATGTGAGAGGCCAAGGAGACCAGCATGATAAAAGGACGAAGAGAAAAGAAACGGTTTCCGTAAGCGCTGCAGATTCCTATCAGACGTGCTGAGCTTGTCAGTTCCGCATTTTTGGATGCAGAGTCACTGAGATTGAACACTGATTAGGAATCATGGCAGTGTGCACGCAAAAACACAAACACAAAATAGACCTCTGCTCCTGGTTTTGAATTCAGCCTGCCTCCCCATCAATATCTGTCAAGTATCAGATACGTGCAGCGCCGCAGCTTCCAAAACTCAGCTGGATCGCAGTTCTTGTTCTTACGTCTGGTGATCCGTGAGCCGCTGCCAGAGCTGTGTCTCTTTGCAGGACACGCGATACCGTAACAGGAGGGCATTGTCAGGCTGCACTGAGTCAGCGGGTGTTGTGTTTTGTCGGCAGAAACTCACCGACAGCGAGTGAGTGCATGTACCGGCCGGTGAATGAGGGACACGCTGTCGTCTTGTGTCTCGAGATCTTATAGCAGCTCAAGAGACAGAGACGCTCTCAGCTGGTGAGATGTTTTAAAAAGACAGGGAAATGAAGGTTGCATGGCTCTGCAGATGAAAACTGCAGCAGAGATTAGAGAACAAAGTTTAGAACCGCTTTCCTTAAGAAAGGAGTATTCAGTCAGAAGATTGTCACCTCCTTGTGCAGCTACAGCAAGCAGCCTGTTAAGCTTAGAATAAAAACGTCTGAGCCCACTCTGCAGACCTACTAGCACTTATTGGTTTAATCCATTCAGAAACCAAAGTCTAAAAACAACAAGTTGTGTTATAAGGGTTTAATCTTAGTCTGTATGTTAGGCAAACCATTAAGTTCATTCCTATGATGGTTTGAATTCTTGCATATACGAACCTGCACACTGTGAGCTGCTTTGTTTTATTGCAAGCAAATGAAGAAAGTGAATAAGCACATTCTCCAGAATATAAAACTATTGCTTCAGTTTTCCTTTTTTGTGGATTAAAATAATTCACATCCACACTTTAAATCTTCCACAGCTGCAGCCACCTTAATAGCCCTCAATTTGAAAGCATGAAGAAGAACTTATGGTGTCGCTTCAAATTAAAAATGCATAATGCCCCTTTGTGTTTTTGGATTGTCTGTTCTGAGCTACTGTAAAAACATGGTGATAGAAATATGGCAGCTCTGTGGAGGAGGACGGTTACCCCATTTAGATATAAAGGGCTCATTCAAAGTTAACAAAAACACTACAAATCTCAGTTTTAGGAGTTTGCACACTAATAAAACCACGATTATGAGTGTTATATTCCATTTCTGCCACTTTATTTCTGCCCCTGAATCCACCACACTGCTCCTTTAAGGCCTACTTTCTCAACTCACCTCTGTCTCTCCCCTGAACTTGAGAGCTGAACCACAACAGTCTGCTGCCATCTGAAAAGAAAAACAACGCAAAACAAACCTTTCACTAAGCTGTCACTGACACGTCTTAATACACTACAGTCTTGATTTAATGACATGTCATAAGTGCGGCCTGAGTCACCCTTCTTGGCGGAGATGAGGCTCTTACAATCACACTGGGGAGTTGATGGAAATCTGTCAGAGGGATGCGCCTCTTTCTTCACTGCACGTACAGAGCCGCTCTTGTTTTGGACCATAGCCGGATGTGTGTCGTGTGCACTTTAATGTTTAGGCCATTGTGTAAATATTTCTTATCCTTTCTATAAGGTTCATTGCAGGTTTGTTTCTTTCACTTCCTGAATACGGCGGTTACAGTGAGGTTTGTTTGTGTTGCACTGGTGCAGAGAAAGAGAGAGAGAGATCATCCAAATTCATACGTGACATCTTCACTTGGATCCTCCAAATGTGCGTGAGACATCTGCATTCAGGGCTAAACTAATATCTTTCGGAGAGCTTTTTGTTGTAGTATATTTGCAGAGCGAGAGTCTTAAAGCCTTCCAGGATTACGGCTTGAGACAGTGGCATTTCTTGAGGATTATGTTGCATCTACAGCTTGTACTCGTCCTGATGCCAATTCACATAGAGCTCGGGCCAAGTTAATGAACCCGCTGACATTACATAAGGCAGAAGATGTGAGGACAAGAGGCAATTTAACTTCACACCTTTTATGCTTTCTTTTATCAAAACCTTTGGAGGAGCATCCTTATATGAGGGATCCCACTGAAACTCGTGCCATCTGTGACCTTTTCACGTTTTCATCTCTCTCATTGGGACACTTCTTCTGCATGCAGTCCTGCATTCAAAATATTTCTTAAGTAAAAGTATATAAGACTATCAGCTAGATTTAGTTTAAGAATCAAAAGTTAAAGTTCTCATTCAAATGGTCCCTGTTTGGCCTTGAGGCTCATTTCAACTGTTATATATACTCTGTCCTTCAATTTATCAGAAAAAAACTGGACAAGACAGGTATAAAAGTTCTCACCTGAAAAATAACAATAGCTGTCAGACAAATTTCTAGATATAGTGGAGTAAAAAGTACAATATTTGGTTCTGAGATGTAGTGGAGTGAGAGTATAAAATGGCATAAAGATATTTGTACTTTACTTCAGTAAATGCACTTGAACTATTCCACCACTAGAACACGGAAAGAACATTAGTTTAGAAGAGAACTAGCGTTCAAAGGATTATGGAAAACGTAGTTCAGGAAATTCACTTTTAAAACCTTTTTCCCTTTCTGCAGGTGAGTGAGATGGCAGGGATTCAGTCTTATGCAAGGGCAGACCCTTGCAGCCAGGGGGGCCTGAACCTGAGTCTTCGCGGTCCAGGGACGCTCTCCCTGCTGCCTCCATCCAGCTGATCCAACTCAACCGCGGCTGGCAAGGAAGTGAAATTTCCGTCTCCCTGTGTTTGCAAACCAGCTTCCTTCCCCGGCCAAAAGACAGAACAGGCTGCTATTAATTACAAAGAAATATTATCCTCTTGCGGGAGGTTCGCAACAACACGAGTATCCAAAGCAAACAGATACGGTGTGCTTGGTGCCTTGTACAGCTGCCATGCCAAATCCTGGCCTACAGATCCTCTTACAGCAGATCAGAGAGAGGGAGGAGAGGAGCCATGTTATCTGCATGCTGCAGCATCATAATTCCCATTTCATCTTCATTTCTTGACTGTACAACCGATAGGAAAAGCAGCACACAAAAGTGATTTTTATTGTATTCCTCCACCATAGTTTGTAACTTTCACAATCTGCAGCAAGAAAAGTTATCAGAGAAAACTCCTGCAGGATCAGAGGAATCTGATTGCATGAGTGCGTGATAAATGCTTTCCAACACACAGTGTGATAGCAGATGGTTGTGTGGGAGGTTGTAAGTTTTTAAACATGCATAACACCATATCAACCCTGCAAAACAGCGCGGGAGGGAGAGGGAAAAACTGCATTCATTACAGTCAAGATGTTACATTTTGTTGTAGGAAGCCTTTCCAAGGTCAAGAACCACAGAGATGTGATGATAAAAATGGATTTTTTCATCAGGTGGTCCTTTGCTTATAACATCGCTGACTAAAAACACGATGCATTCATGGCACTTGAAATGTATTTTTACACCCCGTGAAAGCCTCTAAAGCAAAGGGGCCCCTCGACAAGGTCCCGCAGTACTGTACATGAACACATCGTAAATAGCCATTATTCCTTTGACATTACCTGCAAACTGTGAGGAAAGGACATCCTGTGCAGTCAAAGGGAGAGCACTCAGTGTCAGGATGATGGATGAGGCTAGGCCGTGTTGTTTTGATGGAAAGATGTGGAGGGAGATCTGCTTGTGGAGGTGTGTGAGAGAGATCATACCAAGTGGGCTGTGGTACGAGCGACAGCAGAGGTGCACCACGCTGATGCTGTTTTTGTGTGAATGGTGAATTTGTGCGTCCCAAAAGGGCTTCGGGATCGTCCCTGCGTGGAGAAACTCTTGAGGTTTGCTGCTGTGCTAAACAACACTGCTGAACATGATGACAGTTCCAGCGCAGAGGCTTAGTGAATGCTGTAACTTTTAGGCATTCAGTTTATTGACTGCATGAGGTTTAAGCAACTACCAGTTAAAACTACATGCAACAAGTGTGGTAACACTTAATTTTAGAGGCCCAATTATATTCTAATGATTTCCTAAAAACAGACCTGAAAAGACAGTTTCCTGGAAAGAACAACAGTATGTAATCTGGCACTGATCATAGGGAAAATCAGACCGTGTTCAATTCTTACATGTCCAAATAATAAATCTGAATGAATGTCTCGAAAATCTTTCAGTGAGAGGAAACAGCAGTTGCAATGAGCATACAAAAATCTGAGCATATGAGACATTTCACCATGAAAGGAATGACTGTAGAAAGGCCCATGACAATCCATCTTCTAGTTGTTGAGATATTTTAGTTTGGACCAAAGTGGAGCAAATTGTCATTGTCATCCTTAAATTCCTGCTGCTGCTCATCCCAAAACCATGAAAATATATCATACATCAAGTGATATCAACACTGTCTTGCAGGAATGCACTGTAAAAAGGCCCCATGGTTACAGCGTCATGCAACTATGGTACAGCGGAGCAACTGTTTCATGAAGTTTAAACTAAAAGATTTGCAACTCCAGGCTTAGACTGCTACAGCACACAGTATATCAGGAAATCATCTGCAAATGTTTTCATATTTATGTCATTGTTTGTTATTTATGTATATATTATGAGTCAGACAATATACTGTATAATGTAGATATAGATATACTTTTCTATGCAGATGATAAAATATAAAAAAAAAAAAAAAGAATAAACTGAGCAGGCTTAAATGACTGTGTTGCTATCCTAGCTAAAAGAGGGGCCTCTTGAGAGTGTGTGTGTGTCTGTGCACTGCAACACTGTCATCAAAGACTCCATCATCAGTTTCTTTCTGCAAGAGGCTCAGGGGAAGACAAAACAGCCGTAGCATGCTCATATCGTCAGGGAGTTTTTGTGTTGAGGCCTGTGATTTTCTGCCTCCCTTCACCTCACACAATGCTCACTGGATATTAAAAGACATTCCTCTGCAATTCTTTAAATATGTCTGACGCATTAACAATAACCTCAGATTTACAAAAAAGTTCATATTTATTTGCCTGCTGGTAACAATTACTGCATGATGCTCAACCCTGAATTTTTTCACCCATGTCTGATTTTGTTGACCTCCTGTTTATATTAACGTTTTCATATGATCCATATCTGATTCCCACATTTACACCGGAACTCTTTTGTTTACACCGAAAACAACCTGCATGCAGAAGTGACGGTGCAGACGTGATCGTAAACAATCAATTAACCAAGCAGGGTGCACAGTCTGGGCGGATGTCACGGCCAAACCAACATTTGCAGAGGAAGAAGAAGAAGGCAGCTCATGTTTTTCGAAAAAACATTGGGAGATGGAAATCCTTGTAATAAGTGAGTAAATCAAACACATAATGGTCGTCGCAGTGCTTTAATGGGTTGATTGATGTTTCATCATGATATGAGAAAATACAGACTAAATCTGCCATGAAGTATGTATGTTTATGTGTCTTCAAATTGTCTCAGCAGGTGAAAGTTTCTTATTGAACTTATTGAACAAAAGCACAAAAATAAAAGAAACAATAAAAATTTGTTGAACTCTTAACTCCTTTTCTCAACTGCAATTTAAGCTTCCTGATAAGGTCAGATTAAACATATTTCCCCTCTCCTTGCACCTTGGAAGACGGTATGATACATGGGAAATCACCAATATGTGTTTATTTTGTGCAAAGCTTTGAAATCCCCCAAAAGTTTGCTGTTCCTGAAACGTTTGCACAAACTCATGTTCAAAGTTAAATAAACCCCTCTCTATCCTGGAGGTCTGGAAAGAAAAAGTGAATGTCAAAATGCAATATGATTAACAGTACAGAGAATGAAGAAAACAGATTTGTATTTTTCCCCCCACATTTTCTCAAATCTTTTTTTCATTTACTACGAATTACTGAAAAAATGCACATCCTTGTGTTTCTAAAAATGATGCAAATGAATCAATTTTTCAAAGAAGGAAAAAAAGACTTTTTGGCCAACTGAACTTACAACAACACTTAAATAAGCCACCTTTCACCGAAACAGTAACTGAACCCTTCAGCCTCTCTTTGCTTTACACTTTTTTATTTATATAATCACTTATATATTTATATTTATTTATAAGAGAGCTACCTCAGAGAGATGATACTAGATTAATTTTTAGGGCGTTACTTTGACACCTTTATCCAAAGTCAGTTTACTCTACAAACTTTGTCCCAGGACAAGAAGCTGTAAATCGAGAGAAGGGATTTTGCCAAAAACACAAGCGTAAGCCCCCTCAAGGCAATCATTGAGTTCAGCTCAGCTCCAGCTGGTTAAGGTCACGGTCTCGGAGTTCTGGGATCTTCTTGTCGCACCTCGGGGGATGTTGCCCAATGATTCATGTGTTTCTTTTTCTCACCTTTATATATCCAGCAAAGTTTTGCTGAGCAGGCACGCTCACCTCTCTGCATCACCCACCTCATAAAGTTTCACTGCATCACACCTGGGAGCCGCTCAGTAAGACCACAGTCTTCTGCCATTGACCGCTCAGCAGCTCATGTTTGTTGAGTATTTTGCTCAAAGGTACTTCTGACAGTCAGTGTTGAGAGAAGCATGAATTATGCTTTCTTGCTTCCTCTACCCAGAGTTTTCCAGGCAGACCGGGGATTTCAACAGGTCGAACCTGGCTGTGTGTGTGTGTGTTTGTTTCCAGGCTACAGTAGGAGTTTGTATCATCGATCTTTGGGGGATTGACGGGTTGATGACCAAAGCCAGTGATTCATCGATTACTTTGCCAGGTGCTGAGATTGCTGGCTTTCAAAATCTGCACTAGTGCTCTTTCTTTTTTGGAAAAGACATGATGGCTTTCCTTCCCCAAAAAAATGAATTTGCGCCCTGAAATATCATGTTCTCAGGTCGTGTCTTCACCGTGCACATGTCACCATATTCAAGATGAACTTATTTTATCATATCGTCACAAACTGGAGCAAGGAAAGCAACAAGTTGGGAGTCCATGTAAGAGATTTTTCAAACTATTTGTTAAAATTACACAAATCATAAGACTCAGGTCAGCTGTTGGAAAGGAGACACGGGAGTAAACAGCAGGCCGGCCTAAAACCTGGATGAGTGTGTGAATACTTGTGATTTTGCCTTTAAAAAAATATTCACCATGCCAGTGTTTGGTATCTTTGTTTTCAGCACAACATAACCTATATGACCTGACAATTATATTTTCACTTTGACATAATGTACTGGAAAAACTGACATTATTATGGCAAGTCTAATTAACTAACAACCGCCCAGGTTGGTCATTGGTGAGGTTGGACAGGACAGCCAAGACAGTGAGAGGGCCGTCACATGACAACTTACACTGTAAAATGAATGAACGAACCGCAAAATTAAATACAGCTGTCCTCACAATGCCTACCACAAGTAAAATACACAGAAGTTACATAACAACATAAGAAGGAAAGAAAAGCAGCAATTACACAAGTTGGACAAGAGTCCGTGTTTGTGTTGAGAAGATGAGAAAATTTCAGAAACTTTTAGGGTTCCTTAATTTGGGAGAAATTTAAAAATAAAAACGTTGACAACATTGCTATGTTTTAGTATCTAGTATCTGGTAGTGGTCTAACTCTAGAAATGCTGGATCATACACTTTATATAACATTTGCATCTTTCATTATGACACCATCAGGATACTTATTTTCCTTCTCCAGTCACAGAAAACATTATTTAACATCGTAAAACATTAGACTATTTCATACCATGCCATGGTTTTTGACAATCCTGATCCCATAATCCCCCATCAGTGAGACAGTAATCTAATATTGATCTGAATCCACAAATGTGCTCTTGTCTCTCAGCCAGCTCCCGGTAGAAATAAACAGGAAGGCATTCACCTAATTTGACATTTTCAGACGACCATGACAGGACAAGTGTTGTGTAACGAATCCCGGCGTTAGGCAATAAATATCTGATCTCGTGTCAAACAGCAAATGATAAAGTAGTAACACGATCGCAGTGTTGTGTATGTAGATATACTGTTTCCAGTCTGCGAGCCAGTGTGTTTCTCTATTCTGAAAATCAGATCTTATTGGTATCAGGTAAAGGTTTCTGTGGCTCAAGGTGCAGGTGAGTGCAAAAGACGACTTCTGCTGATACCGGTGGAAAGGTCATGATAACGTGTGGAAGTGAAAGAAACGAGGGGCTTTGATATGCGGCGAATGAATTGCTTCTATAACCGATATCCATCACCGCTGTCAGCATGCTGGACTTCTGTGTTACATCCAAGTTTCACTTGGAGAACAACCAGCCTCGAACAATATTTCTCTATCATAAAAGGCTCGAATAGGCTCGGCAGTTCACGGCACTGGACACTCCATCATTCCCATACACAGAGCTGACTCAGTACACTGCAGAAAATATCCTCCGCTGCAAGAAACTATCATGCACAGTGTGTAAAGCTGAACAAATCTGCTGCACTGTGGAAAAAAACTGCACTTTCATCAACAAATCTCCTCAAAATAATTACACATTTGTACATTTTTGTAAATAATTCAGATCAATAAAGTTTAAAATGATAAGAAAATCCTAATTTTAAAGCACCCGTGTGAGACATCACTGTACAAAGAGAGGAAATGTTCGCAGGACAGAGAAAGAAATGATGTGAGAGGGAAAATATTATGAATAAAAAAAAAAGAGCACATACCATACTGAAGATATACAGTATCATATATAAGACATCCTATTAATTCAGAACTCCTACGGCTCTGAAAGAATTCGTGCTATGCTGGACAGATTTATAAGGTGGCGGACGGTTTGCAGTTTACAGATTAAGGAATTTACAGCGTACGCGGTGTGCAGGATGTGTGAATGTGCACACTCGTGTTGCTGATTCTTCATACAGATTGATTCAAAGTGGAAAAAAATCTGATTTTTTTAAGGCAGAGAAGGAGATAAAAAAAGACACTTTGCAGTTTTCTGGCAGCCTCATCTCTGAATGAATGTGTCGAGGGGTGTAAGTTCCACCGTGGAGGAGATCGTCTCGATTTTTATTGCCATTGGCAGAATTCATAGACTAAATAATGGTTGTGTAATGGAATCGGTGCAGCCTCAAGCACAGGAAATAAATGGTGGTGGTCATGTTCATTCATGCTGGTAATTATCACTGGCTTTTCAAGAAAAAAAAAGGCAAAACCCACTCAAAGCAAAGAAATTATGAACTTTGGAAAGACACTGACTGTGTTGCATCGATCCAAAATTTAAAACCACTCGTGTGTGTATGTCTGGTACACCCAACATTTTGATACTGGGCAACCGGCGAGAAGAAATCACTCCTGCTCTGGGAGCACATGTTCGCCTCAAAAGGCAGTTTCCAGCCAGATGAATCTTCAAGTTAAAGGTTTCTTTTCCTTCTCCTCTGCTTTGGAAAGCTTTGGAGAAATAAGATCTCAGAGAACGATGTGAAGACGAAAAGGCGCCTTGTATATACATGTCACATGAATAATACCGCTGAAAGAGGGATTTTAATAAAAGCATCTGAAACAAATTATGCAGGTAACTCCATACATTGTGGACTTGCTGGGAAATCCTGGCTCTTCAAACCTGGCTCGAGGACAGGGCCTTCCCGAAGCCCTGAGGCTCCTCAAGGGCCATGTCGTAAAAAAGAAACACTTACGCCACGACATGACTCAAGTTTGGGAATATTCACATTTACGACTGTTTGTGTTTTCTCTCAAATATAATGAGCTGTACTTGTTTGAAGCAGGTGACCCCCTGCCCCCACCTTTGGCCTGTCTTTGGACCATTGGGCATCATTCTTACAATGGTTTGAATTCCTTCGCTCCTCGGCGTTAACCTGCGCGCCAAGCGAGCCGCTTCACTTTGTGTGCTTTATGATGCCTGCAAGATTGTGGGTTTCATTTCGACTTTACGAGGGTTACACTCGAAACAGCAAATCCTGCAGACTTTACACGGCGGTAAAAACTGCCTAAAAACAGGCCACGTACAGAATTATATATTTGTAAGATGAGTTTAAAGGAGCATTTAGAAATGTGGGAAAATATGGCTTTGCCCAAAAGAAAAAGAAAGTTCACCAATTAACACTTTTTATCTTGCGTGTTTAATCTGTACATAATCTGAAGTGTAAAAATGTGTTATGAGGGTCTTCCTGAAGACTTGGAGCAAGGAGATGATAAGCTTAGCTTAGCATAAAGATGGAAAACGCTCACTAATTAACATGTTCAATCTACTTTAATCTGTGCAAAGAAAAAGTGTTAAAAGGACAAGTTCAACTGAGTCCTGCTAAGCCATGCAACTATCTTCTTATATAACTTTTAGCAAGAAATCACTGTGTTTCCATCACTGCTGAACTTTTCCCTCAATATTCAAATCTCTTGGTCATTCACAGAGTACAGTATTCCTTGTTAAAAGTCAAACATGTCTCTGAAACCACTAAAGAAGTTTGACCTCTGCGTATATTTTTGTGGCAGAGACGAGAGGAAACATTCATCCTTTTCCTGATCCTGGAGTGGAGAAACCTGCTCGCTTCCCTCCAAATCTGCGTCTACGCTTGACTGAGATGCCTCGCAGTCTCCGCTCAGTCTCATAAAACTTGACCCTTTGAGAGCCGGACTGGATTTGTCGATGAGCGCTGCGATGCGCGGTCGCTGTTCCGGAGAGATTTCACACGAGCGTGAAGCCAAAAGGGAGGCAGTGAGCTGTTGCGGTGACGCGACAAGAGTCTAACAGGGCCTGTTTTTGCTGCTCTGGCGTGAGAACAGCTGGCCCGTCTCAGAGCCGAGCGCTCGCAGGGCCTCCTCCTGACCAACATGTGGATGTGACGAGAGGCCCAATGTACCGTTTCCACCACTAATTAGCCTGAACTCAGCGTTGTTATCTTAAGGAAATCCTCGGGAGCTGCGAATCGGTCAAACTGCGGATATGACAGGGGTTAGGAGTGTTTTCCAAAGCAAATGGGCTCAATCAAGGCGTCTGCCACGGAGATTATCACTGGCAGAGGCAGTACAGGAACAAGAGATCATTACTGATGAGCTTTTAATCATTTCCTAAAAGACTTCTCCTCATCATCAGCTGACGATATCATCATGTCATGGATGCTTGGAGGCGGCAAAAAGGCAACTATGCTTTTAGCGTCACTTGTAATAATCACCTGCTGCTACAGATGATTAAACCCATCAGTCTCATGCACAGAAAATAAGACTCAGTCCTCTTTGGGAAGTGAAAAAAAAAGTGCACTATGGGGGAGGTGGAGTGCAAACCAAAACAAGCAGGTTGATTTTTCCATTTGATAAGAGCAGAGTGGGAATTTTCCCTTATTTGAATATTTACAGTCCAGTGGCATCTGCATGTGTAGGGGTCAGGTTTTTCCAAAACGACCGGGTGTCTGTGTAGGAAGGTCATACCTGGGTGAGATGCCTCTCACACACTGCACACATTTCCACTGCGCACTTTGGCTCGCTGAGACGCTGAGAGGCTCACGTTCATGTTCAGGACACATGTTGGATGAATGTGATTAAACAAAAAAAAAAAAAAAAAAAAAAAGGAGGGGGTGAGGACAAGTTTAGGTTTCAACAGTGAGATCACTTCTGCAGGGAAAGACTATCTTAATGGACCTGTTTTAGCTATCTAAACCAAAGTTAAGTTGTTCATTATCTTTACATTATGTGCAGTGTTGCGGAAGAGACAATAAATACCCACAGTTCAAAAAGTCAATTCTTTTAAATAAATTGTAAAAACTGGAAATGTGCAGTCTTTAGAGAATGAATTGCTTCTTCATATGAAATTGACACTTTGGCATCAGTCTGCTGGAGTTTAGTCTTCATTATTTACTTTGGTCTTTATATAAAGTTTTCTGAAGAAAATCAGTTATCTTTGGTTAACCTGGTTAGTTTACTTTCACTGCAGTAGATTGTTTTGTTTAAAAAATGTGGTTTCAGAGCAATTATTTTTCTCTGTGGATGTTAAATTAAGTTTGAAAGTGATATTTTAAAGTCAGTTTTTGTCAAAGATGTCAACTCAGTTTTTAATCCAATATGTCATCCACGCAGCATCCACATTTTAATATCTATGAATTTCACTTCATTTGTGCCATTTAAACAGGAATCTGTTTGTATAAAGGCTTCCCATTTATTTAAGACAATCCAACCAGACATCACTGCTCTCTGTGCCTCATATAAATCTGTCCACGGCTGTTTAACTCCTCAAACTTGAAGGTTTTATCGCTCAGATCTGCTGGAAGCGAAGACATGCTGGAGAAGTGCTTGTGTTTGAGTTGAGGGAGAAAGTGCTAAAAGCGCTTGTTCAGCTGTATTCGAACCTCCGCGGATCGCAGGCCACAGACGTTTGATACCTCTTCGTCTTGACGCTTGTTCTTTGGCGTAAAACACCTTTCGATCTTTCGGCCGGATGCTCCATCACACGGGCTCCCCTCCCAGTCCTCCACCCTTCAAAGCCGATCAAAACGGGGAGGCATATGGTCCTGATTTTTAATTCAATGAATTGGCCGTGGGTCACACCCCAAACCACCCGGTATCAAGGCGGATGCTGACCGCCGCGCCGCTGATCTGGCGCTTGAACTTTTAGCCGTGTTTTTATTGCCTTGACAGATTCCATGTTTTGAGCTCGCTCTGTTTTCTCTCTGTTTCATGTTATCGAAATGCAAAACGTGTCCCGCGCCTGGGGATCTTTTGTAAAAGAAAACTTTGATGTCAATGGGATTTCCTTGTTCAAATAAAGTTGTCAAATCAAATCAAGTCACGTGGCTGCGGACAGGACCGGGAACGTGCCTGCTACCTTCACATCTGAGCGTTCGGAGGGTGAGCTGAGCCGTGACCCAGCCAAGAGACCCATGATGCACTTGGTGGGAGCGTGCACCTCCCTTAAAGCTCGTAATGTGCTACGGCGAAGCAGAAAGCGACAGTGCGTATGTCATTTGTCAGAGGAGGGATGTGTGTCATGCATATTTGCGAGTTTGAACACCGTCTGCAGCCGTGAGAACCTCACAGAGTTTTGATCATATTTCTTTACTGTCGGTCTCTGCAGCCTCTGACTCTCCTTCGTCTCAGGCGTGGCGGCGCTCGGGCCTTCAGCATGGAAACAAACACCGAGCAAACAAACAGACCGAGCTACTGCTTTGAGGGCTGCCGTGTTGACTCTGCAGCGCTGGATTTCCCCAAGCGGCTCAGACCTGTTTGCTCTCGTGTGATAGTTGAGCTCTTGAGTATTTTATTTTCATGCTGCGGTTGAAACACCAAATTAGCGAGGTGCTCAAATGAGGGATTAAATAGACAATGACAACCAATAAAAAGCAAAGAGCTGAGTAAATAAATACTCTGCACATGCCCCACCCGAAACAAACTCAAGAAAAAAAACAATAGAAGAGACTAACAAAATTTGATTTGTAGACTTGGAAGGCAGAAAGACTTGACCTCAGATCAATAAATATTAAAAAAGCTGCATGTATGTGCACTTGGGAGCACTGCCAAATGTTGTAATGTGCTGTGCATACTGGTTTTTCCATAACTTCGTGAACACTTGCAGGTACAGCTGGACAAAAAGGAAAAGAAGTTCAAATTCAGATCAGAAAAACCTGCCTTTCACTGCAAAAGTAACGCATTTACTACAGAAACTACAAAAAAAACATTCAGACATATGTCGTTTTTTGTCACAGTAGGAAAAGCAAAGGTGTTACTCATAATATTAATAATGGCCTCGTTTCAGTAAGCAGTGATATTAAGCTCATTTCCATCCTGTTTTTACATGTAGAAAAACAAAATGTAATGTTATGTAATGTTTTCAACAGTTTTACACATTTAAAAATGTTTATTTCTTTATTTTCATGTTGGTGCAGCATCTTTCTCTGCAGTGGTTTAATGGCACCTAGCTGGAGAATTAGAGCCACCAATAATTTATCTCACATTATTCTCTTTATTATAAAACTAGTGCAAACATGCATTAATTTGCATTATATTTGACGATTTCTGGACATTCAGTTGCAGAAGTTTTGACTGACAGTGGGCCAACGTGCATAATAAAACCAGTACGCTGGAACTGAAGCATTTAAACCGAAGGCAGCAATCATTTAATTTATTATTTACACCCGCGCTTTTCCAACTGCGACAGGTAAAAAAATAACTTCCATTTACAAAAAGAAAACGAGAAATCAACTCGGCTTGACGAGGAACACAAAGTGTTGAAATGCGAATAATAAACAGGAATAAAGAGATAAGTCAGCTTCCCGGGGAAAGTACCGACCAGAAACAGGAAGTAGTTTGACAGTAAAATGACGTGGTGGGAAGGTAAAGGTGAGCAGGGCAGCGGGCGAACCAACGGTCACACGCTCCTCAAACTCTTCAATTCTCATGCAAAAATCTTTCATTTGAGAGGAAGTTTTTGATTTTGTATGAAGCTTTTGATGTTTTTATCTTTAAACCACAAATGTATCATCGTCACTGAAGCTGATCTCTTGACATGAGGGTGGGGAAGTGTTTTCTAACAAGCCAGCTCTTTAAATGAACTTCCTCCAGGTGTGACACATTAAACCCGACGAGGTGATTTCCACACCTGACAGGGAAGCTGAGCGGTGAAGCGCTGAGGTTGATGTTTGATGGAAAACAAACATAAAATCAACATAAATGAGTCTAAAAAAATAAGCTTTTGGTGGGTAAAATCTCGAATCAGGATCGCTTTAAACCCATTTATCAAGTCACAAAAAAAACAAAATGAACACCCACATAGCTTTAATGTAACTGATTTGTATTGCTTTAATGTTTTTTTTTCTCCTTAGGAACAGGTAAGCCATGACAATATAATGTAAATGATAAGCGCAAACAAAATCTGAGACCCTTTTGTACATCCATAGTAGCACATTCATACAACAAGTCCCATCTGTACATCGGGGTCACAGAAATCACTTCTTTTTCACTAAAACAAGGTAACTCTTGACTCAAAGCCAACAGGCACAATGCAATTTTTGATTTTTTCTTTTTTTTTTTTTTATTATTTAGAGAATACATTTTTTTAGTGTTTTTTTTTTTCTCTCCAAATTGACTAAAAATGGCACAACGCTTGTTAGTAGTCGACTTAAGTGCACTGTGCCTCTTTGCTTCCAATAAAGCGCCACCGTACATTCCTCCATTCGTTAACACTGACTGTTAAAAAAAGACTGCGATAATGCGATGAGGCGACGATGAAACGAGATTTTTGAAAAACATGTCAAGGAAAAAAAAAATTTAAAGAATAAATAAGAATAAATAAATCACTGACTTTTTTTTTTTTGAGGGGGGCCCGGAGAAAGACACCTTTGGCAGTCTGACAGAGCCGCAGCTGTAGAGCTTTAGCATCATGGTGAGACACGTCTAACTTTATTTACCTCCAGCACTGACACCCATATGGAATTTATGTCACTCCTCTTTTGGTATAGTGAATATAAGTGCTTTGTTTACACACTTCCAATTGAGGTGCAGCGGCAGGCCTGTCCTCTCTTGAACAGGCGATGGAGGTGGACACATTTTTGGAGCATTGAGACACCAGGAAAAACAAATAGAAAAAAACAGAAACGTCCATGCTTTCGTCGTGTGCAGCTGGATGTCTCGGCTGTACGAATGCGAGGGCCCCTGTCTTACTTCCGTGAGCGATAACACACATTTCCCTGGCTGGCTGAGCTGTCTTAAATCTGCTGCTGAAGCTGAGTGTGGCTTTCAGGTGTGAAACACAAAAAAAAATGGAGTAGCAGTTGAACATAAAAAAAAAACAAAGCGACATGCAGCCAGTCAGCATAGATGTAAAGTGTTTGAATCTTTGGCAAAAATGATATTATAACTGTCGTGGGTGCATACAGCTGTTTTCATATTGCATTTTTGAGGTTGGCTGCTGAACTTTTTTTTTTTTTAAATCGTGCTTCCCTTTTTCTAAAATGTCTTTAACCTTAAAGTTCTACCAGCTACGACGCATTTGCTTCTGCGAGCACGTTTCTGCCGTCGAAACGCGCTCAAATGCTTCTGTCCATGCAATTTCAGACTCTTGGCCTCTATCTCATTCATGCCCTACCTCGTTCTGAGAGAGAACGCAAAAATGAAAAATAATGACGAGCCGAAAAAACAAACATATACATGTACAAAGTAATGTACACCATATATTCAAACACATTTCAAAATCGTCAGACTTTGAAATCATTAGCCAAAATAAGTATATATTTTTTTTCTCAACCCATTAGGTAATCTTCTTTATCTAGACTGTACAATATATGTATATATGAGTAATCATGAGGGACCAAAGCAACAAAAATAAATACTTTTTCGCTATGTCACCTTTCAAAGTAGTATATCTATGTACATTTATATCAATATCAATTTTCCTTAGCTTATTGTGAATGGTTGAGCGTGTGTTCAACAAGCAGGCATTTGCGCACAGTGTGGAAACTTTTTTGTTTTCTTTTTTTTTCTTTTGCCTTAAAAGGTATCTAAATGTAAATTTCGACGACACTGTGGAACGAAAAAAAAAAACCCAAAACAAAACAAAGACCGGACTGTCCTTGATACAGTGAAAGGTAACCCTGGCTCAAAATGGACCGAAAATAAAGAAAACAAATAAGTAAAAATAGAGCATCTCACCATCATGTGACTACTTCAACAATGGGTTGTCTACTTCTTTTCAGGACTCTGAGAAGAGTACAAAAATGTTTGTCTATTTCATGCAGTCTTTGACAAGTCATACAACCTCGGTGTACTTGTCTAAAGGTTTTTAAGTCATTTTTAGCACAAAGCATCGAATGTTCAGTGATGTTGAATGTAGCTATGAGGGAGGGTGCATCTTGGGACAACAACATGCATAAAGAACAGTGCATAGGTCCAGGTCATGGGGCCAGTCCCTGGTGATTTCCAGTGTGTTTCAGTGGCAGCGTCTATCAACAGATCCACTACTGCAAGCAGTTGGTGATGGGCAAGTCTGGAAGGGGGGGGAGTCCAAGCCTGAATGAGTGGCGCCATCTTGTGGACTAACAGTCTTCCTTCCTCTCTCTGCCTGCCATGCAATCAGGAGCTTGCTGATTTCAGGCGAAAGTAATCCAATAAGCGAGTTTTGTGTGAGAGAGACAGATCAGGCTTGGACCGGAGGCCGAGGTGATGCAAGTGTGGCTGCACTGACACGAAGTGCGGTGACCTTAGCGTGGCAGGGTTTTTTTTCTTTCTTTTTTTTTTCTGAGTCTGGTCTGCTATGCGCAGTTTAGATCAGTCGTTGTTTCACTGCAGAGCCCTTTCCAACACACAACAGACCCGGAAATGACCACTCTAAGGATTTCACAATGACTTTTGTGGAAGGTAGAAGAACCAAGCTTAAAGATCAAGCTAACATGCATAAGGTCTTCAGACACTGTTTTGCTAAAAGCCATCAAGGCCAACTTTTTTCCTGAAGACAAGTTCAAGAAGAAACTGTATTTCTTTTCTTTTTTTTTTTTTTTATTGTTGTTCGACACTTCATCTTTTGAAAAGAGGAAATAATAATGGCTTAATAGCTACATCATTCTTGCACTTGTGTTGCAACTACCTTTGGTAAATCAATCAACAAAAACGACAACAGAAAACCCTGAAACGTACGAGTCCTTACATGTTCCCCGACTGAACTTAGCATTGTTCCTTTAGTCTTAAGCTAGCATTTTCTTCTAGCACAGGTTTCCCTGCAAGTACGTTTTCTCCCATTAACGGCCTCCATGTTTGTCACGTTCACAGCTCCACACTACACATCCACTAGCTCCACCCTGGATCCACACCAAATCCTTCGATTCGAGACTCTCTCCCAAAAAAGACCAAGACAAACCAGCAAGGCAGAGAGAAAAAGAGAGAGAAGGGAAACAGAAACAAACCGACAGGAAACAGAAAAAAAAAGGACATCATCGAGTCCTTTCCAAAAAGACACCAATGACGAAGGAAGATTCCAAAATGGCCGCTGCCATTTGGAGGCTGGGGGTTTCACCGCTTCATGATTTTGGAGATGAAGCTGACGATGGCGGAGGCGGGCTGGTCTGGGTCCAGCTCAGCGAACAGGTGGCTGACATTGTCTGTTGTGCTTCCTTGTTTCCTCGCGACGAATCCAAAAAGCCTGACAGGATCAAGAAAAAAACACCCTGCAGTTAGTATACATCTGTATTTAGTATTTTTTCTGATTCAAGTAACATAAAAACAGGAAAAATGACAGATCTTGATGCAGAAATAGTTTTCTAACATGCATGTAATAACTATTTATTTCCATCTTTCTGTACAGTTCCAATGATAAAGTACTTACTTCACTGAGCCACCTCCTTCTTTTCCCCATCTATGAAAGAAAACACAAAAATGAAAAAGAAGTAAAACTATCAAAAAATAGTTTTCTTTTACTGATATTGGAACAAGTAAAAAGGGTCATGAAGTTTCTTACTTTCTATCCTGGGGATCAATGTCACAGTAGGTTACTGTGTTGATGGGGTAGTGTCGCCTGAAGAAAAGTCTGCAGCAAGACAAACACACACAAGTGAAAATAAGGCATTTTATTATGAAATAAAATTTGTATGGTTGTTATTCCTGCTGTAAAGTTCAGTTTAAAGTCTGTCACAGTGTCTTCTTCAAGATTACCACTTGGGGACGCCAAAGCCTCTCAAAACATCTCAGTGGGTGTGACAATATAAAATGATGAGATATAACACATCTGCCAACTCAAGGAAAAAGTGCTGGTTTGTGCACATCTGGACTCACTTCCTCTGACTGTCGGTGAGCGTGATGCCTTGCGTTGTCACTTTGAAGTGGACGGTGGTGGCGGCAGGCAGAGGGTTGGTCGCCAACGTCTGACTGATCGCCTTGGCAATGGCCTGAGGCCCCGTGAGAGACTCCATGTCCACAGAGTTGATGTAGAGGACGTTGCACGCTAGAAGTAAACAAAACAGAGTCGATGTGGAATAAAAACAGGCAGAGGAGGGAATAACTGTCCATGCAGATCAATGGAAGGTGATGGAGGTTGCAGTGAAAAAGCTTACAATAAAGAAAGTTGTAGTTGAGTTTCTCATGCACTGCACATTTGGGATCTTTCAACGGGCCGTCGACTGTGATATACTGTGCATGCAGTTATTCTTTTTTTTTTTTTTTTTTTAAGTTCCCTTTGAAGTCGCCCTCAGATGCAAATAAACATGGAGGAGGCAACTGTATGAAAGCCTTGTTACTGTGAGAGCAGGCATCACTACATTCACATTCAGTCAAAGTGCACGATGCAGCAGAGCAGCGCAAACCAGTATTTACCATGAGCGTCCTCAGGAACCTTCTGAACTGTAAGGTAATGGTAACAGTGTGTGAAAAAATGAACTGACTAATGAACTATAAAACTATAAAAATGTGTTTAGTATTTCATATTATTCAGTTTTTTAGTCGTCGTAGTGGTTTAAATGTTCTTTTTTTGTCTGAAAAGTCAACTTAATGGTCGAAGCTGATCACTCATCTTGATGTGAAAGTCTCTGGTTAAAATAATGTTCATAGCTGCTTTCTGATTGTGGTGGTAGAAGCTGAATTGTCACACTGTGGGACTGAATCGTCTCTTTACAGGTGAACTGCAGTGATGATTTATTTCTGAGTTCCTCTTGCTTACCTGCTCCCTGCTTCAGAAGTTCAACAACAGGGTCGGTGGGTGTGGCGAGTTCCAGCGCCTCCTCGTTTGGGTCTGTGAGCGATGGAGCAGAAAAGAAAGGAAAAAAAAGGAAAGAAAAATTGTACAAATTACAACAAAAAACATTAACATTAATCTGTAAATACTGCAAACACAGGATATCTGTTGGGATGATAGTATGAACAGCCATATTACTGCTGCACAACTGTCAATTTTCTTCCTCACTTTTCACAAAAAAAGAGCAAATTCCATCTGGTTTTAGCCAAAATGTGCATATTTTATGATAAATGCTTGGTTTAAATCATATTGTGGATTCCACCGTGAGATTTGCTTCCCTTGCTGCAAATATTAGAAAATATCTGAGACAAAGAAATGAAGTAGGGTGTGAAGCTGACCTTTGGTGGGGATCATCAGCTTACAGGGCAGAGCCAGCGGAGTCATCGAGTGTTGGTACACCAGAGCAGAGAGACAACCTACAGACACATGGAAAACTCTGGTAAATTGTACCACTTTGATATGAAATCTACAAAACTGATGTCCGAACCGAAGGCTGCAAACTCACCAAAGTAGGGTTCGTTGGGACAGCCCTTCAGACGCACACCTTTGGCGCTGGTCTCAATCAGGAAGTGCCTCACCAGCTCATTAGTCATGTCACCAACTGGAAGAGATAATTAAGTGAAGAGAAAATATGGAGGACCAGCTTTTCCCCTAAGAAGTCAGATTAAGTTTCAAAATAAAAGTTCTGTGCAACTAAAGTACCTTTTTTGTTCTGTTGGACAGTCGGTGGCGGGCAGGCCACCTTCATTGCCAGGCCGTAGGCTCCGCGGAAGGAGTGGCTGTCCCTGATGATGAACGCACCGGGCTCCCTGTCCTTCAGCAGATTGATGGCTGAAAGAAAGAGAGAGGAAGAAACACAGAGACGGAAACGAAGAGGAAAACACGATGAGGGGCGTGACAGCAGGTTGATTAAATAAAACGGACGAGAACAAAGAGGGATAAACAGAAGGGCAACGAAGATGAAAAGAGAATACACAATCGAGCTAAAGGCTGTCAGTGTTATTTTACTTTCACTCTGCGGTCGATAAATTCATAGCCGTGGCCTGTTTGAAGTATCTAATGCTCACCTTGCTCTCTGGAGATGTCTGGCTTGTACCAGTACTTGGAAGTGTCCTGGACAAACTTGACATTCATCTTAATGTCTGGATAACCATCTGTTTGGACCAAAGAGACAAGGGAAATGATTACTGCAGAGGACACAAACCTTCTGCCTGATGAAAGATGGTCTATTCTTTCAGCCTCTCACCGTATATGGACTTTGAGACGTCTGGGAGCGTGTGGGTGCCAGACAGGTTTGGCGTGCTGCCGCCGCTGGCTGGCGTGGGTGTCAGGTTCTTGTTGTCCGTCCTCTCCGCGTCGCCGCTGGACATGTGCCTCTTCTCTGGCAGCTGCGGGGAGATGGGGAAGGCGGGTGTGGAGGGTGGCTGGGCGCTCCACTGGCGAGAGGCGGCCCCCAGCTCGTCAGGCGTGCTGTGGCCGCTTGCTGCTGTGCGCCGCCCCATCAGAGGGCTGGGAGGCACGCCGGCGGCTGCCGTTTTGGGGTTTCGGCCGATCAGAGGGCTGGAGGGGACGCCATCTCTGCTGGCCGGAGGAGGGTGCCGGGTCAGGGAGGGGCTGGCTTGGCCCAGGCGTCTCTGGAGGGCGGGGCTCGGCGGCGTATTGGTGGCCACTGTGCGGTGGAGGGTGTTGGGGCTGCCGGGGACGGTGTGGACGCCCATGATGTTGACCTGGGAGCCCTCAGGGGAGGCGGGTCTGTGAGGGTAGGAGGGGGCGGGGCTGTGTGGGCCGCCATCTGAAGAACCAATCCTCCTTCTGCAGAAAAAAAAGCAAAAATAGACATCAGAAAAAAATGATTTTATTCCACCTGTATCCTGAATCTGTATCTTTCTTTGTCCCGCTCTTAATTAAATTTTAAAATATGCTGTGGATGGTGGATGATGTGCAAAAATCACAAAGTTCTCTGTCTCCTGTGATGACTCACCCCTCAGCGCTGTGGATGGGACTGCTGGAGGAGAGGGGAGCGTTGAACGGTTGTGCTCTGGAGTCCCCGAAACTGCGATTCTCTAAGTACCACAAAGCATCAAAACAAAACACACACACACACACACACACACAGTTTGGGTCTCAGTTTAATGTGTCTTGAAACATTTTTTTGTGTCCAGAAACAAATGGGATGCAGTTATCAGGACTTTAACAAAAAAGTTGGAGTGACGGAGAGAGAAAATTACGATAAAAGTCATTCTTAAGAAACAAATCTGGGATGCAGAACTGAAAAGGAAAATATTTGGTTGCAGTAAAACACAAAAATGTTAAAAAAAACAACAAAGCAAAACAAAAAAAGTTGTCCTTGTCAGAAGACTGTGCTGGTGTCAGGTGCAGAGACGTTTGCAGTACTGGTGCCACAGAAAAGCCCTTACCTTGCTCTCCATCATTAGAATCAGAGTCTGACAGCAAAGAGGAGACAGAAAGCAAGAAAAGGAGGAGGAGGATGTGTGGAGTAGGAGGAGGAGACAAGGAGGACAAACTTGAGTGCAAAGCAAGAACTGGAGAAGCGTGTGTGAGCTATCAGCATTTCATGGAGGCATTTTTTGGGCGTAATGACAGTTTTGAACAACAGAGGGCAGCAGACACTGACAATCTAAGCGTTGGAGCCGATTTCTGCTCACTCAGCTTCAGAGCTACAGGATGACATAATGCAGAGATGCTGCACAAAGTCGGAGTTCCCGTTTACTTCTCTACCTTTTCATCCTCTTATGTAGCTTTACGGTTGTTAAAAGAATCCAATTTTGCTCTGTTTGACGGCATCAGCTTTACTGAAGCTAATTGAATATTTAAGACTGTGGTTTTTTTATGGCTGCATCAACCCATCAAATGTGAATGTCCTGCATGTATTGCACGTCATTTTATACACATTATCGAAAATGTTTGGATCTCCACCAGAGAAATAGCTGCTTTTTAAGAGATTTAAATTAAGAGCAAGCAGAAACCGATTAAAACTGGACATCTACACAAGAGAATATCTTTCCATTGCACCAAAATTAATATGTACAGGACATTTTCTCCCTAAATGTGTCAATTCTACACCAAGAAGGGGTATAAATAAGGATGAATGTATTATATTACGTGTGTGAACTGACCTGATCCGCCCTGCTGATGAGACTTCAATCCCAGCGCTGACAGCGGAGTCTTGGACAAACCTGGAGGAGAGCGGGCTACGGGGAAAAAAGAATAAAAAGAGAGAAAGAGGGATGTAAAGGGATGTTACAACAAGGCGTGATGACACTGAGATGAGAACTGCAAATACAAGCCATGCAAGGATGTAAAACGACCGAAATGAGGCATGAAATTCATCACTTTAGCATCAGTACAATGCTACATGGAAATGCATTAGATGGTGGATAATTTCTTTTAGAATGACGTTTAGTAAATTCATGGCTGACAATTAGTTTTACACATGTTGGATCAGATAAGAACATCACCACAAAAAAACAAAAAGGAGCTTGAAAAGGAGGAAGTAATACAGTATCAGTATCACCTATAAATCCAAAAGAATTTGTTTTGCATGTAAAATCAAACAGGATTTTGACCCAAAACTAATGAAAAGGAGCATAAATCAACATCACAAGTATGTCTTCATGAAAATGTTGGAGGACTTATTGCATGTTGCCACCGAAACGATGATTGTATGTAGGTTAGATCATGGCCAAATGAGTCAACAACATGGGATAAAGGGCCAAGAATGGATCAAATTAATGTTGACATGCGAGGTGGAAGAGGCACAAGGACGTCGTCCCAAAAACTGAAGAGATTTCCAAAATGAGATGCCATCTTTTCTGATTTTTTTTTTCTAGTCATTGCCACCAAGCTAACAATGTACTAATGGAAAAAGTACTTAATTAGTTTTAAATCTGCAAATTTGCTGCATAATAGAATAATAATAATAAAAAATAGATTAGATTAGAGAAGCTGGTTTAATTCCAGGTGATGGACGTCCAGCATTATGGAAACAAACTCCTCAGTTTTATTAATCCTGCACTTACAAAAAAAATCCAGATCAACAGCATGAAACTTAAGGTGGCATGGAGAGGGGTGAGGGGGGGTTAATATGAAGGTTTGCACCACAGAAACAGATTCTTACTACATCAGCTGTGTGTTCAGGACTGACTGCAGAGGAGGGGGGGGCAGGGCGAAGTTACCATCTGCCATCTGTCAAACAAACCTGCTGAATGGGCCGGGTGTCTGGAAGTCTAAAAGATATGTCTGGAGGGGTGTGTTCGGTCGAATGAGCAAGATATTTAAATTGGCGCCTGTGTGACATCTCCTTTCACTTTTCCTTCATTTTAAAACGTCAGAAATAAAGAAAAGATGTTAAAATTAAACTTTTGGTGCAACTAGTATCCAACACAGCAGTCGGCATTGCTCAGAAATGCAAAAACTTCTTCCTCTTTTAAATATTGAAGAAACAAGGAGTTGTGTATCTTATGCTGAAGACACTATGAAAAAACTGCATGACAATATTACTTGACTTCAACCCATAGTCCATATTTCTATATATTTGATTATGAAGTATACACATTTAATAAAATAGAAGGTAAAGAAGATGAAAAAGGAGGAAAGAAAGACCAAAGAGAACAAGGGTAAGAAGAAATAGAGGTGGAATGGTAAAAATAAGAATTAAAAGAAGGAGAGGAAAAGATCTTCTTCTATAATTTAGATTTTAAGTTAAAGTAGTGACTGTGCTGCAAATTAAAATACACTACATATAAATGTGTTTCCACACCTACATATATTGACCCCTGTGTGTGTTTGGAGTCAACTTGACAAATGCAAAACATTCACTTTTCCTAACTTTGCTTTTCCAAGGACAAATGTGACAATACGACAAATGGCCCATGTCTCTATGATTTGCACACATCTGCTCTGACACGACACGTTTCCCTTTAAGCAAATGCAACATTTGTTTGTGCACAACGAAGAAAGAGACTGGCAAAGGAGACTGGGACCCCTAAAGGACCACAATTCAACCCAACTGCTGCTCCTTCTGAGCCCCAATGTGAGGGAACCAATTAAAACGCTTATGCTTTTGTTATTTTTTAACGTAACAATGACTTAAGTTAGCTGCTTCCGATACAAAACAAAACAATAACTTTTCATCTCAAAAACAAAATTAAAATATCTAAATTATGTTTCATATCTACAGTGGGACACATAGAGAGTTTACACAGGCAGATGTCTCATCTGATGTCTCCAGTGGAGATATGGATGCAGATGAGTTGGTCTTTTTTCATCGTTTAGTGACATGAAAATGTTTTCCATCTTGATCTCTCCGGGACTTTGCTACTTTAGACATGTAATACTGTAAACTGTGCGTCTCATCAAACTGAAAATGTTTAATTAAAAAGTAAAGGACAACAGGACAGTTTCTTGGCTGTTTTTTTTAATGAATATCCCTATAATATTTTATTGATGTCTTCCTTGTTGTCTACATTACATTACATATTTCTATCTCTATCCTCTATGCATATATGATATTTATTCCATCTCTATCTGTCTTCCTTTGCTCTTACTGAGGATTCTTCTTCATTTGGTGTACGCTATATGATTTGTATTTGATGTGTGATTTTACAAATCTTGTTTTGTCTGACTAACTTGTCCAAAGTTGATGCTGATATTGTCACCCCAGAATAGTTTTTGACTGATAAATAACTTAAATGAAGAACTGAGTAACGGCATTATTGCTGGTTAATTTTCTGTATTTTCTTTCTGATTTATCGACACATTGGTGGAGCTCTGCTCACACATTTAAAGTGTTAAAATATTTTGGTCTAACATAAAGTAAACGTGAGACGCTGTGTGTCCTCCCTGAACATACCCCTGAAATGCAAATCATATGTAGAGAACAAATGCAAAAGATCCAAAAAAATTCATATATATTTTCAGACCTCTTAAACCCTCATCGTGCTGCAGGACTCTCGTTCTCTGACGCGGGACAGTGATGGACCGAACCTTCACCTGCATCCTGCTCCTGCTGAGCTTGTCTGCAACTTTTGGCAAATACATTTACGTCGCGAGGGCAGAGACCTGGCATCATGCTCAGGACTACTGTCGACAGTTTCACACGGACCTGGCTCCTGTCAGCAATACAATGGACATCAAGCGGCTTCGGCGCGTGGTCAGCGATGACAATGAATACATCTGGATAGGACTAAAAAGGAACCTCACAGATAAAGAGAAATGGATCTGGTCAGGAGGTGGGGAGGTGTCCAATTTTTTCTGGGCGAACAATGAGCCCAGCAACCAAGCGGGTGAGGACTACGGGCTGATGCATAACTTTACGTGGCACGATGCAACAGACAACAAGCAAAAAGCCTTCATCTGCTACAATCCGGTCGTGGTGTGGGAGAGGAAGACTTGGGAGGAGGCTCTAAAGTACTGCAGGGAGCATCACAGCGACTTGGCCAGCGTGGTGTCGGACACAGAGATGTCGCTGATCCAGAGGAAATTACGCAACTATTACACCACGGACCAGTTCTGGATCGGTTTGCATTTCTTCCCAGGAAACTGGCACTGGGTGGACAGACTGCCGTTGCGTTACGAGGCCTGGGGTCAAGGGGGCAAGCCTGCCTGTCCTGTGTTGAAACAGTGTGCCGCCCTGCAGGTGATGGGTAACAACAATACAAACGCTATGCTCACTAGCAATACAGCAGGGGGGGTCAGTACAAGTATCGTAAACATAGCTCCACAAATAAGTATGAATATATATGTGGAGAGTGATTCAGCTGTGAGAGGAACAGACAGTGTATGGGAGGCTCATCGCTGTGAGGAGAGACTCCCATTTATTTGCTACTGAGAGTTTATTAGGTGAAGTTTTATTTGTGCAGTTAGCACTGCAGTTAGCATTTTTGACTATTTTGGTGAATTAGTTTGCTCTGCAAGTACAGATTTTGCTTGGTTTTTGTTCCTTTTATTATTTGGTGTGAACGCATATTTTTGTGCTGTATTTTATCATTTTGATTCTATGTTAAAACATTGTCAAAATAAATCAAATAAGTTGAATTCAATAAAAGAAATTTGCTGTTCTCATTTCTTTCTTATCGCCTTTTCACTACTTCACTACTAGCAATTAATGAAAGAAGAAGAAAACAGAGTATTTCAGGTCAAAGGACAGTGTTTGGAGGATTTGAGAACGCTCCTGGTCTGCAGGCAGGGTGAACCTACACATGTTGAAGTAAGGAGTCTGTGGCGACACGGGGAAGCTGGGGGTCTGGGGGGAATTCTCACCACCACCTCCAAAGGTGGGACTGTTGGAAAACCCGTCCGCCTCGTCGTCCTCGAACGCCTCCCGGTAACTGTGCATGTGACCCTGAAAGAGATGAAGATGGAAAATTATCTTAAAGGTTCAGTCTCGTCCGTATGAGTTTGAAAGAATTTGCAGCTGTTTTTTGAGCTTTTATCAGTATGCAGGGTGTAAGGGATTGTCGAGTGCTGACCTCTCTGGGTCTTCCTCCCGGGTTGAGGGCCAGATTGTGGGCGAAGTCCGATGAGTCCACACTTGGCGTGTTATCATGGCTGCTCTGGTACTGTCCCTCACTGGTGGTCCGACGACGACCAGTCTCCTGCGTCACTTCTGGGGTCATTCCTCTGGAGCGAACCCCTAAAACAGTAAGATTTAATATTTTGGGAAGATAAACCATGAAAATTGGAAAAGCAACCTGCACTGGAAAATACAGAACAATATTCCTCTAATTTATGCTGCAAAAATATTTTGAAGTAAAGACATTGAAAAGTACACACAGGAACTTTCTCTGTTTTCACTTAGCTGATGTGTAAATTTATTCAACATACTTTCTGAAGGCAAAGCCTGGACTAAACCTTAACTTGCTTTTATTAAGAGAGCCAGACAGAGAGAGAGAGAAAGAGGAGAAAGAGATCTATAACAAAGCAAGGTGAGGGTAATAAAAAAGCAGCAGAAAATGAGAAATAAACTGGAATAGATGAAAAGTCATGAAGAAAATAATTATAAGGGATCCTACAAGGATTTGAAAAATGGTTGGGAAGCAGAGAAGGCTGCTATAAATGCAGGAAAAAAATAAAACAAAATCAGAAAATAAAAGCGAGGGAAAGTGGACAAACCAGAGAAGGAATAGGAGCGATGGCGGTCAGATTGTTGCGGTGTCATGCTTTCACTGATTCCCCGAATACGAGCGTTGTACTCTGTTCCCGGGAAAGGGACAGGGTGGTGGATGGAGGGCAGGAGGTGGAGGAAAAAGGTGGAGGAGGAAAGTGAGAGAGGTGCAGAGGAGGGAGCAATGGTGGGAAGGGTTGTCCATATAGCAGAGAGATGGATTGAACAGAAAAGGAGAAGAAAAATCAGAACAGAAATGGATCTAATGAATGTGAAGAGAAAGTGAAAAGATTTTTTGTCAAATGAGATGAGATCTTGCTCACACTTTAATATCTTCAAGGTGAAATGATTTTAATTCTACAAGGTTGATGATAATATCATGTTTAAAAATGACGAAAAATAAAAGGATTTTACAACTTTGTTCCACTGGGAGGCGTCTGAGAGCTTAAACCTGGTTTCACATGAAGGTAAATATGAATGCAGACAATGCATGGAAGCTGGAGCCTCTGAACGCTCGGCTATTCTTACTCTCATCCCATCTCCACTCTTACCAGCTCTGCTTTATTTCAGCCACAGAGCTAATTTTATGACTACAGGTCATTCCTCTGGTACGGGACCCCATGATGAATCTGTAACAGAAACTGCTGAAAGCTGCACTGCTCACATGCTGCTTGGTGTTTAAGACTAAAGATGGTTCCTGCTGAAGCTGAAACTAAGTAAACTCTGAATACAGTCCAATGTCCAATCTAGTGACTATGTTTAATTTTAAGGACCAGGAACTGTACTGTCATTGCACACAGTCATTGTTTTTCATTCATTTCATAATGGCATGAAAATGAATGTGGACAGATTCCCATGCAATAATAATAAAATATTTAGAATGAAGTTGGTATAAATCCAATTGTGATGTTCACTATTACAAATTACTTTTACTAAGCAATGTTAGGGGTATTAGCATTTTGATTTTACACTACAAGGAAATAAAGGAAAATGAAAAATCCAAAACAATATAGTATGCTTTGGAGATTGGTCTGCAGTATAGATCATTTATTGTAAAAATGAATATGGCCCAATAAAGTATATGGACCCAAAATTGCAGGTCATAAAATCACTGAAAATATGATAACTGATAAGCTGCAGCATGTCTTAAATATCTATGTGCGTTTATTGACCCAATCTCTGTTATACAGTTTGAATTAACCTTTAACCTCTAAGGCACATCCTCATTACATTTCCTGTTCAAGAATGAAAATAGTACTAATAGAATAAAATTTAAAATAACGCCAAGGCTTACCGGCGATGCGGTGAGCCACCAGGCCTTCCAAGTTTAGCGTCTCCTCCTCTGCCTCTTGTTCTCTGGGCAAAGACGAAGAAGACGTATCCTTGGGCTGGGGGGTAAGTGCGGGAAGGGGAGAGGAAGAGGCACTGTAGCCTGGATAAGGGGAAGAACCCTGCAGGTCTGGGGAGTGGGAAACTCCGCCACCTGGGTACGAGTTCACAGGCTTAACTGGCACCTGCTGGTTGAAATTGGAGGAAGGATCATTGGGGTAGTGGTGGGCTGCTTGGCGTGTGTGGAGGTAGGGCTCTGGGGTGTGTGTTGGGGTGGTGTTTTGGTGTTGGTAGCCAATGTTGGACCTCTGGGGAGAATATGCAGGGGACTCCATCACAGGGCTCTGGTTGGGCAACGCTGAGACTCTCCCAGCCGACCGCATGGGCTGATGAAAGGAGTTGTTGATAGATCCGGAGTTGTTGTAGCCATGGATTGCAGAGTCTGCTTGATATGAAGGTCTTGCAAGGGTCTGAGAGAAGGGCACCTGGGATGAATTGAGGCTGTTCTCCCCAGGAGGTGCACTGTGGGACTTGGACATGTGGGAGTTGATCGGGTCCAGGTCGAGCATGAGCATGTTGAGCGCCTCAATGGACTGCTCAATGTCTCGCTGTGAGGCTGAGGTGGGGAAGTGGGGCAAGCTATGAGTTGACTGAAGAGGAGGGCCAAATGGATCATCTGGGAGGCTATACTGGTGCCATGCACTGAGACCTCTTTGAACTGCCTCCCGGCTACTAGTGCTCCTCTCTGGGGCCCTGGGCATCAGTTTAGGGTTAGTCTCAGGGCTGCTGGCTGGTGGATTTCCAAAGGACTGTGAACGGTACATCCCTCCTCCGTTCTGGTAGTTGTTGTATCCCCCCTGTGACGATGCAGAGTCCACAGACCTGTCTTGCATCGCTGTGGGAGTTCGTACTCCATGCACAGGCATCTCGTTCAATTTTTCCCCAAGAACACCTCTCTCAAGGTAGGGCCCGTCGTTCTGCCTGCTGTTGGGTGTCTGTGATTGGTAGTAGAGGTCAGCTGGCGTGGCCTGGCCCTCTAGGGATGAGAGTGTTCCTAAGCTGTCCACACTGTTACCCTCTTGGCTATTGGGCAGCTCGTCGTCGAGTATATCTGTCTCACGCTCCTCTGTTGAGGGGGCACCAACTAGCCTGGTGTGGCCGCCGTTGACATGCACTTGCGCTGGAACCAGGTGTCGGACACCTCCTCCTGGACTAGTGGATGTGGACAGGTATGCTTGTCGTTGATGGGTTGGTGCCTCGAGGCCGCTCAGAAGCTGGTCAAGCTCCCTTTTCTCCTGAGGGCTGAGTGGTGGGTGGGTTGCAGTTGGGTTGCTGTGGTTCACGGCACTCTGCACACTCTGGCTGTGCTCATCAGTACGATCAGTTTTGATGGATGCGGTAGAGTTGCCTGAGTCGCTGCTCACAGAGAGTGTGTGGTCGACGGCAGGGAGGGAGGCGTGGCCTGTCACAGGAAGGGTCTGGTCAGTGGTTTGGAGGGGATGGTTGGAGTGCTGTAATGGGTTCTCGGCACTGGTCAAGGGGTTCTCATGGACTGGGAGGCCATTGATGGTGACAACTCCCTCCAGGGAGTCTTTCTTGCGGACCCGGGCATACAGGCTTCCATCAAGAGGACCTTGGGTGTGAACAACATCTGAAAGAGAAGCAAAGAGACTAACATTAGATAGTTACATGCTTTCATGCAGTTCCAACAATACAAAAGATAGGACCATGTGGTGATTTAAAACATCTTGTCTCCATGTACAAGCTGATTTCATTAGGTTTCACTGGCTCTAATCATCAAGTCACATTTCCATGGCACAGGATCACTCACAAGCATAGTGACCCCCTCTGCACCCATCTTTTTTGACCCTGAGGTTCCGCATATATCCCAGCCACCAGCAACACAGTCCCTTCAGTGCTATTTATAGCCAATTTGCAGGGCCAAAACTCCTGTCACGTTGCGTCAGAGCAGGCCCACATGGTCTGACGTGAACCAGGGTGGGTCCTATCCAACACACTGAAGCAGCTGGTCTGTGTGAGCCAAAGAGAAGAGCAGCAGTGCCAGTTTGAAAGCCCAGAGCTGGACTGAGGACTGAGAGGACAAGCTGTCTTCCTCAAGTTGATTTCTGGCTGCTGAATCATGCTGGCAAAGTCAGACAGATTGCTTACATATTGCAAGATAAAACTTGCACTGCATTCTTTTACAGGAATGTTTAAAATATATGCATATAGAATTATTAATCACATGGGTAGATTTTTATGATCTGTTTTTTGTGCATTTACTTTGCTCTAAATGGGGCGTACTGCAGCCCAGCTGAAAAAACTGAACCACATTCTTCTGGCCTGGCTGTGCTTCAAATGAAG
Organism: Scortum barcoo; assembly: GCA_023238725.1. NCBI lineage: Eukaryota > Metazoa > Chordata > Actinopteri > Centrarchiformes > Terapontidae > Scortum > Scortum barcoo. The sequence continues at coordinate 10,911,963 of CM041541.1, read as the reverse complement.
GAATGAAGAGCAACTTTTGCTTTGACAACTTTCAAAACAGTCTGTATGCTTCCACAGTAATACTCTCTCAAAAGAAGAATTTGATGTCCAAAGGGAAAGCACTAAACTTTTGGACAATTATTGCTTCATCCAGGCGACAGCAATTAAAAACATTAAGAATCTAACTAAGGTGTTAGGCCACCATGGGCTGCCAAAAAATGCTTCATTGTGCCTTGACATTGATTCTACAAGTCTCTGATCTCTACTGGAGGGATTTAACACCATTCTTCCAAAAGATATTCCCTCATTTGGTCTTTTGATTATGGTGACAGAAATCATTGTGGCCATGGTCACACCCTGTGAAGGGCAGGGCATATGATTCACATAATATTTATAGTCTTCAAACCATTCACTGACCATTCATGCCCTATGGATGGAGGCATTTTCATCCTGGAAGAGACCCCTCCCACCAGGACATAAATGCTTCATCATAAAGGTGATTACTCAGAACAACTCTGTATTGACCCTTCCCACAAATGGGACAAGAAGACCCAAACAGAGCCAGCAAAATGGCACTAAAAAGAGTGACTGACCCTCTAACTGTATGGGTCAAGCATTCAGGTTTATCTTTTTTTTGTTATCCATGTGTAGTATCATAAGTGTATAGAAACTCATGTGGTAATCATGAGAAAAAACACCTAAAAATGTTGAAAAATGAAAACAAAGCACAACTCCTTTAGGGTTCAAAACTGCATAAACAGAGGTCAGGTACAGTACCGTAATTCACACAGTGGGAGATACAATGCATACTTCAATTATAGGCCATGCTATTTCAAACTGTAAAACACTATACTTGCTTCCATGAAATGCAACAATCACACTTGCAACAGCTCATTCTGTGGTAACACTCATGCTTACAAGAAGAAAATAATACAGCGATGCTGGCTTCCCATATCCAGTATACATCTGCAAAGTGATCCATGACATATACATGACCGCGGCTGGCTCATATGTGGGATGTTCCAAATTGAGCGACCCCCGGGGACAGATGGTGGATCACTCGGACCACAGCTATTTCAAAACCCATGTCAGCAACAACTCACAGGCACAGTAGCGACAAGAACGAGAATGCAGGCGAGGAAGTTGTAAACACAGTTTGTTCCTGCGGTTGTTTTTAATGATGACACAGGGATTAACATAACGAGAGCAAATGGCAAGGTCTAATGTTACATTTTGTTTGGAGATGGGCTTAATTTGTGTGTATAAATGAAGTTTTTAAAAATATAGTTTTTTAAAAAAATTTTCAAGTTTTAAAAAGCTCTCTTTCTTGCCAGCGATCATATAATAAAAGTTGGCAACCCATGTGCCAAATCCTAAATATATGATTTTTAGATTACTTTTATAAAGCTCTATTTCTAACATGCTTTAAATCATAAGTACAGCTCTATGTTGTCCATCAATCCCAGTGTAAATATCCTTCTTACCTGTACTTCAGGTCAAACCTCTAAATTTTTACTTCATTCTTCCAAAAACACTAAAAAAAGGATTTCCTCTTCAGATCAAAAAGCCACATATAGTCCACAGTTCAGTCCATACATAAGGAGCCCTTCAGTAGCCTCTGGGAGACTGGACCTTCTGCCTCTCGGCTTCTTCTATCACTCTCCCTGTCCTCTCTGATTCATGTCCTCTCATCACCCAACATGTGCTCTGCTGGAGCGAGGCGGGGCCGTACCACTGAAGCTGAAAGGGGTGAGCTGGCACTCTGGGATCTCTCTGACTGTTCCCGGCAGCGGGGGAGGGACTCCACCACCACCGCCACCACCACCTCGCAGCTGCCTGTGAAGCGACGTCGTTTCAAATAAACTACAACTCCCACGCCATCTGTCTGCAGCACCCCTGCCTGGTGATGTCATCAGAGGGGATCCCCTTACCCAGGGTCACCCTCCTTCCTCTTACACTTATCATCTGCAGCTCTTTCAGGGCAAAGTCCAACCTTTTTGCAGAAAAAGCTTTCACTTTACGGCGTTAATCTTTAATAACTGGATTTTATAACTTTGTATGTAGTTACATGTAAGTAATTGACAGTATTTCAAGACTTGTCAGAGAACTATGGTCCACATTGCCCACCAGCTGAGCTCTTTGAATCTCTCTCGCTCTCACCACGACCTTTAACAGAATAGGGAATGCCCTTGTTCTAGTTCATAAAAGATGTTCTTTTAGTTCTCTGTGGCAAAAAACGACTCAAGTTTGCCCGGGTGACACTTTTTCCAGTGGCTGGTTAACCCCATCCCGAGGTTAAATCAGGGGAGCAGACACTGTTATTTGACATGTCATGCCTCATAGAGGAAAGAAAGGAACAGACAAACTAAAAATGCACAAAGCAATGGTTTTTGGGTAAGAATCCCAAGATGTTGCTGCGGTATCGTAATTATAATTGTATTACCCGGAAACATTTTGATTTATTTTTGATTTGGTGTCTCAATTTGGTGCCTGTTGTTGGGAATAAAAGTTTCCACTGAATCACCAACCTAACAGACCCACAAACACTAACTTAGGCTCATCTACCCAATCCAAATGTTTATATATTTGCGAGAATACACTCAAATTTCAAATTCACCAAAACTCTAAATCTGTCATCTTAATTGATCCATAATCCCTTCATGAGAAATGATTGACTGATATTTTTCAAGGCTTTCATAAATGTACACATAAAGTTGAGGCAGAAACATCACAGGAGTGACTCACATGTCAAGTATAAATGTTTCCAGAGTGAGTCTCTGCCCCCTAAACACCTCCATCGCTATTTTCTTTCGCCCACCCACAGGGGAGAAGAGGCCTGCGAGTTTTGCGTAATCATCTGGACTTCAAAAAGAACGGAAGTGCCAAACAATGTCGAGCATGACAGAAACTTACTAAACAAGCATGGCAAGGTCACAACCTTTACACTTGGCCCACACTCTTGGCATGTACATAATCTGACATGCTGAAGTGCCCTTGAGCAAGACATCGAATCTCTACCAGTGTCCGTTCAAGAGCTGCTATATCTGTTAACAGAGATGAGTGCAAAAGTACTGGAAGTACTGAACTAATCAAACATGATGCTTACATTATGCAATACTGTAATATTATAGAGCAATTATTGTATAATGGTATAATGGTATAATGGTGTAATTACTGCCGGGAAGGAGAAAATCACTCCAACAAGTTATGGCTTTCAGAAAAACACCAGCAGTAAATTTAAGTTTGCAGAATTTGTATTGCATAACCTAAAACATGCTGCAGTAATGGGTATTTTTGACATACACTGGTGTTTTACTCAAGGAACCAAATCATTTACAGCACTCTCCAATCCAGTACATCCCAAAGCTGAAGTGGAAGGTTGACTTAAGATTGCTTTATATTTACAAGAGTTAAACTGATGAAGAATAATTTAAGACATATCCTACATTTGACTTTGCACTGAAATGAAACACAGCGATCCAGGTATGATCAAAATAAAATATTTAATGACCCTGCCTCACCTGCCGTAACATCAGTGTCGGAGTGCTTTAGATCTGAATATCAGACATCCAGCCTGGTATTAAATCTGGTGAATGGCTTAACCAAGCAGCTCTCCGTCTGAATAGAACAAATAGCTTTCTTCTGGTGTCAATAAATAACTGCAGCAGACCTCGAATTAGATCGGTTGAGTCACCAAGGCTTCGCTAACACACATAGCTAACAACTTGTTTCCTGCAGTAAACGAGTGTAACATGCCATTCTCTCTGCTACAAAGCCACACTTATCACGACACATTTACATATTGAATGAAATCCAAATCAGGTTCAAGAAGAATTTATACAAAATGCAGTGACAAAAAATATTTACATTACTGTAGAAACAAATTCCAGTTAAATCTAGCATCTAAACTGTGTCTTTCATCAAATTAGCACTAATGTTAGTCTCTCTCCCACAAACTTGCACCTGTCCACTCTCTATATTCTCCAACGTGAGAGGTGCTCTCCTCTCTTGTGAAAGTGCCAGAGGCATCGCTAATACATAAAGTGCTGCACACACATAAACACACAGCACCTGCCTCCTGGCTATATTCTCTTAAGTGTTCGCTTGAGTGTCTCGTGTGCCCCGTTGCAGGCTTGGAGGCCATTAAAAAGCCATTTAAACACCTGTGGCCAATGGTTTATTATAAATAGACAATGTGCTACAACTACTGTTATTGCTGTATCAAATGCACCAGCTGGGATTATACACAGAGTTAGTACATTTTAGAATTAACAAACACAGGGTGATTGAGGCAGAAGATTCATCAACACACCTATAAAGCGTCATGAACATGCTGGACACTGCAGCTGACTGTGTTTCATGCACACTTTCCTCATAAATTACTCCCTGGGTGTATTAAACTTTGTTATTTTAGAGCCAAATGTGGGACATCAGAATTGGGACAAGGATCATTAAAAAACATGACTGCCATCCAAAGTCAAAATGTCTGTTTCTTAAAACTGTCAGCATCCTTTGATTGATATATCCAATTATCATCAACGTCATCATGATAGTGATTTATTTTAATTCAGCAGATTTTATTTGTCTCCTTCATATATTGCATTCAGTTGGTTTTAATAGCTCACTGTGATGTTTCTTCTTTAGGAACTACACTGATCCAAAAAAAATTGCTATTTTTATGCAGATGACATACTTTTCTATATCATAGTAACTTCACAATTCTTGGCAATATCTATTCTACATTTTTCATTTTTTCATTTTTGGAACTGGCATCTATTGATCTTAAACTAATATCAAATCACAAACAAATCATTAAAATAATACAGGAAATTTGTTAAATTTGCACCTTTAGAAAATTGCTAATGCCTGAAAGGACTACAATCTCACGGCCAACTATCTATAAAGGGTTTTTGGGTGGAATTTTCCATTGGTTTAAGAAGTTTCCAGGGTTGGTGGAAACTTAAAGATGGGCTTGACACTCTTATAGGGGTCACGATGACCTTATTAAAAGGACCAAACCCATATTTACAAAACGTAGACAAATATAAATTTAGAAACACACCTGACATTTACACGCATAATTAAACAGTCCCATGCTGGGAAAGAGGACCGCAGCGAGAGTTTTATTGGACAGGGTGTATGATTTCATGCATGTTTATAAATGCATATATGAACACGCAAACAGACATCTACAGTAAGAGCTATTTCCAGTGAGAGGCTTCAACTGTGCTCGAAGTGTCAACTTTGGAGTTGGGCGAAACTGAGGTTGGGTTTAGGAAACTAGGTGAGTATATGGGAGAGCAGTGAAACTGGGAGGTTGGAAAAAAGTGGTGTCCTGCTTGAAAGAGGGCCAGGATGACAAATATTAAAAGAACCATTTGTTCTTGAAAGCTCATTAAAGACAAACCAACACAATGCTAAACTGAAGCTTGAAGGAGCAGATGGAAAGTTTCAAGGAGGAACGATGCAGATAAATTAAGAAATTGATACTTAATTGGATACTACTTTACAACATTTCCATTTCCATCTTAGTCTGGCGATCAATCTTGGAGTAGGTTTTTTTAAAAAAAAACAAGTAAAAATAAGGCCAATTGGATGACAACTTTACACATTCCATATTATTTCCAAACTGTCTTAACCTTCAGTAAGATTAAATAGCTAAAGATGGATATTTTTTCCAGCGTGACCAAAGTATCTCCTAAAGTACCCCTTTCATCACATGGCACTACATTTTTTGAGTCCATTGGTGACTCCACTGGTGCAATTATACACACTGACATGCAGCAGCAGGCATGGCGCTGTCGGCCAGCCGGGTATCTCTCAGCAGGATGTGACATTCACCTTCACAGCTTTCATATCACCGTGACGACGGTCAGTCTGCATGCCAGCAGTGGGTGACTGGGTTTGACTGACAACTGACTGACTTGTCCTAAAGTCCCAAGTGTGTGAGACATAGCAAATATATCCTCGCTAAGCCTTTTAATCCAAAGTTTGGACATTTTTTTTTCATAAAACATTAACTTCACGTGTTTCTTTTGCAAATAAGTTTAATCCTTTTTACAGACTGAAAGAACTTATTTTATTGATTTTAGTGCAATAAATCTTTACCTTACACATTCTCAGATATTTAGTAAAATCCAGAGGAAACAAGCCCACAAAAAAAGTGAAACTATTTTTCAGATATGATGAGGAAGTATGTTAACGCTGTAAATATGGCAGAGAAAGAAAGACACACTCATAAGTGATGATGTGACAGTCCATCAGTGAAAAAGGTGTCATGGTCGGTGTATCAGTGACTGGCACAAGGAAAACTGTCGCGGTTTTATATTTGCCATGTCTGCCTCTTTGTCCATCCATCACCCACTGTCCAGTTGTCACAGTTTGAGGTAATGTGACGTGACTGTATCAGTGTCTGTCTCCAGGATTGCTTTCAGGGTGATGTCATCCATCCCGCCTGTCTGTCATCTGAGCGACTGTCATAAAAAGCTATCTGTCTGACTGTCTGCAGATGTGACTGACAACCAGCCACACTGTACTCTTTGCCAGGGAGGGAATGTCAGATCAGGTGCAGATTTTCAGCTGGGTTTTTGAGGGATTGTGGCTTGAATAGACCCTGAATGAGTGTCTGAGCTAAGCGCCTGCTCCATCGCTGAACATTGCAGTCAAAATTTATATTTATTGGAATGAGCACTCCCCTTTTAATTGGATGCATATTAGGCAAGGCTCCCTCCTCTTCATCACTGACAATCTGAAGAATCTGATATAAAATCTGCCTCAATGTTCCTCTAGAGCCAACAACAAACTGTGTCTCTTAAAACATAAATCATCAAGTACCGTGTGAAAGAAACAAAATGCGTGCTCATTTTAACATTCAGTTCAAAAGCAGAGAGGATCAAGTTTGCATCTGCATCTGAACAACAACAACAACATTAACATCTTAACATTGCCTCAGAAAGAAAAAAAAGGATCAACAGGATCACGTCAGGATCATTCGCTGGCCTGCATGTCTGCCTCTGCACGCCTGGTAGTCTCCAGACTGACTGCTGGGTTGGTTTTCTGTGCATCTGTCCATCCATCTGTCCTTCACTCGTGAGGATCAGTAGCTGTCATAAAAGTGCATCTACCCGCTGTCCAACTACATGTTTTTCTGTCATCCATGTTTAACTCAGACAGAATCCTTTCACATACTATAAGCGCTGTACTAATATAAATTTAATATAAACAAGTACAAGAGTAAAAATTTTGTGAATGTCTAGTGAGTAATATCCTTGAAAAAGAGTTTAAATGACAAAAAAACTAAATCAACCAAACTTTTTTTGCAAAAGGGACACTGAAAGGAGGATGAGTTAACAAAAAGCATTAATGTGCAAGTAGAAAAAGACAAAGGGAGCACAGGAGACAGACAGACAGACAGAGAGAAAGCCATATGGAGACATCCAGACAGACAGTAGGAGAAAGGAGGCATTAAGAGATGAGGACTGGCTCAGCGGGGTTTACAGGGCTGGGATTTGAACCTGCTGCTGCAGCTCACCGTGCTGTCAGCAAGATGTCTAACTAGAAGCATTATGTGCTCATGCAAGACACACACAGGGCACTTTTAAAATACCTGACGGCTCTCTGCTTCTGCAGACTTAGGGTATGCTTTAGGAAAAAAATGCATTTTGTGGGCTACTTTTAGTGTGTGAAGGCTTTCTTCAAACGCTCCTGTTCTAGATTAGATACCAAGTGTAAACAGTATAATAAATGTTTTATATGTGTAGATAAAAAAAGTGATGAATGTGTCACTTTTAGTCAAAGACGCCACTTTTTTTTTTGTTATGAGTCTTTATTTCACCCACACAAAAAACTAAAGATAAATATATAAAATATATACAAAAAAATGAACTTTTCAAACACTGCCTCTGAAATAGTTAGTAAAAACAAATGGTGCATGTGTCTCAGCTCTCCAGCGCTCACATGAATTTACCAACCAAGGTCCCCTAATACTTTTGGTGTACCCAAATTGCAGCCCGCTCATAAAATGTTCCACACACAAATTGCTCGCTCCATGACTCATTTTATACCATATAGGTGCCAAACACACAGGATGCAACCGTGTTGGCATGGAAACGCAACAAACAGACAAACACACACACGAAGGAACAAAAAGTCGTGATCTTGTCATTTTGTCTGGGCGAAGGAGCGAGGAGATGACGTTTAAGAGTGTAAAACCTGCATCGTTTTGCCAAGAAAGCATTTGTAGCTGCAAAAATAAGCTTCCATATTCACTGTACGTTGTATAAATATTGCCATTTGAACTGCAAAGAGGTTTCTATTTTGTAAAGAAAGCTCCTAGTGGCGATCCCAAGGCCTCGCAGTGCTACTCACCAACCAGTGTTGTTCAGCTGCTCTCCTCGATTTTACTTCATTCCTCAATCTCTTCTCCTTCTTCCTTTCAAACTTCAGCAGTAAACACAAAAAATAACTTCACTCGCTTTATACCTCTTGGCAGATCTTTGCAAAAGTCTGGTCTTCCCTACTCCTCGCAGCCCTTTCAGTGTCTGTCTCTCTGTCTCTGTCTCTCTGTCTGTCTCTATCCAGCTATTCCAGACATGTTTCAGGGCTCAGCCCCAGCCAAATATGGGAGGTGGGCGGTAAACAAGGAAGACAGCCTGTGTGGTGACTGGGCCCTCTGCCCTACTGTATGCCACACACTCGCACTGGAAAACACATACACACTCGTACTGCATTTAGTGGTTATTCTCAAGGGATCATTATATTCCTATAACACACACTGCATTCACTAATGCAAAATCCAAGTTAAATATCACCTATCTAATAGCTTAATAATAAACACTGTATAACAATATTTGAGTTGAAGTGGTCATTTGGTGCTGTGCTGCGTACTTTTTATGACTTCTTAGCAAATTACAAACATAAAAAACATCCACTTGATCCACTAAAGATGCAGCATGAATAATTTGGAAACATCAGCACACTTTAATAGCGTTTTCAATCATTCTACTTTGGTTTAACAACCGCAAACAAACAAGATCATTTCTATCTTAAATCAAATTATGTTGTTAGTGCCACTTTTCAAAATTAAGAGCCTGGCGTCTCTCCAGAACGTTTGGCTTCTTGCTTTTATTTGACAGTAGAAGAGAAACGTGTTGGAGGTGATGTTTCTAAGACCAGCGTCCAGCTTTGCCTGAGAGAACAATACCGTCTTTGTTCTTTTATGCCGTTAAACAAACGTTTGCTGGTGTTTTAAATGAACGATTCTCTGACGTTAAAACGAAACATGCGTCAGTTTTAAAAAGCGGATTTTCTCGTAGCGGCGCAGTTGCTCTTTGGCCCAAACGGTGGCCTTCTGACAGGTCTGACCTCCGGGTCAACAGCTGCCACCACGCCGCGGGGCTATTAGTGGAGCAAAGGCAGGCCAACAAACACAAGGTGCACACACACATTTACAGGCATACACAGACGGCTATGCACTCCCGTATAGTGCAAAAATATTGTCCAACAGCAACACAAACAGCCGGAGAAATACCTTTACACACTTACACACGCTCAACAACACTCATCATAAATACCTTCTGTTAAAGAAAGCTAACCTCTCCTCACGCTCCCTATGAGCGCATGCATCAGTATGAAATGCCTCTAAGCCACCTAATCCTGCAGACCCTTTTAAGACACGCATCTCTCGCTCAGTCCTCTCAACTGGATTTCCAAGGTCGCCAGACTCTGTTAAAAATGGCGTCGGGGTGAGTCGGCCGAGCCCCTGATGCATTCAGGCATCAATGCCCGAGGATAAAACGCCCGTTTAACACCCGGACAAATAAACAAGTCTGGATTCTCCAAATGATACCTGCTGAGTGATTAGTGCCCACTGTGCTGCGGCGGGTAAAAATAGGCCTTTCTGTCACAAAGCTTATCGGTGTATGTGTATGTGGTCACCTGCTCCAACGTGTATTTGACAACTGATTAACATTCTCTCAGTGCCCATCAGCAGTCTTTATAAATACATATTTTCCCAGTTTCCGACAATAGAAAACAACTCCAACATCATTTTGTCATAATTTATATCTTTTTTCACAGATCTCCTACAAGACTGTCTGTTCTGTCCTTGTAAAAACAGACACTGCATTCCTGCACCAGCTTCCTCCGAACATTCGGATTCTCACGTCCAAGTGTAAGAGCGAAGGCTGCAATTAGAGAAATGAATAAACTGGCCGAGAAGTTTTTTTTTTTTTTTCTGCTGAGTGCTGAGAACACTGCCGCCCATTCAATTAGGATCAAACTTGCAATCCTGGCGATTCCCACTGACTTTTCTTGCAACACAGCAATTACAGCAACGGTTCTCTGGGGATGTTCATAAAAATGAAATGGGTCTTTGCGAAGCCGTAAAAAAAAAAAAAAAATCCTATATATAAAAGTGGATGCAGCTCGACAATGCCTGCCAAGTCCTGACTCAACTGAGGGTGAGCGCATCCTCCTGTTTGTGCAGGTTTCTCAGATTAACAGCAGTAATAATGGATCTCATCATCACAGAGAGAGTAAAGGGACTGAGAGTCCTAAGAACCCTAAGAGAGGATTTATTATGGTGGTATCAAAGTGTGATGTTCGGTTAATTTCAGAGATGATCTTGTATTGACATGTTATGATCTGCTGTTGGGGAGAAATAATAATAAAATCAGATTAATAGTAGAACATAAAGAATATCTGCCTGGTGAAAGAAAAATATGTTTAAATTGTACAGATTTACAAAAATGCTACCTGACTTTGTGATGTTACTGTACTGCAACCCATTTCTTATAACACAATGTCATGATGTCAGTGAATAATGGTACAAAAGATGTAATTATTCCTCATACTGTACATCAGTAGTTATTAGAAACTAAATAGATTGCCTCTAAGCTTCATTTCTGATGAACTAAATGCTACAGGGGTTTGCATGTAGGTCTAAAGAAAGAATATAAAATCTAATTCTGACTACATTTGCATTTATAAATCATTAACTACGTGTGCACCTTTTTTAAACTAGCTTGTCATTTTACCTGATTTTAAATTGTCTCAAAAAAATTGAATCACTCCTTCTCTTGCTACTACTTTGCAGCTATGTCAAGAGAAGCTGCAGATCTAAAGGTTATTATTAATATTATCATCAAACAATCAATAAAACAACAGCAGTACAGCAGCTTGGCCCCGATGACAGCTACAATTAACTTTCTGCAAGATTCAGTAAACACTGATATGTCTAAGGATGAATGAATAGGGGGAGGAGGGGGTTTGGGCACTTGTGGGACTTGGAGGTTGGTGGTGTCTCGGATTACAACCCCCCTAGGGAGTGTGTAGCCACTAGCAGGGCGACTGACGCCCCCCTATTTTTGCAGCGGCTATTTAAAGGCCTAATTGACAGGGCCGGGTTGGAGGAGGAGGAGGAGGAAGGAGGGTGGAGGGGGTAGGTGTCTGCATGACAGGAGGAGTCCTCAATGGAGCGCAGAGATCATCAAAGCAATAGAGTCTGACCTGTGGTGACGACGAAGGAATGATATTTATGTGGGTCTGAAATTTCTCTGTGAATTAGTGAAACCGAATTCTGAGATTAGTTTCTAAATAAGGGGAAACTGATGCCGTTGTTCTAGCTTATCGTATTACTCAGTAAGCAAAACTCTCACACGGTTCTTGTAAAGGAGTCCATGTTGCTGCACAACATTGTTAAGGGCTCCATTTTTGGGTATCAAACACTGAACACTGTTCTCTTTCAAATTAAATAAAACTCCATTTTAAAGGTGTTGCAAGTTGGGAAGCAGAAATCACCTTTTCTTGCAAACAGATATTGTCCTTTATCAATGCTCCTTTGTGTGTGTGTGTGTGTGTGTGTGTGTGTGTGTGTGTGTGTGTGTGTGACATACCGTGCTCGCCGTCCACAGCCTCCTCGCAGCGGTGGCTGAAGTTCTCGTAGGAGTCCCAGCGGATCAGATGGTCCCCGGTGTTGTAGTCCACAGAAACGCTTGGCCCGTTCTCCAGGTGGCTCAGACCTGCCGGGAACACACGGCATGATGGGTAATTATAGGTAACTGTGTCATCCCAAAAACAAATATCTTAATAATTATTTGAAACTAAACTAAAACTAAATCGAGTGTCATTAATTCCTCAATTGAATTGACATATGTTGTGGAGTTATGGTACAAACATTTATCTTAATTTATTGATTAATTGATTACCTTTGATTTTTTCTGGTCCATATGAGAAAACAAACTCCACCTTGCCGTACTCTGGGAACCTCTCATCTGTACAGACACACAGAATAGAAATATATAATTATATGCATTGCAAAACAGTGGACACAAACACACATAAACACAACATGTAGGTGAAATATGATGCATGTAGCATCTCAGTGAAACTTACAACAAATTCCAGATGTTAAGATTTTAACTTCAGTTAACTTCACTGTTATAGCAAAATCGAAATTCTGTGCATTTATGAGTATTTACTGACATGACCATCTCAATAATGTGTAAAAACTGGGTTTGACTGTTTATTCTTTTTTTAAATACTTCAGGGAACTTTTGGTTGAGTTTTATCATAATTAGCTGCTCGTTTGAATTTTCTTCCATGACCGTATGTTCCTTTATTTATGTGACTGTAAGTGAACGCTGAGCTGCCTTCACCACCAGAGGACCCCGTTCACTAGAAAAACATGGGGAACAGTGCAGCAGGGTGCAAACAACCTTTTCACACTGGAAACTAAAACTCTGAGTGCAAACCAGCTTAAAACTACTTTCTTTACAGCTGAAAACAATTATCATGAACGCACTGTTCTGCAGTTGGCAATGTACTATAATGTATCTGCTGCACATGAATTCAAACGTTACTCAGAGTAGGTTAAAATACAAACATTACACACAAATTCATTAATACACACAAACACACAGTAAAGACAGAGCTATTGAGTGTAATGATTGTAATAATGTGATTTCTCTATATCTAATAGTTCTTATGTGCCTTTTTTGAACCAGTACATATAAAGATAAACACAACAAACACAACAACAAGGACAATGATAGAAAGAAACTCAATGTTTTTACTCAGTTTTGCTCCATTTATCTGAACAGTACTTTGCCTTTTCTCACAAACACACACACACACACACTATTTTCTTTGTAACTGCACAATGATAGGAAGCACTGTCAACCACAAAAACACAGAGGCGTGCGCTGTAAAAATACACCCACCCGGAGAGCCGTTACCTTTGAAGGTCTCGTCCAGCTCGTTCTTCCCGAACACCACGCCGAGGTCGTGGATGGCGCAGGTGTGAACTGAACTGCACCCTGAACACCACGTCTCTGGTCGGGTTTCTGAACCGCTTGTGGTAGCACTTCAACTACGAGAGGGAGAGAAAGAGAGAGTTTGGTTGTGAAGTGTGTGTCAAAATAACAAGCAATAAAATGATTTCTGTAACAAAGAAAAAGGAGAGACGGAGGGGATGTGCTGCTTTAAGAGAAGAGGGAATCAGGTTAATATGATTTAAGTTAAAAATCTAATCAAGGGCATCATTATTGAAGTTAAAAATCAGTATTATCATTAAAATCTCACCAAGATGTCTCCCTTCAGAAGCAGGCCGGGCTCAATCGTGATGCAGATACTGGTGTTGCTGTCTCCTTGCACGTTGCTGCGGGAAAAAAAACAGTAATGATGTCTCATTAAGATTCAATAACCGGATCCAGAACAGGGTCAGCTTTGCCCCAGATTCAAACACAAACCACGCTGAACTGGAATAAAAGTTTCCATACTATATTCCTGACGTATAGACTGGTTGCATTGCCTGGTAGATCTTCAGGAAGGGACGGCAGCCTGTGAAGGGAAACAAAGGGAAGGATGAATCATTTTCAAGAAAAGCAGCAAAAAATAGATTTCTTTCTGTTCAGCTGGCAGACGCTCACCTCCTTTGGACTCAAAGTTGGGTATGCCGTGCATGATGACGTGATGCAGGAACAGAGGCTTGTTGTTGATTTTTATGTGTCCGGACAGAAGGCCGTTGAAGTATCGCACATACCTGCAGACAAACGAAATTAAAAGTCCAAAGCCTGTGAGGACAAAGCTGTGCACAAACGCCACACTTCATTGTTTATACACCACATACTAACACGAATGAAACAACACGGCTGCAGAAGCTACTAAAAACGAGAATCAAATGCACTAAATTTCTTTTTGTACAAACAGGAAATGATACGAGACAGCTGCGACTCTGGAAAGCTGCATCCAATCTGGAAACTTAACAAAGAAAACTGTCTCAAGATTTGATGATCTATTTAGATTTAGTTAAAAATGTTTTCCTTTATCTTTCTCTCCCTTTTCAGTTTTATAACAAAGATATAAAAAATGCCCCCCTCCCTGAAATGAAAAATGTCTTATTCCTGACTAATGTCCTTCAATGTGGCTGTAATGTTTATTACACTGAACATTAACAGAGTGTTGCAGCATGATTTTGCTATTCTTAGAGTTTTGGTGGTCATTAAAATCAGGACTTTATCTACTTGGCAGCGTTTTGTGCACAAACTTTCAGACCTCTGCCAAAATACATTCTGAGATATCTTGGCTTCTGGTGTTTGGTGCATTTTAGAAGCCGAGTGTGCTCAGTAAATGTCATTTCAATCTCGCTATTGCTCATTACTTCTGTACAAGTGAGCATTTATCTTTGTAGTATTGAACACTGGGGAAATTTAGTTGCTGTTTTTTTAGAGATACTAGTAAGGTTGATAAGGTTGTGGGATCAACAAAGTAATCAGGGATCATTAATATCACCAACTTTACTTAAATGGATATCCCGTCTCTAAGCGTGTATTTAACCCTGATCCTGTGTGTTTCACCCGCCGGTACTGAATTCCTCTCTGACTATAAAACAACCTTTTATCCACGGCGGGAAATGTCAGAGCGAATTGGTGTGTACAGAGGCCAGTTGGGGGTCTGCTGAGTTAGTGTGGTCTGGTTGTTAATGATGATAATGATGATGGTACCAAAAGCGACCTTGACCGCGCAGACGCCCCCCCGCCCCCCTCCCTCCTGCATGCTCTGCTGTCAGTGGCCAGATGGTTTAGCCTCTCTTTAATTCAATTAGACTCAGCTGAGACGCCACGAGAGCAGCGCTGAGAGGAGGAAGCGGCTCGTAGCTACAGTGTGTGTGTGAGTGATATGAGATATAATTGGGCTCTGTCTTTCATCAAGAAATGATTGAAACATCAACACACTGTACACACGTGCATGTTAATTCAATTAGCCACCATTATTATATTTGTATATTCCTGATGCCCATCCTTAATTGCCTTTGTGTGTGTGTGTCTTTAATTTATGCGGTGTGTGCTGAGGCCAAAGACAAAGCAAAACTTTCTACCATCTGCCACAAAAGTTTTCCTTCCAAGTGCTGTGAAACTTCCAAATTAAAAGTAATAGAAAATAAACTATTCTGAGATGTTAAGAAGTTAAAATTAAGTTTAGGATTCACACCACTTTTATCATTGTTTTCTATCCACATATGTAACATACTCCCCTTGTACGCCACCTATTATTTTACTATTTCACGGCTCTCTGGTAGATAGAAGGTTTGTACTCATGCCGCTCTAATCTTTTCCATCACTTCTGTTTTCCCACGCTTAAAAAAACTGATACGGTCCCAATTCTGATGTCATTGTACAGTATCTGACCAATTATCAGAGCTCGGAAGTAGTTTTTTACACAACACGGAGGGAGAAAAACATCTGTAAATACTATTTCGCCATCTAGCTCCTTATTTAAAGTGCTGTTCTGAAAACAGCAGGAAATATCACTCTCCTTCCGTCAGCCACTTTCACATCTTCCCTTTATTAAATTGGCAACCTTTTCACCTCATAGGAAAATAAAAAAACAGTTTCTTTTGATGCTTTGATGGCAATCGTCCACACACACACACACATCTTTACAGAAACCCTGAGGCACTCTGGCCCGAGTGTGACACCGCTGAGCAGTCATACCAAGGCTGACACTATTTTACCTTTTATGTGGAACAAAAGCATACCAGGAGGGAGGATTTTTCTTTTTTATGTTCCTCATACTTCAGCTGAATCTGACCAAGTGAAACACAAGAGGCCCCCGTTTGTTTACCGGTAACATTTAATCGTTTAATGACGTTAAAGAGCTCCTTGCCTCACACTTCTAATCCGAACGTTGTCGAGCTTTTATGGCAGCGGCAGATCGAGCTCATCTCCCACTCTTGATGTTAATGTCACACATTCCAGACCATAATACTATCAGACTCCAGGGGCAGAGATAATTATATCCAAAGCAGGAAATAGCAGCGGGGCAGAGGCCGAGCCTATAGACCTGGTGGAGAATGGCTGCCTGTCTAATTTGCCGGCTGAAATGAAGCGGTGTTAAGTCCCCTGCTGTTTCCTGTGTTTCTCCATTTATTCCCCGTAACCTTTGTTGAGCTCATCCTTTCCAAGAAGGGCTCAGTTCAGGATTTCTCTCCCGGCAGGTGAAGAAACGAGACGGTGAGAGGGGGTCAAGCATTTAAGCAGCTGGCGGTCTAATAATGCACAGAGGGCTAACAATGTGGTAAGAGCAGATTTATGACTTGAAGGATGCGAAAACACTCCCCCTAGAGGAAGCTGCGTTCAAAACAAGAAGATTGTTTGAATACCTTTAAACCGCTCTTGATTGGGCCGACCCGCTCTGGTTTGGAGTTTAACGCCGCTGTTTTGCTCTCTATTCATGGAAAGGACATTATCTCAAAACTAAAGCTAAAAGCGGAGAGGGAAAATTGCGCTCGGATGTGCTAAGCAGTCAGGAATGAGCTGCCACCAAAGGCCCCCGCGGCCTCCCCAGAGACACCAGTGGAATCCCTCAGACAGACAAAGACAGATCGCTTCTCCCCGCGCCGCGACATTATCGCAATTAAAAGTAAATTGGAGATAAACAGGAGAAAAATGGAAAGAATTTCCCCTGTAAAATGTTTCTAAGACCAAAAGGGGGAGATGGAGTCGCTGATCAGTCTTGTTTTCAGTTCAGTAAACCCCAAAAAATGACTAAGAAAGCTAAAGTTGCCTTCGACTAGGAGGTGGACAGGTGTAGCCACAGGAAATGAGAGGGCGGAGCTTAGTGGACAGTCAATTTCTTCCATAAAACTTTACAAATCCTCATAAACTACTTTCTTATATCCACCTTTTGCTGCAGCCCCTGTTTGGGAGTAAAATGAGGAAACGGTGGAGAAAGCAGCCGTGGCAAAGGTCAAACTCATAAAGCGTCAAGCAGGAGCCGGCAAACAGGAAGTGAGATAACCACTGACCTTCTTTGTGACGGCTGGCCCACGGGAAGCGCTTTGTCCTCGTAGAAGCGCCTCATGGCAAACCTGTCCAACGCCTGGTCAGCACTGCAGCACAAAAAAATGAGATGCATCGGTCCAACAGCGCAAATTACCAACAGTAACTGCCTTTATTGTGAAACACCTGCAGGTCTGAGATTTCGAGATAACCCCCTTTGGCCTTCATAATTTGTAAAGCAGCTTTTAAATCCTCCTGGCTCTATCCCACCTATTAACATCTGGTTGCTTTAAAGAATGATGACATTTTGCGTCTTTTAATCTCTTCATTTGTCATGCTGAATTTTAAGAGGTTGTTGGGTGAGTCTACTTATCGTGATACCTTGCGGATATGTTGCTGTAGTGCATGTACGCAGCCACCACCACCCCCGTCCGACCTCTGTTCCCCTGTAACACACACAAAAAAAAAAAAACAGAGACAACACTCACATGATTTAAAGTTTCATGAAGCAGGAATCATTTCGAAAGCATCAGTGACTTTTACATTAATCAATTAATTTATTGGTCAGCAAGTTTCATGAATAATAATAATTTGAGAAGCGTAAAATTTGACCTCCGTGCTTGTTTGAAGTGAGTCGACTTCCAGGGTAAAGCTGGAAAAATGTTTCCCCCCCTGCGTTATCTATAGATCGTGTGCAAATACTGTATAGTCATGTATAAATAAGAGACAGTCTGACAATTATATAACTGTAAGAAATAAATAACTACATGAATCTATGTTGATTTTAAAAGGTTAGAAGATTCATATTAATTAATCATTAGACATTATGGAACTTCACTTTAGTCTCCTTTGGTGTTTGACAACAGGTGGTCGCTGCTCCAAGAAAAAGTCCAGCACATAACCCCCTGTGAAACCACAAACTGATGTTTTTGACACTTCTGTTTTTGTACAGATTAAACAAATGAAGCTCAAACATGATAATAAGCGAGCTGTAGAGGTGCTGGTCGGTGGTTTTGTTATCATTGGCTAAGCTAACCGTCTGCTGGCTCCATCTACATATAGGACGGGTGGATATCAGAGGGGTATTTGTCTTCTCATCTAATTCTCAACTATTTAACTATTCCTTTAAGAATTAAAGTGTCCGCTTTACCCTGTTGTGCAGAACCACCACGTTGCGCGGGTCTCCGTTGAGCCATGTGTCGATGGCCTTGCACATGCTGCAGATCTTATCCAGCGCCGGTGCATGGTGGTCCGGCCAGCCAAACTCCAGAACCTGAGGAGGATGTGATGGAACAAAAAAACAAAAAAAAAAAAAAGGGAAAAGACACTATTAAGGGAAGGATGTGGGATCTCTTTGGTTCAATTCCTCTGAAACACGAGGCCACTTGATGGATTTACACGTGTTGATTCAAATAACAAAGCTGCTGAGGTGTTTGTACCTTTGGGTTTAACTTTGTTAAGTCACCCCTCCACTCGCTGAGGTTGAGCATCTGGAATCAGAACGAGAGCAAATATAAATATATCAGAGCTCTAATGGACATTTTAAAATGAATAGTGTTGTGTGAAATTTGATATTTTTGCTCACCAGATAGTGCTCGCCGTGTTTGGACCGCAGCATCGTCGCCACCTCCTTGATGTTGGTGGTGTAGCTGCGTTCCTCGGCGCCGGCGGGGAAACACACAGAGATGATCCTCTCTGTGATGTAGACCAAGTCCACTTCATAGTTCTCCTCCATGGCCTGAACCACACTCTGACTCCTGGGGGGGGCAGAGGGAACAAGGGCGGGTTTAGCTTATTGGGATCAGTCGAGTGTTTGGATTTGGTGAAAAGAAGATTTTGACAGGACAGAACTGTGGCGTGGAGGCTTTGACCTTTGTCACCCCACCGTTAATCAACACAGGAGCCCGGATCACCAGGTTTCTTCGCTCCAAACTCCACTCCAATTTTCCAAGATTATCATCTTCTGTCTGGTCTGTTGTGAATCTTTTTTGCAGCTGCTGTGAGAACATTTCTCGAACTCTCTCGGGGGGGGGGACTATCAAGAGAGTTCATCACATTAACTTGATCAAATGCAAACTCTCACTCTTATATCTCTTGGAAAGGAAAACATTTACAATCCTTCACTGGTTGTTGACATGACCTCCGTTGATATTATGCAATCTATTTCACCGGCCAAAGAGCGATCAGGTTTATTGGCCAGCGAGCATACAGTAAAGCCCCGCATGAAGAACAACACACAACGGAGAGGTGGAACAAGAATTTACATTCCTAGAAAAACCGTGAAATATCCAGGCCAAACAACCATTTTGTGATTTTCATCAGAAAATGGATTTAAAGGACTTCTACTATAAAAGTAGCTGAATTTATTTCATTTTCTAATCCTGGGAGTCATGCATTTTTGCATTTCTGAAGAAAAATCCTCGACTGGTATCAAAAACTGGTAATGCTGGAGGGGAAAATACAGATCACTGAATATATTTTATTTATTCCATATACCTTTACTATTCTTTTAATATAAAATAAAATATGTGTACATCTATCAACGATGTCTCTTACCTCGACTGCTTTCGCCTTATCTCCACGCTCTTGCAGGACCTTGTAGATCCCTGGAGACACACACACACACGCATGCAAACACACACACATACACACACACACATGCATAAGGTGGGGGAGAGAGAGGGAGTGGGGGAAAAAAAGAAAATTATTCACAAGCAAACTCCATCTGGTATTAATGACGATGTTATTGAATTACAACCTGACATAACCTATTAGGAAAAAGTCAGATCACAGAAGCAAAACAGAAACTGTTTGGGGGAGAAGGAGATAAAAAAAGAGAAATAAAAGATAACATGAGACAAACAAAAAAGAAACAGAAAAGAGAAAATGTAAAGCAGAAAGATAAAGAATAGAAGATGAGGCAGAGGAAGAATGAAGGAAAAGGTTATGGATAAATGGAAGGATAAGAGCAAAGGATGAAAAATAAGAAGAAAGCTTATAAAGTCTTTAAAAAGAAGGAGAAGAGAAGAGGCAGCATAAGACTTTATAAAACAAAAGAGGATGATGGATAAGAGAAAGGGAAAAAGAAAAAGTGAATAACTAGAAGAAGAAGGGGTGATGGATTAATAAGAGGAAACCGAAGAAGAAAGAGAACAAGTAGAGTAAGAAAAGGAAAAGAGAAGAAACATTTAGAGAAGAGGAAAAAGAAAGATTAAAGGAAAGTAGAAGAGGGAAAAGGATGAATAAGAAAGAGAAGAAAAAAGGATAGAGGAGAAGAAGGAAGGTGAAGAGAAGGGGAAGGAAGAAGGAGAAAGAAAATCACAATACATCAGTGTGCTCCGGGAGAAAACCACCCTGAGTGTGTCTTGTCAGGACTTTGGCACACACTTTAATTATCCTGTCCTGTATCTAGTTATTTACTGAGGAAAGAGTGGAAGTCAGCCTGTTTTACTGTGACGGGACTGCAGTTGGGAAAACGTTACTAAATATGCTGCACTGTCGAGGAATTGCTGCATAATGGATGCTGGAGAGTTGGCTCTTCCTCTCGCTGTTTGTCGGCCCAGAGGAGAACTTGTCTGTACGAGTCGGCTGCCATCAAAAAAGATGAAGCCGTCCAAAAAAGACGCTGAGTTTCTCTCCACAGACTTTAAGCTCTCCCACAACGTCAAAAACAGCGAACGTTCAGCTGTGTTGGTCAAGTGGTTAAACAGATATGTTGGCAAAGAGGGGTCTCTAATCATGGCGCAAGGTTAAACACACAGCCCAGAAGCTCTCCGTGCTGCAGATGAAGCTAATCCCACCCCCAAGAGCCAAAAATGGGAAAGCATAATTCTCTGTGATTTGACAGGAACCAGATGCTAGGCGGACCGCGGACGCTGGTGTTTGCAAAATGAAACAGCCTGTTTGCATGGGGCTTCGGGGGGGTGTTGCACCAGTACGTTTCACATCACAGAAACAATCTGTTGTCTTGTAATGACATGGGTGCATGAACGCCCAGTGAAAGTCAATACAGCAGTGTCCATTTAAATGCACTTTTCACACGGTCTACTAAAAAACAACTATAAAGATGCAGCCAGTTGCAACCTCTGTGCCACTGAGCTCCACTGTTGATTAAAAACTATTAAAAATTATCCAGCTGCAAGGGGACATGTTCACTGCAAACACAGGCACTGCAGTGTATTTTGATTCCTGCTACTCACTCCTCTTTGAGTACAGTTTGCTAAAAACTACAGTTCCCAACTGCTTTAAGAGGGAATTCAGCCTTTTGACAAAACAAAACTATGTATTTGTACTAGCTTCAGTAGGAATGAATGGGCTCAGGGCTAACACAATGTTAATGTCATATTGAAGATACTGTAATTACCATATCATATCATCAATATATCATCAGTCCATAGTATGGAGTATGGATTTATCTCTCACATGACCAGCTCTGCAATCAACCATCTTAAGCAATTTATTGACATTACTGTTTGCAGGTAGAAAACTGTTTTTATTGTGAACTTTTCTACCATTTATCCAGTTGGATGTGATTATTCCAGGACTGCTAGTGTTCGTCTTTGGCATTTTACCAAAGAAATATATACAATGGCAGATTTATCATTTGAAGCAATACTGTCCAAATACTGTCCTCAAAAGATACTTAAGCATAAATTTTATGAACAAATTAAAAAAACACAAATCTAAAAGCTCTAGCTCAGCTACTAATGGAGCAAACTAAGAATCTTTTTTTTTTTTTTTTTTTTTTGCCAGTAAATAACTATAAATAAATAAAGTGCAGCCTAAAAAGCAGCATTTTGCAGCATATTGGACTTTCTGTGTCAGAGTGGCCTACCTTGCTGAACAGGTGCCCAGTGCTCCACCTCAGGGACGAACCCAGGTGGGCGAAACGCCTTCGGATGGAGCTGCCCAGAGGCATGGCTGGTAACCACCTCTTTGTGTTTTACTATTTAAATAATGAATAAAAACTATCTCGCTCAAAGATCCCAGGCTAAATTTAGCGTTGCATGTCCGATGCCATTTTGTCTTTTCAAATGAAAACCATCATCCAGGTGATAACAAGCTTAATCTTCGAGAGCTAAGGACAGAAGCTCCAGTTCCTCGTGACAGAAACGATGGTGGACTGTTTGTGCCAGATTTCATCAGCGATTAGGTCATTTTTCAGGATGCATTCCTCCTCTTCTTCTTTCCCTTTCGAATGTCTTCCCCCTACTTTCTCCCGTCCTCATGCCCACTTTGTGTTCTCTGGAACTACTCCTCCCACGGTCTCATTATCTCTCATTATTACTGACTCTCTCTCCCCCCCACCACCGCCGCCTCTGTTGTCCTCACTCCCTTTCTTCTCATGTGTTTGTATACTGTATGGTTCCTCTGAGAATATACAGTATGTTTTTGCTTATGTGCTGCACGTGTGTTCAGCTGTCATTACCATTAAGAATGTGGCAGATTACGAAAGCATAAAATGTGGAAAGAAAACTATATATATATATATATAAGAGCAGCATTTAAGTGTTGTGAAACTGGATGCTTGCATGCATTGTGCACGATTTTAAATTTACAAAAGTGTTTTTGATTTAAACTGTCCGAAGCTCTCCATCCTCTCCTGAGCCAGAACCTGATTTAAATAATCGCCATGAAACAGGCCCCACACTGACTCAATTGTGGTCACGATGGGGCGTTTTGACTCCAAACCACCGTGGACGTGTCCTATGTGGACTAACCAAATAAACATTCCTCCGGCACTTCCCCCCCTATTTCTGTCCATCCACCATGAGCACACACACAAAGACATGCACAAATATATGGAAACCCCCATTTTGGATGAAGTATCAAGGAAGAAAGATTTCCAGGATTAATTATTATGAAATATTGCTAGAATTTTGACCAAAAAGTACAAGATAACATTCTCATTATACTGTAAATGAAAGCAACCTGTTATGACAACCACAACAAAGATTTCTTGATCAAACCAGCACTTGGATGACAGATCAGGATCACGACCCCAGCTGAGGATACAACTCGAGAGATTTGTGGTTAAAGGGGCTGTCGCATTTGTTTCCCAAACTCTGATATGTCATTTTCAAATTGTTTGTGACAACTTTCTATAATTACAGTAAAAAAAAGACCACAGTCAACACAATTAGTAGCCTCTGCCTCTGTATTTTTAGTGCTTACATTTCTCACAATTACGCCCACATTTCCCATAAACCCCGTCGTAAAAGGGGATGTTGCTACTTGTGTCAACCCACTGTTTTTCTGTTTGTGCATTTTACTAGAGGGAAGAGGATGAGCACAATCCCGCCCCTCTTATTTCACTACTATGAATACAGCACCTGCCTCCCATCGATGGTAAATAATCACTCATATTAATAAAAAGTAAACTGGTGTTGACTGATCCTAATTTTTGAATATGCTGGCATTTTATAAGCCTGACAGGCAACCAAATGTTATGATATAAAACATTTATAAAAACTTCTCAAAGAAATCCTTCTCTGTTTATCTTCATGCACAGTATGCTGCAAACAATCATATTTCTATTTGTTGCCAGCATGGCCAGCTGTTGACCGTTGCTGCACAGACCTACAGTACGTTTGCTTACATTGGCTGCTAACAATAAAAACAAACAGCTAACCAAAGTATGCTCACGACAAATTGAGCATCGTGGGTGATGATTAAGCAGGCTTATCAAGGCTACGATCGTGTTTTTGTTTGAGTGTTCCTGCAAAATAATACACATTAAATTGAAGATGTCCTTCAGATATCATTCCTCGTCACACCCAATTCTCCCTTCTTCTGTGTGAACGCACAGACCGGGAATTAATCTCCATACAGTCTGGTGTACACAGGCCGATCTGTGTTTATAATCTCGCTCTGAATCACCGCCGAACTCCCCGCTGCCGATCTAAACATTCGGGCGACGCCTGACGCAAACACTGACTCATTACCGTGACTCACAAAGGAGAGGAGAGCAAAAAAGAGGGATGCGAGACATCAGTGCTGCTTTTATCTCTCCGAGTAAACGCTGCTTCTGGTTTCATGAAAAGGAAAATAAAGACACGGGAGGCTCTTGTGATCTAAAAGCAACTCAAACAAGCTAACAAATTTCTTCCTTTGTGACTGCTGGCTTGAATAAACAGTTTTCCTTGTGCATTAGCGGTGGTTCTCTCCTCTCTTATTTTTCTGGAATCTTGCCTTGTTGGGAAACCCACCGCCCCGTGCCCACGCCCTTCATGCTTTAGCAATGTTGAGCTAAACATGCACGCCTCGTCTCGGGCCAGGCCTTGGCAGCGGCTTCTGGCACAGGCGAGACACAATTTGCAGCGAACTGGCAGCAACAGATGTCACGGCAGCTTTTCTCATTTTCGAAGGTATGTACCAAATATTTCCTCACACTGGCACAGAACAGAGAGGGGGTTAAATCGTTTAGCTCGGACCACCTGGCTGCACCAAATGAGGAGCATGCCACTGGAATAAACATGGACTTTTTCATCGTTTGATAATGATCAGTTCATTGATGCATTTAATATGAATTACATATTGATTCATTCAAATGATGCACACAAAAAGAAACTTTAAACTACATATTAGAATAACAAGTAGGTTTTCTTCTAGATATTTGATGTATTGTGTCTGCTGTTTTACCATTAATAGCTTCCAATTCAATTTAAAGTTATGTCATGCATTCAATTAAAAGAAATCCATCTCACAGGCGCTCTGATTGGCTCTCTGTCATGTGTTGCACAGTGCTGCCACCTTCTGCACTGTGCAGGAACAGGTGGTCGGGCCAGAGCTGAACGGCCTCAAATATTATGATTATAACTTTAATGAGCTTGTTATTTGATCACTCATTTTCCCAGCAAAATGAGGAAATACATCAGAGCTTTCTTGATGGAGTCACTATTGTTATGGACGTTCTTGGCTGGATAATCATCAATTATATCTCTTTTGATGGCAACTGAAGGGAGAAGGTGCCTCAGGATCCACTGTAATTACTTCAAATGGACAAAAGTATAGGGACACCAGAACAAATATGTGGTTGATGATTCATGTGCTGTTACAAAAGCCTCAACTCTTTTTGGTTTCAGGCTGTCCACAAGATTTTGGAAACCTGGCTGCAGGGATTTCCTTCAATTCAGCCGCGAGAGCGATGGTAAGGTCAGGCACTGATGTGGCGTGATAAGGCCTGGCCCGAGGTCAGCATTGCTGTCGATCCCCAAAGGTGTTGGACCGGGTTAAGGTCAGGGCTTTGGCAGGCCAGTCAACTTGTTCCACACCAAACTGGGAAAACAATTTCTTTATGGACCTGGCTTGTGCTCCTCTTAATAGTTCCCTCAATCATAACTTGACCCAAACCATAAAAAAAACTTGAAGTAAATAAATGTATGTTTAAAATGACATCCACATACATTTGGTCAAACCCAGAAGGATTGTTACTGCAGCCCTTTTGCTGCATAACAATAGCAGCATTTATTTATGAATGAGCAGCTTTTAAAGCATGTCTCCTTGGCATTAACGCTGATAAAGAAGAGGTGTTACTTACCGGCGTATCTACATGCTTTAATGGCAGCTGAGGAGTGGGAGGCTGGAGAGAGAAGCGAGACAGAGTCAGTGCGTTAGTCATTGTTTCTTTCACGCCGAGGAAGAAACAACACGGTGTGAGAAAGGATGAGAGAGAAAGAGAGAGAGAGAGGGGAGGTGGAGAGACTATATTTTACAGACCTCTCTCTCTCCATGTGTGACTGTCGGTGATACACCAGACACGCAGTCATTATATTAACCTCTTTGATCTATACATACTGTACATATAGTCACCATGACTGCTGTTCCTAAACCAGCTCAAGGTAACTGGACTATCAAGACCATTATGGCTCTCAAAAGCTCAATTATATAAAATTATTATGTCAAAGTCTATCATTGAATTTAGGGGGTAAATGGTTGAAATGATTTTTAGTTATGGTGATTAAAAAAAAACAAAAAACAAATGCAAGGTGACAACTGCTGGATTGTGAATATGTGATTAAAAAATAAGAAAATAAAATCCAGTCAAGATGTGTTGAGGAGAGGCAGGGATGGAGAGAGTCGGGAAAGAAAGTATGTGAAAGAGACGGAGAGAAAGTGTCTGTCCACACACACACGCACAGAGCTTGACAGTGATCCATGTGTTAAGGAAAATCTCTTAACTGAGTTAAGTACAGCGTCTAAGGCCGATGCGAGCTCTATAAACAAAACCTGGGGTCTGTTTAACAAGCCGCTGCAGTCACTGAACAAGACCGGCGTCCAAAGTAAATAAGTGAAAAGTAGTTACTGTAGCCTGGAATGTCCCTAATTTGGTCGTATCAACTGCGATTAATCTCGAAAATATAAAAGAGCGACTAGAAATCAGGAGGATGATCAAATTGCTCGTCCTGCTGCTTTTCTAATCATGCCCCCACCATTTGCTGAGCCCGTGTTCTTTATGGACATGAATGAAAACTCCCTTTTCAAGCTCATTAAAGTGAAAACGACTCGAGCCTCTGCGCTACAGTGCATAAATCACATTTTGTCTTGTAAAGGAGCAACCCCTAGAGGAGAGGAAAATAATCACTTTGACTGCAGCTCAATATCTGTCCTCTTCTACTCAGCGTAGCGTTTTAAAAGCATCCTGAAAGTCTCAGACCAGTTCAGAGTTTAACATACTGTCTTAGGATCTGTGGTCTTGTTTGCTGCCTCCCAACTGTGAACTATAAACTGACAGGATACTTAGTCTGTGTTTTGAGTATGTACTTGTCTGCTGCATACTTCCTAATTGCAGTGTGACCAGTTCAAATGCAGCTGGGGACCAATTTTGCATGTAATTCCCAGTCCATGTTACCATCTGCACTCAAATGAAGGCATAAAAATATTCCCAAAATGCAGAAAATGTTGATTTTTAAATGTAATATTGATGCAAAACTGCCCACACTGCAACAAATAACGGAAATGAAACTTATACAAGACAAAAAAATCAGTAGATGGGATCAGACAACAAAAGGAAATATTAAAGGAACCCTTTGAAGAAATGTTTTAATGACTGGGTCCCAGTTTTGTTTGCTGCTTTGATCTGCACAGGTAGTAATTAGCGCTAAAGAGAAAGAAAAAGAAATTGAGAAAGAAATTCCTATTGCAAAGTATAAATATTCTTTATTCTGATCGATAAGTCAGTGCATTATTATGTAATGTATGTAGTTGTGAGGCATATGCATTACTGAGGGGCACCTTGATACAGTGAGAAGAGGGGTTATTTTATTTTCCACATGTGGTTAGATTTGAACTGCAAGTCACCCAGTCACATGAACACACTTGTACCTTTTTAAAACCTAAAAGCAAATGCTGCCCCTTGACACATCATCATCTCCATCGTTGTCTCTGTCGGTGTCACTGCCACCAAATTCCTCTCACCTCTACAGCTGAAAACAGGACACAAAGGGTGTCTTGTTTGAGATGCGCAGACAGGATTTTCCTCCGTGGAAAAGGAGGAAGCTCTCATGGTTATAGCGCCTGACCTTTGACCCCCCCCCGGTGGAATTCCAGGAAGGATCACTGCATTACGGCGAGTATTTTGGCAAGGTCAGCGAGATCTTTAGAGTGTTTTTTTTTTTCGACACAAGCTGCACAAACACACATTACACTCACCAGCTCATAGTTGGTAGTTGTCTGACATGACGTGGTGACCTGCGAATGGACAAAAAGAGAAATCATGAGTGAAGAGAAAGTTATATCTGACATTTAAGATCACATTAAAAGAATAAAAGTAAGAGAAGTAACAGACATAAACTAGTTGCATCCTCTCATCTCTCTCTGAAGACTGTGTTTTAAAAAAGCTGCTGCAAAAAATGTTTATTTCTGCAGAAACAGTGGGGGAGAGACATCTCTGAATGTTTCCTCCTGAATGCCTGAGTATTTCCCAAATTCGCCCTCAACGGCACAGAAATACCCGCTGCCTCTGAAGACAGGCCTGACTGACTGTTCCTCTGTGTGGGAAACATGTCGGGGCCGTTCCAGGCAACGTTTGGCACTGGATTCACATTGAGAAAGAACGCTTCCTGTAAATGTCAGAGAACAATTCGACGTTGAATTACGGTCAGTTCACACACGGGTTGAGGCGTCGCGCTATGACTTAACTTTAATTTGCTTTGCATGATGTTTGTGCTGGTGAGTGTGTCTGAGAGGATCCGGACAAACACAAAGCGCCTCGTCGAGCATGTCTAAGGCAATTTCACTCGTATTCAATAACAGCTCGGGTCAAACGGCATGCGAGGAGTCCAGAGGATTGCAGAGTGCAGAGGAGCTCCGTGACTCGACATGCATCTTGAACACAAGTCAGCAACATTTCTGCCTTTCCAGATTGTCACCATGTCAGATTAGGTCATCGCAGAGTAATAACACCTTGCTGTGACTTGGCCGAGAGACGTGGCAAATTACAATGTTGGACATTTGTGTGACATCTATTGGTGATCAACAAAAATGTGCCAGCAACTGACTCTATTGATTGATTGTGTTACGAAAAATGTCATAAAAATTGATGAGAAAAAGGGAAAAAAAAACAAGCAGCAATATTTTATAAGTAATGATGTAAAAATAGGATTTGTGGTGGCTTTGGTTTGGATACATTGGGTTTGTAGATTGTTTTCAATCCCAAACTAAGGATTATTTTCATTATTGATTTATCTGCTCTTTTTTTATTTAATAGATAAATCATCTTTTTGACCAAACTACAGAGACCAAGAAAAGCAAATCTATTCACCATTTGAGGAGCTGGAACCATCAAATGTTTTGTACTTTTTCTTGAAAAGTGACTAAAACGATCAACTGATTATCAAAATAAATGGAGATTAATTTTCTGTGGATCGACTAACCGAAATGAAAATGATGTCTAGGCTGATCTCAGGTCAGTTTTATTGCATATGATGGAAAAATATTGTTTCTACCTGTTCCTTTGCAATACAGTCTCATACTATGACTCTGAGAGCAACTGAAAGCTTCAGCTTCTTTTGTCATGTGAAACAGCATCCCGCCCCCACTCTGTGCTGTGCAACAACATGTTCCTTTGAGTAAAACAAAAGTACATTTCCCAGCGAATGCAGCTGGGTGGCACAGCAGTACCGGTCAAATGGAGGCCGGTACCTGTTGGCAGACCTCCCAGCAACAGTATCACTTGTCCCCTAATTTTACTATCACCTCAAAATTAGAGCGGTATTGGTTTCCTGATGTTGCAACAGTACATGCAGCATCTTTAAATAGCAGTTAGGCCTAAAACAGTTTGCTCATCATATCCATAACAAGCAAGTGTGGCTCCTAACAGTCTGTATTACACTCTGCACCACAAATCACTGATTATGATGCATGAACAGGCGGTGTCTGGCAAGCTGAGTGACTTCCATTTGATTATATTTACTTTAGTGTGCACACATAAACACGCATGTGGGAGCTCATGGATGCATACGTGTGCACGGCTGAACAGGTGTGCACGGCGGCCAGGATTGCGTCGTGTTGCGAGCTGACGGATGTTTACGAGAGGTGTGATGAGAGTGCCCTATCAGCAGACAACAGACGCGGGCAGGAAGGAAGCCGTCGTAATTAGTTTGCTCAGTGAAAACAAAAGACTCATTGACTTTGTAATGCTATCATCAAGTGTATCGGAATACAGTCGCTGGATAACATCACAGCAGAACAGATCCCACCCAGTGCATGCTGATGTGCAATGTGATGGCATCAGTCCACCAGTCAGTACTGATACGGTTGTTTGCTCCACCATAAACATGAAGAGGCTGACCGTTCGAGAGAGCCCAAATGTTGGGAGCTAATTTCTGTGTTGCATTACTAGCACCTTAATACTTCACAACATACTCACTGCTCTGCTCCTGATATGCATTTATGCACATATGCACACTGCAATATGATTTGCATACTAAAATCAGCCAGCAGTTAATATTAAGTGCCATTTTTAATACCATAAAATCAGACAAAATGTGCGAGAACTCCCCCTCAGGCAGTGTGCAGACTCAAGATTTTACAGACCAAAATGATGTGGCTCAAACCATCAGTGGCCAAAGTGATGTTCAATATAAGACTGGTGCTGTGTGCACTGCGGTGTGTGCATGTATTTACATGCGAGAGTAGCCATTTCTTTGGAAAATAACACACAACTTGGATCATATTAGAATCTCTGGGTTAATAAAGTGAATGAGTTACATTGCAGGCACGACGGGGAAGCGAACTGAAGGCGAAAATAAGCAAGAACTCATGCTGTTTCAGAGAGGTGTTGATTCAACTGTGTGGTCATTTTGCTTCATCTTTTATACATCTTAAAGTCTCAATAACATAAAGAGATTTTCATTTTTCAGTTTCCATGTTTTGCCTTGCTTTTTCAATCAATTATAGCATAAATAATTATGTGAACAGTCATTTTTGCCCATATTAACTTACCAAAGTATTTTGTTATGTTTTCATGATTTCTCAACTGCTACTATAGAAGTGCCCTTTAGCAAGGCAGCTAATAGCCAACTACTTGACTGGAGCTTTGCAGAGGCCAACAGAAGACGAAGTTGCTGGGGCCAGAAGCGAGTCGGCTCATGCTTGCTCTTTACTGTGCCTGCGCTACCTGGGGCCGTGGCTGACATTCATATATCAGTGTTAGTGGTCCCAGTGGCCCCGGGGCCTCGTAGCAAGAGCATCTGCCTTTATTTACAGCTGACAGGAGGTGCTGTTCTGTGCACTGTACTGTAGCATACGCCTGCAAATGTCCTGATGATGACTCCCTCCAGTATTGATCTAAAGGTCAGAAGGGTATAGTGATGACTTGGACTTTTGGCGGCGACTGTGTTTTTACATCCAGAGAAACCAGACTATTGGTTACATCCTAGCTGTGTTTTTTTTAGGAATATATGCATGTACGAGCACTGCTTGCAAAAGTTGTTATCATATCACAGATTTAGTTTAGTCCTGAGAGAAGACAGCAGCAGACAGAGAGAAAATACAGACACCGACTTCATAATCACACAGTCTTACATTCCTTCAAATGCCGTGTCTCAGTGTAACCTAAAATGCTCAGCACATCACCGTGCAACTAAGCGAGAGTACAACAGCTACCCCGACTTCATCCATATATGGTGGGTGCTGCTGGAAGCCGGACTAATACAGGCTTCACGTGGTTTTTACCAGCTCAGACAGATAAAAGTGTAGGAATCTCTGCGAGGCTCTGCCACACGCTCCAGCAACGAGCCAGGCCAACCACCTGAACTTCATCCATCCGTGATTGTTGTGCAACTGCATCTGGGCCCTCTAAATATCTGTAAAATTATCTACTTCAGTTATTTTGGGGGATTGCTCAATCGTAGGAAATGCCTGAACCTTGCAGTACCAGTGTTATCTGGTTTATCTGCGCATCTTCTCTTCATATGTACCACAGCAGCGAAATTCCTGGCAACTAAAGATGATAAATGATAAACTGTGCTGTCCTGTATTTATTTATCTCAAAAATCCACAGAATCAGCACCAAATTTCAAAGAAAAGCAGAGTTTTTTTAATTCATTTTTGCCACTTGAGGCCTTAGAATTGATCTTAATCTGACAGATGTTATAACTCAGCTTGATTTCATTCAGATTCCACGGTGAACTTTCCTTTGACCTCTGAGTGAGACTCCCCAATCGCTTCCAAGCAAAGTGACCAGTAAACCACAAAGACAACTCTCCAACACTGACAGAAAGAGAGTCGATGTGGGTTTAGGCTTTTGAAACAGGGAGCTTATAATCTCATTGAGTCACGAGGGGCGTCTGGGAAGCCACTGAACTAGAACAAGGAGTCAAGCGAGCCACCGGGGGGGCCCCTCCGCAATCTCAACCCAGCCGAGAGGCCTCATTAGGGGGCAAACAGAGGTGAGCTGAGGCGGGACGTTGTTGAATTAGCCGAAGCAAAGGTCAAATGTCTCAGGTGAGTCTCGACAGCTTCACGAAGCCTCCTTTCGCTTTCTTGATCTCCCCCCATTCACAATGAGAGCATGGATCAGCGGGAGCTTTAATGATTTCAGCAAAAGTGCTGCTCAAGTACTCAAGTGGGTTTATATGGAAATGGAGAGTGCAGAATATCAAAGCATGACTCTGGAGCCCGGTCCACTGAGTTGAATTATTGTATAATGAGTAAACGTTCTGCAGTTCAAGCGGGATAGTGATGAACTATGTTCTCTACACTCTCACACACTTCAAACAGGCTGGAACAAGCCGCTCAGATAACGGAGGAAGAATAAGACTGGCTTGCTCAGCAGTCTTTGCATTCTTTGTTTGCATTTGCAATAAGGGCCATAAAAAGGTGCAATATCTCAAATGTTTGCAGATGACATAAGCATATTTTTTAAATCTTGTGTAGAATACCCATTAAAGATTTTCTTCTAAAGTTCAAAGATTTGTTAAAAATAGGAGTTTCTTTCACTTTTTCTTCCTTTTTGACTGTCTCAATTTTGGGAAAGCTGCAGTATTTCTATAGGTTTCTACCGTTTTATGCCCCCAACTTAACAGTAATCACTCTGATCTTAGCCGATCTACTTCAGCATAACTGATGGGAGTAAGCATGTGTTTGCCACTGTGCATAAATCATCTCATTGGCTCCAATAAATAAGCCTGCCATTGGTCCAACCACACTCAAAATTCCTCAAGCACTCCTCCTGCCCACACAAGAGCCACTGCCGCGCTGACGGCAGTTTGCCTGAGAAAGTAAATTCTTCACTTTCCAAACGGGGGCCAAATAAGGACTGAAGCTCAAACAGCCCCTTTAGAGGGATTTATACATCGGCTGGGTTTCTGTTTTACTTGGAGAGCTAATAAATCCGCCGAGCGCTGTGATGCTCGAGAGTGTGTTTTTTTCCCGCTTTGACATTTTGACATAGTGTGTAACACGCCATGTTCGACTGGGTGGCAGTGTGTCGCTGGCAAGAGCACGCTGGCAATGTCGAGTGCTGCCGTCAATGGTTAAATAATACCTGATGTGGGATTTAAAAAGGGGGTTAAATCAAGTTGTAGTAAAATAATTACAAGATAAATGACTCATACATCGTGCTGCCAGAAGAGAATACTACGTGGGAAGGTTTTACCACTAAAATGCTATCGATCATTTATAAGAGAGTCAATTCCTCAAGCTCATGATTCAATATCCTTTAAAACAGAGATTCCACTGTGTAAACCTGTTATTTTGTCAAGGGTCTGAACTATTTGGATCTAAATTTGGACCAAAACACTGTGAAACATGCCTTTCAGTCTGGGCTGCTCCATGACGGTCCGGCTTCTATTTCATACATTCCTTCCAAACAGGATGGGAAAGGCCTGGTGTATACACATGAAGTCTAAATAATTGTTTTTCGTAAAGCAGAACACATTGCCCACCAGCTGTTTCCACTGACGTCCATCAACACCCGGTAGCGCAACACAAACAAGGCCTTCCCGCAGCATGAAAACCATCCTGTGATGGTCAAACAAATGGCAAGAACTTGACCGGTCGAAAAAAAACCCAAAAACTTTGAGGCTCTTTGGAAGCTTTCTCGATGATGTGAAATCCACCAAGCAACGAGTTCCCAGTCTTCATGTGAAGAATCCACTATCTAAATCTTGTGGATAACACAAGAAGGGGATATATTTTTTCACATGAGAACAAAATCACAACCACATGGTTAACACACCATAAATAAGCATAAAAATCGGCCGTCAGGCACAAGCGCTTGCTTCTACCCTAAATGGTTCAGACAAAATATACCACAACATGCAGGAGGTTATTTACAATGAGATTCATCATAGTGAATTTCTTTCTTATTTTAACTATTTTCATCGCCAGTGAGCTCAGATTTGTGTCCAACAAAGGCACTGACATTATTTTACCTCGAAACCGACATGCCAATGTTGGGTTTGAGGTCCAGAGGAACTTCATCAAGTGGACATGCAAGAGGCCAAAGACCATGGATCACTGAGGAAGTAGCTATTTGATCATGGTCAAGCCACAGTATGGTGAGCGGGCTCTGGCTTGGCTGCTTCACCCCTCGTACAGTTACAACCAAATCACTGCAAGCTACAGACGACAAAATACCCCATTAAACAAGGAAATGATGAATATCAGATGTGCATTTGTGGCTCATATTGGACACAGGTTGAAAACCTCCAAATCCGAAAGCTGCCTTAGTGTTTTATGCAAGAGGGGCATGACTGCTATTATAAATGCTAGGTCATTTAATCAATGTTTGAATCGTGGGAGAGGTCTAACATTTGGCACAGGTTTAAAACCAAAACTCACCTGATTTTCATGATCTTTGGTTTCCACTCGTGGGAAACAGTTTGCAATAAAAACATGAGCAATTTTGAAGCACTTCAAAGGCCAGGCTTCTACTGAAGTTGAAAACAAGCATGTTTTCATCATTACTGGATGGAGCCAGTGTTAGACGGTGCTGATGGGCCTGTTCCGGACAGCGTTAGCCTATCAGTTCCTGTTTAATTAGGGGTGGCTACAGCATGATTTCTCTCATTTGAACCACTAATAACACAGTGAAGCGAGAATAAAGAAACAATGCCAAGCCAAAATAAAAAAAAGAGCAATAAAATATAGACTAACTAGAACCCAAGAGGCTCAAAAGGATTCATGAAGACTCTGCTACAATTACTTTATGGCTCAGGCTCAATTTATGCTTGTGTCTGCACTTTTTACACAAGTGTAAATCTGAAAACAGATTGTTTGTGTTAGCTCATCTTAAAAATTTCTTTTAATCCAAACTTGCCTTTTACTTTTCCATGCCAGCCTGTCACTTATTGACAGAAATAAGTAAGTGGGTAGGCTGAGCCTCTATTAATTCAGCCTCGGCCTCTTGTGTGGTTGCATGTTAAATGCCATCCTCCCTGGTCACTACTGCTTTTATAACATTTCCCGGCACATACTTTGGAGCTGACGCAGCTGGAGGATCTTGTAGTTTTCACAGCCACACTTTCTGTTTGTGTTTTCTTCTCATGAAGCCAACAGTGGAATATCTCAAAATTCAATCTAGAAAACAAATCTGTGGAAACATAGGAAAATAAACTTCCCATCTGCACATGTGAGAGGGATTGCCATTTTGAAATTTGGCATCAAAGTTCAAAGTTATCCACTTTGAAGCTTTCAAGATGATTTTCTGCAATTTATGTTTTTTTTTCTCAACATTTCATCTGAGGGTTGCCAAAGTTTCACTCCTCTGATGTGTCAAAAGATGAACTGCCCCGAGGGAAGCTTGGTATTTTATTAAGGCATGGGAGAGACAGGCAGAAGAGACAAATAGTTCAGGAGGGATACGTCTACAGGGACAGCAGCCATTCCTTAAGCATCACTCTCAGAGAACATCTTCATGTTATGAGACACGGGGGAGACATGGGTTAGGGCTCTTTCGGCAGTTTAAGAGGGTTTCTTGGCAAGGTGGGGAAAGTGGTACAGCATTTCCCTGGAGACTTATGACCAATTTAAAAAAAGTGTCATGTCGGGGCAAGAGCATCAGGTTCAAGGTTATGCGATGTCTGCAAATGAAATCTACAAAGTGCTCAAGAAAAATGTGGCGTGGCCGAGAAAACCTGCTGATTTCGGTGCCGTAATAAAACTGCATTCCTTTCTGTTGTTTTGACTCTTTAGAGGGAGACAGGACATACAAGGCTCGCGACCTCTTGACCACTCATGTTTAACTGCCATCCTTATGTTGGCTCAAGGTCAAAAGGTGAATGATTGCCATCATCAGTCTACATCCTCTCTCAAAGGTGTCAGACAGAAAAGGTGTGAGAAAAAAAGGGGAAGGGAAAGCAAAGGGAAAAATAAGAAAACACCAAAAAAAAAAACAAAAGACATTTCCACTTGATCTGCGGCCAGCTTTATCTCCTGCAACGCCAGAATAGATGTAGGTTACGCAGAGAGAGAAAACACGTGTTTGCCTGCTGTGCTGACCAGTTGCTCCCAGTCCCGCCGCGACTCTGCCCGCCACAAATCACCACGAGTTGGGTCATGAAAGGCTCCCGAGCCGCAAACGGCAACTCAAGTGAACTCTGTCCAGTCAAGTTCCCATGGGAGCAACTTTCCCATGAGTGTGTGGCGGACTAGCCTGCGTCCAAAACATGCAGAGTGAAGCAGTTTGATCCAAAAATGCAGCTACAAAACACATGCTCCAACAGATTTTTCTTTTTTTGCTTTTTTATGCACTACAACCACTTTGAATTCAGCCAAATGCCTTGTTTCTGAAGACACATTTCAAAAGAGTGCAAAGAACCGCATATTCAGAAAACATACTCGACATGCCAATCACTCAAACATCAGATGGGAAACGCTGCAGAGAGACATCTAAAAATCTCCTTTAGCAGATGCCTTACCTGCACACCGGTGCCACTTTTTTCTCACGCTCTCTCTTCTCTCCCCCTCTGCCTCGTTTCTACCTCTGCATTCTCCCTGCCTTCAGACACCCCCCCTCCCCACCTCCAGAGAGGGTAAGAAAGAGAGAGGGAGTACCAAATACAGACACCTTCCTCCTCCTCCTCCACCTCCACCCCTCTCGCTCAAAACAACAGCAGTAATCCCAAACGCGTGCCAGAGAGCTACTGAACTCGCTTCTCTGTTTGGTGTGTGCGCGTGTGGATGTCTGTGCAGCCTCTGGACCGGACCAGGATACACTCTTTATTCTGCTGGCTTCGGTTCCTCCTGTCAACTGCCAAGAAATTTTCGAAACACGCTATATAAGGCCAAGAAAGTGGCTTGGGGCTCCTTGTGATTCCGGTACCCAAAACGAGAGAGAGCAAAAGCCGTCCGGGGGCAGACAGTAACCGTAT
The DNA here is from genome assembly GCA_023238725.1 of Scortum barcoo. Classification (NCBI taxonomy): domain Eukaryota; kingdom Metazoa; phylum Chordata; class Actinopteri; order Centrarchiformes; family Terapontidae; genus Scortum; species Scortum barcoo. The sequence continues at coordinate 10,874,888 of CM041541.1, read as the reverse complement.
CCCTCTGTATCCCTCCCTCCGCTAACCCACTCTGTCTGTCTATTTCTTTCTCTCTCTCTCTTTCTCCTCCCTCCTCTCCCTCACAGCCCTCTCTCTCTCTCTCTCTCTCTCTCTGTAGCTGTTGACACATGCTTGATAGAGGGAGAGAGAGGGAGAAAGGGAAGGAGAGCGAAAGAATAACTTTTCTGTTCTCCTTTCTGCACTGTGAGAAATCTCTCTTGCTTCAAACATCTAGTAGACGTTATTTTTTCAAAAACAAAAATTAGCTAACTTTGGCTTAACTTCATCATCTTTTTCCTGTCAAATATTATTTTTTGCTCTGGCCTCGTTAAAACCTAACATGTAGAAAAGCATTAAAGTTGATAACCTTTCATTGGCTCGCACTTTCATGATCAAAGTGACAAAATGCAGAAAATGACCACGAGGCACTGATAATAGCGTTTATGGAGTTTAAACAAGTGAAACATCTGCCAGTGCACTAAGAATATTTTGACTAGTTTCCTGTCAAAATAAGCTTGTTTCAATTATGTAGAAATCAGTGTGCAGCACAAGTTGCTGCACGAAAATTTTGAAGAATTATCCTCCATGTCTTGAAGGGAAGTGATATGCAGTGAAACAGGTAGAAATGTTCATACCTGGGTGATTTTCTAACTTGTTTCAACTTTATGTGACTTTATAGGATTTTTTAAATATAGTATATCATATACTTATATACTACACAAAGTTTTCTATTTTTCATTTTACATTCATGACTTATATTTTGATGCATTTGTACAACAGTAGTAAGCACATTTCTGGACAGAATATTTGTTGCTTGTGATGCACTTTAAAAGATAATTTCCACTTTCACAGATGCATGATTTAATTAATTATTTACGACTGTCTGAGCACTGGTGGCCCACCGCATGCAGCTGGTGGCCTTTTTCATTTCAGTCCACCATTGCAAGCAGTGCAAGTTAACACAATAAGTGAAAGGGAAACAATCGATCTTTGAACTGGAGAAAAGTTGCACGGCTGTACTTTTACCTGTCAACAGCTACTATGAGAGATGCACATGCATGTACATTTCCACCACAGCAAAAAAGAAAGGTGAGGCCAACAGGCAGGCTACCCCCAAAATCCCCAACGCCCCTTGTTACTGGAGGAAAATATTTGCCGGTCTCCCAATGGGTTTTAAGCACTCGGGGTGAACTCGGCTCTTGACCTCCAGACGAGGACTGAGGTAAATTGGGCCATCAGTCATCTGCTAGCACCCGGTTATTAGGCCGCTCGTACCGTTTGTCTGCCAGCGCTATCTCCCGACTACTGCGCCGCATCTATACCGCTGAAGGGTGTCGCTATGGAGACGTGCTGTGACGGCTCTTTGATGTGATGTGTTTGCGCCGGGGAAACAGACCTGCCTCTGTGGAGGGCTGCTGAGGAATGGGGAGGCTTGGCTCTCGCGCATGTGTGTGTGCGCACGTGTGTGTCTCATCATTTTCTCTCCTTCCCTCAACCTCTCTCTCTCTCTCTCTCTCTCTCTCACTCTTTCTTGTTCTACCTTTTTCACTTTCATGCTTGGATAGCTACTCTCTTTTCCATGCCAACATTCTTGAACGCTCCTCATCCCTGCCTCTGTGCACGTCTTACTGTGTTTTTGGTCTTGCTCCATGCACTTTCTCCCCATGAAAGATAGAGAAGATAAAAAAAGGAGAACCTTAGAAGGGAAAAAAATCCTCCACAACACCACCAGAAAGGATTCATGGAAGCAGGAACAAACTAAGAATGAACTTAAAGTCACGTCTAATGTCCCGTTTTTTTCTCTTTCAACTACTTCATCAAAACTTTGCATGTCAACACAAACATGCACATGCTGAGTTACATAAAGAGTTTTACAGTAGCTGGTAAAACGGGGCTGCACCCGACCCTCCTGAAATATTAAAAAGCTTCTGGGTTGCATTTTATGGAGCATGTCATTTGCCAGAGGTCTAATTAAAGTCCTCTCCCAGTTTTCACACATCCATACATGTTAGGATGTGGATCACAGTGCTGGGATGCCTGGATTAAAAACCTTGACCCCGAAACAGTTGACCTCAAAATTCTGCACCCAGATTAGTTTGAGTCAGGCTTAGCTGAGTTTGGAATGTGCACGAAGTGACACAAAGACAAACAAATCTGCTTTAAAGTCACTTTGGAGCAGGAAAAGTACGCCGCTACACGCACAGACCCAGGGAGGTTTCGAATACGAGCGTAAAAGCCTGACAGAGCGTCCCTCCTTCCTTCCTTCAGAAGTGCTTCGCTGTTCCTTGCACATCAGGGCTCATGTTATGTAAGCAGCGAGTGAGCTCGGCCTGACAGCAAGGGATTCTGGGCCACTAGAAATGAAACGGGACCGCCCGAGTCTCCTCGCAGCAATAATATCCCCTGGATTTTCTTTTTTTGCACGACAAAGGAACGACCGAAACTTCTAAAAATAGACTTTCGGCGTGTGACTGGGTTGCTAAATCTGCTTCAAAACCTGAGTAGCTTTAAGACGAGGAAGCACTTTCTCAGCTTGAGGCGTTTAACAGGTTTGTTGAGAACCTGTTCATTAACAGACTCGTTAACAGAGTAATTCTTTCCATGCATGCAACTATAAACTATTATTAGTTAAAACTTAAAGACAGCTTCTTGTCACTCGGTCGTAGAAAAATGAAATCAAACACTTTAATCTTGAAAAACTTAAACTTAAATAAATAAATGTATCGACGGGAAGATTGTTCTTCGGTTTGTTATGTTTTTCAAACCCTCTGTTATTTTATTCTTGGACTGCGACTCACTTCCTAGTCACCCAGTTTCACCCCCGCTGCTGCTCCGGGATCTGTGAACATCTACGACTGCAGGAAGTGGAAACGCCTGATTACGGGAGCACTTTGTTCGGGTCCAGCTGACAGCAGCGATAAGTAAACAAGTTGTGAGATTTTTTTTTTTTGTTCATTTGCTGAACAAACCCTTGCCAATGTTGAAAACACTGAGTGCTTTGGCAGGGTGGCAGCAGCTAGATAGTCCCTGCTGGGTTAAATGTCAGTAATTCCCTGCTGGTCCAAGCTTTGCCTGCTGACCTTCACTGTTATCAGTAAAACAAAATAAAACTGGAGTCTTTCAGTAGTTTCTTATACCCAGTCTGCAAATTTCATGCTTTTGGTCTTGCCATTAAGAAGACAGATCCAACTTGAGGTAAGAGATGATTGGTCCTTTTTCAAACTCTAAATATGAGGTGAGATAAATGTTTTAATAGAAATGCTTTATTTTTAATCCACACCTACTTTTAGCATGTTTTCAAGAAGTTTGGGAGTCACGTCATCAACTCAACTTCCCCTGAAAACTTGCTGGTTTGCCGTGCACAACCTCTCCAGGCTCAGTTGAATTTCTGCGGATGTTTTAAATGCTTTAATCTCAAACCTGGACTCTCGAGGCCGGACAAAACAGAAACACCTGCATGCGAGATCAGATTTCCCCAAACTTGAAGCAAATTTGTCTTGCGGCCGAGGTAGACACATAGGGCATGTTGGGCGAGACCGCGCTGTGCTTTTTTTTTACGTAAACGTAAAAAACAACACTTTATAAAAAAAGAGCCGAGGCGAGGCAAAAACTTGTTGTTTACATGGGGAATATTCAAACTCCCTGCGCTCTCACTCATCTTGTTCAACCGCTTCCCATCATTCCTCTCTGGCCTTACTCCCTGCCAAACCTCAGGCCTGCGTCGTCCAACCCGCCGGCCCGTCGAACAGCGCAAAACCACTGCAGCGGCATTCCAGGAGGCTCCTCCAAGACATGGCAGGGATAAATCATAAGGAATAATGAGGGCTTGTTTCCATGGAGGGCGAGAGAGACCAGAGGGCTCACAGACGCTGCACCATCCAGTCAATGAGAGAAAACACACACACTCGAACACATGCACTTTGACGTATGCTGCTGGGTGGATCTGTTTGCGTATTTTTGTTGCAGTGGTGCCAAATAAAACCTCCGAATCCAGTTGGTGGAGTGTGTTGATCTACGTGTGACCCTGATGGAGTCGGACAGTGGGAACACTCATCAAATATGGGAAAGATGGCGAAGCGATGACACATATGGACCCAGACATCCTGTACACTGATCAATATTTATCTAGAGTAATGGTGGATCAAATTATTCTGTATTTTGTTACTTGCATTACATTAATTGTCAAAAGTTCGACATAGCAATTTTATAGGGTGATAATATGTCACATGTATGTAACATGTGTGAGTTTCCATCTTAATGCAACTATGGCAACAGCAATGGAGCTATAATATATGTCAATGGTCTACTGGAAATCTATATTATGTGATAAATGCTCATAATTCAAGCACACCGTAACATATAGAGAGAATTTTAAATTACTCACAGAGCAATGGACCAGAGTTTGTTTGAATTTAAACACCAGCGGGCCAAAAAAAGATTGCTTCCTGTCTTTGAGAAACTCAAATTGTCTTGTTCTTTTAATTTATTGCACCAAACTTTCCCAGCATTATTCAAAACACCCCGCAGAAGCCACAGCCTGAGAGTCAGGTATGAGGACCCGACACAGCAGACTCCTGTTTAACAGAGCCCCTCTGTCTCCAACCCACAACGTGGGTGAGCAGCCAGATTTCAGGGAAGTATCCAAGCCACAGAGCCCCGTCCCGACAAGCCTCCACCGCACTATAGACAACCATAACATCTACACTGAGGTCACCAAATCTGTCTTCTATACGCTTCGGGATGAAAATGCATCCGTCGCCGGGTAGAACGCCCTCGGGGCTCCAATAACAGACAAAGGTGGTTACAGCTGGACGGAAAATGAAGGGCAGCCAGAGACGATTAGCCGTTGTTCATCAAGGCACATTAGCTGGACATCTGTCTTTTGGATGTTCCACATCCGACAGTTTCATAAGCTCTAAAACTTAATGATCGGACCGCATGTGGTCACAGATTCTCAAAGTTTAGCAGAGTGAGGCTGAGAAAGAGAAACGTATCGCTAATCGTTCCACTGTAACATGATTACAGGGACGTTGGCAAAATGTTTTATGGACTTTAAAGGTGCAATAAGTCAAATTCATTTACAACCCAGGTTAAATGGAAGATCATACTATATGCCTCAGAAACTCAATTTCTGGAGCAACCAGTTACAAGACATATGTCCTTGAAGCTATGTTATTATCAAAACAGCAGGGTGATATACGATGTTAGTTATACTTGTGTTGATACTACGTGATGTCGATTACAGAACAACCACTTCGAGAGGCCACAGACCTTTTCATGTTGTTGCAGTTTCTCTGGTCACCAACAGAGGCCAGTAAATGTCACTTAATGCTCCTTTCTGCCTAAATCAAAGACAAACCTTTACCCTTTCTGTAAAGTTTGATATCAGATCTCAGACTAAAGCTTCTCCATCATTATTATCACAGATATTTGTAGTTTTACCTCTATACGTGATGGTCTACACGCTATTTCAAACTCTCTACCACACTTGAATGGATATAATTCATTATAGGAAAGATATTAAATCCTTTAATCACCTGTTTCTGAAAACAGTGAGCAGAATAGAGACATGTACTAAGGTTGTAAATACTACAATATTCTCACAAACAATTCAATATGTCCAATGGTAATGGCCCAGATTGTACAATGCATTAAATTTACACATGATTATTTATAGTTTTAAACCATCCAAATCGTAAAGTAATTATCACATCACAAATTCTAACCTCATACACCACTTTACATTTTTTATCCACCCTGAATTGCAGTGTCGAGACTTACTGATGTAAAACATACTGCGTGCACATAAGTCAAAGTATAAACAATCTGAAATCATAAAGCGATAGTGGTTTTAGTCCAGTATAAATAAATAACACATATATTATCTCACATCGTATGTTAAAAACATTTACCTTTATCACACCCTCATTAAAATCACAATGGGCCCAATTAAAATGCAGTAAAAAGACAGAGATGCTGCATAAAAACATAATAACAATACCATTAAAACACTCAAACAACTGCCTTTTAATGGTTACTGTACGGCATAAAAAAGGGAAGTTGGCATAAAAAAGGGAAGTTGAGGTGGCCTGAAATAATAAACACAAAACGAAATCAAAGCGGTGAACTGCAAAAATTTACTGTTCAAGGTCAGCGTGAAGTCGGGAGGACAAAGCATCGCCGGCTGCCTAAATCCACACTCGTGTTTGTGCGACGACTTTACTTTTCCCGTGTTTTTAACGCCTAAAACAATGAACACGCCGCTGCCTTGCTGTGCCCTTTTCATTGTTTACTGCAGGGTCATTTCATGAGATACAGCCAACCTAAAAGTTTAGTCCAGAGTAAACCAATTAAAGGATTAGCAAAATTAGTCAATAAGGATTAGGAAAACCATGTCAAACCTCTGATTTCTAACAAAGTTTTGCCAAATTCAAAACACTTCCCTTTTATCTTCTCTTCTCACGCGCACACCTCTCACTCCTTCTCCTGTCCAATGTCTGTCACCACCAGAATGAATGACTCATGACTCCGGCTATCCCGATTATTCCCCCAATCGCCACCACAAATGGCTTTGTCTGGTTTTAGAGGTATTTGGGAGTTTTTTCCCTTAGATGTTTTGGGAACACACATCTTTTGTTCCTATAGTAATATTTGCTTTTGAAGATGTTTTTTTTGGGGGAGAGATTCAGGACAGACTAGAGACGAGAGGATCAGAGAGAAGGGAGGCATTTTAACATTTCTCCTCACCAGTCACAACTAAAACCACTAAGAATAGTCTTGTTACGCTCTTCCCCTCCACCCTTTCCCTCCCTTTCTCTCCATCATTCATTCCTCCCTTCCTTCCTTTTCATTTACTCTCCCCATGCATTCTTCCCGTTTCCACTGCACGTTGGAATCAACTGTGGCGAGCAATACTGTGAAGAGGTAAAACTGTGGAATATGTGATACGTCGCATCCTCTTTTTAAACATCAACGACTTGAATACAAATTTTTGCAAATAAATGCATGAATGTGAATCATAAAAGGTTGGTATAAAGTGATGCAAATGCTGCAAACTTGCTTACTTTGAAAAGTTTTTGCATTTTTTTAATAAAGAGTACTTTCAGAGGAACAACGCCTGAGTTGGAAACACTGGATAAAAACACACCTAACTACAACGGGCTGTGTTGGTGCTGTTTCAGGTACCAGATGGTGTTCACATAATAAAAACACAAGTTCAAAGGCTTGTCAGATCCTAAAACACTGCCTGGGCACTGATACAGAGTCTGATAGTGTGCTAATAGAAGAAATATGGTTATGAGACATGCTAGAATAAAAATATATCATTTCCAAACACAGTGCATCAGCATTTCTATTCGCCAACTTTGATGTCCAAGCCCATCAATAGAAGTGAGTGGAAGATAGAACAAGTATTCATATGAAGAACCACCACAGCAATCTACCTGGACTGCAATATCTTTCATTTTATTTATTTTTAATATTACTGCAATATTAAATTAACCAATGCAGAGCCTGATGGTTTATTTTTTGTTGAACAAATCTGCATTTTTTTTGTAGGATCTGACGGTGCCAATAAAGTGGCCTCATTGAATTGAAGTGTGAGTGTTGCTTTCTTCAGTGAAGTGCTAATATCAGTCTCAGCACAGCCTTTGTCTTAGCCCAACATCTGCGATCATATCAGAAAAATATATAAACTCCTACAAACAAAATCAAAGCCAACATAAATTTCTGCTTATTCACGTTCACTTTCACTTATGTTTCTGCCTCTTTTATTATTTAATTTCAATAAAGGTGCACTGTACTGTATGTTAAAGTGTGTGTATCAGCGTGAAGGTGCATTTCATTGCATGCACTGGCTGACATGTGGGAAGGGTGCGCATAAGTAATGACACCAAGCATTAACGTACGGTTAATGAGGAGCGATGATAATAAGATGTTCGGTGTCTTACCTTCACTTCACATTTTTTATGGCAGGACAACCGGCACGCTGAAAGAAAAGAGACAAAGTTAGATTTGTAGTAGTTGATTTCAACAGACAGGAGCAGACATAGATGGAAAAAAAATGTCACTGTACGGCAGAAAAAACACAAAACCTCCACATGAGATCAATGCATGAATACAGGTTAAGATCCATTCTGCAGGTGAGGCGATCAGAGAGACAAAAGAACACAGTCATTTATATAGAAAAGAAAACGTGATGTTTCTCTCTAAATAAATCTTTATATAAGGCTCAAAGCAGCAGGTACAGGCATAAGTCCTCTTCACTGGGAAAGCTGCATTTATTGAAAAGAAAATGTAATGCATTCAGCCTTTTCTGTTTGCCTCTGAAAGCACTGAAAAGGAAACTGCAACAAGGTCAGCTCTCAGCCTGATGCTAACGTGCTGTGGTGCTGCCCCCAAGTGGCCACATTAAGCAAACATCTATCCACTAATTTGTTTGTATTTCAGTTCTGCCCTTTATAATTCAGATGATTGAGCTTTAACTCAAGATAAAGGTCTCAAAATGGTAAAAATTTGGTATAAAATATGTGATATGAAGCTGGTAAAATAAGCCAAAGCTGCGACTGGATACTTCCTAAAAGAGCTTTAAGTAATAATTAGTTAAATATTTATGTCATGATGAGAAGCAGAGCGTGAGAGCGTGTCGACCTCCAGGCATGAAACAGACGTTTTTTTTTAACATCTGGGAGGGTACGACCTTTGACCCCCCCCACACCTGCCGTCTCGCCGTCGACCTAGGTGGTCCCCAGGTGGTGCGAGTGTGTGTTTCTGATGTGTGTGCACGAGGGGGATGTGACGACGGTGTGTGTGTGTGTGTGTCTGTTCTGGGTGGTCTTACGGAGACTGTTAGAAAAACACTCTCCGGCTGATTAAGGTAAACCTGTGTAATAGTGCTAAATGGATTACTTGGTATTTTGCTATATGGAGTGCTGATTGGTAATTATTTGGAGATGTTAAGTGAATGTTTGTCCATCCAGTTAGAGAGGCAGCTGTCCAAACCAGCGTGCTCCAATGGGTGTGGATGTATTTGTAACTTCTACAGGTCTAATAGTGTTCTTGAAGCTTGACTTTGAAAACTGTGATCTTCATTTACTAGCTTCCAACCGCAGTTTGTTCAGCTGTCGATGCCTCATGTAACAGGCCCACCTTTAGGTCACGTAACGACAACTGAGCCATCTCCACGACAACTAAGCAAACTCCACATGTGAAGACCCTGAGATATGTTTGAAATCTGCAGAAAAAGCTCAAAATACTGCAATTAATTTTATCTTATTGCCCGATATTCTCAGAATAAGCAGTTAAAAAACACGGCTGCACGCGAGGGAAAGTTGCAAATGATGCAAACATCTGTGCACGCACTACATGGATCCAAGGTTTTCACAATAAAAGTGCTTTATTAAAGTCCTTTAAAAGACTCGAGCACAGTGGTGTCCTTTCCCTTTTCTTGTCTGTGCAAATAACTGCAGATGTTTCATTAAGTTTCTTTGAAACTCGGAGCTGATCCATGCGGGCATCATTACCATCATGTGGTTTTATACACCGCTAATGAGTCCCGCTTATCCACAGGAGTCCGTTCTCACACATCTCAGAGGAAGAACAAGAGAAAAACATGCATAGACCCAGTAAATAAACTGGAGATATTTTTGATCACTGGTGGGTGATTGCGTATCGAAGGGATGCGAACAAAGCTCGACCACACATGTTGGATGATATAGCTGATGTTTTTGTAGCAGAAGATCAGCATAGGTAACAATACAATCGTTGGTACATGTGTAAGTTAGAGCATGTACTTCATTAACATGTGCACATCACATCTTCTCTCTAGCAATCGAGCAGGAAGGATGCTCAGATCAACACGTGTCCAGGTGTGTTGCTTCTTAACACGCAGCACAATTAAAGGCTCGCATTTAATAACACAATTTATTTATTTATTTATTTATTTATTTATTTGCTGCTGCTGTAAGACTTCAGGAGGCAGTTTGAGGCTTTTAGTTGGACGACTTTAAGCTTCGCCATTTGGCAAGGAAAGCTTATTGCGGCCTACTGTATTTTAACAGAGGATGAATGAACAAAAGAGGGATGAAAGGGAAAGTAATTCTCCTGTGCTCCCCTCTGCACTCTCCTTCCTTTGTCTATCTCCCAATCCTCCTATACCCCAATTTCTCTCTCTTTATTCTGCCTCACTCTACCCCCCCACCCCTCACCCCTCTTTCCCTTTTTTCCTCTCTTATCTAGGCTAATGCAGCAGCAGCAGCCATGCTAATTTTAACAGCAAATCCTCAGCCAAAGCCCCGTGCAGGCCCGCTCTCCGACTGCCGGGGCTTCAGAGTGTTTGTCAACTCGGCTTCTGCTAAAGACGCCGCGTTTGTAGTTCAAAGAGGAGAAAGGGAGAGAAAGCGAGTGGTGAAAGTGTGCGAGGGGAGATGGAGGGAGACCAGAAAAGAAAAAGAAAAAAAATAAAATAAATGTGAGGCTGCCCAGGAGTCCTCTAATGTTAATTCCTCTGGACTTATTTTATTTTTTTGGAGTAACAACAAAACCTTTAGTCCTTCTAAAATTAGAACCGAAAACATGTGACTGGACTGTGAAGGAAGACGAGGAGGATTAAAGGGAGGGAGGAAGAGGCGAAACAGCAGACACATGCATATATACATATACATACATATACATACTCCATGCACTGCACAGCTGCAACAATACATGGGATATAGAGGCTGAGACAGATGTAACATACATCTGGAATATGAAAGGAAGAAATGTAAAGGTAAAGGGTGGCTTTGGAGACATTGTGCCGCGATCTATCTATCGTGATTGTTCTGAACATCGGACATCTGAGAGGGCTTTCCTGGTACAAGAAAAAAATCCTCTGCTGACATGAAGCGATGCATCTTTGTGTTTCTAGCTGCAGAAAAAACAGCTGGCAGAAACATTTTCTATCATTGTCAGAGCTTTACCTTTGGATTCTGGGCCCTTGGTTGGACAAAACAAGCAACGTGAAGACCTCAGCTTGTATTTGGAGAAATGTGATGCATATTTATAGTGTTTTTTGTGACATTTTATGGACTGTATTTAATTTGTTTAATCAGTAACAATGGTAATCATTACTTGCAGCCACACTTAAAACTCTCTGGGGTGTTGTTCATGCAAAAAGTTGTAATGCCAAAGAAACAAATTGTGTATTTTCAGTGTGTGTAACAGATTTAGACACAGACTGATTAATTGCACACTTTTATAACTGGCTGCACTTTTAAAGTAGCTTTTAAAGTAGCTGCCACTGACAAAAAAAATTTTTGTGGAAAAAGCAGCGCAAGAACAAGCACAATGTCACCACAATAATAATAATAAAAAGGATTTGCTGAAATAAGAAAAGAGTAAATTCACAGATAAGACAAGTGAAAACTGCATGCTCTGATAGAAACCAGCACCATCATCCATCCTCAACAGGGACCAGAAGAACATATTTATGAATGAATCAATCTCACATCCGCTCCGGGAGTTTAACCCCGACCGCCATCTGCTCGCAAATCACTCGTTCTAATCTGCTTGGGCTCAAAGTTGCGCTCCTGGCGGACACTCACCTTTGCAGATGAGGCCCTCCTTGGTGATGGCCTGCTTGCATATATCACAGCTCTTGGCCTTCTTGAATGGCTTCAGCTTGAAGGTGTGTGTGTGGACGCCCTCCAGCTCGTCGGGCTGAGGGAGGAAGAGGAAGGAAGAGAGATATCAGGGGAGAGTGGGCTGAATGGACGCCAACAGAAACACATTTGGTATTTCAGCGAAGATTTATTCGTCTGCGTCTGCACACAGGGGTTCGAGCGCTTTGATGCTCTTTGATGGCATTGTCAATGTTTTTCCTTCTACTTTGGCTCAGATGATTTCTTTCTTCATACATGAGGAAATGAACTTCCTTGAAAGTTTAAGAACAGATCACTTATTATCAGTATTAATTTGAAATAACTTTGTTGAGGGGAGAATACTGATCATTTATAGAGCAAATACTCACTAGTTAATAGTTTCTGTCCTTCCTTTTTGGACAAAATGTGCTATTTCAAGAACTCACATTGTGCTCTGAAAGGCTGTAATGAACTTTTTTGCTATTTTTTTACTATTTATAGACTAAACAATGAACTGTTTGACTGAAAAACAATAATTTATGGTATAATAAATGCATAATAATTCATTTAAACCCACTCCGTTTATTAAAAAATGCCAAGATAGGGTACAACATAGGGTAACATAATAAACATGCAGCATTAGTATATCATCATGTTTTCCACCACAAAATTATTATTATTTTTTTTTTTAACTGGAGACCAACAACACGTCACAGGATCGCCCGCTTTCATAACTGACATTAGTCTTTGTTGCAATGTTGTGTGCACACACACACACACACACACACACTCTGACATGACATTACATGGCTCGCCCACCAGCAGAGGATGTTTTCACTTTGAAGTTCTCTAATTAAATGACTAATTAATGATGAAGAGGAGAGAGAGGGGGGGGGGAGAAGCCTCACAGCAGCCAACAACCTCAAAAACTCGAGGAATGATGTCCCCCCCATGTATGTGTGTGTGTGTGTGTGTGTGCATGCATTTGTGTATGGGTGTCTATGAGTGTGTGTTCATACTGTACTGTGTGTGTGTGTCTATGTATGTGAGTGTGTGTGTTTGGGGTGCTGGGACATTTCTCGAGCAGCCTGAGGACACAACCGCTCCAGAAACTGCACCAAAACCTGAGTGGAGCAGCGACTAAAGGAACAGTGCACGCAATTTTCCCTCCCCCTGAATGTGCAGATGATGATGATGATGATGATGATGACGAAGGTGGTGTGGCGCTCGACGTGACGCTCGCTGACTGGGATAACGAGAAGGAGGACTCCCCAAAGACCTCTGCAGGAACGCTCTCCACAACTTCTCTCATTTATTCCTGACGCACGGTGACATTTCCAGCACTTTTCAAAGCGTCGCTGTGTCAAAATGTAATTTTCTCTCCAAACAGCTGCACGTTAGTCAGAGCTGATGTGATTAGTTGAAACTGCAGCACACCAAAAGCAGCCAAGAGTACTGTAACTGGGTCACTAGGATTCCCTTTGAAGACGCCTTAATGATAAAGCAGCTCCACCTAACTCACTCTCTTATTTGGGTGAGGTTGGTAAAAAAAAAGGGGATTTCTGCCCCTTTCTCCTTTCTTCTTCTGGCAGTTTAATTCTAGTTGCTCACCCTGGACGTCCTTACACTCCTCTCCTCTCTCCTGAGCTCCCTTTTCCCACCGTCCCTCCGTCTGAACAACCCTCCTTGGTGAGTCATAATGATGATGTCATTTCCTTTGTGTATTTGCACAGCTGGGCCCGTCCGGGTTGGGCTTCGGCAGACTGTAAATCTTAGCCCTCCTTACTAAAAAACAGCGTTTTACACACACCTTGTTCCGACGATCACCTCAAAATGATGAATGAACGGGTCCCTCCAGGAATAATTAGCATAGATTTAATCAATCCTGTGAAAATAGTTCAACTAAAAGTGGAGGAACACCTGTAAATGCTGCATTGCTTCCTGAATTAAATAATCTCACAAAGATTACAAGCTGAGGTGAAATAAATCAAACCTCAATTTAGCATTTTACTTTCAGGCTAACCCTCAATTTGCAAGAATTTGCACAAAAAAACAACACATTCAGCTGGAGGGTTTCTTCTATTAAATTTTAAGTTTTTCCATTTTTTTTCCCACTTTAATTTGTGCGTACGTTGTTAGCAGCACAAATCTCTTAGCTGCATGTATAAGTGACGTTCACAGCTGATTATCTACGCAGCCAGCAAGACCTGCAACATCCACCTCTGCATGGATCACCAGGGAGGTTCATCTTCTCAGAACTACAACTCAAGCCTCACTTTTGTCCAAAAAAATTTCAGTGGCACTAAAATTTTTAATTCCCCAACATCCATCTGTAGTTTCAGCAAACTCACGTACTTGCAAAGATCCAGAGAGGAGAGAGAAATTTTATCCTTCATGGCAACAATGATCACAACAAAGTGACATCCACTGGTACTTCTACAACTGCAGTGACTAATATAACTTCACTGAATACACAGGAGTACAATTACTACTTCCTCTACTACAACTACTGCTACAACCAGAACTACTCCAACTACAAATTTTCATTTCATTTTCTTGTAGCTTTCTGAAGCTCCCTGGCTTTCTCCCTCTCTCGGTCTCTCTCTCGCTCTCTCTCCATGTGCCGCAGTCAATTTGGCTCAAAGCTCTAACAAAAGTGTATTTCTCAGCGTTTTCGCTCCCCTATCTCCCTAAATCTTAATGGCTTTTGTCACACTGTGACACGGTCGCTATAAGCTCCACAGAGGAATCATGGCTGACCTTGGCCGCGCGGAGCCAAACACAGCACGTTACAACAGGTAGGTAGCCTCAAACAAACCATATGCTGCACGCATGCTGATTATTCCTGTAAAAAAAAACACTTCATTACCAAATACTCCACCATTTGCCTCTGTAATGCAGCTTTTTCTTTCATGAGTTAGTTGATATATAGAGCAGAAACTGAGGTTTAAACACGAGACAGCACAGTTTCATTAAAGTAAAGGGATGTAATCTGAGCTGACCGATATCTGTCATGATCACTGGATGACAGCTGATGGACAAATTAAAAAGGACAGTGCAGAAGGAAAACGAAAAGAGAGTGTGATATGGAAAATGTTGAGAAATATAACATATAAATTATTTCCATGTTATTGAAACTGATCAGGCTTAAGCCAAGTAAAGCAAAGTCAGAAATCATCCTTTTCTTTCTAAAAAACTACTTTAAATATATGTAATTTTCTTTGCTTATCACTAATTGCTTTCTTATTTCAGGACATTCCCTGGAAAAAAAATCATAAAAAGGTAAAATGATGTCCAAATATTGAGATAAATCTTTAATTGGTGAAAATAAAAAGGTTTCCAGATGAAGCATGAGACTAAACAACTGGACATGTTTTGCAGTGTGGGCCCGGCTGGGTTTATAAATAGCGGTTGAGGCACCTTGGTGCCACTCCACAGCCCCGATGTTAAAGATGACCTGGCAGAAAGCCGCCGGCTAAACCAATCAGACGCAGCCAGCTGTGTCACAGGCAGGAGCCATGGTTACCTGGCTGCCACGGCAACTGGGGTCAACGTGTCCCGTCAAACAATGATGGATGAGGCGGGACAAAAAAAAAAGGAGGAGAAAAAACATACAACCACAAGTTTGCACACACACATTTAGAGATGCATGCACACCTTGGCATACAGACCCACGGTGAGTATCGCCATGACAGGAGTGCAAATGGTTCTTGGACGGCTGCCATGTAGCATCTGGGATTCAACTTTTTTGTTTTTTTTCAGATAGAGAGAGAGAGGGAAAAGGGCCTCAGCAGCTTAAACGGCGAGTAATCAACAAAGAGAAAGCCAGGGGTCGTACTTCCACTATGGAAATGACCCTCACAGTTTCATAGCCTCACACACACTGGGTCTCTCTGTTTTTTTTTTTTTTTAAGGGAGTAAAGATGTTAGTTAAGCTCACAATTAGGCATGTAGTCAGAGAGCCAGTTCACTAATGAATGCCATCAGTCTCTTAACCATCCGTGCAAGATTTTATTATCTGGTATGAAAGTACTCGCTTCCTGATGTTCATGTCAAGAACGAGGTGGAACATTCAGGATTCAGGATGAATAACTTTTTCTGCTTACGTCGTCAATCTCTGTTGGAAACAAGAAATCGAACAGTTTATGGAAATATTTACATTTCTATATGCTCTGAAAACGAACAGGGCATCCATTTTTTTATGAAACAATCTACTGCTAATGAGATTTTTTAATGTGCATGTTGAATAAATAAAAATAAGATGCAATCTGTGTAGCTTTAACAGTGTAATGTGCTGATCCAGAGCCTAATATAGAGTTCAAACACCAAAATAATGGGCATTTGTCACCAAGGTGCTCAAAAATCAAGAAAACCAAGAGACTCCTGAACTATTGGGAAGAAAATGTCATGCTAAAATCTTCAAAAATTTTTAGCCAAGATGATTTTTTTCAAAATAAAATCACCATTACAGCAAAAACTCACAATCAGGGAAACTTGGAGTCACTTTTAACCGTGTGGGGCTTTAATGAAAGCTGTGTTTCTTTGACTCAGCTGCCATCCAAAAGACCAGCCATGGCAGAAAACTGAAAAACCACAAGCCCTGTCCTCTGTGTGGTGTTAGGAGGAGACTCCCGGGAGAGGCCGGAGAGAGAAAATGGAAAGGGGAGTTATGTAGAGAGACGGAAAGGGGAAAGTAGAAGGAGAGGGGAAGGGGAAATGGATGGAGATGGGTGGAAAAAAAAAGGGGATAAAGGGAGAGAGTGAACGGTCTAAGAGCCACGGATGGAGGAAGAGGAGAGGAGGTGTTTCTATGAGTGTGTGTGTGTGTGTGTTCAGGCTTATAGACAGCGAGCCCAGTAAATCAAGGCCCTGTGCTCCTCTCCTCCAGTTGCACTTAGCTAATGAAAAGCATCACTACGCTACCTCGACCGCGACCCCACTTAGAGCCAAGATGTGGGAGCGGGAGGGAGGGCGGGGGGAGTGAAAGGACGGGAGGGAGGTGGGGAGGGGAGGGCGACTCTTTCAAAGACACTGCTCTTTCCTCCTGCATAGGGACGACGCAGGAACACAAACTAGTCCTGGCACATACGCCAAATCACAAAACACGCGTGTATTCAATCATGCATGTGCACCTAAAGATAAAGAAATGTGTCATCTGTTAACGTGGACATTACAACATTACAGGGTTGTTTTATTCCCATTTATTCTCATTTTGACACCTCCATTTTGACGTCCTTGAAAAACACATTTGAGACAAAACTTGCGATTCTCAAGACCTTCAAAAGCTGCAACACATTTTTTTAGGTCACAAATTATTAGCCTTAATGGCTAACTAACAGCTAGCTCACTTTAAAACCTCAAAATGTCTATTACTCAAAGTCACTATAATCAATATTTTGACATTAACATGACATAAGTAACTGGTCCCAAATGGCAAAGGTAGCGGCGTATTTAGCAGATAGTGTGGCAGATATTTCCTTAAACTTCCTTAACTTAAAATCAGAGAATATTAACTTCCATTCATGTTAGGACCAACACTTTAAAGTTAAAACTTTAAAGTGTGTATTTTGTTGATTACTATCTTTACTAATGACTGCTGATTAAGACAATTACACCAATTTTTAAATTTTGTTTTTAAATTTGTGTCATATCTAAACATCACTGTAGTTTGATAATATTACAAAACACAAAGAAACCAGTTTATTGTGCAATTAATTTGAAGCAAAGAGTTTTTGGCTCTTTTTTGGGAGAAATTATGTTCTTGGATATTATAGAGGTCAACACAACTTCTCTAAATCTTCCCTGATCACCACAGCTGTTACATTCGTCACTTCTAAAAACTCCAGAAAGTCGTCTGAAGCTGCACACAAATATTCACCATACCCGCCTCGCCAAGAGAGGACCGTCTCAGAATAAGGGTGAATGTTTGTAGTCTGGACTTCCTGTTTATGCCAGGTGCGTTTTGAGTTGCGACATCTGGGACCACGGGCCCAGACGCTCAAAACCGCACTCATACATCAACACAAACTTCCCCACATGCTTCCTCTACTGTAAAACTCCACATGTGGTTCCATTTATAGCTCGAAAGAAGAAAAGTCTTTCTGCATGAATTGGAGGGATGGTTACAAAACACAAAGAGGGGCATGTTGGACTAAAGATGTGCAGTGTCATTTCGCATAATGATGTAATTTGACACAAACCCTGAAGTCCATTAACCGCTCAGTCAGAGTAAATGTGCAATAACTGTCTCCAAGGAACAATGGTGGAGTAAATAAAGACAAAAAATACAACTTGAAGACATTTTTTACATTAATTGTCGTGTTTTTATGTGTAATATTTAACAGAAGAATTAATTTTGTTCTCAGAGGCACAAATAATGTGGTTGTCTTTTACAAAAACTTTCAAAAAAACCTAAAAATTCATGTCAACCAAGTTAATATCTGAGCTTTTTATTGGTTCTTTTCTATTTTTCTTTGGAGATAACAGCACAGACGTTGCAGTAAATATTTCCTGTGAAGTCTGTCCACTAGTGAGAGATATAGTGTGTGAGAAAGAAAAGTGAGTGAGTGAGGTGAATGGCTGGCTGACTGAACGACTACCTGGTTGATGGACGAGGCGAGCAGAGGGAGCGAATGAGTCAGCCACGAGACAAACAGACAAAGACAAAGAAGCGCTGAAAAAAAACTACCAAAACGCCGGATGACATGACTCAATGAAGTCGAGCATGAGGAACAGGCCCCACAGAAACTCGCAGGCCGGGGGGGGGGCGAAGAAGTCCCGCGCCCACACGAGATGAAAAAGCTGAACCACACCTGCTTTCAATTTCCACCAAATTGAAATTCTGTCATGAACAATGGGCGCCTTTGTGGGAGAGAGAGCGAAAGAGAGAGAGAATAAGAAACACAAAAAGAAGGAAAATGAGAACCAGGACGATGTTTGTCATATTGTATGCGTGTAAGAGCGTCAGCATTTCCACGTTTCATACGCTCGCTTTCTGGAGAGCACTAAGGAGAACTATGGTGATGAACTTCCCACTGTTTTATTGAATAATCAGGTACAATGTACGGTATAATATAGAAAATAATCAATTCTACGATGCATGCACAATGCTTTGTTAAATTTTTACGTAAAATGCGTGCACCATGTTTACATTTGAGATGTGGGCTCAACACAGTAAAGCAGCTGCAGGAGACAAAAGAAATAAAACCATTGCCAGATTTTTTAAAAAGCAAACATTTAGGCATGTATTGACAGAGAAAAATAAACCATGTATAGAAACTCGAAACTGAGATGCAATTCAGTGCATTGTGAATTGTTTAAGCAGCTGGACACTGAAAACCTTTCGTTTTACTCAGATACCCTGAATTTCAGTTCACAGTACGAGTCCAAACACAGAAAAGGCTGGATCCTACATTTCCCATGATGCATCCCTGCTTGGTGAATTCCCATGTCTTTCCAACTCCACATCCTCAGTTTGTCTCACAACCTTTTTGATATAAATCTGTAGTGTCCTAGGTCAAGCTGAGACTACCTTCATGACATCACTATGACATAATCTGGGTAATTTTCTCAAATCCCATTTGAGTAGTAATCTGATCCTTATGCACAAGTGTTCAGATTTCCTTTATTAGTCCCACAGCGGGGAAATTCACAATTTTGTTGTAATCGAATGCAGCCCTCGGCCCCCTAAATGCAGATTATTTGCGTCCACGTCTGATTCCTTTCGCATCTTAATGTGAGACTCTCCGTCGTCTCGCTGTGAACCGTGCTCTCGCTGGCAGCTCTCGAGGCTCCCTCTCAATCTGTGATCTCAACACACAGATGGCATATCAAACGGCTCAAATTAGCAGGGCGGCTAAGATCACTCTGCGAGACGGTTTAGACGAAACTGCGCTGCCAAATCGTGTTAATTTCACCAGAATCACTCAGCACAAAAACCAGAGGTGCCTTAAATTCTTCTTGTCGAGGACTCTTAAATTAAAAACTTAAATCCGTGTATCCCTGGCTGATTGCTGTATTGTCCCATTCCCCTCCATTTGTGAACATTTTTGCAGTAGATGGGAAATAACAGAGGGGAGAGGGAGATCTCTTCAGGATAGTCATTACTCTGGTTATAAGCCCCGAGGGGCTTTCTTCACTGTGATTATGGGTACGTGAGTGATTGGCGGCACGGAAGTACCCATAATCATAGTAAAGCATGTCAAGAAGGATTTTACTGTATAATCCATAGGCACACTTTGGAAAGCTTTCTTTATAATAGTAAAAAGTGAGACTAAAATTGCTGCAACACAACAAAAGATGCCACATTTCAACCAAAATCAGCCAGACAGAGTGTGTTTTTTTGGTTGAAATTGCTAAGAAATCTCCTTTGGCACATGAAGGACTTTGCAAATGAAAAAAAAAAATTAATAAATAATCAATCAGATTTTTTTACAATGTTGAAGCACTGATAGTATACTGGTAGAAGACCATAGATATGAGTTGAGGATGTTTTATTTATGGCGCTGAACACGGACGATCCCAGCGGACTGACACTGTGGGCCGGACGCCAGATTGTAGTAGATCCCTCCTTGAAGCTGAGAAACCGTGTGTGTGTGTGTGTGTGCTGCATGCGTGTATCTATAACCATCTCCCTGCTTATGTGTGTGCGATGTTATATGTATGCATCAAATATACACACACACACACATCCGAGTGTGTGTGTGTGTGTGTGTGTGTGTGTGTGTGTACATGAGGGTGCAGCTGCTTTGCTGTTTGTGTGCGATATGATCAATACCAGGTGCGGGAAGAGAGACACGAAGATCAATGAGCTGTGATCATGAAGTCTAGGCCGCTTATTATCATTAGCCAGCTGCTAATGAACTCAGAAATGCCGCGTTTGCTAATAAGCCCCCCCTCTTTGAATCCATCCCAGGGAAAAAGAAAAAACATGCAGAGATGTAGCTCCATCTTCATGTGTGCAGGTGTGTGTTGGACCCTTGTGCAGGAACATCTTGAGGCGGGACTAAATAACATCGCTGCAGCTGAACACAATTAACAGATCAGTCGATTGACACAAAATTACCTGGCAAATATTTTGATAATCAAGGTAATTTTTAAGGAAAAGTATTAAAAATTCTCCTGTTCCATCTTCTTAAATGTGAAGATTTGGTCTTTCATGATAGTAAACTGAATATCTTTGCTTTTTGGACAGCTGGTTGGTCAATCAAGCAATCTGTAAACACCACCATGAACTTTGGAAGATTTTATCTAGCATTTTTCACAATTTTCTGACCTTAAAGGTGGAGTATGAAACTTCTGTCTCCCCCTTTTGGAAGTGAGAGAAATTACACAAAACGCTGTTGACGCGAGCCAATTATGCCAACCTACAGGTGAGCTCGTTACATCTCCGTGGCCCCCAGTAGCGAAGTCTTCAAATCTTTCCGCATAAATATGGACAGAGCGGAAAAAATACGTGGTAATTTAGCTAATTATCTGTGCTGAAATGTCGCCTATTCCGCCAGAGAAAAGTGTACTTGCATTAGTGTTTTAAAAGACTGACTGTGAAAAAAAACAACACTACTGGTGCACCAACGCCACTGACATCAGATTTAAAAAACTCTCAATGCGAAATTCAAAGAGATTTACCTGGTGATTGTGTGAGCTTGTTTGAAAAGGGCTTGAGGAAAATAACACAAAGCTGCAGGCCTGAAAATAAGTCTGTTTTCCTGCAGTGTATGTTGTGACATAATATGAGTGTTTCAGCTTCTTCTACATCCATATTTCCATCATCCTCACAGCCACCGATATACCTTCAAGCATAAACATTTTCTGATGTTTGAATCATCTCCAGACTGATCTACAGCATCCCACCCAGCATCTACTCGAATCCGAGGGCACAGATCCAGACTCGGGCAAGATATGAGGGGGCAGAGCAGTGCACAGCGCCCGTGGGGAGTGTGCTAAAGCTGGGTCTCTAGCGGTGGCCCAGGGACCTGGAGGGAGGCGTCCGGTCACATCGCATATAAATCACCTGGCCACAGATACACAGAGCATTGTTTAGCCGGGGTGACGGCTCCACTCTCTGAGGACAGTCTGACTCTCTGAGATACAGTACCACACGCCATGTACACACACACACGTATGAAGGCAGTGGTCTGAAAAAATGGGAGCAGGAAGGAATCTCCAGTGAGAGCTGGAGGGATCTCTGGCTGTGGACAGTCAGCCTGTGTGGCAGCTGAACAGCACATGAGGTCCCCTCGGAGTTAACCAAAAACTAGGTCTGAGTGCAGTTTCATGTCATTTGGAGGTGGACATCATCATCAAAAACCACAAATAACACCACCATTATTATTACATGCTGGAAAAAAATGAACTTTTTCTACTATATTTTTTCCAAACCCCACCAATGATGCTCTGTTAGCTTTGACAGCCCTCAGCACAGAAGGTCACAACCTCAAAAACGGCAGTCGCTGATGAAGCCAAATGAGAGTACTTCACCCTTTGCAGTGGCCACTGCTTCAAAAATAACCTATTAATTAGGATCTATACTTAAACAAGAGGACATTTTCTAATGTTTAATAAAGTATTTACCTCACAGCTCACAATTTATTTAAAATATTCAAGTTAAATTATCTGCCCTTTCAAAATAAGACAATAAAGATGATGCTGTGGCTGTTAGAGACGCCAAGACAGATTCATTACTCAAGAATCTTCTCACTCAATGCAAGCTAATCACCAGGCAGGGCTAGCAGATACACTCTTATTAGCAATGGAGGGAAAATGACATACCTAATACACGCCAGGCCACACACACACACACACTCATACAGAGGTGACACACACGGAGGCGTGGCAGGCAGTAAAGGTCCAATCAAAGCCTGATTGATTTTCAGAGCTCTCTGGGGATTCTGCTCAGTCAATAAGGGACTCTGTTAGACAACTGAAGACATGATGGATCTACCATACATCTTGACTTACAATGTTTCAGCTGTCGTGCACTGGACGACCACACAGAGCAAAACACGAGTCATTTTTATGGCCTTTTATAGTAGATTACATGCCGTAGTGTATATTTCAGTTTTTAAAATGGATCTGAAAAAGCTGGCTGAGCTCTACTCTGGTTATAAAATAAGTTGGTGAGCCGAGATTTGGTGCATACTTGGGAGCAATACAGTCATTTAAATGTAATTATCAGAGGCTATTTTGAGATGCACATATAAACAAGGCTGCCTTAACTGACACTCTCTCTTAAACTGTTTAAGTTTTGAATCCCAATGCAAGATAACCCTGATGACATTACCTGGGGATATTTTCTCAGACTCCCTTTTCCCAAGCTTCCTCCAAAACCAAAGACTCAGCATTATTCAACATTTTTGACATGTAAACTCATGTTCATGTGTAAAATCAGTGCACCTTTGATATCCAGTAATATAAAGAGGAGGCCAAAGAGAAGGCGTAGCTAAAATTATAGGAAACGTAATGAGATGCCTAAACACGGCTGATTTATTGCAGAACAAACAAACACAAAACTGTGGCTAAAATTTGGTTAATAACGTTTGTTTGGTCATGTTAAAGGTTCGCATACATCGTAGGTGCAGGTAAAACAGCACACAAATACTTGATTTTTATCATTAAGTCAAATTCTGCATCATACCCAAATATATAAGGTTAAAAAATGACATACAGGGCCTTTAACAAGCAAAGTGAACTTAAAAAAAAAAACTGTAATGTTAAAAAAGGCTATGTCAAAGCAATACAACATGCACGATTTGACAAATCTTCAGAAGGATGTCATTCGCGCAAACCCAGTCACGTGCACTATTTAATGCTTGCCTTGCTATTTTAACAGTAAAGTGAGACAGGGAATTTGAAATAGAGAGTGATGAGAAAACACCTGAGGTCTGTAATCAAACTTGTGACACTGCAGTACACCACGAATGGTTTTAATGGAGCATCCCGACTGCACTTGCTGTAAACACGGGCGGGAAAACTCTCCGGCGAACACGTTAAAAATCATATCGCCGGCGCTGTGTCAAATAACAGTTGTTGCTATTCACGGCAGAGCTGCTTAGCATACTGTAGAGCAGTAATGAGCTCACAGAAGTATTTGGCCAGCAGTGTAAGAACTAGCCTGCATTTGTGGCTGTTTCTGTCAGCATGTCAAATCTAATATTCTCTCTCTGTGTGGGGCGATGCATTATTAATAGCGTGTATTTGAGGAGCTTTCTTAGAACCCGTTCCTTGCACATCACTCAGCCTCCGCTCATTACTCCTCTTCCTCTCTCTCTCTGCTGATGTCACACCTCGAAAAACGCTCATCCCTCCCTTTCCCTTTCCGATGCTTCATCATCTTTTTGTTGTCGTTTTTTGAAGGGTGATAATGTCGGATTGGAGGCATCTGGACGAGTCAGAGTCTCACTTTGCATATGAACTGCGTGGGAGCCTCTCCTCCACCGTGCCTCTTTCCCCCTTGCATCTAAATGGCCCCTCTCCTCCACTGCAAGCTACAGAAAAGTAGGGCATATGCCTCATTTAACACTTGGATGCGATCATTACACACTGTGTATACATTATACAACAAAAAAACGCAATAAATCCACCTACTTCTCCGATACAGATGGTGTTACAATGCAGCTAGGAGCATTAAAAGGCAGGTAAAGTGTGAAGTGGCAATATGTTAACATACAAAAGCCAGCAGTTTTTCACTCTAATATATGATTATGTGGCAGAGGCGCATCTTCAAAGGCACATTTTGCATTTTACATGTATAGGAAGGAAGGTTTTTCAATCACAAGGGACATCACAGGATGAATCGCTGAATTTATACCCCTCTGCAAGACTGAATTTCCACATTCACATGCGTCCAGGTCTGCACACATCTCTTCATAATGTCCACGGGTATGCTGGCGTGCCTGACTTTTTCTTTCTTTTTTCTTAGACTAAGGTGCTGCGTGGAAAAGCCCCCAGTTCCTGACACACTCAGTCAGTCCCAGATAGGAGGAGAAGCGAGCAGCAGCAGATTAAATTATACAGGAGAAACCAGAAATAGCTCCAGTGCCGAGGCCGCGTGGACTCGACGCAAGAACACGCCGATGCGAGTCGCCACAGAGCAGTCAACTAGATTATTCCTGCCCGGATCACGGAAAGTCAACTCCTGTGGATCTGCCTTCGACAAAGAAATCATCTGAACTTTACCTCCAGCGACCAAAGGATGATGGATGTTCGTGGATAAATCTGACCTCCGGGTTTGGTTAAAAAGCCATCACACCTGCGTAAACTTTGTTCATTTTGAAAGAGGCCTCCTTGAAAAAAAGGCAGTCACTCTCAAACTTTCAGGGAAATGTTAACAACGAAAACACACGAGAGTCAAGAGGGAACAGTGGTGCCGCTGTGCCGTTATTTCAAAAGGCACCATTGACCGTGAACTGTTGACCTCTTTACACTTCACACATAAACATGACCGCCCACTTGACACCATGATAAAGCTGTGAGCGGGAAAATAAAAGGCGCTTGAAATCCTAAATGTAAATGATTGGGTACACCTTTAACAAGCCAAGAAATACAACCTGCTTACTTGGACCACACCAAAAAGCAGCACCTTTTTTGTTGCCTTTCTGAAAACTCTTTTCCCCTCACGATGAGTTGCTGATTGCTGAAACCTCGCTCCTGATTTCTTACCCAAAACATGCAGGAGAGGCAAACCCAGGTCCTGGCCCTCCCTGCCAGAGCGGAGGGCAGAGACAGAGAGACGGAGGGCATCCTGATTATTAAAAAAAAAAAAAAAGTGCCACTCGAGGGCTCCTCTCAGGGCAGAAATCCACGGTATTCCCAGAAATTCCCGGCGGTTCTGCGCAGGCTCTGGCGTCGCAGATCCATGCCAGACGTGTACAGAGGGTGAGGACGGGAATGCTGCTCTCGTTTTCAATCTCTGATGGCCTTACTCAGTCTCCCTCATCTGAGCTCCCTCCCTCTCTCGCTTGCTTGCTTGTTCTACCTCTTCCACTCCCGGTCCTCCTCCTCTCTCTCTCTCCCCCCCCTCCTCTCTCTTGTTTGCTCACTTACTTCTGCCCTCCTCTGTCCCTCCTGAAGTGTGGTAACTTTATTCCACGGGAGGAAAAGGAAAGGGTTGGGGGGGGTTGAGTCTTGGCCTTCATTTTTCTCCCTCCCAAAACTCCTCTCTCCTCAAATGATCCTTGTTAGCCCCTCCTTTCTCTCTTTACCCCTCACACACACACACAAATACACTATTCATTGACACCCCCCACCCTCCACCACCACCCCTGGTTTCCCCTGCATTGCATACCTCACCTCTCTTTCCCTCCACCTCTCCTCTGCAAGCATGCTCGCTCATGTCTGCGCTAATGTCACTTCAATTTTTCATTGGCAGCCCCCTTTTTCCAGTTTCCAGATCTCCTCCCTCAAAAATATCTGCAGGACTCGCCAGCAGCCGCGACACAGCCGAGCGGACGGGCAAAACAGCGAGCAGTGAAACAGGTACTCGCTGCAGAAGTTGGGCGAAGGTGAGGCGATTAGGAAATATCGTTCGAGTGCATCGCCGTGGTTGTCCAGATATTGCACGGACAGATGCAGCCTGTGCACACACACGTTAACGAACATGTGGAAACACATGTATTATTTGTCTTGCAGTAAAAGTGATGACATCTTTTGTGTTTTTACGAGAAAACACACATAACTTTTTCTGAAAACCTGTAAAAGAAACTTAAAAAGAAAATGACCCGCTTTCTCTTTTATGTTTTTCTATTCCATTTGCATCTGACTTTAAACATTTAAAGTTACACCGACGATTATAATGAAGTTCTCAGACTTTATAAAGCTCCCCTACAGAGCCCCATAAGATATTACACACCTGTCATCCCAGGCTGTCCTCGCCAGGTCGAGTGAACATGTGAGAATTTAGTGAAGCGTTCCTTTAATTATGTATATCATTATAAAGGGGGCTACACCATTAGGTTGTGCCTTGTAATGACAATAAAACACTGTATTAATAGGGTATTTTATTTTGTTCTTCGTAAGTTTAAAACTATTCGATGGGTTCTTTTATTTTGAAAATATCTTAGTGTATCAATAGAGCAATATCAGGCTGTTGGAAAAGTACAGGTATAATAACATCAGTCCTTCTGTTCTTTTATTGATTAGAATGATGTATTAATGTATTTTTCTTATGCATATAAGTTATATTGTTCAATGTTTTCCTTCTACACATTTGAAAGAAAATGATCTGATTTGGTTCACATTGTTTGAGCAGGTGGGAGACTCTTATGAAATGACTGAAGTGGGATTTAAACCCACATTTTTTTTTTTTAATCTCCCTGCATACATCCCCACATGTGTTTTTTTTTTTATCTTTCCAGGTCTTCTGCGTGCGCGTACACTAAACGTTTTCACATGCATGTATGCAAAGATTCCCGCACACACATGTGAGGGATCGCCGCGGTGTGTACGTCTACATAAAATACAGCACTGAATCAACATTATATCAGTGGTGCGGGTGTATTACATCACTCCACAGTCAGATCCATAAAGGGCTAAGAGCCAATTCATTTTGAGAAAACACCCTCTATTGATCCCTGCTGCACTCCATCACTTCCACTGTAACAGTTACCTCAATCCATAGGCTAACCTGACACATAATCTGTGTGTGTGTGTGCGTTTGCGTGCGTGTCTCCCTCTGTGTGTACTCTATGAACATAATGTCAGCAAAGAGCACGGCGCAGACACATTGGGTGATGTTTCAGGCCACGCTGCAGCGGTCGTTTTAACTCCCGAACAGGTTTTTAAATGGATTTGGAGCCTGTGTTATATGCAGGACGGCCACTTTTTTTCCCTGCAGCCAACTGGTCTAAACTGGGTTGCTAGCAGCCTCTAGTGGCCTCCAACCAAGCCTCAGACAGCCTCTGCAGATGGGTAACAAGAAGGAGTGCTTTTCTTTCATAAATGCACATATACAGCTCATGCATGCATTTTATCTTGCCTGAATGCAGCCACAATAGCCACTTAAGTGATACTTAACTACCTGCAAAAAGCATTGATTTTGGGTCCACTATTGGGAGTGGTGTATTTTCTCAGTACAACATTTTTGCAAAGTGAGGTCAGGTTCTTATTCCCTTATTCCCAATGCAACATGCCAGAGCTCACTGAAAACACACAGGCAGGCGGGCGGGCAGGCGCACACACACTTACACATACGCTTTGTTTCCCACAGAATTGTACTCATGGAAATAGGAATCTAGACCATCGTGGGACAGTAAAACTCCCCATTAAATCGCAGACTAATGATGTTAGCAGCCTGATATACCTATTTAAAGGTTGGGGGAACTCTCACACACATGCACACACACTGACAAAAGCACGGAGAGAGTGATATTTGATCGCCAGCACCACCGGCACAAACACACCCCAGACAACACGTTCAAATATTTTGCTTGGGCTAGATAAGCTGTTTTAAAGAAAAAAAACTAGAAGACAGAAGAGAAGAAAGAGGGGGAAAAAAGAAAAAGTATTCCACATTGACTCTGCAGTCTCCTCCTCTGTCACTGGAGAATCCATCACATTAAAGCTTTAATGCTAGAATAACAAAGCATCCATCATGCTCAACGCCGGCCCAGAATACAGTGAGCACATTCAGGGCAGAAGTCTGCAATCCTCGCTGGGCGCGGTACCTGAGCGCCGCTCGCCACGGCC
The DNA here is from genome assembly GCA_023238725.1 of Scortum barcoo. NCBI lineage: Eukaryota > Metazoa > Chordata > Actinopteri > Centrarchiformes > Terapontidae > Scortum > Scortum barcoo. Next base: position 10,846,590 of record CM041541.1, on the reverse strand, counting down.
TGCCGACATCACTCAGCGTGGAAGGTAAGTTGGGAGCGCGTGATAAATACAACGAGCAATGAATGAGGTTTTCATGCATATGCTGGAGAGGCAATCTGGAGGGAGAGAATAAGGAGCCATTCAGCGGACAGGTTTCCCATCACCCTCTTCTCTTTTGGCTGTCTGCAGCAGTGCCTGATGTGAATTTACTGCACGGGGGGACATTAGTTAAATGAATAGGGAGGCAAGTAAACACAAAATACTGAGGGGAGGAGAGGAAACAAGGGTGAGGAGAGGAGACAAGGGGGAAAGGAGACGAGGAAATCAGGTGAAATCAAAAGGAAGGAACAGAAAAGGAAATAGAAGATAGGAGAAGAGGTAAAAATGAAATAAAAGGGATGGAAAAAAGCAAAAAGAGAGGAAAGAGACGAGGAGAAGAGATTAAAGCATACAAGAGGAAATCCAGTGAAAAAGAAAAGAAAGGAACAGAAAGCGTAAGATGGGAGAGGACATGACAGGAGTCACAAGGAGAAGAAACAGAAGAGACACGAGGAAAGAAAAGGAAAAGAACAAAGGAGGGAAACAAACGGAAGAGGAGAGGACAGGTGATGAAAGGACACGAGAGGAAATAATAGAAAAGGGATAGGGACATAAAAGAGGAGAAGAAGAAAGGAAAGGAGAGGAGACATGAGGAAAGATTCAGTGAAACGAAAGAAAGGATAAGAAATCAGAGAAAAGAGACAGGATGTGAAGCTAAGAGGGAGTTTAGGAGAGGAGGCAAGAAGAGGGTTGCCCTTCTATAGTACCACAGTAGTGTCACCATAGTAACACACGGAGAAAACCTCTACACATCATCATTCCTCTACCTCCCTTTCCGTTTTCCCCATCCTTCTCTCTCTCTTACGAAACGGCCACGCAAGACTCGCAGGCGAACGCACGCGTGCCGACGATACTCTCCGTGTTGCAACCCGGCCTTGTTGTACGTGGACCTGTGTGAGCCGTGTTGCCATGGCAACTGAACACCTCACAGCGGTCCTCGGAGGGACGAAGCGGCGCCTTACCTCTCCACTTTCACCTCACCCCCAGTCGGTCACGTGACCGGCTCTAGTGCTGCAGCTGGAGACTGAGTGGTTGTCGTGTGCACGGCAGGAAGTGTCCTAAAGACCCTGCTCGGAGGCAAAATTTTTATTTATTCGTCAAACCAAACGACGCTGGGCCACCGAAGGAAGCATTTACCTATAGCTGATTCTTTAAACCTTTGTTTGGTGATCAGCCAACTGTTGGTGCAACAATTGGCAAAATAATCGTGAGAACTTTGCCAGATGATTGATCATATGGTAGGAAAGAAAGTTTTGATGATTATCTTACATGTGGAACTAGCATATAATGACAACTATAGCACCGACAAAGGCATTTTGTTTTCTTTGGCAGTGAATTTAAACTTTTCCCAACTAAAAATGTATTGCTGCTCGAATGAGAGGGAGAGGCTGACATTTGTCCCAAATTATCAGTGCAAATGTAAAATCTTTCTAATTTGACCTATTTTCCTATACTAAGTGAAAAAATCTGCCACCACAGTAAGAATACATCAACATTTTTCCTATAAAATACAGCTTTTTTCAAGAATTGAGTGTCTATATCCAGAAACAAGAAAGATTAAAGCATGAATCACGAAAAATAATCTTCATTTTGGAAAAAAAAATTGAAAACAGTAGATTTAGCTGGAAACAACTTGAAATATGCTTGTAAATTGTGACTCTCGAGACTCAAATGCAGACAAAAATGACATATTTCCAGCGACATTTTTGTGATGGGGCTATGTGAACGTTCGAAATATCCGAAATATGAGGAACAAGGGTACATCAAGCCTGAGGGTACAATATCCATACCTTAACAAGGGTACATCCCAGGTGGCAGGAATCTGTCCCATTTAACAGTGAAGGTACAAGGGTTGAGGATGTGGCAAGAACCACATCTAACATCTGTTCAACACTGTGCTGACAGGACAGGCTGGAAGTGAATGAGCATAACGTGTTGGGGGATTCATTGCACGGGGTCGAGGAGACATCTAATGAGTGTGTGGGTCTGCAAAGGCACTAACAAGCTCCACACGCATTTACACATACGAGAGAGTGCGACAAGGGGAGTGTGGTGGGATTGAGCGCGGGTGTAGAGATAAGGAGCTGCGGCAATGGGGCGGGATGGGGGGGAGGGTTTTTTTGCTGCTGGTGTTGGTGCTGGTGGGAGGGTGTTGGGGCTTGAATAGACGGGCGGCTGCAGCACCGCTCGCGCTACGGCGTCACCACGAGCAAAAAACCCCATCATCGCCACACTTTATAACAACATCGCTGCCTGAGTGGTTCTCATACGCCACAGCAGAGAGCTCGCAGTCGAGGAGAAGGGAGAGTTACAGCACTGCAACACTCTCAAGTTTCAGAGCTTTTGGCTGGTATTTACCTCAGGATCAGAGCTTTTCATGATGCAAAATTAATCAAAGATGAGGAGAGATTTGAAGGCACATTTAGGTCCCATAAGGTGTCTTTCCTCTACGATAATATTCTCACTAGAGGACAGATTATTTTTAAAAACTGCTGAGATTGCAGCGAATTAAGATGATTTGGACAGTGTTTCCTGCCTTAGGACAACTGCTATTAAAAAAAAGGTCCCTTCTGCTTTAGAGCTGCTCATGACGTTTAAAAAAAAAAAAAACACCTCCAAAAATGATCATCATTCATCAGAAGATCACCTCGGGCGCTGTTTCTGGTGTCCTAACATGTGTGAGTGTGTAAGAGGAAATGGTGCCATTTAAGCATACCAGAGTTGTTACACATGATTGATTATTTGCTAGAGAAGAGCAAAAAAAAGAACAAGATTGCAGCCCAGGTTTTCCTAATAACACTGGCTCTGAGAAAATGGACAAAAGACACAGTGTGCATTCAGCTGACACCATTCAATGAACTCCGTTTGGCCTTTTCTCACTCATGTGCCATGCGATCATCGGAATATGGCGCAGCATTGAAAGACTCGCAACCCCCCCTCGTCAAAAATGTGCAAATACAGCGTGACATGCAATGGCAGGAGATGAATGAGGAAAATCAAGAGCTTCCTTCCTGGGAATACGCAACCCCCCCCCCCCAATAATGGTGCATTACGTTTCTGCAGTTGGGAAAGCAAGGTGACCCTATGTATCAGGAGCAACCATCATTTGTTCCAGGTGGTTGCTGCGAGCGCCCGGCTCTCGTGGCACGTCCGAAAACCTCATCCCCATGGTTCCCCACCATCTTTACGTGGAGCAGCTGCCAACTTGGAGATGTAACACTGACCTTGAATCAGCACTTAGAGGGACACCAACCGGTCCTCCTGAGCCCACGGTCCATGACCAGTCGCCAAAGCTCGTTTTCACAGCTACGTCATTCGGTGGTTAGGTAAAGCGTAAAGCCGGACGTTTGCATGTAATGGTCGGGCGGTGTGATTGAGAACAAGGCCGCTCCGGATGTATATTTCATGCAGAGGGAGAATCCCAATTCATTTTTTTTGCCATTTCTCGTAGAAGGAAGTCACCTGCTCGGGGTGCCAAAGTGAGAGATCAAAGACGGCATGTGCAGAAGTCCAGCGAATCCTTCCTCGGTCTCCCGTTCGCAGCAACAACCTCCTTCCCCATCCAACCCCCCCCCACCTACCCCCCTACCCCCCTTTTCCGTGAAGACTTACCTTGTCTCGCTTGGCCCCCCGCAGAGGGAAGAAGCAGGCAAAGAGGAACTTGCCCCAGCTGATGACGGCAGCCAGGCACCAGTTGAGGCGAGCCATGCCTGCGTCTGTCCCGTCTCGTCTGCCAGTCTCTTATCTCCGGGATAGGATCCTGCAAACGCCCCCCCCCACCCCCCTTTACGTTAAAAGAAAGAACGATGTCAAGCGAAAACAAGACCCTGCGGGGGGACCCTCTCGTCTGAGTCCGCGGAGCAGAAAGGAACCGAAAACCTTTCTTCAAGTCAGACGACGGCTGGAGATTTATTTTCCTTTCTGGGTTTTTTGGGGGTAATTCTGGCTACCTGTCTGGTTATGTGTCTGCAATTCCAATTTGTGGGGGAACAAGGGAGGAGGAGGAGGAGGGGGGGCACTGTGAAGCTACTGGCATCCCACAAACGGACTAGACCCTTGGATGGTCTAGAGGGACCCAAAAGCATCAAGAGCCTAAAACTGTCTTCCTGCCTCTCCATCCATCTGTCTCTCTCTCTCTCTCTGTCTCTCCTTCGTCTCTCTCCACAGCCCGGTCTAGATGAGTCAGTCCTCAAAGTGTGATGAGCACCGTCGGCTGCATAATGCGAAGAGCCCGTCGCTGATCGACGACGCTGTTACACACACGCTTGCTGCTGTCTGTCTCTCACACACGTTCACGCACACGTACGCTCGCCTGCAAAAAAAAAAAAGAAAACGCTGTCCTGGCACATACATCCACAGGCAGAAGAGCCCCCCTCTTGCAACACGGCTCTCCTCCAGGCTCAGGATCCCCCGATGCTTCGCGCTCACACACTTCGCTCACACACACTCCTCTCTCTGCTGCTCTCTCACACATACACACATGCACTGATGCTGCAGCACTTACTCAGCCAGCGCGGGGGAGGAGGGGAGCCAAAGAGTGAGGAGGGTGGGGGGGGGAGAAAAGGAGAAATGACTGGGAACATAGCGGTTGGAAGAGAGAGAGAGAGAGAGAGAGAGAGGGAGGAGAGAAAAAAGATGGCAAACAGAAGGGGTTTGCGTTGAGAATGACAGATTGAGTGTATTTGCTCAGTGTTTATATTTCAGTGTAGGGGGGAGTTGGATGGAGGGGTGTGTGTGTGTGTGTGCGTGTGAACGAAAGTGCGCATCAAGTAGTGATCACCGGGAGAGGTGGAGGAGCAACAGAACGGACCGAAAGAGTGAATGGAGGAGTCAAGATGGACGGATGAGGAGAAGAATGACAAAAAAAAAAAGGAAAAGCGAAAAGGACGTGGAGAAAAGGGGTGTGTGTGTGTTTGAGGATACTGAGCACTATTGGTGAAAACACACACACACACACACACACCAGCATGCGCAATGTACACACACAAACACGCAGCAGCCGTCACAGTGCAAGGCGGATAGATGATTGTAGTGTGTGTGGAGAATTGGGTCGAAGGGAGAGAAGGAGGGAGGAGAGAAAGAAAGGATGGAGGATGACAGAGGAGGAGAGGAGCGGGGTGTTGAATCATTGTGTCTTGGGTGATTATTTCTCTCTTTCTCTCTCTTTTACACACAGACACACGACTGCAGGTGGTGCACAGGCTCGTTCACTGTGCTGCAGTCTCTCTACGCTTCAGTGGGAGCACATTTTCACTGCAGAACGCTTTTCCCTGCTACACCCCCCCCCCTCTTCACACACACACACACACACTACCATCCCCAACCCCTCCCCACCCGGCACACACCACCGCCACACCAACGCAATCACAACACATCAAAGCAATGAGCGAGGGAGATAAAGTGTGGAGAGGATGCTGTTCTGTCAACCAAAGCTAGCTTAGCCCAAGGAGGGGGGGGCGGGGGGGTCATAACACAAATTGTTTGGCCATATGGAAATGTGCTGGCAATAAAAGAAATACATCTTTCCATTGACAGAGAACTGCAATCGTCAGAGCCACTCACACACATTATCATACGTGCTGAAATCTGCATTCAGCACACACACACACACACACACACACACATCGGTGTATATAAAGACAGTGTGTCATCTCTCCATATGTGCTCCTCCAATTGTGCGTCAGTGGTGCTGTTAGTACATGGAAAGAAACAGAAGTAAACATTTCTTAAAATCCGATGCATTTAATGCATTTTCAAATAGACTAAATGCGTATGACATAATTTATTAATCCAGGCTGTGCACTGCTGATGCTCAGCAACTACTGAATGAATGAATGAAAGTCCAATGTCATTTGGGTTTACATGGCACACAATAAAACATGTGAACAGCAGTTGTCGTAAAGGTTTCATAAAGTGCTGAGATGCATCATCTCCTTGATAGATGATGAGGGGAAAAAATTCAGGTCATGACGACGTCTTCCCGAAGAGGATTCTCAACCATTGGGATGTGTATCTTTGGGGATTATTCTAAATAATCCATTTATTTTATTTTTTCCGAAGCTCTTGACCACTCAGGTATCATCATGTGACCTGAGTAGAAGACCTGAGTCATGTAATAACAGGTGAAGGCCTAACACCACCATTCAGCACCTCAACATCTCCACAGGTATGGTACGCCCCACAAGGCAGGACCCCCACTGGAAAAACAGACTGGTGTGGTACATGACATCTCTTCCAACAGCTGTGATGTGCACTGCACTGGGCAAACAGCAAAGGACCCCAAGGAGAAGAACACCGGAAGCAAACATCAGATCACGACCGGGAGTCAGCGAACTTCCACAGACAGATCAAGGAAGAAGGTAATGTTGACGGCATCTTCGAAAAGAGACCAGAGGTATAAGGTCTCCACATGGACAACCACCTGTTATCACATAACCAGAGCCCTGTAATGAGGTTTACCACAGGTAGCGTGATAGTGTCACAGAAATTCCTACATTTGCCATCTTTAAAAAGAGTTTGAACTCGATGCCCTCAACACTGAGTGAGACTGTGGGTATATAGAGAGCCAGCAGCATAATTAACTACCTTCAGTCCTGCATCTCTTCTGGCTGCGTTGCATTCTGGTCTCCTGAAACCACATCTTCCTTTACTGTAATGGTGGACGTGTGATGTCAACGTGATGCTGAAGTAAAACATTATCTCTATAGAAAGACTCGTTGCTGTCTGACGGACCGAACCCTGACATTTATTCTTGGTGTTTTAGACCTGGCTTGCATAGCTAGAGAAGTCTTGGCACGTCTATGCTCAGCTACTTGTCTGCAGGGACGAGAAAAGTGTGTCACCAAAAAGCAAACGGGCCCAGAAATTCAAAGCAGACGGTGTGTTTTTCCTTTATGTCAACATTATTGATGACGTCCTGTGGACCTGCTCCTCTTACACTGAACTGGTTTCCTGCTTTACTTTGCAAAGGCACCATGCATATATCATTTTTTTTACAGCCATTTAGACATGAAACAGGCAGCATTTTACACAGTTTTGTGGTGAAAATAAAAATATATATAGACTGAGAAAGTACATTGTTGACAAAATATTCAGCCATGTCCATTTTCATGAGCAGTATTTCTCTCTTTCCACAGCACAGATGAAAGAGGAATATGTTTTCGTACAGCTCAGGATCCTACAGCAGTGCGGTTGTACTGTCTCAGTGTGAGACTGGGCTTGTGTCCCACTCTCTTGGCAATGCGCTGACCTTTCTCATTAGGCATAAGCAACTTGCATAATCACTGCTGACTTCTATTGACTGGCCTGTCACACCGCCGGTCCGTTTGACTGGAAAGCCTGTGAAAAAGTGCAGGCTGCCAAAAAAACTTCTCCCTCAATGACTTTCCCTTGTCATCTGCAGCGAGATCAGAATCTATCATTTTTCACCAAGTGCACGAAAACAGACACTTTGCAGTGTTAGCTATGATTTATCCTTCATGGCACCGAGTTTTCTGGTAATATTCTCCATAAATATTGATCAGATGTTAGCTATTTTCCTTTCTATCCGAATATATACACTGTCAAACACTCACTGTCGTATTCATGGATTAAATCCTGTTGTGTCATGTTGTAATTTTGTTTCAGCAAGAATTCATAATGAGCCTTCCTCACATACACGCCTTTCATTTGCCCAGAGCAAGGTGACGTAAATTTTTCATTGCGTGCAAACAAAATCCCGGCAAATCTAATTTGAGTTCATGCGTTTCACAACAAAGATCGTCATGAATGTTTTATACATACAGGACATTTTTTTCTATGTCGAGTCAAAGAGGTGATCAACAAACTTGTTCGCAGTTTGGCGAGATTACAGATAAATTGAGGGATTTCTGTTTGGTCTGAGTATTTGATACAATCTCCTGTTTGTATGTGTGTATTCTGTCTTTAGTGTTTGTTTTTCCATCTTACCGGAGATTGGCTCTGTAAAGCAGTTTCCATTATGGGAGTCATAAACAGCTACTACTACTACAACTACAGCACTTTTACTGCATCAGCATGGCTGAGTAAAACCACACTAATGTAGTCCCTGCTGTATTTAAAGGAATAGTTTGTCACTTTTTTTGCAAATAATGAAATGTGAAGATTGGTACCATATTTCATACCATCGGCACCTGGATAACTTAACTTTGAATAAAGACTAGAAGGAGCACAGAAGCCAACTTGGCTTTGTCCAAAGGTAACAAAATGCACCACCCACCCCTCTAAATGCCACTAATTAACACATTGTACCTTGTTTGTGTAATCCAAACAAACACTCGGTGTAAAAACAACAGTTTGGTACTTAAATTGGGTTTTTGTGCCAAAGCATTTCTTGGTCAGGGCTAGTTGCCAGGCAACCAGCAGAGACTCCAGGAAGTTCCTGATCTCGGCCAAGAAATCGTCTGCACCTCCCGGTAAAACTGACAAATTGACATTTTTACACTTTGGACGGGGCCAAGCTAGCTGTTTCCTGCTGCGTCCATTCTCAGTGCTAAGCTAAGTTAGCCCGCTGCTGGTGATAGCGTCATACTTAACATAGAGCGGCGTCGACCTTCTCATTTAACTCTACGCATGGAAGAAGAGGACTGAACCGAAATGTCACACTTTTCCTTTAAGATGTCCTTGAGCGAGGAATCACTGCAGACGATGATGCAGGACAACAAGTTGTGAAAAAAAGTGCATAATCAGAATAATGAGCAAAAAAGCAGCTCACCGCCGGAGTTCACAGGCTCGCCGCGATGTCAGATGGATGGTCACGGTGGCGGCTAACAGCTGGGCAGACCGGTATGCAAAGCTATGAGGGAAACAGGAGGCAGAGGGAGGTGCGGAGTTCAGTTTTTCTGCACCGGCATCCCATTCACATTCAGAGCACAGAGTGTGCACTGTACTGAGCAGACAGCAGATTAGGTCCCATCACACACCTCATCATTCACTAACACGCACACTCATCTGCCTCCCATTTCTCTCCCACTCATCCTCATATTCCCTTCTTTTTCACCTTCTCCTCTCCTTCATTAATCATTAAATCATTATTTGTGATTTTAGCCTCTCTCTGTCTCCCACTTCCCATGCAAAAGCAACCCACAACTGATTTAAACTCATTACAAGACACATACCAATGCAACCAATTTCTTCACTTCCTTAATGATAATTTACATTTTTTTACTAATAAATTAAATAATCCTCTGCAGCCTCCCATGCCCTTGCACTACAGGCATGCCAGCCCTGACTCCTGGGTGCAGGGTGCCATACATAATACATAATAATACATAATAATGACGACACCTCGTTGTTTCAGAAATGTCCCTCTTCATCACGTCTAATCCAGGAGAAAGCACTGCAGAGACGGAGGTGACCCTGATGGCCTGTGATCAATGATTCAGTCCATTAAAGAAGGCTAGGGCGCTTTGATTAGTAATTCTCAATGACATCGGATCACTGTACTTCGCTGATCCCCAAATGATTCGGTATTTTAACCAGCTGTCTGAAGCTAGCGTTGATCTTATTTAGGACTGAGAAAGGAAAACCCTCCAGGTGACAGGTTCATCTTTAGCGGGACCAAATTATGTGCGGGGACAGGGAAGCACTTGGATGCACTTAGAGTGGAGGTCTACGAGCGGTGACACTTCCGGGGCCTGCTGCCAAGGGAAACTCAGTTATCCAGCGACGTCTGCTCCCTCCCACCCACCCCCAACCCCTAACACACACACATACACACACATACAAACACACACGGCGACTTTCCAACCTTTCTTCCCACCCCAAGGGACAAGGAAAGACAGGAGGGAAGGCGTGATGATGAAGCTATCGACAGGGAAGTAGATCTGGACTCTTTCCCAGCGACAGCGTGATCAATTTGTACTCGCTTTTCTTTTTTACTTGCAAAATTTCTATAAATTTTGAGGTAAAATTAAAGGACAGGTCCAGATTATTACAATTTGGAGGTTCTGAGAATAATTAAATAATTAAAAGAAGTCAGTGGAGTGGTAAACAACCCCCCCAGCTCCAGATTTTCCAGATTAAGAGGTAAAACCACAGATCAGTGTCACTCCAATGTCATTAACAAGTCTTCAATGCATTAAAACACTGGCCAAACCTACAGAACTAAAATACTAGTTATAATAAACTAGATATTTCCTTAAATTACACATGCTAGTTATGCATATTATATTGCTTAAATAACAAAGAGCATTGGGGATTATAATATTAGTTTACACTTCTTTTACATTGTGATATTTTTACTTATAAAAGAACATGAAAACTTTTTTTTTCTTTGGCTCCAACCATCAAATTTAATTGAACCAATGAGGTTTTAAGAGCAACTTCACCTCCGAGATCCTGCTATATTATAAATCTATCCATCTTGACAATTTTCCTGTTTTATTTTATCAATTAATTGTATTTTTATTCCTGTGAATACTTGGCAAATCCATTCATTTCATTTTTATGCTTTCACATAATTGTCATTATCAAGAAGGCCATATGGTGTTTTGTCAGTTTTACTGTCTTACAGTCTGGACAAGGACAGCTGATCCGGGTTCAGCCGCAGCAGGCAGAAGGTAATCAGCGATGTAAATGCCCCTGATAAGGCGCAATCAGGTATCAGCCAGACGACAGCGGCATAATGCAACTCAACAGCGCCGTTATCATCGCAATCAGCTGCAGGCCGAGGCCAAATTAGAATCGACCCCCAACTCTCTGCTCCATTCCTTGGAGTCATCGGCGCTGTGCAGCTTTCACCGTCTCCAGCAATAAGCAAGAAGGAGAGGTTATTCTTGTTTGGCTTTTTTTGGAACGGACAATAAACTGTAATTTAAAGACGGCTCAGTGGGGTGATAATTGAAGGAAACGCAGTTATTGGGGTTGATGCCACATTTTTGCACAGATATTAAAGTGGTTTTACGTTAAATTTGACAGCTGTTTCGATCACAAATGGGACACATGTTGGTTTAGTTTCTTCAAAGGTCAACCTATTTAATTCTGAAATCACTTTCACTACTTCGCATCGTGCTGCATACCTCCCTGCTCCCACAAGGCAATAAAATTAACATAAACTTGCATCAAAGAGAACGATAAAAAAACAGCTTTTCAATGTGGTTTGGTCACTTTAATGTTTCTGATGTGCAAAATAAATAAGACTCCAGTGCCTTTTTTTTTTTTTTTTTTTACAAAATCTGATTCATTGTCCTCCTTCTGGTCATCATAGGATGTGTGCCTGGAACACAGCAGCAGGATAGCGCATTGTGGCTATTTTCATTTGGAACAAGCTTGGAAAAAGCCTGAGGGAAGCTATTCACCCCCCTTTATGTGTCCGAACATCCAGCCCATAGCTCACGTCCTGCTGCTGACTTGGCTGTTTTCCAGTAGGGTTTGTGGCGTGCTTTTACCCTGCTAATGTAGCTACCTATGTAGGTTAAAGACCCCCTCGTGGTCGACAAACACACCAGTGCCAGGGGAGACATCTCAAGGTGAACACGGCGTTCGGATCGCACACTCCCCATTCAGAGGTGGTGGCAACAATAAATAGAACAGGAACAACAATGTCAGAGAGGCACGTTTCAGCTGTGATTGATTTATTCTGAGCGGCAATGGACGAAGACGACATTTAACAGTGGCAACGTTGGGCTTTCTCTTTCAGATGTCCAGTATTTGTGTAGAAAAATAAGAAATCTAATGTGATCGCATCTCACTCTCAAGAATTTCTACAAATAACACGTGCAGGAAAGAGAGTTTTTCCTTCTGAAAGATGGGACGTTCCCATCTGCTGTGCTTAGGAATTTGCAGATCCCTTAATTCCCTAAATGAGCCAAGAAATCGATAGGAAGACTACGGCCCCTTACTCAGTCTAATTATACACATTTATCTTCAATCACAGGCTTGGATTTGAATACCGACTGCCGAGACTCTGTTGCTCTGGAAGATGCAGAGATCTGTCTGGACAAATCTGGAGTCGACTTATTGGGCTTTAGAGATGAAAATCAAGAATGTGATCCCATGTTTCCTGTCAGTAGAGTTCTTGGTCATGCCTGGTCGCTGTGAACTGAACCTTAACGGGTGCAGACTATTTCCTTGAAGGTGAAGAAATACCAGAAGAAAGAAGAAATACCAATTTGTCTGATAATGCATGCTACTGACATTACATGAATTACACTTCTTTGGGCTGCACACAGGCAAACATGCAGGGGCGTTGATCGGTTTCTTCCATACTTGTATGTAATACGTGTATTTTCATCTCAATTTCAAACTTCCCGACTGGAGTTACATCAACCAATCAACCTCCTTGAAGCACAGGTAAGCACAACACAGAGGTGGGATTTGGGAGATGTACACATCGGTGCATTAGCATTAGCTTAGTAATGTTCATATATATATATACACATATACATATATATACTCCTGTTGGGGTTGCATTAAGATTAAGGGAAGGCAGAACACTAGAAATAATATTAAGACCAATCAGTGATGGTTGGGTTGCTGGGTAAGTTAAAGACTGATTTTCCCAGCAGGATTGTTCACTATATCACGATCATTTGAAAGACAAGGTGCTGCTTCGTGTTTTCCTCAAATGTGTCCTTCACAGTGCTAGAGCAGCAAGTACACCGCGGTCTTGAATGAGAAAGAAAGATGCAATAAAGAAAGGGAGAAAATAAACATACTGAATATGACCAATGCTCAACTGTCACAATGAGTGACATTAAATTTACACAGTCACACTGAAGTCGGCCTGCTTCTTAAGCAAATAAGAACATTCAGGAAATGGACAAAATGAAAAAAATGAGCAAAGGCAAAACACTTTCCACTCATCGGGCACTGGAGCAGTTCCCCTCTCGCTAAATCTCCTTATCTCAGACGAGAGGCAGAGAGGAGAGGGGGAGAGGGACAAATGGGAAAGGACAGAGCAAAGCAGACGGAGGAACAGAGACGGCCACGCACAGAGAGCGGCAGCAAATTAACGGAGACTGAAGGTGGATGAAGTGAGGCGATTACAGCGAAACAAGGTTGCTGAAATGGTTGTGGTGAAGCAGAAAAGATGTTAAAGGTCCCGTGAAAATGACAAAGACCTTTTCCGTGCTGTTACCTTGTTATTATCCCCGGGTACTGCTCCACCTTGTGCCAAACCTGCTATATGTCAGCTATTCAATTTTGCATATTTTAACACCTGCAAAAAGTCATTCCTCAAAATTATGTTTTTTATAAAACATCATACCGCGACATGTTTTCGTCGGACCTCATTTCCTCCCTGTTTTTGTTGATTGTTGGACAGATTAATCTTTCTATCACCCTTTTTTTTAAACTAATTTAAAAGGATTCCTGCAAACTAATATGAGTACAGTTTTTAATTTAACACTGTAGATGTAATGTGTGTTCTGAGCTATCCGCGGTCTGAGCTGTGTACATTTAGCACAGAGGCATACAGGCCAGATAAGAAGTAAAAATGCCAAATTCTCCTCTGTCCCCCCTAAAAGCTCTGGCAAGCCTGACCTCTTTCACTGGACAGAAAATGTCGACCAGATAGTAGACAGAGACATTTCGAGGGAATCAACGAGGGATGCAGAGACCTCCGCTCTCCTTCAGAGGCGGAGCCATGAGAGGCAGTGAGCAATGTGTCTCTCCTGGGGGAATTATGGGAAATGAACCGTTCTAAAGGCCTAGTATATCCAACGGGACACAACTTCAGGCATCGCTGCCAAAGTGTCACAACACTGGCAGGCCACAAAACACTGACAAATGCAAACAGAAACACACACAGACTGTACAGAAGCTGCCAAAAATAAAAACACACAAAGAGCATCCGAAATGCTGCGTTGGGCTCGAACCATTAAAGGGACAATACAAAACCGCTTTTACAAAACTGCACAAAATATCAAATTTAACTGCCTCAATTTGCATGATTACTTCTTAAAAGCCAAAATTGCTGGTGGCCGGCTCAATATCTGACTAAAAGATACGCTAGGATGGACACAATTTGCATGCACAGGAAACACATGGCCGTAAACATCATGCATCAAAGCCAGCTGACACTCAGCTGACCAGACCGACAACGTTTTTTTTTTTCCCGGTGACGGCTCCTCTCCCTTCGCCTGGCGCCGGTGCGCTGTTGCCATAGGAGATGTTTATATAAGCCATGCCTAATCCTGTTAACTGTTACTGCGGCTACTGAGCAGCATAAGTGTTCGGAGATGCCGCACTGCAAAAAATGTCTATAAATTTTATTTTTCTTTGGTTGAAACAAGTGAAAAAGGAGAATGGGAGCAGATCATTTTAGAGTTTGGGGACAAGAGAACGAGCGAAGCAAAGAGACAGTAGAGAAAGTGATTGGGTGCGTACACATTTACATTTAAAGTTATATTGATTAAATAATGTAAATATATAGGTAATATTACAATATTTTTCAAAGTAATGAATGTTTAACAGTAATTTCATCTACAGCAATGTAGAGATTGTTGTGAATATGCTCAATTTTACTTGCTAGAATCAAAATAATGAGCTCATCTTGATTTTTTTTCTCATTTTTCTAACATGGTTCAGTCATAAACCTTAATTTGAGCACATAAAGCAAATAGTAGCATGTCCACTGTCACATTTAATTTGAAAAATCTTGTCTTTTGGCAGGTTTTTTCTGTTTTAATGAAACAACTTATTTGTCTTCTTGGACACATGCCCTATTGTCTTCCATAAGATGAAAATGATGAAGTAACTGAACATACACTTGCCCGGACAGATATCCCGGACATTTCAAAAACTACTGACCTACAACACTAATGATTGTAGATGATCTGTGTGTCAGGGATGGGCGAGACAATGAGAGGAGACAAGGCAGAAGTTATGCAAAGCAGAGCAGAATGCCGCGATGCAGCCCTGCATCCTCATCTCATTTCCTACCGCCGAGCGTAACGCTGTCACTGAAATGGATTTCTTTTCTGGACAATCTAAAGCATCACGGACCATAAACCCCCACCTCGCTGGCTTATCTTCAATCTTCACCGCCGTCATAAAAAAAAAAAAAAAGTCTTAATAATTTTTAGATGATTATACTTCAAGAATGGCGGCATTATTTAGGTACTCCGCTGTCTTCTGCAGGAAAAGGAATGGCAAGGGAGAAGTCTAAGCCTAATTATCCCGATTAAAAAGCAGCGTGTGTGAACGAGTCATACAAAAGAGGATTATACAGACATGAAAGAGGAGAGAGTGGGAGAGGAGGAACCGAGAAACGGCATATAAAAGCAGACGTGGATGATGAGACGTCACATACATGCAGCCTGCGCGCCTCACAAAGGAGATTGCGTGGGGGAGCCTATGCATCGCCGTCTCCCGGTCTCCTCCCCCAATTCTCTCCACTCTCTTTTGCTCCATTAGCTTTATTACAGTCTCTTGGCTGGAGGAACCAGGCTATTGTACAGTTACTTGATCATGAAGGTCAACACTGGATCCGCTGGGGCTTGGAGGCTGTTCTGCGGCCCGTTTTTAGGGTTTTCCCAAAGCCCTTAGATGAAGATAAGCTTTTAGTTTATCTGCTGCAATAAATGGAGTGTGTGTTAATGTTGTAAAATAAAAAAAAAGAAAAAAAACACTTCACCACAAAGGCATCCACAGATAATCCCCTCAAGCTGAGGTAGATTGAGCCACTCCAGCCACAGTTTCACCCGTCTCCAATACAAAATAACTTAATTTCACATCTTCACTCAAAGTGCAGTAAACTAACACACATAATTTGCCCATTAAATGGAAAAAAATCTTAATCTGCATCTGATTCTAACAGTTGACCTGTTATTTGGGTGATTGCAGCTCTGATTTTTGGCACAAAGACGAACAAAGATGCAAATATTTGCCATAATTTCTAGTTAAAGGGTGCTCCATCACTTTGGTATTAATTTACCATTAAAGGGAAGAGATTATAAAAAGAATGGTAAAATTGCCGAGCTCCGAAAATAGTGCAGCCTACATTTCCCATAATGCAGCTCAACATGACCTCACAAGGATTTTACTTCTTCCACACATACATGTATCTGTCTTCACGGGCGGGACACTCTCCAAGAAGAAAAAAACGACCTTGATCAATAAACTCTTAACAACAGAGTACTTTACTATCTACTGATTAAACAGAGTCTTTTTAATTTTCTTGTTGTTTTCCCTCTCAGTCAAACACACAAATCTACACACACACACACACACACCCTCCCTCTGCTCTGTGCCAGCTCTGCACAGCAGCCGGGCCTCTAGCCCATTAAACACATTTTTGTTCTACTCAGCGCGTCATCATCATCACTCTGATGCATCTGCTGATTGCAGTGCGCAGAGGAACATTAAAACACGGGCTCCGCTGGCCACCAGGGGACCGCGGGGCCTCGGCCTCATCCCAAACCTCCTCCCTCCGTTACTCCCCGCTCATACCTTCTGTCCACCTCGTCTGATACTGAAACAAGAAAGACGCAGAAATCCCTTGAAGGCATTTGGGTGTCAATTATCACTCCTAAGATCACACATGAACGCGGTCACTGCTTGACCTCGTACTCAAAGAACCATTTTTTTTCTTAAGGTCACACTATAATGTAATGCAGAGTTTAGTTCTGACATGACCATTGTGACCATAAGTGCAAATTAACCTTTAGTGTGGCTTAATGCGAGAGAATTTTTGGTCAGAAGTTTTTTTTTTCCATATACAAAACTCCTTTTCTCCGTACGTTTTACAGTACGATTGACTTCAAGTCATGTTAAAACTTGCAAAAACTAAAATCCATCAATGACCCCTGCACTGGTCAGCTTAGTACAGAATGAAAAAGAAAATTAAATGGAGGACTTTTGCATGCTTGTGACCAATAGAATGAATAAAAAACAAAAACATTTGTCCTTCTTGTGACTTCAGAAACAGTGTACAGTATACCGCTATGATGCATGCTACGGACGGGTGAATACTGCATGGTTGCATATTGTGAGCTCTGCACCATAAAAAGCAAAAATCAGGACCAATTGCATCGGAATACCTTCAGCTTGCGGGAAAAAAAAAAAGAAATCACCCTGGTTCAGCACGTCCAATGTTTTCACATTTGCTGTGCAAATGAAAACATGTATACGGATAAGCAGTTTTGTGTTTCTGATGAGAGCTGTAGTGAAAAGGACTGTTGGTTCTCACCAGCACAGCACAGCAGCTCGGTCATTTCAATTGTAGCGGCCCATGTGACATCACAACTACACACACTATGATCCACCCTGTGTCCTTTACCTACTGGTTCAATGTTGAAGCCTGCAGCGAGGTTTAGGAAGTAAAAAAGGAAACCATTTCACTACCGCTGCTTCCCCCTTCCTCCCATTAAAGGTCAAAGTGCGTTTGGCTCTCTCTGGACTAAGTTGGCTGCTGGCATCTGCCTAATGTCTGGTTTAATACTGACAGACTGGCTGTCCTGGTATTCTTTCCCGATGCCAGGAGCCAGGGGCGCAAAACAAGGTTTAAATCTTACATCAAGCTCATTAGAGGAGAGATGAACCAGCAGCAGTCAACCACCATTTTTGTGCCAGCTCAGCAGTAGCATCAGTGGGGCGACGAAGTTGAGAGGGAAGCCGTGCCATGTGACAGTAGGAGCTTGGATCAGAGACCCTGACGTGGACACGCACCGAGTAAAAAGTTGAAAAAATACACTTAAAATTGTATTTTTACTTTTTAAATGAGTTATTGAGATGATAAGGCATGAGCATAATTTGGAGTGAGCAAGAACAAAAGTAAAAAAGCATCTGAAACATACACAGCTTAGACCTGATATATGAAAAAACATTGGAAAACCTACCTAACTCCAATATGCATAGAGTCATCTTAAAAAATAAGACTCAATCCAAAAGGCTTCCTGAGGATAGTTAGACGGAGAGAGAACACAAAAATGGACCCTGCCCAGCTCCTCCCTGTGAGTGATACATTAAAGTTTTAACAACATTTTACACACTAACCACATGCGGCTGTGTGTAAATGACTATGATTCAACAAAACTATCTGGGCCTTTCTGGTAGATCCGAGCGTCATGGAAGCCAAACGTGTTACATCCTCCCAGCCTAATTCAATTATAAGTGCCATTTATTTTCTCATTCATCCTCCACAGAGGGAAACCTCTTGTTCTGCTGGGAGAGGCTTCTGCGGTGAATCCACACGGGACAGTTCTGCGGCGCGGAGCTTTGAAAAGGGAAGTAAAAAGGTGATTTGATTAGATTTGATCATATCAGTATGTTGGTCTCGCTTGTTTTCCTCTATAGTAACTGTATAGTGTGAATCTTATCCCTTATGTGAGAGTCTAGAGATATTTATAACGATATGTTTTGTATGGTAATCAGTATATGTGCTTTCCTATGCATTATTGAGGGTAAATAAATATTTATGATACAGTCATGGCACAGTTTTGCCTTTTGCTGCTTGAAGAAATCATGCAACACATTCAGCATGGACCCACATGCCACAACAAAAAAAAAAAACGGTCTAATATTCACCTCTCACCTTCAATCGCTCTTCCTGCGTGGACGAACACAAATACATGCAAATACAAATATGCACATCGCACGTGTTCGGTGCAAGTCAGCAGCGGCGGTTGTGTGTGTGTGTGTGTTCAAGCCTGCCGGAGGGGTTTGACATTGTATCGCTGAGGAGTGTGTGATATGAGGAGTGACCTGAGTGTGTAGAGGGTAAACGGAGTGACTCTCTGGGGGGGCAGCTTGTTCTCTCCAGCCGTCTTTTAGAGTTCAGACCCAGTCCCACAATGCCGAGAGATTAATGAAGCTGCACTGGCACTCTGATCCCTACAGGATACACACACACAGTCAGGGGCGCACCATGCACACACACTATTCATTTCGGATTATGACAGTTTTCATGTACCTGCACTGACGTGAGCTTTATACAACGCAAGTAATGATTACACTAAGGGCGGTGCACACATTGTACAGAAATGTTTCTCATCTCTCACAAACCTTCAATTAAATAGGTTTAGTGAGACCTTTAAGAATAAGATAGACTTTTCCATTTTTTCTCCTTGTCCTCTCAGCATTATGTCATAAATAGTGCTCGGTAATCTTCATCTGAGAAGCTCAGATAAAACAGGCCTGGCTGCGTCTGTCTCCATCCTCCAGTCTGGCAGTGACACCGGTGAAGCTGCACCAGTGCTCGGGAGAGTCGGGGAGGATGTCGCATTAACAGTTGGGCTAATCTCACACCTGCAGTCGGGCCGGCCGTCTTACACGCTGCAGCATTGCCTCTTTGTGGTCGCAAACGGGGACTGCAGTTAAAGCAACCTCTCAGCTCGGTTCAGCTGTTAAAAGAAAAGGACACTGAAGCAAATCATTCCCCGAAGATATATACTACTTTAAAGTATTTGAGGTCAGGAAAGAAGAATATTTTGGGGAATCTGAGGAAAATTGATGGCTGACATTGATGTGATTTACATCCAGTGAGACTGGAGTAAAATGAATGTAACTTAAGAGTGACACTGCCTTAGTTAACTTATGTGTGTTTGTCGTTTATAATTTATCATTCGTAAGATTTTGTGTGTGTTTGGAGGGTTTCTGTCATATTTTAGAAGATGTTCTAGGAGCCAAGGTATAGAAACTTTTTTTTAAATTCAGGGTGATCACAGTAAAAAAGAAAGAAAAAAATCATTCTCTGTACAATGCCATTCGAGTGGCATCAATCAAGTTCAATTATGCTAAAAGACTCTTTTCAATACCATCAGACAAATGAACATTTTAATTTAGTGGTCATGCCAGAAGAAAGATCAGAGCATTACATTGCAGTTCATAATAAGGATGACAGGAGAGAACGTTATGGCAAATTCACAAGGAGGTTATTAGAAGTCATTATGTGGTTATGTGGTTACTGTGAATGCCAATCCATTGAGTCCATTTTGAGATATTTCACTGAGCAGCTGGTAGCAAGAGATGAAATGTTGTTGGGATTCATCCTCTGAGGACAATGGAAATGTCACTGCTAAAACACAAAAACGTCAACCTCACAGTAGCATTCAAAGAGAGGTCGGGGATCCACAGTGTAAATAGGATATAATATCTGCTTTTTTATTTGTTTGAACATTGTGGTGACTTTCTGGAAACAACACTCCGACAAGGTTCAGTCAGAAATATTCGCATTTTTGTTTGACATTTGTCTGTTTAACTCAGATTGCAAGCACGATTGGAGAGCAACAGGTCACAATTCACATCCTTGTAAAGGTCGTATACTGAATCTGCACCAGCAACCCACACCCACCCTGCTGATTGCTGTGGAGGAGCATCTGTTACGCTGGAAAAGAAAGATCTAAATTAAAAGATGCTGCACTGCTTGGCCTCTTTTGTTCAGGCACAGTTATTACATCCACTCACAGCAGCAACATTTTAGTATGGATCAATACAGGGTCCTTAGTCAAAGCCGAACAAGAGTCATGTATGAGTCATACATGGTTAAGTTTGTATGAGGTGGTTAAGTTTTTACAGCTTTTAAAATCATAGGAAATTGTACTGTGTCTTGTCAAAGTAACGGCTTCCTCTTCTTGAAAGCCAATTAGATATAGATTGACCACAGATAGACGAATGGGAACAAATTACATTCAAAGTGAGCAATTTAGATAGTTGCAATTAGAACAGAAGTGGACCGCTTAACATAATTAGACTATAGTAATTTACAATAAGGCAATTACATTTATGGGTTCATACTAATTTAAAGCTACATGTGAAAGGACACAATGGGTTTTTCATTAATTTATGGTATTTCTGTGCTATACAAAGATGCAAAAATGTTCATGTCTCGGTAAGCCATTAGAAAGTCTACGTGCCTTCAGACGATGTATTCTGCTAACGTCTTTGTTTGTCTATCGTGTTCGACAGCCTTGATTTTATCTTCCAAAGTGGTGAGAAAAAAAGGGACACATGTTCACACTACAGAGTAGAATTCAACAAATAGGTTTAATCATGCAACAACTCACAACAAAATCTTGATAAGATTTAGATATCTGAATATGTATTAACATCAATTTTTAAAAAATCAATTAACCAGTCCAACTGTTTACAGCACAAATTCCAAATAACACTGCACAGGGAACTATAATATTCATAAACCAACGATCAGAAACCAAAAGCCAAAGACAAATCAAATCACTGGAAAATCTTTACACTGAGGACTGTATTTTTGATCACTTGTAATAAATAAAAAAAAAAGAAATCACAGATAGAACAATTATCCAGATTATGGTACTTATTAGCCATATAGTACAATAACACCCTTACATTCACATTAAGTAGTTATTCCCCTCATATTAAGCAGCTGGCACTATAGCAAACATATCACTTTTCTACACATCTGACCACAGAGTTGACACCGGCCCATTTGATGTCATTAGGACAGCGTACGGTCCGCTAAGTTGTTTGAAACTAGTCCTCGGAAATGGAAGGAAAAACACAGCCGGACAGAGGAGGTGTCGTCGCTTTGCTCTCCCCCTCCACTCGCTTTGCGCTCCCGACCTCTCGCGCGTCCTCCTCTAACTCATCTGCCTCCTTTTTCTGCACAAACACCTCCAACTCTGCGGTCACTGGAGCCCGGGACGTGTGACAGCACGAAGAAAAGAACAGCCGCCTGATCTCGGGGTTCCTGATGAGAAGGAAAGCGGCGTTGATGCATGGGGGTATGATGATGAGCAGCGGCATCACTATGCTGCTGATCGTCTGGCAGGTGGAGGCTCTCTTCTTCCCCATCACCGCGGCGATGACTACAGAGACATTGGGCACCAGCTGCAGCAGAAACATTAAAAAGTACAACCCCACGGTGGGTGCACCCATAGCAGTAGCAGATGGCCAATATGCAAAAAGTTGTTATGACAGATGGAGGCCCAAACAACAGCATGCTCTCTTCCTGGGAAAATGTGATGTGTTTCTTGATGGTAAAAGCATTACACAGGAGCCCGCTGAGTTGCTGCTGGAAGCCGCACTGAACCCGGCTCAGCACTGACCCACCGTGAAGGCTCAGCGCCCCACTGACCAGCCATATGAGCCCCATGCTGATGTGGACGTTGCAGTCGTTGATCACCCTGAGGTAGTGGATGCCGTAACAGATGAAGATGTAGCGCTCCACGGCCATGAGAGCCAAAGTCATCTGGACGGTCAGGACGAAAACGCGCAACGTGCAGAAGTGCGCGATGCACCAGATCCAGTAGATCTGAGTTTGCCTGCGCGCCACAGAGGACGCAACCACGAAGCCGGTTACGAAGCTCATCCCGACTCCACAGGCGGACAGGTGTTTTATCAGAATATACTGCGACTGCCAAAGTGACTTCTTGAATCTGACCGTCAGAAAAAAGAGAAACCCGTTCGCCGTGAAGGAAAAAAGGACACAGGCAAAGAATAAAAGAAGGAATGCCAGGAAAGTTTTGTCAGAGAAATGAAGGTCCAGGGAGAGACAGCCCGACGTCTCATTCACGTCTTGGTTCTGGTCCCATGGGGCGGTCATGTTGGACGAGTTGGACAGAGACAGATGTTGCATGTTTCACGGTCAAAGGCAGAACACCTTTTGATATGTTTCAGTCTTCAACAAAACATGGGGTGGGGGTGGGGTCGGGGTCACGAATAAATCATAGATTGTCATACAAAGCCTTTCAGCTGAGAAGGGAAAGGATGGAGGAGAAAGTGTAATTGCTTCTTGATGTTTTTCTGGTCACATTATAGAGGAAAAGAGAAATATTAATTCATAATCATTTTTGTAATATTGATGTTCTACACTGCTCAAAAAAAATTAAAGGGAACACTAAAATAACACATCCTAGATCTGAATGAATGAAATATTCTTATTAAATACTTTGTTCTTTACATAGTTGAATGTGCTGACAACAAAATCACACAAAAATTATCAATGGAAATCAAATTTATTAACCCATGGAGGTCTGGATTTGGAGTCACACTCAAAATTAAAGTGGAAAAACACACTACAGGCTGATCCAACTTTGAATGTAATGTCCTTAAAACAAGTCAAAATGAGGCTCAGTAGTGTGTGTGGCCTCCACGTGCCTGTATGACCTCCCTACAACGCCTGGGCATGCTCCTGATGAGGTGGCGGATGGTCTCCTGAGGGATCTCCTCCCAGACCTGGACTAAAGCATCCGCCAACTCCTGGACAGTCTGTGGTGCAACGTGGCGTTGGTGGATGGAGCGAGACATGATGTCCCAGATGTGCTCAATTGGATTCAGGTCTGGGGAACGGGCGGGCCAGTCCATAGCATCAATGCCTTCGTCTTGCAGGAACTGCTGACACACTCCAGCCACATGAGGTCTAGCATTGTCTTGCATTAGGAGGAACCCAGGGCCAACCGCACCAGCATATGGTCTCACAAGGGGTCTGAGGATCTCATCTCGGTACCTAATGGCAGTCAGGCTACCTCTGGCGAGCACATGGAGGGCTGTGCAGGCCCCCCAAAGAAATGCCACCCCACACCATTACTGACCCACTGCCAAACCGGTCATGCTGGAGGATGTTGCAGGCAGCAGAACGTTCTCCACGGCGTCTCCAGACTCTGTCACGTCTGTCACATGTGCTCAGTGTGAACCTGCTTTCATCTGTGAAGAGCACAGGGCGCCAGTGGTGCTAATTTGCCAATCTTGGTGTTCTCTGGCAAATGCCA
Organism: Scortum barcoo; assembly: GCA_023238725.1. NCBI lineage: Eukaryota > Metazoa > Chordata > Actinopteri > Centrarchiformes > Terapontidae > Scortum > Scortum barcoo. The sequence goes on along the minus strand of CM041541.1, from coordinate 10,822,867 downwards.
AACGTCCTGCACGGTGTTGGGCTGTAAGCACAACCCCCACCTGTGGACGTCGGGCCCTCATACCACCCTCATGGAGTCTGTTTTCTGACCGTTTGAGCAGACACATGCACATTTGTGGCCTGCTGGAGGTCATTTTGCAGGGCTCTGGCAGTGCTCCTCCTGTTCCTCCTTGCACAAAGACCACGTCTCCTGATGTACTGGCCTGTCTCCTGGTAGCGCCTCCATGCTCTGGACACTACGCTGACAGACACAGCAAACCTTCTTGCCACAGCTCGCATTGATGTGCCATCCTGGATGAGCTGCACTACCTGAGCCACTTGTGTGGGTTGTAGACTCCGTCTCATGCTACCACTAGAGTGAAAGCACCGCCAGCATTCAAAAGTGACCAAAACATCAGCCAGAAAGCACAGGAACTGAGAAGTGGTCTGTGGTCACCACCTGCAGAACCACTCCTTTATTGGGGGTGTCTTGCTAATTGCCTATAATTTCCACCTGTTGTCTATTCCATTTGCACAACAGCATGTGAAATTGTTTGTCAATCAGTGTTGCTTCCTAAGTGGACAGTTTGATTTCACAGAAGTGTGATTGACTTGGAGTTACATTGTGTTGTTTAAGTGTTCCCTTTATTTTTTTGAGCAGTGTATTTATATTCTTCATGCGCTGGAAGTTCAATTAGGTTTACATGTTATTTATGACATATTTAGCAGAACAACATTTCATCCACCGTGTAAAATAGAACATGTGCTGAAAGTAATTTATGTCACGGATGAAGACAGTCTGAGATCATATGGAGTGTGTTGCAGTAAAATTATTACCTGAAATACTTGACAGGAAGACATGAAAGACACAGTAGAGGGTTATGAGTGGGTGATGAGGGACGAAGGTGAAGCAAACATACAAAGCAACATCACACTAATGCATAGAAATTGTGTAATACAAATACATCACATATAGACCTAAAAAAAGTTTTTAAAGTTATATTTGTGAGGCATTTTATCTTCAGAAGCACAAAATGAAGAGTGGGAAAATATATATAAATAAACATACTAAACAAGTGATTTTTCTTGATACATTATCATTATGAAAATATTGATTGCAATGTGAAACGATGTGAAAATGTAAGAAAGAAAAAAAGAGAGCACATACTGAACTTGACTGCAAATGAAGGATAGTGTTGCTCTGTAGCTACTGGATGTGTACATAAGCAACTAACAGGTTTGCCAAATCAACTTTAAATGTGTCCATACTTTATGTCAGTGCTGGGCTTAGTATATTTTGGTATAAAGTTTATTTTACTCAGTTGGATCTTGGAAATGCACTTACTGTACTAATTATACATATGTTGGCTTTGCATGTCATTGAATTTTACTTATGAGTCAATTTTCTGATGTTGTCATGACAATCATGAAAAAAAGGGGGTAAAATATCAAAGTCATGTTCAAGTCGCAGTGTTTTCTTACATAAAAAAATACATTGTATGAATCATTGTATGTATCAAGTTTTTTGTGTCTATATTTTGTAGTTTGATCCTTCTGCCTCACTCGTCAGCTTTTCATGGCGTCATGTGTGAGAAAATTTTATGCTGCTGTGCATCAGGTCAGAGCTGAGCTGAAAGTGAGAGCTGATGATGAAGGATACAGTAGAGATGGTCTGTCTTGTACAAGCGGCGATTCAGAGCAGCGTTGGGCGGCTCCATCCAGGCCAAAAGGCACAATCTGGGCTCAGGACCGACAAATGTTCATGGTCAAGTAGTTCATGGGTCTGTGGCAAGTGTCATGTGAGCATTTTAGATAAGAGAGGCATCTAGAAAAATCAACTATCTGCACCTCCAACCACACTTTCATCTAAGGATTGTGGGAAACAGCCAAAACCAGTAACAAGGTGACTTCATGAATTTATAATTAAGATGTTTTAACACTGTTTCCTTGAACTCTCCATACCTGAAACAACTTCCTCTACATAAAGCCATATTTTTTCCCCTTTTATGTAATTATAAAGCAGAGGACATGTTATTTCTCTACATGTGGTGCTGTCAATTTTCTTTGGAAGGAAATAAAGTGAGCAGTAGTTTCTACCTGCAGTATGTCTTTTACTTCTTGCTGCAGTAAAGTGCGCATTAACACCAGGTTGAGCTCTTGGTATTGTGTAAGAACATGCACGGAAACAGAGTGGTCCTTGTCTCTCTGCTTGATTTCTTTGTTCCACATTTTTCTCAGCTTCCTGCTCGTGTCCTTTAGATGTGGTACAGAATGGTATAAAGTGCTTAAAATGGAACAATAAAATTGCTTTTTCATGTACTTGTACGCAATTAACCTTTAAACAACGACTGAAATTTATTTGAATTTAAATAAAGTTTCATACATTTCACAGCTATAGGGGCCTACATAGTAAGCAAAACAAAGTCTACTCTTTGTCCGTGTGCAGAACTACACCACAGGGTAGTTCGAGACAGTTTCTCATCGTGTAAATGAAGGAGCGGCGGGGGGGCTGGTGGAGAGAGGAGGAGGGCCAAAGCCAGAGAAATGACTCCCCAAAATGTTGGCTGATGTAAAAAAAAAAAAAAAGGAAGAAAAAGCACAAAAAAATAGGATGTTCTTCAAGTTTGTGCGACTTCAGGAAGCATTTTCATGCAGATTCCTTCCAAAGTTACACATCCATCATTCAGAGAGAAAAAAAAGTGACAATCTGCAAAACATTTAATCAATTAACCATGCTGTAAAGGCAGATAGCTTAAGTTCTTTGTGATGAACACATAGAGACTAAGATTCGTTATACTTTAGAGATATTGTACGGTAAACTTCTGGTCGACGTCTGCTCTTTTGTTCCTCCGCAAAAGTCGACATTTAACATTTTGTGATGCAACTTTTCAGTTAATGTTATCTACTTTTTAAAAAAAGTCTCTCACTGAATGCTGCCTGACTTCTCAAACGTGCCATCACTCCCCTGCGGCTTTGCTCCAAAACCCGCTGCTCCGCCTCCTCGCCCAGATCCAAGATGGCCGCCGCAGACTTAAGACAGCACGGCCTGCGAGTTCTTGATGCCGACCAGGTTGTCTGCGCTGATGGACCTCCTCATAGCAGCTTTACTCAGGTCCTTGTACTTGTCCTCGCACAGCCTGGAGATGGCCTGGAGACAGAATCATCAAAGTTACTGCCTAAATAGTATTTTCTTTAACGAGTTCAGTGAAAATAAAACCTGAGTTTGGACGCCTCATCGCCTCGGATGTTCTCACCTCCAGTTTCTGGGCCCGTTTGTTGCTCAGCGGCTCCAGGGGGAAACTGAGGTTGTTGTCGTCGGCCAGCGAGCGTAGGTCAAAGTAATACTTGGCGTAAACGCTGGCCGGAACATTGATGTTGAACTGGAGCAGCTCCAGGAAGTGACGCTCCATCTCATTCCTGCACGGCGTGGACCAAAGCAGGCGGCCGGTCAGAGAATTCAACATTTTAATTTTTTTTTTTGCCTGATGAGCAGAAGTTTGGAAGAAAAGCAACACTCACATGTCCTCCACCGTGATATCTTTGAGGATCTGGCAGTAGTCGACGTTCCACACGGCCTGGTCGTCCCAGACCTTGGAGGCCAGCAGGATGGCACCGAGAACGATTCGCTTCCAGTTGCAAGGGCAGATGTCCATCTCGGCGTACGTCAGCAGCCTTTCCAGGTATACCTGATGCAGCACACGCCATCCGATCACACAGGCAACACAAAAAAAGGAGATACAAATAAGGTCTGGATGTTGTTTATAATCATCATCATTATAATCATCCCATTCAGACTATTTAAATGTGAATGTGGTGTAAACGTACCAGAGTGACGATAGCGCACTCAGCAGTGAGCTGCGCAGAGCTGAAGAGTGTTCGGATGAAGCGGTAGATGAGTTTGTGTTCTGGGTCTACCACAGAGTAGTCATCGGGAACCTTTTCTCGCTGTTGGGGAGAGGGGTCGCCATAAACAACATCATCATCATCATCATCATCATCATCATCATAATCATCATCATCATCATCGGTCAATCAGCACAGAGCAAACAGTAAATTCATGTCTTCAAACAGCTCAACTCACCGACAGAGGGTGCTTCTTCTCATCGAATATGTCCAGCGAGCGGTTTGAATCTCTGCAGGAGCACAGCAATAAATGTTAAATGTCCAAAATGACCATCGATCATCTGTGGAGGCTTCAGTGTTTGAAATCAAAACCAATGACTTCACTTCACTTCAGTTTTTATATTCATCATATGCATCAAAGGCCTCGGTGAGCTCAAACTGCTACGACGCTAAGAGGCTGAAACAACTCCAAGATTGCTCCTCAGTTTACAAACTAATTAACCAACTAACTAATATATTAATAATCACCGACTGATTATTGGCTATCAGCAAAAAGGCCAACAAAGGATCAACTGACTTACTACTGGAAGAAGAGTCGTTATGAACCACAACAGAAGTAGAACACAAAAATGTGACTATCGAACTAACTAAATGGCAGCTGACCACCAATAAGACATCATCTGTCTGTCTGTCTATCTGTCTATCCATCTACCTACCTGACTGACTACTGATCACCAGAAAAATATTTTTGTGGCACCAAAAGGTCGATTTCCCCACAGTAAAAGCTGTTTTTCCTCATCAAAATGCCATTTTAATTAAGGAGTGCGAGTTAACGAACTAACCGCCATCACAAAATAATTCAATAAACCCCAAAACAAACCCTGTTCAGTAACAGAATAACGACAAACCCGTGACAAGATCTCTAACGTTTCCTACCTGTTCTTGATGTGGTAGTAGATGGCCAAGGCGACGCTGGAACAGAGAGAGAGGTCGACACAGACAAACAGTGAGCCACTGGGAGTGATTTCACTCTTTCTGCACACAAGAGCTCCTCTGCCGCGTTACTCTTCGTAAATCACGCCTCCTTAAACCTCTGCTTTTACCCACCAGGTTGCATCTGCCGCAACAGGTATCATTTCAAAACGTGAGAATATTCCCGTGGAGGCGGGGAGAAGATAGTGATGAGGTCACTCACCATTTGATGGTGCTCTTGAGGTTGGGCTGACTGACTGTGCTGTCGTCGATGAATATTGTCGAGCAGGAGCTGTACTTCTTCGACAGGAGCCCTGGGGACATCTGCTGTAGAAGAGGTGACACTTTAACCCTCATGTTGTGTTGTGTGTCAAAAATGACCGTTCCATTAAGACTCATCATAAATACTATAATAATACATATATTATCACTATTTGTTGTGTTAAGTTCTTGTGAACATTATAAGTTCTGAATTTCTATTTGTTATTCATGGCCTGTATGCCTCATTGATCTGAGCTTATACATCTTGAATTTGAGTTCTAAAAAACATAATTTCCAGGATTATTTGGACTTTAAGAAATAATCAGATAAAATATAGAATACTGTTTATCACAGACTACTTTGGGTCAAAGTTACCAACAAGACATTTGTTTTGAAACCATTTAAAATTTTTAAACAGTCACATAAAGTAACACCTTTTGTGTTCCTGGTCAAAAGTGACCGGGAAGATTTTATTTGTGTACAAAGGAAATTATCCCAACACTACACTTAACAATTTCACAATATTCCAAGATCAATATCTTAATACATTAAAGAACAACTGTTGTAATATGAGCACTATAAAATTGGTTTAATACTTATAATCCGCTAGAGGGTAGCTGTTTGTAAGAGATGCTTTTTCCCGGGGTTTTCCCTCTCGCATTGTTTTGCCTCCGTGTTTCACATTTTGAGCAGTGTAAGCCTCGGTGTACAAGAGAATGCCTTTTGCAAGTTATAGATGAAGCTCATATGAGCAACAGCAAGTTGTCGAAGTGGTCTTTTTCAAAGCTGGAAGTTACCACAACAACTAACAAGAACCATGACGTTACAATGTCCATCAGTCTTATCAGTTTTTTTCTGATAACTGATATAAAATCAGGCTTCTAAACTTGGTGGAGTGGGTTAACTCAAACTTCCACATATGCTGCCACATAATGAGCTGTGAGCAGGGCCTCATAAAAGCATTATATACCAAAGCTACGAGAAAAGTTCAGTATTATTGAAACTACGTTGCAGCTGTCTGTGAGAGCTGCCAACAGGTGTTGCTCCCGTGGGAGAGAAACTCTACTGGGCAAAGGTTCGCATAGTGGTTGCCAGGGAACCCAAATTGTGTGTGTTTGCGTGCATGCGTCTGTGTGTGTCTCTGTGTGTGTGTGTGAAAATGTGTCCATCTGACAAATGAGGATGTACCTAAGCTCAGTTTTTTTACACTAACATGTCGTCTCCCCCATTCATTTCTAATGAACACCAAGAGTGTACAAAAGTTGAATAAAACACACAAGAATTGTATTTAAATTAACACAATTTATTTTGTGTGTTGAAATCCTCTTTGTGGACAAAGTCATGGAATCTAAGGTCAGTCTGATCAAATTAAGTACATTTTTCAGAGATAAAACTTTTAAATCGGTCCAAATTTGACCGGAACACAACATGAGGGTTAAAGAGAGATACTGACTCAAAAAGTTGATGCATTTTGAGCTCCAATCCACACGTAAACACTTAAAAATAGATACGGACATTCTGGTGTTGACATCTGCTGTTTGTGAGGGTGTTTCATCTCAAAAGTCAAAACCACTTCGAGCAGAACTTACGTGATTCAAGTAGTTGCTTTTCCTTTTCTCGCGCACTGAAATAAGGAGGGAGTAGAGTTCAAATCAACAAAAAAATAATAAATAAAAGAAAGAAGAAGAAGACAGAAAGAAGTTTATTTTTTAAATGAAGGAAACTCACCGTCTGTCTGCGACTTGTTCAGGAAGAGGGTGCTCGCTCTGGGGTGGTCTGATGGATTGGCCTCCTGGGCCAGCTCTGTAAGATGCAAGTATGAAAATGAAGCGGCAAAACAAGTTTATAATGACACATGCTGCTGATTTAGTGGAGATAAGAGATGAGAGTGTGGGTTATTGATGTGAGTTACGTCTGGGAGGGGGGACACAGAGGTTTTCTCTACGTAACCCACCATCCGGGAGCTCCCTGTCGCTGATGTGCTGCAGGTAGGTGCCGGTGTCTTCGCTCACGTCCTCGGTGGTGGTGATGGGACAGTCCTCCAGCTCCACGTCCCTCCGGCGGACCTTGGGGCTCTCCCCTGGGGAGATGCAGCAGGACACCGAACCTCCCATCGTTGGCCTACAGCACGGCCGGCACCAGCTCCCATACACCTGATGAAGTGTGTGTGTGTGTGTGTGTGTTAACCTGAAGCTTTTAAAGTGGCAAATGAAGCGAAAGCAGTGAAATCTTCCTGTTGTGACTCTCAGATAAAAACCTCCTCCATCTGGATCTGAGAGAGGTGATCTGATTTCAGTCTAAGCTGAAGGTGATAAACTTCAGATGTGAGCACTGACAGCCAGCAGGGGATCTGCAGTGTGTGCAGGACAGCTGACATATTCAGGGCGTGTGCGCAGCTTAGCACCGACAGCCATCACATATGTGGACTCAGCTGGTTAATGTAGTTTTTCTTCCTGTTTTTAGAAGGTGATTAACTAACACCAGCTCATCTTAGGGGCTAAAGAAAGACAGGGCAAAGTCACAAGCTCCTCTATCTCCCTCCATGACGCTAGCTTCCGCACCTCAATCCATTCCTGGCTCCTCCAGCAGCGTGGATCAATCCATTTTCACTGCAGCTCCACTCTCACACACAGGAAGGAAGAAATAACAACAAACAAACAGCTCTCCTACCGGGCGGAAGTGCGAATTATTTTTACGCTAAACGAGCTTAAATGTCGCTAAAAGGAGCGCAGAGGTGGGTCGTTGTTGTCGTCGTGGAGGGGTTTTAAAAAGAGGACAGCCGACGTTTGCTCTCATCTCGTCGTATTTGCAGGAGACGCGGCGAGCTGGAGGTCAAAGGTAACATCCGGCGCGGCCTTTCACGATAAAAGCCGCTGCTTGAAATGTAAATAAAAGTCGAGTTAACGTGTTGGATGCAAACTGCAACACATTGCACCAAACTTACATACATTATGATCATGCTGGGTGTAAGTAAGCATTTACTACTTACTTTTCTTTTTGATAGCACACACGCTTTCACTTTCAGATTAATTTACTTTCTCCTTCATTGAAGTTGTTGAGAGCTTTAGTTTGGAAGTACATTTCTGACAATGTGGTGGAAAGAAATCAGAATAATGACTCATTATTTCAAGAAAGTTATATAAAGACATTATAAGGGATGTTTTTTTCATTTTTTCATAAAATAGTCAGAAATTTGCTTCCATTATTTGTTACTTTACAAAGTAAGAAAAATATGAACATGTGCCAGTAAAGCTGAGGCAATGAGTCTGTTAATTATTATTATTATTAGTATATTTCATTTTTTTAAATTCTAACATAACAGTGTGCTATTAGTACGTTAGTAAAAAATCTAAGTACTTCTTCCATCACTAATGGAACTAAAAATAAAAATAGAAAATAAGACTGCAACAAATATTAACTTTAGTTTATGACAGCTGAAATAGTTAAGACTGGTTACAGGTTTTTACAGAAAATAATATGATCTGATCTTGAGCCAACATTTAAACATACAGATCATATTTAATACCATAAAAAATAATGACAGACGAGTGAATAAACCCGTAATTCTGACAGACAAAAATACTACACTACAAATAAAACTACAGATTTCCTGCGGAGTTAATTTTTCTGCTTTTATTTTGAGTGCAGGAACGCGGCTGAAGCGGAAGCGGAATTGCTGTTACGTGTCGTCACCTTCACAGATTCACGCGCAGGCCACGCCCCCTCATTACCGTTGAGAAAAAAAAACCTCCGAGGGAACGCCCACCGCGAAACAGAGCTCTCTTATTGGTCGCCTGTAGACACGCTGTTACGCTATTGGCTGAAGTCGCTCATTGATGCGGCTCGAAACGTCGGCGGTAGAAAAACACAAAAATTAGCTTCTTTTAAAGCGATTAAGCACACACTTTATGTGATAATGTAGGAAAAAGAAGCAATTAAAAGAATAAATAGACTCTGAAGGAGATATTTAGCTCCAGAAGATGGCGTTAACGAATCTATATGTCAAAAATTAAACCCACCAAGAAGAAAAAAACAGACAGCGCATGCGTACGGTGACACAAGGTGAGCCATGAGCTTGTAGTTTATTTTAGGTTTTCTTATTTCGCAGCATGGCTCTGGTCCCCTACGTGGAGGACTCTCTGCCCGGCCTTTCCAAACTCCACAGCCCGACAGCCACGTTTCACTTCGCCGACCGAGACCTCCGTGTGGCGCAGGACTGGAGGAAGCTCGGGGTGGCGGCGGTGGTGTGGGACGCGGTGAGGAGGCGCAGTTCACATGGAGAAGCATTGATTGGCACTCATCATTAGTCTCCTGGTTAATTAAAGGCCCTTGTGTTTTCCAGGCGGTTGTCCTGTGTATGTACCTGGAACTGGGCAAGGTGGAGCTAAAGGGGAAGGAGGCAATTGAACTGGGGGCTGGAACTGGACTGGTGGGCATTGTAGCTGCCCTGCTGGGTGAGTTTATCATTAATCCCTACCTGTCCTAATCTGGGGGAAAATGCATTTAAAGATGTAAAAGATGCACTTTAATATCAATATATAGGCTACAAAAATGTATTAATGTCACTTCCTCCAGGTGCCAAGGTGACCATCACTGACAGACAGCCTGCTCTGGACTTCCTGTCTGCCAACGTCAAGGCGAACCTGCCCCCGGACTCCCAGGGGTCAGTGGTGGTGTCGGAGCTGACCTGGGGAGACGGCCTCCAGCGCTACCCGGCCGGGGGGTTCGACCTGGTGCTGGGGGCGGACATCGTGTACCTGGAGGACACCTTCGAGCCGCTGCTGAGGACCCTGGAGCACCTGTGCTCGGACTCCACCGTGGTCCTGCTGGCCTGCAAGATCCGCTACAAGCGAGACACTGACTTTCTGAGCATGCTGAAGCAGCGTTTCGCGGTGGAGGAGGTCCACTATGACAAAGAGAGGGACATCCACGTGTACAAATCTTGGAAACTGCCACATAGGGGGGATTTGTGACGACTCTAATGTCCCAACTAGTCACTTTTTGTTTTTTTTGTAATTCCCAATTTTTGTAATAAGAATCAAATAAAATATTCAAAAATCATCAAAGATTACCAGAAACACATTTATTAACAGCTGCCAAAAATGTAATATTTGAATAGCTCTAACATAATGCACTGTATTATACAAGTCGGTGCTGACATTTGGAAATTGTGAATATAAAATGAATGAAAAGAAACATAAAAAAAGAGCATACTATCTGATGACTATACAGAATTTCTAAAATAATACATTATGGCATTCGATTATCATGAAAATATCCACTTTGTTCACTGCGAAGTCACTGTCTTTTTGATTTGGTCGCACATGACAATCCTGTAGCGGGGGGGTTGCTTGGTGGGTGCGAGTCATACCTGGTGAGGTTTGACGCACCACAAAACTAATAAGGTTTAATCAAATGCGTGGCAATACCTTAATTACTAAGCAACAAAACACTCATGGACATTTTGATGAGTTACTGTTAATCGTGTGTTTCGTTCAAGTAAAGGGGCATCTCGTCTTGCGGCGACGGGGTTTGCCTGCCGTGAGATTCTCCTGTTAGGTTGTGTGAAGTGTGGCTGGATTGTATATGCAAGGAAAGTGCACATGCCACTTTATAATCCTGTACACAGAATTTGGAGACTGCCCTTCCAGCTGTGGACGCCCCAACATAGAGGGGTCCTAGTGTTTCAGATCGTGATAAACGTCTTAACTTCCGACTGCAGGAACTGTTTTCTTCCTCCCATACAGCATTGAGTGATTTTTTTTTCTGCTAACAACAGGTGATATTACACGTTCAAAGACAGCACCAACATAGCAGGTAATCCACCCACGAAGGGCCACAGGTCTCCAAAAAATGCAGACATGGTATTTTTCCATTGCAAAACAAGTAAGGCTCATTATTTTTGGTTCTTATTCATAAAGAATAAATGAGTTGAAAAACCAAACTGTGGATTGAAACCAAACATTTTAAAATACCATTTTAAACACTGTTTTTAAACAATTTTCGTGTACGCAACGTTCTCTATTGCATGAGCAAGAGCTTATTTGTATTTTTTTTTTTTTCTGAATAATTTATTGTAGTTTACTGTAAACTACGATGAGCTGGAATAACCAATTTGAAATCTGCTCCTTTTCTATGTTCACACTGGCAGAAATAAAAACAATGAGCCTTAGTGACAAGACTGGGAACATGCATCAGAGACTCAATAAACAAAGTTCTGTCAGAGAGATCTGAACTACAGTCGCTCTTCATAATAATATAACATGAAGCCCGTTTTACAACCCAAAATAATGCTGAGCTTGTTTTGTTCGTGTCAAATCAAGGCAACGTAAATTATAGTAAAAAAAAAAAAAAAAAAAAAAGTCAATGGCATTATGCAAGCAGGTAATCCAGTAAATAATAAACTGAATCGTAGCTAAAAAGATAAATTGTCCATGTCACAGCCCATCTACAGTTCAAAAGCATTAGTAAGTAACAGATGTTAATGCGAGAGTGCAGTTACAATTACAAACGTAGCACACAAAGGAAACCTCTCCAGATGATCCAATTGTCTCAGGGTGATTCAGCTGGAAAAAAAACAACAAAAAGTTCCATCGTTTGTGGTGGTGGTGGTTGAGCGGTTCCCCTGTTGCTGGTGATATCGCCCAGTTTGTCCAGGCACCAGTGACCGGAATGCTTCCCTTTGGTGGCGTCGAAAAAAAAAAACAAACCAAAAAACAAGAACAGCCTCGTTTGTCTGTTCGATCACTTCACCACAAGGACCCTGTGTACACGTCATCTCCTCCGAGTCTGCTCTTAACATTGCCTCGCCCTTTCATGGGAAACCGATGGGAGCAGGGTTGAGATTTCCAAAGAATTGCCAAAGTGGGAGGGAGGTGGGGATGTGGTGTGTTTTTTTTTTCTATTCCTGGTGAGTCACTTTAGAGAATATTTAGCAGTTTTTAAAAAGAAAGCAAAAGAGTAGAAAAGGGGGAGTGGCATCCAGATGCATGGCTTTATGCGGAGTCTCTGTATATGGGGACAGACGGGCGCCCCGTCGAGCTCCTGCCAGGCGTCGTTTGGCAACGCTTCTACTCGGATTTGTGGCAGTACAAGTCTTTGAGGGCTTTGAGTTCCTCGATGAGGGTTTTGTTCTGGTTCTCCAGCACGGCCACGCGGTTCTCCAGACACTTGACGTACTCTTTCTTCTTCCTGCGACACTCGCGGGCTGCCTCCCTACGAGACATCAACACCACGTGAGTGTACAGCAGAGGTTAAGGTTCAAATATGGCTACACTTACTCACATGGCCTGGTCACTTCAAACCAAGCTGCTTTTGAAGAACATGCGACACTGAACAAGTGAGAAGAACCTAAAGTGAACACTCGTCTAGCATTTTCTTCCCTTCTTATATACTGACATACATTTAAAAAGGACCCGTGCGTAGGATTTAGTGGCATCTAGTGGCCACTGTACAAACTGGCCGGCTCTGTGGAAGAAGTAAGATAAATTAACACTGCATCTTTTTCAAAACACTGAATGGAACCAGTTTAGAAACGAGCATGAATTTCAAGCAGTTGTTGAATTTATGGTCAAAGTAATTATGTTGCTACACACAAGCCCGAATGAACCCGCATGGCATTATTCATTCACAGAGCCAACGTTAAACCTGTTGATGTGCTTATGTAAGTCAAGGATGTTTGGATGACTCATTAAAAGATACATCTCAGTACTCAACTGTTCCGTGGTGTCAAAGAAAACAATAGCATGAAATAAAGAGTGTACGCCATGAGTCAACCTCATAAGACACGCACCTGTTTTTCATTAGTCGGACCTCTCTTTTGCGTGTCACTTCCTCTGTGCCTCCTCCTGTGCCCAGTGCGGGCGAGGTGGCCATAACCACCCCAGGAGTGATGGCACTGGTGGGGGCTGTGCGGATCTGATACGCCTGGACATCCCCAGAGGCAGCTGATAGACAAACGCACAATGTTTGTTTTTAATGAAGAGATACGTTACATCTTACGCATGGTTAAGCTTAGCATTAAGTCAAATTATTTCCCCACCTTGTACGACCACCTGGTTGCTGGGCACTAAGATCTGCTGGCCGTCGCTGGTCTGGGCGTACTGCAGGATGGTGGCACCAGGCTGGGCTGCAGCAGCGTTTGCCATGGTCAGCGTCTGCAGGCCCTGCACTCCATCTGTGCCGTTGTTGGCCAGCTGGATGGCCCCACCCTGGGTGATAGCAACTGCAGAGGCACACAACATGTGTCAGAATTAGTCTCAAATGAACTTCGGTGGTGTTGTCCAAATCCAGTGTATCAGACATGACAGAGAAATTCAAGCTTCAAAAGTCCTTCTGTGAGGTCACTGCCTCTGTTAAGACAGTGTGTGATCCAAACAGGTCAGTGCATACACTGACAAACTCACTTCAGAGGCATCGGAGGAGGACCGTTGCCAGAAAACAATCATCCCTTAGAGAAATATAAGCCAATGTAATGACAATATTAGCTCAGGATTAAACGACATCTGATTATGAAGACTTTGTTCAACTGCCTCTAAATGTGCTTGACATTGTGTGATAGCAGGAAATCCTTCATGTTTTAACACCATGAAGCTTCCTCTTTTGCAGTACCTAAAAATACTCACTGTATTGGCCACTGCTGGTCTGATAGATGGGAGTGGGCATGGTGACTGTGGTGATGGCAGGGGCCGAGTCATCCTCTGACTTCTCTTCCTCAATTCGAGGCACTGCTGGAACGTCTGATGACAAGTCGTTCAGAATCTTCCTGCAGAGGGGAAAATAATCAAAGAAACCTCAGCACACTTTTGAAAACCACCTGTCACATTTGCTCCAAAAAGTACATTGAAAAAATGTATAAAAATGTAAGAGCATCAGTCACTTGCACGCTCAGACTCGTGATCCAGGTAAAAATAAGTAGAGGTAATAAAACGACAAGGCAAACGTTTGTATTGGATTAAATATTGAGCACACAAGAGATGAATACACTTGTGGTAAGATGTCACAGACCTGTAAGACGGTCGTCTGGACAGAATCTCTCTCCTCTTCTGAGAGTCTGTCACGCTGTCTACAGACTCCTGAGAGTCGTCGCTCTCTGCAACAGTCGAAATCTGCAAGGAAAAAAAATGATAACACAATTAATTGCTATAGTGGTGAAGGTGGAGCCATTTGTGAAGGACATAAACTACAAAATTTACAGAAGAACATGAATTCTGATGATTTGGGGTTCTTTGTTTTTTGTGATTCTTATGGAATGTAATTTCCTCCTCTCACCTGTACAGTCTGGACTTGTGGGGACTGGATGACTGAGGGCTGGGCCGTTTGGATCACCCCGTGCACCTGAACCGTCTGACCGTTGGGTAACTGCACGAGGGTGACGGTGGGACTGCTGGACGTCACCTGACCCGCCGCTATAGACGCCTGCAACGCATGATCGCACAACGTCTGTGTGTAAAGCTGCTTGACAGGTCTCAGCAGTGACAGCTACTCTATTTAATTTTTAAAGAGAGCAGATAGTTTGTTAAAAAAAAAAAAGACCAGAAGGTGGAGTGGTGATTTACCTGGGCCAGGGTGATGTGCTGGGCCTCAGACTCGGAGACAGCTGTTTCACCACTTTGCTGTGTGTCTGCAACAGCCTCCATGGTCATTTAAAATCTGCAAAAATGAGAAAATGGAAAACAACCTGCTAGTTTGCATGTGTGTGCCTAAAATACAATTAAGAAAGTGGTCAACTGTGTGATGCAGACATCCTGCAGGTTGTGCCCCATCCACACTGCATGTTGATAGTCTGAAAAGGAGGGTGTGGCTTTGCTTAAACTCCTAGCATATACCTCATTTAAAAAACAGAAACAAAACGCTTTTATCTGGAGAAAAAACAAGAGCCTGGATTCATTTTAATAGCATGCAACAGCCTGGACATCTAGCACATGACAACACAGCGTTAGTGTGCACATTTTTATAGCTTATACTCTGCAGCGCCTGAGGCTAACGAAGCTAACAGCTCCCCATTGACTCACCAGCTTACAGTTAGCATGAAGCTAATTTGAGCGGTGCTGCTAACAGGCTAATGGGAGAGCGTTGCATGTTTTTATTTCACATCAAGGCTGTGCTTTAAGGTCGCATTTTCTGTATATATTTTTAAAACAGCTCCTGACGCTTTGCTGCAAGGTTTCACAGCTAATTAAACAACTTAAAATGTGAAGTTAGCCTGCTAGCTGTGAGCCTGTGAGTGTGGAGGGAAATGTCTGCATGCACTGTATTCCCAGTTTTGTTTGCAACCGGGAGACTTTCACTAAGCAGTTTGATCAGTTTTCTTTTTTTCCCACTTCAAACAACACTGTTGGTAAAAAATGTGAATATCACGACATGGCCGGCTGCTTCTGTAACGTATTTCTAGGCTTTTTATTAAAAGAAAATAAAACATTTAAGCCCACTCCCATGTTAATACCTAGTTGTGCGGCGAGCCTCGCAGAGACTGACTCATTTTGTGAGCCTCTGCAACACGGCCGCCATGATCTCTTTGTTGGCTTTGTGCGGGTGTCAAGGCGCCAAATAACTTCTCCGGGCAGCCATCTATCTGTTTAGCAAACATCGGATGCGTATCCTCTTACCGACACGGACTCGCTTCGTCACTCCCGGGTCTGCGGAGCTCCACTTTTATTCAGACCGACACGTAAGAGACCGCGTCAGGCTACACCTCCGTCGCGTCACCGAGAACAACAACACGGAGAGGAGGACGACGGAGACGACGACAGAGACAAGTCAGCTCCGGCGGCGGGAGCCGAGCGGCCACGGAAACGGCCGGAAAGACCCGAAGGCCGCCGAGTGCACGATGGGAGATCACGGAAAGAGCCGGAAAGTCACGAAGGTCGCCGAGTGCACGATGGGAGATCACGGAAATAGCCGAAGAGCGCTCCGGACCTCCTGATCTGAGCATGCGCAGGGTTGTGTAACGATCTAAAAATGTAAATAACGGACTTATAATGACACGATCCTCCATGACAAGTTGATTATAAGTTATTGATGCATAAGTCTGCTGCTGGGATTCATTGTGTGGGTATGTTCTGTATTCTGACCCCATATATTTAAATATACATAAAATAGTCCAATGTAAAATCTCTAAAAATGTAAATAACGGACTTATAATGACACGATCCTCCATGACAAGTTGATTATAAGTTATTGATGCATAAGTCTGCTGCTGGGATTCATTGTGTGGGTATGTTCTGTATTCTGACCCCATATATTTAAATATACATAAAATAGTCCAATGTAAAATCTCTAAAAATGTAAATAAGGGGCTTATAATAACATGAGCCTCCATGACAAGTTGATTATATGTTATTGATGCAAAATTCTGCTGCTGGGATTCATTGTGTGGGTATCTTCTGTATTGTGACCACATATATTCACATACACACACGTATATATATATTAAAACAATAGTCCAATGTAAAATCTCTACAAATGTAAATAAGGGGCTTATAATAACATGAGCCTCCATGACAAGTTGATTATAAGTTATTGATGCAAAAGTCTGTTCTGTATTCTGGCTACATATATTCATATATATATATATATATATATCATATATATATATATATATATATATATATATATATATATATATACATATACATATACATATATATGTGTGTGTATGTGTGTGTATATATATATTTAATAATAGTCCAATGTAAAATCTCTACAAATGTAAATAAGGGGCTTATAATAACATGAGCCTCCATGACAAGTTGATTATAAGTTATTGATGCAAAATTCTGCTGCTGGGATTCATTGTGTGGGTATGTTCTGTATTCTGACCACATATATTCAAATACACACACGTATATATATATATTAAAACAATAGTCCAATATAAAATCTCTACAAATGTAAATAAGGGGCTTATAATAACATGAGCCTCCATGACAAGTTGATTATAAGTTATTGATGCAAAAGTCTGTTCTGTATTCTGGCTTACATATATTCATATATATATATATATATATATATTCATATATATATATATATATATATATATATATATATATATATATATATATATATATACATATACATATACATATATATGTGTGTGTATGTGTGTATATATATATATTAATAATAGTCCAATGTAAAATCTCTACAAATGTAAATAAGGGGCTTATAATAACATGAGCCTCCATGACAAGTTGATTATAAGTTATTGATGCAAAATTCTGCTGCTGGGATTCATTGTGTGGGTATGTTCTGTATTCTGACCACATATATTCAAATACACACACGTATATATATATATTAAAACAATAGTCCAATATAAAATCTCTACAAATGTAAATAAGGGGCTTATAATAACATGAGCCTCCATGACAAGTTGAGTTCAAAGTGACCCTCTTCCATCTCTCTGAGAGGCAGCAAAATCCTTTGATTTCTCCCAGCCAATTACGGAAGACCAGGCAACATCCCAGATAGTGTTTTCACAATGTATGACCCACCATCAGTGGCCCAGAGTATTTCAAACTTCCTTTTGCCTCTCGACTTCACCAAGTGCGGCTGTGTGCCCCTTCATTGTCAAACGCAGAAGGAAATAACTTCAAAACTAACAATGGTAAGTTGATGACACTCCTACACAATACAGCTGAATAGTTGTGCTGAACTATGAGATATGTGTTGTTTGTGTAGAATTTCTAGAAATGTGTGAGGTTTTTGCGCGGAAAATGAGAAAATGAGACCATATTTGATCATACACCCTGTTCATGTAACACTATGGCAAACGCCGGTATGTCTGTTTATGGACATATGCCAGATGCAGCTAGAAATCACTACCAACAAGAACACACCACTTTTACACATACGTCTGATACGTCTAGTAAGTCATTAGGGTGTGTTTTTTTTTTTTTAATAACGCATTATAATGCAGGACAGTATTAAGTAATAGTTCAGTGAAATATGTGTGCTTTTGGACAGTTTTACGGCATTATAACAGTCTTTATCATACATATGTTATTTATTAGTGTTTGTTTTTACTGTGAGCCTTATTACTGCTAAAATTTAAATTGTAATTCAATATTTGTGATTTTGCATTGTAATAACTTTGTTGAAATGAGAACCCATGTAACTACAGGACGCTGACTTTTCCTAAATGTGTGTATATTTTATTCTAACATTGTTATTTTCTTAAAATTACAAAAGACAAAAGAGTTTTGAGTATTTCTACCTAGAACTCCCAAAACAGTCATATTGACCCCAAACCTTTATATTATGACCTTGTATGACACATACAGACAGTGTCGAATTTCAGTGTTTGATACTTTTCCCTCTCTTTTTCCCCTCTCTTTCACTGTTGCCTAGCAATTGTTTTTTATATAGATTATTCAAATTATATCCAAATAATGTATGAATGGGCAGAATGACCACTATGGTAATTGTTAGTATTTGTTGTTTTCAGTATATATACACTTACCTGTTACTGTTTTCCTTCACAAATAATTTAAAGTGGACTTGATATTGACTCAAAAACATACTCTCTAAATGTAATTTCTTTAGCAGCTGTCTGCTCGTCTCTTTTATGGAAAGAGAGAGACTGTTGTTGTGCCAGTCGACCCTGCCATCAGTGATGATGCGGGCTCAGAGGAGGAAGATGATGCCGTGATGGACCCTGACTTCATCCCACACACGTGCAACATGGACACTCCAGGCCCAAGCAATGGCAGCTCCTCTGCCAAGAGGAGGTGCATGCGGTCTGCAGTGGAGGTGATTGAGGACAACACTGACACGAACAACAGCGATGAGGACGACAGTGATGAAGACACAAACGACAAAGGCCAGCCAGAACCCAAGAAGAGGCGACAAGTAGCCAGACTAACCACTTGGAAAAAGGCTGACCTGGACAACCCAGCCCTGCCAGAATACCAGCACTCTCCCCCCGATTTTGTTCAGACTCCCTTCGATTATTTCTGCAGGTACTTCAGCCCCCAAGTCTTCGCACACATAGCCTATCAGACCAACCTGTATGCCACCCAAAAAGACATCAACACCACCTTCACCACCACTGAAGAGGAAATTATGGACTTCGTGGCAATTATGATGTACATGGGGATAACTCAGCTCCCGTCTGTGGAAGACTACTGGGCAATGGAAACCAGGGTCCCTCAAGTTGCAAACCTCATGTCATCCAAGAGGTTCAGGCTGCTGAAGAGGCTTGTCCACTTCAGTGACAACACTAACCTCCCTGGCACAACTGACCGTTTTTTTAAGATCCGGCCACTGTTCACTTTCCTGAATACTGCCTTCAGGAGTGAGCCACAGACCCCCAAGCAGTCTGTAGATGAGGTAATGGTTGCCTACAAAGGCAAGACAGCTGGAAACCTAAGGCAGTACATAAAGAACAAACCAGACAAATGGGGGTTCAAGTTGTTTGCCAGGGCTTCTGAGGATGGCTTCATTCATGACATAGTGCTATACCAGGGAAAAACTACGCTGGAGGCGCATGATATCCCTGTGACACCTGAACAGGAAGCCATGGGTGCCACCAGTCAAATTGTCTCCATCCTGGCCAGCACCATGTCTTCTTCCACTACCACAGCCATCTTTGCAGACAATTTCTTCAGCAGCCTGGAGATTGTGCGGTACCTCAAGGACAGGAACTGCAGGTAAATGTTACGTGCACTGTTATTTCATAGAGCAACACGTGAAAATAATCACAGGTTAACTTAAAGTTTTTACATGTGTGATTCCTCTCTGCCACCTGCAGGTACACGGGGACAGCCAGGGACAATCGAATTGGCAAACCTCCTCTCAGGTCCATCAAGGAGATGGAGAAGAAGGCTGTGCCTTGTGGTACTTGCAGCTATGTCCTCAGTGATGATGGGATCCTGGCTGTCAGGTGGAAGGACAACAAGGTTGTCACTCTGCTGTCCACTGACATGGGAGTGCAGCCCATGTCCTCAGTCTCCCGATACTGCAGTGACACGAAGAGGAAGGAGGACGTGACCTGCCCTGCTCTTATCAAGAGCTACAATGCCAACATAGGGGGCATTGATAAAAGTGACATGCTGGTCCACCTCTACCGTACCCCCATGAAATCGAAGAGGTGGTACATGCGGCTGTTTGCCTACGCAGTCGATGTCAGCATCACAAATGCCTGGGTCATGTACAGGCGAGACTGCAAGTCTCTGGATGTGGATGGCCTGTCACTGAAAAGCTTCAGAATCCAGGAAATTTACTTTCTAATATGCTTTTCATTGTTTCAAATTATTCTGTATTTATGCATTTCTGTCTGTTTTCTTAAAATTAAATTTCAAATTTATTATTCCAATTCAGGTGTTCAGGAGTGCCAGCAGTGATAGGGCAGTCAGGTCTCGCCCCCGGAGGGGCTCAGCAACTCCAGGCAGCCTTAGTCCCCCTGAAATCCCCAAGCCTGTCCGGGGACACCGCAGCCACATCCCGAATGACTCAGTGCGGTTTAACCTGTCCCTCTTCCATGCCCCCATCTATGCCAACCGTCAGACCTGCAAGTACTGCAGCAGAAAGGGACACATATTGAGGTCAAATGTAGTCTGCAGTGTCTGCAAAGTTCACCTGTGCCTCAACAATGAGCGTAACTGCTTTGTCGAGTTCCACGGAAGCAGCTGATTTCATGTTGATTTTTTGATGTTGATTTGTTGATGTTGATTTGTTGTTGACACTCAGAATGTTTTTTATAGTATTGTGTGTTTTTATTTTTACACCTTTATTGTTACAATGTTACAAAGTTAATATATGTTTTTATTGATGCATAATAAATATTTTAATATGTACACTTTTTCACTTTTTGGATTTTTTTTTACCCTAGAAGTGCAAGGAACCATTTATGGTCACTTCATTGATCTTCAATTTGGATCATAAAATTTCATTTTTTTTCAAAAGTAAAAAAAGGAACAAAGTCTTATAATATCCTCCTGTGATGGTCTAGGGTTGAAATTTTGAATTTCCAAGTATTTCAGTGAGTGCCCTATAAAGGGTTAAAGAAAAAATCTGCTGCTGGGCTTCATTGTGTGGGTATGTTCTGTATTCTGGCTTTAAAAAAAAGAATATATATATTGTTCAATTTTAATATCTTGGAGAAAGATGGAGAAGGAGTTTAAAAGCTGCAGCTGGGGTCCTGTCTGGCATGGTAGAGGCCACGTCTCAATAGATCTTGTACCAAGTGGCTGCTCTTGTGTTGCTTTGATCAGCAATTTTAATATCTTGGTGAAAGATGGAGAAGGAGTTTAAAAGTCTGCAGATGGGGTCCTGTCTGGCGTGGTAGAGGCCACGTCTCTATAGATCTTGTACCAAGTGGCTGCTCTTGTGTTGCTTTGATCAGTGCTTCTCTGCTGTCTTGTAATCCAGCCTTTTCCAGCCACTAGACTGGAAGGTTTTCTTGATATCAGCCACTTCTCATATCAGTCGGTAGTACATGCAGTGCAGGTGCTTGTCCCTGCATGCAGGTTCACCCTCCTCTCCTGTATTATCAAGTACAAATATGTAAATTTTGTGCAATTTGTAATGTCTTATTAATGTCAGTATTAAACCTGGTAGAATGATTTTTTTGGCCACGACTCCCATTTATATTCCTTCGCCAGCTGAAATTTTTATGATGAGTCTAGTTATTTTTCTTAAAATAAAAAAAACAACAACATATATTGTGATAATTGATTTAACTCCAGCAGTAAATTTTACCACAAATTATGTTATATATCTGTTCACAAATTAAACTTGAGACAGCTTTATTTTGCATGAACATAGTTCCATTTATTATGTTAGTTTATGTTTATAGAACATCCTAACATCTTACTTTTCAGAGATTATCAGGCATGTTGCGATGGATTTGAAATTCATGGGCTGTTGTGGTCGAGATTCCACCACCATCCCCATAACACCAAATGAAACAGACTTTAATTTCAAACCTATTTAGTGATGCCTGTGACGGTCTCTGATGGCATATGTCATTTGTTATGTCCAGCCCATAAAAGAGATGATACTACTTGATAAACTAAAGTATTTTTTTTATATAAATGAGGGGATATCTTATGGAGGAATGGTATTCATCCTCCAACATTGTTCTATAGACTTGTTAAGGAGCACTAAAGCTGTTGGAGGACTCCACAATGAGACACTTCATGCCGTTTTTCTCCTTCAATTTGACACCAATTTGACACATTTTTTACATTTAAAAAGTGCAAGTATTACACAGGAATATTAAGAACCTACAAAACACATTGGTCCACATGGTGGCAGCAAAATCCTTTTTATTTTTCCCCACCATGACAGTCAGCACTGACACTGCCGATTATGTTGTGTTTAGACATGTTTCTTTTATCCAGGCATAATATAACCGCTTATCTGTCAATTAAATTAGTCTTAACTGTAGAACTGGCTTTGTACCACCGCACCACATTGTGATTTTAATGAAAAACCAGCGGGCTCCTGCCCTTTATTACTTATTATGTACTATTTACAGCCCTCGTGATTCACATTACATTTTCCTCTCCTTGGTCGTCGAATCTGGCCATAAAATGTACTCATTAACTCTGTCACTCGGCTGCTGCTGGAGGGGTGAAATGGGTTCTAAGCTGTGGCAGCTGGTCAAAAACCTGCAGGGAAAATGAGACTTCAGACCAATTTATGACCATCATCTCTATGTGCGAGGTCATTTCGGAGGTCTCTTAATACACACACGCGCAGACACACAGATGTCAAACATACCCATCTTCACCTATCGGGTGATTGACTGCGCCGCTGGTGCAAACATATCCGCAGCTGACCCAACCAGTCTAGTGTCCTCTGCCATAAAATACCACCTGCATAGTATCTGCCAACAAAAATCTTAAATTTTGCCCTTTTCTATTTGAAGTGACGCAGCCACCTAGTCATAATTAACACCTCTCATAGCAAATATTTGTCACAAAGCAGCCTTTGCATCTGTTTCTGAATCCATGTCAGTGACTTTATTGGACATTGATTTCCCTTAATAATGACCACTAGCTTGGATAGCCTTAGCAAACCATAATTAGCCTGCATCCCTACAGGAGAGGGGAGCTTTCATTATCGGTCAGTGTGCACTTCGCTGTGAGACCCGTGGACATTCAGATTATTTGCAGTGTTTCTGTGAAAATGAGTCTATAGTCTGTGTGCCTATTGTTCACGTTTTGTCAATGTCTTGTTGTTTTGCACATATAGAAGAAGCTGGACACCCCTCCCCATCCCTAAGGCAGATTTATATAAGGCTTGCACACAGTAATATTAGTATTTCCAATATTCTGATGAATACACTAATGTGATAGACTCTTGACATCATTGTCTAAAGTGACACACTATTATTTAAAAAAAGTATTACAACAAATGGAAAAAATAGCAGAAACTGTCTGAATATTAAGAAATAATGACACATTTGTTCATTATTTCTTTTTCAATGTCGCAAATATTCAGTACAACTAAAAACTCTTCATTATCAGTACATTTTTCTATGAATTGAACAGAAATGAGTGCAAAATTCTTAGAATTTCTTTTCTTAACCAATCAACAGTCCCAAACTGAAAGATATTTAATTGATTTTTGAAAGACTCCAAGAAAAAGAAAACCATCAATATATTCACATTTCAGAAGCGAGAACCAGTGAGTTTTTGATTAAATAATGTTTTTTCATTAACATTTAATTCTTAAAAGTGCTGCAAATTAATTTTTCATGTATCGAATAATCTTCTCTGATCTAAATGTTGTATAAATACATTTTAATTTAACTCCTTCCTGTCAGTGAGACCCAGAGCCTTTCTTTGACATTTGCTGTGGGAAAACTCACAAACACAATCAGACTATCCTTTTTATTATGAGTATTATTCACTCCTTCCTCACACCAATATCACGTTTTTCCAAGTGCACATTGACATGGTCAGCGTGCCCCACTACTGAAACAGATCTCTGATTCTGACTGCTAATGCTGCCGGTGAGTTCTGCCACAGAATATCTGATTGCAACGCTTTCCTTTTTTAAATTTTTTTTTTTTTAACCAGAGCGCTCTGCAGCAGCCACGCCACAGCAATGACCCTGACTGTAAATCACTGCTGAAACACCCACAAACAGCAGAGCAAAACGATGCCACAGACGTCCAAAAATGGTGTAGGAGGAGGAGGATAGGAGTTTAATCTTCAGAATATGAAGTAGAGACCTGACTCCAATCCATAGCCCTTTCCTTTCTCCTTAAACCCAGCTGTCAAAGCCCCGGGCTTAACACAAACCTCCAAAACCCCCATCGACAGCGAGCCCTATGACATTTTCTGTTTCCCCGATTTTATGTGTCTCTCTGACTCCCTCGCGTCCTCTTCCTCTTTCACTCTTTGTTTCGCCCTCTTTCTCTCCCTTTGTTTTTATAATCACACCATCATATGAAAAACCATGACCCTGTCCAAATTGTGATCCCAGGCTGTGTTTATGTGTGTGTGTGTGTGTGTAAAACAGCCGCCCCCCTCGGCATCATGTCTTCTGCAATATTGAGTGTATTAATAACATGCCTGATATATTCTGTCAACAGCGCCGTCGAATTTTAAATGCAGTCCTCAATCAAGTCGAATGGAAATATCATACCTGTCACTCAAACGGGGTATTGTGGGAGATGTCAGCTCATATGGGTGTGCGGGAGGCCATGTGGCAGTGTCCAGAGACAGGCTGAATATGAATACGGAGTTGGGGAGGGGGGGAACATGCAGTGCATTTGAATAACACTGACCTTATATGCATGCTTTTCATCGCAGGTTGAATTACCTGAATCGCATATGAACCAGTGCACCTGGCTGGGGTTGCCATGGATACTGGGCCCCACAGTCTGTCTCTTTCCCTCTTTCTCTCTCTCTATCTACACTCACACACATATATATAAGCGATGGTTCTCAAATCTGGAGATGTGAGTCTCAGAGATACCCGGTAAAATACTGTGTCACTGAGGCGCGGTATCAAGCTGCAGCTGCGAGGCAGGAGAGTTATCTAACACACGGAGATTGTGCTGACCCAGACCTCTCGCTAATCTGGGCTGTAGGCAACACCGTGTATTGGGCGATCTCAATCAATCCGTCAAGGTGTCAGCTCCTCCCTCCCTTCTCTATCTTCAGCTCCTGCATGGATTTTCCCCTCACTCCCCCTCCCCCCTGCTCCTGCCATCTGACCATCCTTTCTTTCTTTCTTTCTTAAAGGTTGGTCTGTTTTAATACAATACTCACATGCCCACAAGTACAGAGAAAGAGTTATTGGTCACTGTGAGCGTTACCCGCCTCTACAACGCAATCCAAAGTTTTTGCTCTGTGCAAAATATTCAATCCGAAGTTTTGCCAAAAGCTAATGTGAAGTTTCAAGTTAGGCAAATCAAAGTTCACGTATTTTTTTAAGCATGTGGGGAGACGAAGAGAGACATATGTTCAGACAGTGAAATGTAGATCTGTTGCTGAGCCACAACAACACCATTAAACTGAAATGCAAGGACAAATATGACCACTTTATTGTACTAGGGATGCACAGATTAGACTATTAGCACCAATACTGACCCTAAACATGTCAGGTATTGGTCATGATGTTACCAGTCCACATTAAATACACTTTATCTTGCGGTGTCTTTATGAAAAAGTCAAATGTGGGAACAGATATCCTGATTGAAGGTATGGAATCAGTGAAAGTCGTATTGGTTTGTTCTTAAATTTGCTTTGGTCTTGTTAGGAAAAAAAAAAAGAGACTGCACAGTGTGAAAAGAAATGCTGCCATCCTGCACGTTACAACAAGAAATAATCAACATCACGCTTAATACGCTTCAATCATCATCTTCCTTCTGGTTTGTGCTTTCTTTACAACAAATATAAATAACAGCTTGTTCAGAAAACCCTTACCGGTGCTAAAAACATGGCAGTGGAGGTTGCCAATTTCTGTTGTTCACTTTAAGCACCATCGTATTACTCTCAATTCAGATTTTTCTCTCTTTTTTTTTGCCTCTGCTGCATCTGTAATTTTCTTCTTTCATTGCCAGCAGCTTGAAGCCAGTCTCTGGTGTTTCTTTATCGGGCCGTGTTTGGCTTCACACAGGTAGACGAGCTCCTCCCGCACTCCGCCGTGTTTGTCAAAGCAATTTGAGCTCCGACTGCAGCCGTCCCGTCCTGTGACGAAAACAAAAGGAGCGCGCCGATACGAGAGTCTCGCTCGCAATTAGGGCTCTGTGGAGATGGGATGACAGCTCATTCAGTTATTCATGCTGGAGGTGAAACATGAACTCCGAGCCCTGCGAGAAGTTAGATTGTCACGGAGGAAGTTCCACCCTGATGAACATCACATTTTCAAATTGTTTAGCATCTCCCAGGTCTCATTCCTTTGTATCAACATAAGTTCAACGTCAAACATTTGATGCAAGATCCTCAGACTCTGAGCAGAGAAGTGCATTTTTCATATTTTACCTTTTGATATATGACTTTTTCCAGCTTGTTTTCTTTCTTAAATGAAAATCGACATTCAATCCCCCCTGTTGACTTTTTTCTCTCAGTGAGCCGGTAGGAGGGCAGGATGGTGGTAAAGACAAAAACACACACACACACACTCCAGCACCTAGCCCATCGTGTGTGTGTGTGTGTGTGTGTGTGTGACTCTGCCGCAGTGCTCCTTTCCCGTCATAACATGTCATTCTGGACACCATTAGTCCCAGCAGAGGCAGACGCTGCAGCTCGGTGACACAGAGCGTAAGGTCATCTGTCAAACAGGGGAGGCAAGTGTGTCTGTGTGTGTGTGTGTGTGTCCACGCAGGCTTGACCGGGCAAGTGACTGTGTGTGCGGTACATGTTGTTTGTGTGTGTTTCCTCATGTACCTGATGTACCTGTATTTCTGATTGAATATGTGTGTGTGTGTGTGTGTTGATATATATATATATATATATATATATATATGTATACCGTTACCTTACAGACCCAGATCTCATCCCTCACCTCCTCTCTTCAAAGGTTGCCATGGCTACCGGCATCCCAGTGGGAGCACAATGCGCTCTGCCCTGGAGCCATTGGAGCAAGCGTGCTTGGCTGCGGTGGGGAGGATACTGCGACCTTTGACCCCTCAAGGTCTTACCAGCGGAGACGAGGAGTGGGAGTGGGTGGTTAGCGGAGCAGGGCTATAACTTCAGCTGATCCTCGGCAAAGATTGTCGTAGGGTGGTGGGAGGAGCGGCCTTCTGGCTCCTGAGCCCGGCGACTCGTGCCGGCTGCCTCCTGGATTTCAGAGTGCCCTGGGCGAGGGTGATAGCCGCCCTCTAATCCGCCGAGTCTCTCTCACCTTGCCTCCTCCGTGTTTCTCAGATAGTGCATCTTTTGTGTCAGATCTTTGCAGCTGTCACCGCTGTGGCTTGTAAGGATGATGTCGGCTTTGTGCGGGTTTGTGTGTGTGTGTGCGACAGAGGCAGATACACACAAGACAAATACACACACACAAAAAAAACTGAGAGATGTGAGAGCTGCCTTTACAAACCACCCCTCTAAAAAAGAGAGACAGATACCCATGGGGCAGGGAATGTCGCAAATATCATGTAAATCTGAAATATTTATTCTACACAGTGAGCGTTAGGGTATTCGAAAAATTCTCTGGTGAAGCTATAAAATCAGAGTTACTCTATAAATTCTTTCATTCAACCATTCACTAGCTTTTTTTCTGAGCTCAGAACAGCTCTAAAACATTTTTTTGATTGAGCAGATTCAGTCTCTGATGAAGATGAAGAAAAAAGCTTGTAAGTAGACGCAATGACTGAGTGAAATGCATAGCCGAATTTCAGGATTTCAAGATTTATCTTAGGGACTCTGCAGGTACATATTGCTGAAATACTGTTCATTTCCAGTTCACTAATTCACCTCTTACTTGTAAGATATTCTTTTTTCCCCCTTATATTCATAGAAATCAGTAATCTTAAGAGCTGATTCTATGCACTATTACATTTTCTGCAGGGTGTTTATAATGTAAAATGAAGAACAAAATGTTTTACTTTAAACTTTTTGCCCCCTTGACTGCAGAAAATTTGACTTTCTAATCATGCAGTGCATTTTTAATAAGAAGAACTCACTCAGCTGCCTTTCCAAAGTCAGAAGATGCTGAGATATTTGTGCAGAGAAAGAGCGGCCAGAATGTGTGTGTGCATGTTTCCATGCCTGTGTATGCATAGGGGAATAGAAGGGGACAGTCAGGAGAAGGGTTATTTACTGCGCGGCCCAGGCGACCTGTCCGTCCTCACGTCCAGCCTCAGCAGATTAAGATGCAGCCGCTGGCGGCTGCCAGAGCGAGCTGAGATTGATGGGGAACACGGGGGCCACAGAGGCCCTGCAGAATTCTGAACAGAGCCTGTGGGTACCAACCAGCCATGCTGCTAGCAGACAGCAGCTCCTCTCTCCTTCCCGCTCTCTCTCTTGTCACCCTTTTTTCTATCTTTTTTCTGACTTTTCTTTATCGGTCTGTTGCTCTTTCAGGCATTTTTTTTCTCTCTGTCACTCTGCCGCTTTCTGCATCCCTGTTTTTCTGTCTCTCTGTCACTCTATCGCCCCACTGTGCCCCCCCAACCAGTCCCCCCCACTGAAGACGCTGTCTCAGCAGCTCCAGCAGATTTGGATGTCATGAAACTGCAGGTGTGTCACCATCCAGTGTGTGTGTGTGGGGGAGAGGGGGCAAAAGTGAGGAGGAATACGCTCTCAATAAATAATTCTCTGGTTAAGATAGGTAGCAGGAAAGTTAAGTGTGAGATGGATGCTTGAGTGACCGTGTGTGTGTGTGTGTGCCTGTATCCACATGGATCAATCGCAGCCTCTAAGCTGCCTGCACATCTGACGAAAATAGCAATTATCTCGGTATGTCAACATCTGCATGTGTGTTTGTACTCGCGGCTTGTTTCAAAATAATTCAGATGCTGCAGTGATGGAAGAGGGTAAGATGAGAATGGAAGATGGATGCTTGTGTGTGTGTGTGTGCTGGCCTGAGTGTGTGTTCGCTGAACAAACTGCACCAGCAGGGTTTTTGTTGGTGTCCCCTGGGCAGAAGACGCATGAGTCAGCGGCCAGTAGGATTTATAGCCAATTGATTAAATTAGCATTTGTTCTGCTATTGGGGCAGCAGCCTGTCAGTATAAACACTGAAACACACACCCACGCACACACTCCCACATGGGCAAACAAACATCCACCTGTACACCGACTGCAGTTAAGGAATGCGAAGGGGGAGACACAAGACAATGAGGAAAGAAAAAAAATCCACCAAGAAGCAGTAGACAATTAGCAATGATGTCAATAAGTCAACATGATTAACTGGGATGTAAATACTCAAAGAAATGCACGCCGCACTCCCACAAGCCTCCTTCCTAAGCAGCTCCTTCATGCGATACAGCGACTGAGCAAGGGGGTCGCACACACCGGAGGCTTGCTGACAAGCCTTTTTTTATGACATTCATCAAAGCCATCTGCCATTTTCCGCTCAATTAATTTGTTATGGGAAGTGGGATCAATTAAGTGCGCACTGTAATGGCTTTATATCCTTGTTTCCCTTTTATAGCCCAATATTTTCTGTGCTCCACTCTGGCATGAAAAAGCAAAATCGATATACCCAGCTATTTTCCCCTGCCTTGGACTAATTTGTTTTTGCCACTCTCTTCCTGGCATGATAAACTGGCTGTAATGAGGGGTTAGGGCGAGGGGACAGACTAAACATAAACCCGCGCTCGAGCCAGCAAACGAACCGGGCAGCCACCGGATCCAAGAAACCCGCCGCCTCTGCCGATCTGATCTCATTTGGATGTCAGAAGTGACGTCGCTTCCCTGCACTTAACTACAGACGTCGTAGTTATCAAGAGAGATTGACCTTCGCCCTGTTATCATCTGACACGTTGGTCACCCGTAGCGACAGTGAGTGGCTTAGGGAGATGGCGGCGATAAGGACAATGGGGCGGCTTATTCGGGACGGTTAGCCTGACAGTGACGGGTGGAGGCGCGTTGGCTCGCCGCGCCATTAGCACGAGTGTCACGAGCCGCAGGTGGACTCGCCTCGCTCACCTCGACCCCTGCGAAGTATTGATCGCTTCCCCATTAAGCCTGCTGATGGGCTTGATGATATATGAGGAAGAAGAAGTGGGGAGGGCGGGGGCGGGGTGCGACGTTAGCGTGTTTAAGCGCGTGCATGTGCATGACTTCCGAGCAGGCCGAGGGACCGTCATTACTCCTGGAGCAGGCCTGATGACATTGCTTTATTGATTTTGACATCATCTGGCCGGGATGTGCTTTAGAGGCCAGGTCTTAAACCAAGGCGACCAAAGT
Source organism: Scortum barcoo (assembly GCA_023238725.1). Lineage (NCBI taxonomy): Eukaryota > Metazoa > Chordata > Actinopteri > Centrarchiformes > Terapontidae > Scortum > Scortum barcoo. Next base: position 10,792,497 of record CM041541.1, on the reverse strand, counting down.
GTCACCTTGTTTGTGTCAGCAGTTTGCAGGGCCACGAAGGTCCCAAACGTACGTCCAGGAGCTTAATATTGCAGCCTAATATTGAATGTATTAAATCATTCATATGTTCATATAACGGACAGGTAATTCTTGGCACGATAGCAAATAAGTATTTCCCAAAATGTCAAACTGCTCCTTTAATAGAGTAAATGTAGCTTTTTGCAACACATTTAAATTAAATGTAAATGATTGTTTAAAACAGCATTAAATTATAATACAAATGCACTGTTATTATTAGATTTGCTATCCAATTTCCTTGTAGATGTTCAAAAACCTCCTGAAAACTTACCTGTTCATCAAAGTATGTGGACATCCTTAACTCTGTTCCCCTGGCAAACATTTTTTATACTTCTGTACTCTTTTGTTCTTTTTTTGGTCTATTTTCCTTTGTATGTAAAGCGTCCTTGGGTTCCTAGAAAGGCGCTACTAAATTGCAATATAATACTATTACTATTATCATTATGACATGATTTCAATGATATATTATTGCACTTCCACAAAGGGTGTGGCAGTTGCAAGGGATGAGAGAAAAAATAGGCTTTTTCTATTAATTTATAATAAATATTCTTAATGCTTGCCACCAGGTCGGACCTTTCCGGAATATCAGATAAAACATCCTCCTGGCGAAGTCGTCTCCTTGCAGCTGGGAGTGAAGTGGAGATAACATAAAGTAAAACACTACCACCTTTGTCCACAGGGGCCGCCAAAATCAACACAAAATTAAAAGTTGGGCTGCTTTAAATCCTGATTTTTACATTATTTTATGTCATGGATTCTCTTTTTTTTACTTTTACTTGTGTGATTTTCCTTTTTATAAATATTGTTTGAGCACTGCTGGAAGGAGCCTGAGAACTAACTGTTATCTGTAATTGTTGTGCACGTGACAAATAAAGAACTTGAACCTAAACTTGAACCTTTGTAGACACTACTGTGAGTCAATCTCAAAAACATCTTGGACCCTGAATTTCCCACAATGAGTCCTTTTGTTTGACCCAAGTGATCTTTCAAACTCCATGCGATCAATTTGCAGACGTCCTGTTGAAGCGGTGGTTTCAGATCTTAAGCAATTCACTCCATCATTAAGTGTTCATGCCTCAGAAAGCAACAATTACGACATCCTAAACAGTTAAACTACTCTGTCTCATCTGACAGTGACCCGCCAGCATCAATCAACCCAATAGCTGCCAGTCTGAATTGCTAAATCCTAATTGGTGCAAAGACTTTACCTTTTTTCAAACTGATTCTCTTAAATTTAGCAAGAAAAGCAAAGATGAAACATCCAAAACTTCTTGATGTGAGTGTAAGTAAGATGTAAGACCTCCCCTGTAACAGTACAGAGAGTGTACCACCAGTGTTTGTTCTGCTGCAGGTTTCTCTTCCACCCCCGAGGTCACAATCTCCCATTGTTTCCAAAGGTGCATTAAAGCAGTTGTTGCTGCACTGGCAAATGTAATTCATCACTTGATGGATGATGACCCTTTTAATTTTACCAAACGCGGCTCTGTTGCTCCATAAAGCCAAAATCATTTCACCTGTATTGAAAACGGCTCCGTTCCACTGGAACCGAGCGCGAAGAAATCAATGCACGTCTCCGCCTGAATTTGCCACTCTGCGTTAAGTTTTTGGGTTTGACACTTCATTGCAGCCAGAAGAAGTATGTAACTGTACACTGTAATAGAAAACATGGAAACGGTGCCCATTAATGGATTTTTTGAAAACAATGGGTGGCTGTGAGCTCTGGGAGGTAAGACCTGCGGAGGAACACACAGGAGCTGCAGAAAAACCACCAGTGAGCTTCGAGCTCATGGGCAGGGAAATATAAATGACACCAGTATTATATTTTAAATACCAATAAATCACCACTGCATTGATTAACTTGGACATTAGTTCCAATACCATAAACAAATGAGACCCATTACCAGCCTCTGTGTTACGTATTGTGTGCCACTGGGTCAACCCTCTTTTCCCATATTACACATAATCACCTGATAAAAATATTGATTATAGGAGTTTTAAAAAAGTATCCAATTAGAAATATAAAATTCAGCTGATTTTTTTTTTTTTTGCTTTTATGTGTGCGTTTCCACGTGAGTTTGTGGCCGATTGTGTCACGCCCAAAAGTGGGCCAGGCACTGGAGATGAAGGGTCGGCCCGCTGGACACAAGTTTCATTCATAATGTGCAGCCTGGCTGCAAACAGTGGGTGGGAGCGGGGTGTGTGTGGGGGGGGGGGGGGGGTGAGGGGGTGAGCGAGACTTGGCTGCCTGTCAAGACCGGCCGCAGATTAAAACCCCATCGATCCGACTTTAATTTATTTATCAATTCAACAAAAAATTAAACATTGACCTCGTTCTTTGAAAATCCTCCCCCTTTTCATCTCGTTGGACGCGAACACTTGAATACCAAGCGAGCAGTGATACGCGGGGCCTCTATTCCGAAAAAGTTAAGCAAGTCGTGGTGAAGCAGCATCTTTCTCTTTCTTCCTCTCGCCTTAGAGTTGAAAAGCGAGACTATTAAAAGCTCTATACTTCAGCTCCTGCATTGCCGCGTCTCCCAAACCCTCAGGACTTCTTCTTCTGACAATAAACAACTCTTACATTTCTCACCGCCGCGTCAAAACCTCAGTTCCTCTCTCCGCCATTTGTATTCTCGTCACTCCTCCCGCTCCTCAGATCTTTTCTTCTCTCTCTGGCTATCACTGGGTGCTGTTACATACTGTAAGTTTCTTATCACCACATCAAAGCCTGGTCTCTTCTCTTGCCCTTCCCTGCCCTGTCCCCCCCCGCCGGTTACAGATGTGCAGAGTTTCTCTTAAAACCTGAATCCTGCTGACTGCAAAAAAAAAAAAGAGCAAAACAAACACTCACCGCATCATTATAAAAGCTTCATCCTTCTCTCTCCTCTATCTTTTCCCTCCCTGCTCTGCTCCCCCCGTGCCTGGACACAATAATAAGGTTACCTCGCTCACGCTCATGTCAAACAGCCTCTCCTCCCTCGTCCCCTCACCTCGCACCCTGCTCTCTGCCGTCCTCCTCACCCCTTCCTGAACCCTCCCCATGACCGGCCCTGTAATCCAATTAAAAGCACATTAGGGCCAAATGAATAGCAGTAGATTTAATTAGCTGCTGACGAAGGTTGGCTGGATGGCTGGCTGGCAGCGGGGCGGGCGGATGGGGCACAGAGGCCTCGTGTGTGTGGGGGGGGGGGTGCATGAGTGGCGTTTCGCCTTTACCCTGTGCGATGTCGGAGGGGCGAGGAGTGATAGCTGACTAGTGGGCGCAGATTTCGCATGCACTGCTACTGCGTATGAAATGAAATTAGACAGTTCAGCCTGTAACTGTGCAGGAAAACGGGAGTCAAGTCATTAATCACATGCACATATGTGGATGGAAAGAGATAATGGATGCTGAAATCATTCATATTTGTGACAAATCTTCAATAGAAAAGACGGCAAGTGAAATCCACAATCCTATTTTTGTGCAAAAGTTCTTTGAAGATCCGCTTTTCACCTCTTAATTATAAAAATGATAAAAAATAGCTTAATTTTGCCATGTATTTATGCACAAAACAAGGGATATATATTTCCCCCAATATCTCTCCCATTGGAATCACATTAATCTCTCCAGTGTGGATAAAAGGAACATTTACAGCAACAAATAAATCTCAAAATGTACATATTAGAGCGTGTTAGTATTAGTACTTTGATATGTTATGGAGTACACTTAAAATCTGTCTCTTGATTAACAGCATGGGTAAATACACTTCACTCACACTTGACGCTGCAAAATAAAGGTTTGCCTCTCTTTATATTCTTAGTTTTGCCCAGCTATGGCGCCTGCTCACGTCTTTCAAATTTCAAATGACTCGCATGAATTCTGCTTCACCTTCACGCTGGATGCTCTTTTCTGGCAAGCCTAGACATTTTTGCGGCCGAAGAAGAGAAAGTGGCACTGTCTGGGATGTTTTTTGGGATGCGTCTCGTTGTGTTACCACACGGTGTCTCCTCTCTCATCCTCCCCTCGCTTGAGAAACTGGATGCAACCTTTTCCTGCTGCAGCCTCCCAATGTGCACAGTCAGCAGAGCAGTCAGCGTAACCCACTGTGGCATTTGCATCATGCCCCTCTGTGTGTGTGTGTGTGTGTGTGCTGCTCAGCTCCTAATGAAGAGAGACAGTCTCTGCTGGGGTCCCCTTTTTCCAGCCACCAGGGGTCTCGAGTTCAGTAGGTGGACAGTTGGTGTGTGAGCTGGTCCAGTGCCTGTGTGTGTATTTGTTCATGCATGCATTTTATGTTTACATGAAAGTCTGCTTGTATGTGCAAGCGTGTACATCCCTGTACATACATGAACGTGTGTGCGACTGTGTGTATGTGTGAAATGAGATCCAGGTCCCGGCCTCTCCATTTCTCTCTGCAGGTAATAAAAATATAGAGTGCCCTCCAGATCCCTTTATAGAGAGAGAGTTGAGACCGCAGCGAAATCTAGGACAGGCTCCATTGATTTGGAGGCTACAGTATTACTAGCCATCACAGCCAAGGCAATATGAGAGGCCTTTTTTAAATCACACAGCTACCTCAAGCCCAGAGGGACAGAGAGAAGGCACACACAAGAGAGAGGACCGGGGAGGGAGGGATAATTGGGAAAACTGTCCTTATTTTGTTTCCTCTCCCTGCCACCCTTAGCCTGGTTGTGTGGATTTTATCACAGAGAGAGAAATAACGTATTTCACATTTCCTCTCACATTTCCTCCTGAACAATGTCCCCTCGTTTTGCGGCGCTGACGATTGCATCTCCCGTCTTAAAGAGGACACAGAAGATGTAATGCGAGCTCTCGGCGCCGTGGTCCCTCGGTATATCATGTTTGCTTCTGTGTTATTTGGATTGAAATTTACATTTTCATTTAGTGAGTCGGGTGAGCGTGCCAGGGTGTGTTCTGTCACTCTTGGGTCCATTAAACCTGTTAAAAGCCCATTGTATTATTTCCCCAAATGTCAATCAGAGGTAAAAAAAAACAAAAACCTCTCAATTTGGATTTCATCCAACAGCAGTGATTGGTACCATTTCAAGACCTAGGCTCTTTATATTTCAAAGGTGTGGACGAACGAGAAAAAAAAAATGTTTTCATAGTGTCTACTTCTCCTGGATTGGGCTCTTCCAGATCTCAGGAGAGCTGTGGAGTATTCTGGGTCGGGCCAAGAACCGACCCCCCTCTGTCTGGCTAAATAAGATAAGGTCCTGTCATTGTATCCCTCCACTCCACAGCCCTGACCGCATCAAATATTCATGGGCCACAGCAGACTCTTAAGTAAACTAGCCAATTTGTTGCGGAAGACGTGCATTAAGATTGGCTGGGCCGATACGCGACTGGCCCCAGGGGGACAGCCCAGACGAGGCGAGGAGGGGGGGGGGGGCCGTGCGGCTGCCATTTTGGCTCTCCTGTCTCTATTGTTGCCACCCGTCGGAGCGGCGAGGTGGACGGGGAGAGGCACGTGGCGGTCTGTCTGACGGTAATGGGCCAGGCGTGAATGCGAGAGGGCGGGGTGGGTGAGCAGGGATGGATGGGAGATAACGGGAGGCCACGAGAAGCTGTCTTTCATCCGGACGCGTGTTGAGAGCGAGTTAAAGAGGAAGAGGAGAACAATAAAGGGTAGAGGTGGAGTCATGTTTGAATGACAAAAGAAATGAAGTGCTGTGCTGAAAGGGGAGGGGGGGGGTTGATTTGGAACGAGAAGAAGGACAAAGTGCTGAGGCCCGCTGATGGTCATAAGATGTGATGCCTGCAGAAAGCATATGGATGAGATGTCTGCAGTGCACACACGAATGACAACAACTTAACAGATCATATCACGAAAAGTACATATGTGGCAGTTCACACGCGCAGTCACACAAACACAACGCCAAGTGTTCACCGAGCACTTTTTGAAAGATGGCTCACACAGCGTCTCCAAACAATAGATTTCAAGGATAGCCCATCTCCACATTATATCTCCCTGAGGACAGAAGTTGACAAATCACTAAAGCACATTTTTATTTTGCTTTATGGGCGCAGAAGTTGAGCGGTGGCTGGGGACAGACACAACTTTACGCTCGCCGAGTCCCTGTAGGGCATCCGATGGAAATGAGCTGAGAAAGCTGTCTGCAGAAACGTCTGTTAGAAAGAAGAAGGGAAAAAAAAACAGAAGAGGAAGAAGAGGGAAAAATAAGTAGATGAAGCTCATAAAACCCCCAACTCGTAAAACTGTTGAGCGGATCTGAGGAGTGAGGATTCCTCGAGGCGGGAGAAGTAGGCGAGGGTGGGGTGTGTGTGTGTGTGGAGGGGGGGGGGGTGCGGTTTGTAATCCTCGAAGGCGGCGGGGGCGAGATCACGATCTGTGGCCGCTGAGCGGGCGGCGGGGACAGGGATGGCAGGGCGCAGTGAGGGCCTGGCACAGTTATTAGGTCACTTCCGCAGAGGACCGGCGGGTGTTTAGAGAGCGACCGGGTTGCCGGGTGACCCCTGACAGCCTGCTCGTCATCTGGCACCGGCCGAACTCTGGGGGATTGGCGAGGAGCTTGTTGTGAATATCAAATGTGACATTCTGCCTTTCGCTTACAGAGAGAAAAAGAAAAGAGATAGCGGGAATAATAATTGAAGGTGAAAATGGCTACCATTTACATCCTGTGGAGATATCATTCTCTGTGGCTTTTAATTTTCCTCCTTGAATTGTAGTTGAAATTTCAAATAAATCATGCGAAACCTGCACTCGCCGCACGGAAACAGCTTATTTCTTATGCCCTCTGAGAGGTTTGATTGTTGCCTCAATAGGCTGGATGGCGAATGAGGCCATTTACATGCTAATAACCGTGTGGGGCAATTTCCTTATCATGTATGTAAATGAACACATTTGCTGGATCTATGTTGGCCCAATACAAACAGTAAACAATATGCTGACTTCATGTTAACGTTTCACTTTATTTATTCATACGGTAATTAAACACTGCCGACACACATGATTCCTGGTTGATAGGCTCGTTAGCATTAATTAGCTCTAATTAAGGAAAACGAACCAATCTTTCACACCTGTGGTTTCATATATGTCTTGAGGATTTGGCGCATCTAGCATCTGTAACTCGAACGCCACCTATATAAAATAGCCCATGATGTCTATGATAAAAGACATATGGCAAACATATACATATATATACAGTCACATATAAGGCCTGTGTACAGGAGCAGTTATTAAAGTAGGAGTAGAAAATGTATGAGGGAAGAAAAAAAAACAAAAACAAAGTATGCATGAAGCCAGAGTGTGTGGGTGTGGATGAGGATTATTCTGAGCTCTGCCATCTGTAAACAGGCGGACAGGTTTGTTTCCAGAATGATGAGACGGAGCAAGTAAAACAGCATAAATAAACAGTTAAAGTCAGCAGAACGCATTGCTTTAGATGAGAATGATGATTGTACTCCTGCGTTTGTTATTTTTGGGTTGTTTTCTTGCGGGTTTGTACGAGAGGGAGAAATAAAAATCTCTCCTATTTGTGTGTGAAAGTGAGTGGGAAAGATTTTGTGTTTTCTTTTTTTTTTTTTGCCCTTGCAGAGGTTCAAGGTGCATGGTACAGATGATATACACGCGCAGTTTCAAGTGCCATATTGTGATGAAACATGAAAAAAAATTCTTTCCAGCTCCAAAGCACATGTTATTTGCACAGTTCAAGGCATAACACTCACCTAAAACAGCTCAAGAGGTATTTTACATGCAAAAAGCTCTATGGATGGACAGCTTATTTCACACTGTTTGTTTTCATGTAGATTTTCGTAGATGACCTTGTTCCAGCCTTTTATTGTAGCTATGCTGTTTACGCTGACTGAGATGTTCATGTTCTTTTTCCATGGCTGCACCATTCAGTCAAATGGAAAACATCCTAATTGTCCTCTGCACTGTTTTGTGCACATTTAACCTGATAATCTTTAGATTAACTTTAGAAATCCTACAAACAGTAGAAATGAAGTTCTGTCTGAAAGTTTGCCTACACAGCACGGCTCTGTAATGACTGGGCCAGCGAGGTGTAAAGGGGTCACTGAGTAGCAGTCTGATTGCGTAGATAGCATTGTGTACGAGAAAGTCTTTTTCAGGACAGTCACTTATCATGTTCGAATATCTTTGCATGGGAGCAGTATAGGAAAGCCCAGAATACTGCAACTAAATCAGGTGAGATGGATTGAAATTCACTTCCTCTGCTATATTAGTATTAAACACAGGAATACAACTTTTTTTCTCCCTCCTTTTCTTCAGTCCCAGACATCTAGACATTCATTATTCTATGTTAGTAAGTACCAAGCTGCTACACAAAAACAATAAACGCAGATTAAATCGCTATTCTTTAACATTTTCAATGAAATAAATGTATTTTTATTTTGTAAATACACTTCTATAGAGTAGCTCTTCCTTAGTGGCAGAGTCTGGATTTACATTGCCCTTCAGTGCATGCCTACAACATGAGTTTGTTTGGTTGCACTATAAATAAATAAACCAGATGTTTATGAAGGAGCGTTGGCTGTCAATCAAACACCACTTGTGGTTACCATGGTAACCATAGGTGTTGCAAAATCAACCAGGGAGGAAATTACATCTTTGGCCCTGCGATATGCTCATATGAACATTTTCATTGTCTTAGTTTATCACCTAATGTTAAAGCCAAGGATCATTACAAACTTTTAGTTGAAATACTACAAGAAAGGCTGGGATATTGTGCTTCAACCAAACGAAATGGACACAGAAAAATGTCTCATTACTTGCTTTCTTTGGATCAAATTCAGCAATAAGCTGTGTGTAAACCAGCTTGGATGCAACATCATTTTCATTTCTAGACTTATAAATATATTTTCTCTCCTATTACAGAATGATATTTACCCTAGAAGCACTTAAGTAGCCAATAAAGAATAAAAAGATGAATAATTTCATAGATTTTGCTCAGTGACCTTGAATATGCATAATGAAGTTTACAGCACAGTTATTCATTTTGAAGAAAACACACCATTTGCACACTCCTTGTGACTCCTTTTCGTCATTTGTGCATGTGAAGATGAAAGAAGTGAATTTAAGTGAGTAAAATATGTGTGTCTTTACCCGAATAAGACTGTTTTGGTGTGTGTGTATGTGTGTGTGTGACCGACTCAGAGGTCATTCCCATAAAAAGTAGAGGGTGAGTTTTGAGCGAGAGAGGAAATCCAATTAGGACCCCGGTACAGTCATAGTGGCATTTAACAAATAACTCTCCTCTGCCGCTTTCAGCAGCGGCCGGGCGATTGAGCTGGCACACTAATAATAACGCACTCGCTCTAAGTTATAGTCTTATACTGTATTATGTCTCCTGTATGTCCGAGAAGAGTTACGTTTCCATTCGCGGCCATGATGAAGGCATTAGTCAACACACACTGTAACGACCAATCATCAGCGGTTTTATCCATCGTGTGTTTATGCATGTGCACAAACACGCACACGTAAACGCATCTATTCCCTGAAATACGCACATTATCCCAAGGTGGATAAAAAATCAATGAAAAGCAATATTCCTACTGGATTTAGTTTATGCCATCGACCTATTTCCGTGAGCTGGTGCGTAGATCATCTGTGCAGCGGTGAGTGGATGACCCGCTAACCTCGACCCAGGGTCACTGCGTCAACGCTGGCTGCTGCTCCGGAGATAGAGGTTTTACCTGTCGTTTACATAATAGATTTTCAAGGAAAGTCGATGTGAGTTTGGACACAAAGGTTCAGTTTGATGAAAATAAATATACCGAAAATCATTTCTGTGGCGAATGAAAATATCAAAAGCAACCCTGAAAAAAATACCAGGACATAACTCATTGAAACTGCTGAGGTTTTGGCTCATTTGTAGGATCACAGGTTACATAAAAGAACTAAAATAACATCAGTAGCATTTATATTTTTGCCGTAAAATGAGCAAAAAACAATTTTAACTGAATTTCTGCATGAGCATCTCCGGATGGTCAAATCTGGAGCACCTCCTCATAAAATGCTAATGATTTTAAAGCTAAAAAAGGATTCAAACATGAATGAATCAATCAGTCATTTTAATACAATAATCTGCTTTATGGCGCACAACGAGCGACTGTCCTTGAGTTACCTTGTTGTCATCCTAGGCCTCCACAGACCAAACAAGTGATGCCCCAAAGACCTAAACCAGGCCCCCAACCTGTCGACTGTTGCCTTGACTTCGTGCCCCCTCCCGCCTGACCATTTCCACAACCCATATTCCCGAACCCAGCACTGCAAAGTGACACGGTGGCAGGAGACCGACCCGGCGACTCGTGGCACCGCTCGTCTGGGAAGATAATGAGTTCCCACAGGCCGGAGCTGGTGTGTGTGTTGTGTTGACTCAAGGTGCATGTGTGCGCGTCTTCTGTGTCTTCCCTCGTTATTGAAGTACAGAGAGCCAGGCGCTCGAAAAAGAGACAGTGAAATTCTTTAAACTTTAAACTTCAAATCGCCCCAGTTTGGTCAACCCCCAGCAGGATTTGGCTGTAATGAGGACTGGTTCTGCTCTCTCTGTCTGCCGCCCTCTGTCAGCTCCCCTCATTCCCTCTTTCTCCTCCTGTCTCGGCTCCCCACAGTTGATGCTACAGACAACAGATCACTCCCGGGAGACCTAGCCCTAAAACATTATCCATCATGTTGACAGCAGCACAGCTCAAGAGTCTTAAAGTGAAGAAAATATCATGTACTACACACAGATAAACTCCTCCTTCAAGCCCTTCTACGCACTTGTTTTTCTTTCCTATTGCACCACATCTTTTTCACTTCCACCGACAGAGCAGGTGTTGAAGGAGCGAGGTAATGCCCTGTCGCCGGGAGGCTGCGAGTTTGGCGTTATTGAAACCAAAATTGCCGCTTTCACGATCAAATGGCGCCTTAAATCCATATTTATCTGACACCACCACTTTGGCCAACAACGGTGGGAATACTGTGATGCAAGTCAACAGGCAATTGCCGGCAGTATGTCATCCCGGCTGTATATGTCCTTGTAAAAATAAAAGCGTGCACAGACAAGTGTGGACAAGAGGGAAGGTGTGAGATATGTGATATAAGAAAGGAAAAGGGAAGAGGACACTCGGGGGAAGATGAAAATATCACTTGTGTGAGTTTAATTTGGTGGTTTTTTAAGAGACAGAAGTAGGAAGAGCTAACTCAAAAGTAAAAATCCAGGCCTTGAAACATAACCTTACTCAGCATTATGTGTGTTTCCCTCCATATGTCTGGATAAGGATGGTGTTTAGGAACCAATAAAACATCTAATATTGCTGTCTAGTCCATATTTTAGTTTTTTAGTGAACACCAACGCCGACAGCTCCACAAAAGCGACGAATCCTTGGGCGAATCGAGGGGCCGTGGCTACTTCAGACACTGCTATTAATGCAAGACATGCTAATGTGATATGTGTACTTTACATTGTGGTATAATATGCTGGTTTTGCACTTACAATAAATCAATTTCCCAACTTGAATGGCACCTGCAATTAACCTTCACAAAAAAGAGAGCCCTCTGTGTTTTCGAGATCCTCCTGCTGTCTTTAATTTTATTTATTTTCCTTGCATGCAGCTCCTCAGTGTGCATTTCCGTGTGAAACAATGATATCCAGCGACAGCACGCTCAGAAATCAAGTATTTTTAGCACACTCGATTTTGAAACTTTTCGACGAGACGAGAGATGTTTCTGTAATATTTGCGTGTAAAAACTGCGCTTTGGTTAAGGTTGTGGAGGGAGAGTAAAAAGGGAGAGGTATTTGATGGGGACTCTCCTGTATGAACTTCAGATGTGCCGCACACCGACCCTCCATCTCGCCACATAAAGGGCACACTGCTTCCTGCACTGGCACCACACTTTGGCGTAGGATGTAAATCACGGGGTGCAGAATCATCCAAAGTGGGCATAATTTCTGGGCACACTGGGCCGCAAAACCTGCTCAGAATTAGTATAAAGTGCGAAATCGGGACATGGCCCTACTTTTCCATGACTAGCCTGCTCGGGGTGAAGATTTTGCATGACCTCCAGCCTTATGAAAACACTCTCCAGACTCATAATATACTTAAAAAAAAAAAAAAGCATGGCAGTCATTGTGAGAAAAAAAACTTTGACCAAGTTTGAGAGAGTTGGTTTTTTTCAAGTATTCTGACTGCATTCAATTGCGACTTTTCCAAGGTCTGAGCAGGCTGAATGAAGCCGAAGGTAAGGAGTGGACAAAAAAAGAGAGATGGAAAGAGGACGGAGGACGAATGTGTTGAGGTGTGTGACGACTCTGTAAGGAATGATAAAGAGACAGAAAGACAGACTGCTGGTTTTACTGCACCAAGGCCGATACGCTCGGATTTATGAATATGAGCGTGTGTGTGTGAAGACTACAAGTGTCCTAACTCCTCTGCTGACCTTGTGAAACTCCTAAAAACAGTTTGAATCCATTCAACGCAATGACACTAGCCATTTGCAGTGGGTTTATTAAGTGAGGAGCAATACATAGACATTTTAAGAGGGTCCTGAAAGACAGATCCCTCAGATACTCTTCTGCGGCAATAAATCATGAATCTGTGCTCTTCAAGGCATATAGGAGTTATTTTGTGATTAAATGCCGCAGCCTCATTCTTTGATGTCTCCAATTTCTTTCTCTGCAAAGAGTCACTCAGAGCGTCGGCTTAAAAATGAGTTTACGAAAAAAGTCAGGCGTTGACCGAATCGTGACATTTTGACAAATTACGCCTCACGCGTTCAAGGATTTTCAACAACTTACGAGCCATCTCTGCGCAATAACACATCATCTATCCGCAGGAATAAGAAAAGAAACACAGATAAAATGATGCAGATTGGCACGACTATTCAGCCATTATATGAAAATTACATGTCATCCTTATGTTCTACAAAAGTTTTAGAAGAAAAGAAAAGTATTCAACATGTCAAGGATACACACATTTTGTTGAGTTACAATAAAACTTTATTATGTATGTGAAGTTTTGAAAACCTTTATTGTATTTAATGTACTGTCAATTTTGGCCCTAAAATACATAATCTGCACTTATATAAGTAGTAAAGAATTCACTGTGTATATCATCATAATGAACTAACATTTGGTGTGACACACAGCATTTATGGGGGTTAATAACTACCAAGTAATTACTCTTTGTGTATGGATATGCGTGCCTGTGTGTTTGACCAATGTGTGTAATTCATGAGTGAAAAAATTCCCCCAGGGGATTAATAAAATAATTCTTTGTTTGGATTGATTTGAAATTTGATTAGAGTTGCTGTACACATCAGAAATAATGTGCACCTTCAGGGCCACAGCGGCTCATCACTGTTTCTCTATTGACATCAGGTATTTATTTGTAACCTCAGGGATGAACAAACTCTCTTTCTCCTGATTTGTTTGTCTGAAAAAAAAACAACAAAACATTTTATTGCCCGAATGTTGCTCATTCACATATCTGGACCCACCAGGGTTCAACACTTTCCATTTTATTTTATTATTTTCTTATTTCAAGGCCACTCAACCACAGCCTACATTTTAATATTTATTTAATAAATAAGGAAACTGTAAAACCTTCAAATCTAAAAGTAAAATCAACCTTTTACCATTTTTTTCTTTTGGTATTAGGTTGAACACACACTGTCTCCTGATATTGTACCTTGACATTTAGAGGAAACTGAGCATATATGTACCTTTTTGCCCTTAAAAAGGTACATATAGTTACCTTGAGGTCCAATAATTAGCCTTGCGGGGGTACATTAGTGTAGATTGTACCCTGGGGGACATAATCTGCAGCCCCATTTCTGAGAGTGTACCGTATACAATGAGTAAGATAAAGTATAAAAAGAAGTGGAATGGGTTTTACATAATTTAATGCATTGAATAACTCGTAACTTGAAAACTATACATGTCAATATAATGGCCTTATTCTTAACTGATAAGAGTATTTTGACATTTGAATGGCATTTCTACTGTATACAGGTCCTGAGATATTGATGCGTTTGGGTCTATTGGGCTCCATAGAATTTAATGCATTATATAACTCATAGTAAATGTATACTGAATATGTCATTGCAGTGAACTACAGCTGAGTTTTGTCCTAAATATAATAAATCAGATATAGATATGATTATTGTTTATTGTAACTATAAAACACGAGAAATAAGAAATAGAAAAGCTATAGACGAATGACAAGAAAAAGACATGAGCGCTCTCGGTAGCAGAAGATGGAGGTGGAGATCGAACAGCATGTTACGAAGGAAAATCTAAATGAAATGTACATGCATGCAAATGTATGTAAATGACGTGAAAAAGGAATAAATCCACACAAGATTATGCACGGATTGATATTTGAGCATGAATTTGAGGTTAGTGATCAGCAAAGTAAAGAGTAATAACAGGACGACAGATGCACGCCAACACAAGTGTGAACGCTTCTTATAGCTAAAGAGTGGAGATGGAGTGGAGTCTACCTTCTAATGTACTGTCAGGGAATATACAGTAGACGGAGATACTGTACGTGTAAAACTGACTTCAAGACTCCATGACTAAAGGCTGATCTGGGCATAATGATAAGCTCACGGTGAAGCCAGTGAGGGGGAGGTGATTACTCTATTCACAGCGCAGGAAAGGAAAAAAAAAGACAGAAACGAATAGTGAGAATGTGACAGCGGCGCAGCAACCTTGAAACCTTAGGTGGGCGAGAGAGGAGCCTGAGGGGGCTTTATGTTAGCGAGCGAGGGAGCGAGGGAGATCACAGGCCTGTTGCTGCACAATGACAAGAGCCTCCACGCGGGGACAAGGACACATGTGACTCCCCAACCCCCCCACCACCGCTCCGTGAAAGGTGTCGCCCCATACCGAGCGAGGAACACGGATTTCAGGTTCATTACAGCACATCCTCATCTCGCAGAATGACACATGCATATGCACATAAAAACACAGGCTGCTTCTGTAAAACGTGCAGCAAAGCTTGTTGTTTTAAAGGACCGTGTCCTGCAGGTTTCAGCTCACCTACCATAAGATAAGATAAGCTAAGATAAGATATTCCTTTATTAGTCCCACAGTGGGGAAATTCACCGTGATATAACAGCAAGTGGCAGCAAAAGTAGAAAACACATAAATAATGACCTAGTGGACAGTGGTGTAAGAAGAAAACAAGAGAAAATATAAAATAAGTATAAAAAGTAAATGTAATACACTTAATATTAAGTCTGTTGATTTTTAAAAATGCACTCTAACTTTCCAGGTAACTGCATATTTAAGTTTTGTGTCAGTCATATTTTAAAACAGCTTGCAAAGACTACCAATAACACACCTGAAAATAGCCATAAACACACATCCAACAGCAGCAGCAGCAGTTTGAGGATGGTGGAAAAGTTTGACCCTCCATTTCGGTTCAAGGATGGTCTTTGGTGTGTGGACGTGAATGGCCGACCGTCTGTGTCCACCTTGAGGTCGCCGATGGCACCTGAGCCTGTGAGATGCAGTTAAAAGCCGCCTGATGAGATTCAGAAGAGATCAAGAACAAAAAAATTACTCACCTCCATTATATTTCCGCCACAGAAGTCCCTGCATGAATAGCCATTAGGGGAAATGGATTTTTTTTGTGATTTGAATTAAATGAGGCTTTCTTACTCACTGCACCTGTTGATAATTTACGTCTTTTGTATCGAACGCGAATCTAAATTTCTTGTGTAAATGTGTGTCATTTTTTATTTTTATTTTTTTAAGATGACCTTTTTTACCTCCTCTAGCACACACTTTTGCGCCTCCCACACACACACACACACACACGCACCTCCTTTCCCTTTAGGATAGCATCCGCTGGATGAAAGGTGCAGCCCTCCCCCCCCACCCCAAACTCCCTCCTCTCTCTCCTCTCTCTCAGTTGTCAAACATCAAAAAGAAGGGTGCTGTCTCCAGAAAGGCTCACCCAGGGCTCAGAGGGGAGGGGTTGGGTATTTTTTTTTTTTTGGATGTGTGTGTGTTGGTGTGTGCTTGCAGGGGGGGTTGATAGATAGAAAAAGAGAACATGGCTGACGTCGGTGCCTTTATTCATGCCCCACACGCTCCCTTTGCGCGCCGGGCGAGGACAGGGTTCCACTGATTAGTGCGAGAATGTTCTAAAGAAAGAGGGAAGGTGCCATGCCGCCGCCTCTAGCAAAGAAAGTTACACAGAAGGAGAGAAGTGTGTGTGTGTGTGTGTAAAAGTAAAAGGGAAAAAGAGAGAGAGAGAGAGAGGAGGGTGAGAGACATAGAGACTGGTGCAATGATTAAGTCATTTCTTATACTCGCCTTTGAGTGTTGTGTCTTTGATGCTGCAAAAAAAAAAAAGCCCCTCCCACACAGACATCATTAAGGAACAGAGGAATTGTCTCCCAAGTTGGATGAGGAGGATGAGGAGGGGGTGTGGTGGTGGTGGCGAGCATGATAAGAAGAGGGGGGGGTGCCAAACAATTCATAAACAAAGACACAACACGACAGATTTGTATCACAATCTTGGCGTTTTGTCGTCTTTGTTCTGTTGCACTAACGCGTCTACAACGTGGCGTCGTCTTCATCTGAATCGCCACTGGAAGCATATCTTTTACATAATGCGTTACCTCCTGTTTTATTTCCATTTTACCCCACAGTAATCATTATCAGAGGCGTGGAGGTGGCAAGCAGCAGCGCTTAAATTAGAGTAAAAAAAAAAAATGGTGGTACTCGTAGAAGCTGTTTCATTCGTTGGCGATGGAGTAAAAGTAAAAGTAGCACCAATACAAAGCAAAATATACTCTATTACAAGTCTGTACTGTAAAAATACCTCATTATTATTTAATGTGTCATTTTTTAAAATACAGTATAGTAATACAGCACATATGCAATCTTGAATTGCAAGAAAAACCTTGTATCTGCCGTCAGATAAGTAAAGTTGAGCCAAAAGTAGAGTATTTTCAACCAGCAGTAGTTGTGGTAGATTATTATAGTTGAGCTAATGGCAGAAAGAGTGACTGAAGATTTGCAGTTGTGGCACAAAGCAGTAACTGTGGTGACAAATATGTGGCGTTTTAGTGGCAAATTTGTTGTAATAGCAGCGGCAGTGAAGCACATTTCAAATAAACTCGGCGTGCTCGACTGTAAAGTGTGTGATGTGCAAACGCCCGGTGAAGAACCCACATCCACCCACAGACACTCAGACGTTAACGACACACAGGTTGCGAGACTGCAAAAATTACTTTTAAGTGTGGACCCGGTTGTGACAGACCTCGGGTCGTGAGAGAAACCGCCGCTGTGTGCCATCACCGACGTGACCGATTTTGTGTGTGCCTGTCGTCGTCCTCGGTGCCACCATTAAACTATAAAATCTACATTAAGCGGTCGGGGCATTTGACACAAAGAGCCCCGCACTTGATCATGTTGGATAACGGCAGATTGTGTTTTTGATTAATGTGTCAGTCAGGGAGGCCATGAATAACATTATGAGAGCGTGTGGGTGCAAAGTTTCTGCTCGGCAAGTGCAAGTGTTACAGAAAAATACCGTTTATGCAGCGTGTATTGTGATAATGCTGCACATTTTATTCCACCGCACTCATTGTGTAGTGTGACTGAAACACAAAACAACAGCGATATGACACTAGATGATATTGGATAATGACCACTAAACACCACTTTAGATGCTAAAACCAGCCAGATAATCCCACTTGATCCAAACAGGAAGTACCTCCAGTCTGATATTGCACCTCCACATGGCTCCTATAAAAAAAATTGGACCATGCAATGGAGAGACGGAGGAGAACGCAACCGGTTTTGTTTGTCTCCCTTCATCCTCCACGAAATGAAAAAGAACGCTGTTAAGTCTGATGTTGTTGGTTCTCTCTGCCGTCAAAATGAAAGACTCTGAGACTGACAGACACAAAAGGGCTTTTTGAGATTTGTTGCAACTGCAGGAAGCTGCCTCTCCCTCCAAATTTGCCACTTGACAGTGATGGAGTGCCTGTCTAATACAATGATGTGTTAGTCCACGAGTGTGCACGCAGAGGCGCACCCGCAAACACAACTGGGAGTGCGTTCAAAGACGGGAAAGACTGTCTGACAACATCATTAGTGTGTCTGTGTCTGTGTGTATTACGTCTCCTTTCTTCTCTATCTTACCTCTTTCACCCTCTCTCCCCCGCTTTCTCTCTCTCTCTCTTGACGGGAATCGTGGGGGGAACAGGTGGAACAGACATCATACAATCCTTCAGTTGTGTCTCAGAAGCAGATCAGTGTGCTGGGTTGGAGATATGCACTGCTACTGGGTGACAATGGGGAATGCGCAGATTATTCCCTCTGCAGACGTTAAGCGAATCGAAGTCTGGGCCCAGCTTGTACAGTATTTTTTTTTTTTCAAGTTGAGCTCACTCTGAGTCTTCCTCCCACCGCCGTGAAGCTTTGCCTTCATCGGCAGTCTACGCCGCTTTTCACTGAGGCTTCTGGTTGCCATCTTCCATGTGATGTGGCCCCCTCCTCGCCTTAAATATACACAAGGCAACAATTCACATGTCAGCCACACACATCAAACTCTCTTTTGGATGCAGTGCAATATGCTGCTTTTTCTTTTCAAACTGGAGTTATTTTCCTTAACAAAGGTAGAAAACCCAATTTCTTGTGCTGTGAAGCCACTTTAACGCAGCAAATGATGACAAGTTTCAGCATTTCACTGGCTCCTTATAAGCTCCATTGGCAGCAGCTCGTCTTGGCTTAGTGACAAATGAAATTAGCGAAATAATGATGGTGGTTAAAATCAGCAAAAGAAGAAAAAAAATAAAATAAACTTCCAGCGAGCGTGCGTATGAATGTGTGCACCTGCGTTTTTATTTTATTTATTTTGTCTCACAAAAGCCAGAGCAAGTCTGACAGGAACTGAGAAACAAACCAAAAAGGGAACAAGCAACACAACAAAAGGTGCTGAAAAAGAAGAAAGGGGGTAAAAAAAAAAAAAAGACAAGGAGGTAAAATTGTGCTCTTCACCGCTGGGCCTCGTGCCCCCTTCTCTCCACATGAGAGGGGGGCCTCTGATGAGGTGTTGATTGCCTGTGGGCACAAGTGGTTTCTCCAAACACTCTAAAAGTGGCCTATCCTCTGATTAGATTCAAGTGTTATAACGGTAAATAGGGCCCAGACACTCGACCATACATTACAGCATTGAGATAGACCTTGAGGCGAGGGCTTTCATTAAAGCAGTGTTTCGTAAAGACCCGGATGGACCTAAAGGTCGTTTTGAGAAGAGCGCAAGTTGGCGGCGTTTGTATTCAAAGCTGTACGCAGTTTTGCCGCCGCCTCTTCCAACTCCAATGTGTTAAATTACTGCAGGCCCCGTAGGATGCACTCAAAACAGAGATGGGTCACCGTGGTGGTGATGCAGGCCGCAGAAACACCCTGTGTTTTCCTCAAGAGGGCTGAAAATTGAGCAGGTATATCGCATGTAGGACCACACACACTGAAAAGCGCAATTACTTCAATGTATGTATTAGTTTCTATCTGAGTTTGTGTTTTAATGCCTTTTGTGCTTTTCTTTCTCTTCTTCCTTGTGTGATTTGTTTGTTGTCTGCTGGTTTGTACGTGCATGAAGGGTTTAGTATTCTTAACACGAGCTAGAGATGATATGTTGTCCGACCACATCCAAAGTGTTTTTACTTGTTTGGATCGGCCACACTCGACATCGACTTTGTGAATTGTTTAAATTGTTGAGCTTTAAACTAACCCTGGGTGACATTTATCCTTAATATTCTACAACCCCCTTACAAATAAGTGAAATAAATATGATATAAATAAATGGAGACAACTGCTTTAAGCCTTTTTTTGATGTTGTACTTGGCTGTACATGCAGAAAATGGTTGTGAGAAAAATGACAAAAGATGCACACACACCGCCTTACTTCCACATCTCCTTACACTTGGCCGTTAGAAAATTGTCGGACCTGGCCCTTATTTATAGAGATTTTAAGAATACAGAGGATTTATGTGTGTCGTGCTGCAAAAATCCTCATTTTATCTGATAACTTGTGTCCTTTATTAGGTGCAAAAAGCAAAGAAAAATAATTAACCGAGTCAGTTAAACTCAGTTTTCTTCTAATATGATCTTCTATGAGGATTTTTAGTGCATGTGACGTGTGTTCAAACTTGCTGCACTGGAAATACAATCCGAGTTTTTGGAGGTCAGATCTGATTTCTCTGCCGTTAAAAAATAAACTGCACTGTTTTTAATGGCTCGCAGTTGAAATGTGGGACGAGAGACATCCACAGCTGCTCGGTAAGTATGCAATCACGTACCGATATGCAGCCAATACACACACCCAAGAGCCCAGACTGGCATCTGTCCGCAAATGTATAGACACACACACACGCTGCCTGTGATACACACGGCGATGTACAGGCACACAGACGAGACATGAATATTTAAGAGGCTTCAGTCTGCATGTGTTCCATATATGTCACCATCAGTGTCTCAAGAGCTGGTTGGAGGGCAGAGGGCTGATGAGGAGAGTGTGTGTGTGTGTGTGTATATGTGTGTGTGTGATGGCGGGGCTCAAAGTGGCCATCTTCATATATCATGTAGCTCCTCCTTGCCAAGAGCACTGCTTCTGTCAAGTGTGCGTGATGAGCACCCACAAGACCTCTCCGCTCTTTACCCCCTCATCTGTGTGAGTGTGTCTGTGTGCAGACAGAAGAAGGGATGGAGAAAGAAAGAGGGAGAGAGAGGGAACATCATGTGCATCTGCTGTGTTGAAAAAGCAGGTCAGTGGGGTAGCTTGAAGTGTACGTTTGTGTGTGTGTGTGTGTGTAGTTGGGTGGGAGGCTTGTATAAATCCTCTTAAAGGTGTCAAGTCAGTCGAGCTCTTATTCTTTTATTCATTTTTTTTGGTGCAAACAGCATTTTTCATTCAGAAATAATCACAATATGTTTCATGAAAACAGCCAGAAAGCTGCACAACAGATGGCACAACTGCACTTTCAGATGAAATTGTCAGTTAAATTTTATTTGTGAGAAGGCAATGATGCTTGGAAACGTTTGCGGATTGTGACAGTGACGGTGGCTGTAAAAAATCCATGATGAAAATCTATTAATCGAAGCTAATTAAAAAAAAAAAAAGAAAAACAACTTAAAATGACATTCTCAGTAAGGCCCAATTAATTTTGAGGCAGATATTGATGTTTGAAAGCTTAAAACGTCCAATAATGATACATCAGACATATTTTCCCTTAAATCTGGTGCAGAGTAATTGACATTTGAGTTAAAATATAATTAGTTTAGGATAAAGAAACAACTCAAAATAACAATTAATACAACAAATATGGACAACTATAATAACACAGAAAATAAAATAATGTGGTATGACCAAGCCTTTATTATGAACATTAAGGACCCCTTATCTATCTACATAGAAATACTTGGAACATTAATTTGTGTTAAATATGTTTTTTTCCCCACAAACTTTCTTGTTCAAAATCCACAATGGAGGATATAGTTATGTCACAAAATCCTGCATGTTTTAAAGTTAGATAAGATGAGCACAAGAAAAACTTTCTCTATGTGAGCAAATGGAGGTGAAAACATACTTTTAAGTGTCTTTGCATTAAAATCATTCTGCACAGTGAAGGCTGAACATCCAAGTGACAATGAGAAAAAAACATTCAGGGGGAGTCGAGGGGCCTTTAATGATCACTTGCCTGAGTATCAGACACACTGAAATGTGCTAAATTGGCCCAGAGGCCCAAATCATATACAGTTCACAATGTCGGGAGGCAGCCACACGTAAAGGGTTAATGACACGACTGGTGGCGCCTCGTGTTCCACAACGCTGCATGATGGGTAAACGACACCCCCCGCAGAGTCTGACAGCAGCTCGCGGCGGTCCGTCACCTCGTGTCCACTCTCAGCGTGACGCCTGGCACTTGATGTTACGGGATACGCACACAACACAAAAACTAAATAAATAAAAAGCCCGCACCGACTCCTACGCAGCCACTTTCCACTGATCTGGCTGCGACTGAAGTAAAGTTGATGAAATAAGAGGGAGCCGCCGTCTGGAAAATAGGACACTGACTGAATAAATGCTGGCGTAAAGGTAATACTTATTTATAAGCTACCTTGAGACACGCTGTAATGCAATAACACTGTCAGGGATAGAACATCATGCACGGCCCGTCGCTTTAATCAATCTTTAAATACATCGCTGTGATTTCCTGAAATGCATACGTAGCTTTTAGGAATGAAGACCTCTAAAGGAATTTTCTTCATGTGTGACACTTTTTCTTCAAAAAAATGGCATAAAAAGGTCAAAACCAAGCATTATCTGTGCATCCAGAGCCTGATATAGCTTGTTCCTTCATGTCCTCATGGTCACTGTTGTCCAAAAATGATTAAAAACACACCAGTGAGGCTCTCTGCTGCTCTGGGTGACATCTTCCTTCACTGGGATGAACCACATACAGCTTCCTCCTGTGGTAAATACTGGCTGTAGCACGACATCTCCATTAATCGATAGCTTAAAATAGTCTTAAACAAATGCCCTGTTAGCTGAGATATAAAGAAAAGGCACTCTGTTTTCATTTAATTCACTTCTCTCATTTAACTAAGTCATATCACACATATTGTCTTTATGCATTTCATTCTTTTTCATATTTTTATATTTTACTCAACACAAAATACACATTATAAAGTTATAATGTGTATTTTATATTAACTTTATACTTCTGATTTGAAATACTTGCTTCGCCCTTATATTTTTGTTATGTATATATTGCATATCAAGACAAATTTCTTGTATGTGAAAAGTATTTTAGTGTTGTTTGGCTTATTTTAACTACTTTTTACACTCTTGCGTGGTTTAATCGATAACAACATTTCATAATATGTCTTAGCAAAGCACTGAGTCTTTACAGATGTCAAATAAATGTCATGGAGTAGAAGTGTAAAGTGGCATAAAAAGATCCAAAAACCACAACATTGTACTTTAAACAAATGTAATCAGTTACTTTCCACTACTGTTTTTTTGGCCTGTGGCAAAGAAAATCAGTGTAAGAGCTCTCCAGTTTTATTGAACCGCATTATATTGTGAGTTTTCTCCCGTCATCTCATCCAGCCCTTTTTACTCCTGTTCAGTGAGAACAGCACACTTTCCTCAGACGACCACAACACCTCCAGCCTGAATGTTTACCTACGGAGTGTGTAACGGCGTAATGTGTCCCCTGTACGAGAACAAGCCTCGCTATATGGCAGATATGAGGCAGAAACAATCATGCGATACATTGCCCTCGTCCGTCGGGCCTGGCTCCGTTGTCGCGAGCTTCTGTTACGGAGCAATCTATAAGTACTTAGCTGCTAAGGAAATTAGCTGCTCCACCAGCTGGAGAATGGAGAAATCATTGAGGAGCGTGGTATGCTTCTATGCGCCTGTGTAATTGTGTTTCCAGCAAATGTGCTCGCAAAGTAGGGGGCTCCAGACCTTTTCTCCCTCCACTCCTTCCAGCTCCTCCTCCTCCCTCCTCTCAACTAAAACCTCCTCGCAGCCCCCTTCAACACGCGAGCGCTTGAGGTAGCCTGCGCGGCGGGGCCACGCCAGCGCACCGCAGCCAACCTCATTACCGCGTGATTATGCGAAATCAGCAGAGAGGAGCGAGAGAATCAAAGCCGCCACTGGAGATGAGTGAGTTGTACTGTAAGTGTCCCTGCCCCAGCGGATTGGCGCAGGGAAAGATTAGAGAACTCGCTCCCCGAGACTCGCGGAGATCAAATTCTCTCTTAGTTTGCCTCCCTCTTGGGCGTCAAAATGAGTTTCGGTGATGAGGCAGATGTCGAGGTCTATCCTCCGGTTGCTGTGGGGATGTGAGAGGAGCAGGTTCGGGTAAGCTGAGAAAATGAGGGAGATCCTGACTATGATAGCCATAAAGAATTCTGGGAGCCTTGCAGTGAGGAGTGGGGCTGAAACGCCGTCATTTATATTCAAGGACAGCTGCAGCCGGGGAGTGGGTATAAAATCGATGCAGGGGCTTCACCTCGTCTCATCCTGACTTTTTGTTCATGCTGAAAAGGCGGCTCTGTCCTTAATGGTGGCTGAAATGATGTTTAGGGGGGGACTGAGCGTGCGGATGACAAAATGGCAGGCCGCGGCGCACGCATTCATACACAAATGGGAGCACAAATACACACACACATTCACACACCATCACCATCAGTGCTGCGTGAGATAACAAGACCATACTGAGGATGACCGGAGGGGTGGAGAGACGGGAAGGGAGGGCGGATGAGTGAAAGAGTAAGAAAGTGGTCACGCTCGGCTTCCTTTTGCCATGTAGCCGCCCTATCTCTCTGCCGCACTGACCCTCCACGCGACTAGCTCCACGCCTTATCAGTGCTTCACTCAGTCCCTTGGTCTTTCTCCCCCGGCGCCAACGTGGAACGCTATGCTGGATGCTGGAAAAAAAATAACGCCAGATATAGGTTGAGTCACAGAGCGGCACTATCATTGCCAGACATGGAGTCCGTCAGCCTGCGGTCATCAGGCGGTTCAAGGTGTGATTTAAAAGAGCGTTTTGGTCTTTCCCCCTCGGGCGTGTATAGACGGACGTATGTTCACACACACACACATGCACAAACACACACTCCAGTACGCCTCATGAAAACTGTTATGAGATTGCCTAAGTGCAGCCTTTAATTGGAGTGGTAGTTGCAGGTAAAGAGCTCATTTATATGCATGTCTTCAGCCTAAAGCCACCGGCCGACACACACATGCACACACACTCATGTACACAAACAGATGCATACACACATACACACACACAAACACACACACAGAATGGCAACAATACTTATTGAGGCTGACAGGGGGCCTTATCCGCTTAATCCAAATTTACATACATCACTTCCGTTTGGTATTTCAACAAAAGCATTAGCCCCTTCCCTTTCCCATGCAAATACCCTTAACATTGGGCTTATTGTCCAGGCTGCTACTGGTGGGGCTTTCTGTGCCAGGCAGCTTGGACTAAAGGTCCAAGATCTGGAGCTGCTGAAAGTCAAATAGAAACGGAGGAAATAAAAGAGCATCTACAGCTACAATAGCTAGTTCATCGATTCTCAACATGGAGGCTGGGTCGCGAGGTAATTGACAGAGAGTTGCAATATGATTGCAGAAGATTATGATGACTTTTTCTAATCTTTTTCTGTTGTTGGTTTCACTGACAAACATTAACAAAAGCCATTTCCAACGCAAACCCTCCATTCACACTATATGTAAACACTGCAGTAGTTTGCACTGTAGGAGCTGATTGATTGACATCAACCCCTGCATGTCGCAAATTTGACCCTCGTGATGCCCCCTTATAAGGCTGCCATTGTGTCAGGTAACCTTCTTTAAGCTAACCCTCTCTTGTCTTGATTTAAGTGGTTCTAGTTGTGCTTTTGAGTATAAAGGGCAGATGACAAAGTTCCCAAATTGCTAGCAAATTGTGCACAGATAAAACTAATCAGCCTTTCAGTATCCATCTGTGGCTCTCCAGTTTCTACCTACTTGCCCTCATACGCCAGACTTAAAGACTCACAAAAGTATTTTTGCCATTTCAGACCAATCAATAATCCAATCTGATCAAACAATCTGAGGCTAGACCAGAAAATCGCCTTACAAGCCGACCTTGCTTCTATTAGATTTACGAGGCCACGAGCTAAAAAGGCTGGGAAGCACTGGATAAGTAAAAAAAAAAAAAAAAGAGCTTTAATGCTGCTTCAGATAATACAGAGATCAATATTTGTATTAATGGTGATAATATTCTGCAGTAATAGTCATCGGTTATTTTCCTCTCAGTGTGATCAAACCAATAGTTTGTTCTGGCTGTTTGTGGTGTTGTAACACATGCGGTTTGTGCTTTTCAAACAGAGCAGGACACACACTGTCCCAATCAGTCATTAACAAATGCACCGATCTTGGCATGAATAATTTGGAGTCCCTAGTAGCCCTCCTCAGGACGTGCAGAGAGAGTAGGGGGGGGTGTTGCTAAATCAATAGCCATAAGGAGTCTGGCTCCCGTTTGCTTTCAAGATCTACAGCCAAAGGACCCAGTCATCAAAAGTTAATGAGCTATTTAGATCATGCTGTTTCCTCTGCTCTCTACTGAGAAAACACTGCTGGACGAGGGAGAAAAAGGCCCCCGCGCAAGTGTGCATGTGTGTTTTATGTGCTTTATGTGCCTCATATAGATCTGCGGAGCGAGATTGGCAGCTGGGAGAGAACAAAGCAGGGGAAAATGGTTATCATGCGCGCGTGCAGTTGTTCTCGCACATTGTTCGGCGCAAAAACGCTTGACACGGGTCGCAACCCTTTTTCTGGCCGGTAATGTGAAAACAAAAGCCCCTTTCTGCCTTTCTGCGGAGTAGCGCTATGGTTGGTCTGCTCGGGCGCCGCAGAGGATTCCTCTGGTTTTAATCCTGGAAACCAAGTACCTCCAAACATCACGCTTTGCAGAACAAGGATTTTCTCAAAGAGCGTATAATCATTTAACTACTACTTAGATATAAAAAGCTTTATTTTTATTTTTTCTACTTTTTTTTCTGTCTTGTTTTAAAGTCACACTGTTGCAAAAAAGTGGAAATTATATGATTATTATACATGCGATTGTGTCCAAGTTTTATTTTATTAAACATGCTAAATAATCTGCCAGGGCTGTAAAATATTTCAAATGGTTTCCAATGTATTCTGTCAAATACTTTCTTGTTTTTCCTTGTTAAAGTGGACATTTATAGCGCTGAAGCATGATTTAAATCCAATTAGCAATGATGCAGTGTTCATTAGGCGGATTATTGCCGGTCTCACCCCTGGTTTTGTTACCACCTTTAAAACAATGGTCATTCCTCCTTCCTGCGCTTTCCCCCCCATCTCCCCCAGCTCCTTTATGTCCTCTCCCCTCTTCTCATTTTCCATCTCCCTCCCTGTCTCCCTCCACCTGCTAACGATGCCTGAAGCAGACCGGCCGACGTGTCGCGCAGGACTCATGCCAGGCTCCCTCGCTGGCTGTTTCCCCGGCCACTGGCCTTTTTAAAGAGATGGCACATAAATGTGGCAGAGGAAGAAGTTACGGCTGTCCGAATTCCCTGCAGAACAGCGGGAGGATGGAGACGGCGAAATGTGTGCATGTGCTGCAAGAAAAGGAAGAAAGACATGATCATTAAGAATTAACATCATTCCCACTGTGGCCATTTTGAAGGCTCGGGGAGAGAAACACGACCTGGTAGAATTATAAAATGTATATATCTCAAAGCGGCCAGCAAATCCCGAATGTAGTGTGGGTTCGATATCACCGCCGTGGGAGTAAAGTGTAATGTATAGCAAACTTTTTTCTGGCAGGATTACTAAAGAATTTTTGACCACCTTGCCAGTCAAGCGGCTTTGAAAAAAAAAATAGAATCGCTCGCTGAGGTGAGCCAAGCAGAGCATTGATTTTCAGGATGTACCCAGTGGAGGGAGGTTTTATCTGTTGTGTTCACCGCTGCTGCGCATTAACCTCCAACTCTCTCTGAAACATCCCCCAACCCCTCGGAGGATTCAAACCTCACCGGTGGCGATTAATTGGTCAGCCTCCTCGTCGTTTGGTTGCACCTCTGCCAGCCAGATTCCTTACGATTTGTCTGCTTCCACCTGTCTGTCAGCTTTGATGCCTTCCCTTCTCCCCTTCTTTTCCCACAAAACCCAAATCCTGCAGCTCGGGAATGAGGCGCCAAGGGTTCAGAGGGAAGAGGTCTTCATCCCATGGTGGGATGAACTTTGGCTTACTGTTGAGCTTGGCAACTCTTCAGCATAAAACCTCAGGGAGAAGGCATACTGATCAATGATAACGGCACATTAGCACACAAAAGAAGATTTGATATCATCACTTTCATTGGCCCAAGTTCTTTTTGGATAATAATGTTTAAAGATAGCAAACACAAACATGCACAGAAAAATCTCTGTCATGAAAGATGATGGTCTTTAAAGTGCAAACAGTCAGAGAAAATCTCTCTGTGCTCCCAATATTGGCTAAGAGCTTCTAAAGAGCTTGAAAGGATGACGTGTGAAGTGACTGAGAAACCGAGTAAGCAAATGTTTGTTACCAGAGCTGAAAGCTTTGGAAATCACCAAACAGGTGGAACCACTGTGAGGCTAACTCACTTTTAGATAATAACTTGTGATTATAAATACCAGTGGGCTGTTATTTGTCAAGTTAAAGGTGCTGTTAAATGTGCTTTTTATCAACAGAAGACTCTTTGTTACAAACAGGTGGATCATTTTATACTGAAGGTTGTCTTATATTTGAGCCACTTCAGTATTTCCATCACATTTGCTTAAGTCAGTTAACTTTATAACATTATGGGTAAAAAAAAAAATCAACCAATAATGCAAATACAGTTGACCCTTTTGTCTTGCACCTATTGACTTGTCTCAGTAGGAACACAGGACACTAAAACTGAAGCAGCTAAATGGAACTAAGCTATCATCAATTTTATTTTTAACACTTCTTCTTGTCGTACTGTGACATATCAAAAAGCCCTCTCTGAAAACGGCTATATACTCTATAATGTGCACTTACTGAAACGCATTTTAAAACCACGTCTAAGCAGTCTCACAGTAACGGGCTCACTTAGCAACATAAAAGCCGGTCCTCTCATTCGTTAAGGAGGTCATTGTCCTGCACACCTGCACAGGTGTTTTCAGTTTGGCACATCAGACCTCTGCTTTGGTTCAGGCTGGGAAGAATTTACCAAAGTTGGAAGCCTCCTTGAGATGGAAACTCCTTTTTATATTTGGTGTAAGAGGTAAAAAGCTGTCCCAGGCCAGAGGAAGCAACAAAACTAATTAGCCAGAGAAGGAAAAGTCACTCAAGCACTGTCCATCTAATCAAAATGAGTGAAAACACCTGTGTGAAATAACCGTGGCTGTGATAAAGGTCATTTACAGAAAAAAAGAACTAAAACAAATAGTATTATAATTAGCTGTTGAATTTATTTCCACTTTAGCCCACTGGGGGGGAAAAAAAAGAAAGAAAGAAAGAAACTCCTTTCTGGGATGGTGCTGGGTTCCACAAGGGACGTTCATCGGTCACTGATGAGCGCTCTCCCCAGGACTGAAGCAACAGCCTCTGAATTATTGAACGCAGCGGCGTCCCTAAGGTGAAACGCCGCGTGGAAGTCTTCAGTCTCCTATCCCCGACAAAGAGAGAAGGAGGCTTGATGAAACATGGTGGGATGCTTACAAGCCATCCGTCACGGTACCTCCCCGGTCACACGGAGGCGGGATTGGATTTCCGACCACGGGGATTTGTCGTGTCAGGCAGGAGCTCGGGAGATTAAGCAATACTTCAGCAAGATGGTGCGATAAGAGCGGCCATGATTGTTTCCAGAGTTTTCTAAATCTTTGTGAATTAAATTTTCTTTTTTCAAGAAAAGCACATGTCAATTTTCCACTTATATCCGCGGTAGACTAGCACTTATACACAGCTTGTGTATATTAATGTGGGCCTGTCTGTTCCTGTGTGTCGGCGTCTATATCATTACATGCATACATGCAGGTAAGTTATGCGTCTGAGCCCGTGAGTCTCGCGCCTGATCCAGAGCACCAGCAGTAATACCGTCAGAGCTCCCCCACTGAGCGCCTGTTTTATTACATTACACAGCCCTGATCCTCTAGCTGCATATGAAACCTGATAACAAGCCGCGGTCTTTGATTTACCTGCCAGAGAGAGCGGCTTTGGGCTCGTGTTGTCGGTAAGAGCTGGCTCCACTGAAATCAATCGCTAAATCTGCAGTCTAATGGCGCTGGTGAGCGAGCAATATTACATCAGACGCTGTGGGCTTGTTGTGGAGGGCGAGCTCTTATCGGACTTATTGTGCAGACCAAACAAGATGGGCGAATTATGTGCGTTATGTAATTTATACAGCGTTGACGTATATGAGCGTGTTACAACAATATTATTTCTCGGTTTTCCACAAAGAAGAGCAGCTTCGACTAAATGAAACACAGATTTTACACGAACCAACGCTTCAGTTTCCTCCTGCGAGAGGACACCGATCGCAGCAGTTTACGGCACACAAGGTGCTCGGGAAATGTTTGGAATGGAAAGCGAAAACAAAAATGAGGGGACGGCGCAAATGAGCAGAAAAAAAAATGGTGAAATGAAAATGGTTTGGCTACATGACTCCTTAGAAAATCCAATTTTCATCTGTGTTTAATATTACAGATACAATTTTTTTGCCTCTATTATATTTCTTATTTATTAAATTATACAGATTGATGAAAACAATACAACAAAGGCCTCCTGTAGGAATTGAATGTTGTTCCTGTAGAGCATATGTCTCACACGCGAGGCCATCAGGTTAAACATTTGACATACATCCTCTTTATTTTGCATGAGAGTGCCTTCTTCCTCTGCTTAAAGAGATGCAGGTATCTCACCTACGCACACATGCACAGTGCACACAAACACGCAGAATAGCTCACACACGCAGACACCTTTCCCTCCCACTACCCACACCCCTCCTATGTCCCATGTGGCCAGTTGCATCAGCAGCGGGGCCATGACTGTTGTCATGGTGTGAAACATGCGTGTAGCCCCGGTGGGTTTAAGCAGCCCCCTCTGCCTGCGTGTACCATGCAAAGCACCCTGCTACCCAGCCAGCTGCTTTCCCCAAGTGTTGTTAACAGATAGAGGATCTGAGGAGGAGAAGGAGGAGGAGGAGGAGGCTGAGAAACAAACACAGACCTCCTCTCACCTGACGGAGTGTGGCTCATTGGGGCTTTCAGATCCCTGCGACGGCACGTATTCGCAGTGACGCTCCTGAACCCCTACCTGCTCAGTTTTACAGGCTTCGGAGGGCAAGTGCGTCAGAAATCGCCTAGCAACCACACCTGCCGTCATCATGGTGACCCCAAAGGAGAATTGGCTGTGAACAAACAACAGATAAATAGCTACACAAGCGCCAGGCTGGGGAGACGTACCTGAAATAAAGACTGCATTTTTAGATCAAATCGCTCTGTGGCTAAGAGTAAACAATTTGTTAAGGTATATCGACTCATAATGACAGTAAAATACCGACATGCTGAGTCAGAAATTAACTCAGGGTGCTAGTTTTCTCAACATCACTCCTCAAATTGTGGCAAAAAAAGGACCAGAGGCTGCATTTTACATCTGAGGAAACGATGCAGCAGCAGGAGTAAAAGAAAACAAGGAGGAATCGAACTCGCTCCATCAGCTCCCATTTAGTGAAGCCCTTATCTGTGGGAAGCATTCTGATTGGGGGAAAGAGCCAAAAGCTGCAGCGTGTGCACGGGAACGAAAAGAGCGAGGCAGGAAGAGCGGACGTGGATAGAGGCGATAGAGCAGGAATCAGCTAATGGCCAAAATGGGGCCGGCCGCTTCCTGAATTGTTAATAAACCCTCTCAGAGTGTGATTGATTGGTACCGGGCCTGCAACAATGCGAGCCTCTGCAGCGCACTCAAACTCGTTTACCTTTTGCCTTTCAGTTCCTCTTTGTCCGCCACTTTATCTGCGCTGATCCTCAATAAGCCGTTATGCATTGTCTTTGAATATTAGAGTGCTGCAATGGACTCCGAACGTGACATTCATCACCATATCTCATGAAGAAGAGTCACTCGGGGCCTTGAAAATAGTCAATCGCGGTACGAGTGTGTGTACCTGGGATTGCTATCAGTTTCTGTTTGTGCTGCCGTGTGGGAGATAAGCATCATTGTGTGTGTGTGTGTGTGTTCTCATATGTGCTAAATGGATATGCATGTCCACCGTGTGTACTTTACTGTGCGTACTGATCGCAATCAGCTTGTGTTTGCGCTTCTGTGGGGCTGATAAGCATCTCTGCTCGTGTGTGTTTCACGCGTGTGTTTTTGTGTGGTGCACCCGAGACAGGCAGGTAAACATCGTCGCCGTGGCCTCCTTCCTCTCTCTCCGCTCAGATACCGTCTCTCATCTTGTTGACTTCACCCTAAGCCTCCAGATTGCATTTTGACAAGCGCCGATCATCTCGCTCCCTTCCTGGCAGCCGCCGCCAGACACGACTCTGCTGCTGATGCCGCCGCCGTCGCTGATTCTGCCGCCGCCGTCGCCAGGATCTTATTACACAGAGAGAAGGAGGTGGTGCGGAATGAAAATTGGAAGCTGAACAGACTTCCATGTCAGCGCTGAAGCGAAAGCGATGGCGTGGGTTGAGTCGATTTTGTGACGAACAAACAAACAAAAAATGGTGCCCTTTCTTGCAGTCGGCTTCTCCGAAGGTTGCTCGAAAGCACTTTAGAGGAAAGTGAGGGAAAAAAAAAACAGAGGAAGAGGGGCACGTCTGACAGAAAAGTGCAGGCTAATGTGTTGTCAAGGCTGAAGCGACACGCCTCAAACGGAGGAGATAAGATAGGAGGCCCCGGCGAATGCGGTTGCCAGGGAGCGTCGCGACGTAATCTCTATGCACGGTGGCGATGGGAGCGGAAGAGCCAAACATTATTCAAGCACAGGTGAGGAAATGAAAAGTGAGAAAGGGAGAAGTGTATCCTTTTGTAATACATCCCTGATTTATTCCACGGGAGCCGGAAAGTGACTCAGAAAAGGCCCATTTGACGGCCTCTTATCGAAAGGCTTCGCTTTTCGGCTAATGCGTGCACTTGGCCGGTCTACCTTTTCTACCTTTCCCTCCTCACCTGTGCGCTGTCAGGTGTACTAAAGCAGAGGCCAATCTCTCTCCCTCACTATCCATCCACTTCATCCCCCATCTTCGCTCCTCGGCTCCTCTCGCTCCTCCATCTCATCTCCTCTCCCTTGCTCCCCCTCCTCCTGCCTCTTTCTCTCTTACCTCCCCATCTCATTTCTTTCTCTTTCTCTCTCTTTGAAATGCCTGTTGCTGATCCATCAGGCTGCTACTCGAGTATGTTCCCACTCGTTTCTCACAGTGAGTAAAGTCTGTCTCAGAGGAGGAGGATGGAGGGAGGAGGAGGAGGAGGCGGCGGCGGTGGTGCTAAGAGGTAGCATCTACTCCAGTAGGGGTACCAGCGAGTTATTAATTACTCCCCAATTCCTCATCTGTTCTCTGTCTGCCGAGAGAAGTAATTACGTCTCTCTCCCCTGTTTCTACCCCTCGTCGGCATCAGAAATGACGTGATAACCAGGAACCCAAATTACTCCCGCTGATGAGACAATCATTGAGCGAGAGAGAGCAGGACGGAGATTTTTCAGCCCCACTGCGCTTCACCCGTCGGGGTAATGGCACCTCGATTCGGTTTGGGAATGCCTCCCCGACGCATTTGCGGGGCGTTTCCAATTTCCACCTCGCAAAACACTAGAAGATGGGGAGGGAGAGATAGGCAGAATGAATTAAATGAGGATTTTTTTTTTCTTCCTTTCTGTTTTTTTCTTTTTTTTTTTTGCTCCCAATAAGAGAGTGCAATCATGAGGCGGTTCCAGCTCCAATCAGCGTTTTGCAGCTGGAGAGGAGCGGTGATGGAAGAGGGACATTAGCGCCGGATCCTCATCTGCCACGGAAGACAGAGGGAAAGAAAGGGTGGAAAAACAATTAAGGATGCTTTCTCTCTTTCTTTTTTTTCTCCCTTTCATTTCTTCCTTTAGAAAAAAAAAAAAAAAAATGGTGGCATCCAGGTGTCCACGCAGGTGCACATGAATATATTTTGGCATATATTTCAGCCTGCGTGTGCAAAAATGAACTCAAACAAGCAGAAAAATGCTTGTAGTATTTTGTTTTTTTTACTTGTGAGAATACACTGATGTAGTAAAATCATTTCCACTGCAAACCTCCTTCAAGAATCGTTTTCCTAAAACGTAAAATGAACTGATTTCAAACTTGTAATGTAATTTGTTCAGAGTCTAAACTGCCTTTTGGAGTTGTTGAAGAGAGCGAAAATAGCTCACTGAGCAACAGGGCATGTAATAGGCCGTTTTCATGGCTGACATTTTGGCACATCTCAATAGAAAAAAAGCGCAGGTGTAAATAATGCAATTAATTAAGCTGAATTCCATTTAGCTGCGTCACTTTCGGGGGTCACGGTGTTGCGAATGCTGCCTCACTGTCACACTCGCCGGGACACTTGAATAGAGCAGCGTCTGCGTTATAAATAACACCCCACGCTTCTTCTGCGACGGAGAGTCAGAACGCCCGTAGGTCAGACGACACAGCTTGTTGCATTCATTCTGAGCTGATTGAATTTTTCTTTTCCTACGTTTTAAATGTTATCTGCAGCTCCAAATGAAAAATGGCAGCTCCTCCTTTAAACAAGACCAAGAAATCTGAGAAATAAATGCACTGAAATACACCAAAAATCACACTTTACCTCAAAAAGGCTTGCTTAAAAGAAAAAAAAAAGACTTTTGGGACTCTGTAGTAGAAAATAAAATGATAAAACGGAGATTTCTGCACTGTGCATGAAGCCAAAACACTCTGCTCCTCTATAGCAGCTCCGTGTCAGGGCCAATCGAGACATCTCCAAATGCATCTCCCCCCTGCTTCCCTCCTCTGCTGTCAAACTGCAGTTTAAATGGAGCAGAAGAACCAGCGGGGTAGTGCTGTTCTCTATATTGTATTTCAGTACCTGTCAAGTGCTTATTGATTGGCTGCGGTGGATTAGGATGGCTACATTGCTGCTGAGAGCGAGCGGGGTACGTATATATGGGAGTTCATGTGAAGCCACGCCGGAGGTCTCTGAACTGACAACGGGCGCTCTCGGATCGCACCACCTAATCCCCGCTCTCTTGCTTTATCTCTTCCTGCGTCTTCTTTTCTCTTTCCCATCGCCCCTTTGCCGCTAACTTTCCTTAGCCCCGCTGTCCTCAGGTCCAGAATGATTTGGATCCTAATAGTCTTTTTACAGCCGCCGGCTAATGTTGCCATGGGGGAATGTAAAGGGGGCCATAACGAGACAATCCCATCCCACATGCAGAGGATATGAGGGGGAATTTGTCTGCTTCAACAGTGACAGGAGCAATCTGTACAGCGGGGCAGTTCCAATGAAGAGCCCATCGAAAAAAGAAAAAGAAAAAAAAAACCTCAGTGTTTTCAGGATTATTGTGTAGGAGCCCATTGAAAATCTAATGGACTAGTCACATCAAATAGACTTGGTAGGAGCATGCTCAGATGAATACATGTACGCCGCCCTGCGCACACACACATAGTCTCACGCAGAAAGAGAAGCCATTACCACCAGGGGTTGGGCCATTACTCTCTGTCCAGTGTGTGTGTGTGTGTGTGTGTGTGTGTGTGAGCCCCATATAATGTGTCCACGTCCCAGAGGGGTCCCAGTACAGTACGGCCCTCCCAAATAATTACCACAGGCCTCTTTATATAAGAACAGGGGACGGCAATAAAGGGACGTTCGATATTGCATTGTGCATACCACGGCGATATGAAGAGTGCAAGAGAGGCCGCT
Source organism: Scortum barcoo (assembly GCA_023238725.1). Classification (NCBI taxonomy): domain Eukaryota; kingdom Metazoa; phylum Chordata; class Actinopteri; order Centrarchiformes; family Terapontidae; genus Scortum; species Scortum barcoo. Next base: position 10,757,023 of record CM041541.1, on the reverse strand, counting down.
TGGAAAACGTGTCAGCCAGTCATTTCCTGAGACCTGCGATGAAAACATTTTTGCGGTGATAAAAAACACGAGCGTGGCTGCTGCGTAATCGTCTTTTGGATACTTTTTGAGGCTCTTTTCTCCAAAAATGAAGTAAAAAAGGTGATGTTTTTTTTGCCGTCACTCATAAGGAAGGGGCGTGTTTGCTGTTTGAAGCTCAGTCCATCATCAGGTGGGGTAAAGGTGTCGGGTGTGTTGGCTGATTTCTCGGCAGCATCAATTAAGCGGCACAAGTGGTTTGTCAAAGCAAACATCGACTCCTATCTTCGCTTGAATTTCATAACTAGTTGCTTTAAAGCTTTCGAGGTTAGAGAGCTTCACCGTGCCTTTAAGAGACGTTAAAGGTCGCACACACCCTCGAAACACCACCACAGGTGTTAATTAGACTTCCTGTGCAGACTCACCGCAGCTTGACTGACATCTTTGCCGCTCTCTTTTTTTTCACACCTGTTGGGGTTAGACAGCTTACACCTCCATCTTTCTCGCGCTATGCTATAGCTCTGCAAACTGCACTGTAAGAAAAGCAGTCAAAATGCCCATCACAGGTTCCCACAGAAGCGAGGCCCATATCTCCAGATTGCTTGCTAATTAAAAGATTAATCAATTATCAAAATGGTCAAAATTAGTCCACAGTCCACCGGCTAATTGATTAACCAGCCAGCTCTAACACATCGACTTTGGTGACCTTATGTAATTTGCCTTTTTCACAGCAGATATTTTCACTCGCCGCGGCAGGAACGGTACTGTGTCGCTAATGACATTACCGCCGCTTTTGCTGCTATTCAAGTCACCCAGCAAGTGTGACAGTGAGTCAGCACGCACAACAGCAGAGCCCTGAAACTAAAGCAGCTTAATGAAATTTAATTAAACGAATTTCATTATTTACACCTGTGCTTTTCTTAGTGTGATGTGACAAAATGCATTCCCAGCCTCAACCTGAAGCTGAAGTCAGGGAGAGCTACAAACATGTGTGGATGTGTCTTTGAATGTCCACTGTATTGAACTAAATGCCTCCAAAGCCTGAAGAATTTAGGTTCTCAGGCTCATTTTTCCCCCCAAATGAATCCTCAACCATCAATAACCTCAGGTTTCGAACCTCTCAGTTTCCGGGAAAACTGTCCAGCTGTCAAGCAATCAGGGACGAGGCAGCCCCCGATGTTTCAGAGCTCATCATTCACAAACCCTCCTCATTTGCAAAAGTATAGATCTGGGTAGAAAAAAATGTGACAGTCCTCTTATTTAAAAGAGTCTTTTTTTTAACAGGTGTCATTCAGGAAGGGAGAGATAATATCATATTACCGATGCAAATCACATATCTTCATGGTGGTGAAACACTTCGTTTTAAAACTGTCTGGATTTTCTTTAAAAAAAAAAAAAAAAAAGCAACACATATCATTTTCACCGAGTAAAATAAAGTTTTTCAGACTTATGTTTTCACAAAAGTGGTGGGTGGATGTTCTTCAGGAGCACATGTTCTGAAACATCATTTTGTGGGGTAGGTTTAAACACATTTATCTATGCCAGGTCCCCAGGCTGTGTTGGGAGGAGAGCTACGTGCCTGCCGGTGTGGCACATAGGTTGTCTGCTGCCTCCGATTCCTCCCCCCACCAGTCATAATCTGCGTAAGTCATCCTTGATTAACCCCTGCTGAATGACTCTAATTAGAGCCAATTAGCCCGGGCAGAGTGAGACGCTCTCCATGCAGATGAACGCGGTGGAGAGGACGGATGGAGGGATGGAGCGGGGTCGAAGTGGAGGTGTGTAGAGCTGGAGGGGAGCGGCATGATTGAAGGATGGAGGTGCTCGGGGCGTGGAGAGAGCCCGAGATGCAGTGGGAGGCGAGGATGGTCGAGAGAGAGAAATAATGAGGGGATGAAAGGGAAGACGGGCGGTGGAATCTAAAGGAGCCGTGACTTTTGGAGGACTGTTCCCCGGCTATGTGGCCACATCACTGCATTTTTCGAGAGCGCCTTCTTCACGTGAAAGTCATCAGATGATTCACCTGAATGTAAAAAAAAAAAAATCGTATTCAAAGGATAGTTAGAGTAAATTTCTGGAAAATGACCACCTATCCCGAGCAAATCATAGTCACGGGTGGCTTTTAATGTCTTTTCTTTTCATGTAAGCTTTTGAAGATGTTCAGTTTGACCCATTTTCACGCCGAAACGCCACACATGCTTCATCAGTGTGGAGGTTTACAGATTTTCTTTGCGTGCCAGGTAGCTGGCTAACTATCAGAATCAGAGAGATGCATTGCGACTCTTAATCTTCTTGATTTTAACCAAAGTTATCGAACAGACAGTGTGCATGTACGTAGATCTGTTTTCCTCAAGGGGACAAAAAAAGAGGTTTCGGGGTAGAAAGAAAAGAAAATAGAGGGAGAGGAATGGAAAATGGGAAGCAGTCTTGATGTTGAAATATTAACTTCAGGCCAGGATCAGGGTGAACAAGTTTATTTGCTGTCGGGTCTCGGGTCACGTCGGGTCGAAACTTCAAACTCTTGCAGTGTACTCCAACAGAAAGATTAGCTGAAGTGAATTCGAGAAGCATCCTCCACTCAAAAACTTTCCCCAACTCTGAGCCTCTGATGATTTTGTTGCCAAGTATCATCACTACCCAGTTAAAAAAAAAAAAAAACACAGATCTCCTTCGATGCTGAAATTTCCTCTAAGTCGTCAATTTCACACAATCGAATATAGGAATGTCATTTAAAATGCGTCATCTGTGGCTCTGAGGGGAACTTTAATCAGAGCGTGGAGTTGGAAAGACGTGGACTTTAACCAGGCAGGGAGGGTACGACAAAAGAAGCTTTGTCTGCCATTTGGTAGACGAAGAAAAGAAGAAAATTTGTTGTCTTTGTGGGAAATTATCTTCTAATATTGCCCTATTTAACTTGACATTTTACATTTAAAACTAAATTTATCACTTAAACTTAAAAACACTGTGACCATCAGATTAGGTTCAGCAAAAGAGCTGCATTATGGGAATTGTAGGATCTAGCATTTATGGATATGCATATCAGCCTCTCCTACTTCAATTTAATCCTCCAACTTAATGAAAGTGCAATGCTACACCACTTGAGTGCTTAGATTAACGCTTAGACAGACATTTAAATCTGTTGCGTGAAAAAAAGTACAATGTGTAGTTCTGGATGTGCATTTTGATGAACTCTAAAGGTGTTGCATGTCTTTTTATCGCAGTACAGTCAATCTTACATTTCCGAGAAAAGGAAATTAAATTACCTGACAGGTAAGTGTTAGTAAATTTAAAAGTTCTCCCCTAAACGAACAGTCCCTTTAAAATGATTAACACATTGTGCCCCCCGCCCAGCCCTGAGTGTATTTTTGGATTTATAATTATTGTTTTTTTTTTTTCTCCTTACCCTTTACCCTCCATGTGTATCCAACCTGTCTGTCAGCCAACCAACCAGGGTGCTCGGAGGCCTACCTACCAGAAACCAGTGCCAACCCCCCCGGCCCTCCCCTGCTATCAACCAGCAGCAGGGGTGGAGAGGCCAGACTGAAGAGCCCACTCAGCCTGCCCAGTGATTGCCTCAGTCTATCATCAGCCAGAAGATTTCTATTATTGCAGATGGATGATTGGTCTGGCTAGCTGCCGGCCTGGCAAAGCAAGCTCATTTTGGAGCAGTTTGAAGTGCGAGCTTCACTGTACTGAGGCAAAAAGAGAGGAGGGGTGGGGGGGGCGATGAATCGAAAAGGGGGATTTGGTGATTTGGGGTTGAAATAATGGAGCAGAAATGGTCGTAATGACAAGGCACGCCGACGCCGGCGGCATTATGCACAGAGGACGAGCTTGTCAGCGCGGACTGCCTCTATTTCCGACAGCAATTTAAACGCTAATGGGGAGCGCTTTTCTGCTAAATAAATAGACGCCTCTGCTCTCAGAACAAGGAGTTTGTTTACCATTTGTGTGGCGATGCAGGATCAACCCAAAACCCCGTGACGAATTCATCGCGTCTGCGTAAGAGTCACGCCTTCCCCCGGTTCGCTCATAGGATGAAAGATGCTTTAATGAGATGACTTTATGCAGGCCTTGAACATGCTTTTCCTTGTCTGCATGTACGATTCACCCTCTTGCACAAAAGGCGCAGTATTCCCCGCCGCAAACAGCCAAAGGGTCGATATTCGAATGTGACCTCATATCATATGACTATCATATGGCTTCACCCACCTCCCCTTTTTTTTCCCTTCATATTGTCATTCTGCAGCTAATCAAATTACCACAACACAGTCCGTCTCTGAATATGACTATTTAAAGCACTCCTCGGTTCAACTCGGCCCGAGGCCAGTTTGCTCTGTTGTTGAAGCGCTGGACTCCGCGACCTGCAACCCAAATCAATAGTCTTAAGGGAATTTAAAGTATCTGACTACATGGCCTCTGCACTTCGGAGACTGGAGAAGTACAGAGGAAATGCGAACCTACATGTTTTTTTATATATATATATACAGTATTGATCCCTGCATCCAGAGCTTTAAAATAGTGTATCATAAAACAGGGGTAAATGTATAAAGTCTACTGTAAGTTCTGATGGAAACTTGAGACTAAAGAGCTTTGAGTACAGGCGAAAAATAAAAATTATGAATGGTTTGAAATGATACTGCCACTTTATAAGAAAAATTGACACATTTTTATTGGTTAATATTTTATTTTGGCACAAAATCCGGACATGTGTGATCATTTTAAAGCCAACTGTTACTTTACTCTTTGCCTCTTCTCTCTGACTTTGCCTCGTCTCATCTTTTTACGTAGCCGAGGCGCTTTGAACCTCGGCGCATCGTCGGCTCTGTGGCTGCTGCTGTCACCTGCTAATGTCACCGGTAATGATGTGAGGCTTTTTTTTTTTTCCTTGAAAAGGCGTCACAGAGCCAGGACTCAATCATTTCATTTAAGCAAAACAAAGTGCGACAGCGACAACTGTGAACCAGCCGAGAGAGAGAAGCGGCGTCGCTTTCGTCTGCAAATCACTCCGCTAACACCTTTGAAGTGGTGACATGCCTCCGGAAAATGTAGCGAGAAGCGCCCGGTTTGCGGGGATGAAAGGGGAGTCAGCTTCTTGTCAACTTTTGACCTCTATATGGGAGAGATCAGCTTGGGGTTTGGGCCAGCTGCTGCTCCAGACGCTGCTGCAGTGTTTGATAAACGACGGCGAGAGCTTTCCTCCACCATATTGAATCGGGCTGAACTGCAGAGAAAGAGGAAAAGTAAACTGAGTTAAAATGAACTCACATGAACTGAACTAAACTCAAACAGAAGCTGAATCGCGTCAGGACAAAAATCCATTTTCTTGGTGAATGAGTTTTTCATCTCGACCGGGTCGCAGGGGTGAGCCAGGGAGAGGAAACTGGGGGGGGGTTGTCTTGCTCAAGGACACTTCAAGTGGATTAAAGGTACACGGACCCAGCTCTTGCATGTGCAAAACAGTCGATCCTACTCCTTCTTGAAATGGAGATATTAGACGACCTCACTAGGAATTTAGTTATCAGCCCCAATAATCATATGAAATACATTTATTCCCCCCAAAAAAACACTTGACCTGGCCTAAGCTGAAGTGACCTGACCCTGGCTGAACCCTAACAGCTGTCAGTACTGCGGTTCATCATCATATTGAAGTGCAGGGGTCAAGAGGTAATGAAGAGCTAAGCTGCAGATCTATAGTGACTGTTATCACCCATTCAAAGCATCTGCCTTAAGAAACCCCCCCATTCCCTATTTAAGAAAATATCCATATATAAGAAAATGTATGGCCTTTGTGAGAATATATCCACTAACATCACCCTATTTAAGACTTTAAAGCTGACATTTTACATTGAAAACTAAATAGTTGGCTTAAGTAAAATACTTAAAAACTATCAAATTTAGCTCAAATCTAAGTAAAATCTGGACGTTTGGCTGAATGAGAACCAAATATAATCCAGTTGTAGCTCATATATGACTGCAAAATTTGGATTTGGATGGATTTTGGTTCATAATCAGCTGTCCGGACGTGGACCCAGACTGGCCCGCTTGAGCCGATTCTGGGGCATCATGCATCAATAGGCTTGAGTCGTCACATGCACATCCACAAAACATAGTGGGACAGGTGCTGGGTCCCAAAAACAGCCGATGAGAATACAATAAAAAAAGCACCTGCACGCTAGAATCACAGCTTCCTTTTTAGCTTTTATTTGCAAAATAAAAAAAAAAAGACACAGGTATTTCTCGGCTCAAACACAGGAAGATAGGATATTAGCCTTGTAACTAGGCACGCCAGATTTAGGTCGATTTTAAGCCAAAACACTTTGGCTCTCTAGGAAATGACAAATACGCGTACAAGAAATTTGGCACGCGGCCTGACTACCATGCAAATAGGCCTAAAACCAGGAAAATAAAGGAAAACACAGTCCAATGCATTACCATTGAAAGCAGTGGGACACTCACTCCTGACAGGCTAAGGGTAACATTTAGCATTTGCATAGATTCCCTGTGAGGATTGTTTTCCGACACGCCACCCTCCTCATTGAATTCGGCTTCAGACCTGTGAATCTAGTGCGCGCTAAGCCTTTACACTGATCGCTGATGCGGTGGGCGTGCTGTCAATATTGGCCCATTCACTGTGAGTGAGCAAATCTCCCCTTGACATGGCCAGCCATGCGAGTAATAGCTAGGATTAAGATAGGAAGGTACACACATGAATATACAAAACACTACGGCGCGGGTGGATCTGAGGCGGCAGCCGGGGGAAATTACTGAGGCCTCAGATGTGCGGCGTGCATGAAAAACAAGATTGACTGGGAGCTCGGACATGAAAAGACTCGTTCATTGTCAGTGGCCCTGATGACGAACGGTGCTTTTACATTTGACGCCCCTGTGAATCCTTCAGGGCAATTTATACTGATATACTGTTTCATGAGAACAAAGTATGAAAGGAAAATCACGCATCCTTGATAATGTTAACGCATTTCTGTGACACTGAGAGTCTGCGAGCGCACCTGTAAGTGCTGATTTCAGATAATGTAAATGTCTTCTTTCACTGCGAACAAGGTCAGCCGCTTCGCCGTAGCTGCTGTTGCCATAGCTCCCCTATAAAAGAAGTGTGTTGCTCCTGACCTCACGGCTCCTGTTTTATGCCAAGTCACCTCCTGGACCGCACATCCTCACACTAAGTGCTGCATGTCCTCCCACCGGTGGATGCAGCGGTGTTTTCAGGAGTTTTGCAGAGAATTAACGTGCAGCTCTTTCGTTTGCTGTTGCCAGGCACATTTCTGTAATGCGCTGGTTATTTAGGCTATTCTTGATTTGTTCTTTTGTTCTGTTTTGCTGTTTGATCTCCCCAGAAGAGTCTGCACAGGAGAGTTGCAAGTTTCCCATCTTTTCTCCAAGTCTTAGCCAGAAAACTGTGGCTCTCCAACAACACATTAGATGCATCTTCAAATAATAAATTTATGTCAGCTGACAAAAATATTGGCATTTATATACATTCAACAGTGGATGTGACCCAGTGAGGTAAAATTTGACCCTGCTTGTAAAGACTGCAAAGACTTGGTGCTGTATTGGGGGTAATTTTCAGTAGTTTAATAAGTTCTTTTAATCTTTTTCTCAACAGTTTTTATTTGTTTTGTCATTTTGGCATCACATGAGTTATCATTATACTGCAAATAACACAAACGTCACACGGAAGGTATAGATGGAGGTCTGCACACATGACTGCACAGATATGCAGACGCCAAGAGATGCACACAAACAGGAACAAAGCAAAGGCACTCCCACCCACCCACACCCACACACACACACACACAATAACTCAATTTGATGCTTCCCTTTTAAAACCTAATCTATGACGGAAAACATTTCTCAAAAAAAACCCACAGCGGCTCCATTTCGCTCACCCTACCTTATCATTTTCTGTGTCATGGACTAAATACGTGAGTGAATTCGCTCACTAATTGGACGCCTGACACGGGCCTTTGTCCTTCGGTGTAATGTGACAAGCTCTTACAAAACACTGCTTTCGGTGGCCTTCAGAAGAGGCTGAGGCCGGAGCGGCGACGGAGCTAAATGGAACGGCAAATCATAACCCACATTTTCAGCCGACACTGACGTGACGTTACCTAACAGGCGGGAGGGGAGATAGAGGTTGGGAGGGGGAGCGACTCTGTGAGAAGTGACAGGGATTAGGCCCTATTTGTTTCACTTTTTGACTACTCCTCCCTGCCCGCTCGCAGGAGTGTGTGTGTGTGCAAATGGGTATTTCCGTCTCCCACTCATCATCGCCTAATTGGCACTTAACAGCTGCCCCTCATGGCCTCCTCGCTGGCTGCGTTTCCGCTCGCTTTTCCCAGTGTAGGAAGCAGCAGCACCGCATCAAACATCACCCAGCTGAGAGGGCACTTTCTCCTGCACCCTTTACCCCCCCCCCCCCTTCCCCTTCACTTTTCTCCGTTCCCTTCCCTTGCAGCTATCTCACGCTGGGAGGCAGTTTGCACCCCAGACAGCCCCTGAGCGCTCATTATCGCTTTTCTCAGTCGGCCTGTCGCTCTGAAATCCATCCTCCCCCCCCCACTTACTCATTGCCCACCTCCACCTCCATCTTCTCCCCCAGCTCTTCCCCTACAGAGTAGCGGCGTGAAGAAGAAGACGTCAGGATATTGAAGATGTTCTGCATCCAGGCGCCAAGCCAAAAGAGACGGTGCATACGGCAGACATATGGCCACATTTTCAAAATCTTATCTTTATTTAACCAGGCCCATCAATCACCAGTTAATTTCCTTTTCTGTGGCGATAGCCGGGCAAAAGCCATGTTCGGGGACAGATGTTGGGGTGGGGGTGTGTGAATATTTTTATTTTCCATAAACATAAATGTTATCATAATACTCCAGCGAGGCAACTGGAGCGGGGAGGAAAAATGCGCCGTATTTGTGTAAACGTTATTTTCAAACACATCAGAGCATGTGGATGTCACATTACACCAAATGAGGCAAAATGAAGCAAACCAAAGCGCCGATGCTCAAGGTCCCCCAGGTTGCCGGAGACTAATGGATAGAGAGGCAATCTGGAGGGTGCGTTGCTGCAAACATCGGGCGCTATTTTCAATGCAAATCGACCTGTTTTTCAGCGTCTCAGTCGCGCTGTTGGAGTGGATCTCTCCTTGTCAAAACAGGTGAAACTGCTGTAAAAAATAATCTCAGAATATTCCATTTACACTGAGAATGAAAGCTTATAAAACTCAGCATCAAACCAATTTTGCAGCGCAAGTGCCGAAAACCTTCCTAGGCAGAAGTTCCCAGGACGGGGTGATGTGAAAAATAGGAAAGTTTTCAGTTAAGTGAATATTACAATAAAATGCCGTTATGAAGTTTTAACCCTGCCAATGTCAGCTAACCATATTAGCAGTCCCACATGGGGGAAAGGCTGTGAGTTGGAATAGAAATGGGCTGGTTCAGTGAGCAGGGGGAGTCGAGGTCCCATTCGTCTTGTCCTGTTTAAATACACTGGTTAACTCCTGCCAACAGGGAAGCCATTCAGCAAAAGGCCAAGGGCATCTGTCATGTGTTCAGCACATTGATATTGTCCCCTTCCATCTCCCTATATCTCCCCCGCCACCTCTCTTTTTTTCCTCTATCATTTCCTCTTCTCTTTGTTTATCTCTGCTTCTCACCGTCACTCTCCCTCCTTCTCCCCTCTCTGCCTCTCTCCCGCTACCTCTCCTCCTCTTTTGATGAAAGCAGTGAATATGCAGGGAACTGACATGATTAGCAGCCTCATATCCCCATGATGGATGGTGCCTGCTCCATTATTAATATAGTAAAAGCACCAACTGCCAGGTAAGAGCAATGTCAGCATCCACAATATAACGCTGTGTGCCCACGGATAATGGTGAGCACTTATTTTTATCTATGATATGCATGGGCTTCGGGCCGAGGAAGAGGAAGAGGAGGTTGGGTACACGGCTGAGATCGGGAACTAAGACGAAGCTTTCAGTTTAGCTAATTCCCGGTGATGGCGGTGGCGGCGGCGGGGAGGTGGAGGTCGTCGGCTGCAGAACAAACCATTTGAGCGACCTGAGGAGGGAAATAAGTGTGAAATAATGAGAAGCTTTCACCGATTTTGGAGCTTGAAAAAAAGGTGCGATCTGTAAGAGAGGCCGATAAAATAAAAAGGAAGATTAATTTAAATCGGGAAACGGACCCGTAATATTCCAACACGGGATCATATAAAGTGTCATAAACTGAGAAATAAAGTTCACAGTGACCACAATAAAAGTTTAGTGTTGTGTAGTCACACTTTATAGTTGATATTTTATCTCTTGGACATTAGACGGCGTGTAATTTATAGTTTTGTGACATTTGTAAGCTGCTACAAACACATACACTGTATGTTATATAAAATCAAAAGTTATATTTCTAGGTTATATTTGTTTTTTTGAGAAATTTAGGATCCAGAACGTATTATCGGGCAGCATTTTATTTTTTAATCTAATGCCAAGAGTTGTTGTTTGATGCATAACTTCATCACTTGTGTGCATAAAGTGTTTTCATGCATGTAATCTGCAACAGCAATAAGAGACAATCTAATGGAAAAGGTCGACGCTATCACAGAGGTCATGCCCTCAGTGTTGTTTCGGAAAATGTACGGGACATGAGGAGGTGCTTACAACCTTCAAAATTAGACATGGTGAGTTTTTAAAGACCTTTTTAAAATGTTGTTTAATCAAAGCAATTTCATATTTCTTTGCCTGAATCATATTCCTGCCATTGTTGGGAGGGCTTCAATAGAGCATTTCAACAGCAGCGTGGGTAGGTAACATTAAGCTTTTGCTCTTCAGCTCTTTGCTTTGCATCGGTCCAACCTTGCAGCTACAGGATGTCCTTGTAGACACAGCCAACTCTGACTTCAGTGCAATAATTCCTGGTATTTTGTTGGTTCTCTGAAAGCTCGGCCGCTGCTTACGTCAACCGATTTCATCACGTGGAACAATTTTGGATGCATTTTTTTTCTTTTGTTAAACAACATGTTCAGAGTTTAACCTTTTTCTCATTTAGACTATTCCAGAAAGCCACATAAAGCATGCATAAAAATAACAGGATTTATCTGATAAATATTTTACACTTCAGTCAGCCGTGTGGAGACTGTGCTCGACTGTTTTCTATTTTCTGCCTGTGTCTTTGTCACTTGACCGACCTCTGCCTCACGCACATGGCAGCCGTCGATGTTTGCGTTTATGTCTCTGTCATGTGTTTTCCCTCCGTCTCCCGCTGAAAACGCTGATAGTGAAAGAGAGAGTGGCAGGCAAGAAAGAAAAATGAGTAATAAAAGGGGCAGATGTGTAGAGCAAAGGGGGTAGGGAGGAAAAAAAAAGAAAAGCAGAGATGGAGAGAGAAGCAGGGAGAGACAGAGTGAGTAGTGTCAAATGGATAAATGTCAGCAGGAGCTACATCGTCCGTCTGAGCTGAGCTCTCCCTCCCAAAATGCCATGTGTAAATCGCGTAGCCAGGGCCCTCGGCCAGCCTTCCCCTAGCACTGTAATGAGATTACAGACCTCTACAACACTTTCTCTATCTGTGTATGTGTGTGTGAGTGTGTGTGCGAGACAGAGGGAGAGAATCGCACTGAGCCTGCGTGGAAGTGTACAATTTCGATGGCTTACACGGGGCCGGGGCGAGTAAGCGGCATTACTCACGCCACCAAACAAGACATATTGAGGAAGATTTGGCTACTTATTTATCATTCCACACACACACACACACACACATACATACACACACGGTGGACTTTTTTTCACCCCTCTTTACTCACAGCACACGAGTCGCAGAGAAGAAGTGCAGAGGCAGATTTTTATCAATATGGGTCAGTATAATAAGCCTCTTGTTGCCTCTTGAAGATGAATATTTTATATAACTTTTAACCTCAGTTTTAACAACTTGTGAGGAAGTCCCTATTGGATTATAGTGCTAGTGTGACATTAAAAATATACAATAAACACACTAAATCTTTATTATGGACAGTATGCACACAATATTTAATGGTCCGTCCTCTGCAGGAGCACTGCAGCGGCATTATGGTGGTATTATAGGAGATTAAAATATCATTAAGTGTGATAAGTTGATTACAAACTCATTATTAAAGCATAATGCGAGCCCCCTATGCTAGCATATGTTTTTCCTGTTGTCTAATGCTTCATTCTGCATGGCCTTATAATTAAATATTTACACCACAGCAGCCTATTAATACTGTTCCAAGCTCCTGTTTGTGAGGACATGATGTTTACACCACGGCTTCTCCTCTCAGACTAGCCTTTTAGACCTTCTTCCAAATCTAATATACCCATCCATAAATAGCTCACCTATCGAGCCCATATTTGGGGTGAGTGACGCGGCGCCGGAGCCAATCCCGCCCCTCCCTGCGCCCTCCAAGCCCCGCCCCTCTACGCTCCGCCGCCGCTCAAATCAAACCTCCACCGCCCATTCGCCTAAAATGGACAAGCTGGGGGAGTTGATTGACAAAGCAAACAACGCCCCCCCCCCCGTTTACCAAGCCACTCCCCTCCTTTGGCTCCCTATCAGTGTCTAGTTTGGCAACACGGATACGCATGGAGCCTCCATCACCTCCAGTCTCTTTTACGCACCGAGCCCGGTAATGCGCGCAGGCACCGGGACGCTCCTCGCCACGTCTCCAGCCCCAGCACATAGCAAACCAGCCTCCTCCCTCCCTCCCTTCCTCCCTTCCGCACGGACTAATGTGAAACAAGTGGATGTAGAGGTCTGACACCGCCGGGAAAGGAGGCACATTTCGCGTGGATCTCTCTCTTGGTTTTTTTTTTTTTTCCCTTTTTTTTTTTTTTTTCCACCGAGCGTCAGCATGGATGTCTTGGCGAACCACAGCATCTTTCAGGAACTTCAGATCGTGCACGACACCGGCTACTTCTCCGCCATGCCGTCCCTGGAGGAGAACTGGCAGCAGGTACGTGGCAACTTTCGGTCGCCGGCGCGCATCACTCCATCACCGCGCGGTCCACATGCGCTCGGGATGCAGGCGTCAACTTTTCACCCCCCCCCCCTCCCATCCTCCCCAAAACGCGTGGTAGTTCGGTGGAGAAATGAGCAGATGAGATGCTTTATATCACTCATATATCTGACAAAATTTTCCAGAGATGGCAAAGTGGATAAGATGCGAGCGCACGCCGGCGCGTAATAAAGCTGTCAAACGCGATTTGAGCAAGATGAAGATCCGGATCCCGTAATGGGGACCGAATTGGTCGTGAATAATACATCTGCATCCTTCAGATTACTGAGTTGTGAACCCCCCCACCCCTCTGCATGGATAGATGTCCCCTCTCTTATTCATAACGTGTCTGCCTTTGTACCATCTTAAAATGCAGTAAGAAAAAAAATGTGCGAAGGAAAAAACCTTGCACCTTTTCTCCCACTAACCCCCCTTCGCATACTTCCTCCATCCAAGTTCATTTTGATAAATATGGACAGATAAGGACGGGGGATCCACGCGGCCACATGGTGATGGATGCGTGGGGGAGACGCACCGGCACTCCACACGGCCATTACTGCTCTTATCCTGCTCACAGCACACATGTCTTTGCTGTTTATATCAGAAAATCCATATTGGAAAGTGCATTATTATATCTGTGTAATACATGTAGCTGGGCTGGCTGTGGATCTGTGGATTTTCATGACATTTGAACTGTTAAAATGTCTCTGACACTTACAGAGATGCTGTCAAATTACTTAAAATCTGCACTTTTTAGATAATCAGTCTGGGGTTTTGCAGCATAATCCTGAATTATCCTTCCAAAATCTCAGTTTAGTTGCACATTTCATGCATATAAGAAGCATCTTTTCCTAAAAAAAACCCTTCATTTTATGCATCCAAGCCCCAAATAAGGGCCATGCAGCCCTTTCAGCCCACCTGCATAGCTGCTGCTGCTGGTGGTGATGATGCTTTCCATGCTGCACTTGACTGACCAGCCCAAAGGAAAAAAAAAATCATTGCATGGAAATTTGATGCCGGTATTGTTCATGCAATAGGAGCTTCAGCTTTTCCCCACTTCTCTGCTCCACGGGTATAAGAGGGGAGGGGGAGTGTGACAGGGGGAGAGAGGGAGAGCGAGAAACCGGTGCGTGACCGCGGATCCATTCGTTGTGGCCAAACAGCCTAATTGGCATCCTACTGTTCGCCACCGACGCATCTTTTCATAACAAGTCTCCAACTCCCTGCCTTCCCTGTCAGTGGATTTTTAAATTGCATGGGGCCTACGTGGGCCATATGCAGCGCGAGTCTCTTTCCCTCTTTCTCACCCACAGCCTGCATATCAAAATCAATACCTGATGCAAATGGAAGAGGGAGAGCTGCGCGTGTAGGCAAAAGGCTGGGAAAGCATCTTGTCTGAGACTGGAAATGTCAGTTTTCTCTGACTGGATGCAGCTTTTTCCTCAGACAACGTCCATTTTGCAATTAGATACAATCAAGATGAAGTTAAACAGCCAGTGCATCTTAAATGTAGAGTTTCATTTTGCAGGTGTTTACTCTCATTCAGCAGCTGCATTGTTTTTTTGCATTTTTTTATGAGAATGCATTTTTTATGCCATTTTTACATGCAGGATATGTGATTTTTGAGATAAACTCTTCTTTTGAACCACGCTTCAGGGAAATGGCTCGACTTTTCAAAAATTAAAATGTCGGAGGTTCCCTCCCTGATGGCATCCACGGGTCCCTGCAAATGTAAGCTGAGGTGCCTCTTCAGCACCTTTACTGTTTAAAAAAGTGTAGATTTATTTAATTTCATAGCAAAAAGATGTATATTTTACTACAGCTCTGATTCAGAATAGGATCTGCCAAATTGTTGTCTCTTACTCAGAACATTTGCAGCCTTGTGTCCCATTACTTGTGAGTAAATATCGTCATAACTTGCTTTTGAAAACAGCCCTTATTTGGGATAAGAAGATTGCATTGTGTCCTTGTGAGCACGAGGATTATGACTTGCCCCACACTTTGAAACACCCCCCCTCCTCCTCCCCGCGCTGCACAGACATGCTCTTGGCAAAGCGGTCCTTGTGTTCATTGTAGCGACATGAAGATGCCACCGAGCCCTCCTGAATACATGAATTATGACTTGTGGCTCCCCTTAAAAGCGTCGCCTCCCACCGAGACCCGCGGTTTGAGCAATCCCCCTCTGTATTCCAGGCACAATTTAGAATTTGATGCTTTTATGGGGTCCGATGGTGAGATAGGAGGCCGTTGTAGTCGGCCCCTAAATGGCTCCCTGAGATGCGATGGCAAGAATGATGACTGTGTCCCCTGTTGGTGTCTGTGAGGCATGATTCAGGCAGTTATAGGGGGATGGGGAGCAGAAAAAGGAGGAAAGTGTTTCGGAGGTCTGTGTTTGAGGCTGCTATTTGTTCCATTATTGAACCAAATGGTGCCAAACTGAACTGGGCTGTCTCGCTTCCAAATCCCAGTGCAGTTTGGTTGGTCAGAGTTGGAACAAACGGGGGCTGAGCTGGATTTGTAACAAGCAGAGCTGGTCATAACTTATACGCCAAGCTTTTCCCTCAAAGCAAAATGTTATTTTGCATCTTAATACCAACGGAAATTGCTGCAATTTCCAGCGCTTGTTGTGCTCTTTTGTAAACCGGCTCTGATGAGGCCTTGTTTGGCTTTACTATCAAATATTTATCAGCACCTCTGAAGCCTTTCGGATTCTAAAATATAAAAGACAAAGCATCTGGATTGAATTTCAGGCTGTTATGATAGATTTTTCAGCCTCCGTCAGGCTCCGCTGATGACGTGCCCTCATCCGCAGCACTTGACCCTGATACGTAGAACGTAACAGGACACCACAAATGGCTGTCTGTCATTGACCTCAGCACACACTCCATACCCTCCAACACATATATTATCCCTCAGGGGTTCAACACACACACATACACAGATGTAGACTGAGTGCCTGATGCCTACCCAAACAAAATGTCTGTATGTTGCCGCAGCGGTGCATTATGGGCTGCTATATGTGGATGTGGACAGATTGCACGTGGCTTCTGTGTTTCTAAATGTGGAAGGAGCAGGAGGGCGCTCCGGCGCGACCTCCATATGCAAGCTTGCATGCTCAGATGCATCCACTTACATCCACTTCTTGCTCGTGACTCGATAACACGCACATTTCCTCGGCAGAAGTGGCGGCGGTGGCGGCTCCGTCTGGGAGGGGAGGAGGGGGGGGCGGGCGAGTGTCGAGGTGCAGGAAGTTGCCGAGCACGCACATTCTCCCCGCTGCAGGGTTTCGCATTTCACAGTCCGGTGGGCTCGAAACCCCCCCAGGAGTGATGTGCATGTTCAGAAAGACAGTCAGTGAGGAAGAAGGTATAGAGGCACGGTGTCCTGAGGAACGAGTGGAGGAAGCAGGGAGGCAGATAGATGGAGTGATTTTGTATTTTGGCTGAGGCCTCCAAGGTGAAAGGTCGCTCCTTGCTGGGCTGTTAAAGCTGCGGTCAGGGCCAGAGAGAGACATCGGCGTGGTGACCCCTCTGTCAGCCTCTGGAGAGACCAAGATGAGGGTAGAGAGAAAGACGAAGCGACAAGAGCTAGAGTGGAGCATCTGCAGCGAACATCCATATGCATCCATATGCCGCCGTGCGCGTGTCTGCGTACGTGCACGCCACTGCGTATGTGTCTCGCTATGTTATGTAATCCTCAGTAGGCCACAGCTGCTTTCTCACACACAGCAGGCATGCTGGGGAGTGCAGCCAACTGGCCCCCTCCTTCCTGCCTCCGTCTTCCTCCATCCCTTGTTCCTCCATTCTCGCTTTCTCCCCCTCGTCTTTCCCTGCTTTCCTCTTATAGAATTAGCACAGTATGGATTTTTCATCTCTGCAGGGCTGTTGTGTAAGCTCAGGACTTGTGCGTTTTCCCCCACGCCGTACACTGCTCAGCTCTGTTGTAACACGGTGGCTGCCAGGTAACAATGCTCCCTAAGTCACTTTTCTTTGCTTTGCAGGAGGAAGGATGTCTGAATCGTGTGTTTCCCCAGCTCACCATAAACCAACCAGTTAAAAAGCACACTCCACATCTTCTCTGTGACCTTTCATTCCCTGGTATTTGATGTAATTTTATGCAAATTAAAATTAAATCAATCCTGTAACGGGCACAGTTCAGTATCCTGCGAGCAGGAGGAGGAAGGACAAACTGGGACTTAATCTTATTTGTCTGGAAAGAGCTCCTGGTAGTGTCTTCGTTCCGTGCCTGTGGCTTTATTAAAATGTCACATCATCTGTAAGCATGAGACGTGCAATTCCCGAAATCATGTTTGGACGATCTCCAAAGGAAAATTTAGTTAATTCCCTTTTAGTCTAATTGACGCCCGGTCCAGTTTGTGTGATGCCTCTCGAAATGTGAAGGGAGGTGGAAAAGTAACGTTGCAGCATCACCCCAGACGGGTCAGCAGAGTCATTCCTGATAGTCTGTTTTACTCATCTAACACACCAGCAGTCTTTTATGGCTGCAGTTAATTTCCAGACGTCCTCAAGAGTATCCCGACGAGCCCGTGCTACCTCATGACGCTCATATGTCGAATATGAAATTGATTTCTCGCCGCGTTGTTTTTGCTCGCCTCTAACCCGATAGCAGTCAGAAGATCTTGAAGATGGATGCCAAGTGGAATCTATTTGACACGGCCTGGCCCGTGACGCGCCAAGGCATGAAAGGAAGGCTTTGTGCGCCAGTGCACAATGCAGCATCTCTGCTGGACGCTTCTAAGTGTTTTCAGCCACGAGGTTATTACTCAATGCATCGATTCTGGGGAAAAAAAAAAAAAGATGCACGTCTGTTTACAGGCGGAGGGGAAGAAGAGAAACAGGTGCACGGGTTTGTTTTGCGCGAGCCCAGGATTATGTCATTTTATTTTCATCTTGAAGGATATTATCTCGAGATTTTCCATTTCGCCCTCACATGCAGGCGCTCAGGTTTGTGTATGTTGTGTAATGAGATGTGCGAGCGACCCCGTGACCCAGTAACATCCATTCTGCCATAAGAGCGCTTAGTGAACTCTGCCACCTCTGTCTCATCACTCAGGCAGCTGAGAGGCCATTGGCGGTGAGAGGTGCCTACTAGCGCTTTATGGGCGTTGATGAAAAGGTTGGAGGCGCTGATGAAAGAGAGGACGCGGAGGAAATATTCATTTGTCTGATGCTCTGGTGACTGGCCTGTCAGAGATAGAGGCAGAGGAGGTGGTGGTGGAAGAAGAAAAAGGCAGCGAGGTGGGTGGAGGAGGGGGGTTGAGGAGAGGAGCGGGGAGCGAGAGCGGCGAACAAGCACATCTTTATGTATGGCTTCCGTCTGCAAAACGCTCTGCCACCCCAGGTTTGATTAACAGCGAGAAGAGGAGCCAGTCATTTTTTTCGCCTCACACCAGCACACATGGCTTGGCAATGACTTTCACATCATTTGAGGCGAAATCGGGAAGCCGTTACAGCACCTTACAGTGATCCGACATGCTTCGCTGCTGCCATCCGGCTTGGCAACCGCAGGGAGAAAAGAGAAAGGAAGAGAAGGAAGAGAAAGTCTCAGGCACTCGTTTTATGCTTTGGAATCACCACCAGCTCTCTCTCTCCCCCTCTATTTCATGACTCTCCTGCTCTGTTTCTCCTCGACAAATTCTGTGAAGACGAAGTCACAGCTGCCTTGTTTGATTTGCCCCGCTCTAACCCCTATTTAAAGTCAGCCTCTCTGCAAAAAAAAAAAAAAAAAAAGAAAAAGAAAGTTGAACTCAGGAGGGTTATGCAATCAAAATTTGGCACAATGCTGGATAAAAAGGCTCTTTCAGTCAAAGCGTGACACAAATAAACGGCACAAAGCTGCCGGTGGAATCGCGGTGTCGAGAGCATTTGCATCTATCGCAGCGGCAAAATCCAGATCCCTCCTCCGGTTTTTCTCAATAAAGGACAAAATGACTGTGAATCGGGGTGTCTTCAAGATGCCACTCAACTGCTGTCAGATTGTAAGGAGGCTAAGTGCAGAAGAATCAAGGCTTCAGTCATTAAATACACTTAGGATGACACTTTTTACCGTTCTTACTGAGACTTGGATGGCTACAGTTTGCAGAAAGACAGCCGCCTAATGGCATCTTTAAAAACGCATTAACATGTTATGTCTTGTGTGTTTAATACGTGCAGAAAAAAGAAGCATAAAACAAATAATATGTCATGTTATAGGGAGGTTATGCGTTAAAATATTTATCACAGTGATTTCTTACCATCAATGTTATTTCCCTAAATGAAGATTTAAACTTTGCGTATGCACATTTGCAGATGTCTAAGTATCTGTTAACAAAAGTGTGTCATCATTTTAATGCTAGCTGGGTGGCCATGAAGCCGCCCGACATCTTATCGGAGTGAAACTTTATCTTGTGTATGTATCGTTTCGGTCGTTTTTTTCAAATGACATGTAAAATAATCGCCATGAATCGCTCTATGCAAAAAGGGCCTCAGGTGTGTGAAGGCATCAAGTCGCTAGTCGGTTGCCTTGGTTACTTCCTCCACGTCTTCCTACTTGGACCACAATGTGTTTAATCTTCCAGCCTGCTCACACATTTGTAAATCCACCGGCTTCAATAATGTCCACACATTCGTTCTGTGTCCAGGCATTTTATGGCCGTCGCTGGCTGTGACATACCAAGCGTTGCATCCCATATTACTGCCTACCTGTTGCTAGGCAGCCTTGGCAAGCAGGAAGAGCAGCTTTGGCCTATTTGTTTGTGTAGCTGTCAGTCTGGGATGCTAATCCCACCCGAGGGACTCCAAGCCATCCAGAAACCAGAGCTCCAGCCATGTGGACCATCTCTCTCCAAAGATCGAGTGACATGAAAAAAAAAAGGGGGAGAAAGAGACGGAAGGTGGCGAGAGACAAGGGCAATTTGTCCTGAGTAAACACCGCTGCTTGTTGTTGTCATCCAAAGCCAGTCATCAATCAAGGCGCTAAGCTTTCTGCGGTGACAGCCGCAAGGACGCGGCGCGCTCTGAAAGCGGTTGGATAGTTTATAAAGCAGGACAGGCGCTGCTGAGGATCGCAGCTGAGTCGTCGTTGACTTTTTTTTAGGAGAGTTTGCTTTCGTAAAAGTCAAAGATGCTGTCACGGGGAGTCTACTGAAGACAAGACAACACCAGTTATCAGCTTTGAGAAGGGATGTGTGCTTGACTTTTAGATTATGTAAGTGTGTCCGTCTTTGTAAGTGTCTGTGCAGTCGTGTGTGTGTGTGTGCTTTGCATGCCGGCCTCAACACTCAGCTGCGGTCGTCCAACATGCAAAGCCAGCGGTGTTTTTCCACCTGCTATGGCTCACTGCTCCAGAGCTGTCCGCCTGGTTGACCAGTGTGTCGGGGCCTTTCTTCCTCCTTCAGTATCTCCCTCCTCCATCTATCCATCCATTGTTTCTCCTAAGATTCCTCATCCTGCTTTGTTTTCGTCTTTATTTACATGCCTCACATTAACATGAAAGGCAAATATGCTCCATATCACTAAAAACAGATGGAATACTTTTTTGTGAGTTCCTTTGTTTGTGCTAATATGACAAAACTAATTTATTTTGGAATAAGCACAATATGAGCACAATATTACGGGAATATTTAAGGTATTAAAACTAGATTTTTAAACAAGGCTACAAGATGAGGTCATAAAGCAGGACGCATATTAAAATCAAAATATATATATATATATATATATATATATATATATATATATATATATATATATATATATAACATTATTATTTCTTCTACTATTTCTTCCTCTGGTACAAAAACATGAAAATTTCTTAACTCTACCAATTTTTTTCCTCCTTTATCCCTGTTTCTCAAAGCTGCTTCACATCATTTACTCAAAATTTACCGGGGACGAGGACTCCGATGGGTGGTCAAAAACAGATATAGGCTGTTTTTCTTTGTCAGCAGCTGATGCTAAACGTGCCAGAAGATTAAACCGGCTCCAAAATTACCCTAAAGACAGCGGTATCTTCAGCCAACTGGGTGCGTCATGTAGTTTCAGCCGTTCCAGGCCCCCGCAGGGTGAAGTTGTCTGAATAGGAGACGAGTTGTATCCTCAAAACCAGGCAGATTCAGCTTGAATTGGGATTAGCCTATATGTCAAAGCCTGAAAGCACATTTTTCTCAGGAATAAAGATATTATTTTGACATGTAGCCTTGGAAAAGCGGCTGTGTAAGTGTCATAGTAGACAGACAGAGGGGGCGAGGAGATTTTGCACCCTGCTTAACTCTTCCAACGGCATGGGAAGTGCCCTTCTGTGATTTAATGAGACCTGTGGGAAGAGCCATTCATCAGCATGACAGCGTACCTCTGTTTCCCATTGTTCTGTGCTGGTATGTGAGGAGAGCAATGTGTGTTTTAGCCGTAATGATGGGCTGGCAACCCTTTGATTAGATGAATCTCCTGGTGCTAATTAAGATTTGGGCTGCCAAAAGACATCTGTGTTTATGCCTTCCTCCCTCTCTCCCATCCTGTATGTACAGTAATGTGTGTTTTGTGTGATGTTTTGGTCCAAACTGGGAGTTTTGGTGGTGTCTTGCAGGGCCTTGGGCTAAGGCAATGGGCCATTTGGTGTGTGTCTACTTCTTAGCATGCAGAAATAGTTTTTGTCCTTGAAAAGGGGATTTTTGGGAGGTAAAAGATAGTTATCTGTATGACAAATATTTGAACTTCTTTCCTGTAACTAAATCTAAAACAGAAAATGTGTGTCTGTGTTGTGAAAAGAGAACAAATATGGCAGGTCACTACATTAAAATTAAGAAAATGTATGTTATTTTTTTTAGAAAATATTTGAAACAAGTGGATTTGCATCAAAAATAAGATTTAAGGATTCACTGATGAAAAATGACTTGAAAGACAGACTTTTGCATTGAAATATAACTGCAGAAATTCATATTATTTGTAGTTTTTGCACACGTGTGTTGTCATTCTTTACACTCCGAGCTCAGCTAAACGTGTGTCAGTTTGGCTGCACCGTCTCAAGGTGGGGTCCTTGAGGGGTTTTTAACAAAGTAATGACTAAATTATGAGTGATTTTATTTCCTAAAACTTATCCCAGTAAGAGAATCTACCTTAAGTCATGGGTTTCTCTGTTTCCACCCAATATTAGATGCAAGGAATTTGATTATTCAACGCTAAACCAATAAAAACGAACTATGCATTTGGGGATTGGCGCTACAAATCTTCCCAAACACCAGCTTGTGACTTAAAAACATTTAAGAACCTCTGCCGGAGATGTTTTCCCCGTCTTTTAACTAAACTGACGGTGTCAAATAAATGTTTCACTACCCAATTCCCCCTTGCACATTTTCAGGGACGAGAATTTGATAACTTATGCTAACAAGAACGAAAGGCATCCCCCGTCCTTCCCCAGAACCCTCCCTCCCGCCAAAATCACTCCCCGCCCGTCTGTGGCGAGACGGCACATCCTCCTGCTCGCCAGTTTACTGCTGTGTGTTATGCAGTCTTTTGCCCCAGATATTATTTCATTGTAAAATGACGCCAATTAGTAAAGCCAGTCGCCGGTGGCTGTGGTCTGGCTCCTTCGTCGTTCCGGCGGGGAAAGTTATTTGGGTCGGCAGCTATTTTCAGCCTGTGATGTTGCCAGGAATACTTTAGGGAGCAGCCACTGTTTTATAAGAGAGCACATCAATAATTTTCATTGGTGTATGTGTGTGTGTGTGTGTGTGTGCATGTGTGTATAAGCGAGGCGGAGAGAGAGCTTCGCAGACAGAGTTTATTGGGTTTATGTGTGTGTGTTTGTACTTCAAGAAGAAAAGTGGCAGTTCTCTCTCTCGGATGTTCAGAGGAGCAGGTGGTGTGTATGCTGCGTGTGTGTCTTCTTCGCACGCTTGCTCTTAATGTTGCACGTGTTTTGCTGTCAGGAGCTCACATTAATTCAAAACGCGTTAATTTGCCAGCCTTTAAACTTTCATCCCGAAATCTCAACAAGTTCTTATTCGGGGCTTAACCCTTTGCCCTGTAATCACCCTCTTTTTCAAACTCAATGCTCTGCTTGTGGGACAGCAGTCAAAGCACACACACACACAAACTGACACACACAGCTCAAAGCCGAAGCCAATGAGTTCCTAACACCTTTCGTAGTGCATCTAACCGCTCTCTTCCCCTCTCTGCCGTGCTGCCGCGCATTGTCAGGACGAAATTGGGGTGAAAAGTCCTCGCACTCCGCTTACGCCTCCCGCTGAAAAGCCAGCCGCTCCGCACAGAGGGGTGAACAGGTTCAGCTTGCCGCGCCGCCTCCGCCCATCCTCATCCAACCTAAACTCCTTCTCTCTCTCTCTGTCTCTCTCCACCTCTATCTCTTGGAGGAGAGCCTGCAGCGGTAGCGCCGGCGAGGAGACGTCTTTCAATATTTTAAGCAGCTTGGGCTAATCTTTGTCGCTCAGGTTTGTTTTGAAAGCGCTGCCGTGGGAATAAAGACGGAATGACAGCGCCCCACCTCCTGTTTGCACGCTCTCGGTGCGCACAAAGTCACCGGGATGTGTACACGCTCTTGCATGTAACCGCACCGAGCCGAGCCCCCCTCTCCACCCCTGCAAACACACACACTCCCAACACGACCCTGAGCTAATCCACCTTGGCCTTGCCTTGAGACTGTGCCACTGACCTGCTTTCGCTGCACGTTACTGTTTTCTTGCAAGCCGCTCACAACACCCCCTCACCCTCCACCACCACCACCCCTTCGCTTCTTAGCTAACCCCGAGGTTCGATGTTGTAATAAGTGACGGAGCCTGAAACTGTGGCCCTTTGCAGACAAGCTGAGTGTGTTACACAACACCTGAGTGGCAAAAAAGAGCCAGACAGGGTGAGCGGCTAAAAAACAGAGGTGTCTTCTTATTCAGCCGTTGAGAAGCATGTAAGAATGAACCATTTTGGCTCTTATCAGTGCGGGCACGGCGCCACAGTTGCACTTCACGGTTTGTGGACGTGATTGGGGTGCCGAGCGGGGCCTCTCCGACTGGCACTGTATGAGGAGGAAGCAGAGTTTTTCCGCTTCACTGTTCCCTTTATCTCTCCCCTCTCTCCCCTCTGTTATTTTCGGCCCTCCTCCCCTCTCTCTCTCTCGCTCTCTCTTTCTCTTTCGCTGCTCTCTCGCCGCTCTTTTGTTTCTCCGTGCCTTTTCCAGCCAAGGCCCCATTCTCTTGCCCCGTCATTGTGTGCGGTAATGAAGATTAGCCAGCCCGCCGCACACAATGGGGTCCCTACATCCGGAGCGCAGGCTCCCCAAATCCTGCCACAAGCTGCTAACCCTGGTGTAAAACCACTGTTGTTGCCGACCCCCTCTATCCGCGCACCCACACACATATACGCGATCTGCTTTATCCACACACACGTCCAATATGCACTCTGCACTCCGCCGTGTTGAAAGCAAATGGCTGAAATGTCTCCCGATTAGATTAGGATGGTTTTGACAGCTGAGAGGGAGCGCTTGGCGACTCATACGCCGATAAACAGCAGCTCACCCAAATCCAGTTAAAGAGAGACAGAGTTCCCCTCCCCGGCGAGTGCAACACGGCTCCATTCATTGGGATTATAACCCCCCACCCACCCTCCATCTCTCTCTCTCTCTCTCTCTCCTCCTCACCCGATCCTCCATGCCCCGCTATTCTCCCCCTCGCTCCGATCTCATCCTCCCCTCCATCATTCATCTTCCTCCGTCTCAAGATGCTTCTTCTCCTCTCTTTTCTCTCCTCACCTCCTCTTATCCTATTTCACCCTCACCTCTCCTTTCCTTCGACTTAATGCCAGAACAAAGACATTTTACACACTTTGTCACAAGCCATTTAGACGGCGCGGCAGAGGTCTTTATACGCGGCGCACTTGTTGTATCCCGAGCCTAAGACCTCTTAATAACGCCTGTATCGCTCTCAAGGTCGGCCGATTTCCGCCGGTTCAATCTGTCGCCTCTTCAAGCCGCTTTCAGTGTTTAAGGGATACTCGCACGGCTTTTGTCTGCGTGGAAAGTTGGATTATTCAAATGTGACAGCAGTTTTTTTTTTTTTTTTTTTATTGTAGTACAAAAACACTGCATGAGATGTGTGTGAGGGAACACAAATGTCATGTCAACTTGCCACATACTGTGTGTATTTAGGGAAAGTGTAAAAATATATAAAGACTTACAGTAAGTGCTCCATATTTTGGGCAATATAGACATTTATTTTTTTGCCAAATGCTGAGATGATACTACTCTAATAAAGTTTTATGGGGACGGTAGCACAGCTGATAACATATATACTGGAAACAAGGGGGAAACAGCTGGCTCTGTACAAACTAAATCTGCCTACCAGCACCTCTAAAGCTCGCTAATCAACACGTTACATCTTGTTTGTTTAATCTTTCATGGTGGTTTTATTAATTCCTGGCCAGCAGTGACTTCCTCCTGGCTTACCGGTAATCTAACCGTGATGACAAGACACCAAGGAAGCAAAACGTCTTTCTTATTCCTTCTCAAAGATGGATGGCTGCAACCAATGTTTAATTTCATTCAATTTAATCAGTCAGTTAATTTAAGACCAATTGTTCAATTTACAAAATATGAACAAAAAGAGAAAAAAATGCCCATTTCAGATTACTAAAAGGCTTTAAATTGCTACAGATTTTGTCCTGCCAGCATACAAAGCTAAAAGATATTCAATTTGCAATCATATAAAGAGGACAAAAACAGCATTTCTGCTAATTCCAGATGAATCTTCACACTTTCATTCATGTTAGCAGCTTGTGTGGACAGCTGCTGAGGGGACCTTGTGCTGATTTTGTCTCCATCACCAGTATCATTTTGTTTAACAAGCACTCGAGCCGACAACATGTCTTTAAACATCACATTTTGCAGTGGAGTTCTTGACACCGGCGTCCTTGTTGGGAAGACGGAGGGGAGGTCCCGGGTGTCGGGGATGAGGTGGATGCGCGCTTTCTGTTGTGTCTGCTCGGGGAAAGAGATGGGAAATGTCTTTCTGCTCCATTAAGCAGAGGTCACCAGG
Source organism: Scortum barcoo (assembly GCA_023238725.1). Lineage (NCBI taxonomy): Eukaryota > Metazoa > Chordata > Actinopteri > Centrarchiformes > Terapontidae > Scortum > Scortum barcoo. The sequence continues at coordinate 10,730,949 of CM041541.1, read as the reverse complement.
TTTTGGCGCTCTGAGTACTCCATCATTGTTGCTTTCCTGCCATGATGAAAGGTGCTTTGAAGACCACCCCACCACCACCACCACCCCTCCATCGCACACAAACACACATCCAAGTGTCGCGTGAACGTCCAGAAACTCAGGGCTTAGTTGGAAAAAATGAGCAAAACCTCACGCTCAAAGAGGAAAACAGCAGAAGAAACAAACACTGGTGTCCGAGAGCAGTGTGCTAAAGACTGAACATTGAATTCAAATGACAGCTTGAATGCCTAAAATGTAAATCCAAGCATTAAGTCCAACTAAACAAAATTGAATTTTCTGCCTGAATACCGTTTAAAGTGCCCGAGTGTCTATTAGCGTACCCATCCAAACAAAAATTGACTGCGTGTAAAGGAGGTGTCAGGTTTACAACCAAATGTGCATTATTCCCTCAAACTCCGTCAGCAAATCGTGATTTAACAACTGGCAGCGTCTGTTATCAGCTTGAAGCCCGCGCTGTGTAAAAACCGCCTCAAGGTGCTGCGTTGCCAGGCTTTGACGGAGGGGCTGACGGCAGCCCCTGATTATTACTGTGAGGCTAATGTCGTCTGATAAGGCCGCGTGTGTAATTAAGCTGTTTCCGCGGCATGTTATCTGAAGCTAGGTGAGGCTCGGCTGCCTGGAGAGACGGAGCCGTTCGTCAGCGAGGAGGAGGACTCCTGTCTCCTGTCTGTGGCTTTTCAGGCTTCGTATCTGCCTCCCCCCTCTCTCTCTCTCCTTCTTTTCCTCCTCTAAGCTGCAAAGTAATTTTGCTTACGCATCTCTAGGTGGGGAGATGCTGTGGCTCCATCCTTCACCCCTCGCGCTCTCTTCGAACTTTCCTCCCCTAATCTGAAATGTGATTATTTGCAGAGGCCTGTTTCTTCGTCTTTCACCTGTCTGTCTCCTCCGTCCTCTCTCGGGGGTTAGGCAGATGAATTAGCTCTGCCTCTGCCCTCCAGCTCTTTCTCTTTGTGTCTCTGCTGCCTCCGTCTACCCTTTTGCCTCGTTTGCCGCGGAGCCCCCGTCGGGGCATCGAGAGCTCGAACATCCCTCCTGGCCAAACACCGCGCCCCCCCCGCCGAGAATAACAGGGTGAAGCCGGGGCGCTCTGCTGTTCAGATCGGCGTCGAGGAAAATGAAGCGTTGTCTCCCCTCTCCTCCCCGCCCTGTAGGCAGGTTCCCTGCTCAACTAGGACCTGCCGATGACGCCATGCCGCTCTCCAAGGAGTCTGAAATCTGGGGGCCTGAGCTCTTAGTGAGCGCAGGAAGGAGCCAAAAAACCCTGAAGGGCAGCTTAGAGGGAAGGGAGCACTTTTTTTTTTTAGATTTTGTGTGTGCTTGTGTGTGTGAGTGGGATTGGGTTTGGGGGGGGGGGGTGTAAGTATTGCTCAGTGAAGCTATAGATTACCGTCTCTGTCAGCTGCGACGGCCACCGCTGATGAGCTCCTGCGCGGTATCATTTCGTATCGATTAGGCACTGCGACGTAAACACACAAAGGCTGTTGGTGAGATGGCCGGTGCCGGGGGCGACCGGTCATTTAGCTGTCACCTCAAAGTGATGGCTCGGCCCGGCTCACCAGATCAATGGGAGACATAGGCCCCTATAACACACCATGGCAGGACAAGACATGTGCATAGACACACTCCCGCATGCGCACTTACACACCGCCCGAAAGACTGCTCTCCAGATTAAGTGCCTGCCCAAAGTTTTCCTTCGATAAAAGTGCCGAGTGTGTTGCTGAATTACAAATAGCAATAACAAAGACGGCTGTAAACAAAGTCGGTAAAGTACAACAGTGAGTCATAAAAATGAAATCAAAAGAGAAGAAAAAAAAGGATAAGACAATTTGGCTGCCTGGTTCATCGCAGGCCAGATTTCTCTATCGATGTGCGTACCGATGTGTCTGCTGCGCGGCTGTACCTGTGGGGTAAAACTGATTAATTTCTCCAAAGGATTTTAATCAGAGCCAGTACTGAGCATCAAACCGAGGCCTCCTTATTTTCCGTGACCGGTGACAATGTGCAATTTAAATAAAAGCATGCAGCAAGCAATAAACAGGCTGTCAGTTGAACGTGAGGCGACAAAAGAAGGGGAGCCAGAGTTAATTCATCCATGACGCCAACGTTACTCACTTTTAAAACGAGTAATCAAACCCCTTCGCCAGATATAAGAATGGCCGGACCGAGTAATCACAATGTCATGTTGGAGATGAAAAGGCATCTTTTTCCAATTTGCTGAAGATGGTGATGACAATCAAAGGCATATTTTGCACTCTTTTTTGCTGTGGCGGAAAGCATCAAAAGTCAAAACACCACAAATTGTATACGGCCACCCAAACCGTCAAAACAAATAAACAACGTGTAGAAGCTGTGAGTATTAAAAAAGAAACCATATTGCACCATATTAACACTGTGCAAAGGAATATTTTGGCATTTTGGGAAATATGCTTCACTTTCTTGCAGAGATTTAAAAGAGAAAATCAATACCGCCGTAAATATGTCATATTTACTTTACTGTGCAGACGTGCAGAGAGCGGTATCAATTTTCTCATTAGCTTAGCTTAGCATAAAGACTGGAAACAGGTGGAAACAGCTAGCCTTGCTCTGTCTTCACTTCATTTTTTGTATGAGAAATATAAGATATATGTTAATTCGTGAACTTTATAGAAGATGGAAAGCGGATTCTGTTTCTTCTGGCTGTCAGGCTGGTTTGTTTCCAGGCTTTATGCTCATCTTAAATAATAATATATCATCTCTTATTACAAATTCACTGTACTTTCATTTAACTTTTATTAATGAAGTGAATAAAATAATATAAAATTTCCCAAATTGTCAAACTATTGCCTTAATGGATCCCTTTATAAGAGACAATTGTTATAATTTGTCGATCTTTATTTTGACATGCCATTATGGAGACATTATGAATTACACAAAATAATAAAAGCACTGTTTTATTTCAGAGAATCGCTGTTTCCACGATCAAGATCTCAATTCTTAAATATATCTCCATCATCCTGAATGGCGCAACCCTAAAAATGAAAGGGGCTGCGGGGAATCGTGGGTCATCTCTGAAAAGATGTGACAGCATCGCGCCCGACCACAGCGCGTTTAACAATAGTGCCGCATCACCCCCTCCAGCTCAGGGCCCCCTTATAGCCCTGCCCTTTTCAACCCTGCCAGCATCAGCTCTGAATAATATTCACAGCACCTTGTCTCTATCACGGCATCTGTAAAAACTAAACAGGGTTATCCTAAAATTAATGAGCCGTATCCACCCCATTACATTTATCTGTTTAGTGGTGTTTTGGGCCTTCCTTTAGGGCATTATGCATGCTCTTCTGTTCATATTTATAACCCAGGCTTTTTATTAGCGACGTAGCGGGGCGCTAACAGTTGGGAGGCAGCCTGTGCTTTGATGGTGATGGCAGGCGGCTCGGCGCGGGCCAAATGTGACGGGGAGAGAGGATCAGCTGCCAGGCCAAGGGCCCCGCGGAAGGAGGGGAGGAGAGGGGTGAGACGGAGAGGACAAGTGAGGACTGGAGGAGAGAGAGAGAAAGAGAGAGAGAGAGACTTTTTTTAAACTTAAGAGTCACAAAATGAAAGGCAGAAATGGGACTGGTGAGCATATTTATGGATTTTTTTATGGAAGACTCAAGTTATTTGATGTTAGAAAACGTTGACATGACCTCAACCAAACTCTCTATTATTTCTATATTTCACACTTTGTGGCTGCTGAGTCTGGTGGTTTTGCAATGTTTCTATCTTCAGAGGCATTTTCTCACTGTTTTTTTTTTTTTTTTACCACAAATAGGATGTCTGCTTCCTTATGAATAGAAAAATATAATATGTAGAGAAGAGGCTTATGCACAATTGTACATTTACTTGCATTTAATCATAATTTGAACAAAGAGCAGACCTTTATTTCCACCATTGCAATACCTGCTTATAATTTACCACGACTTACAAACTTAATTCCCTTATTATAAAGCTGCTGTTGACTCAAAAAGCATGTTTTTTTTTTCTTTACGTTGTTGAAGGCCACAGCTGAACATTGTTAAGGTAATTAACTGTGCAATTAAGTGTTGCTGCGCTCAACTCGTCAACCCTTCTTGGAAATGACATTGGCAAGAAAACTGGAAGAAATGTCAACGCAAGTGGAGAATTTAGTTGTTTTTTTTTGCTTTTGTCTTTTAGTCAGGTATTTTTTTTATTTGATAAAGTAATGATTGATTTGGTTTCATGAGTTGCAGCCCTACAGTGATGCAAGAGAGCTAGAAGACGCTGTAGTCAGCATCGCACTAATTTTATGGAGAAACCAACGACGCCGTACCTCGCGGTCAGCTCTGTTTCAACTCCGACCTTATTAGCGGCAACCTTTCTCTTGCTCTGCCAATTAAAAGAGACATTACATAACCTGAAAGTGAGGAATTAAAAAAAAAGGTCAAAATAGGTTTCACACAACACTTCTTGATTGATCGTGATAGACCTTTTTTTTTCATGGAAGTCACACTGACATGTAAAAAAGCACGGGTGCAAAAAAAAAAAAAAATTAATGATGGCTGATTTACATTTAGCTGCTTTAGTTTCAGGGTATTCTTCATGTCATTGTCACATTGTTATGGCTTACAGGGGATCTTGAAACACAACACAGCCATTCTTGATGTTATAGGCTACACCTGTGATTTCCCTACTATGATACTGACTCTTTATCAGTTTGCCTCTGCACTGTGCTCTGCCCCTCATCACAGAAGGGTAAAGTTGGTGATGTCTCGTTAAAAGGAGGTGCTTGACAATATGGGAGCGTGAATCTGGCTGGAAGGGCGGTCCCGGGTCACCTGGCGCCACAAAAAGCGATTTCCTCTGGTTTGGAGGTGGAGCTGCTGGCACAGCCGTCGGATTGTCCCAGCTTATCCTGGCTCGCATGAAGGAATCATCCCGAAAGCCTTTCAGGAAACGGACCCCGGCTTTATGCGGAGCCAATTGATGCTGGCGCTCCTGATCGGCGTTTGTCCAAATAGAGCTGAAAAGGGCCACGAGCGCTCCTTTATCTTGGCTATTGTGCGACGCTTTTTTGGCTCTTACATTCCTTGCCTTCACACAAACACACACACACACACACATGCAAGTTGCACACTCACTTTTTTTAGGCCATGAGACCAGCAAATAGATGCATGTGCGTAGGTGTTCGCACAAACACACACACAAGAGCTGCATAATTACACACAGAATAGCATAATTATGCATCACACACACGCGCAAACACATGCACTTGCAAAATTGTGTGCGCGCACACTCACAAACTAGCTTAATTACATGCAGCCACATACAGTACGCACACCCACACTGCTCCACGCTGCACACACAGGAACCGCTGATCAACTGCATGACCTTCTCCCTTACAATGTTAATGTCATTACCTGGGGGAGGAGGGTGGTGGTGGTGGTGGAAGGGAGGGGGGGCCATGATGGAGTGATGTGGAGAGAAGGAGGAGAAAGACGGATGAAAAGGGAGAGCGCGGCGCGATAAGCCTCTCGTACCTGATCCCCCCCCCCCTTACCTGCAGCCTCTTTCATCCTTCTTACCTTGTCACACGTCCACACAAGGACAGTACGCACGTATGTACACACACTCCACCCGACGTCACCGCTGACATCACCGCAGGTCGTAACCTAACATTTAGCGTGCGTGAACCCGTTCCTGTGTGTGTGCGTATATGAGGCCTGTGGCTTGCCCGCTGACAGGATCCTGTTATGCCAAATGTCACACTTCCAAAAAGGATTCACCCCCCGCGGAGAAAATGAAGTCAACACCTTCCTTCACTCTTACCCCCTCTCCCCTCCTCTCCTGCCTCCTTCACCTTGTCCCTCCATCACTCTCCTCCTCCTCCTCTTCCTATTTCCTCCTCACCTTCCACTCAGCCCCCCCATCCCCACCACCGCCACCTCTCACTTATCCATTTCTATCCTCTTTTCCGCTCCCTTGAACTATCTCTACCTCACACACACACACACACTCACCTTGGTTTGCAGTCCTAAGCGTTTTGCTGAATAAAGTCCCCTTTAACTGGCTGGTTTTAGCAGATAATTAGTCCTCACCTTGGGAGAGGAGGGGACGACAATGAGAAGAAAAAGAGAGAGAGAAAGGGGTGCTTTTGGGGGAATCGATAGGGGGTGAGGCGGGAGAAGAGTAATGGTGAAAATGAGTGCGAAGGAGAGCGACGTTGGGGGCCGGGAGGGCAGGTGGAGGGGTACAGAGATAGATGTTGTGAACAGAGACAAGCTTTTTTTTATATATATATACCTGTACACCTCAAGGACTGGCGTGTGCTTTTCCCTTCATCACGTCTCAACGCCTTCAATATTTAATTGTGCTCTGAAAGAAAGAATAAAGGCAAAAAACAAACCCTCCTCATTTAATTCATGATTCGCTGGCCGCAGCCATCAAGAAAACAGCAGAGACCCCTCACATAATGCACGAAAGCAGTTATTTTTCAAAGCCATCACGGGGAAAAAAATAAAAACTTGTAGGCGTACAGTGGCGGGAGGACGCACGGCGCATCATCTTCAACTCTCACTATTGATGTGGTCTCGAGCAGCTTTTTAATTTGATGTCAGTATGCAAATATTCAGTATCTCCAAATCCCTTTTCTGTTCCTGGAAGAAGACAACTTACAGGAGGAACCGCACTCCCTTAGCAACAGACGCCACCCTCCAAAAAAAAAGAAAAAAAAAGGTGCGGTTTTATTTTTAGAAGGTGCAAACAAGGAAAGGGGCGTGTGTGTGGGGGGGTGACTAAGATTGTAAATGTCTCTGATGTGTTCAGTCTGTACAACCTTATTCCTGATAATGGAACTAGCTACTCTGTCTGTCAGTGCCTATTTACACACAAATGAAGTGGCGAGTAGCACGCGCCCAGCGGAGCAGCTAGCCTCCATCTCGGCTGTCAAAATGGGTTAGCGGCTACAAGCGAAACGCAACGATCCCTGGGATCAAACTAGCGCCGTCCATTCAAACATAATAGCTTCATCCTTGGACATGGAGCGTCTCTCCCCCTCGCTGGCTCTCCTCTTAGACCCTTGCCAGCTCCTTGTAAAGTAATAGACTTCTCAGGATGCCAGTTTGCAGAAATCGGGGATGTAGCCTTTTATTTGCTCTCCGTGGGGAGAGGTGTTTGGAGTAATAGGGATGAACCAGACCATAACTACAGCTGAATAAATCTTCCTATCTTGGCTCAGCGGAAGCAGGTGCACACATGGCTTGTCAAAGCTCTATAAAATGTTGTTTGATAGGATTTCTGTACAGTTTAGGACTTCTCCTGCTTTCCACTCGCCTCGCTTTTCATTGCACGCTGCAGCGGTTGCAATCAATCAGTGTGTAATCAGGTAATCCTGGCTGTCTTTGTGGCTATCTGTGCGTGTGCACTTGTGACAGCTGGCAGAGCCGCTAAGTTGCCTATCTGGGTGAGTGGATGGCACCATGCAGATTTTCTCTCCGCGGCGTGTAAAGGCATATCGGATGATCTGACGGCTGTTGAAATTGTCAAGTGGGATTTGAGAGTGAGGGTGGGCATTTTCCGGCGCAAATCCGTGAACTCACCTGAATTGAGTCTAAATGGAGTCTTCTCTTTTGCTGTCTCTCTTGCAGACCTGCCTGGAGTTGGAGCGTTATCTGCAAACAGAGCCCAAACGTCTGTCGGAGCTGTTTGACCAAGACCTGGACGGCCTCCTAACTCCGGCCTACCTGAAGGAGGACGGCGAGGAGGAGCTGACAGACGCCCTGCTCCCCAGCGTGCCCAGCCTCCCCGAGCCCCCGAGCCCACCGCCAGTGATCCTCTGCCCGACACGGAAGACTTTCCCCTCCGCCGGCACGATGAAAAAAGACCTCAAACCCAAGGGCCAGGGGTTGGAAAACGCGGAAGGGATGGAAGGCGTCCACCAGGCCCAGCTGAGTGCCGTCACCTCCCTGACGCCGCCATCGTCGCCGGAGCTGGGCCGGCACCTCGTCAAACCCAACCAGACGCTGACGGCCTCGGCCGACGGGACGCTCACCCTGAAGCTGGTGGCCAGGAAGGTGGGGCTCAGCGCAGCCCGGCTGGTGGCGGCACACGCGCTCCCCGTGCGGATGAAGGACGAAGAGGAGGGGCCTGCATGTGTGATCGGGGTCGGGGAGCTACCGGAGAACAAGAAGAGGATCCACCGCTGTCAATTCAACGGCTGCAGGAAGGTGTACACCAAGAGCTCCCACCTAAAGGCCCATCAGAGGACACACACAGGTGAGAAAAGATTGATTTTTTTAGATTTTTTTAGATGCAGTTGTACCCGTATTAGTAGAATAAGTAAAAAAAGAAGCAGTATTAAAAGTGTTTTTGCAACCACAATGATAGTTGGTCATTAAAACAAACATAATCCCTCTTTAAATCTTTCAATTTGCTTATAAATTGGAAGAAGCTGCACAGATTTGTGAATATGAGCATATTAGTCAGGGGAGCTTCCAGATAATAATGTCCGTAAACGACCCTGTGAGACTTTCAGCGAGGCAGCTCCGAGGACACCTCTTTTAGCAGAGGTAGCCACTAGATACACCTGCTGGTAATAAAACTGATTGACACTCATTGCTGGTGACAGGCCGAAAAGACTCAATCCTGAAGCCAAGTGACTGTTGAAGACACAGGCAGAATGTATGTCCTGGACACGGAGGCCGAAAGAATCAAATTCATCGCACTTTCTGTCAATTTGGGTGTGCAGACCCTTTCAGCCACTCAATCAGACATGTTCACTATATGACAGCATGCTTCTGGATTATTCTTTTGAGCCATGAGAGGACATAAACAATATTTTTTTTGCTTCCATTGCATGCTGGTATCAACAATTTCATCTACGTATGGTCTGTGAGAGGACTACTTTTATTTTGTTATCCTTTCAGTGAGCTTTCTGAATTTAAAGCTAACCTTACTCAAGATATTTGAGGAAAAAAACACCTGCTTTACATTCTCAGAGCAAATATGAAATGCACATAAAGTGATAGGAAATGTAAAGGGAAAAAACAGAGCAGGCTACCACATCACCGTGCGAGGTAAAGATGAGCTCATTTAAGAAATCCCACTTCTCTTTCTACCTGAGCTCTTCTCCTCCTCCTGCTCCTTGTCAAGGTTCTTCTCAAGAAGGAAAGGTGGGGGAAGGGTTCAGGAGCTATAACTCTCCCACTCCTCCATCTCAATCCCAAACCACTCAGACCCCTGTCGGAGAGCTGTCCTCCGTCTGAGTAACTGCGCGGTGATGGATGGATTGACCTGGATAGGCTGCCATTTCCCCGGTTTATTTCAGGCCCTCCCGTCCTCTGTGCATTCTATAAGTCTAGGTCAGTGGTTCACCACGTAAGGTTGGAGGCTGCCTGGTTTTTGCAAAGGTGTTTAAAGGAAAATGTGCTTCAAATAATAACTGCGTGTTATAATCTAACAGGTCGTGAGGGATGCCATCTGTGCGCTCACTTAAGATGGGAACAGGAGAATAAAAATAGTTGGCGTCTGTGTTTGCTGTGATGAATTAGCAGGGTGCAGCATCACTTTGCCTTCAGGTCTCATTCACACCAAACACATTAGAGGTGCTCATTGAGTGTTTCCTCTTTCGGGTCAACTTTGGAAGGTGTGAACAGTGCGCTTTGAATCCTGCTAGAAATAATTGTAATAATTATTGTAATTGTAACTGGAAAATGTAGGTCTCTACCCCCCCTCCACCCTCAGATGAATCTGATAGGTAGCCATCACTTATGCTTGGAAAGCAGCAGATTAAATGTATGGTGGACCACTAATACGTATAGCTGCTTCTTTTGACCCACAGAGGTACAGCAAAGAGCGTCCATCATCCCAAATGAAGTTACAGAGGCTCAAATTAGATTTTCTTGTTACCCGCAATCTAAATCACTGAACTTAATGGCTGACAGATCACGAGAGCTGTTCAATTCAGAAGCTCGGGTGTGGATATAAATAAAATCAACTTGTCAGCCGCTGTATATGAAGAAGGAAGAAAACACCCCGCATGTGTGATCACACCCTCGATGGTGCGCGCCGCAGGTTTAGGCATCAGCCTGACCGGAACAAAGGGCACAGACATGCCATCATTGATTTCCCCAGTGTGGCCCCTGTGCTTAAACTCCACGCCAACTGGGCCGGCTCTGGGAGAGCGCTGCCACAGATGCTGTCCAATCACAACATCCACGCAAGCAAAGGGATCATCTCAATTCATCATCTCAATTATCCAATATTTGGATTTGTCATAAGGCTGGAATGACCAACAAAACATTCACTTATGTTTTATTCTGTGTGTGACATGTTTTATTTTGAGCACAGCTTTGTATATATAAGGATGCAAGATAAATCATACTGACTCTGCTGATCCTTTGACCTTTCCACCAGCACCAACATCGAGTCAACATTGACCAAATACCTGCAAAACTAACGACATTTACAGCAGCTTTGGCTTTCCTTTAGTGCAACTGTTAGCATGGTGACACTATGATGGTGGACATGTTAAACTTTATATCTGCTTCACATCAGCATAATGTCATTGTGTCATTTTATCCAAGTAATTAAAAATCTGTTTGTCAAATGTCAGAAAATCACAATTTCCCAGAGCCTAAGGTGACGTCCTCATATCCTACATTTATGCAACAGTTTAATGGACTTTATAATGGAGTTTATAATGATATAAAACAGATACACGTGAGCAGCCAATTCTCAGATTTAAGAAGCTGGAATCAGCAAATGTTAAGCATTTTTTTTGCTCAATTGATTCTCTGACTTATCAACTGATCAACTAATTGTTTCAGGACTTTATCGCACTATGCGCTGGTGTACCTGGAAAAAAAATCCTTGTCAGATCAAAATGTCACCTTTTAGAAACTGTTGTGGTTGTAAGCTGATATGGAATATCTTTACTATCCAGCAAATTGTTTAAAAATTGACATGATACTGATTAAATGACACACAATGGCACCGTAAGAGGTTCAGTTTCTCGAGGAACACCCCCCTTAAGCTCATCCTCGTCACTTATAAGGTGATTTAGATAAAAGCATCCAGCCAAAGAACATCTGTCTTGTTATTCAAACCAGGAAGGTGGAGTGATAAAGGGGGGGATGTCGACACAAGATGACAAAAGGAAACACAAAAGCTGAAGAAAAGGCAGAGGAAGAGGAGAGAGTGACGTGGAGCGAAACAAAGAGTAGACGAAGACAGAAGGCAGGAATGGGGGAGGTACAGTGGAGCGACCCTCTTCAGAAAAAGACAGCAGTGCCACAGGCTCCCCCATTCACTGAGCCATTATCCTGACAAGTTTAAAGATGTCATTACTCAAATCCTCTTTTTCTTAGTTGTTATTTCCATAAATTACCGACGGAGAAAAGGCAACGATTTAATCTGGAATTAGACGGGCTGAGTTGAAATGACAGTGCCCTGTAGAGTTTTTTGTGAATAGGCTTATGGCAGATAAGGAATGGTACAATTAGATTTTGGGCAGGGTGAGGGAACGGGTAAAACACGAGGACTGTCGGGTTATTCTGCCGTCTCTCTCCTCGCTCTCGCTCTCTCTCTCTCCCTTTGCTCCTCATCTGCTTTCTCTTCGCTCTTCCTCTATTTCTACTCTTTTTCCTCTCTCCACTTCTCCCCTTATTTAATCCTCTATCAGTCTTTTCACAACACGTCTGCTTCCCTCACACTCTTATTTTACCGCTCTGCTCTTTTGCCACCCTTTCTGAATTTTTCATGAATGCTGTAGCACTTGTTTTCTATAAATTAAACTTCAGGCCTGCATATGGCGCCACTGTATTAAACAAGATACATATGGTTTTTACAACCCCACATATCTACACTATATAGGTACATTAGTTTTGGAACAACATATTTAACACTTACATATGTGATGTTCATGTGTCCACATACTTTGGGCCTTGTTCTTTCCATCATGTCAGATAAAATACAACATTAACATTAACTTTTATGTACACTTGACGTTTTCTAAGAAATATGACCCATTTTAGCACACTTCTAAAGATATTTTGTCCTATTAGGAGGATGCCGAGTAGTATTCAAATGCAATTGTGTTTGCTGATAACAGCGACACAGTTGTGGGTAATAATAATAAACTCACTAAGCGAATGTCAGCTTCACAGACTGACAAAGACACGGTCACTCAAATCCACGCAGGTCCCGTTTTTAAAGCTTTAAAACAACGAAATGATGGATTTAAATGTTTCAGTCTGACAGCTCGGCCCGCCGTCTGCTTGTCATTTACTCTTGCGAGATAACAAAATACTTTCAGGCCTCGTTTTCCATCATCCCCGCTCCTCTCTCTCTCTCTCTCTCTCTCTCTCTCTCTCTCTCTCTCTGTAACATACTTCTCCATCAGTTCCCCCATCTTTCATCTCGCTCCCTTAACCTGCTTCTTTCTCTTCCTCTTCCTCTCTCGCTCCTCTCCGAAAGCCTGCAGTGCTCGCTGTGTGCAGGAGCCTGCAAAGCGTTCTCCGAGAGCCTCTAATGACCTCTGAGACCCGGATGCCCTGCCTCAGCTCTGGCTAATGGAGGGAATGCAATTAACTTCAACACTGGCACCTGAGAGGCTGGAGTGAGCGTGTATGTGCGCGCGTGTGTGAGGCGAGAGAGAGCATTCGGAAGTCATAGATTACACATAATGGGATTACAGTGACTCAGGAAACACCCAGTTATCAGATTACGGATGAGAAATATGTGATGGTTTATTTGATTACTCCAAAAAAAAAAAAAAAAAGTAAAAGAAAAAAAGCATTTTGATCGCACATCACTTTTGCCTGAAATGAGTGAATGGTGTCAGCTAATGGGGATGTTATTTAATCGTGCAGAATGAATTGTGCTTTTCAACAACAGCACAGTCCACAATCCTGATTCTTTAAATCAGGAGAAATAATCCACTTAGCTCCATAATCTACATTATATGTTTTACAGGCAAAGTAATCCAAAAGTAACAGAGCATAATCAGATTATGCTGCCGAGTTCGGGCTAATCTGGTGGATTAGGTTACTGATTGCCATTTTGAACTGCCAATCAGTCCGACTGTGTGTACGATTGTTTTTTAAAAAGTGAGCTCCCTCGTCCAGTTTGTGCGCGAGTGTATTTTTAAGAAGGCACCTGCTCTCCTTGCCTGTTTGTACGAGGGCATCTTGAGGGAGAGGAGAGAGGAGGAGGATGGTGTGGGCAGGGGGGCTCTGTTGCTAGGCAACGGGGGGCAGCGTATCTTTGGAGGAGTCGGTAGCTGAGTGGTTATGTACTGCTGCAGGCTCTGGTCTCTTAGTGCCCCCCCCCCTTCCCTCTCCTCCTCCTGCACTACCACTACTACCACCACCACCACCCCAGCCCCGGCCCTCCCTCCCCCCTCTTGCCCCTGTACAGCTCTACGGTTAATCACCGTCGCTAGGCAACTGCCTCCGTACGCTGCCAGCGTGCTCGTCGTAATTGGCCGGTGGCATGGCGGCGTGCCGTTGCCAGATCCAGCCAGCTGCACTGACTACTGCCTCCTCATGTTTCAGTGCACCCCCCCACACACACACACACCTCCCCCAACGCACACACACACATACACACCCACCCCCTCGCTCCCGTTGCTAGGCAACACTTCAGGCATCCCTGCCTCCCGGGAATTTCATTGGCCAGAGCGGGATGGCCCAGACCTGCTGCTCTGGGTGTTTCTGGGAAGTGAGGCAGTAAGAAGGGATACGTGTCCACAACGGGGACATGCATGGATGGATAAGAGGGGACTGGGCTCATACTTAAGGTCTTTAAACCAAATGTTACACCTTAACGTTATCATTTGCAGAAAAGTGTTTACTGAACATTGTTAACCTGCTATGAATATTAAATCATAGTAGACATTTTTAATGTCAAATTGATGCTGTAAAATGGGAGAAAAGTCCAAATAACCCCCCCCAAAAAAGTGTCATCAATTTATATTGACTGGTGATGTGACTGCGGACCACCATGACTGTTTACTGGAACTCATTCTTTTCTCACTTGTTCATTTATCACCTCATCACGGCTGTAACCTAATGCACCTGTGTTTCTCACCAGGCAAACCATACATGATACCTGTTAATGAAGTGCTTGGGAGCATGGCTGCTCGCTGCATGTTATTTTGATAGAAAGCACTTTAGCGGGTCACATGTCACCGGATTAGTATTATTTTCTCATTTGTCCTGGTTCGTGCCATTCAGCTTTGCATTTTAGGACGGCCGTGACATTAAATTGCGCTCCATGTTAGTGGGATTTAACACTGAAAAAAGAAAGAAATGTACCTTTAATTGGAACACAAAAGTACTGTATACATTATTGATTTGTTTTTTAGCTTCTGCCCCATGACCAAATCTGTGCACAATCAGAGGATTTCCACAACAGCTGGTACAGATAATGGCACCAAACCACCACTGTCCTTATTCAAGCGCTCTCCTCAGTCTTGACTGTCTTTACAAAGCCTGTCGAGCCATTGATTGTGTCCCCCTTTTGATAATCACATTCAACAAATCAAGCCCGTTTTTGTGCCGAAGCCACTCAAGCAGAGCTGGTCAGTGTGTCAGTGTGACTGCGTCCGAGCCGCCGGTCCAGATGGGATGTGACTGATGCAGGTGACATCTTTCGAAAGCTGGACGCAGCTGGCAGATTGTGGTTTCCTCGCCATTATGCCGTGTGACTGGCCTAATTATCACTCCCCCCCTCCTCCTCCTCCTCTCCCACTTTCTCCTGCCGGCGTATCTGCAGCCTCCTCTGCCTTAATCCACTTCTGCAGCACTTCTCTCCTACTCCACTTTTCCCTCTCCTGGTCTCATATCACCTCCTCTTCTCGCTCTCTCATCCACCTTGCCTCTAATCCCCCCCCTTGCTTCTCCCCTGCCTCTCCACTTCTTCTCTCGCTCCACTTCTCTCTGCCCTCTACTCCTCTTCTGCGTGTTCAGCAAGATTGGAGACCAGTGGGAGCTTCTCCATCTCGGTGTTAAACATCGCCCCGCTCTCTTTTTCAGCTCCTAAAAAAAAAGGGGGAGAAGCAAAGGGATCTCCATCAGTGAAATATAACCCAAACTCCAGTTGAATCACAATATGTGGGATATAATCTTTAAATGAGAATCTCTACACGTAGGCCTCAAATTAGCAAACTATACCAGACACCAGCCTGAAGGCACAGAGCGTTTTGAATTCACAACTCCACACCAGTCGCCACAGAGGTTTGTTGTTTTTTTTTTTTAACCTCAGAAGGGCGCAGACAAATAAGCGTGTGATTGGTGGATGAGCGATTAAACAGGTGCTTATGCATGTTTTTTTTTCTTTCTTTCTTTTTTTTTCATCCCCCAGGTGAGAAGCCGTACAAGTGCTCGTGGGAGGGCTGCGAGTGGCGATTCGCCCGGAGCGACGAGAGCTGACGAGGCACTACCGCAAACACACCGGCGCCAAGCCTTTTAAGTGCAACCACTGTGACAGGTCTGTCAAAACACATCTCTCCCTCCTTTCCTCTCCCTTATATGTTTTTCTTCAATTCTCCAACAGTTATTGGAAGCACTTCCACCTGCACAGCAGGCTATGTTTCCCCGTTGTGTTTTGTACACAGTTTGGTTCAGTAAAGACACGCTACGAGATGCTGGTAACACACCCAAATGTGTTTGGTACTGACCCAGTTTAAAAGTGTGCTGGCAGGATTACTAATGTGCAACACACACAAGACCCAACCTGCTCAGGCTTTCAGTGGGAATCCAAAGGGCGCTCACTCTGCTCCATGCCCACATCAGGCGCCGCGCAGCATATTAATAGTGCGTCTCCTCGCATGGCGTTGCGTGGCCTTGATTTGGAGGCTGCTTTCACACTGGGACAGAGGTGTTAAATGGTTGTGGAAGCCATTAGCGATGTCACACATCACTGGTATAGAATATTAATTTGAACTTTAGAGTTTTTGGCTACCTCTCCATAATAAACCACACTCAGATTTGTTGGTGCTTCATACATCAGTAGCTTTTTGCATTATTTTGGTCGGAAAAAAACAGGTCTTTTTGGTAACTGAAACATAACTAAAATGTAATTAGTTGATCTTTTTTGACCAATAATGATATATCAATCTTTCAAAGAGTGATTTGGTAAGGCGTATAAAACATTTATGTTAAAAAAAGTTTTGGTTCGTTGGACATTTTACAGAGAAAATGTCTTTGGGGAATTTCCAAAGCCACCGTGACCCAAAATACAGGCCTGTGTGTTTCTGTAAATAAAGCCTCGCCCTGGCCCGGTGATTGGAAAGCGTATCCTGTAAACCAGATGAATCCCGGTCTGATCCCTACGACCCGAGCACCGAGTGTCCTTGAGCAGCGCAAACTGACCAGCAGAGCAGTTTGCCACACACGATATCAGTTTGAAAGTCATTCTTAAAAATGTAATCAGGAGCTGGAGGGAGACAGTGTCATGCACTTATTTTTACTCCCAGCATACTCATCTTTAAAGGGTTTTCAGAAATGGATCTGTCCCCTGCTGCTTCCTGTTTACTGTCTTACAAAGCAGAAAATATCCTCCTAATCTTAAACAGAGGTGCAGAGGTGCTCAGCTTTGTCACTTTGAAGAGTGGATCTGATGTAATTCGCCTGCGATTCCTCTTCTAAATTAGCCGCCCTGGCTCCTGTTTAATTATGAACCACAGCAAAATGTTAATTTGCCGGCCTCCTTAAATGTGGCACCGGTGACAAAATCATCAAACATTCAGCGACCGTTATTCGCGACAAAAAAAGCATCAGCCCCCGACTCAGACACAAAAATCTTTACTCCCGTTTTAATTAAACCCCTCCGTCTGCGATGTGGCCGTCGCTGACACCTCTGGGATCTCTGAGTGATATCGTCTGCAGGAGCCACCACAGCGTTTAAGGCCGGGCACCCCAGGTGAACATGTGGGTGAAAAGGTCATCTCGAAGCTATTACGCTGTAAGAAGCATAGTTTTATATAATGTTAGTATATCTCACATTTCTGAGTACTTTCACCAAATAAAACATGATAGCATCCATATTTGTTGTTGAAAATGTATTATTTGTGTGCAAAACACTAAAAACCTGGCTGCAGACACTAATAATTTTTTGAATTGAATTGAAAAAAATTAGTACCAAGATTTAAAAAGTCACATTTATATAGTGTTAGATTTATTTAATTTAATTTCAACTGTATTTGTATTTTCTGCCAGGCATGTGGACTTTTGTTTATCTGTAAATGGTATTTAGTTTTTTATTAACAAAGCTGAAAATTTGAAAATTTATCACAATACAGCAAGTTTTTTAAATATATGACCTCTTGAATCGTGTATAGGTTCATTATGAAAGGACAGAAAGACAGCCCGCTTCACCTGGGGTATTTTGCCTTAATGTGTATAAAATAGTGTGTGTCTTGGTCATTGTATGTGTGTGTGTGAGGGAGCAGAGGGCCAGGCGGTGTCAACTTAATCAGGTCTCAGCTGGACAGACAGTAAATACAGTATCCCTCCCTCCACCCTGATTTCCCACCTCCCACCACCACCAGACCTCCCCCACCCATCAACCCCCCACCCTGCAGGCACATCCCTAATTCAGGCCCACCTCTGTCATGTGTCACAAGGCGCCCAGCCCCTCCAGCCCAACACACACACACACACATCCACCCTGCTGAGATGAAGGAAGAGGGGAAACAGTGGAGACAGAGAAGACGGGGTGGAAGATTGAGGATGGGGGTGGTGGTGGTGGGGGAGACAGACCCACGGTGTGCCAGCTGGTGTCGTGCCCCCGAGTCGTGACTCATACTTTACCATCTGTCTCACCAAGCACACACACACACACTCTCACGATGACACACAAAAAAACACACCCCTGCGCGTCTCCTGAGCCATTCATTAATCTCATGCGTGTCTGTTAGCTCGCAAAAAAACACACATGTGATACACACACACACAGGGATATACACATGCGCGTGCACATGCAGGTGTGACAGTAAGACAGATGACTGGTGGCTCATCACGGTGTAACTCCCCCTCTTGGCCAAACACTGATTCATCTAGACATCTTAGACAGTTGCCTCTGTCTCAGTGGAGGGAGGCCATCTGAAACTATTGTCAAAAAAAAAAAAAATCAACAGTTGCAGAGCTGTGAAAAGGAGTCTGACTGCTGGGCTGGAGCTTCATATTTAAATGCATGTTAAGGCGTAATATTTGGTGCTTTTACTTGTCTTAAATCTAAAATTTTATTTTAGGAATTATTACCAAATTATTTGACGTAAGAAGCAAATGTCCATTAAAAAAACAGACTGACACTGTACTGATAGGCCTTTCCATTTTTAGCATTAAAAACCACTTTTCCGGGGACATGTTCTGCAGTTATTTATTTAATAACTGCTTCAACACATCTCCCCGCCTTCTATCACAAAATGTAAAAAGGCATTCGAAGGCTGCAGCAATTTGGCAGCAATTTTGTCGCGTCTTGTTTCCTTTTTTCCTCCCAAAACATTATTAAGCTGAACCACTTTAGCGAAACTCTGAAACAAGTCTCCGTCTCAAATATTTCTCCTCGCGCTAATCACCAGAACGCGCAGCTCCCAATTACCTACGAGAAAGCAACACTTGCCTTTTGAAAAGCTCTTCTCTTGAGAACGGAGCTGTGGTATTAGTTAAGCAAGCAGGCAACAGAAACACAGTTGATCCTGCAACAGTGATGAAGAAGTACGTCTCCTCTAATGGCTTTTTTTTGTGTGCAAGCATGTGTGGAGTACACAAAACACCAGCTGAAAGCATACATTATGTCAATTTGTGGCAATCAGGTTGAAATAATCAAACCATTTAAAAAAAAAAGCTTGCAGATAAAAACAAAATAGGCCAGTGTACATCCAGAGTGATTTCATTTTTCACCGTGCAGCTATGCTTTGGCAATTCTGCGAGCCTGATTTCAGATGAGAGGCTGCGATTCATCTAATTTAGCTATCGTTTTACAGCACATGTTTTTGTGTGCTGCTTTTCTCCCCCCACACTTCCCTCCCTCCCTCTCGTGCTGTTTCAACAGATCCATCTGCAGGCTCTACTTATTCATGGCGCAGCTGAAGTCATTAGGAGTGCTGCTGAAAATGCTGATTATGAATTAGTTACACATATACTAATTGCGTGTGCATTAGTGGCTCAGCACTCACTAGCTAACAGCAACATTTAGCCCAATCGACAAAACAAACTTCTTTTTCCCCCTGCATCGGTAACAAGCTAACAAGCTGCTCTCTGTTCCTCTCTCTCTCTGTGGCTTTGGTTGCAGGTGTTTCTCACGGTCAGATCACTTGGCGCTACACATGAAGAGGCACATCTGAGGAATCTGAGAGAGGTCAGCAGGAGTGGAAGAGAGGGGAAGGGGGATGGAGGAAGGAGAGGGAGCGTCATCTGCAAGGGGAATAACACCGGAGAGAGACAGCGGGATGGACTCAAAGTTTAAAAAAAACAAAAAAAAACACCAGGTTTGGCCATTCTGGATGAGAGGCACGCTGACTACAGACAGAAATGCAGGCGGACAGACAGACAGACGGATCCTAAGTGGCGCTGTCAATCTGCGCTCAGCCAGTTGGTCCACGATTCCACAGTGACACGTCGTCACCTCGCAAATGTCTCCCGGTGTTGTCGCCCGGTGGACGATACAGACGCTCCATCCCACCCTTCGTATGCGTCTCCAAAGGGGATGTCACGCGCCGAATGGTGGACCACGTGCCCGTAGTTGGCAGCTCTCCGTCATAGTCCCCTCCCCGCCCTTCCCTCAACCCCCTCCCTCCCTTGGTAAAACGCTTCCAAAATGTCGGCCCTGTTTCTTGCAGCAGTGCTCCGTGTACCAGCGAGCTCGCCAACGCCAAACCGGAACCAGTTGTACAGTAATTTTAGCTCGCAGCAGAACCCGCTGTTTGTATATTCTAGACTCCTTGAGCTGAGGAGAACAGTTCGTTTCCAACAGTAGCTGAACGTCGACATCTCACAGGGTAAGCAAGCAGGAAAGCTGGCTTTCTCCCCCTCAAACTTGCCACAGCCTTTACAGTTCGCCAAAGGGTTTATTATCTTATATACAGGACACACAGTTTTCCATCTGGCCTCTGTCACATCTGCCAACTGGATCCATTTATAAATCCCTCTGGTTCGATGGCATTGGAGCACTTGTTTGAATGGAGCGTCAGATTGGATTTCCCAAAGACTTGAAGATGGGAGCGAGTTGCACTGATGCGCTGTGAGGAATGATTGAGGTCGTCCAGAGGGCCGGTTTGCTTTATGAACATCATCCACTGAGGGTTACCGCTGAATGAATAATCTACTCTGGGAAAGACTGTTCATCTCCTAGAATGTCAGCTGAAAAAACCAAGCGTCTCAAGAGATGCTAGATGGCTCCTAAGAGTGTTTTTCCTCTCCGGGATCTCGGCTCTTGCGAGTTGTCGTCAGGAACTGTTGCACAATTGACTCTTTGCAAACTTTTTTTTTTTTTTTTTTTTGTAAAAACACCCCACCGTCTTGAACTGGGAGACAATTCGGGACTCACCAAACGCTGGCTTTCACATGCCGCCGAAGCGTGGACAGCCAGATGCACAAGTCGAAGCAGCTAGCTGACTGCGATAGCACACCGAACGCAAACAAGATCACCATGTATGATAGAGGCTATATTGTTTCTAAGAAAAGATTCTCCTATTTGTTCAAAACAGACGGTTGAAAAGACCATTTTGAAGAACACATTGGAAATGGATGCAGCCAGAAAAAAAAAGTGTCTATAGATGCCTGAAATGATCTCTTTGGCCTTTGAGAGTGATTGGCACCTAACTAGCCACTGGCTTGAGGAGGGTTTTGTCCTGTTCGCACCATCCATGCAGATCTCTTCCAATTTACCAGCTCATTTCAGAGAAAAGCGGCGTTCAACAGCTCTCCTAATTGGGCCCTATGCATATCCAAGAACATTCCTGCTGACTTCCTGACCATATGTGTATGTCTGAATGCAGATTTCTGCCCTGCTGGACGTGGAAGGACTTGTAGGAAGACACATGACACAAAGTCAATCAACTGGGTGGCTCTTGGCAGAGCAAATCAATGTGAATGTATCTGTTGTAAGTCTGTACATGTTGCCGGGCCGATGAAAACACTCGAGTGTGGTAGGTAGGATCATACCCGACGCCGTTTGTGTTCACACAGTAGTTTCTCTTTTTCACATTAGAAATGAATGGTTGGACTTGGAATAACTAGCTTGTCATGGCTGGTAGCTTTTGACATTTCACCAGTCGTCCCGGACTAGCGGGAGGTCGTGAGTGCAGATTCCCAGTGGGTGGCTGAAACGGTTGAGAGGAGCAACGGATCTGCTCGGTCAGCAATGATAACTGCCCCATCAGCTCATGAAACTGCAGCGGAGTGAAACCCACACACACACACACACACACACACGAAGTCGCATACATACATCCGAGAGAACCGACATTAGTTAGGAATTAGTCCTTGGTGATGTCGCTCTCATCCGATAGAACAAAGACGCACGAAATCTCGTTTTCGCTCTTCTACATTACGCTTAAACGTCAATCCAGCTCTTGAAATGAATTTTGGATGAACGCGAAGGGCACACAAATCAAACAGGCAGCTCGGACAAACGCAGATTCTCATGAACTCGACTGGGAGCAACTATTTCAAGGTGTTCATCCTTCATTTTACACGACTTTTAATACTTTGAGGCAAAACGAGGCACACAGCAGTCTGCTTTTTAGCGGGAGACAGTAAATTGATTTCACTCCGTGTACCACAGGCGCATTTGAATTTAGGGTATGAATGCGGCCCAGCTCAAATCATATCTAGACGTGATCTGTCGGTAGCAGAAGCCGGATCGCCTCCTGCTTCGCATAAATATCGAACTCCTTCCGTCTAAACGTGCAAACGAGCCAGACTCCCGTTTGTGGACATGGGGACATGCTCACGCTTGCAAAGACAGAAGGGAGGGACCACATTAGAAATCAGCTGATACAAGTTTGAACCGTAACCAGAAATCCCCACAGGCCATCCACGGCTACAACAGCATCCACACACTACCAGTCATCTTTTGTGTTCGTTGGTATTAATAAAAGTGAGATCCTGACAAACAGGTGAGATTTGATTTGTGGGGGATCCAAAAAAATATCCAGTTAAGATGGAAATGTCAGATTGTGAGAGTGACATAACAAGTTTGTGTGATTTTTCCTGCTTAGCCCAAACTCTCCGTGTGGAAGATGAAGTGAAGAATAGCAGTTTAACCTACGGGGGTAAAGACTGTATCATCAATGGCAGCTCTACTTGTGTGTTTCAGTATTTCAATGGGGCACTCTCCTGTTTAAATGAATGGTTGCGAATGTGTGGGAATGTGCATCTCGGGAGTGTTTTTTTTTTTTTCTTACGTTTTTTTTTTTTTTTTTTTCACGTTCAATCATAAAGGATTTTGGACTGAAACACTGAATGTGTTGTTGCTTTTCATGTTCATTGAGACTTCCAGTAAAGGAGCCAAGACATGGAAATATATTTAAATTACGGGACGGTTTCCAAATTTGAACTCAAAATAAACAAAAATCTTCGCTGGGAGCTCAAAAACTGGAGTTTCAAATGTGAATGTGTTTTCTGGAAAGGTTGTTTCATGTCATCTCTGAGGATGCGGTTCAGTTCTTTGTCATCTTAATGAATGATTGTCAATTCTGCCGTGCCTGTGTGTTCTTCGTCTGTTTGTATTTGCACTCTGAATTTTTTGGGGAAGAAAAAAAAAAAATCACTCGCATATCCGATGTTTCTCTGTCCGCTTGTACACCTCACTTCTTCACACGACGACCCCCGGGTGATAACACACTGATCACAAAGTCTGTACAGTAGCTGTTTTTTTTTTTTTTTTAAGCACAAGCATACGCGCTCATGCATTCGTGGATTCATGCAAACACGCCTGCACAAACTCCATGAATGCAGACACCCCCAAAACACACAGATAACATAAAGAGCATACACACACATACATGCACAAGCACATCCCAAATCCACAAAGTCTCACACACACACACACTCTCTCTCTCTCCGTTCTCCTTGTGTGCATTTTCACCGTTTTTCATGCCACCCTTGTGAGAGCCAGAAATTCAGACTGCAGCTCTCAGCAATGGTGGGGGTAGGTGGGGTGGATGGGTGGGGGGGCACACGCATTACTATGTGTGACACCACCTCTGTTTCCACCAGGTCTGAATTTCAAATCAAACGCACCCCCTTTTTCTACCAGCATTCCCCCACCCCCCCCGCCCCAGCCACCTCCATTTTCTCAAATATGATACCTTTCAACTCCTCTCCTCTGTCCGACTCCTCTTCCCCTCCACCTCCCTCCCTTCCTCACCCCCCAATTCCTTTCTCCACCTTTTTTCCTCCGTTGTCTTTCTCCTTTTCTTTCGTTGTACAAAGTGTTTCAAATTTATCATTTGTATATTATGATGTATGGGTACGATAATGTTCTTTATTATGGAAAAATGAGAAAGATTTATTTTTGTTACCGGTTTGTTTCATAATTCCTTTTTTAAATTGGTATTGTAATATCTCTATGCAAGGAACTGTTCGGTGAATCGTTTTTATTTAAGAATGTAATTATGTGTAATAAATGGTAGAAGCAGTTTGGCATGGAGTATTCATGGTTCTTGGCTGGTCTGTTAATGGCGGCTTCATCCAGCAACAATGTGCACCTAATCATCCATCTTCTCATTGAATATTTTCTGATTTCTTATCAAGTCTCAATCACGGAGCCATTCAGTTTGCTGACAAAGAGCGCCCGAAGTACATTCAAATACCCATTTGCTTTTATTCACACTGACCAGACAACTTTTGGAAACTGCCTGCTTTAGGTTTTTGCTGCAAACCAACCAACTGGGTTAGAGTTAGAGTTAATTTACACCCTCCCTTTTTTTCTGCTATTTGCAAGCAAACCATCCCAAAAAAAAAAATTAAAAAGCCTGATTTATCATTCCTTTTGATCAAACACAGGAAATGGGCCAGAATACCTTCACTTTGCCTGAATGCACTCCCTCGCTGTCTCCCTCCGTGGGAGCTACAGCATGTTAATTACATCTGCTACCAACCAAGGTGATGACTTATCCGCTATTCCTGCTTTTTGACCATGACTAGCTGATAAAAGGGTAATCGAATAACTAATGGCTAATTAGGGAGTAATTAGTCCCTGGTAAATGGCCCTATGCAGTGTATTAATTCTCCTTGGATCTGGCAGAGAAACTCCCATAAGGTTTTTTGTTTCATTTAATGCTCCCTAATTGAAATGGGCACCCTCATCAAGAAGCTTACATGTATCTGTCGAACTTAATGTTCTTTTATCTGTAATTACAGACAGCCCCATATTATCTACCTAACTACACCTACTACGTCAATCCCAGAGACACGTTATGAAATTAGAAACGATGGAGTCATTTTTCAATAAAGGTCGCGCGTCCCATGAGCGCTATCCGATCGTCATTTCCACTCCACGTGATGGAAATGAGGCTGTGTGTGAGCTCACAGACGAGCTAAATGGTCTTAATGTGTTTCGGTAGGAGAAAGGGCCATGCTCGCATCAACACACACACCCATAAAGGTTAACACACACATTCACAAATGCGGTGTCATGCAGTATATCGCTCTATATCTGCAGGCGATCTTCTCTCACTCGGTGTGTTGGAGTCTGCTGCAGCTCCAATAAGACCGTTGGAGTTAGCAGGTGTGAGGCTGCGCACAGGAACGGCGGCGCTTTAGGCTAAACACAAACACGCCAACGTTTAGCAGGTATCATGTTTGCCATCTGAGTTTAGTGTGTAAGTGTGCCAGCAATTGCTAATTAGCACTAGACACAAAGAAGCCTGCAGATGAGGCTGATGGGAATGGCTTTGCAGGTATTTGGACATATATCAGAGTACTAGATCAATTAAATTCTGACCTGGTCATGGCACTAAATGAAAAGTGAAAGGATCACCAAGTTATTGCAATTAATGCTGAAGGGGACATGAATATCTGAACCAAATTTTGGAGGCATGGCATGGCTGAAAAATCTTACCACACATACATCAGGACATAAACTGATGACCCTGATGAACTACTGTGAGTAATTCTGGTTAACATATGCCTAAAACAAGTCAGACCACACAGTTTGGACGCAAAAGTAAAAACTTCAGCACACACTCACACATTTTCCTCTTTGCTAATAGCACTTGACAGCTGGTGCATCAATGCACAGACACTCTGTGCAAAGAGGTGGATTTGTTATCCAGTTAATTACACCGGGGATCCCGAGCAGAATAATCTGAATAATAGAAAAGCTGAGTTGATAAACACGGCTGTTGAATGCTCGGTTACATGTACCCAGTCGCCCCATCCCTTCTGTTGTTTCCATTCATCTGCATCAAACGATAGCATCGATGTAAATTTTGTAGGACAATGGGATTAAAACATCCCATGATGTTATCTTAAACATGCATGTATAGCTTGTATACAAAGTACATAATCTTATTTACTTCATGCATGGGTGACAGCAATTTACTTTACATGCTCGGAGGTGCTTTTATTTTTTGGTATCTGAAATACAATTTAAAAGCAAAAAAAATTAAGTTCCAAAAGATGAATATTTGTGAAATAAAATTAAACTATAGAAAGTAAAATTTAACATTTAACGGTACCAAAAAAGACTTTTCAAATATATTGTCTCATTGTTCGGGATCCTGAAGGCTTATCAGCCCGCCCCTTGAATCGTCTATTGTCTCTGCTGCGTTATTCACCGCCTCAACACCTGAGCACGCTTCAGAAACGTTGTCTTTGTTTTATGTGCAATGATTCAGCTGGAGCTCGCGCCATTGAAGTAGGGTATAAACGGCGTGACGGCGCTGAATTGAAGCGACTGTAATGAAAGAAAGACTTGAATTCTTCAGGCGAGCAACTGATTCACTTAACCGGCAGAACATAAGGCCCCCTCTTTTCCGTGCGGTTGTGCGACGCAAGATTTCACCAAGGGAGCTGCCAATGCCTGTGGGTGTCTTGTAGGCGTTTGGCAGCCGTGCAGGGATGTTATTGTCACATCTGGCAGCGTGGAGATACCAGCATACTGGGAAGAAGAGCTACAAGTTTAAAACCTTGCTTACAGTATCTTATTCCATGCTCAGACTGTCAGGTGATAACAAGAACTCCTTATTAAGATTGCACAGAACTATTTAGTAGCCCTCAAAATCTCCTGTTGCATTGCCCACGCAGGGGAGAGTTCATCTAAAATAAGAAAGGCTTGTTCTGCGAAGGGCTGCGAACCGTGGATTCTTTGGTTTCATGCCACGAGCATCCAAATGCTTAGGTATTTCCAATTATAGGGAATATGTTCGAGGCGGCCCTCGGTAATTAAGGCCTAATCATGCTGGTGGATTCAAAGAAGCATCCTCATCAAGCTTTCATTAGTCTCCCTCCTTGTGATGCCCAGCAGCAGCCCAACCCCCCTCAGGAATGCTCAGATAGCATGTTCCCAAACCACATCCAGTTATTTAGTGGTGCAAGAGGATACCGCTAAAATTCATTTTCCAAATTCTAACTCTGCAGTACATGACTATAATAGCCCAAAAAAAAAAGAAAAAGGAAAGAAAAAATTATCTCTTTTCTAAAAAAAATATGTAAAAGTCTCAAAGAGTGGCACTGAAACCACAAAACACTTCCACTTGATTTAAGAAAACTCTTGGAAACAGCTTGCACCGGTTGATTTTTATTCACTTGTAACTTGCCATTCATTGCCAGAAAAAAAAAAAAAATGTAAAAAGTAAAATGAAATAAATAAATGCTGCACAACCCTTGAAACAATCGTGTGCAATTGTCCTACATGTACGAGAGCTCTGTTTTTTTAAAGTTACTTCCCATTCCAGCTGGGACGATGCATAATGTCTGCGTATCCGTACTTGTTTCCCCCTCCAGCTCCTCAATGCTCTTGCACTTCAGAGATAGATTTGAATGGAACCACAGGCGAGATCTCGT
Source organism: Scortum barcoo (assembly GCA_023238725.1). Taxonomy (NCBI): domain Eukaryota; kingdom Metazoa; phylum Chordata; class Actinopteri; order Centrarchiformes; family Terapontidae; genus Scortum; species Scortum barcoo. Next base: position 10,703,917 of record CM041541.1, on the reverse strand, counting down.
GTTTGGGGAGCAGCTGGATAGGCTGGTGGTCTTGTGCTCTGAGAAAGATCAACCGGAGCGCCGTGTGAGAGCACCTGGCTCTCCTATATGCTGCCTGTTTGACAGACAGCGCAGACACCTGGAAGCCCGGCGAGAGAGCGCAGTGTAAAAGCCACTGCTGCTCTACAGGGCCATGCATTATGCAGGAAGCTCTCTCTCCCTCTCTCTCCCTCTCTCCCTCTGCCCCCTGCTCTGCGGTAAAAATAGATCAACAGACCTGAGCGTTCAGCTCTTTTTTATGCTTCTCACTTTCACTTGGATCTCACCAGGTGCAGCGGCTGTTGGCTCCCGCCTCGCGCTGAATGTTTGTGTATCTGCGTGCGAGTTTAAATACGCATGTGTTTGCTCACACTTTTGAGAGTGTGTGTGTGTATGCGCGTACTGAAGCATGTGTGCATGTCAACCAGGGTTAGGCTGCTGTGTGAGTTTGCCTCTGCACTCGAATTTTAATAAAAGTGGGATATTAGTCTTGCAGTGGTGGTCTCCTGCTGTTACGGTGGGAGAGAGGATATAATTTGATCACATGGCATCATTGGTGGCATGAAGTTTGTAAAACCTGCAATAAAAACCTACTTTAGCCTTAAGTGTATGCACACACCATACCATTCACAAAGAATATATGGAAGGACATGACTGACCTACACAGAGCACTGACCTTACACCTTTATGATGAACTGAAACTCTGACTGTCAGCCAGACCTTAATCTTACCCGGCACCCTAACCTGACCTCAATGAGGCTCTTGCACCTGAATGGGAGTAAATCTCTGCAGCTGTGTTCAGAAATCTTGTTCTTCTTGTACAAAAATCTTTTAATGCACATGCTTTTGAAGTGAGAAGTTAAGTGACTATATATAAGTTTAAATATTGATATACTTTTGGCTCTATATTGCACTTGCTGCAGCACCGGCGGACAGTGGAGACTTTTTAATATCACATTGTCTGAAATCTAAGACAGGGTTTTGTGGGGAAATAATCAAATCTACAGATATAGGTAGATAGAAAAAAAGTATTTGCATTTATATATATCTAAATCAATCTATTGTCCAAATATCCATGCATATGTCCAAATCCAAAAGACCAAAGTTAAAGAAGCACACTTTACATGCATGTGTATGTATGGATCATCATGGATCAACATACAGCACGCACGTATGTGTGAAGGTTTCCTGTTGCAGAGTGCGAAGGCTCCCTGAAGACCATTGATCCGTGTCTGTGACCACAGAGGTCTCCGACTCCTCCCTGATTGCCATTCCGCTGCTAATTAAACAGTCCTGCTTAACGAGTTCACGTTGATAACAAGGTTGGTGGGAAAGGTCACCTATCATGCTCACTTCAACGGGACGCCGTCAATAAGGACCCTGCCTGGGGGGACAGGTACACACACACACACAGAGGTAATCACCCAAAAGATGAGGACTCAAAGCGTATGTCTCTTCTCTTGAGAAAGACAAATGAACCAGAATATGCCGGCGGAGAATCGACTTCTTTTGTCCTGGTCGATCTTACATAAGCTTTCAGAATTTGATTAGTTTGAAGCATTGCTCTCAGGAGGGAGGAAGAGCAATAGCATGCTGTTTTGCGACTGTGTATTTCATTGCCATAAATTTACACGTTTTTCGTTTTTCTCCTTGAATTTTATCCCTTTGAATTTTAATCCTTTGAAATAGCATTTAGACCATCACTGAGAACACTACAATTCTCCACTGAAACCCAGACTAATGAAATTCATTACAGTGCATTAGCAGGACTTCGGGGATACTGGTGGTTTTACATGTTTCAGCCCATTAGCTATAAATTTACATTACTCGTAATCATTTTCCAAAGCATACAATTAGGTTTTTAAAATCCATTTAAATTACAAAAACTGCAAAGGCTGCATTGAGATGGGCAAAGGTGTGTGTGGATGTTTCCCCTCCTTTACTTGTTTTGCTCAGGGTTGTATTTTGTAGTTGTTAGCAGGGACTGTTTTGAAGACTATTTTTTATTTCAGCTTTGACATGGAAGATTTGAGAGTTAGCTGTTAAAGGTATTGACAAGTGATGTTTTGGAGGGGATCTCACCTGGAGGCAGCGTATCAGTGTCAATGTATTTGAGTGATTTTTAAACCAACAGCAGTTTTTTTTAAAGTCAATCCTTTCACACTCAGGAAGGAGAACTGAGAACTAGACTGATCCCTTCACTGGTAGTGTAGTGAGGACTCAGCATTTCAGTAGTCAAGCCAATTAAAGATAAATGCATGGGCAAGTTTTTGAGACATAAGTAGTCTAATTCTTGATATATTTATACGGTGATAGTTGACTAATTTTGTAGTAGTCACATGTTGGATATTGAAATTACATCCAGTACCACACCAAGATTTCTGGTAGGGATTCTCATATTTAACCTTAATCACAGAAGATGAACACTTAGTTTTTTTTTTTTTTTATCTTTCTTCTTTGGCTCATTTCAGTTTTATCCTTGCTTAATTGAAGAAAGTTTTGACACATCCAATCATTGATTCATGCAACGCACCTACATAGTGCTTATATATGACCAGTCACTTGGTGATATTTTCACAAAAATCTGTGTTGTCATCGTAATTATAGTATTTTAGTAATAGTAATCTTAACTAGTGGGAGCACATAAAGAATGAATGGAGCCATTTGGGAACCACGTTATTTTCCAGTGTTTAAATGTGTAATTACCAGCTGACATAAGGTTGCCCTATTGTTGAAATTCATATTTAAATAGCAGAATGTAACATACTGTTCAATCAGTGGAGAAATACATTTATTAGTGAGCAATGAAACTGAAAGTGTGAAGACAAAGTTAAGGGGAAGGGAAGCCAAGGGATGTCAGGAAATTCCCCCTGGGGTCTGGACAGTGTTGAAGGTGGAAAGGAGGTGGGGACACTGAATGGAAATCTATATGAATGTGATTTGGAGAGGGATTTGATGGGGTTGATGACAGAATCCTTGGGCTGTAACGTGGCTGTGGTGGAGAAGGATCCTCTGGATCTGTGGCAAAATGTGTTTGGCTAGAGAAGAAGGTGTTAAAGGGGAACTTTTAACTTGTTTAGTAATATGTTGTGATCCATTGCGTTGAATGTTGCACTGAGATCCAATAATACAAAGACTGAAATTGTCACTGTCTGTGTACAGGTGTTATCAAGACCTCAACAAGAGCGGTCTCTATTTGCCGTGATTTGGTGGAAATCCTGACTGGAAAACATCAAAACAACTGTTCAAGGCCAAGAGACTGTGCAGTAATAGAAAAACAAACTTTTCAGTGATTTTACTTAAAAGGTTGGGAATGGGTCTATAATTGGTCATTGGTGAGTTGTGTAGATAATTCTTCCTTAATAGTGGCTTAATAACTGCAGTTTTTCTCTGAACAAAGAAGGCTCCTTCTTCTCAGCAGAGACAGTCCAGAAAAAAGAATTGTAGGATTTTTTTTCTTTAATATTTGTCAATGCTCATTCTCTGATATAGCAGGGCCCTTTGTCCGTAAAAGGAAAAGCGCTTTTGCTGTATTTTGCAAGCGAGCCTGTAAATGTCCACAGACACACAAACCCCGCGCCAGGCACACAAACACACGACCTATATATACTATCTGGCCTTCTCATCATTTATCTTACAGCAGCAGAATCAGGATAGATTGGTTCAATTAGGCTGGCCTTTAATGTAATCTGTTTAATCCATTTCTATCATCAAAGCCAATACCTACCTCTCTCCTTGGAGAGTGGGATTAGCCCTCCAAGTGCATCTCAGAGAGAGCGTCTCGGCTGTAAAAACGCAGCCTCGGAGTCGCTCAGATCTCCTCGATATTTGTTCTTTACAACTGGCTGCGGAGAAAACAGAGTATCTCAAGTGAAGTTTTAATGGGTAAAGATTTAAGATCTTCATATCTTACCGGAGATTGCAAACGCCGCTCGGCACAATGCGCAGCGCCACAATAAAGAGGCGGGGAGGATTTGATTCTTCCTCTCCTTTTCTCCTCAAAGATTGCAGAGGCGATTTCGTGTTTGCAGTATAAAAAAGCACAGGATCGGGCTGCACCAACTCATCTCTGCTCCTTCACTAAATTTGTGTGTTTAGCTGTGAGTAGCAAAGTACCAGCTTCTAGTTTAAACTCATGGTTTGCTAAATTGGCTTGCACCATTAAAACTGAAATATCTCAGCAGTAAGCATCAAAAGCTTACAACAAAAGTTTTAAGGGGGAAAAAATATATTATTATAACTCTGGCTCTTCTTTATTCATTTATATACGTAGAATAAAAAATAGTGTATTTCAGAAGTAATAGAGAGTATCGTGAGTGGGAAAGCTAATCTAACCTATTAATCTTATCTCACCAGTGTTATTTGGTTGATGAGAGTTTTGCAATTTGAGGTGTAGCAAATGATCTCCTTTGTATAATGCATTTAATCTCCACATAAAAATGAGTTTATGGCGCGTTGTTTGTTTTAATTTAGTGATTTAATATTCTGTGTTGTGTAGTATGTGGCTCTTTAGCTGCTAAATGGCCCTCTATGCCTGCTGCAGCCGAAGACAACCCAGAGAGTAAAAAAAAGTTTTGGGCCAGAGAGACAGCTCAAGCTGTTTCACAACTCCAATTTCAGTGGCTGTTTTTTTTCATTGCTACCTCATTGAAAAGCGTGTTTAAAGACCCAGGGGTCTATGAAACCTATTCAAAAACCATAGTAAAAAAACAAAAAACAAAAAAATAATACATGGATGTCAACGCTGCAACAAGACGTTTTTTCTAAATTCATGGATTTCATCCAACAGCCGCAGTCTGCTTTTACCTGCTGAGATTTCCGCAGGGAAGTGGGATTTTATTCTTAATACCCATCTATCCATCCCCCTACCCTGCATGTCTCCGTGCTCTCACTGTCAGACGAAAAGAAGAAAAAGATGTGGAGGCATTTACAACTGTTTGCCTATTTTAGGCTGAAATGCATCTTAAAGATATAGACTATGCACTCCATGCACGAAATAACACATTATATCCACTATTCCTGGCTGAAAACCCCAAACAGTTTTTACTGTGTTTTCTGCACCTGTCTCCATAAAAAAACAGTATCACCAGTACCAGTAAGTACAGTGTTTCTAAAAAATTTTCTCCTCTTAGTGAGGATTACCTGTGTGATTGCTTTTCAGGAGAATTCCCCACGCAGCATTAGTGACACTGCTCATCACAGTCGATGGAAGCACTCCCATAGCTCTTTTTACTGTGTCGGGAATGCCTGCAGATATTAAAGCAATACATGAGGCTGCTTGTCTGAGTCCATTTGTGTTTTTAATGGCTTGTGTGCTAGTGTGTGGAAACGTGTGAGGATGCTGTAATAAGACTTGGGTGGTAAAATGGTCTCGTCTGGGCAGGCTCGTGTACATGGATGACAACATTGTCCTCCAAAGTGTGTTTATCACGCCTCAGCTACACACACACACACACAGAGGCAGACACTGGTGTGACTTGAGGGCAGCTGACAGTTTTGATCAAAGCTGATTGATTGGACGACGCGAGGCAGAGCTGCACATAGCAACATGGTGGGGTTAAGGTTTTGGGCTCCTGTGGTGTCTGAGGACATCCTGCACCCCCTCCCCTCCCCCCCTTTGTTAACACAAGCCCTATTGCAAACCATATCTGACAATGCATATTGATCAGGTGAACGGGAAGGATCAATGCGTGTTGATTGGGCAGAAATTACCGCCTGCCCGGGCTCAGGGCTGCTTGGGTGATTCCATCTGCAATGATTTATGAAAATACTAAAGTCAGCCAAAGAATGAAGTTTAAATAATTTGCAAAAATACAGATTGCATGACTTTATCAAAGCCAAATAACTGACACAAACAGGGTTCATAAGGAGTTAGTTTAACCACATATTTCTTTTCTGTAGATGCTGATATGATGATCATTTATTCAAAGCTAACGTATCACTATGCGAAAGGAATAATGCAATAAGTGACTGATCAAAGTAATGAATGGAGGATATACCTGTTAAAGAGGAATTACTATGTGACTCCCAAGCATAGCTACACTCAGCAACTCTTTCCCTTTTCAGCACCAAACATCAGATATGTGCATTTACTGCCATCTGCTGCTCTATGCAAGCTAGTACAGAAATGTAGATTTGGAAAAAAGATTTGGATCACACAGCATTTCTTTTGGTAATATTTGGAAGGTCTGCTCAAAGCAACAGGACTTTATTAGCTTACTTTCAATATATATGTTTATATTTGGATCCTGGCATGTGTATCTCCATGTTAAAATAATTGTCATTAACTTTTCTTCTTACAACATACTTACTTTTATTTATAATTTCAAACTGTGAATATGTCAGGTTTTATTGACTGTTTATTGCCCCTATATGTTCACATCCTGAGTAACAATTTTTACCTCCAAAGCTGCATCTCAACATGCATGTGATGTGTAAAAGACCCATAAAGAAAGGCCATGTAAAAAATTTGACAAAGTTAAACGATTACAACACTTAATGTATCACAAACTGAAGATGTAATACAGCCATAGAAATAAATTAACAATGAATGTGTGTTGAACATTTTCACGTTGAAATGGTCAATATGCCAACTGCGTCCTTTTTTCTGTGACTGCTGACATTTCTCTTTTTTTTTTTTTTTTTTTTTTTATTTGAGCCACATTTCAGTTAGTTCACAGTATTTCCAGTAAATTAGGATTAAGGATTAGGAATATGAGTTCACCATTTATAATGTCAAAAAAATGTGGATGGCTTACCACATCAACAGGTGTATAGCTTGTCAATTATAGTTTTCAGGGGACAAGAAAATGCCTCTGAATGATGACAAATTACATCCTGATAAAAATAAATAAATAAAAATAAATCCTGACAAAACAAAAGAATTTCACCTTTTAAACCAACATCACATAGTGAATAGAAATATAAACTTGAAAATGCTCTTTAATTGCAAGTATTAACCATGGAAGTAATGACGTATGACTAAGAAGGCTGTCTGTCTTACTGAACTGTCTTTTAATGTGAATTATTAAAATGCCAAATACCCTTTGACGCACGATGTGTAAGTGTGTGTGTGTAATTAAAGCCCTCACTCTGGCAGTGTAAGTGATGCACCAATCAACGTCATGCCATATACTTCGCAGACACAGGAAACGGATTTCTATTAAAGCTCAGAGAAACAGCTAAAGAAGAATCTGAGATGTAAGCAGTATATGAATCCATCGTGTTAAGCTGTGTTAATGTGGATTTTGATTGTTTATCCCAAAATGAGGCTTTGCAGATCTATGAATTATTTTTTTGTTACTTGGTTCTTACTTGGTAAGAACCTAATTTTTTCTTTCTTTTTTATCATTAGTACTATTAGTGCATTATATACTGCCTCGTTTAGAATTGAGTTGTGTGAAGATTTACTTGGCTATGTTTGAGTAAGTCACCTCACAGCCTAGATTTTCCAAAAAGTCAACTTCTTTTACCTTTAACATCGATCAGTCACAAGATCACATCCAGTATGAAGATGCACAGTCCTAACTCATATGTAGGAGATGACCAATACCTTCTCGAACTACCAGAAGCTGCCACAAAAGGACCCCGCTGAGGCCGAATGTCTCTCTAAAGACACCAGGAACAAGTGAGACATTAACCTCCAACTCTTTCACAAGTGTAATCGTAAACTTCTCACCTGGCGTTGAACAATGATCTCCTAATCTCCACCTCAGTTCATTTATCATTATCGAAAACTGCTGAAAAATTGAATACTGTCACAGTCTCAGGCATTAATCAGAAAAGCCAAACACTGCTCGACTAAGCTTAACCATTGAGGGCTTTTACTGCTCTGATGATATAGCCACCATTAATTCCCCCGCCACTGACAGGACAGAATAGCCCTGCAAGCAAAATATATGGAGGGGAAGTGCTGAGCCATAACTTTTACATGGATTTAAAAAAAAAAGTATGACATTGTATTTAATTACTATCACAGTTTGGGAAGATTTACACTCAGTTCTGTTGTCTGTCTCCAAGCCGACCTGTGTTTTTGTCTTGTGTGGTCTGAAAGGAGGACAGAGAGTCATCGGAGGTCTTGGTTCATTTACATGCTTTATATCTCCTCAAATATTTGGCACGGCATCTTCAATTGTGACCAGCTGAACCAAAAAAGGAGCTTTTGTTTTCCCAAAAAGATAAAATGATCCAGTCTGGCTAAAAAGTCTAAATTATGCACGTTTTTTTTTTCTCCAGGTGTGTAAAAATCTCTTGTTGCTATCCCTTTCATCTTGAGAATCCATTGAAATACAGAGCACGAATTATGTTTCTTTTCAAATAATCATGCTTGAATTTTCCATTAAGGCAAATTAGACACAATTAAGCAAAAAAAAAAAAATGCTTTAATCATCTTTTGAAGCTTTTGAATGCTGACAACTGTGGATACAGAGCTTTCTGTAGTGAGCTGTAGTGAGTCCTGTCCTCAGGTGATGGATGATTTACCGATAGACTTTGAGCCTCATGTATGGTTCATTTAAGAGTTTAATGATTACGTCCGTGATATTGCACATAATGTCCCGTAATTGCATATAATGGCCCTTAATGTGGGTTAGGGTTAGGGCCCTAACGCTTACTTCAGTACAAAGTGATTTGATTCATTGACGCAATAAAAGTACATTTTCTGTTATCTTTTTCTTTCTTTCTTCACCTCTCTTCCAAATTTATAACAGCCATTTATTCAGAGTCATTTGCTGTCTACTATTATGTTGGAGATGTTATCTACCAGAAATGAAGTATATGATTATTTCAGCACTAAACCTTATATATATGCATTTACTGCCATCTGCTGCTACTTTTAAGCAAGTGCATGTGCAGAAATCCTTAAAACTGATCATGCAACATTTCAGTCTTCACCTCTTCTGCTGCATGTCTTTGTGCATGTGACATATAAAAGACTCAAAAAGATATGGCCAATTAAAAATATGAGGGCACACTAAGGTCCATAGGCAAAGTACTTAAACCATAAAACTAAGTCACAACACTCAATGTATAAGATGTTGTTGAAGATGAAGAACTTTTATTATTCATTCATATCTATTATTTGACTTTGAAATTTGAAGTCTTTATAAATCAATAATAAAGTAAATGCATTATTCAATGATAAATCTTTAGGCTCATGCTACATAAAATAAGTCTCAATGTACCACAATAAAATTTAAAATGCTACATAAATAATTTGTACAATTGCAAAACATTAATTTTACTAGAAACATAATATGTAAATCCATGACTCTATCCTCTATTTTCCTGGCGCGTTTTTTATGCAACAGCCCCTCAGGAGGGCAGGACAATTTTAGTTTTGGCAGTTAATGTGTAACTGGGCTGTTAAATAAGCACAAGCTCACAGTGCAGTGCAGAGTGAAAGAGTTTGGTTAGGTAAGAGCTTTGGTGCAGAAACATGGCCGTGCGTCTCTTTGAGGGGAAAGATCATGCGGCTGCTTACCTGCAGTACAGAGTGACACCCCAGGAATTAATCAGCAGGATTATGAGCTACATGGAGAAAAAGGTAAGTGTGTGTGTTGGAGTTTAAACAGACTGCAACATGCTTATGGGTTTTGCTGCTGCTTAACAATCAACTTATTGAAGTGCTCTTGGGATTGTTATTGAGGAGCTTTTTCATGTATTTTAACTCATTTTACTGATTTTTCCATATTATTAACTGTTTCCTGTTGCTGTTGACTCGTGAAACCCACCTGTGCTCAGAAGCAAACATGTTGAAACAGGTTTACATAGATCCTTCTGTGCTGTCTCCACTCCTGTCAGACACCGAACCAGTTCAGCCTTGCCGTGGATGTGGGTTGCGGTTCGGGGCAAGGGACCGTCCTATTGGCTCCTTATTTCACCAAGGTCATCGGCACAGACGTCAGCCCCGCCCAGCTGGAGGTGGCGCTGACCAATAGCAACCCCCCAAACGTGTCGTACAGGTGAGGTGGAGGGAATGTGTGTGTGGAGGGGTGTGGGGGGGACTTTGGATTGTAATGGGGGGGACAGCATTGTAATCCAGCAAAAAAAACTGCAAACGTGGTGCACAGCGGTGGAGGAAGCAGTCAGATAGTTTAATAAAAACTGCAACTACAGATTAAAAATACTCAAAATCCTACTTAAGTAAAAGTGCAAGAGTATCAATGGATACTATTTAGTGATGTATTAATTTGTGCATCACTTTAATGTGCATGTGAAGCTCATGTTAATAACTTTATATGCTGCTACTTAGCTTAATCAATAATAATGCATCATATTTCATTAGTTGTGTTATAATTTTGTATTAATAATTAAAATCCTCAAAGTAATCAGTAACTAATTCTATCAAATAAAAGTCAAAGTACAGTAATCAGTTACATCCCACCATTGCAGGATACCAAGAACAGATGTGACAAAACAACTCCAAACTTCTGAAGTTATTTAAAATTATCTTCTTATCTTATATATACATATATGTTGAATTAAATTTTTCTCCTTTTTTCCTGCCATATTGGTGTGAATGCTTCGACCCCAGGCAGTGTCCAGCTGAAGAGCTACCGTTTGCTTCTGGCGAGGTGGACCTCGTGACGGCCATGACGGCGGCTCACTGGTTCGACCGGCCGAAGTTCCTCCGGGAGGCCGACCGGGTGCTGAGGCCCGGAGGCTGCCTGGCTCTCCTGAGCTACACCATGGACATGGAGCTGGAGTACGGGGACGTCTCCAACACGCTCAACGACATCTGTAAAGAGGTTCATCCAAAATGTTTTTAAAAATGTAGATTCGTTTTTAGAATTTCTAAAATATAGATGCTTGCTCTGTCATCAGGTTTCTAGTTTGTTAATTATAGTTTACACAGGACAAGATCATGCCTCTGAGAAACAGCATTAAAATTCATGCATCCTAATGCAAACCAATACCACGTTTTGTATTTATAAACCTTAAAATGTTAATGTAGATTTGAATTGTTAATCCAAAAGTTAGACATTTGGAAGAAAGAACATTTTATACATCTGTTACTATTTTTTAAATTGCATTGGCTTGTGCAAAGTTAGATGTCTCTTTTTTTGTTGTTGTTTTTCATTAGTTTTACGCTGCCCTGCTTCCCTTCCGAAATCCCTATATAGGATCGAGCTCTGTGAAGATCTACTTGGACATGTTCGACTCCTGCTCATACCCGGACAAGGAGTGGTGCGTCTCAGGCCAGTTATTCATTATTATATCACTTAAGATGCAGTAAACCAGAATCAAAAATGCTATTAGACACGATACACATTTACAGGGTGAATCAGACATATATACGCTCTGACATCTGGAGGTTATCTGCCAAAGTTTTGGGTTTATTGTACTGCTCCGAGGCATCATGGTACAATATATGGCCACAGCTGTCAAATATGACGATGCCCAATTCTAATGATTTCATGTTTTTGTGTCCAGGAATGAGTGTCTACGGGTAAAAAAGACCTTGCCGTTGAACGGGTACATAGGCATGGTGGAGACCTTCTCCAGCTACCAGAAGCTGCTGCAGAAGGACCCCGCTGAGGCCGAACGTCTCTCTAATGACATCAGAAACAAGTGAGACATTAACCTCCACACCGTCCAAAAGTGTAATCGTTAACTTTCCGGCCCTCACCTGGCGCTGAACATTTATCTCTTCTCCACCTCAATTCATTTATCATTAGCAAAAAAAAAAAAAACTGCTGAAAATCCATCTTTTAATACTGTCACAGTCTCGAGATGAATCAGAAAAGCTAAACACTGCTCGAATAAGCTTAACTGTTGAGGGCTTTTACTGCTCTGATGATATAGCCACCATTAATTCCCCCGCCACTGACAGGACAGAATAGCCCAGCAAGCAAAATATATGGAGGGGAAGTGCTGAGCCATAACTTTTACATGGATTTAAAAAAAAAAGTATGACATTGTATTTAATTACTATCACAGTTTGGGAAGATTTACACTCAGTTCTGTCGTCTGTCTCCGAGCTGACCTGTGTTTTTGTCTTGTGTGGTCTGAAGGGAGGACAGAGGTCTTGGTTCATATACTACTTTATGTTTCATCAACTGTTTGGCAATAATATTTCTTTATTTTAAATCACTTTATATCTTCTTGTCTTCCATCCCAGGTTACTGTCTGCCATGAAGGTGTCTTCACCTGAAACAGAAGTCACCGTGGTTGTGAAGTATTTCTATTGGCTGGCTCGCAAACCTTGATCCCTCTGACCAGCCAAAATCTGGACAACAAACATTTTTCAATTGTGACCCTTTGACCTTTCGTGTCCAAAAAGCTAAAATGACTCCACATAATATGTTTATTGTTATATAAAGATATTTGAGTTGCATACTCAGGTAAATGATACAATTATGTAATGGAACTGCTCTTATATCAACTCCATTGTTAAGAATAGAGACTTTTGTGATTTCAGAGCCCTCCATAGTGAACACTAGATGGAGCTCTGTCATAATGTGAAGGATAAGTGTCTGTTTGAAGTTCACTTTGAGCCTTATGTACAGCCTTAAACTTGTGCTTTCGTAAATTAATTTACAATTTCTCACTATTCCACTTGCTTCCAAGAACGTCGGCATCTTTAAGAATGCTGTAATAAGACATTTGGTGTATTTGAACATCACTAAATTTCTATCCAGCTCCATAAGAAGGTGGGAAACATACTGGAACACAGAGAGTGAATGCTTGTGACACAGATGCATTGAATATGAACAAACCATGACAACAGTGTGATCCAGGCACCATTTGGTTTCCGATCTGATGCGATAAAAGACCCCAACCTCTTTGTTAAACTGTCTTTTCTCAATTTCATGCTCTCCTTTCCCCTCTTTCTTCACCTCCCTTCCAAATTTATCACAATCATTTGTCCAAGTCATCGGTGCTTCCTGGAGCATCCTCCTCTCTACTGTTATTTATGCACCCACAGACTGTTTAGGGCCACGAGAACAGATGGTAATTAACATGCATGCCCCTCCAAATCCCCCCAAAGACTTGGCCAAACTTTGACAGTCATATTGGTGATGTTATCCATTAAAAATTACTCTGTTGAGAGGAACTATTTTATAGCAAATAGAGCATTTATTACATATTATTGCATCAAGGCCAACCTGCTGCAGTAAAACAGTTTCACATACACTCACCTTCTTATTAATATAGGAATAATACAACTTCAAGGCAATGAGTAACTTTACATTATGCAAAAATCACCTAAAAATCCTTAATCACACGCTCGGTGTCTGCTAACCAAGCAGTCCATGTGTATGTACAAGCCCAAATCCATCATCTTTATAAAACCCCCTCTGTGCGTTTACTCCTCCACACCACCAGGGCGGTCATGAGCAGGGTGATCAGCACCGGCACCGCGATGAACGGGCAGAGGATGCTGGTCGGCGGGTCGTGAAGGAGCCGGCCAGTCAGGGCGCAGTCGTGGAAGTAGACCCGGTGGACCTGCATGAAGAAGCGGTCGACTATCTGGTTGGGCCAGAAGCAGTCTATCTTTAAGGCCACCTGGTAGGTGCAGTTCGTCAGTCCCTCGTAGATCCTGCAGAGGGCGACAACGCACAGGCGAACGCACCTAAATGATTCACTGAGGAAAAAACTTGATCCAACTCTCAAGCACGCAGATGAATATCTAAGTGCCATGAACCCATATTTCCATTAAAGTCACAGAATTTAAGAAATACACTCCTCAGATTGAACTCGTGTCTTTGAAACGTCCTCTCAGAGCGGGCACAGAGGGGGGATTCCAGTTCGTAGGAAAAAAAGGCAATGGAGCATCTAGAATTACAAGCAAGCTTAACACAGCTAAATATAACTGCTAGGTGGTGGAGGGCATGGGAAATGGAGATGCATACCAACAGGGTAGCGCCCTCGGTGCAACGTTGCCCCATACCAGGAGAGATTCAGCTCCGGATGGCCGCCTGCATAGCTGGAGGCCGCGCAGGCAAGTGGTCAGAAAGCCCCTTTAAGGAAAAACTTTAATGCCCGTTGTAAATGTTTTTTTGACAGGTGCGATTTATTGTTCGGTGTGATTTTTCCCCCCTCGTTATTTTTAAAAACAGGTCAAACATTATGAGGTTTTCACGAGATACTTCCACCGCCACGATTCTCGGATGACACTTGCATCAATCATCCAGAATGCACAGCAGCTATGTGGCGTGTATTTTTCTCTGAGGGATACAACTCAGTCTTTCCATGCCCCTTAAAGAGAGACAACTTTTTTAAGTTATATCTGCTAAAACTCACTATGTCCTGAAAGTAGGGCAGATAATTTGTGATCAAACCTGCTGCAAATCAAAAAACCAATCAGAAGGTGAAGTATCTTATGGAGCATGACCAAAGAACAAGAACATGAAAGATAAGAAGACAGAAGAACAGAAAGGAAGTTGTTCTCACTTCAAATTGTTGGAGAAAAACATTAGGTTGGGTAACTGGTTTGGCAAATAGCCTAGGACATTATGTCTAAGGAATATGACGAAGATATCATTAGCGAAGACAAATTGTTTCTCTAAGCAGCCACCCATAACCTTTTAAAATGAACTAGGTCACACAACCTCCCCAGTTGAGAACAACAGGAAAACTCACACCAGAATAGGAAGATGAAATTCATCTGGTGGAAACAGTTGCCAAGAGTGTTTGCCAAGACTCGTATCACATACACACACATGAAGTATGCAGCCGATATAAGGGACCCAGTTTTTGTGTGTAGACAGGACTGTCTGTGAACTTTGGTCAAGATATGTGTCATGCTGACAATTGGTTTGAATAAAGATCCCGCAAAGGCTGAACCTCTGTGTCTCCAGGTTGCTTGTTTATATCCAAATCTTGCAACTACAAAATTAAGACCACTCTCTCTTAATCTCACCGACTGTCGCTTCAAAGTCCTCTACAACGCCTCATAATGAAGGCAAGGCTGCAAAAAGTGAGCTGTGGGTTCCTACTTAACTCCCTCTGTTCCCCTACTTCATTTGATTATACACTCATTAGTTTGAGTCTGAGTTGAACACATATTTACTGTAGAAAAGTCACCATGTAAGCATGATATCAAGTGGGCTTTTGAAGGTATTAGCTGTAGAAGAAAGACGCAGGAGTCACTTCGATGTCAGTTTACATAAAGCGGCTTGTCAAATAACACAATCTTTGCTGTCCGAGAATGAGAACTTTTCTTTTAACATTATAATGTAGTGCAGAGCAAGCCCTTTTTAAATAGACCTACAGGCGTAACAACACATGATTGCAAGCTGCCCATTGACTGTGAGTCACTTTGGATAAAAGCATGAATTGCATGATTGGTAAGTATTTTATGTGTGTGTGTGTGTGTATATATATGTGTGTGTTTTTTGCTTCTGCACTTAAATACTTCCAAGAGCTGACTGACACCACCAGGAGTGGTTTCAGGAGCCGGTGTTGCACCTGTAAAGAACGGGATTAGTTTTGAAGGCGGGGATTAAAGTTAATGGTAGTTTAGGATTAAGACTCCTGCTCGCGGTCATGATTAAGATCTGGCCTTGGATAAAGGTTCAAGGTTCGGATCAAGAGATTCTCACAAGCGTGTTAATGCAAATATGTGCGTTGAGTCACCGCTCAGGGAGAGTGTTTTGGCCTCGAGATAAGTCGAGAGTCGAGAGGGACTGGAGTGTTTTCATAGCTCTGAGCGATACAGCGTGTGAATGATGATCTTTAAAAATCTATAATTTGTTTCTTAACTAAGTCTCAGAGCGAAGCTGCTGACACACGCAGAGTTTACACCCACACACAGCGATGCACTGCAACACACAAACACACACACACGCTTAACAGTTTTGGTGAGTAACAAACTCTGTGATGTTTTGAATATTTTTCCGACTGCAAAAGTACATTTTGGCAACAAAAGGTCAAGTGTTAATTCAACAGAAATCGTGTCGCTAATTCAGAAAATCCTTCAGCAGAGGCTCATTTGCATCATTCCTGAAAACACACGCAGCCTCCCCTCACAGCAGATAAACACGAGACCACAAGAGACCTAATGAATAACTCTGATCATCATAAATCACTTTCACAAACTATAATAAAAAAAAAAAAAGTTAGCATGCCTGGTTGCCAGTTTTTCAGACATCCACCGTCTTTCTCATCAGCCATCTTTAAGGTGAGCCCACGGGGACTATTTATTCTCTCTTGAAGAAAGGAAACACCTAATCAGCAAAATAACAAAAGCACACAGAGCAGCCTCAGAGCGAAAAGATGGCCCGAAAGATGCTGGAGAAGACGACTACAGATGGCATTGTCTATAGCTTACAGTGACAACAACTGAAAAAAAAAACCTCTGAAGTTTCACTGTATATTTAAATATCATTACAAGCTGCAACATCATCTGAGGAACTGCAAGAGTCAATAGCCGATAACTTTCTAATTAGCCTCATTTATGCCTAATACAGAATTAAATGAATAAAACATCTTTGCAGTGAATCTGAGCTGCTTTGGGATTCATGCCTATGGACGCCTTTAGTTTCACTCTCAAGGACAAACCACTCCTGTTCCAGGAATAATTAGACCTTTTATTTTTCTCTCCCACTTGGCAGACAAAGTGTTTTGGACTCTGAAGAACTCTGAGCTGATTTGTGTGTCGTTTCTCTATTTATCGCCGCGGATGTCACGGTTGGATTTCACCTGAATGACAGCGTGGCCGGTATATATACTGACAAGTGGACACGTTACGAGTGGGGCATTTACAAAAACAAAGCACTCCATAAATTGGAGGGTTTTTTACCTTTGCAGGCTTGTGGTTATTTTTTAATTAATGATCACAAAGACTAATTATCCTCATTGTCCCTCACACATTATGCTGTGATTTATGGACTGTAAGGGTCAGCACCTGAAGACAAAGTGCAATTATATACATTCACTGAGATAACATAAGTTATACCAGACTAAATAAGGCTATAGGAGCAAAAACTCCTGAATCTAAGTGACAAAAGGTGCCTTTTCCATCCATCCATCCATTTTCTGTACCGCTTATCCTGTCTCACAGGGTCGCAGGGGTGCTGGAGCCTTTCCCAGCTGTCATTGGGCGAAATGGCGGGGCACACCCCTGGACTGGTTGCTAGTCAGTCACAGGGAGAAGGGGTGAGGGGATGAGGGGCCGCGTTACATCTTACCTCGGCTCTGAAACAAATCCAACTTATTAGACTTCTATTTTCGAAGATGCAAAATTGGTCTGCGCCCACACACGAGCCTGATTTGTTATTTCTCATTTTCTGTTCGCCATGGTTTGTTTATCTGCCTTCGCTGCCAGCTCTCCGGCGGACGCAACGATGGCGTCAAACACCGTCGCCAGGAGTTTTGTGATGCTGCTGAGAACCCTCTGTGCAGATCTTTTATGATGGGTTACAACTGCACACACACACAAACACACAGAAAGAGAGAGAGAGAGAGAGAGAGAGAGAGAGAGGCACACACCACCACCAACCACCAATTATGTGCTGGACCAAGAGAGGACAGTGAGCCAGGAGGGAAATCACAGTTTTGACAGTAGCTTCTCCTGTGGGCTCCTTTCACCCTCCTGCCTGACTCATCCTCCGACTGCCAGTGTTTGGAAAAGGACTGCTTGGAGACACACACACACAAAGACACACACACATGCCGTATAATGTACGACAGATACAGTGAAAGGCCGTGGCCGAGTGGTGAGTGGAAACACAGACTGGAGCTGCTGACGGCCACGAGACAAACAGCCGCGGAGGCAGGTTGAGGTCTTATCAGAGAGAGTGAACTGACAACACACTGTAGGCGGCAACAACATCATTCTTTCATAAACCGATGGTCCTACAGGGAGAAAATGCATTTATGTCTTTCGGTCAGGTTCGCATTAGCTGATTGGCACCGTGCTATGTTTTGGTAACCCTTTTTTTTTTGTCTTTTTGCATGATCCAGTGGGTGAACTCACTCCATGGTGTCCGGCCAGCTGCACCACAGGCCCCGGTCCAGGCCTCCCATGTCGATTTTGAACTTCGCCAGGCAGAAATCGTTGATCATCCTCTCGTAGAAAGCCCTGTTGCATCCGGACACTGACGGAAGGACTTGGGCTGAGGCACAGAGAAGGAAAAAAAAGCATAAAAATGAAACAAAAAGCACTGATGAAGACATGACAGTGACAATGAGGATAGATTGAGGCAATATAGGGTGAAGGACGGTGATTATATCATTTCATTGAGTGAGTAGGAAATCTTTGCTTTGCTTCCTCATTATAAGGAAACAAAAGATTTTTACAAAGCACAACAGAGGTGATCCGCTGTGTTCGGCTCTTGATAATTAGGAATATGTTAGTGATACAAACAAGGTCATGTCCTGCCAACGATTGTTCCTAGCGGACCGTTTCTCCCGTATTAGGCCGTTACTTTCACTAAGAAAAGATTTTAATTTGCAGCCGGAGTCCCAATCCCATTTGTTTACTTCGGTAGATGTGTGTAAACAGCCTCTTAGCGTGGAGGCAGACCGCAGCTGTCCCGCAGGACCTGAATGCTGAATGTAACACCGCCGAGCAGTACAGTAGGAGAGGGAACTCAAGCTGGCTGGAAAGGTCCATGTGGAACGAATAGGTCGTTGTTACGACGGAGGAACACGGTGGATCTCGGTCTGCGGCGGCCTGATAAGGGCTGACTGTGCGCCCAGTTATGTTTGCCTCAGCTGGCTTTGAAACACCCAACGGAGGCCTGAATGTGTTGACACGTGGATTTTGAAAGAGATGCCACTGAAAGGAGGACGTGAGGGAAAAAAAATGGCCGAGGCCTCCGTCGCCGGTGCAAAAGCTGCAAACGGAGGCTTGAGGCGCTTCAATAAAAAAAAAAAAGCACTAAAGTGAGGTGACAAAGCATCAAACACAAGCAAAAACTGAACAGAGAAATGCTAATGTGTGTCTTTAGAGCTTGTTTATTACCCACAGAGCTGTAAGGATGTTACGTCTCACCTGTTTGTCTCTTTGTTGGCAGATGCTCGAGGGAGAAATCTGACATTCAAGCCTTCAAAGATGCTTCCTAACTTGGCTGCTAACCAGCGCTGCATTCATTTTCCATTTTTCCAGGAAAATGAAGGCAGACCACGACAGAAGCTGCAGCCGGAGGACGGCGGTCTATTGACTCGCCGCCTTCAAGTTCCTCCATAATTTGGGTGGAGGAAGGCACCCATCATCTGGCAGGAATCGTGAAATCTGCCCCACCGTTCTAGGACTCAATAGTTATGGATTTTAAAAAATGATGCTCATGAATATGACATGATCCATCCGGCTCAGATGTCACTCACGTTTAGCCGGCTGTGCCGCTCAGCAGGAGAGCCTAATTTTCGCACTCTCAAATTCATCTCGGGGTGAAAGTAAAGCCCAGTGGCGGTGGATTTTCAAAAGCCCATCAAGAGAGTGGAGGAGAGTGCTCAAAGCCTTCTCCCATGAAAGATCCCTTTTTTTTACTGCAGGCGAGTCCTCCCTCATCACATGTGATTGTATTGAGAGGTACTATGGGTTTGTCTGAGCAACACCTTCATATAAAGTTCCTAATTAGACACATTATCTGGAGTTATACTCAGCTTATGGAGGGAATCAGGATATTTTAATGCCTTATAAGAGTTACTGATAATATGTCTGTCTCCACTATTATAAACTGAAGCCCTCTTTGTAACATCCACGCATCAGTTTTGACTTGTACTCCAGTACAGTTAAGCAGCTATCATTAATAGTTACTTCCATGATAAGCTTGTAGTATAAAATGAATTATTATAAACTGGACTACCCATGGTGTAGAAAAATAGATGTAATCACCTTCAACTCCATCAAATGCATCAGTGATGACAATCCAATATAATAAAAGGACCACATTTCTACACTGAGTATCTTTACTTTTGGTACTTTAAGTTCATTTTGCTAGCAATAGTTGAGTTATAATCTCGAAGATTTTCATTTTGTTCTCTTTCACAGTGCCAGAGATGATAATCAGTGATTGCAGATGTGTTTTTGGACCTCATTCAGGTTCATATTTCATCATCTGCTGCCATCGATCATTTTTTTATTTGTTTGTGCACCTTAAAAAAAAACTGAAAAAAAACCAGCACACTGCTTACACACAGGTGAGTTTTTGACAGTGTGTTGTGCTGAGAGCTTTTTAAAAAGCTGAACTGTGCTCCTCCTGTGATTTTCTTTGGAAAAGTCACTACCAACACAAATGCTGCAGGCTTTCATCAGTGGGCCACAGATTCAGTCACAATGTGATCACCATTGTTCCCTCTTTCACCGATAGACAGCGACTTAACAGACATTTATTTACATGAAAATATTTGCGGTTATATCTTTAAAAAGTTATAACTTATAAGTAGCTACTTTTACTGAAGTAAATAACCTAAATATTTTCTACACCACTGACTAATATAGACTAATATACAAATTTAAAGGTACAGTATGAAAATTGTACATGTTCGTGCATTTCACAGTTTGAACTTTGTAATATTCAAATGGATGAATGAATGGATGAATTGAATGATTGAACAATAATCCTACAGTACAAAACAACAAAAAACAAAATCAGAAATGGGACTGCATTGAATTCAATCATATGTGAAATATATGACACTGTATGTGTTTTAAGCTTTACTAAATGCAGACACACACAAACACACCCCACTTCTTTATAAAACTTGTAAATACCCTTTCAGTCACTCACCTGCCACCAACAACACAACAAGTCCTGCTCTCAGGAGCGTTGTGCTCTCCACAGCCATGCTGAATGCCAACTCCAAGACGTTTTCTTTGACGCACTCTGCTCACTCCCTGGAGATCAGCTGCACATACTCATTCTTCCCAAAGTATTCTAGCCAAAGCCACTGATTCAAGAGTTGAATGAGCTCTGTGTTAAATGGTGTGCAGTCAACGAGAAGGCGCCAACTGTGTGTAAAAAAGCCCCTTGACCTTCCACCGTGGCAGCTTCCTTCCCTCACTGCAGCCCTGATCATAGAAGCTCTGCCTGTTATCTGATCCCCATGTCCTGCTGCTTCCAGCGTGGAGCTGCTCGTCGGGGACAAAACAAAGTCAGACACCAAAATTAGCACCGGTTTTAATGAACCCGGCGAATCACTATAAGAAAAATGTCTCCTTATGATATATAGCACTAATTTTCTGCCAAAGATCAAAGCATGTGGGAATTAAAAGCTGCATGAGATGAAATAAATAAACTTGAAAATACTGTAAAAAAAAGAAAAAGTCCCCATAAATTCACACAACAGCTCCCATGTGGACTACTGCAGGAAGATTATAGCCCAGAGAAAGTATCAAACAGATTAAAAGCCTGCAAGAAACTATGATAAGATCACTACAAGCTCCCTGATGGAGCCTTGCTTTATTTGCTTTTTAATGTGTGAATGCTTCTGCAGCTACAACAGGAGCCTCCGTGTGCGTAAACTCCCAAAAGTCCCCAGAATAATTGTGATAAGTTCTTTAAAAGCACAATTATCACAATATATAATGTGTAATTTGAATGCTATTTGAGCCATTATCAATGCATAGGGTCACCATATGTTTTTAATTAAATGCCTATGAGTCACATTTTCCACGTTACCTATTTATTATAAGTAATGGATTACTTGGAAAACTTCACTTCTGCTCCGCAACGCGCCAATTAAACTTCACTCTGGACTCACAAGGGGAGGGTGAGGGGGGGTATTTCAGAGCACAAAGACAGAATTCCCATTTTCATGTCACACTCATATCAGCGCAGAATCTCACGCAGCTCAGTAATGTCACTAATTGAATGTTTTATCTGCAGATGTCTGTGCAGGAACAGAGTGACGCTCATTAGTATTCTCAAGGCTTGCTCTGCATTGTGCTGCCACCCAGTGAGGCTGTCTGCGCTCAAAAGTGTGCGCGTGAGAGAGAGAGAGAGAGACTAATCCCATAGCTCGAATAAATGTTTTCACTTATCTCTGATAATATACTGCAGACAACACCGGGACGCTATATTTCCCTGAGAGCTCTTATATGAGTGGATCATTTCTTGATTTGGGGAGAAAGAACAAATGAAATCTAGAACAAATAAAGATTTAATTGATTATAATGACTGTTTGGCACCCTGTTCTGTTCATTTTCTAAGTGCATTTACACATAGGTTTACATTTGCACACTTATATTTTAATCAACATATTGCATTTTGTTTAGGGACTGTGCAAAAATGGTCAGCTTATGTACAAGAAGTTGTGTTTCTTACCTTTTATCTGTGTTAATACGTTTGTCTTTGAACACCCTCCCTTTAGAAAGAGACACACTACAACAAAATCCCCTCAATATGTACAAATTTAAATTGGTACAATCATTTTCACCATTAACAACAAAAAAATGCATGAGGAATTTAAGATGGCCTCACTCAGCTGAGACTAATAACCTCAAAGATCGGTCACTATCTGTCACCGAACGCAATGATTGATTGAGGCTATGATCCAGTGATGAAAGCCATGGTGACTTTCCTGGAAAAAGCTCAAATGGCAAACAGTTAGGCTTTTAACAAGACTTTGAATGCAACAGACTCGCTCTTCAACTCGCCTGTGCATGAAGCGGCATGCTGTTTTTTCCCATCTCTGCTAGTGTTGTGAGTAAACGACGACTATCTTACTTTAATATGTTAATATAGAGCTAACTTTCACACGGCCGCCTATTGTCAAAACAGGATTTTTGATTGTTGCATGTGGCCGAAAGCAACTTTAAAAACCGCGATAAATCTCACCAGAGTTGAAAAAAATGAGATGTAAATCTAAAATGAGAGGACATTTAAGGACCTTCCTTTTCTCAACAAAAATGAGCCAAAACAAAAATAATGCTTTCCATTTTATGACACCCACAAAACCATTTCTATACAATCCCTTACCTCAGGTTTTTATAGTGAAAAATGACAATAAATGAGCTTTAAAGGGACCATGTAGCCTATTGTTGGAATTCCCATTCTTATGAGCAAAATATTTACAAAAATTACAAACCCAAATTATTTTATGCCCCTCAAGAGCTTGATGATCCATGCCAGCCAAAGAGAAAAGCCTTTAAAATCGAGTAATTCCTCATAAATTCCCCTAGAGGGCAGCAGAGGACACTGAATAAACCTCCTCTTTGGCACCGAGGGGACTCATGAGGGCTCCTTGTGCACCCTCCCCTGCCTAAAAGTGTGCAGTCATTTCGGTAATAGAGCCAGTTTATGCCCGAGTTTTCACCTTACACGGCTCACAAATCAATATCCCTTTGTCCTCGCCGAATTGCCATCATGCTTTCACATCAGTCCACAACCGAAGAAGGGGGTGGGGGTGGGGAGGGCAGGACAGGGTACACTGGCTTGTAAAATGAGCGGCCCTGAAAGTGGTATATGGTGCCGGAGCCGTTGCCTTCACTGCAGCCCCATTAGGCTGGCATCATCAAAGTTTATACGCTGTGCTTTCCCTCTGCTGGGTGTTTGCAGAGGCTGCAGCAAAGTTTCTGCACGTCAGCGGGGGTCTGCATCCAAAACACAAACACAAATAAAGCAAACTGTTGCCAAAAAAAAAAAAAAAAACATCTCTAACAACCCCTGCCCCCTTGAAAAACACTATAATTTATAGCACCTGACATTTTATTCTCTAAAGATTGGACTGTTTAAGTAGCAGCTAATTATATATGACATTAATTATGATCATCATCTGATAATAAAAGGACCTTTTCCTGTGTTGTTCCTGGCAAAACAGGAAGCCCACAGGTAGCACTTTCCACTCCACACCCCCCAGCGGGGAGCCCACGACTGAATCTGCCCCTGACAGGTGTATTGACAGCAGCGGTGAGGGCAAATCAGCCAATCAGGGGAGGTGATAAGTGAGATGGGCGGATTTCCAAAAAAAAAAAAAAAAGGAGAGAGACAAAACGCTCCTAATCTTTTGGAAGGACGATTTAATAGGCTGGAGGAGATGCCAGTCACACTAAAGAGGCGTGTTCAGAAACCCCCCCCCCATCCAAACACACACACAAAAACACACACACACACACACTCCAGCCCCCCCTTTCCCTCCCCTCCCCTCTCCACCAGCCACCGGCGCTATGGCAGTGTGAGGAGTAAATGGCTCAGAGTATCCGCGGTGGAAAGCGACCTAAACACTGGTCTGGGAACTGATAAACAAACACAACAACAAAGACCAACAAACAAACAACAACAAGAAGAAGACGGGAAAAAAACGCGGTGCGTAAAAGCTCTCCACGGCTGCGCTGGCTCCGGGTGCGCACGGAAACTGTGCCAGCTGTCCAAGAAGCCAAGAAGACATTTTTCTTTCTTTTTTTTTTTCTTTTTGGTGGTTTATTTTTGCGTGTTTTGGAAGAAAAAGGAAGAAACAATAAAAACCCGAGGATATCTTGATTGGACATGTGAGTTACGGGAGTTTACAAGACGAGCAGCAGCCTTCGCGAAGATGAAGTTCCCCGCCTGCGTCCTCCTCCTCCTCACTTCGGTGGCGATCCCGTCGAGCGCGGCGCAGTCAGGTGAGTGCTCGGATGCGCGTCTGGGCGCCCGGTCGTGTCACACACCGGAGCCCCCCCCCCCCCGAAAAAACAAAAAAACCCCAAACCCTCCTTTCTGTTCTGGCGTTCATGTGTGCCGAATGAGCGGACATCGCAGAGAGACAAACACCTGTGTTGTCGGCTCTCTGGCGCAAACTTAACACAACTTGACAACATTTGATGGACTCACACCTGCAAACTGTGACATCCAGCCGCCTTTTGGAGCCCTGCGTAAAAATCCCCCTCCCCCTCCCAAAAAAAAACAACCCTCCTTATGTCCGATTTTTATCTTTACGCACCATTTTTACGCATCTCGGGGACGAAGCGCAAACGAAACCCGCTCATAAATCTCTCTTTAAGGAGAAATCTAGGATGAAATCCCACTGACAGATGACGGATCTGTGAGGTTAGCGCCGTTTCATTTACCCCCCCTCCACCCAATCCCAAATATGAATGAATGCGCCATCGTTTTTAATCCCCCCCCCCCCTCTTTTTAAGCAGGACACCGACAGACCGAGCACCGCGGCGATTTGCGCTGATTTATGTTGAAGTGAGCTCCATCGCACCAGTGGCACAGTTTCCATTCTTTACTGTATTTGAATAATTTAGATGAAACAGATATACTGAGGGCTATAGAGTCAGTTGGGGGGGGGGGAAGAAAAAAAAACATCTCGCTTTCATCATTAGGACCCCTGACCCCTGGACAAGAATCACTTTAATGTTCCCAGAAAAGGCTTGGAACACGTCCACAGTGCCTGATAGTCAATTTGTAGGGAAGTTAATAGGATTTTATTTTTATTGTTATTATTATTATTATATGTGTGGGGCTGTGTTTTTTAGATCAGTGTCTGCCTTTGCAACATGTAACTGTGTGATGCTTTGCTCCTGCTCTTGCAAAAAAACACAATATCTCACTGCCTTTTTATCCAAGACAAAAACTCTCAGAGGCTTTGATGTTGTGAGATTGTGCTGTTGAACTTTTTTTTTTCTTTTCCCAATTAGCTTTTGTTCACAGACTTTGCTGATCAATCAGGACTTTTAATGTGTGTGGTTAAGAGTTTTTTTGTTGTTGTTGTAATGTGTTTTGGGGGCTGATAAGCAGTCCACCATGCCAGAATCTATCTGCCTTCTTAATTGATGTAATCAAGATCTGGCAAGAAATGTAGAAAAAAAAGGCAGAAGCTCCATGCAGGCTGTGGAGGTGGGAGCTCTGTGAACTGATGTGGTGGACCGAGGTGAGACGTGGCCGCCGTCCAAACTCTCAGAAGCACAAATGGGATTCCTTTTCCATCCCGGCCTCTGAGGACAGGTCGACTTTTGGCTCCATCTCTGGAGGCTTGTGCTTCTCAGGCAGAACTGGAGAAATAAACAAACTCACCCTCCCTCCCTTCCTTCCCATCCACCCCTGCTGGCTGGTGGCGTGGATCTTGCATGGAGGGCGCTTGGATGCTGCCTATTAAACAGGAGTGGATAGATGCACGGACGGATGGGTGACAGGCCGGGATGAATGGGGGGAGAGAAGTGGCACCCTCGCTGGTTTATTTATTCTCCACGCACACACTCCTGTCCAAGATATTTGTGATGCAAATTCTGCCCAAGAATCCGAGCTATGCCTCTTGGGAAGTTCATTGGGGGTGTTTGTGGGTGTACGCTGAGTGGATCCTCGCGCGCTCTCTGTCCACCCTCTCGTCTCCCTTTTCGCTTCAGCTCCCTCTCCTTATCGTAGCTTTAAAAATTCATGCCCAGCCCCCCCATATATCAGCCTTATTTAAAGTCATATCAAGTTAAGGTAAGTCAAGGCTAGAGATGTTCACTTCTGCGGCGTTTAACATGGTGATTGAATCTGTCAGAGTGTGCCTGCTGCGAGACAAATGTCTGCAGCATTCCTGCCAGTCTGTAGGGCTGTATACACTGAAATATGTGTGTGTATCTGTGTGTGTGTGCGATGTACAGTAAGACTACATGTGTGCCAAAAATGGACGCGCTCATACCGCCAGCGACTTGATTGATGCTTTGCTCCGTTCTGACAGACTGTTGGCAGCGTGAGAGGGTTCCTCTGAGTAAAAGGCACACGTTCGTCTTAGTTTAGATGGGAAATGAGCAAAAAAAAGGAGCAAATCCTGATCTCAGGACTGATGCATTCAAGTGTACACTGAATGCTCAAATTAAGATCACTTGGAGGCTGCTAAACTTATTTTGCCTAAATTCAGGGCTTGCCGGGCAGGTGTTTGCTGTTTTTCGCCTCATTAGTTTCTCAATGAATCATTATTCTTTCTATAAAATGTGAAGTGAAGTGAAGTGAAGAATTCCTGTTACAGCATCTCACAATCCAAAGTGATGCATTCGGATAGCTTCGACCGACAGTCTAAAACTCAAACGTGCCATTTTCTAAGAGGAGAAGCAGAGACTGAGGCATGTTTGACACTGAAAAAAATGATCAATCAATTATCAAAACAGTCGTCTTAAATATCTGTTAGTTGACAAATTGATGAATCAGCTGATCTTTGCAGCTCTCATAGGTACTGCATCCAAACATTTGGCTTACTTGGCACTTTTAAATGACAGTAAGACGTCATTTTGGGGTTTCGAGGCCGCCTCAGTGCTGAATGTCTTCCTACGTCTGCAGAGGAAGACTGTGAGGTCCAGTTGAAAGCTCTGGAAATACTTGTGAGATTGGATGAGCTTGTGCAACCTGATTTCTTAACAGCGATGATGGACTGCAGTCATCTTTGTGTAAATCAAACCGCCTCCTTTTGCTTCCAGTTGTTTGGGAGGCTGTTGATTTGCTTTCAGTGTCTGGAAGAAGAGCTCAGCAAAACGGCAAATCAAAGATGAGAGTCTGCTCTTGAACAGCTCATTTCTCTGCAAAGCCTCAGAGGAAGATTTATTTATTTATTTATTTTTGGATTTTTTTTTATTTTTTTTATTCAGGCTTTAAAAGACAGTTGTGCTTTTACAGACACCTCTCACTTTTTTTGCACCTTTTTTTAAAAAACAAAACAACGATTTCATCATCCTGTTTCGCTGCTTCGCCTCAAACATTTTAATCGCCCCAGCTCTCGAGTGTGTACGGCGGGCGCTGCATTCGCACGTGTGTGTGTGTGTTTTGGGTGACATTTAAAGACGTGCTCTCCTGTGAAATGGCCAGGGGAGTAGGGGGCGGCGGGAAGGAAACCCGCTGAATGCCAGTATCAAATTACTGGGCGTCTGTCAGCTGGCACACGCGGAGCCACGGAGCTGGCTGAGGCTTTGTAGAAGACTGACGGAAATGAGAATTTATTACAAGCTAATTAAGCTTTTTTTGATAGCATCAGTCTAGACCGCGAGCCCTTTATTTGACAGCATGAGAGATGAGGGGGGTGAAGGAATTCAATCTTGCTCTAAATTAGTCAACATTGCTATCATAACTTGATATCTGCCAGGCTTAACCCGTGCCAGGCTGCGGCTGGATGCTAGTCAAATACGCTGTGATCGTTTCTGACTGAGCTTATGGAGATCTACATGGTTCCTGTGTGTTTTTCCTCTGGCGAAAGAGACGGAGCCAGAAAGAAATGGGGGATAAAATATGGTTGTTTGCACAAAAGAATAATAATTGCAGTTCAGTGACGGTGACATTGAGGTGTGGGCTGTTATTTGCTCCCTCTGGACAGTCTCAGCAAGCCTTACAAATGACTGCTTGGCGCGTGGGGGTGATGGAACGCTCTTCCAAGGCCTGAGACAGCAACTCGGCCGCCCCTCGCCGTCTGAATCAGCGCTCAGATTATGATCTGCACGGGCCGAACAAAGATGACGCTGTTCGAGCTCGGAAGACAGAAAGGGAAAAAAAAAAAAAAAGCAACGTCTTTTTGTCTCCCGCTTTTCTCTTCCCAGGCGCTCGAAAGCGATCCGTCGACGTCACGAACCCACTCGCTGACATTTTGTTTGCCTCCGGCTGTACAGAGGGGCCTCTGTTCTTCGAGTTTTGCGAACCACCCAAATATTTACATGCCGAATCACAACTGCACAGCATGGGAAGGAAAACATCCAAGGCTTGGGCGCAAAATAGCGGCTTTTATTGGCCTCTGTAATCATCCCTGAAGCTTCTTAGTCCCTCTCCGTCTCTGGCGCGGCGCTTGTGTGTTTGGCAGGACAGACTTTTGAACTCCCGTGTCTTTGCTGCCTAATGATGAGCAGGCTTGGCTTTGGTTTGCGCTGAGGCGTCCGGTGCCAGCTCCTAGTGCGAGTTAGATTGGCTAGTCGGAGGCTGGAAGCCTGGCACAGATGTCCCCTTTCAGGAAGACTGGGATCTCACTCCTACACAGAAAACACAGTACGCCCATGCACAGGGATTCGCTCTAAACACCCGACATGTCCTCTTTTAATTTTCTTTTTGCACGCTCATTCTGCATTTTTTATTTCTTTCTCCGAGCCTAACACACACATGCAAACACACACGAGTTAATGCAAGTTCATGGGCGAAAAGGGCAGCGGAAGTCTTGTTAAGTGGGTTTGAAGTGTTTGCTTTGAGAACAGGACTTGAGCAATTTTAGTGGTTTGTGTTGTTCTCAACTCTCTCTCGCCCTCTCTCTCTCTCTTTCTCCTCCACACACACATACATACACACACACACAGCATGAGCGAGGCATTGCCTGGGAAAAGAAAGGACAGGAAAGACAGAGGAATCTTTTCTTTTTTCTCCTTTTTCTTTCCTCTTTCTGTTTCTTCTAGACCACTGGAGGGTTTGTTCGGCCCGCCACTTGTAATTCCACTCAGAGACAAATGCCTCCATCCTGCGTCTGAGGGCTTCCTACACACACACACACACACACACACACACACACATGCAGCAGAGCAAACACACACACACATCCTTGCCGAGCAGCACGGGTCGTCTCACACCACTTCAGAGTTTCTCTTCTCGTATAAGAACCCTTCTTTTACTTTGACTTTTATTTCATTAGCTCGTCGCTCTCCACCTCACACGTTTGTCATCTCTTTTCCTTTTTCTCTATCTATCCTTCCTTCCTTCACACACACACACACACACACACACACCTTGTCTCGCCCCTGTTCTCATCCATTAACATCTCCATTGCTTCTGTGTTTTATTTCCCTGCTCTGCTTCATCTCTCGCTGCCTCTGCATTTCTTTTCCTCTTTTAACAGCTTTTTATTTCCTCGCCTTTGTCCCTTCCTCTCCTTCCTCCTCCGTCCTTCTCTCACACGCATATTTACACACACGCACACTCCTCCCTCTGTCTTTCATTAGCCGTGTGTGTGAGTGTGTGTGAGGCTGTCACCGAGCACACAGGGAGAATGGAAAACAGCTCATTTTTCCCTCTTTAATTACGACACCCAATTTGTTTCACGAACAACATGCTGTCGGCAGCTCCTTACACCAGTCAAACTGTCATTTACATGCTTCCACGCATTTGTTTCTCTATATGTGTGAGTACTTCCAGGCCTGGGAAGCTTTGAACCCTTTCGGAGGGAGGTTTAGATGCTGATTTTGTGTCGTTAGCGGACACACTGAAATCATCTGTGTGTCCATGTGATTGTGAAACTTAATTATTTTTTAAACGGGGGGATTTGAAAAGTGAGATTTGTTGCATATCTAAGGCTTAATACTAATTCACATTTAATCCAAAGTCCACTTTCTAATCATCAGATCTAAATGTAGATGTCTAATATAAGCCAATAATAAAATGATACCATTAAAAGTACCATTTTTAAGACTTCTGCCAGCTTAAGCAGTTGCGATGATGCTTCACCTACAGACGAAAAATGATTTGAACTCCTGACTCCATTTCGCCGCTGACCTCTCAAAGTGTGTCCAATCAGTATATGTAGGATGTTTCCAGAGACATAATATTGGTCGACTGCAGTCTCAGATTATGAATGTTGAATTGTCATCATGGTGCAACAGAGACTAAAACTATAACTACAAACTGACTTTTTTATTAGATATACACTGCACCATGAATACTGACTGTGTTAGTAGTGCAACTCAACTGTACAGTAAATATACTGTAAACCTTTATTAGTTGCATTTTTTTTGGAAGATGACACCAAAAAAGCCCCACATTTGTTTTCCTTTAAGCTCTGTTTTTGGTCTCCACCAGGTTATTTAGCTGCCACCTAAATTTATAGCTGTTCTCACCATCTGTGGGCGCTAACTTTTCCTGTCTAATATTTGGTAATGGGCAAGTTGTGGACAGTTCGTTCGAGTTTAGCTGACAACAACTGCCCGCTGCATCTGGAAACGCATCAGGATTAAACCATAATAGTACAATTACAAATCGTAAAATCACAACTTTAAGATAAAAATGTGCAAAAATGCTCCATAGTGCTAAGAGTAACTTCAAATCTGTGTCTCTGTGTTGTTCTTTCACTACACATTGTGAAGTCATTTAATGTATTATTACTCTATAAAATATTCTTTAGTGCAGCTTTAAGTGTGTTTTATGCTGGTATTAGGATTAGCATAAATTTGAGGTAAGACATAAATGTATGTGTGCACATGCATCCACTTGTGTATCCGTGCTGGCGTATACAAGTGTCGTCTTTGAATTTACATGAGCGGCGCCGTGCTCGGGCGCAGGGCCAACACAGGAAGTGGGACAGTGCTCAGCTTCCTTTTGATTGGCAGCACTTCTTTGGCTAGGCGGGATCAAGTGCCCTCCACTCGGGCCTTTCACGGCAGAGTCTGGGCTTTTTCTCTTCGGTCCCTTTGCCTCCTTTCACTCGCTTCCCTTGCTTTCTGTTCTGCCTCTCAGCGCGGCACAATAGAGGGCATTAAAATCACAATGGATTTTTTTTTTTTTGTTGTAACTTTGATAAAGACCAGCGTTTTAATGAAAGTCTGTGAAAGGAGAAATGATCACTGGTCTCTAATCCCTCATCTGTGCGCGTGTCGATCCGGCAATTCAACCCAGACTTGTAGATTTGTGTCTTCACACATCTCATCGTCTCTCTCTCTTTCTCTGTGTGTGTGTGTTTTGTGTGATGTCATTACACACAGTCATGCACACACCTTTACACACCAACCTGTCTGTGTCATGGTTGCATGGTTGCTCTCACGGTGGTTAAAAACCTAGCTATTTTGGTTGTTTTTCATTAGTTTACTCCCTCTCTCTCTGTGTGTGTGTGTGTGTAGTCAAGCCCGCCTGGTGTATTGTGTGCGCACTAATCCCTGTTAAGATATTCACGGCAGCTAATCTGTTTAATTACACTACAAATTAAGGATATTTACTGTTCCAAGACTTTTATGCGACACCCGCCTTAATCAGGGCCTTAATCTGTCTGGCACTGCGTGTGAGTGTGTATTACACCGTGTGTGTTCACGAGTGTGTGTGTGTGTGTGTGTGTTTGATTGATACTCTGTATGCTTAGGCATGTGCGCCTTTGTGTCTATCAGGCTATTTCTGCCAGAGTCTCTCTGTATCTCCCCGCTTTAATTCTCCTTCTGAATATTTGCCCACAATAAAAAAATAAAAAAAAGAAAAGAAAAGAAAACAAGAGATTATTATATTTTTCCAGTTGTCTTCATGGCAGAGAAAGGCAGCGTTTACAAGGATTAAAGTGTAATATCAGCGACATGTTGCGACAGTATTTAGAGTGCAGATCCACGGGAGCATCACTCTCCTCGCCTCAGACTCGTGTTCAGCTAATTCTACAAGATTAAAACTGCGTTCAAACCACGGAAACATGCTGTGTTCTCCGTCAACGGCAAAATAATAAAAGCAGACGACTGTACCCAAATGTGTGTGTGTGTGTGTGTGTGAGTGAATGTGCACATACAGTACAGCGTGTGTTTTATCGCTTGTCTGCAGGATTTTTTTGTGGATTTAATATTACCCCGAATGACTGACTTTGGAGTGGCTATTTCAAGAAAATGCAACTGCCTTTCTTTATCTTTTGATAAAAGGGGGCAAGATTTAACATTTTTAACTGGACTCTTAAACAATTTTGACATTTTTAAGAACTTACTGATAAAATAATCACGTGTAAATTCAAATTAGAGTACAAATGAGTTGAGGAATCTCTTATAAATTGAGGAATGACTTATTAATGGGCTTGGAAGATGACTAAATGCACCTCCATATACCCTAAATGTGATCTATAAGGTGTAACCCATGTGCATCCTTTCATAGCGTCTGCCAGCAAGCCCAATAAACCAAATACTTCTGAACATTAGAGAGCTTCACTTTTGGTGAAAACTCAAAAGACTTTGAGGAGTTTGTAGAGTTATATAGAACAGCCTTGGGGTAAGCGCTGCCTGAGAAAAAAAACAAAAAACAAAACAAGGCTTTATTTTAGCTTGACTTTGGCTTGTAAAGTGCTTTTATGTGTAAAAGTGCAGCAATTCGGTAAAATTGGCAGCATCCTTCCAGCGCGACAGTTTTTAGTGGACGTGGTTAAATCTGTGCTGAGGTCTGGTGTTTCCTTACTGTACTTTTTTTTGCCTCCAAAGTTCCTGTTTTTGTGCACCTCTTTGCTTTGTTGAGTGTTTATCTGTGTGTGAGTGTGGGAACTTCTCATTTGCATGTACGCAAATTCATTTTTGTGCATGCGAGGTTCGTGTTAATGCACGGCATTTGCGAGTTTGCGTTGACAGTACGGGTGTGTGTGTGTGTTCAGATGGGGCGCGTTGTCCTTTTTAAACGGCCCCTTCTGCAATGGTGACCTGTAATAAATGAGTGGGCGCGAGAAAGTGGCAGCCGTGACAGCTGACTGGGGAGGGAGGGAATAGAGGGAGAGAGGGGGAGAGGAAAAAGGTAGAGGTGTGTGTGTGTGTGTTAGAGGGAAGACAGAGCGAGACAAAGCAGAGGTAAAAGAGATGGAAAGTCTCTAAGGAGAGATAAGGAGGGAGCATGAGAGGATGAGAGGAAGACAATGGAAAGGGCGATAGTGAGGGATAGTAAAGGCATTGTGGGTCGGTCGTTGTGGAACAATACCTCGACCAGAGGTGGAGACTCTTTCTCTGACACCACTTGTTCTTCTTATCCTCATTACCACCACCCTCTTTTTTTTTTTTTGTCACTCTGAAGTCACCTTGCGGTCCGATAGAAATATGGCTGCTCCTTCGGCTGGTTTAAAGGTACATAAAACTCGTGGAGGAGAAAACCTTGGCCGGGCTTTACTATAATTGTGTGTGTGTGTGTGTGTGTGTGTGTGTGTGTGTGTGTGTGTGTGTGTGGAGGTGAGTCACCTTCAGCGGCAAGAAAGATGAGAGAGCTCCGCAAAAGAGTGCAGTTAGAAGAATCTGTTTGTGCGTTTCTGTAGTTTCAAGTGCGTCGGTTCATTAATTGCGTCTGCAGCTGAGAGGCGAAAACACACACTCTCAGAGGCTCACACACACACACACACACGCCTGAGTGCTCCCCCGCGTCGTACCTTAACCAGTTGCTCCGCGGCAAAAACGCTTTCGCTCTCGGCAAGGTGAAAGCGAGCTGATGGTGGGTCGTTGCAAGATGGGAGACAGAGACGGAGAGCGAAGGCAGGAGAGGTGGTCTAATTTCAGCTGAGAAAGGAAGAGATGATGTGTGTGTGTGTGTGTGTGTGTGTGTGTGGTTACTGTATGTATGTGTGTGTGTGTGTTCAGCAGAGGTTAAGGTGGAGTGAGAGAGACGGTGTGTTGTCTCTGAGGAGCACAGCTATCACTGCTGCTGAATGCTCCAATTAATCAACCCGGGGCCACACACACACACACACACTATGTATGTGTGTGTGTGCGTGCTAAAGCTCTGCAGTTGTGTGTTTGTCAAGGATCTGTGTGTGACTGTGAAGTGTGTCAAGATCTATATTTGCATCAGCGCCACAACGCACATACACGCCGCCTTGTTTTTCGCCCGTCTCCATGGATAATGCTAATGGGGTCACACGTGTCAGTCGCACCCGAAGACGGGAAAAAAAAAAAAAAAACATTTACTGTATGTGCGCGTGAATACATTTGTTTATTTACAACCACTTGTCTTTTACATAAGATCATGTACAGCTCATTTGCATTTACATTGCTATTGGTTTGTAAGGCATCGCCAAATGGGTTACACACATCTTACACACATATCTACACCTGAGGCGTCAATAACCGGAGCTCAATGTTGTTTAAATGTTTTATAAAGGTGCTGATATTTGACCTGAATCCTCAGTTCACAAATGTAAAATTTTGTCTAAACACAAGCAACCAAACAACCAATAAAGTACAGTGTAACATTGGATAGTTGATGATTTAAATTCGGGATCTGTTTAATTAAAAATGTGGTAAAAAGATGTCCTAATTACAAATCACAAAAACACAACATCCATGGTTTGACTCCAGTTGTGGACTTTTGTTGAGTAATGTTGCTCTGCTTGTGTATTTATGAGGTCCTGATTGTGTTTTGCAACTTATAAAACCTTCGATAAGTTTACGATAAGAAACCGGAAGCATCATGTCATGCGACTCCACAATGTTGCACAATATGAATGTATTTTGTATCTGACAGTATTATTTATTCAGTGCTCTGACTAATAACGTAATTTGGTCACAGATGAAACTTTTTTCTCAGCTAACTGATTCACCAGCGCACAAGTTGAAGTCCTCAAATTTCTTATTTTGTCTGCCTAGAAGTCTAAAAAATTTCATTTTTGATTGAATAAAATAGACAAACGCAGCAAATCCTCACATTTGTGAAACTGGAATCATGTTCAGTTGAATCATTTATGTTTTTTTTCAGCTTGATAAATGACTTAAAAGCTCATCTGTTATCAAAACTGGTGTTGATTGACATTTCTAAGCCTCGGCCGCTCAATTCAAAGCAAGATATCGAATGGCGATGAAGGCAACTTCATTCAAATCAAACCAAATTGAATGTCTCAGTGTTGCCAGTTCCCAGGTTCAATCCGAGTCCATTGAATTCCTGCGTGGCTGCCTGTATTCATGTGTTTTCCTGCAGATAAGCTCTGGGAGAAAATCCTGGGAGAGGAGACGGAGCGCGCATGAAAAGACAGACAGAGAGACATTTAGAAAGGCGGAGATAAATACAGGGGGGCAGATAGAGTCGAAGAAACACACGTGGTCTCGTCGTCCGGCCCGGGCAGCTTCACGCCGTCACGCTCCTGCCCTCTGCGAGCTGGCATTCCGCTCGAAAATGAAATTCTCAAAAGGCTTTCACTCCCTTGAAATCATGTTTCTACCGCGGGGCAGTGGGGCATGCAAACAGGTTCACTCGCAAAACTCTTTGTTGTGCTCTGTCGCAGCTTTTTGTGCTGGATTATGGGCTGCTTTTAGGGGTTTTTTTCCAGTCGAGGAAACACTGTAAATCCAATTAGGTAAAAAAAAAAAAAAGGTCCTGCTCATCAGTCTGTATTTGTAAAGCAGAGAGGAATGTGTGTCACTTGCTGTCTTTCAGGGGATTTCTTCTCAAAGCATGATGTAACCTCGATCTGAGACACCTAAAGAAAAGCTGGAGAAATGATGCATGTCATCATTTTATTTTTTTTAACACACTCATTTCTCATTAGCCTTACGGTTTCAGCCCTGCTTGGTTCGCAGACACGGACGATCACTCGAGTGGGAATTAAGTTGTGTTTCCTGTGGCTTTTTCACAATAAAAGCCACCTTGTCTCTGGCCGGGTGGAAGCTTTTAACGTGAAGCAGCAGCAGTGTGACACTATGAGCAGTGTGTCATTTGCATTCGCAGGAAACTAATATAGCTGATACTGTACACCAAATAATAAAAAAAGAGGACAATATCAATGAGGGAATGTCACAAATAGTCATGTGGGATTACACGTGATTATTTCCTGTGAATCCCTCATGTTTGACAGTAAAGTGAATCCAGTTTTGCAGCGGCTGACCTGAGTATTGATTAATGGCTGAAAACAAAAAATGTATTAAAATTGGGGTTTGATTTAAAGAAAACCTTAAGGATTATAACTCTGAACAGGTACAAAACAAAAGTGATGTCACTTTTTTCCATCATTTCGCTCATTTTAGACATTTTACCTGCCATCAGGATTCCTGGAGCGCTAGCACAGTCGAGCAATTTCTATCACAGCTACTTCACTCAGACTAAATGTCATGGTTTGACTGAGTTAGCAAGCACAGAGTCTGTGCAAAAAAAAAATCTTTTAAGTGAAGATAAGACGGTATGAGAGAGAGCTGTTGTAGTGCCAGACAGAGAATATGCACACACACCTTCACACACACACACACACACCACACACCATCAGGCTAAGCAGCACAGAAATTACACTGACATGAAAGAGCGGAGGAGGAAAGATGTGCAGTTTGTCCCATATTGGAACATATCAGCTACACAGACACTCACGCAGGCAGTCATATTTCATTTCCCTTCCGTAGAGGGGGTTTCCGTTTCCTTTCGGGGACATGATATCTACCTGCAGGGCGTGTGACGTGTGCACGGTAAGCACACACACTCTCATGTATGAGCAGAGATGGAGAAACAGGGGGAGAGACGAAGACCTCTCGACAACAAGAAAGCGAGCATGATGTGTGTTCTTCCAGAGTGAGTTACCAGAAAAAAAGGCAAACAAGCAGAATGATAATAAAAAAAAAAAAGGCAGAGGTGAGAGGAAGGGAAACAGTTGCAGCCCTGTGGGCTACCCAGATAGAAAGAGGAGGAAGTGTGGCTATTTGCCTTTTCTTCTTCTCCCACCATCTGCCTCTCCAATTCTCTCATTTACTTAATTAGAGTGCTGCGTCTCAAGGCTGCCGCTCCCGAATGGCATCAGCTGTGTGTGTGTGAGTGATGCATGTAGTGCATACCTCAGGCGTGCACGTGCGTGGGGAGCGGCATGTTAGCGAACGCATGCGTGTGCACCTGCAGGTGTGGGCGCACCTCAGGCAGCCTTGTGTGTGTGTGTCGGTGTGTATGCGTGTGTGTTTGGAGGGCTGACCCAAGGCGGGTGTTGTTCAGAACGGAGGGAGCAGGTGATTGTAGCGCCTCTTCCATAAACAAAATCTGGTAATGTGGTAAAAACAAATGAGCAGTGACCTGTGTTCTGCACGCCATCGCAGCTTCCTCCTCTTACATTTGACTGCTAAGCTCTCTTAAGCTTTTATTACCAGTTATCCAGACCTATTCCAATCTCCTGACACTGATTTAAAGTAGTTGACTTCTTTAATCCTGGACATAATTAATGTCAGCTCCTTTTTTTGCTGATGAAGCAAAACTGTTCGATACAGAAATAACAAAATGAGAAAAATAACACGTTCCCATTAGTTAACCTTTGGACTAAGCTGGAAGCTGACTGTGAGCTGGGTCACGTCGGCTAACATCAGCGGCCAACCTCACTGACGCCGGGCTCCAAATTCTGGTGGAGAGCCTGCTCATAAGAGCGCAGGCTGTTTAACACCAGCACATTAATGCCCACGGTTTTGGGACACGGGAGTAATTTCCGATCAGATTGGTACTTTGTGCAACCACGTTCCCCGCGCCCAGTCCATCTGCGTCCTTAGAGACTGCTGACGCTCGCTGCATCCGTTTCGCCTTTTGTTGAAGCCCATGCAACTTACAAACTCAGTGTTTCATTAGTATGACCCAGTTTTAGCCAACTGAAAGCAAGTGTTATCATACTCATAATTCACACACTCGTGTCTGTTTGACCTTTTTTGAGAGTCTCACACCCCAGAGATGGGCATGTATTTAGACAGGAAGTGCCGACATGACATGCCGACATGCCTCGCGACAATTTTCTTTGCAAAGAATCACAACGCTGGGAAAACAAACAACTGGCACGCCATCATTTGACCCTCGCCTCAATTATCTCCACCCGAGCATTTCCATTAGATAGCTTTGCAGCTCCAAGGTGACCGACTTCACCTGCCTTTTCAGTGAGAACTTAAATGAGCAAAAATATGAACAGTTAAACCGTCGCAGAATGGCAATGAAAATAAAACCCGCATTGCAGGTTTTACACAATTTGTTTTAATGCGGGGCATCCATCATATCTGTGTTAGGGGACGCTGACTGGCTGATATCTGATATTTAATAAAAGGCCAATGTCTGCTGGATGAAATGGCAAACCAATAAGCCTACATGGGATGACTGTTAGGGCTTTTATATAGCTGCTTTTACTGACTCATTAGATACAATGAGATCTGATACAGTAATCAATAATAAAGGCTTGTTAGCTTCGTGGTCATTATGTAAACGAGCCGACCTTGTGTGTGGCCAATCACGTCGCGGGGCTCAAATTGCTGATTGTGGACTGATTGTCGTTTTTTTTTTTTTTTCGTTCTTGAGTCGACAATAAAAAAAACACAGAGCGGATTTGCATCGTGCGTCGCCAAACAGTCGCCTCTCTCTGCCGCGTTCGAGTGATTTCTCAAGTGCAGCGGGGAAAGCAGACATAATCAATTGTTGTCTTGAGTGTCGCTGCCACCTTTTGAGATTGTAATCATGCTTCTGGCACTCGTTTGGACGAGTGATCCAAGTGCGTGCACACAGGCATGTATATATATATGTGTGTGTTTGTGTGTTGCAGGAAGATGCAGTCAGGTTGGCATGGGATGGGCAGACTGTAGGCTGTCACTCACTCTTCCTCCTCTTTTTATCCCCCCTCCTCACCCTCCTTCTCTTCTGACGCATATCGACTCCCGCATCTCTCCGTCTCATTCTCTCCGCCTGGAAGTTTTTCTGACTGGCATGAGAGAGAAAGAGAGGGAAGGGAGAGTCAGCAGTGCCGAAAGCTGACATGGCATTCTAAGTTTGTAGCTGTGCTGTGTTGCTCTTTTCGCAGCACGGCGCTTCCAGGCTGAGCGCCCTTTGTTGTGCGACATCAAACATATAAGAAAACCACATTCGCGCGCCTTTACATTTCCCCCCCTCGCGAACAAGTTCAACTCGGCAGCTCCTTCAGCCGTACGCATGTCCACAGGAGACCACATAAACCCTCATTCAAGGCAAATGCGGGGGAAAAAAAGGAAAAAAGGAGTCAAAGGCAAACTCTTCTAGGGAAACATTATGAGGGCGTTAAATTTCTGCCGCACATCCGAACCGTTTAACATTTGAACTTAATGAAGGCCCTCTATCACCTCTGAGAGCCGCCTCGGTTTGTTTTCTCCCACATTTTCCCTCTGATTTATATTCCTGCAAAAGAAGCACCTTCCTCGGAGCGAGAGACGCACAACACGCTCGCGTCAGAGCTTTCTATCTGGAGCAACGCGTTATCGCCGTCCTGAAAGTAAATCCAGCAGAAAGGGAGGCGGGGAGGAGAGCGCTAACGAAGCTTTGTAAGGAGAGATGGTGATGCAAGGCCCCAGTTTTATCAGTGGGAGGGCTGCGGTAATCGGCTATCTAGGGGAGGGAGGCGGCGGGGGGTCCCTAGTTATCAAGACAGCTTTGGAGATTCACAGAGAACCTGCAACAATGGGGAAGAAACCTCTAAACTTCTTTCTCTTTTTGTTTAAAAGTGATCGCTCCCTTGGGAGTATGAATGAAGTAATTAATTATTTTGACACGCAGTGTTTGCTCGCAGTGAGTCAGATTTCTTGTGGATGAAATCAAAGTTAATTTCTCACTAATGAAACCCAAAAACGGAGACAGCCTTTTAAGAGCTTTCAGCGGAGTGTGAAAAGTGGAAACTTTGTGCACTTAGTTTTTTTTGTCGGAGCATCTCGGGGTGCCGCAAATGTAAAAGTTCACTTTATGTCTCATGAGAGGCTGATTTATTAAGTCTACATTTGTTTGACAATGTGAAAGGAGCAGAAAATAACACCACTGAGGGAATACTCCACTGAAAACTTACAGCACTTACATGCCGTGGATACATATTGATTTATCTGCCACTTATTTTCTTAATCAATTGATTATTTTGAAAATGTGTCCAGAGTGAGTGACATATTCATATTAGAAGCACTGACCAGCAGTCCAAAAGCAAAGTTTATTCAATACATTCCAGTAAAATACACAGAAAAGCAATAAACCTTCATATTTGCAACCGTAAAATTTATGACGTTACAGCTTGAAAGATGTCAGACTAATTTCCTGTTGATCAGCTAATCAAGCAATCAGCTCACCTGTTAAACACGGCGATGCCCGATGATATCTGGTGGAGTATTCCTTTTAAAGTGACAACTCATTTAACAGAGCCGCATGATTCCTTTGAAGGGAAGAAAAAACACATTTGATTGCATTGCCTTTCATGTAAATGATATTGTGCTCGTGTTTATACACGGGGCATTTGAAGGCTGTTTGTACATATACACCACAGACGCATAATTTACTATGTGGAGGCGCAGATTAAAACTAATCATCACATTAACACAGAGTATATAAACTGCATTCGGCAACAGACTGCAGCTGCATTCATATCGGCGCCTCCCGTTCAGTCGCTTCCGCACTCGGAGGCGATGAGAGTACAACACCGATATAAAAGTATACAGGCGCATAAAACACTTACTGCTCATTTGCCTGGGTGCCTGTATAATGAGCATCTGTGCTTTTTTTATGCAACATTATTACCTTTAACAGCGCACCTGTCTGTTCTGCGCCTCGGATAAAGAACGGAGATTTGCTTTTTTTGGAAGCCCTTTTAAATGCCAGACGGCAATTGGCTTGGTGGGTAGTTAGAGAAAGGAGGGCCGACACTCACGCGCACGCACACATTCAGAAAACATTCTGTTGGGAAAATAGTGCTGCTAATTAGTGGAATTAGCCACAGATCAAAAGGTTCAATTAAAAAGTGGTGTTGTAGCGTGGAGGCAGCGGGCCTCATTTGCATCACAACACATGTTCGCCGTGGACGAGGCAGACTGACGGATGGACGGGCGGAGGGACGCCGCAATATGGTGCACACCTCGCAGGAGTGCGGCAGATAGATGAAACAGACAGCAAATACACCACAGAAAACATGGTTAAAGAGGCGGACTACCCAAATTAGTAGCTAGTTTTTGTTTTATTTGTGCAAGTTTTGGGATGCCTGTCGACTCTTTTTTCATACTTCTGTCCAGAAACAACATCCCAGTTACTGTAGAAAGTTAAAAAACCCTTGAAGTAAACAGTTTTCACAGGAACTATAACACCTAGTTAGATAAAACCAAAATAATTTGCATGTCTAGATGTCGCCAGGGTGAGTGAGAAGTGTGTGATCTGGACAAACTGGCCCTTTCAATTATACTAAATTTCACAAACACATGTGAAGTAACACATCCATTCATGCAAACACACTTGAGAACACACACCGGGAGATGAGGAATGACATTAATTAACACATTAATAAACACATTAATAAACACACTGACCAAATGAAATGTAGGCATTCATTTGCTCTGAGACAAACTTGCACACACATGCAAAGATGCATTTAACACACACACACACACCAGCTAATCAGAAGCATGCCATTCACTTGCACACGGAAACGCTCGCTCACTTGCCGTGCGGTCCGTCTGGCCTCACGTCCTGCGTGCGTTGCCGGCCTTTTGAGTTCCAGTGTTAATTAAGAGTATAATTAAGCATGTGCGTTTATGGCTTTGCTCAGTGGGGTGTGTGGTTTTGTGTGTGTCT
Source organism: Scortum barcoo (assembly GCA_023238725.1). NCBI lineage: Eukaryota > Metazoa > Chordata > Actinopteri > Centrarchiformes > Terapontidae > Scortum > Scortum barcoo. Next base: position 10,661,894 of record CM041541.1, on the reverse strand, counting down.
GTGTGCATTTATGCATGTTTGCATGTGTGGATATCCCCGGAGCGGCTGAACGTGCTCCCTGCCACAGCTTTGGACCAGCACTGCCAATTCGCAGCGCTGCTAATTTACCATTTATTTAAATACCACATGTTTGACTCCTAATTAAATACAGCGCCGATCCCCAGCAGCACACGTATTTTTTTCTCTCTCTCTCTCTCTCTCTCTCGATGTTGTTGTTTATTTCAGCCAAAGGAATTATGCAGTGTAAATGTCACACCATGTAAAATCAGATTTCCTGCTTTGTTTCGATACGATTCCCCTCCAGCTGAATTTACATCTCTCTTTCTTGCTTTTCTGTTCCTCTTTTAAAGTTATCTGCTTTGTTCTGTGTGGACTGTAGATGTTCCCATAAACACTGTGTATGTGTGTTTTTAGTAAAACTCAATGACGCTCACCCGCGCCTTGGAAACTGACCAAAAAATATCTAATTATCTGCCTCTATTTTGATGAACACGTTTAGGAAAAAACATGGTAAAGGAAACAAACAAGCAAATGACTATTAGCAGAGGAGAGGACCATGTCACAATCATACATTTGCCTTTTGCTCACTGTGTCATAAAAGGGCTGCAGAAGAAGCCATAAACACAGCATTAACACCTTATCACCTTTTAGTTGTTATGGTGGATGTGTTAGCCAATAATTGTCTTTTTACACATCTAGCAGACCCGCTGCAGCTTCAGCATTCATTTGGAGTCATTTTTGACCACATATTCGGTCTCCTTTTACAGGTCTTTTGCTCTCTGAAGGAAATTTCTGGCTCCTTAGCGGCTAAATGCGAGACTAGTAAAGAAAAAAAAGTGAGCCGAAAGAGTGAAATGTGAATAATTCTCTTTAGTTCTGCTGCTGTTTGTCACTGCAAGCGATTGCTAAAGTAATAAAAAAAAAGATAGGTGCAGCTTTAAATTCCCCCCTTCAAGTTAAGCCAATATTAACTTGTACAAATGTGATGAGAGAGAGAGGGCCGGAGACAGACTTCCTGATTAGTAAGCCGTTAGAAATAAAAAAACAAATTACAATTTCTCGTGCTTTGTCCTCATTTTCTTACCAAGCTGCTTGATTAATGAGTGGGCATCACTGGACTGAAGTTGTATTGACTTACCTTGACATAAGAGGTCTTTGCGGCAGTCATCATGCCCACTTTGTTCCACTCAGCGGTGGCGGCGCTCATTATTTACATGACAGCGAGAGGTCACCTGTCGACAAAACGTTAACTTAGGACGTTGGAAGCATTCGCACAATCAACCAGATCTGGCCCGAACGGTCCTGTTTAGTCAGTTTGATGGTACAGCCATGCCAGCGCCCATTTTGAGAGTGTGTACAATGTGTGTGTGTGCGTGCGTGCGTGTATTCCCATGCTGCTACTGTCTGCTACAGTGGCAGTTTGTAGCTCCATGCTGTGTTAAATGGGAGTGTCCAGGCTGCTACCAGGCCTCATTCATCAGCCTCCTCACACGGGAGCGGACATGGCTGCTGGGAAAACCGCCTGGGACACACACACACACACACACACACACACACAAACACACACAAATAGAGAAACACACTCGGTACATACAAATCTTTTGCAATCAGACACATCCTCAATGCCACAAATGAGTACTTTAATAGATCGTATTTTTAAATTTGCACATAAATTAAGTTTGGATAGATGAAATCGACACACGCCCTTTGACCTCAGTTGGTAACGTTTCACGCCGACACCCTGTCCCTGACCTCCACTTCCTCCCCGGTGTCCCCACGGCATTTTTTTCCCCCGCCGTTTTCAACCCCTCTTTGCTATTTTGCAGCTGAGTCTTTCACGCCTGACTCCATCTGCCGCTTGGCTGCCACCGTTGTACCCGTTCACACCGCAGCCTCGGCGTGAGCCAAGCTCGCATGGGCCAGCGTTGGTACGCGCGCAGTCCAAGAAAATTTCCTCCAGTAGCATCTGCAAGAATGAAAAATAAATAAATAAATAAAAGAAAAAGTGGAAAAAAAAAAACACAATTTCTCTGATCAAGTGGTTTCCCAAAAGGCCCGTCACTTCCATCTGGGTGCTAAATGGTTTTGAGGAGCACTTCATTTTTTTTTGTTTTAATGCTAAAAGGCTAAGAAGTGTAAGATCAGTCTATTTTTACACTTTCAAGGACCTGTCTCTTAAAAGGCTTTGAGCAACAATTCTCTGTGAGCCCCTTTATTCAAACCTCCTTCCACCTGTGAGTGCATTCTTCGCTCACCGGCTGATATTAGCTTTTTTTTTTTCATTGCATTATGTAAATCGAGCACCTTGAGAAAAAAAGAGAGTTTTGACAGGTTGTTCCCTCCTCAGAAGCTCCATTTTAGGCTGTAAACAAGTGCGCATGCTTCAGAGTGCATTGTTGAACTGCTTTGAGTGTACCAGAGGGAATACAGTGTTTTAACTACGTCGGATTCAAAATACCTTACTTTCTGCCATTATTTCAAGTCAGAAATGATTAGGGGAACAAAGAAAAGGTGTGTTGAAACTGGGCCAAGTTTGCTCAGCTGTGGAATTGTTTCCAACTGAGGCAGTTCTTGCAAACCCTGCAGTCATTTTTTTGCTAAAAAATACCTGCCGTCTGCACCGTATCAGGCACTGTGGTCATTTGCAAGAGCTTGTGACTGAAATTCAAACATTCTTTCATTAGTTTACCACGCAAGTTTGGTTCCTCTTCTTCTTCCTTTATTTTTTAACTACCTCCGCGAAGAGGAAAAGACCGCCTGAGAATCACGGCTCACATCAAGTCCTGGAAAGTCTTGAGAAAGAGTTTCAGAGCTGCTCTCATCGCTGCGGCGCTCCCGTGAACTGACGGGGGAGATTTATACGGCTCCCCTTGACCTTGAATTTCCTGTTTTATCTCCCTTTTTTCTCTATTTTACACCGTCAGTGTTCTGTTTCTCTGAAGACTTGCGCCTTTGTAGTCTGAAATCACAATTCCCTCTGTTGAGTCGCGGTAAAGGAAGCGCAGTTTAGAGAGATAGAAGGAAGTGGAGGGTGGAGAGGAAAAAGCGTGTTTTTTCCGAGATGAAATTTGGCGGGGCTTGATGAGCCGCTTTTATCGGCCTAAGAAGTTGAAAAGCGGTGGCGGCGGTGGTGCGGCCATCGTGATCAATCCCGTGTGTCATCAAAGAAAATATCCCACCTTGATGAGCAAACTCAGGAAGCAACTCCAACTATTTAGAGGCGAGGAAGTGAGGAAACGCGGCGGTGTGTTATTTCTTTCTTTTCACGAATGGAGACGCTCGTGACAGCGTGGTTAAAATGGTCACATTTCTGATCCTGATCTTTCAGTTAACCTTCTTTGGAGGTGTTGGTGTCATTTTATTTTTTCTCCTCTCTGAACCGACGATGTCTTCTTTTTCTAATGAGGTTAACCCCAATCTTGCGAGCTGCCGCCTCCATATTGTACGAGATCAAAGCCTGCGCTGAATGTGTAAAGCTTGTTTACTTTTACTATTTGACCTTCTTACTCCTGCAGACTAATGCGTGCCGCCTGACTCTCCTCGCTTCATTTTCGCCCTCTGTGTGCGGTGTGAATTAGTGAGAAAATACATGTTTTCCTTCTATTAGTGCCTCTGACAGTCATGTTTGCTTCTTTTAAAAGTCTGTATCTTTCTCCTGTGCGAACATCCACTTCTCCTCCTCCTCCGTCTTTTACTTTTTTCTCTCTTCTGTGGGTTTGGCCCCCTTGCTAATTGGCCGGGGGGGGGGCATGTGATTGACAGGGGTGATAATCAGTGTAATGGCAGCTAGTAGTGGCGGCGAGGCCAGCTGCCTGCCAAGGTGTTGAAAAAGCCTGCAGGAGAGAGGCAAGGAGGTGGGAGGCTGCTTCTTATCAAATCCGCCAATGGTGTTTTCTGACGGTGTGTGTGACTGTGTGTGTGTGTGTGTGTGGTAAGATGGGTGCACAGGGACACCAGCTCAGCCACTGTAAGCTCCGGCTCCACTGCGAGCGCATTGTGCCCGCTCACCCTCCTCTCGAGGTGGTCTCCGCACTGAGAAATGCCACTTTTTCTCCTTAATTTCTCTCATTTCCGCTCCCCTCCTTCATTTCTTCTCTCACCTCCCTCCCCCCTCCCCTCTCTCGCTCCCACTCCTCGCTCACCCGTGCAACCATGGAGGTGTCATTAGCAGCGTGTCCTAATTAGTCCAGTGCCAGCTAATTGTGCTTCTGACGCTGTGTCTCTGGGGAGGCAGGCCTTGCTAATTTCAATAAGAGTAAGCAAGCAAACCGCTCCCCACTGACGGCCATGGATTAATTAGAGACCATCCACTGCATGTGCCGACTGAGGGAACACGAAGGAGTTTACAGAAGAGGGGGGTTTTCGGGGGAAGACGCGGCGTAGGGAGACGGCGGATTAAGCGGCAGATGAAGAACGCGAGGTGAAAGGGAGTTCGCTTTCATTGCTGTCACCCAGAGACTGACGCTCATTTTAGGAAATTACCATCACTTTCATTTTGCACAGGCTTTTGCAAAGCGCGATCCTCTCGAGCGGCGGCTCCCTCGTTGAGAAACAACGCCCCGAATGTGTTGTTTTTCGCAAGTTTCATTTAAAAGGTTGAAATGAAGCAAACAAGTCTGTTTTCTTTTCCTTGAGAGAGACTGATTTGTGTACGCTCAGGGCCCAGATCGCTACAGTAAAGGCAGTCGTTCCTGCACAGTCACTGTTCCAATCTCACTCCTCATTCAACCTTACGACCATGTTTGTTTTTTTTTCTTTTTTTGTGTAATATTTCAGGTTGGCTGAGCATGCATGCTTCTTTTCAGCAGAGGTTTGCCTCATGTTCATGCAGGCACGGATACACCCGGGAGCCTCCTCCAATACAAGAACAAGTTTCTGCACTCGTGGTCACCGAGCAGCTCTACATGAGCGGCTCAAGCTGCAGCGGCTTGCTCAAGGGAGCGTCGGTAGCATTTTGTGCGAAGAGACATACTCATTCATTTAAAAGTGGCATGACGTGAAGACAGTTTAGAAAATGCGATAAAATGTGATGATGAGTGATGGTTTAAAACTCATTTTGAGTGTCTTGTTTCTGAATGTGCTGCAGAAACAAAATGTAATGGAAAGTTTATTTCACATTTCAACACCACATAGCAAAGTAAGATTAATCTACATATGTAATCATCAGTTTAGTGCTCTTATCTTACAAACGTAAAAATAGATTTACAACAAGCTTTATCAAGCAAGATGTTCCTGTTCCAGGCTTCTTCAAGCACCTCAGTGTACACAGCGTTCAGGAACAATGCTGATGTTATTGAGAGACAAGACACTGATAAAAGCGCCCGCACAGATCGGAACATGAGTCAAGACTTAGACAGAAATAACTAATGCACGAAAACTCATTGTTGGCGTCTCTTTCCAGCAACAATTACTCATTAACTGCAAAAAAAAGGAAACTGGAACTACACCAACAAAGTTTAACAGATAACAGAAGGTATTTCTCACATGCTCAATGAGGTTGATATAAATATCACCGTAACGCTTCCGTTGGCAAAGGAACAGTTTGACATGTTGCACAGGAAACATGCCTTTTTTTCTAGTTTTTGAAGTGAAATTGGAATAAAAATACAAAGCTAACCGTGTGATTCAGCAAGATGTGAGGCAGCTACTGTCTCATCGCTGGTGTTTTACAGCCGGCGGATTTTGAGACTCCCTTTTTTTTTGTTTTTTCTTCTTTGGCGTCTCCGATGGCAGATGAGCTGATGCAAACGGTGAGCAGGTGCCGCGCTCACTTCCGCCCCCATATGAGAAACTCACAGTAGTCAGCGGTGAATGGATAGACTGCGATGTGCCTGCCTATCTGTCTCTCCGGCTTCCCTTTTTCCTTTTTTTTTTTTTGCTATCTGTGAAATACAAGTCTTCACATCTCACTCCGCTGCAGACCGTATCGCACTCTCCTTTCTCACCTAATTAATCACGCTATTGAACTTAACGCCACTCAACGAAAACCAGTTGGCACAGACAGTGAGGTGATTTGCCTTCATTGCCCCTACTTTTTTCCTTCATCCTCCCTCCCCTTTTTTTTTTTTTTTTCCTTCCGGCGCCAGGCAGGTTCATTTTTTCACGGTCCAGATATTTCGCCGCACCCATTGTTTAATCGGGTTCACGGAGGGTGCTTCTTTATCACCACCAGCCCCGTCTGGTTGCCATTAGGTCAGGCATTAACAGTCGAGCGCGACATCCGCCAGTGATGGAGCAGGCCTGTAAATCTGAGGCAGCTGAAGGGTGTATCTCCTCCCCCAGGAGATGAATGGACTAATGGACTTTCATTACAGGCCTCATTGTTGACACTTAAGCACACCCACATGCACATGTACACTACTGAACTGTAAGTATAGCTGCTCTTTTTTTTTGAATGAACAAATACAAATATAAAAATGACAAAAAAACACACTCAAATCCAGGTATACCCCCCCACACACACACACACAGCACATATCTTCTCACACTCTTTAATGACAGCAGTTAGAGCCATCTCAAGGGAGTGGAGGTGTCGGCGCTGACGTCGTGATGGACGGTTATTTTGTCAAGAAGACATTAATGTTAACGCTCTCAACTGTGTGTGTGCGCTTCAATTTTTTTTTTTTTTCATCGAAACGCATGCGGATGTTCGCAATGGGGAGAGAGAGAGAAAAGGACGGGGAGGAACGAGGGAGGAGGGCGGGATGTGGGGGAATCGGAAGGATTTATGGGTGTAATAATGGAATCTCAGTAGCTGGGCCATTGACACGGAGGCATTTTCTCTCATCCTCCTCCCATTATTAGATGGATGGACCAGGAGGGAGTAAGCACAGCAACATATGGGTGGGAGCGGATGGCAGGCTGTTGTGTCAGAGCGCAAATCACATTTCGCTTTGCCTTTATGTCATCCAGACGTCCTAAAGACATAAAGCATATTAAACGATTTCCTTGGATTCATTTCACACCACCTGATGGTTTGACTCCGAAAGTGCATTCTGTCTATTTTTGCTGCTAGTACAAACTATCTGGTATTTTATCTTTTGCAGAAAGACAAATAGAAGTGATTCAGAAGTAAAACCAATGATATGCATTCACTCAGGAGTGTGCAGGGCTATATTCAACCTCGTTTAAATCAGGTCAATAATGGTAATGGTTCAGCGTTGTGCTAAAACCTCTTTGAGGCTGCATTTCGGCCCAGTTGGCTAATGGTTTTAAGTGCAACAATTCCACATTTCCTGTCTTTATCTGTGCCATTACTATCAAAATAAAGGCAAAACCTCCGCAAGAAATAAGGCAACCTAGATGCTGTCACCAGAACAGCAAAGCTAACATGCTAGCAGTAGTTCCAAAGCTTTCAACATAGCATTAAACAGCTGAGGCTCATGGGATGTCGTTAGTTTTGCAGGTTTTTATTAAGGAACCAAATTTGGACTTGATGACGGCGCCAGATGAAAACTTCTTATTTTTCACAGTTCATCCTGAGGGGAGCACGAATGCCAATCCGTCCTGGAGCTGCGGAGACGTTTCACCCAAAGACCTCCAAAGAGCCATGAATGTCACGTTCATTGTTTTGCACCAGTCCATCTGGTTGACGCTGAACTCCATTATCCACCCGCTCTTTCTGCACATTAGGACTCATGATCTTTCCTGCAGATAAATAGGTCGCTGCAGCTGCTGCAGCTGCTGCATTAGCGACGTAAATGATGTTTATGTGTCTCCGTACCTTCACACTGTGTTATGACCCACTGAATCACAGTTGTGGCTTTTTTATTTATTTCTTTTAAATCTCCAAGGCCATTATGCCGCCACTTCCTGATTATCTGTGCGGCTGTAAACACTGGCCACGATGACTGTTTACAGTAATGTGATTTGTTTTTATTATCCATCCTTAAGGTCACCACTGCATTAAAGTTAAAATTGCTCGAGCGCTCTTCTCCTTGTTCATCCGAGTGTAAATGAATTAAAGCTGTAAAAGCCAGCCTGTCATGGCTCAGCCTAAACTGTTAATGAAGAATCTCGTGGTGTGTTCAATTAGGGGAATATGTTTGCCTCATTGAGTGGATGTTTGCGTTCTTGTGTCGCTTTCATGCAGCATGCTGTTGGACTTTGCTTTTCCTTTCGAGTAACTTCGAAGTTGTTTATCTAGAACTTCCTTGCTTTTTACGCAGTTTTATTGCCCATGTCGTTGAATGGGGGGGGTGGATGTACATCAGTTTAAATGAGCCGCTTGAAGAAAGCTAAAAATGGCCATCAATCTTTACCTACTGCGTCTTTGCAATTCCAATAAACCCACATCTTCATTACGGTCCAGAAACCAGTGTGGCAGATTGCCACAGACGCTGCTCGCTGGCCGTCACCGAGCAAACGAGCACCTGCCATTTCATAATTAACACCTGCTGTGTGATAACAGACACCTGCTTTTGCCTGCATTGATTATTTCATGGTGACAAAACTGAATGTAATGAATGGCTAAATGATTTCCTTTCGTTTTTTTTTTCGTCAATGTGGCATCTTCGGCGCGCACCGCAGGCTCAATCACACTTCCATCTCCTAAGGAAAGTTAAAGGTCAGCTACAAACTCACATCACATGGCTGTATTTTACTTTATTTTAATTGCATGACCCTTTATGCAATCATTTCTTCTTGTTTTTAACTATCTATTGGCATTGGCATTATCTTTCTATTGGCAAAAGCAGGCTACATTGCGTTTTCCATGCCAATATATCTTGTAAAAAAACATGAGATTAGGCTGCACTGATACCGTAGTTTGAACCTTTTTTTCTTGTTATCATGTGTTTTCTCGTCCTGTCACCATTTCTTTAAGCGCTCAAATCACACCGCGCTCTGCCTGGTTGCTGTGTAATGGAAGTACAGGTGTTCAAATTTCCATTTTTCCGAGCACTTTGAAGTCTCTTTGTTCACGTTGGCTTAGAAGCATTTGACCTGTCAGGTTCCAGATCAGATGTGTGATTTAAGGCCTTTGCTAAATTATTTACATTGACATGGAAACTTGGCAAGCATATGATCACCAAGCCGCAGAGGCATTTGAAAGAAATGTCAGCGTTTATTATATAGTTTTCAAGCTCCCAGCTGTACTGTGTACTGTAATTCTTGTAGGGGTAGCGTCTGTATTCAATTAGACTGAAAAGGTTTCACCTGAATTGCCGCGAACAGGCGGCAGAGAGTTGACGCTGCATATTCAACTCGCTCGCGGATGCGCATCAATAGAGCAGCATCGCCGCTCGCTTGCATCCATTCAGAGGAGCGACAAAAAAAAAAGGAGCAGGTTTTTAGGTTTTTGCTCAAGTTGACTTGAACTTGAGAAGAGGCGCTGAAAGCACTCGAGATCACCGCCGCCTTCCTCAACTTTTTCATCAAACAAAAAGTGTTGGCAGGGAGCGGCGCAGAGTTGCCCCCGCGCTCACCACGCTGTTGTATTTCAAACAAGAGAAGCAATTGAAATGTATGCTAATCCTCGACTCGTTTTCCCTGCCATCCTACAGCGCGGAGCAGCATAATATTTCCATAGCGATTCGGACATTTTTGAGGGATTAATGCAGGAAGCGAAGGGGTTTGGTGGGGGTTACGAGGTGGTCGGGGGGAACCCCAGGCAGCTCAGCACACACACACCACATCAACTGACAGTGAGCACGGTAAAGGGCATGTGTTTAACCGTGATTGATGCACTGTCAGTAATGTAGAAGACAGTGGGAATCCAGATTAGAGAAAATGACCCATGGGAGTGGAATGAGAGATGAGGCCGGGGAGACGAGAGCGAGAGACAGAAGTGAGACGGACGAGCGATGGCCGCTGCGAACGTCTGATAACCCGTTTTATCGCTGCGGCGAGATATGTGCGAGTTTCTCTTCTGGCTCCCCGCTGTTCCCTTTTTAATCTGTGTCTCTTGTTTTGAAAAGAAGACTTAATTTCAGGCCGACGCTGCCACGGCGGTGCCCAAAAGCTCCCCTTTCAAAGTCCACCCAGTGACTTTAGCAGAACGGTTCTCACGCTGCGTGTGAAATTAAAGTGGCACGGTCAAGTTGTGCCTCAGCGCTGCTGTCATGGCAGGAATTTTTATCTTAATTTCAGCAGTTATTCTGGTGTAAAAACAAATCACTTCCTGCCCAGGTATCAATTCTGGTAAAGTTCTGGTGAACTTTAAACAAGGCGGAGCGCACTTTAGATAACAGAGGGAACAAAGTAAGAGCTGTTGTTAGATTTTCTGGTAAAATTACTCACTTGTAAGCAAGCTGCAACAAAATATGGCACTCGAGGTGAATACTGTTTATTGAGATATTGGTGTTGAGTGGGAATTGTCATTTACAACCGTTATGTGCAGGAACTTGGGGATTACAGCAAGTGTGTTCTCAAACTTGCATTGCATTGACTCCTTTCTCCAAACCTCATTAAATCTACCATGCAACGGATGTAGCTAAATGCTAGCTTGACTTTTATTATAAACAACTGAATCAACGGCAGCTAGCAGGCTCTTCTGATGCTAAAATGGCATCTTAAAATAATGTTTTGGTGTATGTGTGAGCAAAGCAGATTGCAAAATCTTCAGCATTCAACAGGTGGGGCATCATGCACGTAAGGATAACGCTCCAATGCCCCAAATCGCTGAAATACCAAATTAAATCCATCAAAAAAAATGCTCATATGTTCCCATAGAGGACTCAGAAATAGTAAAACTGGAAGTGAATGTGCTGAAAATGGCACAACCAGACTCCATCCGTTTGTGAGAAGTCACATTTTCCCCCAGGGGACAGAGTGTATATTCATGTGAAGTTTCATCTGCTGCCATACAAGCCCATGCAGGACAAAAGCAGCAGCAGCCCCCCCTCATCCACTTCTCTTTTATTTATTTATTTATTTTTTTGCTGCTTGATTTCACAATAAAATACAGATTATTTTCAGGAAGGACAGACACAGTGGGTGTTTATGGTGTCGCTGCACAAAACTAATCTCCGGAGTTTGGGAGCTGCGTTATCCATCGAAAGCGAGGGGTCTTTGGTGCTTTTATGGATGTTTGCCCCCATCTATAGAGGGGGGTCTTCAGTGTCAGGGGCCCGAGAATGGAGCTGAGAGCTGAGAGGTGTCTTGAGGGCTACAAAGGCCCTGATTTAGGGACCACACGTTATAACTGGAAAGGTTTTTTGGGAAGAAATGAGAGAGAGGTGACATGTAAATACACGTTGAAATTGTATTTGCATGGCTCGTATGATACTTGTGTATTTGTCTGCGGGCACAAAGAGAGAAAGAGCACCCAGACAGCCCATCCATTGTGGCTGTAAGCATGGCCCTGACAGAGGGTAATGGCCCTTATTCTAATCCTCTAAAAGATGAGGGGTACAAGAGGTTCAGATGCACAGAGACGAGAGGGAGGAACAGACAAAAAAAAAAAGGGGTGGGGGGTGCAGGGGAGGGATGGAGAGGCCCCCATTCTACGCCTCATTGAGTCCTCATTCAGAACGGCCGGCACTTCATTAAAAAACGAAGGCGTCTTCCACGGGAACAAAAAAAAAAAAAGAAAAAGAGTCGCTTGTTGTTCGTACTCCATCACGACACACAGAGAGTGTATTTGTTTTATCGCAACCACAGAGCAGCCGAGCGTATCTGCCGAAGGAGGAGGGCCACACATTTGTAATTTATGATAATTGTTTTCTCCAAAAGTGTAAATATATTATGACGATTATTTCCGGCGGAGCACATACCAGCCGAGGCGACGTTTCATCAGATGAGGGGCAGAGAAATTGCTCGAGCACAATGCCTCCCGACGCCGGCGAAGCGAAAGCGGGGCGGATGATGCGGTGTCAAAACAGTTGTACTTTCACACATGGATGCGTGTCGACGCGCACGCGAGCCGCCGACTCCCGATAACTCGACGGCAACTTCTTTCCTTTCACCTTTCACCTGAATCTTTACTCACCCAGCGAGTTTTGATCGAGCGCGTTCGCTCCATTTTTAGCAGCCCTTCACATTCACACATTTGAAATGCATCAAATTCAAAGCAGTCGCACATGCTCACATTTAATTCCCCATGAAATAGACTCTTTGGTAGCTCTGAAACCCTTTAAGATGGGAAGTGCTGCTAAGAAGACAGCGCTGATCTGAATAAAGTTGTATTCTGGAGTGACATTAAAACTGTCCAAACACATCTTACCTCTAAAAAGTCAAAAGAAAGTAACGTCTGGCTTGCTTGAAGTCCTCAGGAAAGTTCAGCAAAGTTTAGGAATTCAACTTCATGTTCAGCTAGCATGTTGTGAGTGTGGTTCTGATGATAGTTACTAAAGTGTAAAAACACTTTGGGGAGAGGCTTTCATGTGTTTTTCTGTAATGTCGGCTGATTAATGCTTTTATTTTTTTATTTTTAGGTTGCTCGCTGCATTGTTGGTCTGTAGAGCCCTGAGTCAGGACTGATGCACAGCCATGACGTCACAGATGGAGGACGCTTAACCATTATTTATAGGCTGATATGACATCTTTGTTGCATTATTATTGCATTTTTAGGCTGATGACATTGAGCATCTCACTGCAGATAAGTGTAATGAGTGCTCGTAACATACGAGTGGATGACCATGTGCATGTCGTGCTTGGTTTTTCCCATGGATGCACTAAGACATTATGTAAGTTTTTTTCTTTAATTTCTCACCCATCGACAGGGCTGGGTAAGGGTGAAGTTCACCTTTCGAGACCACTGGGGTCAGTTATGCCCCGTAGAGGCTGCAAAGAAAATGAAATGAAAAATGAATAAGAGCTGTAGTGAACAATCCAATAAAACAAATATTTCTTTTGTTATAAAACCTGCAGCATTTATCTTTGTCTTTTCATCATATGGCTGTCGTTTTACATTTTGTAAACCTATGAGGAATTATCACTTGCTGATCTACAACAATAATACAACAATAAAATGGGAATTCATTCAAATAAGCTGTGACAGCCAACTGTGCAAAAAAATACCGTAGATACAACTTCCTCCTTTAGGCTTTCTGTTGAGAAATCAGCGCCACCTCTGCACTAATGCATCCTTTTCTCCTCAGAGATCCATCATGTTGCCTTTCACGTGTGAATTTCCTCGTACGAGTACTTGTTCACCTGCCAGAAACCAGAATAATGTTCCTAACAGATGTTTCTGCCACTGGCTACTCAGTTCGCCAGGGTCAAGGTACTTTTATTTTTCCCTTTTTTTGAGCGGCACGGTGAGTTCTTTTTATCCGAGTCTCTATCTCTGTGTCTCCATCCTCCACGTATTGATCGCTCCCCGACCTTTCACCCGGCCTGTGAGTAATGCAATTGCCTGTCATGGACACAGGCCCCGGTCAAGGTCTTGTAAATGTACGGCACATGTTTGCTGGGACTTGCCGATCGATGCCTCGCTTGCTCCCGTGTCAGGGAGAATAGAGCCTTCCACTGTGTTATTTCTGTCAGGGCCTTATCTCGATTCCTTAAAAGTCCTTGGAATTGAGCTGAAGCCCAACGTTTTTTGGAGAGCACAACTTATATTTTCCATCCTTATTTTTTACCCGAGGTTCTCCGTATGCTTGTGATTTTAAAGATATATATCTCCTGTTTTGATGTCTGGTACGGGATTGTAAGTTTTGTCTTGAGTTGCCGAATTTTGTTCAAACAGCTGCAATGCCTTGTAAAGACGATCCTTGATGTATTTTTAATGAGTTTGTTTCTAAATAAAAAGGCATTCGAACACAGTGGACACCTGCTCTTATGAAATGATAGCTGGCATGAAAGGAAGCAGAAATCTTGTGAGTCATCTTAAAGAAGGGGGTGTGTGCCTGTTGATGGGAAAGATTGTGGTTGAAAATAGGGCAGCGCGGTTTACCGAACGTGTGAGCCGGCGGGTGCCATGACGGCCTCCGCGGGAATGTTTGTTGTGGTTACCCCAGCGACGGAGAGCGTGTGTGTGTTTCTGTGTGCATGACAACAGCAAGGTTACTGATATTTTTGGGAATAGTTAGGAGGGCGATGCTCTGGAAAGGTCCCCCTGATCTGTTTAAAAAAAAAAAAAAAAATAGGGGCAGTAGTGGGACGGGATTCACTTCGCATCTTCATCCAGTCAATTCTGAGATATTTTTGTGGACTTTTTGGAAGACTTCAAGTGCGAAGATCGTCTTTTTCCGCGGTGTAGCCCTTGTTTAGGTTTCTGCCCTTTTCTTGAAATATGTCACACAAAGGTCACCCTAATCATTTTACTGTGCAGTGAAATAATTTCACCAAGAAATAAATAGTTTAAACTAATCATTTGCTTGGAGCTAAATGCTAAGGCACTCTAATGACTACACCAACATGCTAACGAAGGTAATATTTACCATGGTAAAGTACCGGACATATTCAAAATTGACCTGGAGGGTAGAGCAGAAGAGCAGTTTGTCTTCCTTAAATTAGAAAAATGATCATAAATTAGCTTAGTAATCCTGGATAAAATGAAATAAAAGATTGTAATTCGTTTTGTATTTTTTGTCTGTGTACTACTCAAGCTTCTGTTCAAGTTCTAGGTGACTCAGTGGCCTTAACCCTCACCCAGCACATGGAAACAATCTCTCTCTCTCTCTCTCTCTCTCACTCTCTCTCTCACACACACACATGCACAAAGACACTAATGCCAGGAATCCAGACTCCCCTTGAAATAGTTGAACCCCCAGTGCTCTGACACACACACACACACAGGCTACGAGAAAGCACCCAGAATAGCCGCACTGCCACATCCATTGCATTCCACTACCCAGCTGGCTGCCCTGCCTGAGGACACACACACACACACACACACACACACAGTTACAGCAGACATGTCACATACACAGTTTTCAGCGCACACATATAATCGCTAGAAACACACTAATACCTCCTCTCTGCACTGCACATTCAAGACTTTTCCCCCCATTAGTCTGATTTGGTGCAGAGCGCTCACCGCCCGCCTCGCCCCGTCAATGAACAATACGCGTTCAGGCTCACGGAGCCCGTAGCTAATCCCTCAGCTGTTTGGGGCTGGCGGTGGACAGTCGAAACACTGGAATAGTCTGCGCCCCCGCCAATTGCAGCGCAGATCAGATATCAATTTGTCAATAGAGCTGGCTGGTCAGGCCGGCCGGTCGACCGGCTGGCTGGCTGGTACAGAGCCTGGAGGCAGAGGTGAGTCAGCAACTTCCACGGCCAAGAGTTTAGAGCCAGACAAGCAACCAGCCGGTGTGTTCAGCTGCAGAGTGTCAAACTCTGACTTTTTGGAGAAAAGTTTGGGAAGTTAAGAAAACGTCCAGTCCGGAAAAAAAGGGGACACTAAACTCATTTTCACCCGTGGATATTTGAGATTTTTATATATATATATATTTAAAAAAACCCATCTTTTTGGTGGCTTGAACAGCAGTTTTTGTGAGCGTATTGTGTTTCTAAATTTACTCCACGAGGATTTTGATCCACTTCAGCCCCAAAGATGCAGTTCCACCCAAATCCAGAAGATCCCAAGACAAATAAAAAAAGCCTTTTTTTTCTGCTGTTGTTTTTCTCGTGTCCAGTGTTTACTCTCACCTTCTTCTCAGAGCACATTGATCCTGAAAAGTCGAGTGGGACGGCAGCTTTAGTGCATGCAGGAAAACTTGGAGTGCTCATCTCTTGGCCTGAGTTTGAGGATGTTGTAATCCTGTTGGAGTCCTCTGTTTTGGAGGAATCATTCCCATTCCTCGATACCCACTCTGCACCTTTTAAGGCTGCATCTAACAAATATTTTGATTATAAATTACTTTTACTGTTAAGCCAATTCATCATCTTTTGATGTGGAATATTTCAGAGGAGAATGAGTAATCTTTACCAGGTTAATGGCGACAGAAAAATATCAACAAAAGTGGTAACATGCCATGTTTCTTTGATTTATTTGACAAAGTTAATTGCTTCTAGCTACCGCTGCTGCCGATCCACGCCTCGAAAATTGAGTGAAAATGATTGGATGGATATGTCACTCACCACAGCTTTGTGAAGGCAGAATAATCCCTCCTCATGAACTGAAACAAACATCAGCTGAGGTGGAGGTGATTTCAGGCTGAATAATGAAGTGAAAATACAGTTTGGCTGGAAAAACGCTTGTTTTGCTCCCAAGAAGACCTCCTCAGATTACTTAAAAGTTATTAAATTTGCACACAATTCAACAAATCTTCACACTTGGGACCTGTGAATGTGAAGCGTTTTTGCTTAATTAATAACTTTTTTTAGATGTTCTGTCAAATGAATGACCCAAAGGTTTCTTTAAACTGACATTGTACTTGTGTATCAAGTTTGTTTTTCATGCAACAGTGAATTTCTCGAGTAATAAGAACACAGTCCAGGCAGATGTAGTTGCTACTGGAAGTGGGTGATGATGGACTGAAGACTAACCTGTTGTTGGTGTGATAGTGAGTACAGAGGAAAGATGCAGAGCAGACAAACAGATCCATATTTAAGGTATTTACCACATTTTTGTGACATAACATAGAGTTTGGTCCTGGCCAGGCAGCAAATGTTCAAAGATTTGGTCTCAGTTTCGGGCGTGAGAGCTTCTATTACCATTCAATGAACAGACTAATCATTTCTAAGCCACACTTGGTGGTGAATTACTTCAACTAAGCCAACAAAATAAGCTTAGGTGTAAAAGCTTTTCTTTGGCAGAAGAACTTGTAGATTTGTAAAGATTTGAAACTGTCCCAACCTCTGTTAGCCACGAAGCTGCCTGTTGGTGGGACTCTGGCTTATGTGGACCACTTCTCTCCCGTCTCGCATCTGAGCCACTGTTTCTGGACTTCGGCCACATCCCGCTGTTCGTGCTGTCGTCGGATCATAAAAGCCTTGTTTTCCCCTTGCGTGGCACATAGCTGAATTAAAATCTATTATGAATTGTGACAGGGCCATTAAGAAGACGGATGGTCGGAGCCCTCCATGGGTTTGGCTCGCTCTTTGTCCACCTCGGGGGCTCCTTCCCGACAAAAGCTTGCCCCCTGGCAGCCCCCGCCCCGCTGGGCATGGGGCTCTGACCCGGGGCGGTGTTTGCTCCGAGTGTGTTTGTGCATGCATACATGTATGTGTGCGGCGGAGACGGTTTAAGCTGCGACAGCTTCACCGGGGGAGACACATCGAACTAGTGATTGAGTTTGGGCAGTGAGAAGCGTGTGTGTGCACAAGGTTGCACCAGCAGGAGGATGTTGACCAGGTTAGAACCTGCAGCGAGTCACTGCACTCTCAAACACACACACATGCACACACTCTGTACAGGCTCTCTTGGGTTCATGTTGGAGGACAAGAGGTGAGGGACGAAGCAGGGCGGAGACATGATGGATGACAGGGAAGAGCATCGAGGCAGGAGCGCTCACAGCTCAGTGGGAGGAATTTATAGATTGAACCGAACAGTAAGCACTTGTCGGTGTCATCTCCCGGAGTGTGTGCGCGCGGTTATTTTCCCCGCCGTCTTCGGAGATGCCCGGTCACCACGGGTACGCGCAAATGTTTTGTCTGCAAGCACTCATTATTCAGCCGCATGTTGGACTAGTTTGCTTTTGTCTCCGCTCCCTCTTATGATATATGACACGCGCTCCCCTTCCCCTGCTCGCTCTATTTGTAGCTGCTTGTTATTCCACTCGAACTCAGGTGTGCTCTGGGAAACGTGGCGCTGCTCAAGGTTTCCTCATTGATTTCTGTTGCAACGGTGCTGACAACATTTTTATTATTATTTTGTACAATATCATCGACGCTGGATAGACGTGGGGGCCTGGATAATGCAGTGAGAGAGGTTTTTGAATTAGAATCACCCTGCAGAATAAAATACACCATCACAGTCCCATACCTCTCTCATGCCTTACAAAGAATTGATATACCATTGGGATCATAAAAATATGGAGCCAATAAAGCCGGTTCCTGACTCCATACATACAATTCCCAATGCTCCTGAAGGGAATGCTGGAAAAAAAAACATTCCCCAAAGAGATCTCGCATAATAAATAAGGTAAAAAAGAAATTGCAGAAGGAGTCGCTCTCACTCTCTCCTGCACGAGGAGTTCAGGAGCTCATGCGTGGCGGTCATCTATCACCCCTATTGACCAATTACTGTGCCAAGCCAGCCAGTTTCTAATGAGCTGCGAAAAAACACAATGGAATAAGAGTCGATATCGGGCAAATAAATTATTAATAGCTGTCTGAGATTTTTATTTGCTCGCTTGCAGTTACAAACTTGGCAGGGGTTGAAAGGAGAGCGGCCGAGGAAGGAGGTGAGGCAGTGGTTTTTCAATTATCTGATTCTTATGAACTCTGGTGTGGTCCGTAGCCACGGCCGGACTGGATGGATTATCCTCTGTGCTTAATGTATTTGAGGGGAGCTTTCCGTGCCTGTCTTTGTTTAGGCTTTGTTTCCTCGTGTTTCTCTCAGGTGAAGTATCTTAACTCTATTTCCAGCTGGATTCCAGCGGTGGAGGACGTATTCAGATCATTTACATGTGTGACAGCAGCAACAGCAGTTTGTTAAACTGCTCCATTACAAGTATTTGCAGCAAAATAACTTTTATGTACAGATTTATGTTAGGTTTAATGGAGATTCTTAATCCATAATGTAATACGTAACTGTAGCTGAAAGGGTTAAAAGAAATGAGCTGATGCATAAAGGTGGTAAAGTAAAGTAAAGTCAATAAAAGGAGTGTCTTGGTACCCGGATGGTTGCAAATGTCGTCAGTTCGCTTCTGGCTGGTGACCATTGTTGCCTCCCTCTCTCTCTCCTCTGTTTCCTGTCTGCCCTTCACTGTCACTGTCCAGTAAAGACAAAAAAAATGCCACCAGAAATAATCTGAAGAAAAAAATACTGCAATATTTTCCTCTAAAATGTGTTTTATTCTCTATTTTCTGACATTTTGTGGACCAAATTATATAAAGAAAAATATTAATCAGTAATAAAAATACAATCAGTTGCAACCTTCTTCAGGTCAGATCACATTTTTAGGTTAACCAAAGAGCAACTTAACCTCTTTAGTTCACTCTTGGCCTTTTCCCAAGCTCTTAAAGACATCAACAAAAGCCTACAATTTATCCCAACAGCCTGCGTTTTGTATATTGCAGTCCCTCCAGAAAAACGCGATTATGCGATCGCATAGTTCAACAAAAGTCCACACATTTATGCGGTGGGCCGCATTTTTTCAAAGACGCCGCACTTTCGCCACATATTAAATCGTCGATTTCCAAGCAAAATACGCATGAAATATGCGGGGCTTGCATGATTTCATAATCCCCGCATTTTCATTTAAAAAAAGTCACATATATCTTTGCAGAAAGTTGAAAAATGTTGCGTTTACTTATTACATATTCCATTGCATTTTTTAAGAAAACGTGCTGCGCATAATCAAGGATTTATGCCCGCAACAATCACAAAAAAACTCCACATTTTTCTGGAAGGACTGATTTTGAAAGTGTTTTCAGAATCAGAATCAGAATCAGATTTATTGGCCAGGTATGTGTGCACATACAAGGAATTTGACTCCGGTTTTTACAGTACCCTCTCGTACGTTAAAAGGTCAAGAAAATAGAAATAAATAAATAAACATAACTTACATAACATAAACATAACATAAAAATAATATAACAACATAAGTGTGAACTATAGAGTGCAATAGAATGAGTGCAGTGATGTATTTTGTATGGCTTATGGACGGATAGCTTATGTACAGAATATACAGAATAGGTTATGTACAGAATATACAGAATAGGTTATGTACAGAAAATACAGTATGTATTTAAATATATATTTAATGTTTATAGAAATGTTATATTGGTGAGGTCAATGTATGTTTATGATTCGATCCAAAAAATTGCACTGTGGGCCCAAAAGTCCAATATTGGCCTAATTATCTTCTGTATTTTCCTTGGCGCCAAGGTTAAGGCTGCACGCTCAGCTTCTGCTGCATGGGTACATCGTGCACTCTGAACTCTGGGGGAAAAAAAAGTATATATATATATGTATATGTATGTATGTATGTATATATATATATATATATATATATATATATATATATATATATATATATATATATATATATATATATATATATATACACACACACACACACACACACACACACACACACACACACACACACACACACACACACACACACACACACATTTCAAGCGTACCTGCATCATATGTGAACTAATAAGCAAAAGAAGGAAAAAAGTACCGAGATGCAGCAACTACTTTCAAATAAAAGCAAAGTATCGACTGTACCCGGACTAACCTTATCACACTGTTGATGTACACTTTAGGGATCTTCATGAAAAACTGCAGCAAACTGTTCTTACTTCAAATGTTCCTTTGGGTACAATATGTATGTACATTTCATTTGTTCTTTTTATCTCTCTTACAGCACTTATCATCTTCGGAGCATTGCGTAACACTGCTTAATGGACTCTCCACGGAAAACACAGACAATCACAGGCATCAGCTTATTTGTCGATTATCGAGGATGTTTGAAGTTGTTTCCACTAATTGCACTTGTATGTCCTTAAATTTCACTTGGTGTAAGATGAGCAGAGAGCACTTCAGGAAAAAAAAAAGACATAGAAATAGACCCCTTTCCGCCCTCCTTTCTGCAGTTTTGTACTCAAATGCTCATTAATGCTGGAATTGTGAGCTCTACTGTAATAACATCTGCAGAAATGTGTATTTATTATGGCCGAGTCCAGCAGAGCCGGTCTGAAGGGAAAAAATGAGCCCCAATCTGTTCTCAGATGTCACTAATCTGGTCAAACCAAGAATATTTTTTTCACCGTGTCTGCAGGCAGTCCTGATATAAATAACTTAGAGTACACGAGTTGTCTCCATTTAAGGTGGTTGGTTGAAAACTGAGGGAAAAAAAAAAAGGAGACAGATTATCATCCAAAGCGGTGTGACCTCTGGCTGTGTGCCTCTCTCGCTATCTAACTGCCTTTAACTTTATTTGGCTGTCGACTTGAAAGAGTCTTGCTGGGGCTGGCTGCTGCTGACTGTGGACACACACACACACACACACACACACACACACACACACACACACACTCGCAGACTCAGAGATATCCTCCCATATGGCATCATTTAAAACTCCTGGCATCTAATGTTTGTGTTTATCGGGACAACAAAGCCCACTCCTGGACCACAATGGAAAATCAGCTAAAAAGGTGCCCGTTTAATTTAGCAAACATGCTAACCAATCACTCCACGGCTATTATTACAGTGATAGGGGTTACTAGAGGTCACGGCCGGCCTGGGCACCGGCTTATATTTAGCCCACATTGTGAACACTTGTCTCTGTCCAAAGCCTTGATAGCGAACCAACCGTTGCTCCCATTTGATACATGCACAGTGTTAGGTGCTTCAAGTTAATCCTCTGATAAGGAATTACTGCTCCTATTATGAATTAATAAATGGATTAGTCTTGTAAAAAAGGCCGTGACTAGTCGAGATGCCTGCACAGCGGCATGAGCGGTGCATCATCCTTGATCCTCTCTATGGAATATATACTATGGTGAAGATGGGCGCTACATATTCATTTTGGAAAGGGGGGGGGGTCATTACCTGAAGTTCAGTTATTCAACTCATTGAATTCATTATTCAGTATCATTGAAATATTGAAATATAGACGAACTGCTCTTCACAAGAGTTATCATTTTGTCGGGTGGAGGAGAAGCTTAATTTGCCTGGGATTCTTTAAAAAGTACTTTAATTTGTATTAGTTTTGTGCTATCAGTCATTCTGAAAGAGGAAGTGTCATTTGCGTCTAATTTTGGAACAAAATGATTCATGTGTAATTGAAATTGAAAAGGCTGCTTTATTGGAGTTTTTGCCAGCGCCTCCTTGCAGGCCTCCTCTCGTTAGTAGAGTATGTGAAACAGCAGAGCGAAGACCTCGGCCATGTTCTATGTATAGTGTGTGAGTGCATAACACTGACTCTTTTTGGACTTAGTATTCCCTGCAATTCCTATTATTCACACTGCCTGCCAATGAGTCCACACTTCTGGGATGCAGCTCTGACCTGCAGAACAACAAGCAGCATGTGTGTGTGTGTGCGTGCGAGTGTGAGATTCTTGGGTGGTGTGTGGAGCTGAAGGGGGCAGTCATGGAGGAGGTAATGTTGACGGTGATGGTAATGACTGTGAGGAGAAATAGCCGGGCTGCTCCGCTCTCCTCCGTGGATGGATGAGTTATTGGACAAACGCAGAGGCACGTGTGCAGGAGCGGTCTGCGCTCCCAAACAACAAGATCAAACTCACACACACACGGTCCCAATGTGATGGTGACCTGCTGTAGAGGTCAGCGCTCAGCTCTCTGGACACGGTCATAATAACAATGAAAAATGTCCTTGTGGCACATGGCCTCTCTGTTTGTGTGTGTCACAGTAACTCGAATGTCTCTGTGTATGTGTTCCATTTAACCATCCTCGTTTCCCTCCCCCTTACCCGCCTCCCTCTTCCTGGTCTCCGTCTGCGTCCAAGCTTGAATTCGCCGAGGGAAAATGGGAAACAATCAGAGGCAAATTGCCGCGCTGCCGCTGCCCGCCACACACAAGTGGAAGGGGAAGTGCTGCGCGCTCTCTCTGGGCGCTCGCCGGCGGTTTGCGAACAGCAGCTCGCTGATGGATGTGGGGCAGAAATGATGATACACGCTGATAGCGCCGCGTCTGTTTCTGTCCCCTGAAAGATAGATTGAGAGGGGAGCGGCGCTATGCGCGAGCACGGCACGCCGCCTTTTTGCGAAGCATCTGGCAGCGCGGCCCTCGAAATGTATTCATGGCACCATTCACGTTGACTGGAGCGCCGTTTAAAGTACTCCTGGAAATAGCCTGGAAAGACAAGCAGTCAAAACAATGCACAAGTGCTGCCAACTCACTTGTAGCAGCGGTGTATTGTGCAAAGCAGACTCGCTCCACACTGTTGTTTTCTATTTGCAATGTAATGGAGTGAGAAAATAACTCTGGCTCTCCAGGTTAAGAGTGGTCCTGCATGAAATCTATTAGCGTCGATGATGAGTATCAACATCGTCTGCCGGCCAGGAGTTGCCACGTCAGCGCCCACCTAATGGAGAGGTGCTGCTCAAATTAACCGTCGGACGGGGCAAAGGTGGAGGGAGTCAGTGCACAGGTGTGTGTTCGCCAGAAGGAGCAGGGCTTTTCTGCTGATTGGCAATTTGGTGTCCAGTTTTTGTTGAGCTATGCTGTTCCACACCAGGTAGCTTTGCCCTGAGCTCACCGAGCTTTGGCTAACGACTCCTGCCGTCTGCCTGCTCCCCTTATCTCCACGGATAACGGAGAAAATCTGCCTGGTTGACGGTGACGATGTAATGAGGTGATTTATCCGTTTGTGTGTGTGTGCACATCTGTATTGGATATATTCGCGGGGCATAAGCGTGGCAGCTTGTGTTTATTTGCTTGTGTCTGCCGGTGTGCGTGTGAGAGAGAGCTTTCAGGACTGAGGGAGAGGATAATAAACATGAGCACATGTGACAGACTACATACCTTTTCATTATTCCGTCTTCTCAGGGACTCTGCCGGATTCTTGCCTCTCAATTATAAATCACATCACCGAGCTCCATCTCCCAAAAAAAAAAAAAAAAGGCTGTGATGAGCTCCTCTCTCTCTTTCTAACTGCTGACAGGTAGCACCTGTCCTTGCCCGCTATGACCAGATGGACAATGCCCCACTGCACCTGCCCCTCTTGGTGGCACTGCTTGGTTTGTGCCAAGCCTCAGCGCTGGCACCTGAACATGCACACTCACAGTCGGAGCGCGTGGATAACCCCTTTCCCAACTTGGCTTGGCTCAGTCTGGCATATACTGCAACATTTGCAAGCGCATACAGGAGATCAAGAGTGTAGGTGTGTTTTTAAGGAGTCGGTAAAGCTGGGAGTGTTTGGCATGAGGGAAAAGTATTTGCATTTTATTTCTTGCTTTAATCTACATCAGCCTAGCAAGTAATTGGTTGTTATGCCTTATTTTGGAAGTATATTATAACTGCACATTATCACAATTTTCCTTTCTCCTGGAACAGATTAGTTTTCCAATTTTCAAGGAATACTTTGACATTTTAGGAGATCGCTCTTTCTTACATTAGAAAATCAATACCGCTCTCTGAAAACACAACCAGTATCTGCTGAGATTAGCTGTCATTTCAGTTCAGTTCTTAGACTTATTCCACAACAGAAAAATAATGTGTTAATTTATGAGGTGCTGGTAGGCAGACATTTTAATTTCATTGGACGGGAATATGATAAGCCAACCAGCTGCTGCCTGTAGCTTCATACATGGACACCTATGACAGCGCTCTGGCTAGTAATTGTCCTGCGTGCCGCCTGAGAGGCAAAAGCCGGGGTGAAAAGACCTCCAAGCACTCGCCACTGTTGTCTTTGTTGTGAATTAACAGCTGAAGGCGACCATCCCCAAGCCTCTCTCCCTTAGCTTGTGACAGCTGGACAGTAAAAGGCATTTTAGTAAGTCAGTCAAAATGTAGAATGGTGAAAGCGCAGAGAGAGGAGGGGGGGGTCCTAAAATGTCCCTCCACAGACAGGTGGCGAGCAAAGACAGCAGCGGTAAAACAAAAAAAACGAGAACTTAGCAGGAGTCGTTGCAGTATCCCGCCAAGAGCTGGGGGGTTGGTGGGGAGGGGGGCCCTGGAGTAAAGGCAAAAACACCTGTGTTTACTGTGGCTTCAAATAGGGAGGGAGGGAGAGATAAAGAGGGAGAACAATATACAGAGAGGCAAACTTGGCAGCGAACAGGCAGAAAGCTGGTCACACAAACCCACCCCTCCCCCCCAATCATCCTCCACTCCGCTCTCTCTCTCCGTTCAGTGGGAGCGCGTTTGATTCACATCTCCCATCGCCTCTCCTTCCTCGGCTGAGCCTTTGATACCCCCACCACCACCACCGGGGCTCCTGGGGGACCAGGGTGGATGCGGCGGGGGCCTTATATGTGATGTGATCACATGTGAGCGAATGTGCCGTCTATCTTTATCTATAGGCGATCCGCGTCGTCCGCCCCAGCCGCACATCTGAAATCAGTCGTCTTGAACTTTGGAAAATTTTGATCTCCGGTTCCCGATTACTTAATTGACTTTCATCGTTTTGCACCAACTGTTCCTCCGTCGCTTGTGACTCACAGGACGGCCAGAAATGGCAAAAACAGAGAGATGAAATCAAGAAAAATAAATCCTCCATCCTGCCCCGGCCTGCCTCTGTGAAAATATTTTAAATAAAAATTATGTTTTCTCTCTGAGTGAGTCACAGCCACAAGCCTCAGCCTCCCCCCTCCTCCCCTCCCCGCTCAGTCTCAGACAGAGGTCAGGAAGGTGTCGTGTTTTCCCGGAGTAGAAGAGGTGGGCAGCCTTGCACCTGCTCTCACATTTTCTCAGTGGCTGTCTCCATTTCCATTTATTTGCTTATTCTATTTTTTGTGAGTCCTCAGTGCTCCGGCGTTGCTGCCCATGCAACGTCCACGCACGCGAGGACAAAGTTATTACACGGCTGCGCGGCATACGCGTATTTGTGCATCAGCGCTGTTATTAAAGGACACCGACATCCTCTTAAATTATCTGGTTATATTGAATTTTACAATATTAAAGTCGGTATTGACGTCTAAATTCAGCTCTCAGGAATACAAATTTACCCTCTTTGATGGTAACTTTTAAGGCGGTCTTCTCTGCTCCCACTCTTCCGAGCAAGCCTCTTTCTCCTCACGACTCTGCTGAGGTAGAAAATAGTAGCGAGGAAGCCTGGAATGAAAAGGGAGAGCAAGGGAGTGTTTGTTATGTCATGTGTGCGGAGGAGGGCGACAGCTTCCCTGATCACGACCCTCCTTGTACCGGTGACAACGAGACGGAAAGTGGCGGACGTTGCCTTTTTTGTCCTGTGACAGATACACTCCACATGTGTCACGCAGCTGTGGACCCGTCACCTCACCGGAGCGGAGAAGATGAGATAGGGAGAAGGAGCGGGGGAAGAGGGAGGCGACAAGGGCGCCGCCGCCGACAACGCTGTCAGCCTGTTTATCACCGCACATTGAAATAGACATCGGCCGCCCGTCTTGCTGTCTCTTCCCCAGCAGAAATCCGTTGTTTCTGGAGGCGGGGGGATGTCCGGGACCTGCCTTGCTAAGTGCTAACAGAGCACCACTCACTGTCACTGCAAAGCGCCTCACCTGCAGCAAGAACCAACAGGCCTCTACATCATACAAAGAGGGCTCCTTTTCTCACACACAACCGCAGCGGTGAAGCTTCACTTGCATCAGCGCTGCTCGTGGCACTTACACGTCTATGCGCTTTCTCACTGAGAGTTAGATGACAAGATCAATAACGCTATCTCTGTACAGTAATATGAAGCTACAGCCGCCTGCCAATTAGCCTAACCTAGCAGAAAGGCGGGTAACAGATGGGAAAATGGCTAAACTGGCTGTTCAAGAAAGTGAATAAACGTATTTCCCAAAATCTTGAACTATGAAATTTCCCCCAAGTCAGTGTGAGGAATATTCCCGCTAAAAAGAAAATGCCTTTGGAGCATATCTGTGTTAAAAATCTGAAAAAAAGAAGAGGGGTGGAAGTAGAAAACAGGCTGGAAGGTTGATTATTAATTTGTTTGTAGATTCCCCTTCCTTCACTTCATCAAGTCCTCTCTGGCTTCACACATCTCGTCGCCAACACAGCCAAACGTCTGAAAAGCCGGCGATGACTCGAATGAATGGCTCAAACTTCCTCTCTGACCTGCTCAGACTTAACAAGCATTGGCATTCACCTAGTTGGCTCCGATTTGGGGATTTAGTCCTCGGACTTTTGGCACTCGCGTGGAATGCTAGAAACAGGCCGCGAGTCTTTCGGTGTAAGATGCTCCTCTGCAAGATGCTCCTCTGCAAGATGCTCCTCTGCAAGATTTTGTGTTTGTCTAGACCTAAAAGAATCGCCCTCAAATGGTTAAAAATTGAAGTGTTTATTTCCAAACTGTTTTACTTTGTTGCAGCGGTTGTAGGATCCGGTCTTCAGAGGTGTTATTTTTATGCCTATAACTAAGCTGGGCGAGTCCTTAAACACGCCGAAATTCATTAAACATGTGTGGCATTGTTCACTTTGCCGGAGTAGGCGTCTCTTTATAATGCAGCTACAGATGAAGGGCTCCCTTCCAAAAGCACAGATAATTACACTTTATAAAATATTTAAAACTTGCGCTGTGTAGGTGTCAATCTCTTCCTTTTTCGGTCCCCGCTGAGCGTATAAACTGTTCAAATGTGGCTGTGTTTTTTAAATTAAAGCAGGCCTTAATAAAGCACGAGGATCGTGTAACAGCTCGCACCCCCACCCTGCTAATCACATGCAAGTCAGGGATTGAATCTTATCAAAGCCTTCCCTCTTGTGTTGGCCTTTTCGCCTTTTACGCAGAAGAAGAAGAATAGAGAGCAGCAGCGTGTTTAAAAAAAAAAAAAAGATGTAAAGTTGAGCAAATCTTTTTTTTTTTAACTTGAAAATGAAAGGGAGGAAATTTAAGGGAGCATGAGGGCAGGCTCACAGATCAAAATGGCCTCCATTCTGAGCAGTAAATACAGATGTGAGGTTTTTTTTTTTTTTTACTCCAATAACACGCGGGCAGGCCTGTAATTATCTAACTGAATCGGGTGGACTGCAGGTTAATTGGACCGTCGGCTGCTCCTTCCAAAATTTGAAATAACCTCCCACCCAGCCGAAGCACGCGTGAATGTTGTGTATAAAAGCAGGCATTCGCTGGAATGGCCGAGGCGCAGTTGGAGCACCCGGTGGACTATCTCTGCTATGTGGGGAGCATTCGGGCCGGTGTCAGGGTCAAGGTATTTTTAACCACGCACGCATGCACGCTAACCCGCGCAGCCATGTGCCACCTGCTGGACCCCGTCAGCTGTTGAATAACTGAAGGGGGCAAGTGGGAGGGAGAGGGGAGAGACCGAGGTATGTTTCATGTGTCCTTTTTTATTATTGTGTCTCTTTCACACCAACGCTAAATCTCTCCGGTATTGAAAACCCTCCTGCCGTTCACCGAGGAGTTTAAAAAAAAAAAAAAAGCGACCGCTGTAGTTTACACACAAATTCAGATATAACTAGAAAAAAAATACCTGCAGTTCACAGAGAAGGAGGCGAGGTTGCTTGTTTATTCCACCCGAGAGAGCCAGAGGTGGTGGTGGATCAATACTTGGCAGATATCGATGGTGCTATAGTGGTTATTTGTTCTCCAACCCTTTGGCTGCAGACATTCCTCCAATAGGTGAAGGCATGGTGGGAGCCTCTCAGTGCTTGCTCGCCATTCTGGTCACAGCTGCTCTCATAAAGCGAGATTCATATTGCAGCAGCTGGGCCCACCTCTCGACAAGACTAATTGTAACACGATTTCACCCCTCTGCTCCGGAGCCAATTCATGAAGCCACGGGAAGGCCAAGTAATCAATTTCTAAATTTTTCAGCGAAGTTTCTGAAATGTTGATTTGATTCACGCCGCGTCGACTCGGTTCAAGGGTGTTTTCCCCTCTCAGCTCTACGTTAAAGCTTTTTGCAAGGTGGATTTTAAGTTTAGGACATCTCGCCGCACTGGACTATTTTTTTTTTTTGTCCACCCCAAACCTCGGTGATAGAAAGGAAGCAGTCTGAGCTGTCATGTGCTCTTGTCCTTGTGGCTTTTATGACAATTGGACTGCAAGAGCACCAAGGACTGAGGGAAAATAAGCCTTTTGTAGCGAGAATGCGGGCGAGAGCGCACTAAAAAAACACACACCAAGGTTACAGACGCTCGGGACAGGAAGCACAACGTAACCACTGTGTGTGTGTGCGCGTCCGTACATGCGATTATCTGCTCTTAATGATCTGCAGCAGCATCGGCCGTTGTCAAGGGGAAAAGGTTGGCCGGCACTTGAAAGTTTCATCCGTTGCCCAGCAACCGCACAGATTGTACAGTAAACAAGGGGAAGGGGGGGATTTGTGCGTTTGTGTGCCAGTCCACTTTTAACTTTCCTCCGGGCACTCATGCACTGGACACGTCGGGCCATTTTGAAATCCACTCCATGCTCTAATTTTGGACGAGGTGTGGAGTTGAGGGATCGAGCGATCCTTCGGCCTGCTGATAAGCAGCGCACGGCCAATGTGGACCTCTCATTAAAGGGATACTCCACCTTTAATATACCTTTGCACTATCGAACCTTCACTCTGCTGTGAATTAAAAAAGTTTGTGGTTTCGCAAAAACACGGCTTCTTTTTCTGGCTGTATTCTCATCCGACCTCCGCCAGAAGTGATTCAGTGTATATTGGCGAAGCTATGATTTTCATAGTCCCATAGATATCTATTAACTGAGCAAAGCCAGTATGAGCTCAACAACGACAGAACCCACATAAAAAGGGCACTCTCAAAATTTTTACCACGCCGGATAACAATATAAATTGTCTTAAACCAACAAATCCGCTCAGTATCTTTAAGAATACCAAGAATACTTTGTATTTTAGGGTATCCCCGTTAAGGATACTAAACCAGTGCAACATGAGGCACCAGCTGTAATCAGCTTAGGGCCAAAAATAATGTTATCGCCATTCAAAAGCCTGTATTAGTCAAACCTCGACAGAGAGTGTACACACATGGTTTGATGATGTGCCAGCCACCCCTGGCACGGCAACCGTGGACAAACCTCACATGTTGAAAAGAGGCTCTTCTCCAGTCAGCGCCATCCAGACTGATGTGATGTGACAAGGACAAACATAATGCGGCTGTTTCATTGTCTCTGATCGTCTATTGTTTCAGTCTATTACGAAAATCGAGTCTGGCAGGGATCGGATTGTGTTCGCGGCACCTGCGTCCCATCAAAAACAAACACAGGGGCTGGTTTGATTTGCTGGATGATTTCCAATCCAGCTGTTGTTCTGGAGTCGAGTGGGAGGCACGGTGATGAAAGGGTTGAGAGTGAGAACCGTCGCTTTTTGCAGCTTCGTATTTCTTGCAAGAGGGGGGTGAATTAACCTGGAATATCAAATTTCCAAAGACCAGAATGAATTATAAGGAGGCCTTTTTGACCCTTTGATTGTTTGTGTAATATTACGCTCCATCTCTACCACTAATGGGATTGTTTCAACTTATTTTCATCTGCTGGAAAATAGCGACAGGTCTTATCAAGAGGTGGGGACAGTGGCGTTTTTCATTATCTTTTCTCATCTAGTCCATCTTCCAACCCTCAATAAAATGTCCTTTTATGATATTGTTTGTTGATGGAGCGGATTGTGTGGGGTTGGCTTTTTTTTTTTTTATGCCGCTGGCTTCATGGAGCCAACATTTTTCTACTGCTTCAGGCTGTTTACTTGGCTGTTTTTTTTCTTATATCAAAAGCCCCTCCATTTTACTCATCCAAAGAGACTCTTGTAAGATTTCCAGCGACAGACTCCCACCCATTCCAGGCAAATTTCAAATCACAGGCTATCCTCTGTTGTGCTGAGTTACTTCATGTGCACGAGCTGAAGTGTAAAACTGAATTTTTGGATTGTCAGGGGGATTTTTTAAGTTTTTATTTTCAGATAACTTAATGAGTTTATACGAAAATGTGTGCCACGATGCTGAATGCAGAGCCATCAACTGTACATGTCTGCCTTCAAACGACCCAGAGGATTTCTTAGACCTACAGTAGTATGCTCATTATTTCCATTATTTTTCATTAGCCACTGTATTATTCAGTGTTAGAAGTTACATTATGGAAAAATACCTTTTTGGGGCTGGACAGTCCATCCAGAGGAAGTCAATGTGCTGGTATATTAGAGTTCAGAGAAACAATAGCTGCTCTCTCCTGCTCTCTGTTTGGTTTGAGAGAGTCTGAAGTCTGGAAACATTAAAATGTCAGCTTGAGAGGTACCTTTATGCTCAGTTTGGGTTTACACAAGCTAGCTGCAGCTGATTAAATCAGGTGTCATTGATCGTGAACTGCATATTTGCAGTGCCGGAAAAGAAAACTCAACGAGGGAGAAGTTATCGGTCAATTTCTGGTCAACATGCAATTAATCAGCCATTGTGTATGTTTGTATTCATGAAACCACCTTGACCTGAGTGTTTAATGCAGTATTTTTAAACCACCGCCATTATCGCTTACATTATAATAGCATTCAGAAGGGACCTTCCTAATTTAAATCACAAAAATTCAGTACAACACAGACCGGCAAAACATCTTTAAAGATTTATTGCTTTTTACTCCGTCTGCATGCGTATGCCGCCACTCCAGCACAGTATAGACTCTTGTCATAGTCATCGCCACAAAGCATCCCAGAGATGTATTTCCCCGCTCACTGTTATTTGACGTTTTTTACGCTAAAGTGGCACTACTATAGAAGCTGGCTCCGTGTGTTCGTACTGTACACATTAGGGTTTCTTTAAAGCACATCTTGGTCAATATGTTTTTTCTTTTGCAGCCTTATTTATTCCCCTACCCCACCCCCACCTCCAGGCCAACAGGGGTTCAGGACACCATACTGTTGATCTATATAGTAATCCAATGATTTTCCTCCTTGCGGTCAAAGTTCTTTTTCCCCACAGGGAAATGAGGGGACATCACTCATGTCTGCTGCTATTGTTTTTGCCTGCTGCACCCTGTGTGTGTGTGTGTGTGTGTGAGATTGCATCTTTGCGATCACATGCATGTCCTTGCATGTTTCCACTGATCAGGTGATGACGAGAATTGATTGATCTGGCTTTCGCGGAGGACTTACCTGTTATTAAGATCAGCCGAGATGGCGGAGAAGATACTGAATCGGGCCATCACGCGTCTGCTCGTCGGCAAACAACTTAATCCCTCCAGTGCGTCTTGCATCTGATCTCAGACAACAAAGCGAGCGAGAGACGCCGAGCGCAGGGTGGAAGGTGTTACCTCTTCTTTTTTTTTTTTTAAGCCACGTAGGTGTTCGCGCTTTGTGCATCCGTCTGAGGAAAGTCACCGGGGCGCGCTGCTATTTTTGTTTATTTGTTTTCCCCCTCCGTGTGTGTTTGGGTCACGCCGGGGGAGGGGGGGGGGCAGGCGCCGGCTCATTTTTTATCCCTTTCCTGCATTTCTCAGTCAGGGGAAGCTTTGTCACCAGCTATCTGCCTGCCAGCGCTGGGTATTGTTATTCCAAAGTACAGGCCAGTTAACATTTCTCTTGTCACTGCTACATCTCCTCCACAACACACCAGGAAAAAAAAAAAGAAGAAGAAACAGAGAGAGGGAAGGAGATGCTTGTTGTACTGCTTTGCCCTTTCCTCCTCTCTGCCTTTGTCCCTGGCTAACTCTTTCTCCTCATCCCTTTTTGTCCTCCAGAGATGCACAGTGAGGAAAAATGCCTCCCCCCCCTTTTTTTTATCTTTATCTTGTCCTACATGTTATCTGCTTAATAAAACACTTGGAACTCTTTTCATAAAGCAGAGCTGATGTTAAACATCGACGCTCTGTCTCAGTTTCCTTGGTCGTAACCCTCCGCGAGTGGGTGATGAAAATAAAGAGAAACATTTCGTGTTTGCCTGAATCTGATGGCGAGAGAAAGAGAGAGTGAGATCTGCAGATTTAGCGTCGTGACAGACAGGTGTTTTCGGTTTGCCATGTTTTTTTTGGGTTTTTTTTCTGGGCCGGCGCTCAGTGTGTACCGTTCAGCCCCCCGCTGCGAGCCTCCCGTCAGCTCCGCGGAATACAAAAAACGCTCATATCAGCCCGCCTCAGCCCAGACATATGATAAATACCTGTATTCGTCAGCAGAAGTGGTATTTACAAATATCATTTGCAGCCATGATGAATGGATTTGCGCTGAGTGATTAGGCCATTACCTGGTGGCAATTAGCTTTAACACTTGGACACCATGGAAGCTGTAGGCGTTTGCCAGATGCACGTGTCCCCTTGGAACTTTTTGAGTTGATGACAGGGCTTTCTGTGCCCATATTCCTGAGATTTATTTACCCTGCGAAAGGCTGGCAGGCTCAATCGCCATGCAGTAAAGTCTTTTATGCGGTACGCTGTTCGATTGGGAGCAGCTCGTAACTCAGGCAGTCTATCAAATCAATGGGTAGCGTGTTGAGCGCTGATTTAGGATGGTAATTAGAGATGTTAATTGTTTTCATTACTCAGGGCCGGGGGAAGGGTAGCGCCGGAGAAAGGGGGGAATGGGCACTTCTGGGGGGGTGGGTCGGCAGGTTTCATCACTCAGCGGGACGCAGGATGACCTCCCCGTCGCACGCAGATGGTATCTCCTCTCTCATGTGACCTCTGCATCACCTCCATTGGCAAAGAAGCTGCTGAAGCCTTGACCTGTGGATGACCTTTCTGTATCTGGCGTCGAACCAAGAGGGCTACACTTTAATGTATCGGCCTCGGTTAAATAATTAACTCTGAGGTTGAACATGACTTGCAGCAGAAGGAGGAAGTGTTAATGAATAGTTAAGCGCAAGCATGGTATATCACAGCCACTGACACTTTCCTTTCCCCCGTTTAAAAATTATTTACGAGGGCACATGAAACAAAATTACATTTGAAAGCTGAAACCATGACAGTCTTAACTGCTGTGAAAGGTAGAGCGCTCTGTCTCGAATCATTCAGCCGCAGCTGTGCAGAAAATATGTTTAACTGATGAATAAATAGAATGAACTTCGGCGAATGAGTATTGATTTGCACTCTGTAGGGGTCGCGGCGCTTCAGCCGAACAGGAGCGTGCACTTTTAGTGTTGTCTGTGGTCCATTCAAATGCTAAAATCTGAAGAGGTTCATCTCAGAGTGTGGTAACAAAACATGACCACACACACACACACATCACCACAGAACTGATATAAATGATTTTACCTTGTAAAATAATACTGAAGTCCTTGGATGACTGAATTGTAGCATAACTCGATGAGTCTTAGGTTTGCCTGTTTTCCAAATAGCTGCGTGACATTAACAATATACACAGATGAAAACATGCCAATTTGTAAAACCCAGTTCATCAAGATTAAAACGTGGCGACACCAAACTGCCCATAGTTACATTACCTGAGCTAAAGATGCTCTGATATCCATTTTAATGATTCCATTTTGATTTCGTCTTACTCCATATGAGTAAAAAAGTCAAATAAAATCTCCCTCAATCTAAAAATTAACAAAACTTAGTCTAGTAGTCTGGCTTGCTAGGAAGATCCTGCTGACAGTGGCTGTTGCATACTTCCATCAGAGGCTGTGTGCATGTCCCATGTACTTTTTTACAGCAGGAGTTTCCATGTTTGAGCTGATATTGTGGTTCACAGAGATCGGTAACACTTTATTTGCGGGTATAGCCCGAGGCCTTGAGGTTTACTGTTTAGCGGACACTTTCCCATCCACCCTCCTCTTGTGCCAGCGTTGAAATTTCACACTTGACTGCCTATTCTTATCCTTTCAGAATAATGAGCACACTGCTCGCAGAACCGGTAAGTGACATTTTTATTGGGCGAATTAGTCTCAGATGTTGCTATCTTTGGTCAGGGGAGTCGGACCTCTGCGACCCCATACGGAGAAAATCCTCCTCACTTCAGCTGAGCGTGATTAAGATGTTTTGCCCTCTCTGCCTTCTGCTTTCTGCTCATCGCAGTTACTCCTTCATGTGAGAAAATGCGGCTCCGCTCCCTCAAAACATTACGTTAGATTTTTTTTTTCCTTTTTCTGTGCTCTTAGTGAGAAGTAGTCTCCATGGCCTGATACTGCATGAAATCACTCCATGCATGATCAGACCAGCTTTATTCTAGTTTGATGCTAAAAGGGGGTTAGACATCATGGAAGACGTATATGACCACTTTAATCTGTATTATTTTTTTCTGTTGGGGCTCTCGCGCTCCTTATCCGTGCAGAAGAGCATCATATAGTGATTTAGCCGATCTATTGAAGTCTTTCAGCTGTGCAGTAATGATGGGAAATTGTAGTCAGGAGAAAAGTGCGCATTTCATGACCCCTGCATAATGGTGTAATGCCCGTAATTACGACAGCTGACGATGGACACGGAGTTAACGGAGCCTCCACATCAAAACACACAAACACTGGAGCCCGCAGTGCCATCTCATCTAAGTCGAGGCAGTCGCCAGAAATAGCCCTGATTGGGCCCTGAATAATTCAATGTCATTTTTTTTTCTCCCCCCCTCCTCCTCTCCCTCCACCAAAAGGACTCAGGGAGCAATTGATGAGAGCGGATGAATATTTAATGGCCCGGAGTCTCTTGGACAAGCCGGGGCCTGGGATGACAAGCTCAGAGAAATCAAACAGAGAAGAGGAGAGCGGGGGAAAGGAGGTTGCGCAGCGAGGGGCGGCACAAACAGTGGGAAGATACGAGTTCAGATGCAGGCAGAGGCAGACAGATCTTTGCCATACATCAGCTGGAGCTGCCGCTTTCTCTGGAGCCGGCCATATTTCTGCTTAAAAGTTAAACAGAAGTGTTTGATTGCCCTTGTGAAAAAACTTTGATACTTTGCCTCTGTGTCACATTAATTATTAACCCGGTGGATGTTTTATAAATGCATTAAATGTTTTCCAAGTTGTTTTTTTTTTTTGGGTGGAAGGGGGTGTTCAAACCAGCAGGAGAGAAAACAGTTTGTACAGTATTTCTTCAACTTTCCTGCATCTATTTCCTTTCAAACATGGGAGGTTAATTTCCCAGGAGATGCAAAACTATATGTTATGAAGAGCAGCAATTTTACAGTGATATAGGACGGAGCATCAGAGGTCCCAGGGCGATATAAACCCAATCGGCCAGAGTGTGGTGATGTTATGGAGGTCAAATTAGAAGTTTGTGAACTTTACAGTACACAGTGGGAGAAATCAGAGAAATAATCATACAGTGTTTGGATCTTTTAAAAAATATGTGTTGGGGTTTTATATTTATATTCACTTAATAATGTGAGATTTCTGTCTGACAAACTTGATAATGAAGCGATAAGACATCAGAAATTCACTCCACACCACAAAACAAGCAACCAACTCCTACAAGATGTAAAAAAAAATAAATAAAAAAAGATCAATTTGGTTTTGATTTCTGAAAAAAAAAATGATTCAAAGTAGTTTGAGGACTTAAAAACCCTGCTGTGTTCTCCTAAATGCCAAATAAAAAAACCACTGTGCTGTACTTACAGTCACATCATGACTCAGTGCATTTTATCAAAAACTGTAAGCTTTAGTTTCTTAATGTTTGCATGCTGTTATTCCTGGGTCAAATTACATATCAGTTATAACTGCAGGTGTTTTGCACAGTCAATGATGATGATTGATTTTTTTTTTTGTGTTTTTTTGTGTACACATTTTGTGTAAATGTTCTTATTAAGGTTTAATGCAAAATCTATCTAGTGTCAGCGCTGCTATGTTAGTCTTATTACTGCCGAATGGGTCGCACATAAGACTCCACCACTGTCATTTGAGAGATAGAAATCTCTATCTGTATGCGACAACCTAAGATTATCCAGAATGAGAGTCCTGATTGAAATAACATTATAGGATTTTTTTTTTTGTGCTTTAAAAGCTGGATTGGTTTGATTTGGTTCGGGGAATTTACCTCCAACCAGTCACTTTATTTTGAAGGGAGCCCTCTGATTTTACATGTCAAGGTCAATAATGGGGGCCACTCCACAGCTTGATGATTGATTGATCGGCAGTCAGTCAACAGAATAAACCGATACTGATTTGGGCGAAATTTCAACGAGTTTTGTTACCTTCCACCTGTACAGGAAAGGCAAGAGGTGAGATTAAGTATTCTGTCCTCAGAGTGTTGATATTCATGTATATTCACTTGGGAGAACACTTTTTGAAAATGAACAATCACAGACGGAAAGGTCACCGTTGTGCTGAAGTAGTGCATTATGGGAGTGGAATAATTGCTTTTCTCACATTAGCTCCTATTGTAATGAAATCTTGGCAGTGCGCGACACTGAATGACAGATTACGCCAGTGGTTCAATGTGGGCGCGGGGGGGTGGAGGGCGAGTGGGGTGTGACAGTGGGGGAGGGGGTCAATTGGCTTTTGTTGAAAAGTGTGGCTCTCCCAAGTCTGTGCATAAATCATTTGTATCATTTTCAATCCTTTTAACTAACAGCGCCACTTTCATCAAGGGTTTGTGTCGTTGCACTCTAACTGTTTTGAAGTGAGCTCTATTGTCTGAAGAGAGGGAATGAATAGTGTGTAATGATTTGTAATGTGGCATGTTTAAAGACACGTGGCACGGCTCCGGAGCAGTAATTTAGCGGCCCTTTTTCCCTTTCCTTGTCTGTCATGCCTCATCTCTTAATGTGGGTGTATCTGTGTGTGTGTGTGTGTGTGTGTGTGTGTGTGCACACATACACTCACACACACTGTATGTGCGTGCTTTTGTGTGTGCTCGTGCAAGTGCAGTTAAGCGCTATTTCTTGGCGGCGCTCAGATCTTTGAAACCCAACTGTGTTAATCATGGTTTATGTGTGGGAGACATCAAACCTCCCTCCACTTTCCCTGCCTTTACCCGCTGGGTTACACACATGCCGAACACACACAAACACACACAGGCGCACAAATCTCTCAAGGGCACCTTCACCATAGCCCCTTCATTTACAAGGCTGACCATGGGCGATCAGTTATCTACTGCGGCTTCTCTGTATTGGAGCGATGAATCACTTTATTTAACATAGACGTTTTTACAGGAAGTGGACAACCCATCATGCATCAGTGCAATATGTTCTCACCACTGCATGACTACGGTGCAATATCCCCTTATTGACTGTCCCATTGCATATAAAGAACATCATAGCAGGGGGACCTCATACTTCATTTGTGCCCACAGGCTTTTAGGGCAAAAAAAAAAGAAAAAGGATCACTACTATCTTTAGACCTGGTGTCTGGAGGGCCACCTCACCGGCAGATTTTACTTCAAAATAGCTCCACTCTTTAAATCGTGAGGGCAAAATGCTCTGTGCCGCCGCACTGCAATCCTGGATAAAATGAGCAGTCACAGTCGAGAGAGAGAGATTTGTCTGTGGGTCTCCAGACAGAATAAAGCAGGAGGTGTGGCACGATAAAAATGTGAGCAAGGAGACGAGATGAATAGGTAACGTCTTTGCTTCAATTCGACATTTTGGGGGGAATTCACTGGTGCTAAAATTTATGGCGATTCCATCGTGGGAGCAGAGGTAAAGGTGATGTGACGGGTCCTGTTGGGCATTGTGAAGTTTTGTTCAAAGTGGCATCTGCCCTTTATGGTGTTAGGATAAAGGTGTGTGTGTGGAGCGGGGTGTTAAGTGCTGTCTGAGAGGCGTGAAGGTGACGTTGAATCCCCCGGTGCAGATTTTGCGATGGAGGAGCTGTGCTGGACACATCTTTGTATTTCTGTGGAAATTAGAACTTTTGGCATCATGGTTACATGTTTAAAGGATCAAATACATTCCTAACCGTGAACGTTACACCCAGATATTACTGAACATCTCTTCACGTGCATTAATCTGCTGATGTTGCCTCAACTCTGCTGGTTTCAGCCTTTCCAGATTTTAGAAACTGGCTGCAGGGATTTGCCGCCACTCAGCCACGAGAGCATTAGTGATGTCCAGCACTGATGCTGGGAGATAAGGCCCAGTGAAAATTTACCTTCCCAGTTAATCCCAAAGGTGTTGGATGGGGCCAATCGAGCTCTTCCACTTTCAAACCGGGACCCAACTGCAAGTGAAACGATTGATTCTTGAGCCTTAACCAGGTATTGATTGTTGTAACCACGATGACAAAGGTCCTCTAACCTTTGCGAAAATGGTCATTTAAACCCAAATCACCATCTTTCCCTTAACCTACCCAAGGCATTATTGTCTTTAAACCTTATAGCATCATCACATCATTAAAACATATTTATTATTCAATGACAAGGGCACAGAACAATCATTTAATCTGGAGCACTTATTGGGTGTTGAAGCAGGAAAGGACAGAGAAAAGTTGGATGCTTAAAATATCAAAAATATAGTTTGCTTCAGCATTAAGGTTTTCCTGGCCGAGCCCAAAACATGAAAACCAGCATTAAGCACGCAAACATGTGGCCAGGGGGCGTCCACATACTTTTGGCCATATAGCGTACATTGTTTGGCCCAAAGAGGGCACTCTGAATGAAGCTGTACAGAGCACTTCTGCTGCACTAAAGGTCTCATTTAGATGAAACATGGAGGATGCATATAGGAAACACTTGAGCTAAAGTGCTTCCTATCGATTCACATGTTAGTTGCACTTGTAGAGCTTTTGTTTCTGGGAACTGCTCGGCTCCGCTGCACAAACAGGTCCACCGCACTGCACAACAGGTCCACCAAGCTTGCTTCATTTCTTTTGTCATGCTTGCTACACGACAATGCACACACACACACACACACACACGCATTTGCACACAGTGATGGCAGCTTCTAACAAACACGTTTAGCTGGATGTCTGCAGAGGTGGCCTCATCCATGTGGAACCTCATCCGAACCCGCTTCCGCTGTTTATGTGAGTCTAACCTTTATGCTAATTATGTTTATGATGATAAAGAGACCAAGATGATGGGGAAGGAGAGGGAGAACAGCTCTGCCCACCCCTGCAAACACACACACACACACACACACACACACAGGCTCACCCTTTCTTTATGCTGATCACAGCTTTCACAATTAGACAAACTGTGATAACGCCGTTTATGCAGCAGGGAGATCCATAGCAATTATGCTTGGAGGGCATTTCTCTTCCGGGCGCGGGGTGCCGGATGTTGCTTCCCCTTCACGCCGACGTCTACTGACTCTACACTAACACACAGTTGCACGCTGTTCACAGCTCCACTTGGGAGGCTTGTCGGGCAAGGGTGTGTCCTCAAATCCCTGTTGGAAGGCACTTAGTTGAGAGAGAGAGAGACAAGGGAATTCATCCAAAAAAAGAAAACAGCTAAACAAAACGTGCATTTTGTTATGTGTATAGTGATGCATGCTTTTACCATGAACTGCTTACTAATGAATAGCTTCAAATCTTGCCAAAATCTTGGACGCTTGTAACAAACTTCCGAAAATTACAGCATTTGTGGAGAAGACGAGCAGTTTTTTGGGACAAAGATAAAGTCATAAAGTCAATGCAAGAAGCCTTCATTAAGAATCAAAAGCAACAGAGATGTTTTTTTCTTGAAGCAAAACTAAACTAAAGCAGCAGCATTTAAGCTGAACATCTGCTGTCAGATTGCTGCAGGAGCCGAGGCGTATTTTCCACTCACGAGCTATAGGCAAGTGGGTTACTGATGAAAGAATGATAGCTGGTGTTATTTTCTGCCTTTTTCCCCAGTCTGGGGTACACATTACCTTCTTATTCACACCAGAGCTGCTTCACAATTTGAGGAAAACAAACACTGTGGGCTCTGAAGACTACATCATTTTTATTTTATGACTGCGCCTTGCCAGCTATTCCCTGACTGAGGTAAACTTTCAGCTGTGTGACACTTGCTAAGGTAAAGCGCGCTCCTTGCCCCCTCCCACATGTACGTGAGAATCAGTATTGTGGGGAAAAAAAAAAAAAATCCATGCAGAAAAGGGCGCATTTGTTTCTAAATGTTGTCAGGATCAAGTAACAAATCGTAGTCTGTCAATGGAAACAGAAATTTCTATTAATAATGTACGTTATGTGACAATAAATACATAAATAACTCCCCTACACACACACAGTACACACAACATGTTAGCGTTTATCCATCAGGACACTAGTTAGTGCTTTCAGTGCTTATGCCCACTAATCCCCTGTCCCCGAGGGCCACGCTTGATGAAGATCGACGCATCTCACCACCCCTTGTCCCTCAAAACACACACACACACACACCTCACTCACTACTCTCCTCTTCATCCACTGCCTCAAAAGGTGCTTGCAGTCACGCCCGGTGCAGCATGAGCTTTAACTGCGCGTGTGTTGGAAGGAAGAAGAGACGGAGGAGATAAGATAGACTCGTTTGATCACAGGATGCATTCTGCCTGCTGTTCGCCTCCGCCCCGCGTCAACAGCCGAGGCAGTCATTGTCTGAGGGGTGCAAGATTAGAAGTTTGCATGGAAATAATGGGGTGAGAGGCAGCAGCGTTGCCTTCAGAGTGACGTACAATTAAATTATTTCTTTTTTTCGCATGATCGGGGTGCAAAGGTTCTTACTTTTTCATCCCCAGTCATGCTCTGCAAGTCGCAACAAATGGATTTATTAATGGCTTATGAATTATTGATTAAGTTTTTAAGATTATTGTGCAGCCATTTGTGTCTCCAGGTTGTCTGTGGATGGAAATGTCAGTACATTGCG
Organism: Scortum barcoo; assembly: GCA_023238725.1. Taxonomy (NCBI): domain Eukaryota; kingdom Metazoa; phylum Chordata; class Actinopteri; order Centrarchiformes; family Terapontidae; genus Scortum; species Scortum barcoo. Next base: position 10,620,650 of record CM041541.1, on the reverse strand, counting down.
AGTAAATAAGATATATTAAACTGTGCTGGAGGATATACACAAGACAATTAGATTGTTGAGAGTCCGGCAACTTAAAGGTTGTCCCTATTAATTCTTTATTTGTGGTCCATTCAGCTTTAGAAACAGTTCATTTACCATTAATCAATCCATTATTTACAACTTAAGGAAGCGTTGTTGTTAACATTTCGCCATGATAAGTTGTTTATTTGCCCCCGATCCTTTAATATAGAGTATTAAATTGAGCATCTGAGCTGACATTTATTTTTGATATAGTTTTGTTCATTTCCTCAGACACAGCCTCGCTCAATGTAAACCTAAAGTACAGTGAATTAAGACCCGTAAGCATGTTTGAGCAGCAGAAAACCTGCATCACGGGTTTCCTTTGTTGGTTTTCTATAAGATTTTGTACAACATGTTATGATATTTTAAAATGATTTATACAGCTTTCTCCTGTTAATGAATGCAGAAGGTCAGTATTGGCTTTTACAACAATGGGGTTTAAAACAGTTAAAACAGTTAAACAGTTAAAAACAGTTTAAAAGTTAAGCCTCACCTGTAAAATCCCCAAAAGACAAAGACACAGCACGAAGGACTGACTTCCAGTTTTACCACCAAAAACAATGACATGCATCAGGTTGCAAGTAACATTTTTCTTTATGATCAATTTATCTATCAATGACTTTGATATCTTAATTATTGGAATAAAAAATGGCTCATCACAGTTTGTGCTCAAAGTCCAACAGATTAAGAAAACCAGCAACCTGAGCAGAAGGTCATTTTTCCAAGAAGGATTGGTTAATTGTGAATTAGCATTCAATTATCTGTTGATTAACTATTTAATAGACTATTTGTTCCAGCTCTTGTTTAAGCGATCGGGCTAAACTGTTGGCTCGTTTACAGCTCGTGTGATCACCTGACAGTTCGCGCCTTGAACTTAGGCCCATGTGATGTAACTCCGTGGACACGAGGACGTTTTCCGCCCAGTTTGTGCTGTTTGCCAAAACTTTTTCCGCGCTGGGGGAATTTTCCAGAACTCGTCTTAACCGCATCTGTGTCCGTCATCCGTAATCCAGACGTCTCCGGATTCACAGTTGTCTCAGTTTCAGTCGTCTTCTCCGTCCCCCTCTGCTGCGGCGTTTGGCAGCTGCTCGGTCGCCCGTTCCCCGCCGCGTGCACCCCACCCACACCCCCACCACCATCACATAATTCATAGGCCGGCTGTCTCAGATTGATGCTGAGTGCACCGCTCCCAGATGTGGTTGTTCGTGCCTCCGCAGTTATTTTGTTTGGGAAACTGAGTTAATTAGAGGCAGCAACAGCAGTAGTGTGTGTGTGATTGTGTGTGTGTGTGTGTGTATCCATAGTGTCTCCATCTGCACGCTGCCTAATAAATGCTTAGAGCGTGGAGGGAAGGGACTGTATCTCTGTCTGCGTTTGCATCTGCGTCTGTTAAAATAACACCAGAGAGTGGACCCCTCTATATTCTGATAAAGTCAATCGTGACCTCTTTCATCTCGTCTCGCTTATCTGGCTGTAAAACTCTCACGCTCTCTCTTTCATTGCCGTCCAGCGCATTGATGTTACAGATATGAAAAAAACCTATCCAGCAACGATCCACCTGATCTGCTGGCCGATATATATCAGAAGCAGCGCCTCTCTTGTCTGATTCCAACAGCAATAAAAACCCCAGCGCTCTTTTTAACATGCCCACAGACGCCGCAGTTTTTCCTCCCTTCATATGATATTTGACAGATAAAACCAATCTTTATTCTCATAAAATGAACACCAAAAAAAAAAAGATTGACTTTTTTCCCAGCTATTCCTTCTCGTTGGCAGCAGAGTACACAGTGCCATCTAATGAGGGTTCTGTATATTTTCTCAAATGAATGTGCATGACTAAGCGCACACACTTAAATCCGGAGTTGCCCTGTCCAATTTGCTGAAAAAGATGCACCTAACCAACCATTCAGTGCCCATTACCACTGAACACGGGAGCCGCACTTCCTTTGAAATCATTACACCTGACCGGACAATGAAAAGCTCCATCTAACCGGCGCTTTCTCTACTTTTAGAAGTAGACTCAGGTAAATGGGATATGTCTAATACCCGGCGTCTTTGTAAGTCCTCTGAGTCCACAATCCCTCCTCCGGTGCCTTTTTAGATGCAGGAACAATACTATAGAATAGCTTTAGCTAATGAAGCATCAATCTCTCCAGAAAACTATGCTCCAGGAAATCCTGTTTTTGTGGGACTGGCTAATTGGGCAGAGACTCGCTGGTCAGAAGCCTTGCGGTGGGTTTCATTCCAGAGGCGGGCGGGAGGCTCCAGGACTGAATCCACATCCTCTCCCCTTTCCTAATCACCAACGAAAGGAGAATGGAAATTTGCCCTCTGGCGGGAAATAAGACCAAAGTACCTGCCATGCCTTCGTTAGCTGTCTTTCTTTGACCGGGCTGATGAAATCGAGGTCTGAATTTACTAATGAGAAATCAATGAGCGCACGGCAAGAACCCCGAGGCTCCCTTTCTCCTGCTGTGTCATTCTTTTGTTCCCCACACACACACAACCTCTCTGTTCCTGTCTCACTCACTTTATCCTCCTCTCCCCACTCACTTTCGCCTCTGCTGCGTGGCGGCTTTTTGACATATTTCCCAGAATTTACTTTATTGCGATAAACATCATATGTCTTCTTTTGAAATAAAGATCAGACTGGCTTATTTACTTTACTGGCCTATTTTCGCTGCAGAAATGCAGAGCTTTGAGGGAGCGTGTGTGTGTGTGTGTGTGTATGGGAAGTGGTGTTTCAGCTAAAGCTGCATGCGTAAATGCTCTGAGTGTCTGAGCATAGCTGTGATGGTGATCCTGCTATCTGCAGCCCGCGCTGTATCTGTAAACTAATAGATATACTTTTTGAAAGAAAATTGCTTTTACCGAAACAAATCACCCGACTGACAGGAGGGGACTGTCAAAAAAAAAAAAAAACTCGCTTTTGAAATGCTTGTTATTTAGCACGGGGGGGCGTTGTGTTGTGCTCTGTCACAAACTCCGGCCAAGTTTTGCCCCCCCCCTCATGTTATCAAAAACACTCCAGAAAGTAGTCGCTTGATGGATTCGAGTTGTTTCGCGCAACATACATTTGTGCAGGAAAGGAGCACGATAGCTGCGGGTTGACTAACAAATTTGATACCTACACTGGTATTTACACCTCCTGCCACAACACCGTCTGCACGCTTCACCCTTTAGGGATATTAATTATGAATACTATGACACTGATACGATGATCATTCTTCTCTCTCTTCTCTCCTCTAGGTAAGCCATGTGACCCCCCCCCACCTCCCCCTTCCTCCCTCCCTCCCAGTGTGGCTGCAGAAGGAGCCCTGCGATAGTCATGAGTAATGTATGGCTTGCCTATCGTGATTCATCCTAATTATGTATGAGCATCATATGGCAAATCTGGTTTATGCCATAATTCATGACACACTATGGGTTATTCATTGTGCTAATGGTCTCGCGCAGTTGATTAGGATGCAAATACAATCATTATTTGCTGAGCGAGAGATAAAAGGGGGGGGGGGAAGACAGGGAGAGGGTATAATAGTTGCTGATTTGTTGACTGCACACAGTCCCCTCGCATGCTTAAATACGGTTTGTTTGCAGATTTTGGTGCATTAGCATTGTTGATATCCTGTCTGCATTTCTCCAAGAGAAGTTTTTTTTTTTTTTTTTTGTACTGGCAGGGTATTTAGCATATTGTTTGCCTTTTAAGACAAAATCTGCTGAAACATGACCCGAAAAACAACAAAAGACTTTTCCAAGTTTGGAAAGTAACTGAGTACATTTACTCCAATACTCTATATTCTTTTACTTTACTATAGTAGTTGAATTTCATGCTCAGTACTTTATTTTTCTACTCAGCTACATTTCAGGTGGGGGTTTTGTGCTTAATACTCCATTACTTCTTTCATTTTGGATTCAGATTATGCATCTTATTATGCATCTTGTGTGGTACTTGGATTATTTGAAGTTTGATGCATGATTCTTCTTACTGTTTTTCACATGGTTGAATGCTCTTATTGTTTGTCTTGTGGCCCTGTACAAAAAGTCTAAGATGGTTTCATTTAAATAAGCATGGGGTCAATGTATTCAATATTTCACTAAAAAAGGCGAAAAGGTGAATGCAGATTTGGGTTGTTTTTTTCTTTCCACTCTCATTAATCATCTCACAACCTCCCTGATATTTTTTGTGAGTTTTATAAGTAAAATGCTGCTTACAGTTTAATGCTTTAGTACTAATCTAAATCTAATATTACACAGAGGCCATTTTTCCACAGAATAACTATTTTTGATGCTTTAAGTATGTTTAGTTTATAATACTTGTGTACTTTTGCTCAGGTGGAATATTGAATGACAGACATTTTAATTGTAACGGAGTATTTTTTTATGTTGTTTCCACCTCTGGTCTTTTTCATTCAGTTCTAGATTCTTCATTTTGATGCGGCATGGTGGGGGGAAAAAAAGAAGCCAAACAACAGCTGTCAAAATCGTGTCAGATTAGCGACGAACCTGCTAATTGTCCCAAAAGAACTCGTTCCCTCCGAGAACATTTTTGCCTGCAAAACGTCTCTCAAACAGCAATCATTCCCACAATGCCCTCGTAGCGCGCTAGTCAAAAACATACACTTTACATGACAATTGCGAGCACCTTTCTGTTCGCCGTAGATAAGAGTGAGGAAATGAACTGACCCCCATCCTCCCTGTGTTTCCATCAGCAATTAATGAATACCTGCCAAACATTTGAACCTCGCTGCTGCTTTTCATTTTTGGCTAATTACAGAGCTGCTTGACTCGATGGATGTTTGCACGGGCACACACCCACCCGCATAAACTCACACATCCACACGCGCTGCGGCCCGTGGTCGATTTTTGAGGTGATTAGCTACGCGGCATTAAGCGCCAGCCTTGGCTGGCCCTCCTGATGTCGCCGTTAAAGTGGGGTCACCGTAGCCCGGGTTGCATCGAGGCCGCCGTCAATACGCTATTAAACCCATTTGCTCCTCTTCGATCCATTTTGATGTGAGGTTCATTGGACTTAGCCTGATCTCTGTAACAGTAAGGATCATACCCGTGAGCGTCGAGTCCTCGGTGGCGAAGATTGTTCACATATTTCCTTTGAAAGGTGGACGTTCGCTGCACCATTTGTGGAGTTAATGAGGCTCTAAGTTGCTGTCAAAGTCAAAACTTCAGTCAGATTATTTGCTCACACGCTGAGCCATTAAATTTGTGAGGGATTGCCAAATGAGGGCTGAAGAAGCGTAAGATTCAATTTAAGATCCCACTGTATGATTTCACTGTGATGCAGTGCGCAACATGTTTCATTTACTTCCAATTTATTTAAAATTTCAAGAAGAGAATTCAAACCGGGCCAAGCTAACATGTTTACTTGAAAAGAATCTGTGCAGCAGCATGCTGTTGAAACTGAGAGAATAGCTGAGCAGAATATTTTATTTATATGCTGACTTTATCATTGCTCTTTGAGAATCACAGTGTTGCTCTCTGGTACATGGACAAAAAGTGCAACAACCCGAATTTTTTTGCACACAAATATCACTCATGCTTGAGTGACTTCTTCTGCATTACCCTCTGCACTGATGCATAAGTGCACATTGTATTTTCTCTTTCACCTGTGGGCTCTAAGGGCCCTGAAGAGCATAGACCATAACACCCTCGAGCGCTGCAGCCTGCAAAAGGTGTTCAGAGGACATCTTTTTTTTATGTCTTATTTTTTAGAAATATACTTTTGCTCTTTTTCTACTGGCTCTAAGGGTGGGAATGGTGGTCTGACGGTTGGTGGGCCTGTCCACCATTTTGATCCAGACTGAAATATCTCAACAACAGATACATTGCTATGATATTGTTTGCAGACATAATAGTCCCCAAAGGATGAATCCAAATGACTCTAGCGACCCTCTGACTTTTCCTCTAATGCAACCATGAGGCTGACATTTGTAGATTTTGGTGAAATGTTTCAACAACTACTGGATTGATTGCTATGAAATTTGGTACAGACATTCATGTTCCAGCTGGGATGAATTATAATAACTTTGTTGATCCTTTAACCTTTAATTTGACAGCATCATCAGGTTAAATTAGTTTTTTATTCAATACTTTAGTTTATGACCAAACACCGACATAACAAATGGCATTTCAATAAGACATCCAATAAACTTTAGCTGTAATTAGTGTTCAGCACTAATTAGCAAATATTAGCATGATTAGCATGCTAACATAAACAAATATTGTGAAGATGGTAAATATTACACATTAAACATCAGCATTGCACTGTGATCATATTAGCATGACATTGTTAGCATTTAACCTCAAGTACATAATGCGTTGTCTCAATTGAATATAAGTCGCCATGTTTCATTTCTGAGGCCAAATGCGTGTGATTGCAATCCATTCAAGTTTTCTACCTGAGGTCTCGTCCTAATAACACAAGGGAGTTCTGTAGTAGTTATATTGTTAAAGATGAGCACCTCTTCTTTTTTTCAAATATTTGAATTTGAAGCGGAACAAGAATGTAATCTGGCACATAGATGAAAATTTAATGATCTCTTTGGGGAGATCATTCATGTTTAAACTCAAACACTTATACTATTTTATTTCCAAAGTAGAAATGACACTCTCTCTGTGTGACAATGAAATTACCTTAGGTGCAAAAAATACATTTCTATTTGATTTCTGTGGAATTTTATATCTGTCTTTCTTCTTCTCTCTGACTGTGGGAGACAGAAAGTGTTTAGTAATACAGACTGAACTGCAAAGGTCATTGGATCTGTTATTTCAAACCAGAAATCCAATAGTAACCCCCTTTTTTAAAAATGTGGACAGAAATATTCCAGACAGCTTCCCTCCAAACTTCAAATCCCAGAGTGAACTTCAATGCTTCACAAACAGTTCAGAGGTGCAGACAGAGGATGGAGCCGAGAAAGGAAATAAAAAAAGGGCCAAAAGGAGAAAATTGATTTCAAGTCCATCCTTCAGGTATAACTCAGGATTGTGAGATAGCATTTTTATACGCTGCCACTGTTGCCAGTGAAGCTGATGATGGACTTGGGTTGAAAAGTGGATCTTTATGCTTTGGAGAGAGGAGACAATGTCTTCTGAGGGGTTACTTTTATGGGACATTTTGCAGAGTCTGTCCATTAGATATTTTGATATGGAAGCTGAACAGATGGTGGACGATGTGACTGTAATTAAATTATTTTGTTTGAGTTGTCAACAATACTCGAATCATCTGCTCAGAGATTCTTTGCTGATTGGACCTCCCAAGGAATGACATGTGGAAAAACAAAGGTTGATGATACATACCTTAACATACGAATTACTTTCAGTTTCAGTTCAAGAATGTAGTAAAATCTTAGTAAAACCATTTCTTTTGACCTTGTCCAATCCCATATTAATTTATATAAATAAAGTGGATAACTGCAGATTAGTTTTTACCACAAAAAAACAGTGAATTTAGGTCACCTGATACCAGAAGTTCATTTATGGTCTCTGTAAAATGGTTCTTGGTGTTCAATGTGAATAGCTTCTTCAGTCTTTCTCTGGCCGTCCTCTGACTCGTGGTCAGTTTTGTTCTTTTGATGGACACCTGTGTCTCATGTTCATTCAGCCTCTTCTCCAGGGTCCTTGCTGTTTTCGTGGATGTACTGTGGTTCAGTCAGTCAGACTCTCTGGGGTGTTGTGTCTTCAGAGTGTACCAGCAGAGGTCATGAGGTGTTAAACGGTTTGTGGCAAGTACCGACATCCTGAGACTTGAAGACTCTCGCTGGATGTTCTGATAGTCCAGCCAAGTAAGGAAATCCCACATCTGTTTGTCTCTGGGGTTCCTTGTTGAGTTGGCAGCGTTAGCCTTCATGCTTCCATCAATCTTCATATGAACACAGGTGTCTTGGAATAGCAGCTTACCAGCTTACCTTTTTTGGTTTTTACTTATGAACTTGATGTGCAGGTTAATGTTATTGATGTTTTTAGCAAAGATATAAATACCGGAGTGTTGCAGTTTGGTGAAAGTGTCGTCCACCTATAAATGATAGATGACAGGTTGGGTAGAAGTCATTGAATCTAAGAGCCAATCTGCTTTAACTATGTTGCTTCAGTCTGGCAAGACCCTTTCACTGGTGTTTGAATTGCTTCAATTTGCATGAATCCCTTACTAGAAAAATATAAAAATAAATACCCGCTTCCTTTGGCAAGAGCGCATTTGGCAAAAACATCTCAAACTTAACTGTATCAAATGAAGGAATCGCGAGTCAACTGTTTGCCAATTCTCTTTGAGCCCGAATTGACCCTTCGTGAAGTTTAAAAAAAACAGAAACTTAAGTAGTGTTTTCACAGTATGTTGCCCCCCAGCTACCATGTAAAATATAAGAGATGTCCCCCATGACTCTGCAACTTCAAGCCATGTCTAGACATGAAACGCACCGAGGAGCGAGCTCACATGTTCTGCCACCCAGCACTCTCACAAAAAAAAAATCAAGAGAGGCAGGGTTCAAAGCGAGGGAAATATACTTCCTGTCTGTGCCAGTTTCAATGTGGTATACATTAATTCAAAGTCAAAGAGGTGGAATTTGGAATTAAAGCGCCGCCCCCCCAAGGACAATAAAGAAGTGAAGTGTGAGGGAGAGAGACGGTGGAAAAAGAACAAGGGAGATGGAGTAAAAAGGAGGGACAAGTAATACCGAGGTGGAAATCTTTTACTACGCTCATTCTCTCCTAATGTAAGGCTCCCGTGGCAGCGAGACAAAGAGGGCATGTGTGGAATAGCTGATGAGCCCCCCCGCTGCTGTCGCGCAGACAGACGATGATTCCTCCATATTGCCCAGAAAGGTTGTAAAAACGTTCGACATCAGTTCAGAGCTGACGGCTGTGAACTTTTGGCCCTGCCTTGACCAATGGGCTGGAGTGGGCCCACACAGAGCTAAGATAGGCCCCTTAAATCAACTTTCCTGGGGTAAAAGACGCAGAATAATCTTGCCTGTGGCGTTGAGGGTGTAGAGACGGTGGTGGATCGGGGGTTTGGAGACTGTCGCTGAGATCCCACACCAGCTGGCCTACATTTCTGTGAATTACAATATTTTTAACAAGGGAAAAAAAAGATGTCAATATCTCATTTTGGTTTAAATAATAGCTTCCCAATGAATCAATCAAAGGTTCATTTTCAGTCGTCCAAAAGTCATTCTTGAATGTTACACTTGAAAGGTCACGCCTGCCTGTCTTTTTTGCTGTTTATGATTGAATGTGCCAGATTGGATGGTACAACATCAATGTGTCATCACTTGACACTTTGAGGTGCTTTGAATCTACCTTACCAGCACAATATTACACACATATTCTCCAAACATAATCATAAAATAGGTTGTCGCCACTTTCCCAAATAATCAATATGAGTATCCCAATCAATGCCCTCCAAAACCATTACATATCTGTTCTGAGCACCCACTGTCCACTTATGGACAAAAGCAATTGCTAAACTTTCATTGACACCTTATTTGACCTACTAACAGCCTATTTGTGTGACACAGTGATAGATGTAATAAGGTGATGACTCATTGTTGGTATATTAGTCCCAAATAGGTTTGTCTTTCAAGAGTCCTTGGTGGTTTATTTTTATGTTTTAGGGATATGAAAGCAAAATGAACTTGTCTGTGCAGCATTTCAAGCGTTGAGGTGGAGTTTGCATAGCAGTCAGGGGGAGATAAAGGCAGTGTCAGTCTCGGGGAGGACTCGGTAATGGCTACCTCTCCTCTCCTTCAGTCCTCCCCCATCCCCCCACCCCTCCCCTCCTCTCTGCTTTGACACCGCGTCCCAGCAGAGCTCCACCAGGTCGGCTCATAAAAGAACAAGTGTGCCTGTCCATATCTTTGACAGCCACACACGCCGAACAAAGACACACAAAACGTGCGTGCACACCCCGGCGTGCACTTGTCACAGCAGTCTCACTTGATACAATCCCCTGATACAACCCGCAGATACCCTGGAAAAAAAATGTTTTACCCAGCCTCCTAACACACACACACACCTGACACACTCCCTTACAGGAAAGCCAAGCATATCATATCAGCACTCTCTGGAGTAAAACCTACTTGAGGATATCTGGAAAAAAAGTCAGAGAGGACCAGAAATAAACTGTCTAATGTGCCAGGAAGCAGTGCCTCTTCACATGTGGGCCTGCGTATCGCTAGTTAAAATGCTTGGCCGTGGACCAATAACAACGAGTGACCGCGGAGTGGCTTTCGGCTGTGTTTGTGCAGTAACTTCACATCTCCAGCGTCCTGGGAGATCGGCGAAGGAGGGAGGGATGCCTCTCCTCCTCTCTCCTTTCTCTTCCTCTCATCCCCCTTTTCCATCTCTCCCTGTGTCTCCATAGGCAAACCGCCGAGCGATGATCTCCTTTTTTCTTTTTTTTTCCCCCCTCTCAACTCTCCCTCCCTCTGTCTTAGCCTCCTCTGCTCCCCAACAGCCGAGGCATTCTTTCTCTCCCGATCTCCCCTCCACCACCACCACCCTCCCTTGCAAGGTCACTCCTCTCCCATTGTGTTACTTCCCAAGTCACCCTCAAAAGGCTCATTCATATCAGTTATGGGGCTTTTGTAAATATTTAGTGCGGGCATTTGCCACGCACCGCCTCATTTTCACTCCCTGTGTAATTCGCCGGAGGATTAACATGCAGTCGGATCGCGTCCTTGATGCAGAGATGGCGCAGGGCTGTAAACGTCCGACACCTCGGCCACAATAAAGCATTAAAAGTGTCGCTCTCATGCGGATGTGCAGTCATTCCCAATAAGAGGATGGCACACGTGTTCCGCTGTGTCATGCAATTGTATTAATTGAAGTCGGGATTTGAGTGTGTAGCGACTCAAACTGTGTTTTTTTTTTTTGCAAGGTCACCGTGCTGTTTTGTTGTTCGAAAGTTTCATCAGTAGCACAGAAGAATGCAGTGTGTGAGACATGAGGCCCTTGAGCTCCTCATGATTCAGTATATTGTTGAAATTTGCATCATTGTGTGTCTGTTTGCTCATTCTTAGTTTAGTGGCGTGACTCATTTGTCGCATTAAAAACAAACGTCAGCACCAAAAGTTTTAATAAGACATTGATTATCACGATAATTTTTAAAGTGTGTGAACATTTATTGAGCAAAATGTAAACACTTATCATTCACAGTATGAGACTGCCAATTATTTTCTTTATCCACCTTCCCAGATGTGAGAATTTGCCACCTTTCTCTGGTTTACATCGTTGTAAATCGAACGCATTTGGATTTAGAACACTTGGACGAAAAAAACAAGCAATTTGGAGACTAAATGATTAATTGATGGCTTTAAAAAGAATGTCTTCTGATGCATTAGTCATGGAAATATTCATCAATTACAGCCCTGTGCTGTTGCTTGTGCGGAAAAGTGTTTTTCTAAAGTAAAATAGTCTGATTCTTACAGTCTGTGAAGGCGAATCTTATTGTATTTGGTTCACAGTTATTCTGTTACACACAGTGCTCGTTAGTATTATTATTGTCATCTACGAGCATGATTAAACAGCTCATAAACATGTAAAAATGTTAGCTTTAACTGTAATTATGATGTGTTTCTCTAACAGCACAGTCAGAACATCATTTTGGTTCGCCGTGTGTGGCCATGCGGGTATTTTGATGTGTGTACTTTGCCGCTGGCATCATACAAGTTCACAGAGGCTCAATAAATGGCGTGGCAAACTGTGTCAAGCGGAGCGCTCTCAGCGAGTGCATGAGATTGGTTGATAGAAAGATTTCACACTCTGGTGACTCACTCTTCATGTTGGCTTTACACCAGCTTTGGTGTTTTGTCAGGGAGCATAACAGGTGATTATTACACTTGGCTTGCACTGGGAGAGGAGAGGAGACGGCGGTGAGGGTGGAGGGAGAAGACGAGGAGGACAGAGGACTTCAGGATGTATGCGCATGGGCAAATGTTGATCATTAAAATTGTCAGCGCCAACATTGATGTAGAAGCATTTTTTCTTATTTTTCATCTTTGAATTTGAGCCTTTATTGTCACATAGTAGAGACATACAGGAAACACTGGCACTGAGATGCAATAAAAGTCAAATCAAATCAAATAATTGACAAAGTATTAAAACGCCATTTTTGTTTTCAAAGCCCCGCCCCCTCTTTCAGCTGTTTTTGCAACCTAACTTGCCACTAAGCCACCCGTCTCATCACCTTGCCTCTGACCTTTCTCACCTCCCTGTTCAGCCACCGCTACAGTTCTTCTGCGGCGAGCTTTGGCCTCAAAGCAATTAGCCAGAGAACTGCGACCAGGCCATCGAAAAAAAAGCTCTCTGACCCCACTTGGGCTTGACGGATTACGGGGGGGAAGGAGGGGTGGTGGTGGGAGGGGGGTGTCCAGTTGTACGAGTGTCTGGCTTTTTGAGTGACGGATGACACCGGGTGCAGAGAGACGCAGCGTCTGCGGTGGACTCACCCGTGTCATCAGTCCGTCCTCCCTCAGGAAGGAGGCATGTTAGAGGAAGGCAGAGTGGCTGAAACCCCTTATAATTGGCCGCAGATGATGGAGGATGATGGACGGCTACACACACATGTATTAAAAAGTGAATTTACATACGATACTTAAAGAAAAGGTTGACAGCGACACACATCGGTATAAAGCCCCACTATGCACACACACACACTGATATTTCATAAGACATCTACTACACTGTTTTCAGTGAAGCACACACACACACAGGATGAATGACAGGGTCAGGCAGCTTTGTGCACAATTGATGTGGGAAAGTTGTTTCTTCCAGATCAGATCCTCTATATAAGGCTGGACTAGACTCACAGAGAGGAGCTGTTACTCTCTCTGCTCCCTCAGGACTCTCTCTCTCTCTCTCCAGCAGTGTCTCAGCCTCGCTCGCTCACTCTCTTATTCTCCCAAACCCACTCACACATTCACTCTCCCCCTTTACCTGCATTTCAATCTCATTCTTTCACCCCTTTCTGCACACACACACACACACTACAGTACGCTGTATATGTATGTATGCGTGCCATGAGGTGACTCCATATGCTTGAGTGGTGTTCACATTGATTTCGCTCGATGCATGACTAATGGCAGTGTGCAGAAGCAGTCGAGTGTGTTAGACGGTGATGCCCAAAGGTGTAAGAATGGAGTGCAGGCTACAGAGCTTGCACCTTTTTCATGAGTTAGGTGAATAATTCTTAACAATTAATAATTCAATTCTCTGATTTCCCATTAAATGGATATTGCTCAATAATGCAACTAAAGTTGATCTTTAGACAACAACAGCATGTGAATTTATTTGCTGCTGTCGGTTGCATTTCCTTTGAAATTACATGATTTTTACCCAAAACTGCACTGTTGTTGCATTACAAAGAGGAAATATCTTTTCTTCTGTGAAACGTATGCTTGCAATGTGTTGAGCACATTGGGCGACTAAATTGGGCGATGAAATGCTGTTTAGTGCCACCGCCCCTCTTTATGATTTAGGCTTAACAAACAGCTGTTATTTCCACATAAATCTTGAAGGGTGCTCGGCGGGCTTAATGTGCATCCCAAATCATCTCCCAGGAGCTGCACAAAGGCAAAAAGTGAAGGGGGGCCGGCTCGCTGCTGCTGATGTTGATGCCACTTTGGTTGTGGAAGCTGTCTGACAGACTGTGTTAAGCTGAAACGTTCAATCCTCCGCAGTTTATTAGATAAAATTGCGTTTTGGCAGCAGCAGTGCAGTGAGCGGACACTGCTACTTACTCCATCTATCCCCTCTCCATTTCCACTCTCAGCCTCTTTTCCCCGCTGTGTTTCCAGCGCAGATGGCTGCTGCAGACGGCAGTGTGTGTGCATGTGTGTGTGTCAACTTTGTGAGCCCCAATACAGATCAACTGCGCCGTAGTACGCACGTTCGCCCCCAATGACAAAAAAGGACACATGCATGCATACAGACCTACACACACACACACACACGTACTCTCAACCATACACACACAGAGATGCACACACTTTTCAAACACCAGTGGGGAAACCCTTGTTTATCTGTTTCTTCAGTCTTGTCAGTGTTGTTACGTCTCCGCTCTCTCATTGTAATTCAGTTTGGAGCTGGCTGCTGCTGTGTCATTCACACATGCACGCTCGCACAGTCACAAACACAAAACACTGCAATTGTGCGAAATCCATCGCAAAGGAAATCCTTGGTGAGAAAACTGACAGCAAGTGTAAACTGTGACTTTAACTTCCTATAATAATGACGTCGGGCGCACGCGGCGTGTTAATTTTACTTTGTGCGCGTGCGGTTGCAGATTGTGGTCGCTTGCTTGAAATGGGGGAAAAAGACACAACATACTGGATATTTACATGCATTTTTTTAATCAACAAACAGCTTTCAAAGGGCTCTAAAAACTGTGGAGTTGTGAGTCTCTTTTGGCGGTGGATGACTCGGAGTTTGGCCCCACCGGCGGCGTTGTCTACTCTCCTCTCCCCTCAACTGCCGTACACACAGCGTCACCTCGGGGATGCTCTCACAAAGAGAGTGCCTAATGAATGTGGAAAATGAGAATACCAGTTTGATGAACTCTGTTACTCAATTAGTGCAATTAATTTTCCTGTGGCGCCGCTGAGTAAAATGGAGTCACGGATGATTGAGCCACTGTTTCGCTATCTTATTTTATTTTTAGGCAGCTGCCTGCGTGCATACCGTATGTGTTTTTGAATGTGTGTGTGTATGAGAGGAGCAGCGAGGGAGAGAGATTTTTTAGGGGAGTCTCATTTTGTTTTGGAACGGAAAAAAAAAAAAATTGTGTTCCTGCTTGTTCACCGCACAAGACTGGTTTTCGCCTTATCTCTTCTAAGCTAATACCGTTCACGTCTGATTTAGTCTGCATTGAATTACAAATCGGTATGCATTGGAGAGATGCGGAGTCTCCGTAAGAGGCTGATTCACACTGATATTCTAAAAATGAAGTGATATGAAGGGAGAGAACAGAATGAAAGTTATTCAACGAGATTCAAGGAGAATTGGCCCCAAAGAAGACAAAAATAACAGCCTTTCCAGGATATGGGCCTTGTTGTGTTGTGTGAAGTGGTTTTTGTAAAACCCATTAAAATCTATCAAAACCATTCATAGTGCCATCATCGCCATATGCTTGAAAATACTGAAAAAACTGCATAACCATTGCAACACCTGTATGCATCATTGTTTAAAGAGTCATACATGAACAATACCTCTGAAAACATTTCTCATATATAGACTCTACTGACAACCTGCACAGGTAGATGCATTCTAAATGACTTTTTTTTTTTTTTTTAACGATTCACTATTTTGGGTTTTTTTCTGTTTTTTCCAGGAATTAAAAAACACAGAAATCCATGTGTATAATGGATGAAAAGAAAGGCTTTACTGTTTAATATGTTAACGTTCCACATCTTAGTTTGCCAGGGTAGCTGGTATGGCTCACGGGTGGACATGATGGAGGTGCAGGAGGGAAAAAAACTTCTCCCACATAGTACATCATTGTAAACATGTATAGATGTATAGGTGTATTTGAACCAATATAATAACATACTTTGCCATCACATGCTGTGCCACCCACCAGTATGAGTAAATTCTCAACCTATGAGAAACACAGTACATTTATATTTACATCTATGTGTTAATGGATAACTGCTTATGCTGTAAAAATGGAACAGAGTTTTGTTCTTGCCAGACAAACATGTAATGTGGTAGTTTGTTGATATACCCGTACGTGCTGCGAAGTGTGCACGTGAAAGCAATTGATTGGTCAGTACAAAGCGTCAGTGATTCATGTTGTTATCTGGTGGGTCCTAAAGTCGGCAAGAGTCAGATAAATGTTTTCCTTTTGAGGTCTGGATTTTCACATCCAATCCAACATTCAAAACATAGTAATAAATGTATTTTTACCAACTACAGCCCCCACAGTTTAAAGCCCGGCGCGTGTCGAAATCAGTGTTTTGCTGAAGCCATTTGGCCAGACCAGCTTCGAGCCGCCCTCTCAGACCTGTTACCATGCAACCACGTCAAAGTGCTTGGCATAGGAGGGCCAACAGGCGGGCACCCGGCATGCCCGCAGATGGTGGGGCGGTCAGAACAGGCTGTGAGAATGGTACCCCTCGCTGCTCGCGCACACACACATTCACACGTGCGCGCAGAGCTGTCGACTGTTGCTTTGTGTGCTAACAGCCAGGCAGGCTCAACTCCCACTCTGCTCTCCGACAGGCTAATTATTGTGACTCGTGTTGTAGCTGTTGGAAGATGCTCCTCTCTGGTCTGTGAGTTGTTCTGCAGGTAGATACAGCGTTGGATGTCAGAATGTCTCATCATGGACTTCTTTTTTTTCCATTAATTGCAAATAGATATAGAAAAAGCTAGGGGGGGAAAAAAAAGAGGGACTTTGTAGATCTCAGCCAACAGAAATGACGTAATCCCCCTGTGAGCCAGTCTTTTAGAGAGATCTGTCACTGTGGTGCCCTCACTTGGCGCTTCGTGTTTATTATGAAAATACATCTCGACATAAAATTTTGTCACACTGGCTCTCAGCTCGACTAGTGTCACATACTGGAAAAAAAAAAGAAAAAGAAAAAGATGAATGAAGGACGACCGTGTGATCACGCCAACCCAAATTTAACGACCTTGCTCTGTTCCTCATCACCGCCCTTTTTTCCTCCATAACGACGGTAACAATCGGCCTGGAAGCGGCTTAAAAACAAACACGGCTTTTGAGTGACAGGTGGGTGCTTTGCGGCGCCAGCGTGGCCGCGGTTGGCAGGCAGCGGTGACAGTCGTCCTGCTGCCACACAAGCTGCTCCTACTGGTGAAACTGCAGGCGAGTCCAGGCCGGTCACTCCTCCCTGTCCCTTACTCCCTCCATCCATCCATCCATTGATGCATCCCTGCGTTCATTCATTGTTTTTTTTTTTTTCTCTCTCTTTGGCATTCCTTGACTTTTTTTCTCCCCCCTCATCTTCTTTTTCCTCTCCTTTTTTTTTCTTTCCTTTCACATGCTGTCCCACTCTCTCATTTACTCTAATCTCATCTCTTTTCACTCTTCATTTACAGTCACTCCCAAAACTTCCTCTCCTCTCTCGTCCGCGCGTCACCTTCTCTTTCATCGAGGCGCATCGAGAGGGTGCAAAAAGGATAAAAAGGGAGGCTCCGGCTAAATACATTGGTCTTATCAGGTTTAGTGGCTGGTCACGCTAGCATTTATGATTTAGTGCCAAATTCGAGTGGATCTGCCAGCACATTCGGGTTAAGTTCAAATGAATTTGAACCGCTGACAAACTGTTAGTTGGTTGTAATGTCCAATTCAAAATGAAGAAACATACCCTTTTATCTTATTCAGTTTTCTACAGTATGCTCAATAGGGATTTCTAATGTAAAAAAAACAAAAGTACTAGGATTTATATTTATGAATCTGATGCATTTTACTCCAATTTAGGTCTTATGTTGACAGTTTTGGCCATCATATCCGTTGATTATAATGCCATTTTACATTGTGTGTGGATGCTAGATCAGTACACCTGTGTCACTGTTGAGCACCTCATATAAATCCATGGGAACTGTTATGCTCTTCTAATATCCTTCACTCTTCTGGGGACGACCAGATTTTCTTCCATTCGGCCATAAGAGCATCAGGTGGGCCGTGGGCGATGGATAGTACAGCCCGAGTTTATTTTCATTCATCTCAAAGGTCTCAGATGGGGTCGAGGTCAGGGCTCAGCGTGCCGGGAAAACATTTCTCCAGAGGGACGTTTTGATTTGAACCAAGTCGGGGCCTTCTCCAGGCCGTAATGACAAAGCTGGAAGCAGACTGTTGTGAAAAACAGCCTCAGATCAACAAATCTATCTTAATTGTACATTATATTTACTTATAATGTAATGTATTTGTGTGTGTGTTTCTTTACAACCTGCAACCCTGACTGTCGGACCACTCGTGTTATCACACAGCACTTGCTGCCAAATCCCAATGACCCTCCCCAGCAAGAGTAAAAGATTAACATGTCATCAAATAAAAGAAAGCAGAAAAGCAACAAAAATAAGGCCGAAGCTGCCCACAGCGGCGTTGAAACACGCGAAAGAGCTGCAGCCACCATACATGCCAGAAAATTGCGTTGTAACTCATTTACAGCATCTCTCTTGCCATGGCTAATACAATAAAAGTCTAATTATGTTAGAGAGCTTGTTGCTGTGTTGCCTCTGTTGGTGTCTACCATTAAATATTTAACCATTATTGGTGCTTAATACTCATTAAATCATGGTAAGAGTATGTGCACGGGTGAGTGTGTAGTGGTTTTTTTCCAGCATTGAGATTAATGCCGCAGGTGCTTTTTTTATTTATTTTTTTCCCCTTCCCTGCTCCTTCACTGCCCCGGCTCCTTTTGGCAACCCATCCATCCTGTGTGTGTGTGTGTGAGAGTGTGTGTCTGTGTGTGTGTCTGGGTGCTCAAGAGGCCTTCAGGTCATGTACTTTATAGGTCTTGGCTTATCTATGTGATTTACAGTCCGGCACTATGAGCAAGAGAGTGGCAGACAAGGCACGCCATCGATCGACAGCCACCACACGGGGGAGGAGATACGTGTGTGTGTGTGTGTGTGTGTGTGTCAGACAGAATATTGCATTAGGGCAAACTTGGCTTCTGCTGCTCAGACTGTGTCCTAATTGTCGGGCTGGAAAACAGATGGCAATGAACGCTACGTCTCCTCTTGGTTCCCTGGGTGTCCGTGATGCACACACACACACACACACACACACACACACACACACACACACACACACACACACACACACACAAACAACTGTTATACATATATTACAGTTCTACCCCCCCCATAAGAAATGATTTATGTTATGCAAAGTTATTGCACTGGACCTTTGCTTTTGGATGCAGGCTGTCTCGTTCGGTATGTTGCCCTGATTTTGTTTGTGTGAGTGCAAGCATGCGTTGTGTGTGTGTGTGTGTGTGTGTGTGTGTGTGAGAGTGAAGGTCTGTTGAGGGACGTGGCACCCGTGGGTGGTGTTTTAGCTCAGTGTGAGCGCGCATGTATTGCTACACCTCCACATCAGTGCAACGCCACGGGGTTGCAGCTTAACGCCACTACAACCACAAGATACAGCCTCTCTCAGATACACACACACACACACACACAAAAAGAGAAATGAACACTTGCGTCCGGGAACCCTGCAGATCTTATACGACTATCCCTCTTGGAAGCTTATTTGCTGGTAGAGGTCTTCTGTTTGTCCTACACAGGTGGGAGCACACAAACATATAAAATACATACACACACCTGATTACATACACACCTGATTACATTCACCCCTGCACAAGCTTATTTGTAAATAATAAATAATGTATTTGGACTTGAAGTAGCTTTTTTTTTAAACATATTCATTGGTAAAAAACACTTTGGGGTATTTGTTAATTTAAATAGAAAATCTGAGTAAAAAACTGTTAAAATCTCCTGGAAATATCAAAATAAGTCACATTTTAACTTGCACTTGTGGGATTTTTTTTTGTATCAGGTGGCATTTGCAAATGAATGTTCCTGAAACATGTTGTTGTAAAGTGTATTATTTTCCGTCATTCTGTGCAGCATTTTTTCCAATAATATGGGTGCCGATACACTTATATGGTTATATGATATACTTAAAGGAAGACACCAAGGATACCAAAATGTTGAATATGTGGACACAGATCAAGCTCACAATTCACAGCTCACAATTGTCTCTGAACTCTCAAGCACTCGTGTATTTATGATTTACCTTTATTTTGTTCGATGTTGCGTTTACTGACACCAAAGGGTGTCTACACAACAAGCCATCTTTCCCCCCAAACTTCCTTGTATTCACCATTTCAGTTGTTTTCTGTGTCCAAGTTGGACCAGACTGTCTAATTGACTGTTTGTAATGAACCCACATGCTGACTGACAGTGATTGGTTGTTTGCATTTTGGGTTGGATTTAATGCGTTTTGGACCTTGAAAAACACACCAACATGACGTAAATTAACTTGGTTAGACTTGGTTGATTTTGTTGGCTTAGGCTGAACCGCCATAGTGAATCAAAGTGTATTTTTAGCTTCCGGGGGTGAAACATCAACCAAATGTACTCACACTGTACTGCATGTGTAGGTGATTTTCAGGGGTGTGTGAGTGTGTGTGTGTGTGGCTGCCTGCTCACCTGCGTGTGTGTGTGTGTTTTGGCAGTCTACACCCGCCTTTAGTTTTTCAAAAGTGTTTCATTCAGAGCCAGATGAAATCCCTCCTGCCTCTACGGCAGCGATCAGACGGCGTATCATGCAGTCGTCGCCGCAGGCTTAACACACTCACACACACACAGGTGGATTTTGCTGTGTGTGTGTGTGTTTATGTGTGTGTGTGTGGTCAGTAATATGAAGGTTGCTGAAGAGCTCATTACATATCCCCAGTTGCCTTTGCTTTCATGAACGACGTCTTCTCTCAGAGAGAAAGCGTGTGGGAAGGACAGAAATGCTAAAATCGACAGATAGGGAGACGGAAAAAATACACAAGGGCTGAGCGGGAATAAACGATAACTGATATGAAGGCAGTGCTGCATGAAAAATCAGGCAGATGGAGACATTACCTGCTTCCCTACCACCTCGGCAGGTAAGCAGGCAGATGAGTGTACACCATTCATGAAGTGATGGAAAAGCTAAAATTAGCTGAAATCCTAATCAATTTGCTCTAAATTTCTCATTTTCTTCTGCAAATGTGTCTATTTAGATGCAGACTCTAGACAGAGAAGGGTGTTATGGGTAACTGTCGGTCGCGGAGGCTTGCAGCACAGCAGATGTTCACGCCTCTCAAATCTAAACAACAACACGTCACGTGGCCCTGCACTTTAAACAAGCAATTTATTTATTTATTTTTTGATCCGACGTCCTGTCATCTCGAAATCGCCGTTGACATGAAATAAGGAGGTTTGCAAGAAAGCAACCCACGCGTCTCGGAAATGACACCTGCCGTGCGTTTGTCTCTCTGAAAAGGTTGGAAAAAGAGCAGCAGCTGTCGGCTTGGATTCGCAGCAATTACATGGGATTACATCGACGACAGCTTATAAAAAAAAAAAAAAGAAAGGAAAAAGTCACGTCTTTATGTGTCAAAAACGCTCATACAGACTCCTGCAGTGTAATCCACTTCCCCACTGTTGATACATGTGCTCAGCATGCACCAAACAAGCGTTGTTTTGCCACGGAGACCGTGAATGTCCGACTTCCTGCGGCGCTCCTGAGACTTAAGCAAGCCAAAGCACATCATGGGTGTTAGCTGTGTTTAATTCATCTTGAGTGAGCTTTTGATGCCATATGTGTGTATTTAAGCCTCAGAGTGTATGACAAAGTGCTCGAGGCATGTGCGTTCTCAAGCGCTGTATGATGTATGTAATTACCCCACAATGCTTACGAACATATGTTTGCATATGTGTGACCATGTGTGCGGAGGCTGTGACCTCAATGTGCGAGGACCAAACTGGTAATTTTTGCACTAATTAGTTTGTTTATCATCAGCTTTCAAGACCTCTCTCACACACACCTAGAAATACACACTTGTCCGGCGTGTACGTGTGTGTGTGTGTGAGCGGCTCGCGAGTAATGGCCAGTGGCAGGTAGAGAGGTGATGGATTGCCTGATTAGTGGTCTGGCAGGGCTCTCCTCACAGATGGGCTGTTAGATGTGGGCATCTGGCTCTGACATGCGCACACACACAGATTCACACACACACACTCTGTATAGACAGATATAGAGCACGCAGGCCTCCATACCTACACATGCGCTCCACAGAGACGTGGATGCTCAAATAAAACTTTCTCTCTCTTCCATCACCATCTGTCCCTTGTCTTCACTTACTTCTTCTCTTGTCCTCCCTCTGTCCTTCTGTCTTTCTCTCCCTCTGTCTTTCTCTCTCTCTCTCTCTCTGTGTGTGTGTCCTCATGCTTTGCTCGTTAGTCAGTGTAATTACCAGGGAAGGGGAACAGATTAGGGCGTTTACGTGCCAGGATGTTTACATGCGCGGACACACATGCTGCCCGTATCACAGTGCAAGGGATTAAACGTACACACACACACTTGCTTTCACACAGTCAGAGGGATGAAACACACCAATGCAGCGCAGAATGTGCATACATATCAATCAATGACTCACGCAAAGCATCAGACAAACAAACATCCTTAAAACGCAAACACACGGGGAGGAACACAACCGCACACACACATTAATCTGAATACGGCATGCACACACATAAACACAAAGAGAAAGAAAACTGCATGTTTGTGCCTGCTGTGTGAAAATGATATGGGAACAGACCAGAAAGGTTTATGGGCGTGCTTGCTTTGTGTGAGGAACAAACTCAATTTAATGCCATCCTACTGCACGAACCAGTGAGATTTCTGCTCTGTAGACACCAGATTTACAACTGATTTATCGTAAATATATGTTAATGTTGACATTTTATTTCATTTTTATTGTCAGGACATAGCTCCCAGAGTGCAAAAAGCTTTTTAAGTTATAGCAGGCACATTACATCCATGGATATAAGGTGTTAATTGGTGAAGTATTCATCTGTATTTCCTACTGTTGAATCGTTTCTTTAAACAAAAATGCATTTATAAAATGATATAATGTGCTGTCTAAAAAAGGATATATAAAATGATATAATGAAATATAAAATATTCATTATAAAGTAGATGGTAGTATAAAAAAAGGATATGATGAAGGCAAAATGTGCAATTTGAAGACACTATGTGCACCATGAGTTATTTAAATGAAAGAACTGTAAAGGTTGTGCAGGAATATGAAATCAATCTTAACTATATGTGTGCAAAAAAGGTCACAGTATTAGCCAATGTGCAAGATACAGTCCAAATATGTGTATTAATGTAGCACATTATTTGCTTGGATTTATGTTAATGTGACGTGTAGAGGGGTCGGGGATAGGTGACGTTGCGTTCTTCCTATAGTCCACTGTTACGTTCCTATGTGGTCTAGGGTGAAGGGAGTAACATACGCCTGTGTAATGGGCAGATATTGTGCTGTTTATTTATTAATAGCCCGCCGATCATACAACAACACAGGATACGGTGGAGGCAAACGCCGAACAATCAATCAAAATGAAAACAAATCCCACTCTGACAAAACCTGCTGCACAAGCTGGCAACACTCCATAGGTAAAGAAAATACGAGCAAAAAAAAAAATCACTAAAGTGTAACAGTAGCCGATGGCCCAATTAACGAACTAACCCTAACCCGACTGCAGAGGCCGTAACACCACGATAACCTCCACCGTCTTTAAAGCGTTGAGATCCAAGTTGTTCTCGCTGCACCAGGGGTCACCAGAAGGTCAGTCTGGTTGTAGGCAGACTCATGCCCACCAGAGATGAGTCTAGTGAGGAGGGTGTCATCAGGACAGGAAGGAGTCAGGCACGTTCAGCTATGAGAGTTTGCCTTATAGCAGAGCGGGGATGATGGCGTTGAAGTCCACAAACAGGATATTGGAGTAGGTTCCCGAGAAGTCCAGATGCTAGAGGATGAAATGGAGGGCCATGTTTAGTGGATCATCTACAGACATGTTGGCTCTGTAGGCAAACTGCAGGTTAGCACTGCACAAAGCGCTCAAAAGACTTCATAACCACCAAGGTCAGGATGATTGATCTGTAGTTGTTAGGCTAGCACATGGCATGTCTCCGATGAGATAGCTTCAGGGTGGATGGTCCAGCTGCTTTGCGGGGGGTTTTAATGGCACCTTAAAGACAGGCGTGATTGTTTTAAACAGCTCCTCGATTGAGTTTGTGCTCTGCTGTTCCTTTTCTTGTGTGACAGGCGCTGTCAAAGTCACTGTCAAACTGATAATCTGCGCTTGATGAGAGCCAAAATTCAGACAGGAACTGGACATTTACCCACTGAGATGACAAACTGAAGGTCGTTTGAAAGTTTAACTGCCCCCGGCTCTCTCCTCTGCCCGTGAAGTTGCACTGGACGCTTCACAGATCTCACGCCTCCCACAGCGCGTGATTTCCTGCGCCATCGCTGCTCCGTCGACATGTAATTTAATTTCGTATGTGTTTCTGTGTCAAGCCTGCAGGTGCTCGCCCAGTGAACTGAACTGCTGACGTGACACTCTTTCACTGTATCCACATATCTATAAACTTCCAATCGTATGGGGGGGTTTTGCAATAGGCTCCCTCGTGCCTCCATCCGGCGTGATGATAATGTCATGTGTCGTATGCTTATTCAGGCTCAAAGTAATATCATTTGTAGCGTTTTCTGCTCTGCCTTCAGCCTTCGCTCCATAAAGCTAATTACAGTGCTTTGGATTTGGATCGGGAAGGGCGAAGAGGGGAGAGATGGGGGAGGAAGAGGGGAGTAAGCAGGGGCTAATGGCATTTTAAGGGTGGGGAACCACTCCCATTACTTATTATAATGAAAAGCTAATGCACACACCTTCAGCCGAAAGGCACGTGTGTGTGTGTGTGTGTGCATGAGTGTATGTAGCATGAGCTTGTTGCGTGCGTGCACATACAGTTATATTCATAGTTCTGTTCATAGATAGATAGATAGACAGATAGACAGGTATGTAGATTTTTTCCAACGTACTGCAGTTAAAAAGGCATTTGGAGCCTCTGAGTGTGAGATTTTTCCTTCGGGTGACATTATCCAGAGGACACCGAGCCCTCATTGAGTTAATTAAACCTTAGTGAAAAGATGTAAAAGAATAAAATCTGAGACCCGTCGAGCAATGGTGCTGTAAAAATGCAGTTTTCAAGTTATGAAGTTGTTTCATGCACCGAAAGGAGTTTCATAGGAATTCAAATAAAAAAATTATATAACAAGCCACACATCTAATAAAGTGAAGAGCCTCTCAAAATCCAAAACGGGGGAGTCATTATACCCAAGGTGAGGACAAAACCGTCATAAATGAACTGTGATTTTAAGGTGCTTGGCCTTGCAAGTGTTGATTGATTTATTTATATTATTTATATTATATCATATTAAGTTGTGCTTTTTTTAAAAATTCAACAGTGCCGTACTTTGTTCTCATCTCAAGACCAGATCACTTTTTTTTTATTTTCCAGATGATAGATACAAGTGTCTTAGTTGGAGATGAAACTTTTCTACATTGGTAACATCAGTTATTGCGCATGTAGAGCATGAGCAATGAAAAGCCTACAAGCTTTTTAATTTTTTAAAGGCTCCCAACACACACACGCACCCTCTGTCCGCCACTCACTGAGTTGAGCAGACAGGTTTTGTGTAAACAATGCACCGAAAGTGGGTGAAGTGTCCAGAGAGATGAAGGAGTGCGGTGACTTCTCTTCATCTGCCTGTCGCTGTTCTCCTCTTTGCCAAATAAAACATCTCTGTCACTTGGTTTCTGTCTCGGTATTCCCCTGACTACAACTCTGTTCGATTGTGTTTTGTGTGTGTGTGTGGTCACCTCTCTGTAGTGGGTATTTATGTAACTCTGCCAATCGCACTTAAATAACAGCAGCACCCATTTTTCTTCCTGTAATTCTGAGATAAGAAGGCGAGGAAGCCTTCAAGAAGGTGATTGGATGTGTAGCATATCTGATCCAGATTTTGCACCCTGACACAGACCCGCAATCAACCGTTTTGCCTCTTTATTAACCTAACCAGGATTTTTCAATCACTTTAAGCATGCGATTTAGTTGCCTCACCCTTATCTTGTTCATAGTTAATTCACTATGACCACAATCTTTCCCTAACGTTAACCAAAACCTTGTTATGAAGCACAAAGACTGAACATAATCTGATGTTTCTTCACCTCTCCAGTGGGCCTTCTAGGACATTTGTGATGCAACCGCAAAGGCTGTGCAGTGTCTGTATCATCAATTATTGATGCATTATCGATGTAGATAAGCTGATACTCGATGATTCAGTGTTATGCTCAGTGGCTTCAGCTTCAATAAGGAACACAAAGCAATTGCCACGACCGAACCAGCCGCCCTCTGGTTTTCACTTATTTGTTCAAAAATGGGACCCTATTTCGGTATCTGGGTGTATTCTCACATAAACACACCACCACCATCGCCACACACACACACACACACACATTTCCACCAACACAAACGCTGCAGGATGCAGGATTCGTGCCTTTCATGGTGTTATTAGTATGTGGCCATAGCCATAAAAATCCATGTGTGTGAGTGTGTGGTGTGTGTGAGGAAGGGATTATAACATGCTCTAAAGATATACTGTTGCCCCCATCACCACCAAACCCCTTCGTCCTTTCAAGGTCGGGGGACTCCACCGTGCAGAAGGGGAGAAGGGAAGGGTGGTCTTTACACACTCTGGAGAGCACACCTACCTCCCGCTCATTCTCCCTCACCGCCTCCTCCTCCTTCACCTCACCATTGTGACTTTCCCCCTCCTCTTTCCCGTCCCCTCTTCATCGTAATCCCCCCCCTCCACACACACACACACACACACACACACTCTGCTCCCCTCTTTACATTCACTTCTCTTGTCTCTCACCACCTTTCAAATGAGCATCCTCACCACCACTCGATTCAGGTCTGATCGTCGGGACCCTGAGCACATTTTGCAAACTATGTCGATCGAGCAGGGCCCCAAGGTCGAGAATGAGCGAGCTGTGGGCTGTTTACAGTCACACTGCACTTGCTGTTCAACTATACTGTTGCATTAAAAGCTAAAAAACATGTTAAAGTATATAGAACATGTAGCTATGTATTATATTTATAGATATTGTACTGCTGAGTAGAGAGTGACAGAGGTTGATTTCCGGTGCAGTATCAGTACTTGAGGTTTGAGACTGATGTGATATTTGGCTCAGTGAATTTTAAGAGCCTTTACAAGTAATGATTTGCACGTTGGCAGCCCCAAAGGGCAGCAAGAGGAAACTGCTACCCTTTGGGACTGCCAGTGGTAATATCTCTCTCTATATTAAGGAGACACGTTCAGTTTGCTCCCATGTTTTGATTTGTCACATCTAATGTACTGAAAACTCTTAGTACAAATACAGCATGTCGAACCCAGAAAGGTTACGGGTCTGTTGTTTTTGAGGGCAGTGAAAGATGTTCAGTGAAAGATTGACTTGCACTAGAGAAGGCAATGTTTCACACTCACTTTTCAGCAAATCCCATTCTGGGAAAGCAACGGTCAAGCTAAACTAGACTGATCAGAGAAAGAGGAAGTTGGCAGGCAGAGAGGAAAGGATGGCCCAAAAGAGCAGACGGTTGGAAGGCAGAGGTAGGAAAATGAAAGATCCACGGAGCAGGTGAGGGGATCTGTGCAGCCATGGATTGATATGTCCACTAATCCCCCACTGTGTTTGACAGGTGGGTCCGGTCAACCCTACACTGTGGCTTTGCCAAGAGAGGCCTTTGGCCCACAGTGGTCCAGCCGTGCCAGGCCTCAGCTGTGGGCTTGGGTGCTAACAAGTCCGCCTGGTGTACCACTTTACAGACATACAACAATGTGTACCAGTCAGGGCCCCTGGCAAAATATTATTGTTTGGACATGACTCGCGGTCCCGATGGGACTTTCAAAATCTGCCAGACAGACAGCAGTAAAATGACCATGTACACACATGATCACACACACTCAACGCAACAACTTCAGATGCCTTTAAACTTACATAACTCTCCAGAAGCTAGATTGTCACTCCCACAGGCGAATCACCTAATCTTGACACCACAAAGGTACAAATATAGAACCAAGACTCTTCATGGTTTGATTTTTAATGTATTCAACTGGGACAATAATTAGGTTCCCTGCTAACGAGAGAGAGCTACCACCTGGGTTGGGAGCTACCTTTGCCAGTGCTTTGGCACATTTCTCCAATTAGCCCGAGTTGAATTTGAGGAGTTCCTTTCTGGAATCAGATGTCCAGCATTTACAATAAAACCACCACCAGGAAAGTTTAACAAACCGAGTCCTGGCACAAGAGTCAAACGAAGTAGTACCTTTGCAAAGTTTTGGTCAAATGCATGCCAAAAGTTATGACCATATGCAACTGCTGAACACCTTCTTCCAAACCATTATGAGCCATAACTATTAATCTGTTGCTATAATAAAGCTTTCTTGAATAGACGATAAGGTCGAGCTCAGGTAAAGCTTTGCTGTTCCAGAGAACCATTCCTTCTTGGACTTGGCTTGTTTGGCACAATGTTGGAAGCAAACATCTCCCTTAATTGTGACAAACTAAGTCAAAATCATTCTAGTTCTGATTGCACACAGCCTCAGATGAGTCTTTGCATTGGGATATGTTCCCACCATGATGACATGTGTAGGATCAGACAAACTCCCCGTCCCATCCCCGCCATGGATAAACGTGTCGCTCGCTTCACCCTTATGCGTTGATTTGCCCGCCGCAGACTTTGTGCTGTGCGCAATGGAATAGCTGATTGGGCCTTTCCTTCTTTCCAAAAACCACTTTATCTTTCTGTGGGCTTAAGTGTTCCTCGCAGACAGCGGCTGGGGCCTCTCTGTGGCTCCCCGAGTATCACGGCCCTGCCTTGATCTTGTTGTTTACTTAGTATTCCATCAGAGCCCAGAAAAAACGAGGAGGAAGAACGAACGCGAGGAGGAGGAAAAAGGAGGAGGAGAAGAAGAAGAGGAAGAGGAAGAAGAAGAGGGTGGCTACCTCATCCCGTCGCAACCCCTCCGCTGTGCTCTCCGACACTCGAAAAGAACTTCCACCCTTTGGTAACTTTTCAAAAGCGCCAGCAATGGTCTTTGAAGCAGCCATCAAAAATAAGTGTTTTTTTATCCTCCTCTTTTTTTTTTGTCAGGCTGAATGCTCTGAGGGGTTGGATGACTTTTTGTCTGTGAGTTGTATGCATGAGAGGAAGACAGAAGGAGGGAAACACAAAGAGACCAAGAGGTCTCACAGCCAGAAAGCAAGGAAGTACTTTTTTTTATTTTCTTTTGTCTGCACCTCGAGACCTTTGTCTTATTTCTGTCCACTCTTTTGCTCAAACTTTCTATTTTTCCCCCCTTTTTTTCCACTTTTTTTTTTTATGAAGAGTGACTTTGATTTTTGAATGGTGAGACAATGACAGAGATGTATTGTATTTTTAATGTGTTAGATCCACCGCTTTTGTCCTTTGCTCCACATTTTTTTGCTTTTTCTCCGCCACTCGTACCCTCCTCAGTACAACAGAGAAGATATAATAGAGAACGTGAAACAAGGGCTAATAGAGAAAGTCTCAAAGCAGAGTTGTGAAGACATGTCAATCTTTTTAATTCATCGATTCATCATTGAAACCTCAACAGCTCTCTTTTAGAGTGACAGTGGGCAGCAGTTGTAACGATTTCTCTTGTCCCACATAAACTCTCTGTGTTTCAATCACAATACCTTTTATGCACTTTTTTTCATGATGTGTTGTGATGAAATAACTGAATCTGAATTGCCACCCACGTCGCAGATTTCTTCAGTGATTGAAATGTGTGATGTGTCGCGCCCACTGATTTATGTTTCCTTAGAAACAACTGACCAATGAGAGATAAGAAAGGAATAGTCGCAACAAAGTAGAGTTAAAGATCAGTGTGAACAATTTTACCACAAGATATAGGCTAACATGAACACAATGAGTTAATGAAAGAAATCAAACAAAATTATTTGCGGTTTGGATCACTTCCGTTTTGCGTAACTGCATTTCTGTTTCTGCTTTGAGCCTGATGATCTCAGACAAATCCTGCCTATCCTTGAGATGCACTTTATAAGCCCCCCCCTCACTCTCAGAACACAGCTAGGAGGCAGTCACACTGTTTATTGTGTAATTAGCCGCTGCCTTAGCAAATCAAGCGCTAATTTGACGCGCCTTTCAATCCGCATCAGTCTGCATGTCAATCTGCACATCCCAAATCTGGTATTCAATATCTGGCCGGGCCCTCTTGGCTGAAACTCTTCTGGGCGTGGGAGTGATGCATTTTGCATGTCTGGCTGCAGTAATGACGGCTCTTATATAGAGGAATAGCAGAGGAACTGGGTAACTGAGCATAGGAGAGGAGCACCATCTGAAGAAAATGTAACTCTCGCCGCAGAAAAACCCGAGAAACAGACAGACAAACAGATGAAGTTGTCTGAACAAAACAGTGCAACTCCACCGAAGACCTCGTCAAAATCAAATATCCATTTGACAGCTGGAGGAAAACGTTGCTCCTCTGTCTGTCTCTCTTTCTCGCCACAAAGGTTATGGAGTGAATGAGCTCTCATCTATCTCAGATATGTTTTCAGTATCAGTTGCAGCGTGTCCTCAGCTCACCCCGCAGTGTGTGAGCACAGAGCCGGGCCGGATGATGCCCCGCTTGGTGGGTGACGACTAATATAATTTCCTGTGTCTTTGGCTGAGTGCTTGGATGTGTGTCTGTGTGTGTGTGTGAAGGTGATTTCTAGTGAATAAAAGTACTTTGTTACGCCTCTTGAGTGGATATTTCCAGAATTGTTGCGCCTTTATAACAGTTGCCTCTGTGCTCGTGCTCTCACTGAAAGCTGGGAAGAAAACTATTTCTTCCTACACTGCACCACATTTTACATGCACTCTCAGAAACCTGTGTTAGAATTTTTTTTTTTTTGGTCATGAATATCTCACACTGTCCTCAGGAAAAAGGGCAGCTGTGGGCAACCGCACGTTCAGCCGCTAAAAACATTCGTGTTTGTTGGGTGAACTTATTCTTTTAACTATGACTGCAATCTTTCGTTAATCTCAGCAAGTAATTTTAGTTGCAATATGCAATTTGCAAGCTGCTGACAAACAGCCGATTGGAGCAGTCGATCAAAAATATGCATCATTTTTGAAGCAATTACAAACTAGCTCTTTTTATCGTTAGATTGTAGAACATAGTGAAGCAAAACTCCAAAGATGGGAGTGGGCATTTTCACTCTTATTTAAAGCGCTAAAGGGTTGCTGACTGAACAACCCAGTGAGTAAATGTGAACATAGACATAGAATGGATAGAGTGGACCATTCATGGACAAAGGAACCTACACAGGAAGGCGTTTCTGTCATTCACTGTCTCCTCATATATTATAAGGGGATATTATAAGGGGCAGAAAAAATAACAAAAAGCACCTGTCAGCATGAACACCCCCTCTAAAACAACATTACAACCTTCATTTATTGCAGTATGAGAATACATTGGCTTTAGCTAGATGGACCTAATAAGCTGGCAGCTGACTGCTACAGCTGTTGTAGTAAACAGCAACAGAGGTTCACTGAGTAAAAAAAAAATGCATGCATACATTAAATATAGTCATGGAGGATACAATAATGAATTTCATAAATAAAAATTGTTCAAGTTAATATTTATATTCCATCTAACAACTTCTAAGAGGAGATTAAGTGGACTAACAATGTCAGTAAGCCGACCTTATATAAGCAAATCTGTATCTTTAATTTAAGTTTTATTAACGCTGCAGCTCTGCTTTGTTTAATCACCTTTACTACAATAACTGTTATTATCAGATGGGATGTTTTCACCCGGCAGAGAGTAATAGCCCATAGCTGCCCATTATTGCTGGGTTTTTTTTAGCCAGGGAATATGGTGCTTTGTTGTATATCTTAGAGGGAGGGATGATGAGAAAAGTACATTTCCACACATGGAAAGCTCCACCTACTGCTGCCCTTGCGGCCCCCGTACCTGTACCCCCCGTTCCCCCAAGATACCTGGAAAAGAGGCGGAAACAAGTGTAGGAGATGGTACACATTTCTCCTTTGAACTTCACAGGAGTGAGGTGCTTTTCGAAGCGCTCCCAGGTGCCGATTTTTCTTAGATGTGAGGAGGAAGAGCGTCGAGTTCAGAGAGAGAGAGAGAGAGGGACAGGAGAAGGGGAGCGAACGAGGGAGAGGAAGAGCCGGAGAAGAGAAGAAAAAGTGCCGGCAAAAGAGAAAGAAAGGGAGGGCAAATGCTAGCGAGAGAGAGAGAGCACAACAGAAAGAGTAGGAATGGATTTGTGTATCCCGCTGGGGGTGAAACGGTAAGCCACTTTCTATGTTTTGGAGGAAGTGGATTGATTTCCCCTTCTGTGACCTCTGTCTCGCTCGCTGCTGTTACCAAGTGTGATACAAAAGTCTTTTAACTGGAGGTGGAAATACATCGACTGCCGCATTTGGAAACGGCAGAAATTGTACCGAGTCCAAATGTTCTCAGGCGTTGTGCAGAACAAAGTCAGAGAGGTAGGCCTACAGGTTTAGCCTCTGTGTAAGCTCAAGCTTTTTATTACATACCCGCTGAGCCCTATCCCCAAACAGGCAGGATGTTTTGGGAAAAATCGAGACAGAAAAGACGAGGTTGGGCGTGTGTGTTAGAAATCTGTGTCTTCTGTTCATCGCATGTATGTATGGTTTCATCAAAAAATGACTCAATATTCTTTTTGTATATTCCTGAAGGAGTTCATGTCAAGTGGATTGTTTTCGTCCTGCTCAAATAAATATAGTGGTTCATCATGTTTGGGAGGGTTTCCCAGCTGATTCGCTATTACAAAAACTGATTTTTAAAAGACTCGGGCTGGATTTGCAAAGTGTGAAGGACTGACAAGTGAACTCCCTTTAATGAGATATCGACAAGAAGCCTTCCCAAACCTGACTGGACCGGCACAGCACTCTGAGCTGTAATTAGCCTGCACTTCATCTGTTAAGAAGAGAGTGTCCAAAATAATCCGCCAAAATGCTTTTTCCGAGCCTTGGGCCAAAAGCCTTATCTGTTTCTGAAAATCTGTTATTCCTTTCCAGGGCTATTAAAAATTTAAATTTGATGTTAATAATTGCCTACAAGATGAATGACAGATTATAGACATGAGGAAGTTGGATTTGCATAAAAAAATGACCTCGCTGGAGTCGCAGGTTGAGACAGAATATGAATAGTGTACAAGTTCAGCTTTGTAAGGTTGTAGATGTGTCAAGAAATAGGAGCTGAGCTCTCTGATAGGTTATAATATCTCTTTTTCATCTCATCTACTAATTTGAGTCAATATTTCTTTTCTCCACTCATTTCCATCCTCTCTCCCGCGGCGCCGAGATCCTGTACGTTCTCGAGCCTCCTTCAACTTCAACTGGTCGCGTCCGCTCGTCGGATCGGTGAAACATAAAATTAAAAAGACTCTTAGCCTTTTGACATCTCCTCGCAGGGCTTCAGAAGTTAATCCATCCTCCGTTGAATTCAAATTAACTTGACCTTCCCCTTTACAGCCCGTGTGTGTGTGTTCGGCTGGCTGAACCCTTTAAATGGCACACTGTTTGCGTAAATGATACAAGCCGACCCCCCCCCCCTCCCCCGAGGCCAGGATGCAAACATAAATTACCTTTAAGAACAAAAAAAGGTGGGAAGGGGGGGAGATGAGTGGCATTGCAGGCAGGTGAAGGTCAAGAAGCAGCCCTAGGCCCCCAAGCGAACTCGCCACCATCCCCAAAAAACAAAAAAAGGTGTGACTGAATGCTGCGTCGGGTTTCGGTATAAATCTCCGAGCTGTAAAACTGGTTCTGTCTACACTGCCCACCCTCATAAATTGGCATCTCCCTGCCACCCCGTCGCGCACCACTGGCTTCACACATGCTTTATGACAAGAAGATCAGACCACTAAATGAACGGAGGCGAGGGGACCGTAAATCGTCCGGGCGAAGACGAAGACGGAGCCAGGCGGGAGGGGGGGGGGGGGGGGTTGGTTTGACTCTGGAACAAAGACGAAAAGTGAAGTTTGGCCCTCGGGATTAAAAGAGACAAAAAGTCCGAGTTGAGGGGAGAAACTTTCCCACTTTTTTTCCATCCATCCCCTGGTAGACATTCAGGACATTGCATCATCGTGCGAGAAACTCCACACTCCTCGTGCGCCTCCTGTATTGTAGATAAATTTGCCTTTCAACCACCAATTTGCATAGTAATGAAGAAAAATCGATTTCCACAGAACTCCTACGACTCTTTTCTTTTAAGGCGCCGAATTCACATTAATACCATCCATATGTTGTGTGAAGTATGTTGACATAGAAGTATTTGCTAATTATACATTAATTTACTTAAGTAATGGCATCATTAGCATAAATGGTTGGTCGTGAGTGTCGATGTGTACGCCCGTGGCTTTTGGATACAGAATGCAGATGTGCTCACATTTCATTACGCCGTCATTTTAATTAGCGGTCCCGCCAATTGGAAATATATTGAAATCATACTGACGGCTGTAATTTTCACATTACAGGAGGATGTAATGAAAGACTCCTTCAAAACAGCAATAAAAGGCTGAAATGCAAATCAAATGCCACTATTATAAGATAAATTTTAATTTAACTGAACCCCCAGAGGACTCGGTGCTCCGCGCTATTGATTTATGTCGCCATTTGTATTCAAGCGTCGTTCACAAAGATCAATACAGCTTGAATTCTTATATATGTGTTAAATGACACATCTACTGTGGTATTCCTTGCTGTCTGTGATATGTAAGCCTACTTCTTTGTTTTGGAGCACGAGCATGCTGTGTTCCTTTCTGTGCCGAGGAGGGAAATTAATTTACCCACAGTGGGCAATTGTGCTCACGCAAACTGTTTTGAGAAGACATTTTTCATCCTTTATGGGGCCATTTCATCAGAATCCCTGTTTGAAAATAGACAAACTCTCACATTCGTTTGAGAATTATGACACTGTGGCGCGCAAAAAGCTGTTGTTTTCACTCCCCCGGCCTTGCGTTCAGGGTCAGCTGTGCAGCCACCGAGGCAGTTTCGGCGGCAGCAGTTTTCGCTCAAGCGCCGTTGAGATGGAAGAGCAGTTACGGCAACCCATCTCATGATCCGTGTCAGGGTTTCCAGTAGCCTTTAAAATCCTTGAAAAGTCCTTAAAAAAGTTTTTCGGTAAATCATCGAATGGCACTGAAGGAGCTTTCGATTAAAAAATAAATACACTTTTTTTCCCCTTCTTTTTCTCTGGTTTCATTGGTCATAAATGTGGAGAATCCCTGCAGATCCTCAGTGAACTCAGACATGATCCCTCTCTGGTTTTCTCACTCGCAAACAATTTCTGTTCCAGCAAGCTGAAGGCAACACCACTGGCAGCTTGTGATGTATGATGTCTAAGTTTAACCAATTACCCCTCATTCTTGCCAACTTTGAGTAGTTGAATTACAGCCTAGAAGGCCTCGGAGGTCAATGGAAACTCCTTACTTTTGCAGTGTAAGTGCATTTGGCAACCCCGAACAAACCAACCACAAACAGCTATGCCATATATTTGATTTTTTTTTTTTTTCTGTGATTACTAAATGTCATGAGGCTAAATAAATCTTCATTACTTTCTTGCTTGTTTATTATTTTTTGTCATGCTTTGAAAAGCCTTGGCTGTGTAGTCAGGGATCAAACCAAAGGACATTTTTATAAATGAGGCCCTTGGGTCTGTTGTATCTATTGTATCTCTGCCTGCCTTTGAAAATCAAATTATTCTTTGAGCATCCGACTGCCAACACTCATTTGCCAGTTTATTTTGAACTCCTACGATCTGCTCTGGTTCGTATCATCATGCATTTTTAGCATTTCGGTGCCGTTTTTGCAAAAATCAAAATCAAATAGCCGACTGACTTTTCTATTTTCGTTCTTCTGAGCGGAGCAGCGATCACTGTGGGAATTCAAACCATACGTGAGTGTGTGTGTGTTCACACCTGCTCAGGCACATATGCTCGTGTGATGTGTGTGTTGTGTATGTGCATATTGACCGGATTGGTTGATCTTTGTGCTTAATGGATGGAACGGCCTGAGATTTGCTGCCCTGTGGTGCGTGGCCAGGGAACTGAGGCCTCAGCAGGTGGGTACAATAGTCTGCTTGGTAAAACACACACACACACACACACACACACTGGACACAGCAGTTACTCATATGTTTTTTGAACAATCGTGTTTTTTTTAGTGACTGTAGCTGCACTGTGCCATTCTCTCTCATATATCTCATATATCCATCCATCCACTAAATGCATTATTTGTGAGCTCTTCTCCTTCATCCCTGCTCCTTCTCTCTTCCTCTCACTGTATTTGAATTTCACTGATACTGTATAATACCTACCAAATCTATAAATAATATATCTCTAACCTTCAAATATGTGTGTCTCTGTTTCCCCTGGTGAAAGTGTGCATCAGTGTGTGCGCACGCTATGTGTACTAGGAAAAACATTTCCACTTGTCTCCTGGGTTCTGCTAATTAAAACATCTCCTGTCTTAATTTCCCTCAGATTAACATCACACACAAAGCGCCTCAGACAGGAGAACTTGTCTAACTTGGGCTCAACTGCCATAGTTTGACACAGTTTGTGTGTTTTCGCCTGTGCGCCTCTGTGCTTTGTGTATGCTTGTGTAATCTCGCAGACATTAGCTTAGTGAGACCAGCTCTCTCCCACAAAGAGATTTCATGATTACAAGGCTAACCCAGATACTTGAAGATGCATGAATAAAATGGGCTGAAAATCCCGGCACATTTGACATTTCTCCAATCGAATCTCCAAAAGCTGACATTTTCTTGAACTTTTCACTCCCGGATTCTTACATTTTCGCAGCGCAGCTTGATGTGCGACTGACGAGGTGCGAGCGAGCGTCGGGAAAGATTTCTGATGTTGACGTGCACGGCCAACACGTTGCCTCTCAATGGCAAACCCCATTAACGCCGGCTGTTTTCCGGCATGGGGGCCTTCATTAGACTGGAGTGCGGGCGCGCGGATGTAGCCGTGTCATTAGCACCATGTTTTCCCTCGTCCATCAGCGCTCCTTTATGGCACATTTCACTCCCAACTAGGTCATTCAGGTTTGCCTGGCAGGAGGAATAGCCTGAGCGGCGTGGAGACATAAAACAGGCAGGCGCGTAATGATGCACGCACATGCTTTTGCACGCAGACACATAATCACACTTTGTTTTTGCGCCTTCTCCTGCTTCACGTTAGGTGCACGCTACACTTCATTATTTTGCTTCAACCTCTTCTTCTTCATCTCCGTCCTGCTCTCAAACCAGCTCAGACAGGGAGGGGGGGGGGAGGCAGCCACACATGGACTGTTATGGCTATTATTCTCTCTCCCCACCTCCTCTCCCTCCATCCACTCTGCTGTCAAACTCCCATGCACAGGCTGTGAAACGCAAACACACACCCATGCAGACAGGCGTCCTCTCGGGGCGGAGCAGGGTAATCATGCCGCAGCACCTCTGGCAAGGCTAATTAAACCAGGACATCTGTGCCTTATTCCACATCTGGAGCAGGTGGCAGCGTCGCCTGCAGTATCTTCCCTCTCCTCCCCTCTCGCCGCCGCCGCCTCGTTACTGCACCGCTAAACAATGACGACTGCAAGGGCGCGCACAGACCTCCCTCTGTCTTTTATCTTTTTTATAACAGTTAAATCTTCAGCGAAAGTTGATGCCGCATTTGGACTTTTGTTTTTCCCGCAGACCTGGCCAGCGAGGGTTAGAGGGGGCCCCGAGCTCCCCTGTGCCCATCTATATTTTCCTGCCAAAAGAAGATATGTTAACTAATTTAACTCATGAGGGGATTAATTATCTCTCCAGTTATCTCCCAGCACTTAGTCGAAACAGTTCTGAAATTCCATACTTGATCAACAACCTCTCCGATCAGTCCCTGAGACAGGATTTTGGAAGCTGCAGCCGCTCTCCGCCTCCTCTCTTTTTCCCCGGCTCTGCCTCTGCTGAATTGTGACACAAAAGTGAACCTTTCAAACCAAAATCTCTTTAAAGACAGATTCAAAGTCTCAGTCGGGCTGGTGGGGATAGGTGAGGGTTTATCCAAGCGATATCGAGTCAGACAGTGAGACAGGGCGGTAGGATTTGACGGCACTGGCTGTTGAATCAATGCCAGCGGGAGCCTCGGGAGTCTTCAATTACACCGTTCTCCTGGGCAAAAAAAAAAAGACTTTGGTGTCTTTATTTGCTTGCCTCCATGATTATAATTGTGTAAATAAAGACCGATTAAAAAAAGCTTAATGTAAACAAATAAGGTCATTTGCAGCGGAGTCAGTTAAACTTCCGATAATCCTCCCGTTTGATGTCTTTTATAGTCATCCTTAATCTGAATCCACACTTTGCATGATTCCTCTGCATCACACTTTATTATCTCCCGTCTTTGCCAAATTGTTATGGGATTTTCTATTCAAATTACTTCTTATTTGGCTGATTCCTGGTGACCCTCCAGCCTTCACAGCACGTCCCCCGGGGCCCGATGACATGCCCATAACAAGGAGCTTATTGCAGCGTTATTGCCCAGGCATCTAGAAGGTTCCAGGGCCCCGGGGGCACATGTGATGGCTCTGACAGGTACCGGGGACTCGACTGTCACCGTCAGGGGGGGCCAGTGGATTGGCTCGATGCAGTTGTCAAATGGCAGGCGAGGAAACACGGGCGGTGCAAAACGCTCAGGGCGTTCCTTGATGATGAGATGCATATCGCCCCCCGCCCCCACTCACCCGTCAGTGTTCATATACATATGCAAACACGCAGCGAAGGCATGCATGGGAGCATGGCGGCGCCGTACATGCACATGCACATGCAAAATGAAAACATAATGTTATTCTGACAGGAGCACACACATATAAAAAACACACACACACAACCCGGAGAGTCCTTCGGGAGCCCCTGACAGCTTTGCCCTGAGCTTCCAATCCGTCTCAGGGAGCTCCAAACACCCAGTGCAATTACTCTTTCTTGCTGACTGCACCTGCACAACATAATTGAGAAGGCTACTGGGGCTTTGTCACTTAAGGTAAAGATGTAAAAGAAAAAAAAAAGTGCCCCGGCTAAGCTGCAGAACTGCAGCACAGTGCTATTACACCTCAAACGGTGCATAGATGTGTGTGGTCTCAAAAGTCTGCCTTGTTTGTGTGTGTGAGTGAGGATGCTTAGTGTAATGGCTGCTCACTGAAGGACCGGCGATGGAGAGAATCCTCCACAGTAACATCCGCGTGAAATATTCCGACTGGCGAGATTTGAACTCTGCAGACGATTCTGTCGAGACGCCGCGCCGTCCTCGCTGAGAATATCAAATATTCATGCATTGTTCGTCGGTTGGGTTCGGCATTAATGGTTCGAGAGCCCGTTTTAATCATGAGAGCTTTAATTAAGCTCCGCTGGTGTGACTGGGGCCAACTCCTTGAGACCAGGGGATCCGGAGCATCCCCCGGTCTTGCTTTAATGAAACCAGCTTCAGGTCATTGTCTGTAATGAGGAAATTGACTTGGATCTCATTATATGTCTTTTTTTTCTTATTCTATATCTTGTATGAGGAAGTTCTAGCTATGTGAAATGAACTAAACTAACGCATGTGTCAGAACGGTCGAAAATTGACTTTTTAAACAGTCGCAGGTCACGAGCGTTAAACTCTCTCGCCCGGCGTCCCTCTCCCCCGATGAATGGCCTGGAAACAAATTACCAGTGCTGCCATTTAACTTATCTGGCAAGCAATTGAATGAAGCTCGGGCTTTGAAATGAAGTTGACTGGCCGGTCGAAATGGCAGATCCGTGTGACAGCATTTTCAGTTATTTGGCAACCTTAGACTCCGGCTAGCGCGACTGGGCGCCAAATCTCTCTGTCCTTTCTTTCTTCCCAGTTTCACATGAGGGAGAGAGCCAGAGAGAAATGGGTGGCAGATGATGAGGAGAGGGGGAACGGGCCCAGAAATGTGATTTGAAACACACAATCTTATATTATCGCCATTTGGGAGCACACCATGTTAGCTCTCCATCGAAGCTAAGCACAGACATAATGGTGGTACGGGTAAATGGTAAATCGACCTGCATTTATAGCGCTTTTCTAGTCTTGCAACCACTCAAAACGCTTTACAATACATGTCATTCACCTCATTCACTCACACATTCAGGCTCACTTGTTTACCCAAGGACATAAGACCTCACTCATTGATATTGTCATCTCAAAAGCATATTTACCAAAATGTCCAGAGCTGTACCTTTGAAAATCTTTATCCAGCACTTAAGAATGTCTTTTTTTTTTATTTAACTCTTCCTATTTTGGCCACTTGTGAGCCAAACCTCCTCCAGGCCACTGTTCAGACTCTTAGCTTTGGATATTTGTGCGGACTGGAAACAGCTCTCATTCTTCTCCGCTCTTTTTTCTGTCCTTCCCTGAACCTGAGCCTAATTTTTCATGGATTTACGAGCACCGCAGAAGTCTGCTGAATCATTAAGTGAAACCCATTTATGAGCCGAGGTGTGATCATTGTGTCCTTTATGAAATATAGCCAACTTTTGCGACTTTCTCAA
The DNA here is from genome assembly GCA_023238725.1 of Scortum barcoo. NCBI lineage: Eukaryota > Metazoa > Chordata > Actinopteri > Centrarchiformes > Terapontidae > Scortum > Scortum barcoo. The sequence continues at coordinate 10,580,352 of CM041541.1, read as the reverse complement.
ATGATTTTCCCCCACTGTGTTGCCGCTCTTTCTTTCCTCTTTCTTACCTCCTCATCCCTCCATTAGACGCCTTTTCCTCCCTTTCCGTTCCTCTCGCTTATCCTCTTCCTCCTCCCCTCCAGCCCACCTGTGAAAATATCAAACTTTCATCCCCCCCCTTGCTTATGTATTCCCCCTGAAGGCAGACTAAGCTCTTTGCCTATCTCCTCCCACTCTCTCTTAGCCCCTCTCTCGTTCTCTCCATCACTCGTGTGCCACAGAAAAAAGACACACCCGCTCCGACACACTCCCCTGTCATTTGTCAACACTGTCAGCTCGGATGGAAAGAAACTTCCTACGTACCTGCCTACCACCCACTCTCGCCTCTTTATGTCAAATCCCACCAGAACCAGAGTAGGCAGTGCCTTCAGCCCTCAGCATCACCTCCCATATCAAGGAGAGCAGCCAGACTTACAGTCGTACCCTGCAAGTGATGAGAAACTGTCACATCACGGTGGGAAAAAAATATGAACCTTGCCAGTTTTCTTCACTGGAAATCACCGAAATGCATTCCTATGTAATTAAACTCACAAAAATAGCATTTGAGAATTGCACTTTGACGAATCTTAGGACTTAAAAGAATACGACTTTGAAGGCTTGAGATTGTGGCAGCTTATTTCTGGCACCCCTGTCAAACAAAAAAAAAAACTCAGCTAATCCTTGAAAAGTCAACTCAAGCGCAGCACATTGTGATTTGTTTGCGTGTTAAGACATCTTGAAGCTTTTGTTTGATCTCGGGCACATGACGCGTTCAGTTCTCGCCGGTCCAGTTCCAATTACCGCACGAGTTAAGACACTTTCGGCACATAAAAGCGCCAGCATGTGAAAACACTTACCGAGGAGTGTTACATCAGTCAATTGAGGAATTCATTAGGAGAAAGTTAGAGTTGCATTTGAGTTAAAGAGCTCAGGGGTCCCTTTTCCTGTTTCGTCCACAGTTCACAACCTCTCAGTTCTGCTCGCTCAAACACTGTCAGACGACCCGGAGCAATTTCTTTGTGTCTGTCTTCGCTTTACAGTCAAAGAAATGTGAAATTAATTTACGTTTTGCTGCCGGGAGGAAGTTCCTCTGAAAATTGGCTCATCTGGCGCCAAACTTTAAACACTCCTAGTCATATAAGTGCGCTGGCATTTTGTGAGAAGTAACGTGAATTCCCCCTGACAAGGGCAATATCTTCGTGTCTCAAGTAGCATTTAGAAAAACACACACTTACTGAAATTGGTTATTTATCATAGAACAAATATTAATATTAAAGCTTGAATTACTTTCTTTCTCTGAAGCTACATTTCATTTAACATCTAATAAGAAGTAAAATAGTGATGACTTTGGTGAAATTACTTCCTCAGTATGGGATATAAGCCCCGCTCATCACGCCGCGATGTTTCCTCGTCACACTGATTGCCTTTACACTGTCACTTGCCTAAAGATGCGGTTCATTTCTTTACTTTGCCACCGGAGCGTCAAAAGCGATTAGGCCTCAGCAACTGAGCTCCCGAGGAGTGAGGGGGGAGGGAGTGTGGGTAAAGGGGCGTTTCACCGATTCCTGCAAAAAAGTCAAGTCAGAGTATGCAATGCAGACTGCAAGCATGGTGTGATGCAGTGGTGGAAGGTAACTACTTTTCTCAAGTACTGCACTTAAAGAAGTAGCTCAGTATTATTAAATACACTCAATTAGCATATTTCTTGAAGTGTTTTAACTACTACTACTACTTTTACTACTTAACTAGTCATTTCCTCAAGTACGTCCACTTTATGTTCCTTTTAAACTACCATGGCTGCTTTAAGATTTTACATACAATAAAATATGATGCATTATGATATAAGACAAATGTGATTTCTGGCTGGATTATGTTAAAATGAAAGTTGAATGCAGAGATTTTTTGTTATAATTATAGTTTCATCCAATTATTTGTTTTTTATTATGAATTGTCTAAATACAAGTGCAGCTAAAACCACACAGAAGCAGTCATAATTTATCAAAAGCACGTCCAACAGCATGTTTCCTGTTTGCACGTGTCATTCATGGCGACCCGTGGACCGCCATGCTGTGACGCTGCGAAGCATCCAGTGCACGTTTGAAAAATGACATATATATTTTCTGGGGGGGAGAAAACCTAGTTTGCGCTAAATTTCAGACAAGAGTGACAAGGTAAGCTGCCACGGGAGAGAAAATGGACACTAATCTGCTGAACAGAAACTCTCAAATGGGAAATATATGTTTGTATGTTTGTGAGCATGACAGGTTTTACAAATGCAGTAAAGATTGGGGATCTTTGACTTTAGATAGATGGTTTGTACTTTTTCACTCACCGAGGCAACAAGTTTGGAAAGGTTCCTTCCCCTAATTCTCGCCTCTATATGTATAACCCAACTTATACATTTATTCATCAGCTTCAGTGCTCTTGGTGCTTGGAGAGGATGTGGGTTTTTTTAAAAAAGGCGGGTCAGACAGCATAAGGGAAAAAATGTGTGTGTGTTGAGCCAAAAAAAAAACATGGGTCTGTTTGATCCTCAGATAATACAAAGATACGCCTTCGTCTCTGAGTGAGCTCCGGCCGGTGGAATTACTCACAAGCTCCTGAATTCATAACCACCCGAATGAGCAATAACCGTCCCTCAGTTAGCACGGAGCGCAATAACCCATTTAATTTAATAATTATCGATCGCTTTTGATGGCCGACGCCGAAAGGTCAAGATGAGGGTTTTTTTTCTTCTTCTTCTTTTCTGCGAGTTTTTGAATGTGAGAGCAGACTGAGGTTGATTCACACAGACAGACTCTCCCGCTGAGCGTCTGACAACTCGCTGACTGATTGGCGGCGGAGACACACAAACACGAGGCGGGGGCTGCGCCGTACACATGTACCAAACACACACGAGCGGCCGAGAGAAACCACTCGTACCACGGCAGAAGAAAGAAACGCTTCTCGCTTGTCTTCTGCGGCGCCCACAACACACTCTCACACCCACTCAAACACACACATTTGAGCCTCCCTTGACAGCACATGCACAAATAATTCACACATCAGAAATGGCCACACTTTAAAAAACACACAGGATTTCTTTTCCATGTCTGCACATCTAACTAAAAGTCATGATTTTGTGGTGTTGCAGCAGCTCTGGTCTGGCCTTTGTGTGTCTTTTCCATGACTTTCGCTTTTGCTCTTTTTTGTTTTTCCGACTCTTTTTTCCCCCCTCTCCTTACTTCTTGCCGTCTGTTTGTCTTCTTTCTACTGTCTGTGGATGGAGAACGGAGGCTGCTGCTCTTATTTTTAATAAGAAGCTTTAAAGGGAGATAAGGAAGCACTTTTATTCATTTCGCCTGCTTTTTGCTCCTCCGGCTGCTGTCATCTCGAGCACCGCAAGAGTGCTAAAAGTTTAAAAGTACTAAAACTAACTTCTGTAATAATGTCATAATGTAAATAACATAAATTAGGTTCCTTATCGGACTTTATTGTTGAGAAAAGATAAGCAGAAAACAAATGAGATGCTCGAGCGGCACAACCTGTTCGAATAAATCCAAAAGGAGACAACAGTGATATTTAAAACCAAAAAAGATAATGAAGTGACACACATATAATATCACACCATAAACACTAATACAAATCACCCCTGTGCTCCGTCCCTGCCCTCACTCGCTCCCTCCCATCCCTCCTCGCACTGTCATACCCGCGATCCCTGACTCATCAGACACCATTGTCATGCACCCTCCATCGGTGGCACACGGGCGCTAAATTATTGGCCCCTTTTTAATAAGGCTATGGATTGTTTGAGGAATGGCACCGGCACCGCTGTTGATTATATTGAAAGCCTGTTGTTTTATATCCTGCGAATGTCAGATTTCTGCTATTTACATCCCTCAACTCCCGCACGCCGGCGAATGGCTATTGATTTTGCCAGAGATGAATGGGAGTGGCCGCGTGGAATTAAAAACAAAAAGACAAAACGGGGCGAGGGGAGGAGGAGGAGAAGGAGGAGGGTGTGAACGGTGGAGTAGAGACAAAAGATCAGGGATGCAAAAAGATATACATCAAACCAGCGTTTTTTGACTCTGTCTTGGTTCTGTATCTTTAAATTCAAACCATCATAGCGCCGTGTCACAAAACCGTCGCTCCCTGAGATCTTGGACGAGTTGTACGGCAACTCACGCGCGAGGGGTTTTACAGCAGCGCCTCGGTTGGACGTCCATCTTGGCCAGCTCTGTAAACAAAATAATTCCATATTTCGCTCCTGGCACCGGTTTTTAAAGCAGTTTCTCGATGGACTGGGACTCGGTTCAAGACGTGGCGGACTGTTTGATGCCGCTGCCATGTTTTCACCCGATTGTCTCCATTGAATTTGTGCGCCTACGGCTACAATCCATGGTCAAGAGCCAGGCTGCAGCTCTGTCTGTTCCAAGCCTTCATCTTATTCTTTTTTTTCCTCTCATACTCTGTTACACATCAACAATCTGTGATGTTCAAAGAGTTATTTTTCAATGAAATGATGTTGTAATGTACTGTTTTTTTTTAACCGACTGTTTTGTCTACTTCTTCCACGAGTTTTGTCCTGATGTTTTCCTATATTTGCTTGAATGTCTTCAAACGAGCTCCAGAGCCATTCACCTTTTTCTAAAATAACTCGTCTTGTGGCTGCTGCACAATCATATATTTGTAGGTTTGTAGACTTTGTAGAGACTGTGTGAGACTAAAGGTCCATTCCTGACCTTGGAGACAGCAGTTAGCCAAACAAAGCTCGCTGCAGGCTTCATCAGTAGTTATTTTCAGCTGTCACGGAGTCGCGGATGTTCAGATTTCCATTTTTCTGAGCATTTTAGGGACCAAAGAAAGAGGCTGACTGAGGGACGGGGGCGATGATGATGGTGAAACAGCTCCAATCCTTGGATAAAAAGAGAAGAAAATATTAGCATTGCATTACCAGGAAGGCCAAAATAATAATAATTATTATGTATATTCATAAGAATCAGCATTTGGTTCAGACTTTGCAGAAATATGTAACTGCAGGCAGGTGGAGAATTAAACAATATTAGCTTCTTCCCTCTTTGTAAATATGAGGTTGTGCTGCTCGTCTTTGTCAAACATTGCAGTGTATGGACATTTACACATTTTGTACTGCTGGTCAAGCAAAACAAGCAATTTGAAGTCATTGCTTTGCGTGCTCTGTGGTTATGATTGGCATTTTCTCTGTTTTCTGACACATCCCGGCCCATCAGGCCATGACAGAAAGTGGAAATGGGCGCGCAAATGCCAGCAAATTAATGATGTGTTACAATAAAGAAAACCGACTAAGAAGTAAGTCAGGTTACGATGTGTGGTGGTGAATAGTAAATATGGACGTGTGTGAAGCTGTAGGTTGTTGTGAAGGCTAAACTGGACCCAGATTTGACAGGTCGTCCTTAAAGCGATCATAGCAGAAGCATATATATTAATCTGAAAATAACACATTAATCAACACTGAAAATAATCATTCGTAACATTTGCTTGGTGGCTTTGAAGGGAAGAGTTTTGAAGGGCGACAGTGGAGGTGGGAGTTGAACGGTGCAGGAGGAGGCGATAGAAGTGTTGGAGGAGGAGAGGCAGACCTGAGAGCCAGACAACTGCAGACGAGGACGAAGACGGGAGGAAGAGCAGGAGAGTGAGGCTGGGAAAAATGGGGAAGAATTAAAAAAAATGGGAAGGAGAGTGGAAGAGGGTGAGTGTAAAAAAAAAAAAAAGATGACAGGAGTGGAATGAGGTGGTGTGGAGAGCGAAGGAGGGAGGGAGGGAGGGAGGCCAGAGTACAGATAGATGAATGACATTTTGGATTCTCTCAGCAATAAAGCGTCTCCCCAGACACAGGCTGTCTGGGTTTAGATAGAGGCCGTCACACTGAAGGGCTCATTTGCCTTTCAGTTGCTCATTACATCCAACCCAAACTTATTTCCTCCTCTGGGAGGCCACTTTCCCCCCAGTGCTCTCACTGTTTGTGTGTGTGTGTGTTTACATGTGCAGCCGTGCATGTGTGCTCACATGCTGGATTTTTCTGCATGTGCGGCGGCGCTTCTGTGTGTGTTTTTGGAGGGCAAAAATGACAGTATGGACAGCATCTGTAGTGGATTGTGAGTGTGTGTGTTTCATTATCTCTCTGGCATGTTGTGTTTGTGACACGCCACTTCACTTTGTACACAATTTGAAGGCGACCGCTGTGTTTGGAATAACTCAAGTTAGTGAATCTTGCACAACATGGACGCACACTCTGTAATGTGATTTATAAAAGGAGAGTGCAGCTAAACACACTTGAACAAGCACAAATAAGCATGCATACTCGCACACACACACACGCATACACACACACATAATGCATGCATCTTACACCAAAGGCGAATCCTTTCCTATCTCCGATATTGAAACATGCAGGCCTCACGGCATAAATGTTCTCGAACCTTCCTTCATAATGATTTCTCCCATATGGTTCCTACTAATATTCTGCTTGGAGCCAACTCACTGGAACTGACACACACACACACATGCATGATCGCAGGCAGCCCTTCTGTGCTACATTAACTACAAACCTCATTTCCCCACAAAGAGAAGCCACCGGCTGAAAATTGGCTGGGACGAGTCATTAAACCTGTGTCTGACACACACACACACACACTCACACACCGCCGCACACACACATCTGTTATACAAATGACCCCTCCCCACCCACCTGTGTCAGTGTAGCAGGTGATATCCCAGCACCCGCTGAGAAATGATTGCCCTTTTGATGGAGGAGGTCCAGTATTCGCGTGTGTGTGTGCGTGCATATTTGTGTCGCGCAAATGTGTATGTGCATTTGTGAGGCTTGATTGACACTTGCCTGTAAGTGCATGTCATGGTGTGTGTGTGTGTGTGTGTTAGGGACATAGATGGAATGATAATTGATGGTGGCTGAGAAGGTGCACGATTAAGATGCATGCGAATGGCCTGTGGGAGAGGAAGAAGAGGAAGAAAAAGAAAAAGAGAGGAAAAAACAGTGTAGATGGAGGAGGAATAAAGAGGAAACTTGCAGAAAGGATGACAGGTTAAAGGAAGTACAGATACAGATACAGAAGAAAGAGAAAGGAGAGAAAAAAAGAGCTAAGTGGTTACAATAATCAGACGGTCAAAGAGGAAGGGGAGGTGAGATGAGGAGCTACAGGGGGGGAGGTGGTAAGCATGAAGGGGAGGAGACCCTGCTGAGAGATGATTGATGGCTCTGAACCCCTGCTGGCCTCAGATCAGCCGCCCAGAGCTGTCAGGGACAATTTGAAGTTTAACTTGCAGGGAAGTGGGGACACCCTAATAAGCAAAAACTCCTCCCATACGGTGGTTATCAATTAGGATTAAAGCGCATTTATGCTCAGAAGTTGAGTTGAATCACAGACGTCATTCAAAAATACAGACTTTGCTTTTGCAGATTGAATAAGATGATTTCAAAGAGCCTTTGAGGGGTGCAATTTTTATTTTTTTTTTTCCTAATCGACCTTCGCTAACAGAGACTCAAAACAGAGGCCAGGCAATTCAAGCAGTGTCACGAAAAAAACAAAAAAACTTTAAAAAAAAAAGTAAAAGTAAAAGTTTGTCTGGATTAATACGCTGTCTCATCAAGCGAGCACCTTCGCAGATAAGGACGTGGAGAGGAGGGCTGATGAGGAGCAGATTAACCCGGCTCCTTTAAAGAGCCACTTCAGCACATCCCCATTTCCAAAATGTTAGCAAAGTTAAAACAACTGTACCATCTCTCTCCCTTTTTCAATTTACTCAGCAATCATCCTGTCACATAATGGCTTTGTTACATCTATTATTATGGCGCTGTGGGCCTGGCACTCAAGTCTCAGCCGTTCTTTTTTTTTTTTTTTTGCTTTTAAGGTCGGTAATCGATGAATGCAGTCAAACCGAACGAAGAGGAGAGTGAACTAAATTCCTCAAATATGAATGGAGCCGTAAAAAAGCCTACAAGGGGTCACACTGACCCTTTATTTGAAAAGTTCTATAAACCACCAATGTATTAAAATATACTAAAAAGCCCAGAAATATAATAAATTTGAGATTCATTATTAAAATCTTTAAAAGTAGCCCCTTTCTATTAACCAAGGGCAGCCTGCTAACCTCTAAAAAAAAAAGTACCAAACTGGAGTTTCATTTTTACTATCAGTCATTTTGTAACAGGAGATTTTTTTTTTTTTTAATGGCAGGTATTTCATTTTGGAATTAAATTCTTCATTTCATATACAGTAAGCCCGTGTTGGAGCTGAGCCCATAAGCTCCACGGCTGCCTCGTCAGCACCGCCTCAGGACTGCGCGAGGCTTCAGAGCAGCGGAGATGATGATGATGAAGGTGGCGGTGGTGATGATGAGGGGGATGAAGGCTGGTAGGCCCTTTTATAATAACCACTGATGTGTCCGGGCTTCCTGCACATTTGAAGCCTGAAGCCGTGTGTGATGAAGGGATGGATAGGGGCTTCTGTTGGGTGGAAATGCAGCTCAGAGCTCAGAGGAGTTTCCAGGCACAACCATGATAAAGGAGGTTTCAGTGTGTTTTTACATGCGTTTGTGTATATGAGGCTTTCAAGTGCACATTTGTATTTTGCATACAATACGTTGTATGCATTCAACAAAGGCTCCATGTGTTTCCTGCATGAAGGCACTCCAGTTAAAAGCAGTTCCTCTTGTGATGTTGGAGGCTCAGAAAGTTCATCTTATAACCAAGACTGAAGAGAAAAATGAGAAGAAAATGCAGGTTTTGTGTCCCAGTGGTCTAAGATCCATGCTACTTAACCACAACATCTTTAGTTTGATTCCAGCTGCAGACCTTTTTTTTAGCCCCCCATCTCAACAGTGTTCAAATACAGGCTAAACTTGTGCCTCATTTTCCTTTTTGTGTCTGTTTCTGTGCTGAAATCCTTGTAGTTGATCGGCAAAAAAATTAATGTGTTAATTAATCAAAGGTGCGCGGTGGAGTTTTCTGGTAAACATGCAAAAGTTGTGTTTACTTTCAGCGTTTCCTTTGTTATCCTTGGAGTCTAACCAGCATGTTTAATGCATTTCCCTCCTCATAAAATATTTACAAAACCTTTTTTTTAATTGCTCCATAGCACCAACAGTGGTTAAAAACAGGGTATCTTTATACTTCAAAAATCACTGGTTTCAGCCATTCAAGTGGGAATATTTGCTGTTTATTAAAGAGCAGAGTATTAATCAGTTCATTGAGAAAATCCACAAATTAGCCTTTTCTGCTTTTCTGTTATAAATCCAATTGTTTATTGCAACCCAAGCACTGAAGCTTAAAATCTTATGTAAATCCAGGTTGTGTCTTTGTGGCTGTTTTTTTGTTTTGACCCATTTTTAAACCCCAAAAACATCCCCAAAGCATGCACACACACGCATCATTCATTCAGCTAAACGCCCAACATCACCGTCTTTCTGCTGCACTTCATCTCCAGGAAAAAGGTGCTTAATTTAATACCTCTACTTTGTTATTCCTCTGGTGCAGCCTGATCAATAATTGTGAACTTGAATTTGAAAAAGAATCTCAGAGGTGACTCAGAGGTTACCAGATGTGATTTTGTGGGTGTGAGTTCACATTTTCATCTCCAGGACCGAGCGTTGGGGTGGTGGGTGAAATGGCCTTATGCTCTAAAAATGTAGTTTATCGGGTTTCCACCTCAGTCGAAGATGTTTATTTTGAACTTTATCGATCAGCCTGTCTTAAAGTGGTAGGAATAAAGCTGAATAAATTCTCAAAAATTGATCGCTTTGAGGTCCTGTGTTGGTCCTCCTAGACGATGCCGTGCTGACTGCGACCTCCCAAAAACTCACCCCTTTACTTACAAATAATTCAAACACCGTTAACAAACATCCTTGTAAATCCATGGCGGGGTTTTAGCGGGTGATACATCACCGCGGGCTCTGCTCTTTCTGCTCAACTGTGGAAAAATTGCTTGCTTGTCTCAGGATATAACATTTAGAGAAAGTGTCTCTGAGATCCAGGATGAGCCGCGTTTGGATCTTTGCCCCTTTGTGCTGCAAAACATCGATCGCTCCGAACGTTTACATCACACACACTGTTTATCAGGTGGACACTTGAGATGTTTTTTCCTGCAGTGACTGTTGCTAACTGAGCGGATAAGACGGCGTGTCTTAGAAAACGGCCTCTGTGTTGTTTCTGTGTTGGAAATACACGCTCGCCGAACAGAGCGAACGGAGCCATCGACTCGTGTCAGAGCTTTGAACCTGCTCTGTTTTACTTATGTCATGTTTGCCTTTCTGACCCCTGCAGTTTCCACGCCACCCACTCAGTCAGCCATTATGGCTCAACACCAAAAGGTTACAACCTTTTCCACATTTTAAATGTACATACTCTTTTTCAGCATCATGCACTGGTTTATAATCTTCATTTTCCAAAAGAGATGGCATCTAATGCATCAGCAGACATTTTAGAGGTTTATTAAATCATATTAGGTATCAGATGTCACATTGTCTACATCTAATGTGTCCTTTATTTGAACATTAAAGTGATAATCTTTAAGATTTTAATGAAATCAAAGTTTTTGATGCTATTTATGGTCGACATTTTTCTGCAGTAGCCATTTAATGTATTTAAATCCAGTCATTTCCCAGTGTGGTAGTTTTTATTGGTTGCAGGAGACATTCAGATTGCCCACCTATGCACATTCAGCAATACACATGAAAACAATGCATATGTGTAATCCAGAGCAAACAGATAAAAATGCTGTCTACTGTTCAAAGCTGCAGGAAGCCAGTGCTAATGCAAATAGGGGTTAAAAAAAGGGTCAAAAGTTAGTGAAGGCGAGGGGAGAGGGCTGATGGAAAAATGAGACAGTCTGAGCCTAAAAACTGCAACAGGCCGACAGAAACATGATAAGAGATCAGACAGGGGGAGAATGAAAAGCCAAAGGAGAGGCGGCGACGTGGAGGAGAAGAGATGAAGTGAGAAATGAGAACAAGCACGGCTCAATGTCAGCGAGAATAAGCGGGAAGGTAACTGTCTGCTTTCGTCTCTCACTCCGAGGATGGGACCGTGATTGGGCTCTACGGGCAAAACCACACTGCCACGCGTGCATGCCCGCACACGCACGCGTTTCTCCCGTACCTGCCCCGTGTTAATCACTACTGCTTTCTTAAAAGAAAAAAAAAAAACGCAAGGATGCTCCCTTTATTGTTGCTGAAGTCGTTTGTCTGTTCCAGGAAGACTGTTGCGAGACAGGATTAAGTTGTAATTCAATTTAGGGAGATTAAATTCAATTTCAGCTGGAAAAAAGTGACTTAAAGGGATCCGCAAGCAGCAGCAAAATTGGGTAATGCGGCAAAGAAACATGCATATGCATGGGTTCAAACACATACACAAGCCTCGCAAAGCCAGAACACATACATACACTTGGGCACAGAGTGTATTTACACATATAAAATGCACATAGACACAGATGAAATGCACACACTCCATCTGTATTTGAACTGGACGGAGACCAAAGAGAAAAGAGAATCACGCCTGCCTGTAAAGTCTGTCAGCTCCAGTCTTCCCTCTCATTATTGCTCATTATCTATTAGTTATAAAGACACGCACGTCATCAAAGTGAATGAGTTAACTAACTCTCTTGCATTGAGTCATTGGAGTCTGGTATCTGCATTGCCGGACTGCTGACTGCATGAAAATCCCCGAGAATTGTTCTTTGCAACAGCCCCGCCAAGAGCTCACTCTTTCTATTCTCTCTATTGTTCTCGTCTTTTCTTTTATTTTTTTATTCTTCACTGCTCCTCCCTCTGTTGCATTCATCTTCAGCGTTTTTTGTGTCTTTTTTCTCTTTCGTTCCTGTATTTCTCTCCTCTCTCCTTCCTCAGCTTTAGCTTTGTCATTCTTGCTGCTCCTCCGCCGCCGATGGAGTCCTTTTTGATCAACCGTAGAGGAGGCAGATTAATGTTCGTGTTTTCATGTTTCTGTAATGGTCATGAGAACTGACAAGCAAACCCTCTGGGAAAAACATCAAAAGATGTGGATCATGTGGGTAATTTGTGAAGTCAACGACAAAGGCTTTCTGTAGTTTAGTTTTGACAACTTGTTGCAAATTGCATTACGTAGTGCATATCTGCCAAAATCTGACCTTTTATTTATTTACCACCCAGTCAGAGTCTGTTTTGCACTGCTCACTGTTAGAGGGAGAAATCGAAGGAAACCCTTTAGTTTTTTAAGATTTTGGTAAGAAGGAAAGTGATAATCTTCTTCCACCAGTTCCCAAAACAAGTTCTAAAAAGGACACCATCTTCTCCCTTTGGTAAAATATGTTAAAGCACGCATTCATTTGCTGATATTAACCATAAATTTGAAATTGTTGCCACAAAATTCAGGTAAACATTGGCAGAACATTTATTTAAATTTATCATTGTATCTGACTTGTCAGACTTGCAATTGAGGGTTAAAATAAAATCTTAAATATTATCTTTTGTTACCCATAATGCACACCGGCTGCCAACAGTTTAGTTGAAGATTCACGTGTGTTGTGTCGGTTGCCGCTAATAATTACAAACTGAGGACTGGCGCTTACTCCACCCACACTTGAGCCCCAGCTGTTGCTGACTCACGTGACATCACTGATGATGTATCAGACATTGCTCTGGGGCCATAAAGACTTTATACAATTTTTTTTTTTCCCACACATGCTCCCAAAGACCTAAAACAGACTTCAATGTGTAAAATCGGTGAGTATTCCCCTTTAAAGAGCACCCACAGCTAATTTTAAGTGTCCTTTTATATAATTTTTTTCCATGACAATAGAAAACCACTCATCAGACATGAGACAGAGGCAGCTAATATTTCTAATTTCAAAAGAAACAGGATGTGTGTGAGTGTTTCTTACAGTGATTTTCGTGGTCAGAGGACAACCTGTTTCATTATTAAAGGTTTACTGTTACGCCTCACTCTGCGGTCTCCCTCTCCGTCCATTAAATGAGCCGAGCCATTACGCCTGCGTAGACACCACCGTGGAGATACTGTGCCTATTTCCCCTGATTGGCACATATCGCCTATCGCCCCCCATCCTCATTTGCACACAGGCAGGCACACCACAGCTGTCAAGTAGACATGGCCCCGCGTCACCTGATGCATTAACAGGAAAAAAAAAAGAAAGGCAATGGCTCAATACTAACATTGTCCACCGCCGAGCCCGAGAGAAAGAAGAATGGGGCGAGCGAGGGAGAGGGCAGAGACAGAGAAATAGATGGCTAAGGGCAGAGAAAAAGAAATTAGGAGAGGAGAGAGAGGAAGAGGCAGAGCAGATGGATCTAGACACTTTCGAAATGAGCCCGGAGAAAAGAGCATTTACAGTAGAGCGTGTCGATATGAATGCTAATGCTCTTGGATGTCATTCCCACTCTCGCAAATACAAGATTGTGTCTCTCTCTCTCTTTCTCTCTTTCAATTCTATTTTCTTTGCCCGGCTTTACCTTGCTTACTCACCCCGAATGAGTGCCATTCCTCTCTTTGTCTGCGCGTGTTTGTGTGTGTGTGCTCTCGGCTGATATTGGCTTTTAAGAGTTGTTTTCCCCTCTCACTTTTCACCTCTCGCCTTGATCTTTTATCACCACGCGTGCACACGTGCACACACACACACACACAGGCATAAACTCGCTTGCACGCACTTGTGAGTAGGTTTCAATAACAGATTATTACAGACGCCCGCTAACTTCAACCTTTCATCTGGACCGCACTTTTACACAAACACGCAAGAAAAAAACTCCCCAGCATGCATGCACACACACGTTTATCGATCTGACCAATTTTTAGTTCCTCGCACAGACTTCCTTTGTAGCAGCTCTTAAATCATTTCATCTAATAACTCATCTGTGTGTGTGTGTGTGTGTGCGGTCAGCAAATGTCATTTATCACCATAGCTCAGTCCCCCCTCACTGCCATTCTGTCCCACACAGCCTGTGCCCACAGCAATATGGAGGATCACAGAGGAGAGGAAGGAAGCGCGCTCATCTTTGCAGAGCCAACGATCCATAAAGCAATATGGGAGTTTATGAGCTCTCAATGTTGTTCAATATAGGGGCGAGTTCAACTACGCAATAGCCCATTGGCTTCTCTCCTTCTGAAATTTTTTGCACAGAGTATTTTAGAGGCGGAGAAGATGAACTTTGTGTGTGAAAAATGTGCAGCAGGTGTATTTAGAGACAGAAGATCAAATGCAAATTGCAGATGTTTTAATAGACAACATCGACTTGCTTAACTTGTATTTAATGTTTATTGATTTATCAAACCACAATGATCTGTTTAGATTTAATTCTCAGGGCCAAGAAGGAACATTCATTTTGTCATCAATTGATTTGTCAATTACTTTTTGGATTAATTAATCAGTTCTTTGATTCATAATGGGTTGAAAAGAAACGTCTTCTATACATGTTTTTGTTCATCCAGTGGTCCAAAATCCACATCTAAGCAGGAGGCTTTTTTTTTTTTTGGGGGGGGGGGGGGGTCGGTCCATTTCAGCCCCCACTATAGCAGCTTTACTTTATTCCATTCCAAGTAAAAAAACACCACATGATAAGCAGGAACTAGCAAAAATAGGCAGTGAATCATAAATATTACACTCGATCGGCAAGCTAACATACCAGAGTCCATACAAAAACCTCTCATTTAAGACAAAACGGAATATGTCATCAAATAACTCTTTGAAGCCTTTTCTGAACTGACAAACTGATCTACAAAACTGCAAAATACAGTTGTGGTCTACAGTTCTGTTGTGCTTCATCTTAAAATGAGTACATAATAAGTTTGAACAGGTTTAAGCGACGTGTGTGTGCGCACACACACTTCAAAAGGCCAAAAGCCAACAGTTGCAGATGTTGAAATTCACATTTAAAAGCGAGACCTGTTCAAATTTGAACAACTGACAAACTTTAATGAGTAGTTTAATTAAATTGAGCCAACCTCACACACACACACACACACACATGCGCGGACCTGCAGTCACGCCTGTGGTAACGTGGAGACGGTGCCAGCTGAATGGAGCAGATGGTGGCAGGGCTGAGGCTGGGGAGGGCCGACTGACTGGTGGAAAAGGCTGGCAGGGACGAAAGGAGCGCTTGATGGGTGGAAATGGGAGGAACTAATTACAGTGGTGGCCGCTGCTTTCATCGATTGTCATGCATTTATCATTAGCACTGCGGACAAACACGACCGTTTACAGACTCTATATGTTTTAACTATTTATCGCGGGGCTTTTTTTTTTTAGAAAGCAGGTGATTATCTCACATTTCAAGTTCAAGAAATATACATTTTTTCTCATGATCATGACATTATAAGTTTAAGGTGTCATCTTTACCTTGTCCTTTCAATTTTTCTATGTTTCTTGGAGTGTTGTCAGCCATTCAGAAGCTAATTTGACTTTTGTGCATTTTTCAAGCGCGCATTAACAATCAAGGGAGGATCACATTTCTTAGTCCACTAATGTTGTGCAGCAACAGATAACAGCAACTATCTGGCTTTGTGTCATCTTTGCAAAGCACCTTGTATCACTCTCCAGAGCGTTTAATGGCTGAAATGGTAAGTGGAGCTCAGTGCACATGTGCTGTGGTTGTAGATTTCGGTGCCATTAGCGTGGATTGGCAAAAGGATGTTCGCTAGAGGCTGTTGGAGGCTGTCAGAGATGTGAGAGACGGGCATGTGTGCGATTATTGTGTGTCTCTTGGTTGTTTTTGTGCGTGTGTGTGTGTGGCTTGAAACCGACAGAGGACTCCGCCAGCTTCTAATTGCCCCGGCCTTCGCGCACACCAATAGAGCCATTTTCCACTCACTATAATATCTTCAAAGTCTTGTAATCTCATCAGCCGTGCAAAGGCTCCAAGTGAAACCCTCCGTAAAGGTCAACCGATGCAATTTGAATATCTTTGATTAAACGGTGTGCCGGTGCCAGACCCAGACTGTAGGTCACTGCCTCAGAGAAATGATATCCACCCCTCTCACCCCACTCGTCCCTCCCCAAGTCTCGACTCTCGCAGTCTCCTCATTGTCGAGGGTCACGTCTGCCGCACCCCGCGCTCCTTTTTTAGCAATTTACGTAATCTCTCGACCCATTCTTTCCACGCCACTTATTCCCTCTGTCCCTCAATCCTGCCTTTTTTTCACTTCCTTTTATTTCCTTCCTTCCCTCTGTCTGTAGTTTCTGTCCTGAAGTTTCCCTCCTCTGTCTTCTCTGCCCTCGTTCTCTCGTCTTTCAGAGGCTGTGCTGTACAGCAGTCATTGAACCATGCATTTACGGCCTGGTGTTTTAGTTAAAAGTCAAAGAATCATAGTTTTTCTTGGCAAAAAAAAATAAAAAGAGGGGAAATATTGCACCAGTTTTACCAATGAGAAAGCAAAGTTAGCTGGTTGGCTGACCTTTATAGATTAAGCAGCTTCAGTATGTGATCAAGTTAGCTTGCCTGATAGCAGTTTAAGATAATGACCATTGTAATTTTACTTTTTACTCATGCATTCAAAAGGCTTCCTTGATTTTTTTTCTCCATCTTAGTTAACTTATTCCGCATGTGCTCACTCAATCCGTGTGACAAATTACCTCCAAAGTGACACTTTTTTTTGTGTTGTTTTGTTTTCTTTCTCCATCTCTAGTTTGTCCCGGCACGGAGAACAAGCTGAGCACCCTGTCAGACCTGGACCAGCAGTACCGCACCCTGAAGAAGCTCTACGAGAACTGCGAAGTCGTCATGGGCAACCTGGAGATCACCAGCATCGATCGGAACCGCAACCTCTCCTTCCTCAAGGTACAAGCTTTTGTTTACCCCGGCGGACATTCAGAACGTCATGCTGTATGTTTCAAACACCGCGGAGAGGACGGAGACCGACCACAGAGAGCATTCAAGGCTTGGTCTCTCTATTTTCTCCGCACTATTTTCTACACTCTTAAAGCACTTGATAGTTTATGCTATGGTTTGCAATAAATTGAGAGTCTAGACGCTCAAAATCATCACAGTCATGTTGTGCGATTGCAATTTCACAACAAATCCCACGGACATTCCCTTTTTTCAGTTTATTTTGAGAATTCTAAGAGTGCAATTACACATTTAATACAGTGTTCACAAAGAAAGTAGTACATGCTGTGAAATTTAATTCCAGTATGGGAGTTTTTTAGGGCACCATGCAGAGCATAAATTACACTGAAAAGTGAAAAGTCATACAGAGCAAAGAGGCAGCGAAGTCCGACACTGCCAAGGAAACGGGGTTGGTAAGTTTCAGCACCACGGACAGAGGCAGACAGAGAGAGGGCTGCAGTGTTTCGGCTGAAGTTGCTTGCTCTGCACATTTTTGTACCTCTGATCAATACCCTGCTGTTTCTGAGCGGGCTACTTGCTTTCTAGCTTACAAGACATTAAGTGTAAATTAGACAGTCGCGGGATTGTCTGTTTCTCCTTAATTGCCCCCATTGTTTCTCCAAACTAGGCCAAGCATGTTATGAAGCCGTTTCTGACTTTTTGAGTTCTCAATAATACAGCAATTAAGTGAATCTCAATGTGCAACACACACGATGCCAAATGAGTTCTCCTAGTCAGGATAGTAATTGTGGCACAGCCTGCTAAGCTTTTTCACGGGATTGGTGATTAAAGAATAACTGATAAAACTTTTTGGATAATGATAAAGACCTTTGGCTTTGTTTTTTCATTGCATACAGTGTAATGGATAATATTACTAATTTACCAAAGTTTCAAAAGTTAAATTAGATTAAAACATAAAAATACTGTTAATTTTGCATCCAAGGCAGCTTTTAATCTGCAGAATCTCTCACGTGGAGGGTTTTAAAATATGTAACTTATTCACTTTGAGAGGACTCACGGATATTGATTGAAGGTTCTTGGGCGGTACAGTGCAGCGCTATACAGTACAATGGGACTAATGACAAGAGCTGGTAAGAATTGCTATGTAAGAAATGTCTGCGAGAAGCTGAGGCTCTGCAGGAAAATGAGCAGCACTCTGAATGTAAAGTGCCATTGCCATCGCTCTCGAACACGCTGCTCTCTTGGGTCTGCAGCTGCTTCCTGTATGTGTGTTTCTGTGTGTGTGTGTGTGTCCGTCATCAGGGCTTTTAAGACTGTGCTGTTGCGTGTACTGTACGTGCCACCGGGCGTCATCCCTCCCCCCAACCCATCCCTGCTGTTTAATGAAGTGAGGTGTAGTCTAATTACTGGGCCAGCACTATCAAATGAATACCATAAACAGTCCCATTAGGCAGAGCATCATTAGGGAAACAATTAGGCATCTGGGGGATTGTTAAGTGGATGTGAGCATGGGGAGGGGGGGTCAGGATACGGGGGTTATGTGGTTGCCATGGTGAAGTCTTGTCGCAATCACGCCATTGGTCACAGGAAATCAGAGAGAGAGACCCCGCCCTGGAGGGTTGTTGTTTGGTGTGACGTTTCCCTTTCACAGACAAACCATTTATTTTTTGTAAGTTTTAAAAATCTATTTAAAGAATCCAAATTGAAATGAGCTCTGAAGTATCTGGCTGCAAAAAACAAAACTTGGAGTTTTATTTTGGAGGCAAGTTTTTTCACCTAGCAACAGTTTTAGTTACAACCTTTTGGCTTTAATTAGCACAACATGCAGGTTTGCCATTTTCTTGTTTTTGGTGTTTTTGTGTTTCATTCTGTAATTTTGACTATTGTAATACCTGCTACGTAACACACAAACAGTGGTTCATGCAGAGTTCAGTGTGTGCATTCACACATATTATTCTCATACACACACACGTTTCAACAAACACACTAGTAGACTCGTGCCCCCTGAGCCGCGGGCAGGCTGGAAATGGCTAAGGAGAACCGATGCGCTTGGTCTCTTTATTCTTTTTAAAACAGCAGCCTGGGAGGTACATACAGTACACGCAGACAAATGGATGGGAAGAGTGAATGGAGGGAAGGAGTCGGGATGCGGGAGAGGAGCTGGAGAGGTGTCGCTTTTTATGGCAGGCAAAAACAGCTGCCACGCTAAAATTACAATGTTCAGCTACCGTGCCGCAGGGGTGTGTGTTTGCGTGTGTATCTGTGTGTTTGTGTGCAGAGAGAGAGGATGGGGGGTGACGCAGGGCAGAAATGGAGAGGGAGGGAAGGGGGCGAGGGCAGGGACAGACATGGTGATTTTTGCCTGGTGAGATGCTGACAGTTAGATGGATGAGATGGCTGCTCGGCCTCCTCGGGTCCAGCTTTCTTCCAAACCACACCGCTCTAATTTTCCCGTCCTCTCTGCCCAACTTCAGAGTGGGCAAAAGAGGACCAGCTAGCTTCATAGCCTTATCTGTATCAAATCTGCATGCGTTTGTATAAAGCTGAAGCTAGAAGAAGATAAATTGCAGTTTCTAAGGTTGAGTTATTTGTGCATGACCTCAACTGACCTGAATTGATCTCTAAAGCCCTGTGATCAAGCCAAATCACTGATGACCTTAATTCTGGTTTAATACTAGTTTAATGATCCAAAGAATCCAGAGAATGGAAAGAATCCAAATGATTTAGAAGAAAGAAGAAATAAAATATCAAATCTTAATTTCGAGCAGCGGGATAGGTTTTGTATTTCTGCTTAAAACAATTATAGAAAAAGGGAAAAAAATGTGTTAGTTAATCTACTATGTATTCAGTTCATGTTCACCCTTCTCTGGGTTTCCATAATGAAAAAAAAAGAATTATTCAGTTATAAACCAGCGGTGGCATCAACTTACTGTGAGTTAAAGAAGGTCAGCTTTGGTCAAGGTTGGCCTGAGATTTGCGTTCTTAAAACGTCTCACTCAAACTTCTTTCGGGCCCCTCAGAAGTACTTTTGGTGGGGAGATGAAATGTTTTTTGAATACAGGCACAGGTGTCTGAAGGGCATCACCGCACTGCCGCCTAGCATAACCCCCTCTGTCTAGTTTGCTGGCCGGCTCCCCTGGCCGCTGTCTGTCTGTCACTCAGAATGACCCATTTTCCCAGAAGTGAAGCGGAGGAGCTGCGCCAAGTGGCCCGCAGTGGCCCACAACCAACTAATGATGTCACCTAGGCTGAAGGACTCTTCATTAAAGCCGGATCAATCTGGCGGCTCGTGCTGCAAAACACAGGGCGCGGTGCCAGGGCTGCAGCTGAGAGCGGGGGGACGGGGGATGTCCGCCCGCGAAGCCAGGAGGAGACGCACGGCGAGTCATGTGTGTCGCGGTGTGTGTTTTAAAGTCTCCAACTTCTGCTTGGAGAAGTGAATTTATCACAAGTTAGGGATAGAAACACACACAAGCACACACACACACATACACACACATTCAAGCTGCAGCAATAAAGGGAGATGAATGACACGGTCACTGAGGTGTATACTCTATGTCGACATGCAGACAGAGACACTCTTTACAGAGCTTATCTCTGGCAAACACCAGCCCAGAGAGACAGAGAGAAAACAGAGATACAGCTTTTTTAAGAAGCACTCATTTCCAAACTCTTCCATTTTTTTTTAAAGAGAAGGAGTAACGTGGCTCCGCGAGTTCAGTTCAGCGCAGCCAGGCAACAGTGGAGACAATAAATAAAAAGAGATGAGAGAGGAGAGAAGAGAGACTCCTCACACCAAAGGCTTCCCATTTTCCTTGGGCTGTATTTCAGCTGCAAATGAAAGCTCTCAGTGATTCTGCAGCTCAGCTATTCTCAAAGCGTACATCCTCAGAAATCTATTGTGGAGGCACGCGTTTTCTGCTCTGCTGCTTCATATGCTTAGCAAACTATCAGCGTCTGTGTGTGTGTGTGTGCTCTGTGCATTTACTTGTAGCCTGCTGTGCTGATGTTATATTAGCGGAGATGCTCGAGTCAAAATGAGGTTACAGCACGCGCTCACCAGTGTGGCGACGTTCATATATTACGACACACTTTCATCCTTGGTCGTTTGCGTCATGACTCTGTCAGCCATAACTTGCCTTTTTTTTTTTCTTCCTTCTCCTTTTATGTCCTTGCTCTAACCTGCTGAGATCAGGGTGTGCTTCTCAGAGATTACTGCTTCTCCGCGTGTCATTATTCAACACTCATCCGATCGCTCTTCCCCCCCGTCTGAGAGTGCGACTCCACGCTATTAATTTACTGTGAGGCAGTAATTCAGGCTCCACTCTATCACATTCGTTTCACCGTGTCTGTCCTTCATCGATGTTTGCCATTCACGCACAGTTCACTCGTGATGCGCTCCACGGCCCACACTGCAGAGTGGTCTGGGAGCATTTTTCACGGTTTGGCTCTGCAGCTCCAATTAAGGGACATCTTCATGCTACAACATACGATACTTAAGACAAAGGTGAGCGTGAAGCACTGAGGCAACAGTTTGGCTCCTTCCTACAGGGAAAACATCTCAATTAAAGGCAACAGTGAGTTTTAATTTCACCTCTGAGCATGTTCAGATTTGGGCTGTCCCTAAAGCCATCGGGGGAGTTGTTCCAAGTGTGTGTAGCATGGAGATAAAATGCATCTTCACATGTTTTTATGTTTAGAGGGAACAGTCAGCACACTCAAGTCATAAGTGTTACAGAGGAGACCAGCAACAGTATCCTAATGTTTATTCTCTGACTTACTAGTAACCAATAAAAAGACTTGGATGTTCATATGTCTTTGTGGTTTTTGGCAGTTGCATTTAGCACTTTACACTTTATTTGTAGTTGGCTAACAGCTTTCTTTGTTAGAGCTGAGAAAAGACTGTTGCAGTTTGTTGCACTTTTCTGGAGCATGTTTGGACATACTATGCAATATTTTGTAGATGATAAAACACTGCAATTGTCTTAATGTGGCAGGAAAAAAAAAAAATCCCAGTCCCAGGTCCATGAAAAAAATACATTTTCTAAGTTTGGCCTCCTCAGAGCTCTGACCTCAGCCTCGTCCACCACCTCTGGGATGGTTTGGACCCAATGTCAGCTGAGCTAACATCAGTGTCGGCCATCGCTGATGTTCTTGCAACTCCCTGCAGCCAGTTTCCAAAATCTTGTAGGATTTGGAAAGAAATGTTCGGCACTCCCGTGTTGGTGCAAGGTCCAAACAACATCCCTGAGGTGGACATAAGGAACCAGAGACCGATTGAACTTATCCATGTAAAGACATCAGCAATCTAGTGTTTCTCAAGTTTCAGGTTTTTACTACCCCTGAACAAAAAGGGAAGAAAACACAAAAAACTGTCCTCCTAGTTACAGTTACAGTCCAGTGTCGACAAACTTTCAGCCATGTGGTGTATTGGAAACTCATTTCAGTTGTTCAGTTGAGTTGTTTTCATATGATTGTTATTTTTGTGAAAATTTTCCCCAATTACTTCCCATCCATCTCTGCATTTTCCGGGCTCAGACTCTGGGCTGAAGGCCTTTCGAGCGAGACCGAGAGGAGAACTCTCCCTCCGCAGAGAGAGATGTTATTTACATGGAGAGGCAGAGAGAGGTGGAGGACAAGGCCGGCGAGGAGGTCAAGAGCTCCTCTCCCTCTCACTCTTCTGCTCTCTCTGCTCTCTCCAGATGTTTCGCACTATTGTGCTCCAAGCTGTACAATGGCTGTCGCGGGGCCTCTTCACCAAATAATGACACCATGATGCCGAGCAGCGGCTGGAGAGGGGGTGTGTTAGCCGGGCAAATCGTACAGTTTCATTGGCCTCTGAACCAGCTGAGGAGCTCATAAAAGGTTGGGACTGTCGCCTGGAACGGGAGGCTGTTAGCGCCTCGCGGACTCCCGGCAGCGTCTGCATAATTACAGCTCTTAATGCTGGGAAAATTAGCACCCTGCTCGTGCCAGCCAGCACCCTGCCAGATCACAGTGGTACAACCCTGATGTATCTCATAGCCCGTTAATTGTGAGGGTAATGGAGACGTTCCAAGTCCAAAGAGAAGAAAAATACAATATTTTACTCTTTGTTTTAATTTATGTTATCTTCTCTGCTTTACTAGAGTGAGGCTGCTTTCTACACTTGAGTAATTTGGTTACAAGACGCGAAGCAGGAAAGCTCAAAGTTGTAAGTGTTTTATCAGACAAAATAAGAACAGAAAATGCAAAGAAAAAAACCTGCCAAGGACATATTCTACTCCCAAAGTTCAGTTCTAGGAATTTGTAAATGTGGAGAAATTATTTGACGTGGGTTTTTAAAGATGATTTCTTGGAAACACACAACGTGATATCATCCTGCTGGCTGATATTTTCACCAAAAAAGTACTGCAACAGACAAAACCACATTTTAGAATCACTTTTGTTATTATCTTCTATTTCTACTTGCAAGTTCATTTAAAAAAAAAAAACAACTAAAAAAAAAAAAAAAAACAAAACAAAAAAAAACCATTAATACTAAAAAATATAATCTGGGTATTCTTGCAACAAACTTTATTTCACGCCTCAAAAATTTAAATAAACCAATGTAGAAAAATATAACTTCAACAAAAATGTGCGTGTGTGTGTGTGTTGCTCCTCTTCTCTTCTCACTCAAGCCGTACAGAGGCACAAACACAAACATGCCTGACAGATGAACATGGACAGATCTGTCATTTCCACCCTGTCTGTCTGTCTGATGGACGCTGCAGCAGATAAACACACAGTTAGCATTAGCATTAAAGCTAGAACAGCAGAAAGGCTGCCTTTCATCACTGGTGCTGATGCTGTATAAATGCATCATCTCTGCTTTGTTGCAGCTGTTTGTCTGAACACAGAGGAGCACAACCCTGATGATCATTTTCATGTTTTTCAGGTTTGTGCCTTGAATGAGTGAGAGTTCAAATTACTTGATGTTCACTTGATTTGTCCAGCAAATAGCAAAATTAAAATGTAACACCTGAAGAAGGTGTTACACGAGTGGTGAAGTTTTAATAAACATCTTTAGTCAAATATCTGGTGACGATGAACACGCTTAAGATAATAATCCATCTCATATCTTCTGAACTCGAAACAAATCTCGAAACATAAACATTTATAACCTGGAGACACCTTATGTTAAAGGTTGTATACGTAGTACGTAAGTTAAGAGTCTAATCTTTTGATAGATCTCTTACATATTCATGTACTCTGTATTACTAACAGCTAGAAAGTACCAACATCCCAAAGGCAGAACAGCGGGTGGTAAAAGGTTAAACACTGCCCTCAGGCACCTCTGAAATCTCTCAAATTATTAATCGTAACAATTTACTTAACCCGCCATTTAGAGTTTATAAGCAGTATATGAACATGGAATAAATGTTTGTACTGTATGCAGTGTTTATTCGTATTAGTGTTTGTTTGTTTTCATCGTAATAAATGAATAATCAAAGTCAAATATCTAAAATCTCTAAACTAAACTGTATCTGAACTATACAAAGTCAAGCAACAAAACTTTAATTTTGCTTTGCAAAATTTTGCTCAGTAGTGAAAACAAGGAAGAAAAAATATAAAGTAGATAAAAATGGAGGCACAGATTTAAATAGATACCATACAGGCACAGTGTTTACAGAGTTGACAACTTTTTGGCAAACTGCCCTGTTTGGGGCCTGCCGCTGTTGGACCTGACTCCTGAGGGAGTTGCAGCCCCACAGCTTGTATGCTGGGGTGTCTTCTGCCCCCGGGGGGGGGGCTCGGTAGGTGGTACGACTGGGACATCGCTCCCGCTCATTACTGGACTCCTGGTTGAATAGCCTGCAGCACTGGAGAGCTGCAGAGAGCTGTGCGGGGGGGGGGGAATAGATGCACACACACATTTATACAGCACACATTATGGAAACATATGCGTGTACACACAAACAAACACATTAAACATGCATGCACACAACCTCTCATGTGTTCAGGATTGTGCTTCCTCGCCTGTTCATCCGTGCACGTGTGTGTGGTCGGTCTCACGCCTGCCTTTTTGTCTGCCTGATCAAAGCAGACACGGTGCAGAGCAGAGGTCTCAGAGGTGAAATTAAAGTCTTGCTGCTTCCACGGCGCAGAGGGGGAAAGTGATTACCGTTAAATTAAAAGGTACGACCATAAAAACGCGCCACGACCGAACCCTCGCAATTCATCAAAATGATCCCACGGTGCGTCTTTTGCTTATCAAATTGTAAAATATTGTCCATGACACCGGCGTAACAGGGGCGTAATTAATGCACTAAATCAATTCCGAATCACTCTGCGCAGAGTGGCCCTGCTGGGATGCCGTCATTATCGCAAATTATGGTGGCAGATGCATAGGGCCGAGAGGAACGGATAAAGCTCTAGTGGTGCCTTCCCCTCCTCTTCAACCAATCCTGTTCATATCCCACTCTCTCTGACTCACTTAGTGTCAAACACTGTGGCGTTTCTCTTCACTCACACCTGTGCTATCTTATTACCAGGTGCAAATAGTTTTGTTAGTAAGCGCTATTTTAAAAATTCATGTCCTGAAATCATCCTCTGGCTGTCGCTGGTGTGTGGGTTTTAATGACAATAAAGAGCACGTCTTCATCTTCAAAGAGGTAAATCGAAGAGATGAATATATTAATAGCCTGATCTTCTTTTCTTTTCTCTCTTTCTTTTATGTCTGAGGATGATGAATACGGAGAGACTCGGCACACAATTCCCATTAAAATACAACAGTTTTATCGCTTTAAAGAGGTTATTTACTCCCACACGACTGAAAGCCTTTCCATCATTGAGTGCTGTTAGAGTGCAGCTGTGGAAGTTCAAATCTCACCATGTAATACATATTTTTTGTCATTTTTGCTCGAGATACGCACTTGCTCCGTGCCCCAAACAATTCTCGTAGCTTGTGCAATAATAAAAACCTTATAGAGATTTTAACTTCTACAGTGTTGCTATACAGATTAATTCGAGTGCTATGTGAATTTTTGTATGATTTGGAGTTATAATAATTGTGTCATTCCTCATTTTAGGACTTAAATTGTTTGCCAGTATTCAAAAAAAAAATAACCCTATGAGGAGTTTCTATGTTTCTTTTTATCCTTGACAAATACCTCATGTGAAATACACAAAAAGATCATTTCAGTACTTGCAAATGGACCTTGTGGTGAGATTGTTCCGCCAAGCGCAGTTCAAAAAGGTAAAAAATTTGCAATCTCAATTTTTCAGCGAGAAGTTGCTCTAAAATGTGCAAATGTGAAAATCTGCAGAGTTAGACTGTACGAACTGTACGATTCGATCAAAAGCTGCAGCATAATGGAGCTTCTGGTGAGATTGTTTTCAACTTTTTATTCAGTTTTAAGCAAGTCTTTTCCTTCATCAATTATCAAGACAGGTCACTGGTTAGAGAAAAAAAATAGCCTCTCTCTGCAAAACGCAAATAAATAATTGACTTTCTCTTGTTTCAGTCTTTTCTCCCACAACTTCCCACGAACTTTCTGAAGCCCTCACATCTCCGCCGCTAACATATGAATAGATACATCATGAGACAGTCCACAAGACTGAGCAATTTTGTGTCTGGCAGTGCTCGGTGGTGCTTGTGTAACGGTGCTGTGAGATCATATGCCTTTTTTGAAGGCGGCACATCATAGCCGTGGGATATATTATGTATGCATATTGCATTTTTATGACATTTCCTAAAGATTTCGTGACTCGCAGTGATTTATAAGAGTTTTTTCAAATGCATATTCCACAAAGTGCACACCAAAGAAGGCAGTTTCTGATTTTGTAGTGTTGTGTTTGCATAGGAACTTCAAGCTCCACATTACATGCATGCAAAACGTTCAGTATGTTTGATAGTCTCACATTATCACACAGTTTTATACTCCGGGGGCTGTTAGTGGCAGAAGATGCAAAGAAAGTGGTTGAAAGAGGAAAATCAGCATCGCAGTACTTTATAGTTTTGTGGGTAATTTTTCACCTGCCAGAGCTGTAATAATTTCACTTTGTTTTGAATAGAAATCAACATCCACTTTTGCATTGTACCCATTCAGCTCTCGAAGACGCTGGCCAGATATATTTAGAAGACGTTTAATTTGTCGTGACTAGATTTCCTCATTTCCATCTGCTCTATCTAATTCACCAAAAGGCTTTATATTTGATAAAGAAGAATTGCTGTGACACGAGATCATCTGATTACGCTCACGCTGCAAAAAAACGAAGATTACAACTTCTTCACGATCACAAAATCCAGCGCTGCTACCCACAACTGGACCGCAGCAGACTGATGACTTGATACGCTTCAGCTCCAAATATCACGCCTAAACGGTGTTAGGATAAGCGTGCATCAGCGTGCAGTGCCAGGTGCTGGCATTTGTCTGCAGTGGGACACATTTGCCTTTGTAGCAGGTGGCGCTTGAACGCTCACTTAAATGCTAAAGACCCCAAATATGTGCGCTGGGACAGATCCAGCGTGTTATTAGCGGTATTACACCTTAATACCAGTCTGATATTGTTGTCCCCTTGGCTCTGTTGGCTCCTTTTTATTCAGCTTGGCGCCGCAGTATAGCTACTGGGATGCACTTTCTCCCAGTGCAGTTTTAAGAAACACTCTCAGTCATGTGTCACGTCTGTCACACCAATCCCGCCACCATTAAGAGCACCCAGGCTCCTCTTTGGTCCCCCTTTCAGATATTAAAGACACATCTTAGCGGCAGATAAATTTATGGGTTTGCGTAAATTGTTTCTCCCGATGCCTTTTTAATATCCGCCTCTCGCAGCTGGCTTAGGGAAGACGCCGTTCCTGCTGCGCCGAGCGGAGGGAACAGATTGCGTTCCTCGGTGACATTTACACCGCGTATGTGTGAGTGTATGAGAATGATATGTATGCATTATGTGACTCATGTTGTACTTGTGTGCCTGCCTCTTTCCCTAAGTTTGTTTGTGTCTGCATGTGTTAGTTTTGGGTGACTGCGCGAGCCTCCAGCCTGTTGAATCCCCCTTATAAATACAAATTATTATCCCTTATAAACATCAGAATTTTCTTTAAAAAAAACAACAGAGCTACGAGTGCTACCTGCAAGTGGATAACAAAGTGATCTTGATCTTATTTGGCCACACGCTGTCGAGTACTGCAGAGACAAACGTTAATGTCACCAGCCTTTATGATGTAGTGAGTGGAAACTTTAGAGTCGAATATCTCAAAGAGCGATGATATGATGTGTCATTGCCACGGTTGCTGTATCAGTAGACATGCCTTAGTTGACTCTTTACTCATTGTATACCATTTTCTTATGTAACAGCTAAGTATTGATAGTTAAGTCAACTTTCACTACATCCTCACCGTTGACGAAGTCCATATTTTTGTGTAGAGTTGCAAAACCTTTTTTAGATTTTATTGAAAACATCTGACACTTTGGTCCAGACTGAATTATCTCAACAGCTATTGGACGAATGGCCATGATATTTCATTATATCCTCTAGAGGAGGAATCTGAATGTCTCTGGTGATCAGTGACGTTTCATTTTGTGCCACCATGACGTGATATTTGTGGCTTTGAGTTAAACATCTTAATATCATTGGATGTTTTGCCATGATATTTGGTCCACACATTCACATTTTCCTTTTATCTTTTAAATCTCTGAATTTTTTATCCATCGTCAGGTCAACATTTCAATCTGTACGCTACTCTGGTTTATGATCAAACACCTTCCAAAAGAACAGTGTTCCCATCAGCCTCAGATTTAATTTTGTGCTAATTAGCAACTACTTGCACGCTAAACTCACATACTGAACACGGTGAAGGTCATACCTGTTAAACGGCGTGTTATCACCGTCTTTGTGAGGATATCCGTACGACGATGTCAGAACTGAGCTCAACATCATGGCAGAGCCTTCGTCTGGTGACTGTTTACTTTCGAGCTTGCAGGCTAAAAAAAAAAAAAACAATGTAATGTTTAAGAGACAGGACAAAAAGCAGCAAATAACCGCCTGCCTTAAAAAAAATGCACCAGACAGCTCCACAGACTCACCCAGAGCTGGAAACACCATCCAAGTCGGCAGGAGTGTGAATGTTTCTCTCTGTTCTTTATCTAATGCTGCTCTTACACTGTCCTGAAATGACTGTAATTCCATTACAGTTACTGTCAAGACTGTCCTATTTATTATTACCTAGCGTATTGCACGTATACTTGAAATATGCATGCAGATAGCAAACACTCCTCTCTTATTACGCCTTACTTACTTACCTTCCCTTACTTACGCCTTGGGAATTATTTCCACACTGGCTAAAAAAAAAAAAAAAACCCATGCATTTCCATCCTGCTCCATAATCCACTCTGCTGCCGGATACTCGCTGATGACTAGAACCTACTTTGCGCCACAGACCGAAGAAGAAGTCTCTTTGTTTCAGGGAAAATCTCATCACAGAGTTAAAAACGTTATTGTGCAGTTCCTTTTTTTTTCTATATATGTTCGGAGAATTCAGAGGGGGATCGCTTCCAAAACCTCAAGGTAACAGAGCAGAAAACTGCAGGCGCGCATCACCCAGAGCTTGTAATTTAGACAGAAGCCGAGACAAAATATGATTTCATATATATTGTTTAATAAGGGACAAGAGCGAAGGAGGCTGAGCTGCTGAGGTAAGCTGGGGCAGGAAACAGAAATGAAGCAGCAGATCACTTTTGTCTCGTTTGTGTCCAACGCAAAATATTAGGATACATGTGCATCAACTCTCATATGAAAAAAATAATTTCTATGAGTGTTTACAGCTTTATTGTTAAGGTTTGGTTAGTTTAGGTATCGTCTAAGTTCCCAGTGTAGACTTTTGATAGGAGATATGATGCAACAGTGGTTTCCCATCAGTGTCGACTTTTCCCTTTTAACAAAATTCTTCATATTTTTTTAACTTTGAACATTTTCCCCTCCGTTTCTGTATCACCAAGAGTGTTTCTAACACTTTTACAAGAAACCTTAGGAGGTTTTTTTTACTCTTTTTTTATGCAAATACTCAGTATGGTTAAGAAGCTGCAACCATTTTAATTTGGGTGTTTAATTTTATCCCAAAACCGAGGTGGAGAGGAGGAGGCCCTTTTGCGACTTTATGAGGTTATTAGCCTTTAGAAAGGTCAGCGTCCTCAAATAAGTCCCCAAAAGAACGGATGTGATGTCGCTGTTTGGAGCCGAGCGATCGCTCACTGTAAACAGACGGCGCGATGCTGCAACTTCGAGTCTGTTGGTGTAACGTTGTACAAAACACGGTGATGAAACAGGCCCAAATAACATGTTCTTTCACTTCCAAACACGGTGCAGCAGTGTTTCTGTTGGCACACAAAGACAGTCAAAGGAGAACGAAGGCGATCTCTGACCTGCGAGTCCGCCTGCCTTAAGATTGCAACAAAACAGAAAAACACACCCTGAGTTACTCTGTGCAGGCTTCAATAGAAGTCAATGGGATACAGAATGAATATTAAGTGTAAGTAAGTGTGATGTGACCATATTTTAACACCTTTAACACCTTATTCTGACACACAGCATTCATTATTTCCCACAATTATTAGGTCCCTTGTCAGAAGATGATGCTTTCTGCTGATGACAGTGATCCATATTCACGTTCGCCCCGGAGTCGTAAGATGTCAGGATGCTCGCACAGTTGAGAAAAAAGTCTAATGTTTACAACATCTGACGGGTGTCCAATTATCCGACTGATATTAACAATCAACCCCCCCCCCCCACACACACACACACACAAACAGAGAAAGATGATTGTTTTTAGCTATCTCTGACTGGCGTACAATAAATACACGTTGGAGAGCAGAGACCACATGGAAACACACACACATTTGATCTCCATGAAAATCAACAGATACCAAACAAAAGCACTTTTTCTCCTCTAAAGTTGGATTCTGTCTTTTAATGAAGGCCCCTATCGTGCTAAATGCTGCGTATTGTACGTCAAATTGTGCAGCCGTGTGTTGTATCTGACATTTATCATGTCTGCTTTATCTCAGATTTCATTGCGCGGTCAAATTGAGTTCTATTGCCGATCCACCCCTCTAAAAACACACGCATGTCGGCATCTCCACGAATAGACAAACAGACGCCTGCACACATTTGCCACAAATCAGAACATCCATCTCCGATTAGGGCAATTTGATTCCGGAGTAATGAAGTAGTTTAGCGCTGAAATGTGGCGTGCCTCACAACCAGTGATGCCGACGCCGCCGCAGTCATTCCCAACCGAGGCAAAATGGCCGACACATGCCCTCCCTAGCCGGTAATTTTACACACACGTACATGTGCGCACGCTCGATAAAGAGACAAGACAGATCAAATCTGACATGGTTGTAATCAGTCCTACAGCTGCCTGCTTACCTGGCCTGAATACATTTGCAGTCAACACTTTGTATGTGAGAAATAAAAATAGTGCTTTGAATTAGAAAGGCGGATTAGTTGATGAGAACGACGGGTCTAATTCTTGCCCACTGTCTTACCTCCTTGCTCTTAAAACAAAATATTGTCAAGGATGTTCAGGATCGGAGGAGGATTTCAATTAGCTTTTGAACTATTTTAACATTACCAGATCTCAGCAATTAACTCTGAGTACTGCGCTGTCATAACCAATAAAAGTGGTGGCCAGCGCTACAAAATACAACCAAATTTGTGATCATTTTACTTATAACTACATTTAAGGAAAAGTTCAGTTAATCAACCACTATTATTCTATGATTCTCTGCTACATACTGCTTTCCATGCAGTACTACTCTCATTCAGACATACACTAATATTCTCATAATTAAAGAGACTATAGGTTTAATTCTGGGTGAGAGCTGCAGTGTCTAAAGAAGAATATAAAGGTTAGTATGAGAGTATGATTGTGCACATAGCATAGGGGAGGGGGGGTTGTGAGGTAACAGCGCTCCACATGAGAAGAGAAGTATGATTTATGTTGTCGATAACCTCTCATAACACAGTCATTACCTGCAACTTCTGTTTTGTTTCCATAAATTCACAAGCCTGCACGCTGGGAATTCATATGTGTGTGTGTGTGTTTTTTTTTTTTCTGCCTTCTTACCCTGTGACATAAATTTATTATTCAAGCAAAGCTTCACATTGTCTACCTACGGCTGCATCTTACCTCTGCGCCGGGGCCCAATCATCAATCACTTCGATGGGTAAGCACCTTTTCTCCTCCAGAGGAGTGAGCCGACACTGGGCCCCTTTCCGTCTCCTCTCCCTGGACATGTCGGTGCCCCCCACCTATTACAGAAGATCTGCCCCCTCCTCCGCAAGGGATCATGCCAGCGCTCAAAAATCTCCGTCCTAAGCCGAGATGACCATGAATAATGAGGGACTTAAATATGAGATACAGGAGCTAGGTGCAATAGGAGATAAAATGCTTCTCACTTTTTTTCCCCCTCCATAGCTACTGTCAAGCGGGCAGAAGCCAGCCTGTGGCTGACGTGAACTAGCTTTGTCACATAACTGCATTATGTAGGGTCCCCAAAGGCTACAGCATAATGCGATACACCATGTGACTGTTGCTGGGTTGCTCCAACAGCCTTGTCTCATTAGTTATGTATTAGTGTTTTCACTGCGGCTTAAGGATCAGATACTGTACTGCACTGTCACTGTTTTAGAGTTTGCCTGCTAATGCGCTGCAAACTTTTCCCCTTTGGTAATTTGGATTTCAGAGTCGGGGTCTTTACTGTAGATGTGTCTTGACAACGCAGACGCCTCACGGACGCCGCTCATGAAACGGGCTCATACGAGATTGTCGGGCTGTCTGAGACAATAAATATCAGCGCCGAAAGCCAGTGGCACAGATGCTGCTGGAGGCACACCCCTGGATAACAACACACACACACACACTACTGTGTCATCCCAAAGTCATTGTCAACACTAGCTGGCAGTGCTGAAACTGAAACATGTCACAGAGTGTGTCTGACTCTGAAAACTTGCCCTTCAATACGTCTAGTGGCGATTTGAGTAATTGTGAGCTGGCATGGAAAAAAAACAGTAACATTATCGCACTTTGCATTTTTTTTATTCATTGCATTTATAAATCAATATATTTTAAATCACACACAAATTTTAATCACTTAAGGAAATTACACTTAGAAAGTTAATTTCCCACCTCTCGCACCAATCATCAAATTTAGACTCCCCTCTACTTGCTCACTATCTAAATTAGGAAAATTAAGAATAAAAATACTTGAAGATGAGTGAGCTCTAGACTTATTTAAAAAAGAGAATAAAAGTTTGATTACTCTTCCTCTGGTCTCGTCTTAATGCAGATGAGGCTTGTATCCTGTTATCGATTGCGATTACGGTTTGGCTTGCTTCAGGACAGTGTGAGCGCAGACATTCCTCCGCTAAAAGCCCGTCCCACTGAAGCCTTTCGACTGAGCCGAGGGAGAAATTGACTTTCCCTAATGTGCTGGCGGAGAAACTAAAATACCTTAAAGGATTTCGGGCCGCTCTGCACCGCTGACATGAAAAGTGGTGAGTGGGTTCAAAACTCTCCGACGTTTGATGTGGTTTCCATTTGAAGTGAGCAAAAAGCCCCACCCCCTACCCCCTTACCCCCCACCTGCACACTTTTCACCCTGTTGATTCATCTCAGGAATACCTGGGGGGGGGCTATCAACAAACTTGAGGTGTTTCTTGCAAGTCCTTTAGAAAAAGATCCCCCGAACCCTGCGCAAATACCTGTACCTGAATGACTCAGTCGTTTTCACGGTGACATTTCATACAGCTGGATTTTCATTTATTTCAAAGTCAATGGCCCTCCTCTCAAAGGCCTTGATTTTTTAAACAGGATTTCTCAAAATCTTGAATGTCACACCCGAGTGCTCTGAGCATACTTAGCAGCCAAACAGTCGCACGGGGTGAAGGAGTGCATACTTCTCTTACAGAGCTCATTGAAGCGAATTGGTAAACAGGTCCCCGCCCGCCCATTGACTTTGACGCCGCGTGGAGGAGTCAGATTGCGCCGCCGCCGCGGTTGGATCAAACTGTCGCGAGCGGGCCGTCTTGCCGCTGACATGCACCGCTGCACTCTCCTTGACTCACTGGCAGAGTGCTCTATATGTATGGAAATGAGCCATAATCACCATAATATGTGTCCCATCTCTTGTATTTTATAATGGTGTCATTATACTTTTTTCCCCCCCGCGCATGATGCCTTTTTGCCTTTTTGCCCCTTCCTCGTCTCCTTTTCCCTCACCGCTGCTTCTCCCTTTTTTCTCCCACCGTCACCGAATCCCTTCCTCCTTCTCTATCGCTCCTTCTCATGCCATCTACCTCATTTACACTCTCACTCATCCAGATGACAGGAACAGGTGCACTATTAATTATGCTTTGAAATATATCTCCTCTGTGCTCCGCTTCCCTCCCCCTTATCATTGTGCGCTTTCTGCAAAATGCTTCACCACTCCGCACCTCCTAACCCTAAACTTTTCTCCTCTTGTTCTTCGAGTGTGTTGTTTATTCTTTCACTTCGACTTCCTACACCTCATTTTTTTACATTTTCATTCTTTGATGTGCATTTATGTCCTATTTTTAGGCCTCTTATGCTGAGATTACAGCTTAATTGTGTCATTATCCGGGGGTTTTCAAATGGTTTTCACATGATCATGTCCTAACTATCTCATTATCTCAAGACAGCAGCTCGGTTTGTAGCGCTCGTGTTCGCCATCCCGAGATAACAATTGAATTACATCATTATCTCAAGGTATCAAACATTGTTTTTCTCACAAGCTCGACTTAAATATCTCATTATTTTGAGATAACAAAGCCGTGTTTTTTTGGTTTTGTTTTGTTTTGGGTTTTTTCAGCAATCCAGCTGCTTCACCCCAATGATGCTGTTTAAGAGTCAAATCAAAATCAGCTTAGCCTGATGAAAGCGACACTGTCAGGAGGGTCGGCGAAGATTAAATTTTGAGAAAATAAATAAAAGAGAATTAACCCCAAGATGGAAATTAAGGTGCCTGGTCCTCAGTTGAATCTACAAGTGGCAAAGTGATGTTGGATCACAGCAAAGTATTAATTCCAGCATAAGGAGTTACTGAAGACATTATAGTAACATGTGCGAATGAAATCGATGTAAGAAGCTTCAGTGCCTCTTCTTATTCTTCATAGTAAGGGTTAGAGGTGAAGTAATTTAGTACATTTACTCAAATACTGTTCTTCAATGCCATTTTTAGGGATTTGGATTATTTTATACTTCTGCTTCACCACGTTCGATAAGCTCCAGCTGATTTAAATGATCTTCCTCTTTCTCTTACATCTACGTCCTCTTTCCACAGCTTCAGGACTTCCTTATTCTGTCATCTTAAAACATCTTTCTCACGTTTTTAATTTGTCTTTATTTAAAATTAAGATTGCTCTGAGTGTTTCTGTACAGAAATTATTCTGATTCTTTGGGTCATTTCTTGCATTCTAGTATCCATATTTCATGTAAAACCGCTGAGGGTTGGCGGTATGAGTGGAAGATGGAGAGAAAGCTATCTGTATTTGTGTTTTGAAGTGTATGTTTGTTATGTACTGATGTCTTTGCATGTATGTATTTTGTTTTTTAGGACCCCCTTGAAAATTAGACGCTCCATCTCAAGGGGTTATCCTAATAATACTTTTAAATTCAAATTTGAGTACTGCACTTTTTACTCTGAACACTGACTATAAAAATGCAGTGCACTTTTCCATATTAAACCATGTGGTTCCCAGCCTTTTTGGCTTGTGACCCCTTGCACAAAAAGCAGAGTTCTAGTTGAGGCTCCTCATCGTGCTTCAGATTCCTATCAATTGTTAATAGTTCCACAAATGAGATTTCACCTCTAAACTTCTCATATGGTTTAATTTTAATAACAAGAAAGCAGAGACTGAAGAAA
Organism: Scortum barcoo; assembly: GCA_023238725.1. NCBI lineage: Eukaryota > Metazoa > Chordata > Actinopteri > Centrarchiformes > Terapontidae > Scortum > Scortum barcoo. Next base: position 10,544,623 of record CM041541.1, on the reverse strand, counting down.
GAAACGAATCCATTTTGTGCAGCAGAAGTTAGGTTTTCTTCTCTCCAACTTTATAATCATCTAAACATTTTCTTTTGAACCCTTGGAGGGGATCTGTCCTGCAGGTGCAGACCTATGAAGGTGGATTGAATCGATTAATTTGAGCAGTACAGCATATAAGATGCATCTTAAACTGGCTACACATCAGACAGCTGATATTAATGCTTAGTATTAACAGTCCAACCAATGTCCTCCACCACTGTTCAAGCTCCAACTTGAACAGTGAAATTATGCTCTTGTAATTGTCCATGTGTCGGGTTTTGTGGCTTCAAAGATCAGTTTTTCATTCACTCTGAGTTCTTTTTAAATGTGTTGACCTGGATTCCTTTGACCACAGGAGCACAGTCATAGGGAAAAAAGAGAGATAAAATTATCCTTTTCCAGTTATGTCAGTGACATAAAGGGAGAATAATTCAGTTCATATAATAGATGCATGTATCCTGATAGAGAGTGTTCAGCGACGATGTTTTTAATTAAAAACTCTCTTAATTCTTCCCCTTAAATTCACTAATGCAGCGTTTTTCTCTAAATCCGGGCTGAAGCCCAAAGGCGATTCTTGGGAAGACTGAAAGTGAAGAAATTTGTATGCAAATCTATTGGCTGTGCTGGCAAGGTTTCCTGAGTATCTGCAAAGTAAGTTTAAGAAGAAAAAAGCGATCGTAGACATACAAGCTATTAGCCTAAAAACATCATGCAGTTTGGTAAATTAGCTTGCATAAGTGTATGTTAAGTCATATTTGAGTTAAAAGTGGAGTTTCCTGAATTATAGTGAGCCAAGTGTCACTTTATTTTTTTATCTTTAATCCAGCTTTAGCATTCACCTCTCTCACTTCTGCTCCGTTTTTTTTTTTTTTCCCAACTGTTGCTGAATTATGACACGAAACAGTTGACTGTACACGCGGCAAAGCTGGTCTCGATTCATTAACTGATAAAACTGTTTACTTTGCGAGGCAATTGTTGGTTTATTTCAATACTGGCTTGAATACAAATAGTCCTCCTTCCAAAATCAGAGTCACTGCGTCGCGCCATGCGAGCGTGTCTCTGCGCTGCGAGACTCGGGAAACATTTCCACATATCTGGAGGGGTTACAGGTGCCCGAGGACGGCAACTCACCGCTTCATATCGAGCAGTTTCTGTTTCCAAGACAGCACGGCTGCCTTCTATCATGATTATGTTGTGTGGAGTAAATAAAGTGTTTTTGGCTCCCTTGCCTTGGCCTCAGTGCAGCGTATCCTGGAGATGCAAAGAGCAATTTACCGACATGTGAAATTCACATTTCGCCCAGAGGTAAAAACCAAAAGAAGAGAGGAAACAAGCCTGTCGGGGCCGCGTAGGATTTTGTTTGACTGAGCGCTCCACACAAAGCCACTAATTGCCTGCGATTGATAGAGGAAAGCATTAGAGGAAACGTTGAGCTCGCAGTGCATCATGGGTAGTTGACCTGTGTCGAGTAAGACTTGCCTGTGCCTCATGGCCGCGTTTTTTTTATGCGCGTAGGTGGGGGTTATCAGAATATCTGAGGCCTGCGTGTGTGTTGAGATGGTGCGAATGTTTGAGTGTGTAACAGACTGGAAGGCAAAAAAAAAAATCCTCACAAACCCCTTTGTGGCTCTCACAACAGAAAAATACTCTGATCCATCAGAGTCAAGCCGGAATCAAAAGATTCAGTCAAAACGGCATCTAAAATAATGACCTGAACTTGTACCAGACTGTGTAAAGATTTTAGCGGCTTTTCCCTTTTTGAGCCGCTTTAATCACTCATCTCTAATGTTAGGCGCTTCATTTTTGGGGAGGATGAAGGGAACGAGGGGCGTGAGAGGTGGACAATACTCACACCTTGTTGGTACAAATTAGCCCTCCCACTCATCTTGTTAAGTGCATACCTTTTGAGGAAATACAAGAAGGGAAAAAAAACTTCGGTTTGTCTGCCCACCGTCCACCTTGTTAAGTCTGAGCACATCACCCACGAGGCAGCGGTGGGCAGCTTCTCTCCGAGCAGCATCCTTCGGTTTCTGTGTTTTCTGTGTTTGTCTCTCTGAAAGTGAGCGCGGCTGATGCGAGGAGGGGAAATGCAGGTGCTCGTGTTTACTTCCCTCCAGACCTCCCTCCTCCTTGTCTCCCTGCTTCCTCCTTCCTCTGGCACAGAGGAATGCAGAGAAATATTGATCAAGGAAGCTTTCAGAAAAGAAACAATTTATGGCAACGGAAGGAAATTAAATAGTGTCAAAGTGAAAGAAAATGACTGAGAAAGGGCAGAGTAATCCTTTAATTTAATTAGGTAAATTATAACAAAAAAAATCCTTTCTAAGTCTGTTTTTTTCTGTCTTTCTTCTGCCTGCTCTCTCTCTCTTTGCTCTCCATCACTCCCGCTGGAAGGCTTTCCTGCGGTTGCTAAGCAACAGGGAAACAGTTTTTCTTTGGTTTTGCCAGCCGGTCCCGGAGGCTGGCAGGGAGAAGGGGGCACAGTGGAGGCACTGTGGAGCCTGCCAGTGCATGCCTACAGCTGGGTCGGGCTGTGGCGCAGCCTCACCCATTCCCAGTCAAAGCGCCCCCGGCATGGCCCCCAGCAAGGCGCCCAGGGGGGAGGTTACAGCACAGTTAATGATAGCACAGCGAGCTCACGAGGCGCCCTGGCCCCCGGCAGTAAGCGCGGGGTCACGGCGGTGTCAAAGTGATGAAATGGCGTGGCTTCCGACCACGGGGCCGGATCAACAAGCTCCCCCTCCCCATCCCCCACAGCACAGCCCCCCCTGGAGAATAAAGCCTTTTTTTGTGCGCTTTGTGTTTTTAGAGGCTGAGTCACAAGTTGCATGGAGTTGCATGGAGTTGCATAAAGTTTCACAACTTGCTGGCTCTCTAACAAACATGAAAAAACATATTTGACAGAACATGATTTCACCGAGGGATTTTTGACAGGCAGTGGAGTACCTCACAATAGAAATCCTTTTTGCAATAAGTATGCTAATCAAAGCCTCCGCTGAAATGGATTCTACTGCTCTTTTATTATGTTGTTCTTTCTCTCTTCAGGTGATTGACACATTGTAATCTTGCTAATAAGCACCTCCACTGTCTGTTTCCTTCCCATTGTGTTAGTGTTACAATAGGCCAACTTGGCAGGTGCGTGTGTTTGCCGAGCGCTCAATATAGAAGCTAATTTCAGTTACCTGCTATTATCCTGAAATGCAGGCACTCCACATGGTGTGTTCAAACTGTCAGTCTCCGCCAGCATCCCCCAGGGGTCAGCAGCCAATCAAACCTCGCATTACTCATTTCCTGCCTCCCTCCCAACCAATCATCTGGCCTGTCTCTGGTCATTAGGCTGTTCTGGAAGCTGCCCGTTGCTTCTGAATCTCTTCTCTGGATATTTAAAATGTCCTTAAAGCAGAGGTTACCACCTAATGATCATTGGGAGTTTGAAGGACTGCTGCTGCTTTGAGCTCATAAACCATTAATATGACTTAATATGAACCAAATCAATAAAGCCAGCTCTATTGTGAGGAATCATATCCTTGTTGCGCCCACTCATCGATCTTGGCACTTTTTCAGAGGAAGCAGGAAGAAATAGGGGATTATATGAATCTCTGCATGTTTTAAATACTCTTTATGACGTAAAAATGTGGAAAAAAGCAGCAGTTGACAGCACACAAAGGACAGATCTGAAAAATTAAGAAAGAAAAGGAGGTATCAGTTCCCAAAAAGAAAAGAAAAAGCTGAAAAACAAACTCTGCTGCAAACGATGCCTCTGACGTAGAAGCCGGCGTTGAACCTTGTAAGCAGATCTGTTTCCTTCCCACCCTGTACACACTTTTAAATGTACTGTTCTAATTAGGCTTGTCAGTGGTGGTCGGTAAAATGTGTTAGTGTGGCATTTAACAGCTGTCGCATGTGTGTCGGAGAGATTCAGAGTGTGTGCAGAAGTGAGCTCGGGCTGCTGTTTGAGCGGCTCAGATGAATGTTGCAGGGCCACAGAGACGGCGCCGCAGCGAGAAGGGAATAAACTGAGATGCACGTACACACAAGGAGCTGACTCTGATTGTTGAGCATTAATGCTGTATGTGAGGATGCGATTGGCTGCCAGATTGATCTGTAGGATCGTCAGCTAAAAGACGTTTCTCAGTGGCGTGTATTGTTGACCTTTAACCCTCAAGTTTCAGGGCTCTTTTTTCTGTAGAATCATGCAAAAAAAAATATTTAAGAAGTATTCGTCTTGCCCCATCCTCCAACCTGACTTTGCAGTTGAATCAATTAGCCTCATCAAGTGCGTAACACAGAGGTAATCAGCCTGATTTTTAGTGACTTTTAAGAAGGTCAATTGATGCACGATGAGGAAGATAGCTGAGACCAGCCGTTCCCTTCAGCAAGGCATTCAACACAGCGGAGCTGTCCATTTCTACATCGTCTGCCTCGGGCACTCAACCAAGGCCTATCAGCCTGAACCCACGCCAAATTATTCTTTTGGTCTCTGAGGTATCACACCTGACTGAGAATATCCATATGGTTCCTTCAAGCATATAGGACGTAAAATCCATCAGTTCTGTATTTGGATTTGAAATGATTAGTTTTAAAAGTGCGATTGCTTATCGGCTCCATGACATTCATATTTGTTTCCATGACGGCTTCTCGAGTGTTAAAGAGCAGCTGATAGGCTGTAATCAGAGGGGAAGTGTAATCAGTCTGCAATTGTGCTGACATTTTAATCATTTTGGACTGTATGTCCAAATTTTCATGAGCCTGACATTTCAAAATGCAAATAACATGCTCCGAGCACGGAAAATGAGACGAATGTATTACCGCCTGAAGTGGATTCCATGAGGCAGACCTAGCTGAAAAAAGGCAGGTTGGCAGTGAAAAAGGTGAGCTGGAGGCAAAAATGTGGATTTTAGGGCAGTCAGTGGTGAATTTACTTGAGTCATCGACAAAGAAGTTGAGTTTAGGTTTTTATTTTGTTTTAGTTTCCCCCCTTATCATTTGACTACTTTTTCTTTGAATCCTGTAGGCTCTGAATCGGAGCATCACGCTGCGTATTAAGCATGCACCTCCCTTTTTTTTTCCTCCATGCAGTCAATCAGAGAAGTGACTGGCTACGTGTTGGTGGCTCTCAACCAGTTCGACTACCTGCCGCTGGAGAACCTACGCATCATCCGAGGCACCAAACTGTACGAGGGTCGCTACTCTCTCGCCATCTTCCTGAACTACAGACGAGATGGTTACTACGGCCTGAGGCAGCTGGGCCTTCGTAACCTCACAGGTCAGAATCATTGCATGAGTTTTGACATATTTTATAACATGCTACACAATCAACACATTAAAAACTCATTCACTTCATTTTTTTATGTGTTGCTTCCACTCTCAGGAGATAAATTAAGAAAAAAAAAGTAGAAAATACTTTTTGATGCATCAAAGCACCACCAAATGACATGTTATCATAATTATGATAAATTATTGGAAGAAATTTCTTTTTTTGCAATATAAACTCCCCCAGCAGATGATGTAAAGCATCTTTTTGTGATTTAGGGATCCATTTTTCAGCATCCTGCAAAGTACATTGCCGTTCCCTGCACTATAAATGCTTGTGTTTGACTTGTTTTCACACCCACATATACAGATTTAATAGGGGCTTTTTAATTAAGTCACAAAATTGGAACCCAACTTTTGAAGCTACGCTGGCAAATTAACCGTCTGGGTTGCTATATAAAAGGATCAAATGTCTGTGGAAAGTCCTATTTTTCCATTAATTACATTTTTGTTTACGCACTCAAAAAAAGGATTCTTTCGCAGAGTAAGTTTCTGGATGTGGATGTTTTATGTAACAGCTGTTGTTTTTTTTTTTGTCATGTGAGAGGTCATAAGCTAAAGTGGATTGCATTTGCAAAGGGTAACTTTCTTCTGCGTGAACTTTATCTTGGTGTCAGACCGTTGAGTCCAGACCTTGGCATTGGTTAATCTTTGCCATTTTGATGTTACTCAGTGGTGGAGTGACCTTCCAGCTCCACTCAGAATAATAGAAGCAAACACGATCTTCTGATAGAGCCTGTACAATCACATTTTAAAGTACCTGTTTTATTGTACTCCCGCTGAACCACATCCCTCCTCACCGCTCCCCAAATAGTATTTTTGCCATTAGCCGTATAAATCAGACATGTAATTCTCACAGATTGAGCCGCAATGGCAGTCCGCCTGCTAAAGGGTTCGCTTTTTTCAGCACGTCAGGAGTCATGTGTTGTCTTTTTTTTTCTTTTTTTTTTTCTTTGGCCTTGTGGGCAGCATTACCATCGCTTCAGGAGAGGAACACAAGCCTTCGTAGGAGAAGCGCTGGCTGAGAGACAACTGTCACATACAATCCGAGGAGAAGCGATGGATCTCAGCCTGGGGGTCACTCTTTTTTCTTTTACAGCAAGTTTTTTTTTTTTTTTTTTGGATCCAATAAATGCCATACTGTCTCCAGTGACGGGGAGGATGGTAAACAGAGAGAAGCTGTGATACGGGATGAAGGTCAATAAACCAACACCCAAGTGTTCCAAGAAAAGACGGCGGCGTCCAAGGCTGTATGAGACAGTGTCGGCACTTGAGGGGATGTACTGAATGTTTGAACATCGAGTGCGGTACAGTATGTTAGACTTGTTGAGTGAATAAAGGAAAAGGCATTGGACTTGTGAGAAAAGACAGTATTTCACTTAATCGCCTTTACTTAGCATCATGTATTATCACAGCACTTTGCACATTTGGAAACTTACCAAAGAGATGTTTGCTCATTCCTTATAGACAACAAAGGAGAAGAAATGTGACGCCTTTTTGAGTCCCTACATGGCAAACTCTCGCTGTCGTCTTGCTCGGGTTTTGGAGGGAATTCGCTGGATTTCTTTATGGCAGGAAAAACAGGGAAATAACACTTCCAGCACAAATTCAGCTAAAGCTTTTACAGCATCTCGGAACAGCCAGTGGAAAAAAAAAATCATGTCCAACACGTATGTCCTCCAAAGCACAGCCAAAGCACAAAGACAAATGCATGAGGAGCTGCCAGTCCTCCTGGTAATTTGTCCGACCGTCATTTTTTTAGGCCTGTAATTATTTAAAAATGTAAAAGCTTCCACATTTGACACCTTTAAGATAAATTTTGCAGTATGATTTTTCAGGGAGGAGCGCCAGAGCATGAAACAAGGAAAAAGGGTAACAAACTGGGTTCAATCCAACCGCGGACCAACCACGTGGTGCGTGTCCTAAACTGCCAAGCCACCGGGACGCCTCTGCTGTAGCCCTCTTTGTTGTATTTTGCCCGAGGCCTCTTCTCTGGCATCGATCTGCCCACTTTACACCGCTCTCCTGTGGGCATTGCAATCCATCCTACATCCATCCCGCTTTCCCACTGCAGGCAATTCCATGTCAAATGGTTCACAGAGGAGCCAAATTAATTTGAGTGTAAAACAGAAGTCGTGCGTCTCGCAGTCCTGAATCAACCTTTTTTTGTAACTTTTGGGGATGGAGCACAAATACAGGAAATGTTCAACAAGCACAATAAAATCCTGGCGGTCCATGTATTGATGGGAAAACCCATCAGCTTCGAGAAAGTTGGACAGCGGAGATTCATCCCGGGCTCTTACGGCATTGACTTTGCTGTAGTGCTTTGGTGATTGATGGCGGGGGATCAAACGGTGATCCATATTAAAGCACATGACAGATTTAGTGTAATAAGCAGCGTTTATGGATTCTGAACAAGGTAATAAAGGACTCCTGGGAGTTTTAAGGGCATGCTGACACCTTAAGCTGGTAAAGCAGCAGGGCACCTCGCATTTTGACCACCGCTACAAAGAAAAGGGAGGCCTGAGTGGACCTTTTATCCCTGTCTGAGTAATGATGGGAAACTCATGTTGCTCTTTTCTGTTTTACTTTTTTTTTTCTCTTCCACTGTGGACGTCTCATGACTCTCTTGTGTCTTCCTGTCATTCCTCAAACTGCACTTGTGGATTTTCCCGTAAAGCAAAGGCCCTTACCGGACTACAAATACCTTGGACTGAAAGTATGTGCAGAATGCAACCCCTGTCGGCTAGTTTTTGTCCCAGTTTGGCTCTTTCTTTCCTTTCATTTTCAGCTTGAGAAACAGTTTGATTGTTCTCACCTGTACTCCGAGATATTACATTTCCCCCGGGGTGAAAATGTTTCATGATCAGTGTCCTCCATAACCTTCCAGGAACGAGGCAATGATTCGGTTAGTGGGCCGATGTTTTTCTGCTGTTTTATAGCTTATAGAATGAAGAACTGTCTGAAGTCCAGCCAACATACAGTAAATTCAGTGAGAAGATCGGGATGTTTTTCATTATGTAACTGAAAAGGCACAGCGGAAAATGTAAGCTCTGTCTGTATCTTCAAATAATCCTTCCTGGGTGCAGTAAGGTACTCCTTGCATTATTTATGTCCACAATGCATAATCTACATGTTCGAATTTCTCTTATTTTCGTGAAACTTTTGGAGACTCTGTTGATCCTCAGAGGCAGAATTTACCTCTGCTTCACCGCTGTGATTCAGGCTCTCCACCGGCCCCCTGTCTGTCTGACTGGCACTCCACACGTCGCCTGCTTTAGCACACACTCAGGATGGGCGCCTCACATCGCTAGCCTTTAGCCCATACCATCTGATCCCAGCGCACCTCAACGCTGCAATTAAGCCAGATCCAACCATGCATATGGATCAGTGCTGTTCCTCCTGATTCCCTGCACTCCTCCACCTGGGACAAAAGGAATATACAGCTCTCTCTCTCTCTCTCTTCTCTCTCTTCTAAATACACCCATGCAATTAGGCCACATTATTCTCCCTTCCTAACAATGATAAGGAAGCTGCCACGCGCATTTGCTTAAATTCGTGTATGAAGAAATGTACTTATTTGTAATTCATTTTGCAGCCTACCACCATGTCTAGAGGGGATGTTCGTGACCGAGCGAGAATATATTCCACGTTTCTCGCTGCACACAATACATTAAACAACAGCATCACTGCAACTTTATCCCTCTGTGGATTCACCACACAGTGGGAGTCCACAGAAAGTGTGGAATTCAATTTGGCAGCATAGTCAGTATGCATACAGCTGTGCGGTCTTTATAGTAGCGGGGTTATAGTAATCTGTGTTAAAGAAACTCCTCTGATATCGACTTGTTCAGCTTCGCCCTATGATGCCGCTGCAGCTTCGTGTAAGCTCTAATAACCCAAAACACACATACACAACACATGCATTGCACAGCCACACAAACAGCGTGCATGCATATAACATGCCTCGCTAGACACCGCAGTGCTAATTACCCCGTGCTGTGCAGCAGCGGTGATAATAACCGCCGTAAGACTCTCGGAGCTGATGAGGTGGTGTCTATGAAATGGTTTTCACATCCCGATTCCCCCTCTTTCTTTGCTTAAGTTTTGCTTTGTTTGTGAGCTTTTTTTTTTTTTTGTTGTTTTTTTTTTTAATAATATTTTTTTCCACCCTGTGAAATTGCCCATTTGGACAGGGGCCAAATGGCTCATCGTGCCCCAAAGAGAGCTCCGACTCCAACTTCCCATCTGGCAGCATTGCGCCCGCCTCCCCTCCACCCTGCCTCCTCTGCTCGTGTGCAGAAAGCAAAACACCAGCTCTGCCGCCCCCTTTTCTTCCGTCTATAAACCTCTCTGCCTTTCTCACCTGTTCTGCTCTCCTTAAGGCTCACTGGGACTGTAGTGACGCTGCCGGCGGTTTCCCAACCTGGCCACCAGCCAAACATCCCCTAATTTAAAGCTAATAATTCACTGCTGCTGTCTCACTAATTGCAGCTTTTTTTTTTTTTGAGTATTTTGAATGCATTTAGGCCAAATTACCAACAGCAGTTGCCGCTGAGATGAATTGATTAATAGACTTCATTATAATTAACCCCATGTGCGTCTTCATTTTTAGAGCATGACTATTGATTTACTGGTTCACAAGCACTCTAAGCAGTTCCTCATTTTCACTCTGCTCGGCTAAATCAGCAAAACAAATGGAGACTTTTCCCATGATTAACGAGATTTGCAAAGTGATTAATGAAAAAAACACCCAGTCACACCACTATCTGCAACAAGCATCTATTATTTAAAATAAATAGATATAATGTGGTTTTATTTAACTGTAACAATAACCTTATGTAAATAAAGTAAATATTTTATTTGAAGTAAATCAGAAAAGTAAAAAAGTCTCTGCACAAGTTTGATTTTCTCAGTTACAGACAATTAGCTAACTTCTTTTTTTCTCAGAGGTGTCATAAAGGCTGATTTTGATCTATACAGTAAATCCCGTCAGTGGAGAGTATAAAAATTCAGCACATCAAAGATATTATACCCTCTGCTTATTTGAAAAAAGAAGAGCACACACCTAAAAGGAGAATCCTGCAGCACATGTAGACATCTGACTGATGTTGCCTTTTTATACGTCCATATTCGCCTCCATTTCCAACTTTTTTTTTCCGACCTAACGTTCATCTTAAATTGGCAGAGGGATCTGGATATATTTATACTGTATATACTGTCAAGTTTGAAAAAACTGCACAATCCCCCTGTTGTAATAAAAGAAAAAAAGACATTGGGGTGGAGGGGGGGGCATGGTGTTTGGAATTTGTATAGAGAAAAAAAAAAAGAAAGACTTCCAAGGGCTCTTTATTTAACATAAAGCTGGTGGTGTGATCTCCAAAAAGTGGTGTAATTACAGAAAGATCAAATAGAGCAAAAGTGGCTAATGCTAATACCCGCGCCGACTCCGGACTGTTATGAGGAAGAGGGAGAGTAGAGGGATAGGGCCCATTAATAATGAATTCAGTGTCATCATTAAGGCGCCAAATGATTAAAACATATCTCCAAGCTTCAAACGCTGCTTTGCTACCCCAGAAAATGCTGCAGTCGTGGATGTGCAAAGCGAGGGAGCCCTACAGTCTGCTTGTGAAATAAAGTTTTGCTTTTTTTTCTTTCATCTTAACCCCTACTCCCCCCTTTTTTTTTGGACTGTTGGAACAGCACCAGCATTTCTTTTTGAAAACACACACACTAAAAAAAAAACACTCCGATGTTATGTAATGAAGCACAGCCCATAGATCTGCGCAGACGCTTCTCAGATACGAACTTTCATGCCAAGCCAGGTTGGAGATGATCTTTGTTGCGCGTTCCTGAGGCCTCCCGGTCGTGCTGCCCGAAGAGGAGCCACATAACCCGCCGCCTGTCGTTGCTCGGCGTCACCTCTGAAGAACGGACAGCGCAGCACAACAAAGCATGTCTCGTTAAAAGAAAAAGGTGACATTCATTGACATACAGACCCACAACGGGATGCCGTGTCTGACTCCGCGGTTTATTTTCTCATCTCTTTATTTCCAATTTCCCCTCTTTTTTTTTTTTAATTTTTTTCCCCACACTCTTGCACCCAGTAGTCATTGTGATGCCACACCTGTACTCGGTTTATCAGTGTTGTGCCTTCAGTGCTGTGCCGCCGTTGGTGTTTTTTTTTTTTGTCTAAATCCTTTGACAAGAACACCCGAGGGACTTCGGGTTTGTCTCCATTAGTGGCTGTGGCACGTCTAGAAGGAGGGTAAAATGATCTTTAATGGTGTGGTAATAGTCCCCCAGGGCGGTGTGTCTGCTGCCCTGTGCACCATTCCTTGATGTTTGTTCTCACTTCCACCGGCTGACACACTGAGCTCCATACTCAGTATCAGCTGACCCCGGCTAACTGAGCTACCTAAACACCTGACAGAACCCCCACTGGGCCATAATGGCCTTTACTAAATAATACTATGCAACAGAGCAGGTGAAAAACCTCCCCCTGAACCTCCCCCAACGCCCAACTTACCAGTGCTTAATGTCCATTCATGCCTTTAGGGAGTTAGCATGAAGCGGCTGTGAAATCTAGCAGTAATGCAATAATTAATGTTCTAATATAGTCATGTGCAAAGTCTACACTAAGCTCAGCACAGCAGAGATGATAGTAAAGATGAGTTTTCAGGTTGAGCAGTGTAACAGTGAATGCACCACCCTATTGCAGCGGCACATTTAAACATCATGTCGTGCTCTAAGCCAAATAAAAGCTTTAAGGCTTTAAGGTTTGGATGTGGAAGTTACAGCAAAGACGTTCTGCCTTAAAAGTTCATTTCAGGACAAAACCCCTAAATAGCCAGAAGCAGACAAACACATCTGTTCAAATATTTGGTAATTAAGTGAAATAAAACAAAAAAAGAAAGCCAGAAAAATCAGTAAAAGCATATAAAATATTGCTAGTAGATAAATTAAATGTATAACAACAACAAGAAAGTTACTCTCTAATATTTTACCCAGCGATTTTTTTAACAACAGCCCTCCTCCTGCTTAAAACGAAAGTGGTGGGTGCTGAGGCTGAATGAGTCAGCACTTCCACCCAACAGTCCTCGGAAATCCCACCCAATCAAAGCAAATTGCCGTGACTTCATCAAACTCGCTCATTAGGTCCGAGTCCATTTTGCGGGAGATTGGAATCGCTTGTAAACTGGACTCTTGTGTTCCCTTTTTTTCTAAATGATCTGAACCACGCGCTGTAAGCACCACGTTGGTCTTTCAAGGGGAGAAAAACATCCACTCGTGCAATTCAAAGACGCCGCTTGACGCCACAGTGCCGAAACTCAACATTTGAAGGGTTAAAGGGTTTCTCTGCGATTTGTTGAAATTGTTTGACCACATGAGATCATGAAATCCTTCTTAAAGTTGGTTTAATAACCCCAAAACTGCAATCACTGCAATCAGTCATCACGCTAAAAACAAGGCTGTTTCTGATGACATTCAGAAGATGTAATTATATTCAAAGCTGCTGCTTGTTTGTCTTGCCGTGAGGCACATGCTACCCTCCTGACATTGCAACATATTTGTATGCTTTGGGGTCTCTGGGAAAAAACGACTGGTGTGCGCTTTGTGTTTGTGTGTCTCTCCCAGGCGTCTGTACGCTGCTTGACATTGGCGAGTTTTTAATGACGTTTTTGGGTCCATTATTTTTTTAAGTGCCCCGTCTCGGTCCGAGCCTCTCTTGAGGTCCGTTGTGTAACTTGCACTTCAAACTCCAAATCCATTACGGAGTGTCGAGCACGGCTAATCATTACCGCTGATGAATACGTGCGTCCGCAGCATCTGTAGGAGTCACGGGAGCCAAAGGTAGAGTCGGGGAAAAAAGGGAGGAGTGGAGTCATGGCGGACTGGCTCGCAGGAACCTCACACTAAATATACTGTAGAAGCAGATGGAGGCAATTTACCGGTCATAGTTGATTTGATGGTGTGTGTGTCCATGTCGGTGTGTCCCAAATTACCCAAGTGGAGGGATGAGTGCTGCAGCTCTGAGCCAGAAAATGACAAATTGCCCATTTAGCCCATTGTAGGTGTCAATTTTAATGCAGAGGGTTAGCTCTGTTTTCGACTCTTCTTAAGCATTTTGCTCCATGAAAATACGTAATGAGTCCAATTTGAATTACAAATTGCATTTCAGAGCAGCATGTCGGCGTGCACGTGCGCTTGTGCACTGCAGGTGTTTGAGCACGCACACATTAATGGCTCTGAGGATCCTTTTTTTTTTCTTTTCTTTTGGTTTCCTGACTCAAGAGTGGACATTTAATAATGGCCCACATTTCAAGTTATGAGCTAAGCTTCTCAGCAGTTTTACTGTCCTGATGGCTCCCCTATGGCCCATTCATAGTGCCCTCTAAATTTGAGTTTGATGTTCTGTGCTTGGGCAATTGTACCAAAACACTATTTCCAGCACAATAACAGAGCAGAGAGTGGACCGACTGTCGAGGTAACTCCACTGTAAAACAACCTATCACTGCCGCTGTAAAAAACAAAAACACTGAGAAAAACAACCTGGGACAGCAATTTTTAGGGGTTGTCTGTACTTTGAGACTCTACCTTGGCAATTTATTTGATGAGTGTGCTGCTTGACCTTTGGGTCACTGAGACCTATTAGAAGCTCAGTATGAAACTTCAAAAACACATGACTGGTAAAAGTACTTTTTTTTTTTTTTCAGATTTGTGGGGTTTTTTTAACTCGTTATTTTTAATCGATTTTCACAAAGCTGCACGAGCACAAAAACTTTTTAAAAAAAACACACAATTTCACGTTGAAACAAAAGTCTGATGTTACTTCTCATAATAGTTGGATGTTAATCGATTCTCCACCAAACTCACCCCACCAGCACGCACACACACCCATCATTGTTGATCACTGACGACCACTGGCGTTTGTCACCTCGATTAGTATTCAGCAGCGTTCTCATCTCTTTGGCTGGCTCTTTTGTTTGCCTGCGCTGATTGGAGGGCCTCTGGTTAATTTAGATGCAGGGAAGCGGTGACAGAAGAGGGCTTATTAGGGCTGTGAGCCCATCCCGCCTTAAGTGCAGAGTCTCCAGTTCCATTTTCATTTGCCTCCGTTATTGAATTTGCTGGCTTCTCATTCGCCCTGATTGCATTTTGTGTCACCTCTAAAAAATTTTTTAAAAATTGGCCTTCCCGTGAGGTACTGTGACACTCGGACTGGAGACCTACAGTATGATAGTAAAGTAATGAGACCGGCAAAAGTTTAGAGATTTACACTTGAATGTTTTTTTTTATATTTTGAAGACTTCCTTTTTTTATTAGGTCTGAGCTAAGTGTCTTCCTAATTGTGATTGCTCTGTAACCTGCATGCCTGTGGGTGTATTTTGGTGAGAGAGTGAGGAAACCGTCGCAAAGGAGAAAAGGGAGTGTTTACGTCGGTGTGTGTTTATAAGACAGAGCCTGACAGACGGGTGGAGCAAGAGTGGGCGGAGGAAACGAAGAAGAGTAATGGCAGGGATTCATTTAGCATCCATTGAAGCCTCAGAAATAACACTCTCACATACACACACACACACACAAAAAAAAAATAGTGTAATCTCCGCCTCCACCTTTTAGCTGCCTCCTCCAGCACCTACGCAGCTTCCATAATCTCCTAACGTAAAGCGTTTTTCATAAGGATTCATCGCAAAACAATATCATTCGAGACTGCAAAATTTAATCAGGGGCTTTAAAACACAATTATGGTTATCGGGGAGGACACGGCGGCAGCGCTCCGGATCATGGGAGAGGAGGTGGGATTTGGACTGGTGAGGGGGGAGTGAGGGGAAGATGGAGGGGACCTCCCCCGCACTGTCTGTGCCCTAGCGCTCCTCTCCCATTTGTCACCGAGCACAATATCTCTTTGGCTGGCAGAGCTAATAATGGAGAAGTGGGGAAACGGGACTCTGGAGACCCACCTCCGCCTTTCCGTGAAGATCAGATAAGTTCTCCTCAAGTCAGAGGCCCCTGAGCTGCTGTGGATTTGCTTGTAAGGATCGTATCATTTATAAAACACAGCGCAGCCCTTTGACAGCTTTTTAGGTGTGTGAATAATGCAGCTCTTTACAAAATGTGCAGCTGCAGGAGCGGGACGTCCCCCCCCACACTGGAAAAAGAAACACCACGCTGCCCACTTTGCACTTCAAAAAGTTCATTTTATTTTGGTCACTCGTAGTGCCGAACCCCTTTTTTTTTTGCTGATGCTTTGCTTTTTTTATTTTTTCGTGCCTCGAAGCAAACTAGTTGCCATTTTCTGTCTCTATTATCTTGGCGATCTGCAGCCATTTATCTACCGGCGGCTTGTTTGCAGTCTGGAGACTTAACAGTTATTCATGGGATTTGAGAAGTCGTTTTCACTTAAGCAGCTACTTTCTCAACGGCCTCTGTGTTTTCTTTTTCTTTTTCTCTCTCTCCTGTTTTTTCTCTTTAGAGTAAACATGCTTGGAGGCACTGTACATTGGAGCGCTTCACAATTACACACAGAGGGTTTCCTGAGGGACCCGGCTGCTTGTTTTCCAGTCCACTCATGTGTTTACCCCAGATCGTGAGGTTCCTTCGTCTTACTGTAAATTGGCTCAACAGAAAAATACACAACTTAATTTTAATTACAGGTAGTCTGATTATGGTGAGAGACAACAGACACACTCCAACCCTGACGCACACACAGACACACACCCTTAGTCCCAATTAACCATCCCATCCCATCAGACACACTCAAACTTCCCCTCCTTACCCAGAATTCCCACTTGTAGCACTTTTTTTTTTAGGACATCTCTTTGTTCTCCTTCTGCCGGAGAGCAGTTCATCCACACATCGTGGCCATTCCATTCCAGCCATAAGATGAAAGCGACTTTTACATCACTGCGCTTTATTGTTCCCCCAGTTTGACTGATCCCGTTGCAGCTCTCTCTCTCGCGTGTGTGTGTGTGTGAAATTCAAAGTGTGTGTGAAATTCTTTGTGAAAAAACCTCAGTACAGATGCTGGTTGGCTTTGGAGAAAGGCAATGTCTGTTGACGTGCTGTTGTTGTGTTATTTTTTTATTTTTTGGGCCCGCTTTTGGAGGATAGTGCTATTTGTTGTTAGTTTACATCCACCGATATTTCTGCTTCGTTGTGTCTCTGTGAGCAGTCATTTCTGTAGATGGTTATCCTAAACGCGGTGTTATCCAAGGGAAATTGAAAATGTTGCGCAGGACAGCAAAAACAACTCCCCGTTTCTCTAACTTTACTTCATCGGCTCTCGCGCGGGTGATTATTTTCCAGACTCGCAATTTGAATTTGTCGCGATTTCGGCCGTGTAATGTTCGCCGGTGTTCCCTGAAGAGGCTGCACTCTAAGAAAATGAAGGCAATTTGTTTCATTCCCCACTCCGGCACCTTCTGTCATGCCAGCTGTCTGCGCTGTGTCACAGGCCACACAAAGCACCAGGAAGTGATGCACATGTAAATGACTGCAATGAGCTCACACACATACCGTAAATTCTCAAATAAAAGCCAGTCTTCAAGTATCGCCTGCTGGGTCTCCAATGAAGGACACATTAAAAAAATTTGGTTGGTGAAATAACTTGGCTGACAGGCTAAATTCACAATAATCCTCATTTCTGCAGCATTAATTTCTGTCAAACACACCTTTCAGTTGCTATTAGTTTTCCTCTTGAAGAAAAATGCTATTGTCACTCACTGATTTATTCTGTATTCCTGATCTTTTGTCAGCAGTAAGCCACTGTCAGTGAAACTCAGCGCTTCCTGCAGATGTTTCACATTAAAAGCCTCAAAGAGCGAAGGTACACACCTTTCAACCCGACTGCGACGCTTCATCCGGTCCCAGAAGACTGAAATACCTTTACAAGAGCGTGTGATGAAACTACAAAGATGTTTTACACTGGGGCTAATTACTAGAACGTCTGCATATAGTTGAATCAGACACAAAAATGGAGATTTTATGGAGCCTGTGGTGTGCTGAAGCTCTTTCTGTACATACATTAAAGAGCCTACTACGCAGAGTTCTTTTAATGTGAAACATGCAAGCAGGAAGTCATGAGTCAAAAGTAAAGACTCAAAGACAAATATGAAATTGGAAGACTTCTTTCAGATAAAGGCCGAAATCTCTCTCGCGCGCGCGTTTGAGGTGAATGAATAGTATGTAATGTAAGAAGGACATTAACTTTTTAATGACTTCTCATTAACGCCAGTGCATTTGATCTTGCTGGAACATCCAGAAAGATGGTGCTCCATTTTTATTTTTGAGGGGAAAAATTACAAGGTGCTTCCCTTGTGGCTCTCTGCGTTTCTCTCTCAAGCTCTGCGTGATTAATTGGCATTTAAGAGGTAAAGCTTCGGCTTAACTCTCCGGCTCTGCCTACAAATGCGAGGCTTTGTCGACCTGATGCAACAGAGCTTTAAGATGCTTTTTGCCGTCGGACAGGAGGTGTTTATCACGGGGATTTTGTGTGTCAGTGTGCAGCACTTTGCGCGTTCACTTGAGAATTTTAGAGGTACTTATAGGACTACGTGTGCAGTTCGTCTGCTGTCTTGTTTTATGTTTTCATGTGCATCTAAGGGCTTGTGTGTGTTTGCCAGTGTGTGTGTGTGAGTGTTGGTGCAGCTCAAGAAGAAGAGAAGCCACCCGACTGTGGAAAGAAAGAGTGATCATCTCCATTTCTCTGTTCCCCGTGCTCAGCAAGTCGGCCCATCACCGCGGTGAGAAAGTGCACCTCAAGCGAGAGGGTATGGGCGGGACCGAGGGGATGGGCGGGACCGAGGGGTGGGCGGCGGGTTGGAGGACGACGAGGATGGAGAGATGATCCTAATAAAAAAAGAGCAGAGTGGATGGCCCGAACGCACTCTGCTTGAGCTGTGTGATACGTGACACGCCCGCCCCGGAGACAAGACAATAACGGCAAACGCATGGACTCATCAGTCGAGGATAGATCACTATTACGGCCTTATTCATCAGCATAATTAGGGAGAGAAAGAGATGTGGGACAAGTGGCTAGCAGCACTGATGAAAGCTCATCAGCGGGCTCCCTTCAGAGCTATGGCCACTGATTGGTGCTGGGGCCATCATTGCCTGGAAACTACTTCAAAATAGGGGCTCTTCGCTCTGCTGAACGACAGTAAAATGAACTTAATTGGCTTGCAAAGGCAGCTTGGCACAGGGATCATTTTTACTTCCTTAACAATTTGTGCACTGATTGGCCTGGCCTCTGTTTCGAGCACGTGTGATGCACAATACAAATAAATATTCCCAAGAAATCTTATAGACCCCACTGCCTCTCCAAATTGAAATGGTTGCTTTTACCTTGGGATCTTTTTAAAAAAAACAGCTTTTATTTCCTTTTATAGCTCTCTATAATCACTCAGGGGTCGTAGAAATACTGTCAGGGCAAGCTGACTCCCTGGTCACCATGCAGGGGGCTTCCAACGATCTGGAAATGAAAGCCCACGCTGGCTCCACTGTTTCTTCTATGGATGAAAGCTGGGGCAAGTGCAAAGTGTGAAATATAAATGTGCTACAGCGGGTGCGAAAAGGTCACTTCCTCATCTTGTTCCTCAACATTATAAGGCTTCCTCAAGTGTTAAGTCATTAATTTCAGACCAGCGTTTTTGTCCTTTAATTAGTTAATTTATCAAGTTTAATGTAGGCGTGTTCAGGAGTTTTATTTGTGTTCTACAAAGTTATAATCCTCAAACTCTCAGAATTACCATCCAGTAGTTTCCACGTTCTTTAGCTTGTAAACCATTAAAACTAAGCGATGTCTGATTGACCAAACGGTGACTTTTGTTCTTTGTTTGTTCTGAATACTTATGCCAATAGCTTAAAAAAAAAAAGTGAGGAAAAAAGAAGAGTCTGTAAAAAATAAGCTCAACATTATGTAGAACAAGTGTGTTTTCCTCCCCTGTTAGTGTAATTATCTCACAGCTCGTCATCGCGGGGGGCCTCACCCCCATGTTGGGAACCAGTGAGCTTAACAATAAACTGTGTCTGGCACTAACAGCAGGGGCCAGCTTGGTTCGCGGGCTGCGTTCCTGCAAACAGTAGATCAAAAAGCTTGCTATCGAAAAATTTTACCATCTTTGTCATTTGAGGGTGACAGATTCGCAGCTCAGCATTCGATCAGGTCATGCGCGAGGAAAAGACGATCACTTAGCAGCTGATAGGGAATATATTTCGAAAAGGAAACGGTGCCTTTCATTTTCTTGTAGGTCACCCGCTTGTTCAATGATGCTGAAAACACGTGGGGATGCATCTTTTTGCATCTCAAGTCTGAAAGGAGGGAATCATTCTTCTATACCGTCAAGTTGATTTGCTTTACATATCAACAGAAACAGTATGTTCATATCTACTTTGCATCTGTTCATTCTGTGCTTGCCCCTTAACTCACCCCTGCAGCATCCAGGCTTAGATGATGTTGAAAAGGTAAAAATGCTGTTTGTTGTAGGCAGCAGGTGACATTTTTTGCTTTGAGTGTTTTGGTTGTGTTTGTTAATTTCAGTTTATTTTTAAGTTGCTTTCACTGATTGTCATTTTCAGCAATAAAGAGCCATCTTTTTCTAAGGCAAGCAATAGCATGCACCATTATATGTAGGGCGAGCAAGTCAAAATGTTGAGATTGATAGGAGCTGATGACGTGGAAGAAAGACAGTATCTGCATTTCATGAGCGGCCCCATTAAAATAAAGTCATTCATTCATCGACCTATTCAGTTTTATGCCATGAAATTCTCTAAATCTTCTCCTCCTCGGGGCGACCGCCTCACATCCCGCTGCACAGCTCCACGTCAAACCTAATCCCTGATTCTACATGACACTTCGACTCTTTCGGTCTGTGAGATTTTTTGCTTTTTCCCCGCGTCGCAGCGAGACACTTTGTTTCACAGCCAAGAGAGATGTTGCAAAAATGCTCCACCAGAGACAGGCTTGAACCAAACATGACCCGAGCATATGGCAGCAGAGCCCTCGGCAGCGCTCGTAACACGGCGTCGCTGGGAACTAAGTCACCCAGCAAAGCGCCCCGGTTCAACTGATTGCTTTGCCTGAATGTACAGACTATGAGAAAGGCAGGATGGGAGCTTTCTTTTGTGTGATATCTGTCCATTTTAAGGGCAACAAAGTCCAACAAAGCATATTTTTCCAGCCAAGGTCCAACTATAGTGCAGTGAGACATTACACTGCAATTTTTACAAGTGTGGAAAAGTCTGGACATTTGTTTCCAGCCAATCATAAATAACAAATTCAGTGACCTCACCGCTTTCTTTTTCTTCTTGGAGCTGCAGCTGAAAAAAAAAAAAAAAAGAAGGTTTTATGAACAAATCACGAGCACATTACATCCGCATTACGGAGCAGTGCCAGTAAAATTGGGTGTCTATTTATGTAAAAGCTTCGGGATTTATAACGTTAAATAAAATGTTTTATCGTCATTAATTTTGTTAGCCTTGGCAATAACTTCTCTCTGTCCCTGGTGTTGGTTTCTCCTCATATCTCTGTTCCCCCCACCCCTCCTGCAGCCCTCTCTGTCTCTCTCATCCCTCCAACCTCCAACCCCCCCCCCACTTACTCTGATGCAGGACAATAGCTTTTATGACTACCTCGTAATTCATAGCGGCGCAGTGGGTGAGGGGATCGGTCGGTGGTGGGGATGGGTGCGGTGGCGGATGGCTCGACTGTAGATCTCCTGATGGAAAGATCGAAGTGTGGGTGGTGGTGGGGTGGGGGTGGGTGGGGCGCCAGGGTGGAGCGGGAAGGAGGGGTGAGCGGTGGCGCAGGACTGTTGCGTGTTAATGAATGACCACCCAACGCCGGCTTGTCATCCCGCCGGAAGAGTTAGTGCCCTTGCCTGGATGGACAGCAGAGGTGGCAATTTGTCTTGCAGCAAGCGGGGGGGATCTGGACTCAGGCACTTAAAAGAGCATTTGGGACAGCGCTGGGCGGGTCGAACAGAGAGACGGCTCCCCATAAAGTAGCCAAATTGATGTTACACTTCGTGCCTTAAAGGCCTCAAATGTGGAAATTATTGCTTCCGAAATGTTATGAAAAATGTTTTCTCTTATTTCGTTCTAACTTTTTAAATGGCAAATATCCCATGATTACTATTTGCTGCGTTGGTGCCACTTAATGTCACACAGCCAGATAAAAGCTGGACAATATCCTGAAACGTCTCAATAATAAGGGGACTTTCTCATTTAGCAATGTTATTTCTGTGTTTGTGGGTCTTTTGAGGTAACTTCTGTCTAGTTTAGTTTTATGTGTTAAAAATCTGTGTTTTTGTACCCAGCTTTTAGCCAGTCCACAACTATGGTCCAAATGTTGGTCTGAGGTTAATTCATCATCAGCTGTCATATAGTTCACATATACAGTAAAATTCATCCACATCTAAAGGAAGGGTTGCTATTGACGTTGATGTTGTTGGTTTAGAGTGACATTCATGTTCACCCCAGGATAACTTTTGATAACTTTGTTGACCCCTGAACTTCCATCTTGTGCCATCATAAGGTAAATCTGAATATGTCCAATTCAATGGTTTTCCTACAAAACTAATGACAATCCCATCAGCTTCGGTTGCATTTTGTAGTGCCAATGAGCTACATTTTCTGGATGCTAGCATGCTAAACTGGGATGGTGAACGTGCCTCAGCCTCACAGATCGTGTCTGTATACTCTCGGTCTTGTTTTCTCCAGACCTCTCCGAACTTGATAAGATGGAGGTCTGACTCCACAAGATTACTTGTTGGTTGATGTCAGCAGCCATCGCATCAAATCATGCTTCCTGGCTTAATGAACTCATTTGTTCAGATGTAGTGCCTGGTCGCATGGCGCATCAGTCTTGGTATTCCCATTTGTTAAACTCTAATGACAGCCGTGTGCTTGAAAATACAGACAGAAAAGTAAAATTGTGATTTCAGTAAAAGCGTCCAACTTCTAGAAGTTCATAAAGTTGAACCAATATATACGTTATGCAGTCTTCAAAACTAAAATATATATATATATATATATATATATATATATATATATATATATATATATATATATATATATATATATATATATATTATATGTTATATAAATATAACACATAAATTTGTATTTTAACATACAGTTAAACATCTTTCAGAAACTCAGAGGCTTTCCAGCGTTTCGAGAGTCGCACATTGTTGTAGTTTAACAATAAAAAACAAAGACAGATGATGATCTAGTGGTGCATTCCTCCAGTCAGGTGTAGTAAGGCTGCTGAGCAAAGGAGAGCTCTTATCCATCATCAGCCGCTCAGTCGTGTTGAAAAGACACCTGTCCCAACAAAGGCCTGCTCTGAGACTACAATGAATGAAATCGCTGGCTTTGTGAGACTGTCGGTGTGCAAACGTTGCAGTGTTGACCCCTTGTGTGCTCCCAGTTGACCTTTTTTTTTTTGTTTGTTTTTCTGCTGCTCACAGTGTACAGTTAAGTTGTGTATATGTCTGAACAATCAATTGGAGGATCTCTTGAGGAGTGAAGTGGCACTTTATAATGGTAAACTGTGTCATGTCAAGGTGATTCGAGGTAAATCAGATTATAATCTAACAGTGGGTTAAAGGAAGTGCACATATGGACACATCATGGACTTTTATAATGTCAGAAATCTGTCGAATGAGGGATGTGCGGTCCACATGTTATTTGAATAAAGCAGCACGGCCCTTTTTTTTTTTCACCCGCCATCCATGAATGTAGAACACCCCCTGATAAATCGTCCATTGTGACGGGAACATGATTACATGAAGCCGCGGCTGTAGGCCATTCACCGGGCAGACGGAGCGCCATGTCACCTCTAAGAGGGCTTTGAATAAATGTCCCCGTCTCTACCAAGGCCCACTTCCTTAATCAGGGTGTCGGATGGTAGTGATTAGCTTCCTGCGAGTGCTTCCCAGCTGCTGAATCGTCCGCATAACTCATACACTGTTAATAATCTGCCTGGGGAGATAATACCCTTCTTTACCTTCAGCTAATCCAGCCCCGATCTGAACCACATTGTTACTTTTTTTTTTTTGATTAAATTTCATTTATTATGACAAGTACTTTCATGGAATCCGGCGGTACTTCATATTCAAGGAGGCGATGCAAGGTGATTGCATCTAAATCCCTCAACTAGGTTAAATTATACCGTCAGCTGGTGTCCCGGAGAGAAAGAGACACCGATGGGGGCTGTTGTTTCTCTTTTGCCACGGGTCACGACTTGGGAGAGGGGGATTACTGCAGCATCATTTCATCCTGTGTCCATATCCAAAACCTGGATTAGTAACAGGGAGAGGGATTAGAATTTATTATCATATTCCACGCGCAGGCATCTGTTAAGGGCACTGGACCTTCAAAAGAAACATATTTTTGCTATTAAGCAAATGCCGGATGAGGAGACCGCCTTTGTCTTTGGTGCGCCAGCTCTCACTTTGATAGAGGGAAGCAGAGTAGGTCAAGAGAGCTGTGATCCCTTATTTTCTCTCAGTCAGTTTGATGATTCGGGCCTGTTGTGAGCTGAGAAAGAGCCCTTCAAGATAATGGTGGCCCAATAAAAACCGAACGCATTCCAAAACGCCTTTTTTTGTTTTTTTTGTAACTCTACAACCAAAAATCAATGAGATGTAAGATGTAAATACACCAAAACCCTCTCTGCCCTAAACCAGGATTCCCTCTGAAATAAAGCTTCACAATGGTCTTCATTTACCAAGAGCTCATTTTGTGACCAGCGTCCCTCAGTGAGGATTTGAGAGAGGCGATACATCCGCCCCAGTTTACTATTACAGTTTTAATCACCACAGCAACTATCTGTTGTCTTCCAGTGACATTCAGACTCATTAAGTCTGCCTAATTCTCGGGCTAAATGAAATTATTTAACACTCAACGCATAATTAGGAAATTATACCGGCATACAGTTTGGAGCGCTTTTTAAAAATGAGGCAGTTTTGTTTACATAATAAAATCCATTTACGTCTTGGTGGAGTCGTTCTTTATGAAACATCACTGTCTTTGGACTTGGCATTAAATTACTGTGTGCATTTGTCAATAGCATTTATCGTCATGCTCAGATGCACTTGAGGGAACACCTTATGCAGCACGGTACTTTGAGACAAAGGATTGGAGTTAACCTTGAAGTATTGATTTTCTGCCACCGTGCACATGTACTATATATCCGCGGCTATGTGCTCATTTCTCTCTCTCTCTGTCTCTTTCTTTCTCCCCATGCAGAGATACTGAATGGGGGTGTTTATGTTGACCAGAACAAATTCCTGTGCCACGCGGACACCATCCATTGGCGTGACATTATCAAGAACCCCCAGGCCGAGCTGCTGGTGGTGCCGTCCAACAACAGCAACCTCGGATGTGAGTACGCGCACGTGGGTGGGAACCAGTGCAACCAGTAACTTTGGGTGAAAATCAAACGCAAGCAAAGACAAACACACACCCTCCTCCCACCAGCAGCAGTCGTGCCCTATCCCTCTTTATTCATTCTGTTTGCCTGGCGGTCATTTGGAAGCAAAATCACATAGTGTTAGATCAGCGTGTGAACCTTTCCATTGTAGCGGTATGGTAGCAGCTCTGCAGCGAGGCCCATGGAGCTGCTGTCTGCTGTGCTCTTTTTAAATCTCAGTGAATCTGACAGCTGGTTTGAAGCTGCCCACTTCCCCTGGTGCCCCCTCCCTCATCCGCGGTCCCCGCAGTCCCTCAGCTCCTCCCTGCTTTGGACATAACAGGCGCTGCTATCCGGCGGACATTTCTGTGTCAGAAGATGTGGCTGTAAAAGAGGGACCCGTTCAAACTTTTCTGCACATCCGCGGACGAGCCCCCTTTTTTTTAAGGGGGCGACAGGGAGCGCGAAGTTTCTTTGGGACGCCCGTATCAAAACATGTCAGGGTGAACAATAGGGACAGCCGAGGCGCCAAATAGTGAGCAAAGACGCGGACAATGGGGGAAATTTGGAGAGACTCTTTGATGAAATAGCACTCTGACCTTCCTTCGCTTGCAGACACAGCAGAGAAAAATCTGCATAGCATTGACTCGCGACACCAGCGGAGAGTTAGACATCTTCCAAAGCTGGTTACTGTGAAATAAAAGTCTGAGAGGACACTTTTATGTACAAAAATGTGTAAAACACTGCTCTTTTTTTTTTTTGACGGAGGAGGAGGATGAAAAGCAACAAAGAACAGAGGAGGTGGTCCAAAAAATGACAAGAGAGCGTGTGGGAGTTGAGGTTGCCAAATTGGAGCCCTTTGCCAAGCAGTAGTTAGTATTTAACATTAACAACCCCACAGTGGGTGTGGTTGAAGGGGCAGGGTGACAATCTGCTGCACTGTTCCACTTACTCTGTAATTAACCCATAGTCAATTAAGTCTTGATGATGGGCCACTGGCAGATGAAGGCTGTGAGGCCCCACTTTGTCTGTGCGAGCACTTGACGGAAGGGAGTAGAAGCCTGTCTTTCATGCTTATGTTCTTTCCAAGTCCACAAGTCGCCACACTGACTCTGGGTCTATTGTGGGATGAGCAGGAGGAGAGCCGACAGACCCATCACTGTCAGCAGTCGGGGAAGTTTGGAGGGCTTGTGCGTGAGTGGACGACGAGGCGTTTGGTGCACGACAGGGAAGAGGAGGGTGGGTGGTTGGGAAGGCGGCGGGGGAAGGGGGTGTCTTGATGTGTGTTTGTTTCTAAACCGCATCTGAAGTTTGCAGAGGAGTTGCCTGACGTTTTGTGTTCGTGCTCCGCAGGCAGACGGCGTTGTCATCGCTCATGCAACGGGCGCTGCTGGGGCCATCAGGAAGACCAGTGTCAGATCCGTGGTGAGTATGCACACGCACACACACACACACACACACACACACACACACACACATATATAAACACACACCTATAGTTACCCTGGAAAGCCGCAGGCCTGCTAACTTGAGTGCGACTAACATGGTATTACAGATACTGACTTAAAGGAACAGTTCAAAATTTTTTTGAACTACGCTTTCTCCCGCCAGAAGTCAGATGAGCAGAATGGCAACATTCCAACATTTTTTAGTGTTTGTACATTAAAGAAAAACAACATACAGTGTGTTAATGAGTGAGTTTTAGAGGTGTTGGCAGGCACTTTTTCTTACTTTGAACAGAGCCAAGTTAGCTGCCTCCAGTCTTCACAATCCTGACTCCACCTCTGTACCAACACAGAGGGGTGACGCTACCATGAATCTCCTCATCCTCAGTTTATGTGCGAAGCTAACCAAATCTCAACTCATATAATGAACATAACCTGACGTGGAGTGGAGAAGCCTTTGAAGCTGTGTTAAGTTGTGTTTTACTATCATCTAAGCAGTGAAGTCCAAAGCTAATGAAATTGTGTTAAATCAGTTATTACCCCACTGTATTTACTGAACATCTGGGGAAAATTGAGGGGACTGTGCAGTCCACTTTAATCTATAATCTTCTATAATCTGTTTTGACACAGAATAATCATTCTCTTGCTGTGTGAGCACTTGGGAGCACATCTGCTTTTTAGGCTTTTCTTTTTGTATTGAGCTTGAAGGCCAAAATCAAGGTCAAGTGATGGTATTTTATGTCGCTGCACATTGTTTAACACCAGCAGTTCCACACGTCATTAGCAGCAATACTAAATTCAGAAAAAATGGAGGCTCAAAAGAGGAAATGTGGCAGCGGGCGAAATGTTAGTCCTCTGCATAATTCTGCTGTTCGAGTCGTGTCATCCAGACCTGGAGAGGGACTGTACCTTTTCTTTTTTCTTTCTTTTTTTTTTTTCACAGACTAATAGACTACAGGGTCTTGTTGTATTTTTCACTGCTGCATCATTATGTTCCCGACACAGCAGAGAGTGAGCACAGCAGTTTTTAATGCCTCCGTTTCGAGCTCCTGCTGACTCGCTGGCTGATGTCTCTCCTACTGTACCAATAATGTGTGGGAGGCTTGTTCTTTAGCACAAGTATTGCAGCGGCTTTGATGCAATAGGTGCGAGCCACATCCGAGTGTTTGGACTGCACTAATAATACGGGCCTCCTTTTTTAATAGTTTTGCAATAAAATGCAGGGGGGAAAAAAAAGCAAGGGGAAGCGTGAAATATTTTCCCGGTTACCACAAGAGTTGGCATAGCAACGAGTGAAGCCAGGCTTTCTGGGAATTATCGGCGCAGTTGGAGGGTGCCTTTGGCCAGTCGGTCCACTTGGCTAAGAACACCCATTGTACAAACACAGATATGGTGAATCAGTGGTGTCCAAAGCTGTGGAACTTTTTTTTTTTTAAACTTTATTTATCTAGGGAAAACCAATTGAGCTCACTCCCGCCACCATGCCACTTCAGATTGGTACCTGGGAGCTCCCGAGCACAACTTCAATTTTCAGCTGCTAGTCACCGAGCTGAGGCAGGATAAGAGGCTCACTCGGTGGGGGGGGACACCTCACAAGCAGTTGTTGAGAGATGAGAGGGTGCTCCATGTTTTTAAAGTCCGTCTGGGCATTCAAGCATGTGACCTTGTGGTCTCGAAACCACTTCTCTGACCTTTAACTCGCTGAAGCCCCTAATTTGTTTCTGCCTGAAGAAGATGCTCCAGCTCGACTGTAACGTGAGAGGAAGGGAAGCTTTGAGGGTGGTGGTATTGTCTCTTTTTATGAGTGCAAATGTGCGTGTGTGTGTGTGCGTGTCAGACCTTTAAAATTCTCCCTTCTCACTTCCTGGGCAGTGACAAAGACGGTGTGTGCAGAGCAGTGTGACGGTCGATGCTTCGGGCCTTACGTCAGCGACTGCTGCCACCGCGAGTGTGCCGGCGGCTGCTCGGGCCCCAAGGACACGGGACTGCTTCAGTACGTCAGATTGCACACACACACACACACACACACAGTCGCCCTCTTCATCCTCCCCACCTTCTCTTTCCTAACTTTTTATTCTCTATCTGTTTGCTTTTTCTCTTTTGCTTTTATTCGCTCACACTCACGCACACTTTTATCCAAAGACCAAAAAAAGCAGTCACACATCCCTAACCTCGCCACCCCCATCATCCATTCCATGTGTCCACATATTTTGCGCAACATCTGTTTGTCATACTCCCCGCCTGAAAATGATCCACTTTGTTTACCGGCTGATAAATTGTTTGTCATTTTATGAGGCTGTAAAAGTCTGACGCAGCGGCGCTCTTCAAAGAACAAATTGGCGATTCAGTGTTCCAATTAGTATCCCTTTTATCACCTCAAGTTCTTCCTATTTCGCAAGCTCATGCGTGACGCATGCACGCGCGCTGACAGAGACGATATTGTAGTTGTAATTCACAGAAAGGCTCATCCAATTCAATTATTGCCGTTTCAGCCTGTGGCCACAGACGACAAAACACTTAAGAGCTTTATGGGAAAACATTTCACCATTTACATCATGGCCGTGGATCAATGGCTCCAATTTTTCTCCCATTTGGTGCACAAGGAGACAAGGGGCGGCTGCAAGATCTGCGGTCCGACGTAAAAATGAAATGCTGCCGTAATACTCTTTCATCAGCAGTGACTTATGTGAGGAGATCACGACACCTCCCCTCGCCCCGTCCCGCCGTGTCGTACTCCGCAAGCCCTCGTTGGAAGTCTTGCTCGTAACCTCATCTGTCTGTTGTGCTCTCTCTGCAGGCTTGCACCAATTTCAACGACAGCGGAGCGTGTGTGACCCAGTGCCCTCAGCCGTTTGTGTACAACCCCACATCTTTTCAGCTGGAGCACAACCCCAGAGCCAAGTACACCTATGGAGCCTTCTGTGTCAAGAAATGCCCACGTAAGTTGTGTAGGAAAAGAAAATGTGCATCCAAGAAGGAGATACAAGGAGATATAGACGCTGTATTATACTGCAAGAACATAGATGCTCATTATGATTCTCATAATTAAGTTTTATAGTCTGTGAACTGGTGTCAGTTGAAGAAGCATTTGTCCTCCATCTATCCTGAAATAAAACTCCAGACAATTATTTCAAGTCAAGATGAATTACTCAAACATAAATAAATTGTGTATCTCAATCAACTCGTCGCGACGCCATCTGTTTCGGCTTCTGGCAGCTGAAAAGAAAGCAAATCTTGGTTCTGTCTTTCGCGAGCAAGGAGTCAGAGTGCAGCAGTAATTCAGCGAGTGCGCATTAAGAGTCAGGCCACATCGACAGATTGCATATTCAAGTTCCACTGATCATCAAATGAGCATACACCAGTCGCACTTCTCGGCCGCCGCAACACAAGTACTAATTTGATTCATTACTTTTGCTGAGCAATATAGCCATAGACCATTAGTTTTGATCATTACACAAACGTGATTAAAATACAATCAATTTCTCGCCATTAGAGGGGTCCTTCTAGGAAATTGTTCAATGAATAAATGCCACACTTTGAGTTTCCTGATTTTACATGGTGAGATGTTAAAAAGAAAAAAAAAAAAATGTGTGTGATGTGAAACCTCTGAAGCAAAAGTCCACCCACGCTAACGCTGCTTCTCCGTCGCTGTCAGATAACTTTGTGGTGGACCACAGCTCCTGCGTCCGAGCGTGTCCCAGCAACAAGATGGAAGTGGAGGAGAACCGCATCAAAATGTGCATACCCTGCACCGACATCTGCCCTAAAGGTAAACCATGGGACATCATTAGGAGCACTTCACTTTAATATTAATTACTAGTGTGCAGACTAACTACATGGAGCTTACATAAGCCTGGCCTGTGTTCATCATTCTTGGGCCACATCTCCAATGTATTCCTATGGGTTTAATTTTCCATCCATGTTCTTTCATTTAACAGTCCGATGAGTGGTCAAATCTGGGAATTGGTTATCCAGATAAACATGAGGGAGCACCAAAACTCCCAAATGTTTAGCCAAAGTGAATTTAACTAGCCTGATAATCAGACTTTTTCCGTTTGGTTTCACTTATTTTATCCAGCCTCGCATTGTGTACATGTTAGCCAATTAGTGCCGTACCCCTCCCACCAAAGTCATTAACAGTTAAATCTGTAGCAGAGGTTGCTTGAAGCAGTTAACAGTTGGCTCCTATATCCATAATCCATAGGCCATAAACATACAAAGCTCTGATTGGTTGATTTTCTCTCCAACAAGGGAAAACGGCTATCAGCGCTCACACTGCTCCAAACCTGGTCTGATTTAAATCCTGGCACCAGCTCTTATTTGACAGATTAAAAAAAAAATTGAATGCCAAACCCATCACACTCACTAATAGGGATACTAAATGCATACATGAAATATTACTGGTTTGATTTTGTTCAAACTTTGCAGGCTGAAGCACCAGTGTTTTGTTGTTCATAGATCATATAGTTTGATCTGATGGGTGCACCGTAAGCGTGTGTCAAGATATGACACTTTGAGTGACTCTTAACTGCCATCACTGGTCCAATTTTGATGAAACTAGGAACGATGATGTATTTTATTGCCCATTGGCCCAGGGAGCGCCTGCATCGCTCATAACTGGTGACTGTTGCCTTATGAGATTGTCAAATTTGTCTTAGCGCGGAGATGCACTGACAACACAGATTTTCGCACCACATCCTGACACATTGGGAGCAATGTGAGAGGGATGTTAGAGCTAAGGCCAGCAGAACGTGGACTTGTTTCGATGTATAATGTGAAAGTTGTGCTTATGAGATGAAAATCAGGTTTTATACAGATACCCATTCCCCCTCCTTTCCCCACTTCCTGGCCCACTGCACTGCATTTACTGTATGTACAAGAGCTTATGCAGTGAAATCATTTTAATCTAATAGCTTTATGCTAACAGTGATGATACTGGATCAACAGCAGCCCACAAAAATGACTTTAAAAGCTTTATAGGAAATGTAATTTATTTTTACGGGAGCCAGCTTAGCTTTTTTTTCCTTTTTTTTTACATTACACTTAATATACTTTCAGCTGATTTATTTATCTTAATGCATCCCTCAAAATATCAACATATTCTTTAATTCTAAGGCCAAGCAATACCCACTTCTTCACCATCATGAATAGTCTGAATAATGAACTTTTCCCTTTTTCCATCCAAGATACACGCAGTAAATTACTATAAAAAAGCTTTTATGTTGTTGATTTAAAAAAAAAAACACAGCTATGACTGAGTGCAAAATATGCTTCCTGCATGTTATGTATGTATTTTTGCATTTATTTAAATATTTAAAGGGTTGCAGTACTTATTTGGCCTCCCTCTGGCGTTACTGCTGTGAATATTCACTGTATACTCATGACATGGTGGAGGATAAATATGACAAATATGGCTTAAACGAAGGTCACATGTTTGATCCCTACAACTGTCGACGCGTTAATTAACATGAAATGGTCCCATAATAAGGAACTGCTCTTACCTGCTCAGTAATTACAGCTCATTTTGTGTGGGAGTGTCAGCCGAATGCCTACAACGCCAAATGTGAAATTAAACAGCATTGCTTCAGTTCAATACAGAGGATTAGCTCCTTCATCATATTGTTCTCACCAAGGTAACTGATGCGCCTTTTCTCTACGGATGGAAGACAATAGTGTTTTCCTTCAGGCTCCATGTATGGGCTGTGGCAAACATTGATTGGCTAATCTCTTGATTACATCGTCACACAGCAGGGAGGGGTTAATGAGGGATAGCCCAAGGAACTGTGGGAAATGATAACAAATTAACATTTCAGATATGGAATTGGCTGGTATAAATCACTATCAAAAACTGGTTACACCACTTAATGCAAGCCTTATTCATCATCCCCTCCGCCACTGTCAGAAATACTTGGCTCACACTAGACCGCAAGTGTAATTAATGCAGATGTAATGAATTCATTATAGGGAGGAATTGGCTGTGGATTGGCCCATGCTTTCATCAAAAGAATTCCAATGCATGGAGAGGGGCTGCGGCCTTGTCTGTGCACCAAAAGCAGGGGCATATTTTCAGAAAAGAGTATAAAGAATTAAAGTGACAAATAGCTAATAGTAGCTCCTCAAGATGAGGTCTCTGCTGTACAAGAACATTTTGGATATGCACTGCAGAAGGTAAATTGTTCATACCTAGGTCTATGAAGTTCATTATTTTGAAAAGTTTCTGATGGTGTGTTTGCATTTGTTCTGTCAGTGTGTGATGGCATAGGGACGGGCAGCCTGCAGACAGCTCAAACAGTGGATGCCAGCAATATTGATAAATTTGTGAACTGCACCAAAATCAACGGCAACCTCATCTTCCTCATTACCGGCATTAAAGGGTAAGTGGCAGCTCGAAAACCTCACGCACTCTTTTCAGCGTGCTCTTCAGTACTTATAAGTCGGACATAGTCTGAGTGGACCCCTTATGTCTTTGAGAAAGTTTGAAAGTTACATTGCATTGTGAGGTTAGTTTAGCTCAATTCATGGATATCTGAAGGACATGGTTGGAAATTTACTTTTTTCTTCTTAACCTACCACTGCGGCTGGTGGATTCCAGAAATTTACCAACCAATCAGTTTCTTCTTTCTTGGTTAACCAGCTGCATGTAATATAGCATAGACTGTATATATATTTATGTACTGTCTATGACTCAGAGGTGTAATGCTCTTTGTTTAAGTACTGCAGAGCACCTATGGTGTGTGCGCATGCCTGCACTTTCTCCTCACAGCAAACAAACGCTATGGGACTATGGCTTTATCCACACTGAATTGTGCACAGATCTCATTGAATGGAATATTAATTGTATGACATACAGAAGCGTAAAACTAAGACGGGTAGGCATGTAAACAAACTGTTCCCCATTCATAACCCACTGTGCGAGGGAAACTCTTACATGTGAAGGTCAGTGAGCTGTGTACTCTATTCAATCAACCACCACTGTCAAAGGACCCCTTAAGCTCCGAGGATAAAATGATATGTAACTATGAATGTCACACAGCACATTAGACAAAAAGAGCGCTCTGACTTTGGTAGGAAGTACATATTTTCTCAGTGTTACCTTCAGGTTCACAGTGTTAAGTACTGATTTATACATAAGGTCATGTAGCAAGGTATGAATGTTATTTTTGATGAAGACAGTATTCATTTTTCTGTGTGCGTCTACTTTGTGTTTTTTGTCTTTAGGGACATGTATCATGGTATTGGACCTTTGGACCCCGAGCGTCTTAACGTTTTCCGCACTGTGAAAGAGATCACAGGTGAGACTGCCTCACTTGAGTCACCTTGGAAAAATTCACTGAGCAGGTGGAGTGTGTAAGTGTGTGTGTGTGAGTGCAAAATGTGTGTGTGTGTGTGCATGCATGCTTATGAGTGTATTTATTCATTAACTATTAGAGGCCTTAAGGGATGAGCAATACCTCGCATACGAACCCTTTTGTCATATTAAACTGCGACTTGCAGTTGAGCCAAACAGCTAATGGAGTGAAACTGCATTTTCATAATGAAAACCCAAGCAATAAGAAAGAGCAATGGCCTTTCTATACCAGCCATTTCCTGCTCTATCCCTTTAATGTCATTTCCACAGATCCTGATTTGATATAATCTGTCATTAAAGGCAAGTGCAACTGGACAGATTGTGCAGAATACTAAATCCATTCTTTTAATTAGCGTATATTGTCTTCTTTGAGCACATTTTCTACAAAGAATGGGCTCTCGCTTGAACTTCACAGAGGCAGAGCAACTCTGTGACCAAAAAGTGCAGCTCTTTTCAATTTGAATGTAGGCAACAAAAGGATCCTTTTCATCACCAAGTTCATGATCCTTATGTCCCTCTTATGTTTCTTTTGATAAAAGAGATGGAGGAAAAACAGAAAAAGAAGTATTTCATTACTTTTTTCTCTTTTCTTCTATCTCTCTTTCACCATTTTTACAGAAAATGTCTTATAATGTGTGGTTATTATCCATGAACTGTTTAAAGAAAAAAAAAACTTTTTGTTAAAATACATTTTTTTTTGTTAACACATATTCTTCTGTCTTGGCTGATGCTTCTTCAGGTTACCTCAACATCCAGTCGTGGCCTGAAAACATGACAGATCTGAGTGTTTTTTCAAACCTGGCAACGATCGGAGGTAGATCTCTTTACAGGTATGTCTTTACATTACCTCATTGCACTTCCGACACAGATTTGACGCTATCCGAGGCTTTCATCTGACTTTCTTGGTAAATTCAAAAACGGACCATTTGAAAACATAGCATCCTACCAAGTGGTACAGCTTTACATTAACATATATAAATTATGAGTGAAACCTACTCATTAATATCAGAGAACTTCTACATCAAGTTGTACTATTGTGAACTCAGACAACATTATGTGCGATTTTGTTTCACTTATATGCAGATGACATACTTGTATTATAAGATGTCTCTGCTCCGACAGAGCCTTATGTCTCTCTTTCAACTTTCTTGCTGTTTTGCTGTATTTGGATGGCTACTGTTGGAGCTAATGAGCCACAGGCCCGTGTAGTTCTGCAGAGGATCTCTTTGAAGCATTGCTGTCACGCAGCTTTGATTAGGCCTGTTTTTTATAACAGGTTCTGTGTCAGCTTACAAGTAGCGGATTCGAAGGATAGTGCTGGCAGAGTGAAAGGAGATCCGGCCTTGTTTTCTAAACGCCAGCAATGAACATGTAGCTCAGCAATGTTTCATTCAGAGCCGGAGCAACCTTGTTCTGCTTCTTTTTCATCTTCGACTTAGATGAGAATTTCTTTTCTTCCTCCTTCTGTTTTCCCATTTTTTGCTTTTTTTTCCTTCCTGTGATGCTCTTCTCTTCTCCTCCCATCATCTCTCAATTTGCCTGCTTCTTTCTCTTCTTGTTCTCCTTCCCTACAGTTGTTAACTTTACTCTTCCTACCATTTTTCTTTTAATCTATCTGACCTGTATCTCTTATGATCATTCCTTTTTTTCCCTTTAACTACTCCCTTCATTTCTGTTACTTTATGTCGTCTTTTCCATCCTGTCTCATTCTTTCTTTTCTCTGTTTCATTGCCCTCCCTTCTTTCACTTATTCTCTGTTCTATTTCCCCAACTCTATCTTCAACTCGCCCTCTTTCTCATAATCTCTTTATTTATTTATCTTTCCTTTTCTCTCCTCCTGCAGTGGAAGTGGAATTTCTCTGCTGATCCTGAAGCAGCGTTGGATCTCCTCCCTTCAGTTCCAGTCACTGGATGAGATCAGCGCCGGAAGCGTCTACATCTTCAACAACAGCCGCCTGTGCTTCTACAACACTGTCAACTGGACGTCGCTCTTCAGGACCCCGAGCCAGAAAGTCCTCATACGCAACAACCGAGATCCCAAGGAATGCAGTAAGTAGTGATAGTGGAGTTTGATTCCCACCATTTTTTCCACCAAATGTGCACATTTTTAGAGAAGAATTCGAGCTTAAACAGCACTGCTTTTTAACAGTTACTATTCATTTAGGACATTTTTTGGTCAGTGTGGTTCAGACCAAGGACTCTGTACCACTTCCTTATTCATATTACACAACATTGCAGTAGAAGAATATACTAGTCATATCAAAAAAAGAAAATAGTTGACTCAAATAAAATACAAATTCCACAAAAGCTGAGCTGCAACTGATAATAATACCACTAATACCACATTTCCAATTCCATATTAAAGCCTTAAATGTTTGCCCCATTTGCCCTATTTAATTAAACCGAAAAAAAAACAAAAAATCTCCTGAGCAACTGAGAGACCTTGACTCAATGACAGCTAACACAAATGCACCACTCCATCACAGCCATGAAGTACAATATAAAGATTCAAGTAGGGCACAATTTGCTGGAAACGCGTGACAGGAATTTTAAGTACAGTGCCAAGCTCATACAGTTTATCTTCCCTTGTTGAAAAAAAAAAGAAAATGTCTCATTGTTTTCAATTTTTAATATTGGACTTTTTTTAAAATAAAGGTTTTGAAGTAGATGCATATATTGATATGGCGATATGAATCATGCTGGGAAAGGTCTTAACTGCCAGAGGAAACTCTCACACATGTTGATACACATACTCACAGTCATACACACACACATTTTAACACACATTCAGCGGTAACACCTATTAAGCCCTCTAATTAATTCTCAACTTGGACTCCCTGCATATCTCTGCAAATCTCCATCCCAGCTCTGCGCCACAACATGGCCGTTTCCAAGGCGACTGTGTCACGGGCGTCTCTCGGTCCTTGGCCATGAAAGCCCTTATTCAGCTCCCTGTGAGGAAAGTGCTTAATGTGTCATGCACAGAGGTGGATTATGCTCACTGCTAGCCATGGGGAAGTGGACGCCTGGTGGAACACTGAATAGTTTACATGTGGCTTAGGCTGCAGATTGTGGAAAGTGACCCCACGTTGTTGTTCAATGAGAGCGTGGAAAATGTCTGACAGAGAGGTGGAGGTATGATGCAAAGAAGAAAACATCACCGCAGCTTTGTAAGTAATTTCAAATGGCGTCCATAGGTAACCATTTTTGTTATTCTTCGATGTTGTTTCAATGTGCATTACACTTTCACAACATGAACATGTGTGTTCACCAGTAAAGCTTACTCACGACGGAGGTAACTTGAAAACAGAGACATGGACCACTGCAGTTTTTCTAGACCCTGCCAGGCTGCGGTTGATGTCATTAGCCAGTTAATGAGTGGTAGGTGTGTGTGTGTGTTGGAGATCGATTGATGAGGCCTTACACAGGCCTCTTCATTAGGCTCTACCCCCTTGTCTACCATTGACTCTTTGGCTGTTGACAAAGGGCTCGGCCCCCACCGGGTGACACTCCCGGGGATGTGGATGTCACTCACCGGATGGAGGACACGCTGAGTCTGATGAACAGCATTGATTGTTGTGGTTTGCCTGGAAAAAAAGGGCTTAGGGTTCTGGTTGGGGGCAGTCTTTAATGGCGGAGGTGCGAGGAATACCAATGTTTACTTGCACAGCTGGGTGGCCCTCGGCTAGACCTACACACATACTCTACACTACAAATGCACTACAAATGTGCATGAATGTGCACACACATGCAGGGAGATGCAATCAGGCACAGGCACTAACGCTCCCTTCCCTCCGAGGTATGACTTACACAACACGCACATACTGTAACAAGCCAGCACAAACACACATACACACATTATTAGTTATATTTTTACTGTGTTCTTATTTTATTGCTCAGTCCAGAGCTATATGCCTTATATTCATTTATTTTAATTTTTCTCCACAGTTCAGCAGCGAATGGTATGTGATCGGATGTGTTCAGATGACGGGTGCTGGGGCCCGGGGCCTGACCAGTGTCTTTCCTGCAGATATTTCAGACGGGGCCGCACCTGTGTTGAGTCCTGCAATCTCTTTGATGGGTGAGCACAAAAAATCCTGTTATTATGCTGTTCCTCTCTTGATGCATTCTGGGCAAAAGTGTCGTCAGTCATCTGTTTGAGCTGATCTGACACAGATGTCACAAACAAATGACACAAACTGACCAAAGAACGAGCACTTTCCTACATGCAGGATCATGAGGGTTTCAGGGGACTGCATTAATTCCTTTCTAAACAGCCATACATGACCAATAGAAGAAATACAATCAGTTTAAACAGCTTTGATGCATGTGAATTAAGATGAAACATTCTCAAGGGCTCTGGAGGAGGAGAGTCTAATTGCAGATTGACATGAATGTAATGAGATGAACCAATAAGGAATTTCACACCGTGAACACTTAACGTCCATTGACCAAAACTAATTTGAGTATATTGTTTGAAGTATTATATCTTATTACAGATTGCCCATTTGGGCTAACAGACAAGAGTCTTTACTGCTTAGAACTGGGAAATGACTGACATTTGCGTTAGAGGCCCTTAGAGTGTCCTCACAATCCACTGATGTTCTGTTTTCAGTGTGAATAATTGCATTCAGGTCATTGCTTTATGCTGCCAAGAGGCACATCAAAAAGATCACTGCCAACTCACCTGGGGAAAAACACTTCTTTGTAAATGTAGTTTCTTGCCTTTTGTGCTACTCTTGAATGGACGAGGAGATGTTGTGAATCACAACACTTGAAAGCATCCATCTAAAATAAGACTGTAGCGGCAGTGTCTGCCACAACATAAATACGACTTTCTTGCAAGAGGTGATGTCAAGCTTGTATTTTCCCCAGGGGAAGAGAGTGCATATATGTGTGCAAGAGAGGGTGTATGAGAGCGAGCAACCCTCGGTCATGTTGACTTGTTGCTGGTCCTTTCCCGGCACCGTTTGTGGGAGGGAGGCTTTGAAGTTGCTGGGAAAAACAGCTCACAGCGAAGGCTTTGAAGAAGACTGTAGAGGAAAAGGCGCGTGGCAGGGAGCTGCTGGAGCTGGCTTCCTATACTGTAAATACAGTCAGTCACTGGGATGCATCGCAAGCCACATTTGACAGGCCCATTTCTTGCTTTATGTCAATGGCCTGAACTTTGGGATCAAAATGTCCACAACCTAAAGGCGTTACCTGGTGTAAGAAATCACCACCTGCAAAGCACAATCCTGTCAAGAATCTCTGGCAGACAGTGGGCAGCTTTTTGGAGATGGAAACCTTAGATAGCCTGTATTTTTTCCCCCAGTAACTACTGTGCTTTCTGTGGCACTCAAGCCAACACAAAACTTGTATTGCAAAGAAACAACTTGTGTATTTATTGTCTAGGTAGTTAATTAGCTAAATGTTGGTTGAATATTACTGTAGTTGGTGTTTGCATATGAGACTGTAGCACGGCATAGATAGAAGAAAGAAAAAAGAGAGAAACAAACAAAGAAACAAAGAAAGATAGAAAACAAATTAAGTCCTTTGAATGACTCCAGAGAGCAAGGTTTCAGCCTTTGTAAAAGTATTATGTTAATTCCAAGAGTAAGCATAAAATCCACTTGTAGTTTTATCCAACTTAATGAGCCCATTTAACCGCAGAACAAAACTGATGTCTTGCCACTAACAAGGGTCCGCTTTTATTGTTAACATAAAGGTACAAATGAGGATCACTGGATTAAATGAAAGTAGATTTAGTAGCATCAAATGTTCTAATCTAACGCTGACACTAAATTAACTGGTGATATATTAATCAAGATTTTAATATACAATACCGCTGCTCATTATGTCTATTGGAAAGAGGGGACAAGGCTGTTCTTTCAAATGGGATACAGTGTTGCTGTAA
Organism: Scortum barcoo; assembly: GCA_023238725.1. Lineage (NCBI taxonomy): Eukaryota > Metazoa > Chordata > Actinopteri > Centrarchiformes > Terapontidae > Scortum > Scortum barcoo. The sequence goes on along the minus strand of CM041541.1, from coordinate 10,505,183 downwards.
TAACTGTCACCTGTGATAAAATGGTAAACTTTATCTCAGGATTTAGGAGTGGGAGCTGCTGCGTGTCTAAATATAACATCACCCTAATCTAGTGCAGATCGAGAGAGACTGTTTCAGCAGTTACAAGACTTCTTCTACACAGGCATCAACTTCCACAAAACTGCTTTTGTCAGTATGAACTGAAAAGTGATTCAGTTGTAATTTAATCCAAATGAATTATACCACCATTTAAGAAGTTAAAATCTAGTCAATTTCCACTACTTTCTATTATTTATTCTACTGTTTATTCCTATGAGCATTTATCAAGTTTCAGAAGTTTATGTGAAAGTTTATTTTCTATGTTACGCAAATGAATTGCCTCTGAAGACAACAGGGGATCACAGGTGTCACCAGATTCACGTGATATAGTGATATATCTTATATAGTCTAACGAAAACTACTAAAGAAAAAGTGACGCTGTGACAAAATGTATGTAGAGGAGAATATCATAATTTCTTTAGCCTCCAAGATCATACTACAGATACAAACAAAAACTAAATAGCATGTAAATTGTTAGAGAAAATGACAGGTAATATATTTAAACAATGCTACCGAGCAGCCTGCTTGCTGTGCTTGTGAGTGTGATGTGTTTTGTGACAATTTGGTATCATCTGCATAGACATAGATTTCACTAATATAATATATAGGACACAATTATTATTACTAAATACCTAATATAAAGAATAGGCTCAGCCCCCACTGTCCTGTACTGTTCTAAGATATATAAAGAGATTTCATGGATTAGAAACATTTCTTATTATTATTTCTACCCAAACCAGTCCTCAAAATCGTGGGTTTAGTTACTGTACATTGGGTTCTACTGTATGCAGTACAGTTTTACTTAATATCTGCCTTGTTCTGAATCCACTGGACTGTATATCTCTATAGAATTCGGTGCTAGCTCATTAAATATGTTTTCAGGTTGGTGATTTTAAACCTTAAGATTCCTTAGCTCGCCCTCGTTATATGTCTCCATTCTTAATGAGGAAAAGCACTAATTCCCTTTAGCTTATACGTCTGTTGAATAAAACAAAGGACGAGCAGAGGAGTGCGAGAGGGGAAAAGAAAACGTCTCAGATGGTGTCCACTGGGGTTGGAGGAGGAGGGAGGAACCGGATTAGGGAGGCGTTGAAAGTGTTTAATTAAAAAAGTTGCTCTGTTGGGTTAGCTATGCTCTGGTTTGCTGGAGGTTCGGAGGTCTGAATGGTGGCCACAGTCCTGCTTAAATTCCTGCTAAAACAAGGCTAATCCCCCATCAGGCCATCCCCCGATGGGGCCTTGGCGCACACTTCCAGCCGTGAAGGGGGCCAATCAGGAGGAACGGCTTTGACGGCATGGAAATGACCCTAGAGACCACCGCTGCCGAGGTCTTTGTCTCTCAACCATTCTCTTCCATGTATTTTTTTTTCCCTCAACCAACAAAAGAGATATCTCTCCTCAGCCTGGGCCCTTTTCTAAAGGATTCCCCTGGACAGAGCTTCCAGGAGAGAAATCTAATTTATTTTGGAACAAGGGAAAGAAAAGGCGAGGGAGAAATGTAAAGAGAGCAATGGGAGTTTCCTTTGAGGCCAACGAAAACATTATTAATAAAAGGACACTCTTTGATACTGTATATTTTGGATGTTTGAGACGAACTGTTCACGACGAACCATTAGAACCATTAAAAAAAAAAGGCCTGACATTAAGACTCGGCAATAGGGAGATCTAGGATTTTATCTTTACTTTTATTGCTCTTTAATGTGGTGCAGTTGAACCCGAGAGTGTCAGAAAGTGTCTTTTCTTTTTTGTAGTTTTTAGAACCGCAATGTCAAAAAGAATTTCATCTAATATTCACTACATGAAAATGCATAAAACACACATACCCGCAGGAGATCCAAACTACTCCGTGCAAGATCACATAAAAAAACCACTCACAAGCAGGAGTTTGTTGAATCTTTATTCCACCCAAGTAGCATAACATGCAAATACAAACACACACACAGAGTCACTCTCATTATCTCACCACTGTGAGAAAGCGGCTTGTTTGTAACCGGGTTGAATCCTCCTCTGTGGATGTCTGTCCTCTGCATCGGCTGATCGATCCCTCTGATGTGAAAAGTGTTTTTGATCGGCAGCGGTTGTTATTGACAGCAGCCATCCTCTGCTCGCCAGAGAGGCCCACACTTCAAAAACGAAGATAATACACTGATTCTGACACAAACAAAGGGAGAAATTTATAGATCGGGTGCGTGCACACACACACACACATGAGGATTCAACAGTATGGCCTGAGGCGCTGTGCAGCTCCTGTTGGTGTAATTGCAGTATATAAACCCAATATTGAGCTCTATTGTTTACCTCTATTCTTTCAGAAGTCTAAGTGGAAAAACAAAGCCATCATGAACTACACGCATTTCTCTAACTGGCTAAATAAAGGGTCTGCAGAGCCCATACCAGTTGCACCAACTGCAGTGATTCGTGGATTTGATAAGAGTATGAAAAACATTTCTCTGACTCATCTCTTTCTGTATTCTATGCTTGTCTTCCATTTTTTTCTGCTCATCTCCACACATTCCCTCTGTACCTCCCCCTTTCACCCTATCCAAAGCAAACTTCGGTCCCTGCCCTCTTCCTGCCCTCTTCTGCCATCCCTCTCTTTTCTCATTCCCACACACTAGCTCTCCTCTTACTTCCTCCTCCCTCCTCGCACCCCTTTGTGTTTGCCCATGATTTAAAAAGCTGTTCATTATTCATGGGCCTTCTCTGTTAACATATTGACCACTGTAAGCCTTTAACTTGATCAAATAGTCTAAGGCAGCTCGCTGCCCTGCTAGCCCCTCTACCAAAGGGCACTCCAGCAGTCAGCTCAAGTATGAATCGTGGAGACGGGCATGAGTAAATGAAGGTTTAACCTTGCTTTTTTGATGCTGTATCACATGTTGATTTAAAATCAAAAGGTTCCTATAAACAGCTTGTGCTCATATGTACACAGCACACTTCAAAATCCTCCCCCAGCAGGCTCTCAATCAATATATCAATGTGGGTACGCGCTCAAATCTATAATACATGCATCTCTATCTCCATTTCTCTCTATCAGGGAAGTGCGTGAATTTGCCAATGGCTCTGTGTGCCTGGAGTGTGATAGCCAGTGTGAGAAGATGGATGGGAACACCATGACATGTCTTGGCCAGGTAAGACACTCCTGAATCCACTTCACACACCCTCAAACTCAACTTTCTCGTCACTTAACTTCACTTTTACAGAGGCGGACTTTTTCCTCTTTTAGATTAAAAGCACTCCGTTCATTTTTCTGTTTAAGATAGTCTCATATCTTGTGTGTGCTGAAGTGGATTTCCAGCTTATTCTTTGGGAGTCTATCGGTCTTGTGCGCAGGATTTCAGAAGATATAAGCGCTGTGTTTGCAAAGGTGAATGGTAGGTTAATGGGAGGAATGATAAACTGCTGTGGCTACTTTAGGAGGCATGCTTTTGGCAAGCTTGCACACGCACGGTCAAAACAGCAAAATGAGATTCGTTTCTGACCTTCCCGTAAAGTCACTTTTAGAGTTTTGGATGTGATCGCACGGCGACTCTCCAAAATGCTAGAATTTCCCTTTAAAATGTCAGAAGATGCAGAGATGCACATGTCTGCACACATGCACACAGGAAAACATGCCTCCACAAACACAAGCAGTATTCTCAACAAATATTCATCTTGTTCAGTAGATAGACAGTACACAAATAGACATTAGAGAGCCACCATATATGGAGGCTGATTTTACATTTGTAGTATTACATTGCAAAGCATTGAGGTGCATGAGGTGCATGACTTATTTTGTGGAATTTAGTAGTTCTGTGTAACCTTTTATGACTGTCCCCCGAGATGGAGAAAGTTAGGGAGAGAGAGAGAATAAGAGATGAAGAGAGAGAGAGACTCCTTAAGGATGCACAGAGGCTGCTGACGTTGAGATGCTGGTCACAGTTGAGTAGTAAATAACACCAGAGTCAATCATCCACGGGCGCTCGCACACACAAATACACATGCGTCCAGCACCAGCAGACATACTCGAACGCATCCCAACATCTGCACGCGCGCGCCCACACATGCAAAGCGAGAATAATGTTTATTGATGGCGGAGCGCCCGAATGTGTCAGCCTGTGAGAAGCTGTCCATCAGGTCGCTGCGGTCATTATTAGCAGCACAGCGCCGGTCTCATGCACGTGCAAACACCCCAATCTTTGGGCAGTTGTGAGTTCACGCTGTACTATCTTGCTTTCATCAACACATTGATCTCCTCAAACACACACACACACCGCTATCCGTCTTACTTGTTCATAATCCCGTTGCGGCCGAGCTCAGTTACCACTTGTCATCTCCCCCATCCACATACAGTGCGCCATACTTTGACATGACCCGATTCCTTTATGCGTTTTGCCAATTTGAACAGCAGTGCACTGGAATACACTCTTGGCAATTTTGCCCGACACATTATAAATCATTGAATGGAATTCATGCAGGGCCCGCCAGCTGCATTAGCCGTGGTAGGAAGTGAGCAAATCGACATGATTCGCCAGGTTCGGATTTGATTCTGTTCAATTCTGTTCTCATACATTTTTCTATATCTCCATCCTTTCCTCTTGCTTTAACCCATCCCATTTTTACCCAACCTTTGTTGTTCCTTCACCTCTTTGCCCATCGTTTTGTCTCATATTTCTTTCTCTCCCCACCATCTCCATCTCTCTAATCCCTTCACTGCACCCAACCCACCACCTCCTCTTTTCTTTATTTATCCCTTGTCCACCACCTCCTCCCTTCCCACCCTCTCATCTCCCTCGTCCTCGTTCTCCTCTCCTATCCTCTCCTCTCAGGGCCCGGACCAGTGTGTAAAATGCCTCCACTTCAAAGACGGGCCGAACTGCGTAGAAAAGTGCCCAGACGGGTTGCAGGGGGCCAACAGTTTCATCTTCAAGTACGCCAAGGCCAACAACGAGTGCCACCCCTGCCACGCCAACTGCACCCAGGGGTAAGAGAGGGATGACACGTTGGAGATGTGTGTCTGCATATCAAAATTAATGCATTTCTTTTAAGTGTTTTTTCTCGCCTTCGTGCTTTCCTGAGCGTCCGCCGGCGTGGGGGGCTTTTATGCTGTTAAAAGCATCATGAAGACCCAGACATGCAGCACCTCCCTCCCAAGGAGAGTAAGAATGAAAAAGAGAGAGAGGCAGAAACGATGATTTAATCGAGCAGCCGCCGGACTCCCAGACCTTTAGCTGGCTTCTGGGGGTCCTCCGGTCAGGGGCAGAAAGCACTGACCCTAAAGGCCACGTGGAGTACAGAGCAGACGACCTATGAATAAAGGGATGGGTGCAAAGAGACAGGACGATATGAAGCAAGGGTGTCTGTACAGTGGGAAAGTGCAAGAGAAGGAAGACGGGGGAAGAAACATTGAAAGCGACAGAGTAAGTGGAAGAGAGCGAGAGCAAGGGCAGAACAAAGAGCATACCAATATCCTGTGATTAGAGGACGTCAAAACAGCTACCGGAACAAAAGGTCACTCTGAGAACTCCAAATGGGGATGAGATTATTATAGAAATGGCTCGATTCTTCAGTATAATACTTTACATGCCCTGGAGATGCAGAAGGTCCAGATTTACCTCATTATAAACTCTCATACTGGAGCTGGAGCTTTTCTCTGTGTGGTATGGTAATGGAAATAAATAAAATGACCCATTTTGCTTACACCGAAACAATAATGAGAAAGTTTACTGTACCTCCTCTAAAAAGCGAGGTGTTTGGATCACAGGAGCATTTGTTAGGAGAGGGCTGATGCGGTACTGTGAAGTCGAGTGCTGAAACAACCGATCAGTTAGTCCGTGGACTAAAATGGAAAATTAATTGACGGACTGATTGTTTTAGCAAAAAGCGCCAAACTTTCTCCAGTTCCATTCCTCTAATTTCCGCCTCTCACGCGTGAGGATTGATTGCTTCTCTACACTGATCTGACAAAACGAGACATCAGAACACGTCTCGTCCTCCCGGGCCCTGTGGGAATGTGCGACGAGCATTTTTCATGTGTGAGGCACATTTTAGAAACTAAAAGATAAAAAAAAAATCATTGAAAAAGTAATCAAAAGCTGGTAATGAAAAATCATTTTTATTTATACATCATGGAGTTTTCATACTAGGCGTAAAGCTGCTTATTTTTTACTTTTAGAGTTAAATGAAAATATTGATACCAATCTTATTTCTTAAGTAAGTAAATGATGCTACACCCTGCAGCCACTTAGCTTAAATTAGGGAGATCATTAAGATAAAAAAGTCAGACTACTAGGTCCTGAGAAGTATATTTATTAGTTTACCTTTTACCTTTATTCAGGCTAGCTGTTTCCCCTTGTTCCCAGTCTTTATGCTAAGCTAAGCTGACTGGCTTCTGGGTGTAACGTTAGACTGAATGGACAGATATGAGTAAATGGTTTCAATTTTTCAACAGATCAAACAAGTGTTATCCAAAAGGTCAGTGCATTCCTCTGACGCTTCAAATGGCGATGTGCTCTACAGACAAAAACCAAAAGTTACCAAATATGACAACTAGATTTCTGAACAAACGTGCGGATAAAGTCAGAGTTTATCCCCCCCACCAAGCCGCCAAACACACTTTAAGTCTTCAAAAGCACTGAAGGCTGCGCACACAAAGAAAATGCACCTTCTTTACTTACCAAACATGCTTTATGTCTTCATCATCTCTCAAGCCTTTTTGAAGTCAGCCGGGCCGTGACTGTGAACCTGGGAGCGCCTGGTCCACGTGAACGGAGGAGTTGGGTGGGTGAGGGGTCTCGGTACACAAAGTTAGAGCGCCGAAACCTAGCAACAGGGCTGGAGATGTGATTGGAGGTGGAGAGGGAAGAAGGTGGACGGGGGTAAAGACGCGAAAGGCGATGCATGTTAAATGAAACAGACGGAGGGAAAAAGAAGAGGTGTGAGGGTTACAATTCCTCCCATGACAGCTTTCACTCGCGCGACTTCCCGACTCCGTGAAACACTAATCTGTCGTTGGCATGACAACACCTCCATCATGCCTTGTCATCTTATCCCGCCCCCTCCGGCCACGGGATGCTCTGGATTAGCATCAAGACGGTCGGGCGCTCGAGGCTGTGAGCCAGAGTGAGACACTGCAGAGGTCAAAGGTCGGCGTCAGGAAACAAAACAGCACTCCTCGGCACTGGAGCGGGGCAGAGGCCTCATTTCTCTGCCTCGAGTCGCACCTCACCAGAGGGGCAAAGGAGAGTTGAAATCACAGAAAAAAGACCGAACTTGCCTGAGAATATTGAAGTTTTCTCCAGTGTGAGAGTTTTTGTTATGCTTTTTTTTTGTTATATCAAATTTCATGGTATGTAGGTAAAAAATTACAGAGTAAAATGAGCATAAATGTCGTTGTGTGCAGGCAACTTCTGTGAAATGCTCTTGGAAAGTTCACCCTGAGTTGCATTTTGTTTATGAAAGGTGACATATAATAAAAATTGTGGAGTATAGTGTTAAATTTGTCTTACCTAAGATTTAAGAGTTTCATTGACAATGATTGCGTGATGTTATTGTTGTGCAATGACAAATAAATTCTTGAATCTTGATAATGTGTAAAAGAAATGAGCAGCTATTTTTTTGTTGCTGGGAAAGTGCGGAACATAATTAATAAATTATCTCAGGATCATTTTGGCTAAAACATTGAGTAATTTGGGGGTAATTTTAGAGAAATTACGAATACATTACTTGGTTATTATCACCTACTTACCATGAAATTTGAGGGTCACTAAAATGAGGCATTAGTACATCCATGGGTGCCCTGCAAACAGGATCTGCTTTGTTAATTCAGCACACTTTAATGGCACCATTTTGCAAAAATATCGGCTTAAATAAAGAGGGCTTGAACAATAGCCCCAGCGTACACTCCGTACACTCATTACGAGGACTGTAGCTCCGATATTTAACAAACAGTCGTAAGCCGCACAGTTGTCTCCGTTTTGCGGGGGACGGCGCAGTGTCAGACTTTGAAAACTCCCTCGCTACCTTACCAGGAAAAAAGTAACAAATGCTGATAGGAAGACACCATTATCATCGCAGGGCAGCGGTGTCTAAATAAGAATATGTACTTTACCTGCCTTGTGATGTTCATTGTCAGACCACTCCTTTGTTCTCCAGCGATCCAGGAAGAAATAATATGTGGCTCATGTGCGCACACACACACACACACATATCCACATACACACAACATTGGATTCAGACACTGATTGCTCTCTAATTAGCTATTTGGTGCGCCATTTAATTGACAACGAGGCGACTTCGGAGGAGCCACAGTTGTCACCGATTTAATTCCAAAGTTAGCCTGCTCTCCCTAATTTGCTATGTAATTTGTTGTGTAGTGTGGTGCCCAAGATCTCGCACACACACACACACACAGAGAGCATTCAAAAACCGTTCTCCTGTGTCTATCCTGCTGTTCAAAGTCCTCAACTCAAGGAGCTCAAATTAATGAGCAGCTTAGAGTCTGCTCTAATCACCTCCTGCTTACCTAATGCTAAAACTCCACTTCTCCCTGATAGGTGTGTTATCAGCACTACGTTCAGCTGACTTGCCGAGGTAGTGAGTTAAAAAAATGTTTAAATAAAAATAAGGTCTTCTTGAATTTGAAAAGAAGCGATTCTGTCAACGATGCTGAGTCCCTGAATTGGAGTCAGATTAAGAGAAAATTGATTCTTCCTTTTAAAAATCAAAACTAAACGATGGATTACAATTTATTTAGTGTGCTTATCAAAAATTTTGAAAAAAACACATGCACCAGAATACTTGCTAAACCCGCAATAACTGATTTTATTGACCAACAGGGGGCACTGAAATGGGATAAAACTCTCCTTTTAGCCCTGATCGTCGCCAACTCATGAGGAGACTATCTCAAATATGTCGCTCTTTAACCCCTAAATGCTTCACCAGCTAGCCGCCAGTGTTGTCTGTCCACAGTTCAGAGCTTTTTCTTTCTTTTTTGGCTGAAAGCACTTGACTCCTGCAGGTTAGAAAACCTACAGAGAGACCTTACACCTACAGGTAGTCAACTGCTCTATTATTAATATAAAAACATTGATTATAGCAGCTTTAAGGCATTACTGAAAATTTAAAGTAGTTTCCAGGTATTTGACAGGAGTAAAAATATAGTACAGTATGTAAAACCTGATAGAAGTATTTCTCCTGCTCTTGCTTTAATGGAAAAAAGGGCCTGTGTAGAAACCCTGGCTCAGATGTTGGAGTAAAGCAGCTGTGATGGGGATGAATTAGACCAATAACACCCCTTGAAGGCTCAACAGTGAACCCTGTCAGCCCAGACTATAATCATCTACAGGCCACCTACACTGACCTGACACCGCAGCTACTACGAGTCCTCGACATCAAGCCCAGTGTTTCTCAGCATTATTCCTGCGTTTCAGCGAGTGGGGAAACCTTTTTTGCTGGATATTCTCACCACCTGTATGTAGGATATTCCTTTTTAATAGATATCAAAAGGGAGATCTGACTACTTTATGTTAAATTCCCCAAAGGTTTTGCACTACTTTGCCCCACAGACGATGCAGAAATGTTGCAGCCATCCAAAAAAATGTAAATATCACGTGCAACAGACAAGAACATCGCCTTTTTTTCCACCCAAACGCTTCTTCCTGTCATGCTGACAAATGGTCAGCCGTGCTTGGGATTCAATTTTCCACAGGTCCCTGCCCAGTGACAGCTGATTGACGTGGGAAAAAGACAACATGAGGTTTACTCATAACCTGTCCCTGATTTAATGGATGATCTCTCTGGTTTGTCTGCCCTGCAGGTGCGTCGGGCCAAGACTCCAAGATTGCGTTGGGATGATGGACAGGTAAGGGATCTGTGGATACATCTGTAATGTGGGATTGGGAGACCACCATCAGATCCTGCCACTACTCATTAAAGTTTCTCATTATGCTCATTAACAAGAGTGCAGGCGGTTTTGTGTTTTGTAATTGACTGATGACTCAGGAATCTTTCTTCTGGTCTAAACTTTATCTGAGTCTCGTGGTCTAGCTTGTGCCAGTGTTGATCTGTGACTCTTTAACCTCTCTGAGTCACATCAATCAAAATTGATTAATCATTAATTATTATTATTTTCAAATCATGTGCTCATTTTAATTATTGTTAATGAAAGTATTAGTGATTGTAGTGGGGGGGCTGAATCAGTATCAGTACCAAAACAATAGATTCATTCAGGATACAGTGAGCTTAGCTTGGGTTAGAAAACTATTGGAAACACTCATTAACATGTTATATTTTAATATTTTAATTTTCTTTTTTATATATAACCCCTCTAAGTGATGGGTTTTGTGCGAGTTAAATCTCTAAAAGGAGGTGAAATGGAAGTAAAGAAGAAGTTAAAAGAAGGTTGAGAGGAAGTACATGTATTTCTATATGTTCATAGTGTGCCTACAAATGTGACATATGTACATTTCACATGTTTCCTATACTAAAAATATGACTTTTTATATGTTTATTTACAATCTTTCTACAAATCTTTGAATCTTGGATCCCAAAAATGATTGGTTGTCATGTGATTTTAACGTGCACTTGCAATAACTCACTAGTAACTTGAAGTCTTGAGTCTTGTGACGTGACATTGACTTACCCCAAAGGACTGAAAAAACAACATAGGTTACTCCATTACAGTGCTACCACTACTACTATCAGAAATACGGCTACTAATTCTTTTATTGCAATAACATAAGCAAGCAGGAAAACAACAACAAAAGCCAAGTCACAAAAAGTAGAGTATAGTTTGTGAATGGCCGCATAAACTAAAAAGCCTGAAGAACTCCATTAAAATACCCATAAAAACAAGTGATCTTTGCAATTAGAGCAAATACAAAAGAGTGACAAACTCATTAGAGTTTAACCAAATGAGCAAACGTGCAAAAATGAGGTCTCGAGATCCTTTTAAACAGAAGAAAGCGAAACGGGACCTTTTTCCGCTCCCCGTGGACGGCGTCTGCTGACTCCTGGAGTTGCTTTTTTGCTGTTACAGTGGCGTTATTCCCAGCTGACCCCGTGTCGCTTGTTCTGCTGTAAACCCCCTCCACCTAATTAGAGGAGTCCTTCACCTCGTCTGTCTCTCTCTTTTTTTCGCTGTCTCGCACCTCTGTTGTTTCCTGTTTTTCCTTTTTTTCTTATCTCCTTTCTCGTCTCCTCAGCTGCTCCCCTTTCATCTTCCCTTTCTTCCTTTTTCACACGATGCGTTTCATTTTCGCTTTCCTCCTTCTTTCCCTTAATCACCCCCCCTTCATATATGCTTCTTCTCATCGTTGCTGTTTCACCTTGTCCCCCCTCCACCCTCCCCTCGACCTTATCAGTCCAAACTGCTGCATTGCTATTCTCCACATGGCCGTATATCTCATTATGTCAGAGCCCTCAGCCTTTTTGTAAATTCAAAGCCGCCCCCCCACCCCTCTTTCTTCAGCTTCGTCACAGTCAATACGGTGGCACCTTGCTCCACTGTAGCTCCTCGGTACATGAGTCTTCCATTAGCCGCTAATGGCCTCTACGACTAATAGAGTTTTGAACTTCAAGTATCACGTAGAAGTGGGTGTTATTTATTCGCTGTGGTTGTGTTGCGTTTAAAAAAAAAAACAGAAAAGAAAAGAAAAAGAAAACTAAAGAGGGCAGAGAAGATTCTGGCACTGGCGAGAAGGTGAAAGGGAAGGAAAGGGAGATTAGCGGAGGGACAGAGCTGAGTGGTAACATGGCAGGAAACACAAGTGTAAGAGGCATGTAAATGGTAAATGCATTAGCGCCGTCATTAGCGAGGAGGAATAGCTTTTAACTTCCAACCTTTAGGCTCGCCTTAAGCAGACCCCCCCCACACACACCCAAGAAGACACAGAAGCAATTTGTGACGGATAGGCACTTTTTTAATTTCTCATGTATTTGAAGTGATAATAGATAAAATAATACATCGAAGCAAAATATTTCAAAGTCAATCGCAATGCTGTGCGAAATTTGTATTTTCAGGCTCCATTATACATCTTTTTCTGTCAACCTGTAGTTACATATTTAAATCTCAAATGGGAAAACACATATAAAACAAATACAAATCCAATTTCCATATTTCATTTAATTAAGAATCAATGAATACCTGAAATAGTGAGAAAGTTAATATGATTTGTGTTATGTACAATAAGTGTTTCATTCATTGGGTGAATTTGAATAATCAGAATGAATAAGCTCAAGTGAAAGCGTGTTTTAAAACAGAATTTATTCAAGAAATTAAAAGCCACTTTGGCATTAGTATGATATGCATTTTTTTTATGCTTGATGTGAAATGGGATCATCATAAGCTGCAGCCACAACCTTTTTTTACTTTTTTTTAAAGGAAGCTTCTCCACCAACCCAAGCAAACAGGAGCACAGACCCCCAAAAGGCTTTTTCAACTGACCTGTGAAAATGGAAGCATCTCTCACTTGGAAATAGATGTGTGCCCTGTAAGGTTGGCCACTTTGGAAACATGATAGGCTTTTTTTTTTTTCTTCTTCTTCTTGTTTTTGTGCTCGTATGTCTGAGCTTGCTTTTTGTAAGCTGAACCTCCAAAATGAGAGACTGAGCTGCAAAAGAAAGAGAACTTGTGGGAAGTTGGATAAACTTTCCCCACAGCAGTCGTGTTAGAGCCTCTTGGATGGTTGTCGGGGGAACAATGGGACGGATCGATTAGCAAGACTTGAGCATGATTGAAGGAGGTGACCGGGATATGAGCAACAGAAAGGCCATTATTGGATGCTCAGGTGTGCAACATACAACACACTTGAGTGAAAACAAGCTTTTCCCTACACCTTTCTCCCTCACTTTTTGTAAATTCAATTTTTCCCACTGCTTCCATTGCCGTCAAATGTATGCCTCAGACTGACAGAAGCTGGCCACTTGATTAGAGCTTTGTCTGAAGATTGCGAATCCTAAAAGCACGGTGCTCAATCTGAAGTGCCGAGACTGTTCCTTGGTATGACAGCAGGTTGGATAAATTGTTGGCTGAGGTTTGCACTTTCTTTCAAAGTGCCTTTTAGTTTCTTAATGTTTCAGCAATGTTAATGCTTCTCCTCTTCCTCCGTCTCTACAGGACACCACTAATAGCAGCTGGCATTATCGGTGGCCTATTTATCATCGTCATCCTGGCGCTCAGCGTGGCCGTTTATGTTCGACGCAAGAGCATCAAGAAGAAGCGAGCCCTGCGGCGCTTCTTGGAGACAGAGGTGAGAGGGTTAAAGGTCGTAACAACAACATGAAAGATTCATTTTTTTGCTTGTTAAAGCAGCTGGAAAATACTGTTTTGTTCTTTCTCTGTTGCCTTGAGCTCATTTTGTCTTGTCGGAAGGTTCAGAATCGAGGAAAGGAGGATTAATTGTTTCACTTGCAACGACCGAATAAATGAGTAAAAGCTTCGTCCTGTATTACCATCAACAAATTACTGCAGGATAATGAATTTTATTGATCACAAGCAGGAAATTGGGACACACTTCCTCTTCCTCTAAGATGACTAAGTTACTATTAATGTGACAAGAAATGAACATGGCAAAGTTTTGTTTTGGAGTTTGCTCAATAAGACAAGAAAAACAGGCACTTAGACGGCACTTTTGTGAGGTTTTCGGCTCTTTATAAAGACCTTCCCTTAATCTTATTTCTTAGATTTTGGTGCTGAGCTCCTCAGTTTATTTAAGGCTCCTCTGCTTTAAAGTTGCAGTGCACCTCTCCAGACGGATGCCAACCAAACTTGACCTGTAAGCAAACCTTGAAACATTAAGCCTTGGCTACGGTGCTTAGCCAAACCACGGCGGCGCGCGGAAGATTTTCAAATTATGCACGGCTGCCGTCGCCCATCGATCCGGCCTTGAGGAGGCTTCATTTCTGGGAAGCATTAGACGGCGGCGGCGACTTTATATTCAGGGGAGGAAGTCAAAGATTGAGGCGGAGGTGAGCGCGGGGTTAAGGTGCACACGTCACCTTTGCTATGGGACGTGCTGCCAACCCACCCCGTCCATGTGTTTCCTCCGCGTGTGCCCCCACAGCAGTTATGTCACCACTGCAGGTTCGCTGAGTGGCCTTGCCCATAGGAGTGGGGCAGGATGCTTGTCAGTCCGTATTAGTATAATTTACAGGTAGAGGCAGCAGCGTTATAGACAGCTGTCAGGCTCGAGATGGGAATTGGAGGAGGGAGGCCATGGGCAGTTTCCGCCTCATCCCAACCACACACATCCATCTTAATCAACCCGCTGCTGTTCCGACAGCCTCTTGACCGGGAGGGAAGTCTTCAGTCCAAGCAGATTCGCTAATGTACTGTCACAAACGAGGAGGGGCAGGGAGGATCACGCCGGAGGGGGATCTTCTTGACCCCTTTTGCATCTCCATCTACAAAGCTGTCCTGTGACTGATTTTTCCTTCAGCAAAGCCCCGAGCCCCGACTCAATCTCCCACCAGGAGAAAAAAAAAAAAAAAAGTGAAATATGGCCGGCCGAACCAATTTTCCCGTCCTCCTGTCCTCCAAGGAGACCTAATTGGGTGTTGAGGTAATTAGACATAATAAAATGTTTAACGGTGGCAGATTGGCCTGCAGGTTAGACGGACCGCTCATTAAGAGGAGGTCACGGGGTCGGTCCCCCGCCGCGGCCCATGCACATGCACTCTCGGGCAGCCTCTGTGTCTGTGTAGGTCATTCTGTGTGAGAGCATTAGGAGAGAGGTGGAGAACTAAGCTGCGGATCAGCAGCAGAAAATGTCATCACCTTAAAGTTATGATCTGTGGCGGCCGCGAAGTGAACACAGTCTGTAGCCGTCGTACTTAAAGGAGAAGTTTTAATCCAAAACGCTATTTTAAAGGTCAGTTTAGTGAAAATCTAAACTATTTGGTAAGCAGTGGTCATACGGCTCAACTAAGCATAACGTGCTTGATTTTGTTGCTTCTTAAGGCTGATTCCTTCACGACTCCGGAGTTTAAATTCTTCCCTTGAATATATGAATACGTGCATTCACACTGCTTGCATACTTTGTGCATACACACAGATACTCCTCCCCCCCACCCCCCCCCCTTCCGCCGCCCCCCTCGGTTTCTCTCCATCTGAATGCCATGCTCCACTCTCACCTACCCAGCATACTAAAAAACCTGCACTCCTTGCAGTCTGTATCACACTTTCCAGAGGCTCCTCTTTTTTTGGCTGATGAAAGCACACGATAGGCTTTGGACGTCTGGCGAATGTGGATTCTCTATTCAAACAAATAATGGGGCTGAGTCTGTGTCTGTGAATAGAGATCAAGCTTGTCAGGATGAGGGATTTGGGGACAGCGAAGGCTCAGGGACTCCCCCACCCCCACCCCCGACTCCCCTCCCTCCTCACCCGCTCTGCAACTGTGTTTTTAAACAGAGAGCTCACCTCTCGTGTCAGACGGGAAAAAGTACGTCAAAACGTGATCTGAGCACTCAGCCGACATTTCCATATCAAGGACACGTGTGAAGGCTGTTGCACTGTGTTGACTTGCAAAACACACTTCTTTATTGTTTTCTTTGTTTTACTATTCTCTGTCTGTCGTTTCGTGCGTCTTTACCTTCTCCCTTCCTTTTTTTGTTCTCCATTTTGATCTCCGCATCTCTGTTTATCTGCGCCTCTCCCCTGCGAACAGGCACTTTATTCTTCCGTCGTTTTAACTCTGTCTTTCTGTTTGTGTTTTTCTTTTCCTCCCTTTTCTTTCCCTCTTTTTCACCTTGAAAGAAAAACAGAGACTAATATGAAAAAAAAAAAATCCAGTCTCATACTGTGGTGTCTTTTGAAGAAGCCCCTCAAAACAAATTGCTTTTTCGCAGGGAGAGACAGTGCAAACATCACAGTCCCTCTCACTGTTGCGGTGCGACCCCAGGCATTGAACTTTGACCCCAGTCCAATGAAGCAGGACTAATGCACTTGAAATCGCCCCCTCTTCCTTCGCCACCCCCACAGGGTCCTCTTCCAGCTGCTTTGTGCAGACACGGGCCGTGTGAGTGTTTCAGCACCACAGGCTGCGGACAGCTCCCATGCTGCTTACACGCTCTCGAACAAGAAGGATTTCAGCAGTCGGGGGAGCAGGACAGCTCCCGTTGATCACCCCGGGGCAGGCTGACTGAACGCAGGCACGGGATGTCATTACGAATACAGGTCGTGCAGCCAAGCATTGTTCATATATATACAGAGCCTGTGATGCACAGGTCCGGACGATAAAAGCTGAGACAAACCATGCACAGTAATAAAGGAACTTCAGGGGATTTTATCATGTTAATGAATTTTTAATCTGGTCTGGTGTCAAACACGTCAATCAGGTTACTTGTAAAATTAAAACCATCCTAATTATTATCATTAACTTTTGTCAGTTGTTTTTTTTTTGTCAGTGGGTTCAAATTGTGTTTTATTTTATTTCATGTTTGGTCTCTCAGTCCTAAATACTATCAAGACAAGGACTCATTACATGTAGCTGAAACTGTCGATTCAGGATATCTTATCTTACAGGAATGTTTAAAGAATATATAAGTTTATTTTTATGTTTTTCTCCAACTAACCCTAACCTTCAGATTAGTAGATCTGGATATTGTTTCTGTTGTTTGTGATGGGCGATGTTGCTGAAAAGGAAGTGAAAATGGGGCAAGAAACAGGAGGAGTAAGACCATTTTGAAGTCATGTGGCAGATAAAAATGTGAAATCATTCATTCATCACAGTTATCATGCCAACTTCTTGATTCAACTTTGACTTGGTTCGACTTTAACTCGTTTTTACATGGTTTTGTGGGTTATGTCAGACATTTTGGGTACTCTCAGATCCAGATGTGGTGCTCCAGATCAAAGTGTTTTCGATGATCTTGCTTAATTACAGCCGGTCTGATTGTCTGAAAAAGTCCAGTCGAGCTGCTCTACCTTCGCTTGGTCAGGTGCGCTCAGCCAATCAGGAGCTAATCAGGTTTCGGCTGTAGGATGTTTGCGGCGCTGGGTGATCTCAAGTGGCCTTAACACTCGCGTCCTTGTTCGTATCGAGAGGCTACACTTCAGGAAATCAGCTTGAGCGAGAAGAAAGTAACAAAAATCATTGACTGCACCCAGCGTTAATGGGAACTTGTGTTGCTTCCAGTTCCAAACACTTACAGGAAACTCAACCGATGATTCCACATCACAGGTCGTGCAGAGAAAGGTTTCCGGGGGGATTTGTGCTTAGTAGTACAGTAAAAGATTGCTTTTTAAATGCAGATAGTGGAGCGGAAGTGAGTTCATTGCCTCTGGGACGGGCTCACTAATACAGAGAATGAACGTCCTTGCATACTGATAAGCATGCTCTGCAGCTTTCATACACAAATTTTCCTAATGTATAGCACAACAATATTTTATATGTATATTTATTATATATTTTAGATTTTATTTGATTTCTATGCCATCCAGATACCCCGAATACAGGAAAATAAGGTGCTTATTAATGCTTCAAACAATGTGGGGGAGCAAATGTTCTGTTTAATGACCTTGATTAATTTTTTGAGTCATTATTTGAGAAGTAAAACCAAATCTCACGAATCTGTTTAACAACCATCAGGCCACTCTCAAACGTCATTATTTCCCTAAGCGATTCCTTTTTTTTTTTTGTTCTACATTTCTAGAACAAACACTGTACACAAGTCAAAATATTAAAACTTCAATTGAAAAATGAACGCACACAGTTAAACAAGAAAACCCTGCTCGGCACAGTGTGACCGCTTTAGGGGAAAAGTTTGTGGCACAGAAACGTTGCTTCACCTGTTTTCAATTACACAACCCAACAAATGCGGCGCTTTATATGAGTAATGTGCACATTAAAAAGCGTATACCTGAGGGTTCGCAGAGCAACTTTATGTTTGGGGACATTGTTTACTTATTCAATACAGAATAATTCTGTGAATGTATTCTAGCTGGAGGCTTGAACACGCTGCTTATTTGTCCAATGAAGTATCCGAATCCTCTCCACCGCGCCACCAGTGAAGCTCATTTGGCTGAGGCAAGGTGCATTATTAGCTGGTAAATAAAGTGGCGTGGCGAGTGTGTGTGTGTGCGCGAGTGAGTGAGAATGGGCTCAGGAGAGTTTCAGAGGCCATGGGTGTGCATCTTATTTAATAGACCTCTCCACTCCTCTCCTCATCAGTTCGGTCCAGCCTCGTCCTAATGAAACAATAACAGCTACAGCCTGTCACCATCTGCTCTTACGGCCGCTCTGTCACCACGTCCCTGAGCCTCGTCTCTGCTCTCTCTCTGTGAATTTTCTCTTCACCTGCAGCCTCGCTTGATTTCTTGCTATTCATGCAGCACAAACAAACCAATGCAAATGACGCTCTTTACCCAAATACGAGGCCGATATGATGGATGCGACCGAAGCTTGTCCTTCCTGTTGAGGTAAACAACGTCAGCAGCCGGCGGGTCCGCATAATTTCATTAGAAGGCCTAACACGACGCCCCCTTACTGCTTAATAGGTCACTGAGGTCACCCAGGGTGAAAAGTACGGTGGGTGTGTTAGCGGAGAGTCTTACTTTCACAGGATGGTCTACCTCGAAGAATATGAAGGAGCTTCGCATTAAATTTGCAAGCTGCCAAAACTTTATCGACGCAGCATCTCACCTTGTCAAAACAAATTTCAGTATGCAGGAAAGCCCTCCTTTTTCTTTCTGTGCACCTGTACCCAAACGGGGCTGGATGTGCACAACGGGGCGACCACTGAGAAAAAATGTTCATTGGAGGGGGGCGTGTGAATGAATAAAGAGGCTACAGTGACTGAAAGACAGTGGAGGAGGAGGTACAGCAGGCAAATGGATCTTTTACAACCTGGCAACCCAGAAGTTAGTGTCTGTTATTTAGTTGTTTATTTAAAGGGCACAGGGCACTTATCATTGTCGGCAGTGTAAATATGTTGGGTTTAGCTCAACAGCTTAAAGGCTAGTTTATTTCTGATATATAAAGTATAAATGCACTGTTAATCAACCATTACTAATTTATATGGTAACTTACCTAATGGTGCAAATAGCATCTATCATAAAGTGTGTTGTGCACCAATCAGATTTCAACATTTGACTTGAAATGTGACGTCGTCTGTCTCACTGTCATTCAGATTTGACTAAACCACACACAACAGTCCTGATGAAGCAGATATTTGAGTGTGAACCTCAATGATTGTTGCTTATTTAGTTCTAGATGTTTAATGTTATGTAGAAATACCTGAAGATAAACTTAAAGTAAGTTTTTGTAGAAACTGGTACTGACTAAAAACCTTTTTTTATGGCTGAATTATTGATATATTGAGTATTAATCAAAAATTTTCATCTGTCAGTGTTACTACACTTAAGTAACGTATTATTTGCCGTGCTCCAGAAACTTTGTAGAAGTGAGTGTTAGTATCTTGAATTTGAAAACTCAGATTGCCAGAAATTTTTCAGAACAAGTTTATTGATTGAGATAAGTTTTGTTCTTGACCTTGAAAATAATATTTGTCAAAACCATTTTACTTAAAGTTCCATTTCGTGGCTCACCTGGAGCTTTTGATCATAATTCATGGTCTTCAGCAGCAGGCAAAGTTACGCGCCATCTTGTAACTTCAAGAAAACGAGATTTTCGGATGCAGCGGACCAAACGACAGGCTGAGACGGAGGCCAAACTATTACACAATCGCTCAGTCGCCTTCTCACTGCTGCCCCTTCCAGTCTGTCATCTCATTCACTCCCCTCGGTATTTATCCCCCCCCCTTTGTCCTCTTTCCCCCCTGCTCCGTCTGCTAACCCGCCTCCTGCAGTGGCATCTCAGCGGGCTTACACTGCGCCTCCGGGCCCAGCCATAACAATAGCCATTAAACGACATGTCATTGCCAGGCTGCGGGCAATGTCATCCATTCTGCCGGCCGGCCTGGCCAAACACCGGTCCTATTGTGCTGATGGTTTTATAACACATTAAATAAGTGCCTGTGTGGCTGACCGACTGATATATGGTCTCATTATATTGTTTGATGGCCGTGATTATGCCGCAGATAAACCACAGCGAACGAAGGTCCCGATAGGCTGATAGGCTCATTAAGACGTGTATTGATCGGAGGTATTGACTGACTTGTGTGCGTGGAGGTGCGCTGTATGTGTTTGTTGCTGATACGAGCGTGAATTTGCACATCACACACAGATATCAGGTTGAATTTGTGTATGTGTGTGTATTAATATCTTTCTGTGCGCCTGTTTGTGTGTGTGGCTCTCTCCTCCCCTCATGGCTCAGATCTTTTCACAGCTCGGTTACAGGTGCCAGCTCCTGTTCTTTATATTTAGTAGCCGGGGCTTTGTTGAGCGGCTAGCGGTGAGGCGGGTGGCCGGCCAGCTGCTGGGATGCTGCTGAGTGTCAGCTGTTGCTGGCAGCCAGGCACGCGGAGGAGGCTTGTCATAACCTTGAATTGGAATTGTTTTGTATGTGCACAGCTGGTGAGCTGCGACTCTTTGTCGGCTGTGATAGCGGCTGACACCAGACTGTGATTTGTTTAGTGGTGGGCATGCGGCGGCCCATGTTGGTAACTGCCAGCTCTGACAGAACTTCGTGTTCACACCCCTGAATTATTTGTATTTCATAAATGCATGTGTGTATTGCGAAATGATGACTATCAGGGCGGGACGGTCTCTGTTTTTTGGCTGCTTGTTTGTTTTGCATCAAATAAACCTTGATGTTCACCTTGCACTTTCCAAGACATGCTTTTTACTTGGGGCATTATTTAATCAATTTTAAATGTAGCAGTTCTCGACCTGCCGCACACTCTTAAGAAATGCTTTTAGCATCCTCGACGCCAAGAGCGAGAGGTTAAAAATATTTTGACTTGAAGCGAAAGAAAGGCACGCTTCAGGTTGTCGTAGTTTCACAATAAAAGCCGTAGCCAAGAGGAATGCTTTTTATGTGTTTGGCACCAGTTGCCGCTAAAAAAGATGTGAGATAAGTGGTGTAAATGTGTGTCGTGTGTTTTGTCAGCTGGTGGAGCCCTTGACTCCCAGTGGAACGGCCCCCAACCAGGCTCAGCTGAGGATCCTGAAGGAGACGGAGCTGAAGAGGGTGAAGATTCTCGGTTCGGGCGCTTTCGGAACAGTCTACAAGGTCAGTGCGTGGATCTGCATTCACAAGTGCAATGCAGCGTACATAATTCATCCTCATTCAAATGTTGGGGCATTATTTAATCAAACACCAGTGAGTCAGCTAAATGGCGAAGCAGACACTTAAGCACAAAGCATCTCTCGACTGACAGTGCCCTCTCACTAGTCGAACAACCTGCCTGACAACCTAAACAATAAGCATAAACTTTTCCCTCTGTGACCGCGTTTTCCTGACAGACGTGGGCCGAGGGCGGCTCAAGGACCTGGAGCGGAAACGGCTGCTCGCTTGCCAACTCCGCTGCCCTTGGCGAAATTATTCACGCCACCCGGAAACACGGCAAACCCATTGAATAAATACAGCATTTTCCAGCACCGGCTCGAAATTCCCCTCAATTACAGTATTTATGGGCCTATTTGATTTTATCGCCGTATTTTACTGAAATTAATCTGCATACATCAGTTTATAGCCATATTATGAACAGGAGCTAATTCCCTGTCGCAGGTGCTTCCATTTAGGTGCACACAGCTCATTCATCTAACAATAAGGAATAGAATATTTTAGGTTGAAAATTAGATCCAGATAATATAGATTTGACCACAAGAGTTGGGTTCAGGCTCTGTTTTAGTTGAATCAGACCCGCAGACGGATGTTAGCAAGACATTAGACGCTGTTAAACACATGCAGCACCCATCAAAAATCATCAGGGCCCTGACTGTGGGGTCTGTTTATTGAGCGAGTGGTGAATTTACAGTGATTGCTTGTGTATTTCAGGGCATCTGGGTGCCAGAAGGTGAGACAGTGAAGATCCCCGTTGCCATTAAAATCCTCAACGAGACCACCGGCCCTAAAGCCAACGTGGAGTTCATGGACGTGAGTATTTATATCGAAACAATTTGTGTCTGCGGTGTTTCGTGTTTGCGCGGCCGTGTCGTAAAAGCCCCAGCCTTGTCAAAAGAGACGGCCCGGACCGTCACTTTGTGGGATTTCTGCATTCGGCGGTAAATTCTTATGAGAGCACCATCTCAGTCAGAGGCAGTAATAAAGTGGACTCCGCCGCGCCGTACAGCCAGACATGTATTGAATGAGACTCTATTAAAAAACAGCACTTGTTTATGAGATATGGCTTTATTGGAATCCAGGAGTGATAGAGGAGAGAAGAAAAAGAGGAGGAGGAGGACGGCAGTGAGCTGGGGACTTTCCAACTCTTCCCGCCTTATCTTTGTCACCTCTCTGCTCCATTCTTTCTTCCACTCTTCCTCTCCTCTTTACCCGTCTTTACTCATCAACAGGCTTTGTGCTCCGTCTTTTCTTTTTTTATTCTAGTAAAAACTTAATGGATGTTCTTGAGATTGTAAGTTGTATCTCATTTTTTATTCTCTCTCTTCTTCTGCCTTGATGGAAGGGCTCAAATGAGAGGTTGATGACTGTAGCGTCAGCTATTTGTTCATCAATCCAGCGTTTAGGTCATTTGTCAAACTAAAATACAACTCTAGCTCTTCAGAAACATGTATCTTTGTGTTCTATAATGTTGATTGGGAAAAAGCTATTTGAAAACGATTTGGCTTGAGAAATTGGTGATGGATATTTTTCAGTAATTTCTTGTTAGCTAATGTTGCTAGAATTCCCTCCTGTGGTTTTTCACAATAAAGCCCATCTTCATGTTAAAAGTGTTGATTGTAAAAGTCCTGCAGAAAGGGTGTGAGTTCATTACGACTGTGACACCAATTATTTATCTTTGTCTTACAATTTTTTGGAAAGTTATTTTTTTAAATGTTCACATGTGCGGTAGTCTGCAAAACAACCACGCTGGCCAAAGCGAAACAAGAAGAGAAAACTTTTTTTGGCTCATATGCTGGATGAGCAACTGTCACTGGAAGGAATCAGTCCAGTAATACGTCCATGATCTCTACACATGAGCATTGTCTAATCACAGTGACTGTCTATGCCATGGCAGCAATCCTGAATGAATGTTAATTAAAATCTGGTGATTCTGGCTAACATCGTGGTCCCCACAACTGCTCAACTACTAACCGCAGTGCCGATTTTCATTTTTCCTCATTAACACACGCAACATGGCCGCTCGTCCACCTCCTATCTCCATTTTCTGCCCCTCTCCTCCTCTGTTTCTGCTTCTTCCCTCCTCCTCCTCCCTTCCCTCTCTTCTTCTGCCCCTGCTTCTCCCAGCAGGGGTCCCTGTCCATCCATAGCCAATATGCTCTGTCTGCCGGTTTGTTAAACAGCAATCTAAAGGCAGGCTCACGCCTCACCACTGGGAAACTAGCCGCTGGAGTGCCAGCTCCGAACACACTCCGAAAATCCACACATATAAACACACACACACAAGTATAACCAAACAGAGCGCACTTTACAACAAAAGGCTCCCCAGGTGGTGGTAGGAGCTGCAGGGTGATTTGCTTGTGTTGGCAAATATGTGAATTTGAGTGAGTGACTTGATATGTAAAATGCAAAGGCCCAATAGTGCCTTAATGTAGTGTGTTAAGATTGGGGACACACACTTCCTCTCTGAAACAACACACACACATTGGAACGTGCACCAGTTTCTCAGGGCTCTGCCAGTCTATCACCCAGTGTGTGCGCAAGTGTGTGTGTGTGAGGGAAAGTGAGCAAGCGAGCTAGATGGGAAAGGAGGGTCAGACGGCAGTAATGGAGGTCAGCGCTCAGGGAGATGAGAGAAAAACCAAAACACACATGCACACACACACACACACACGAGTTTGCACACACACACACAGAAGCCCTCATAATGTTGGCACCGAGAGTCGAAAGCAAGAGCAAGAGTTTACCCCGACATAGTTTACGACTCCCGGGTCTTTTGGGATCAGCGAGTGAGAATAAAAGCACTCTCTCCTTCTTCCTGTTACACACACAGATGTCCTCCTTCGCTCTTCCCCTTCCTCCCTCCCTTTTTCTTCCTCCCTTGATCCCGAGGTGTGAGGCATGCCCGGCGTAGAGGTGGCTGGAGTTGTATAATGTCAGGTAGTTAGAAGGGGGGGAAGGTGGTTTTATGAAGTGGAGATGTAGTGGCAATGCTTTGGGCCGGGAGGCTCTGTTTAAATCAGGGCACTGATGGTGCCAAAAGCCTCTCGATGGCCTATGGCCCCCTTCCTGTTTAGAATTAATCTACTCCCTCCCACACCACCACTACTCTCCCTCTAAGCTCATTCTTTAGCATCTAAATTTAAAAAGGCACCTCATCTATCTATCAGCTGCCCCCCGGGCCAGGCCTGGATATACACCACCTCGACCATTTGCTGTATGCAGAGACAGCAAAGAGGTGTGTGTGTGTGTGTGTCCTTGAGTATGTGAGCGTGAGTGTTTTAGAGAGCTGCCAAGAGTGTCCGCATGTGAGAGTGTGTGAATGAGGGAGAGTAAGAGCGTGAGAGGGAGAGGCAGTAGGAGACGGGGAGAGCGAGTGAAGTGAGTGTTTTTAAGCAATGACTCTGAGTGCAGCTTCTGCTGGGCCATAATGCACATGCACGCCAGCCACGAGTATCAGCCCTCGCCATCATAACACTTCATCACCGCCGCACATCCTTCTGCTTGCAGCTCCGCAATAACAATTACCCGGCGTTGAGTCCCAACTGTTCAAACCTCCACGTCCATCTGCTGCAGGAGGAGATGAGGAGGAAAGACGGAAAATGCATTTACACGTCTTTCTCAAACAGGAGAAACGCGGCACACAGTGAGTCTGCGTGAGGCGGCATCGAGTGTTCGTAAATACGCGCCGCTCACGCTGTGGTGTTTTAATTGTGTTTGTACAACATTTACAGTAAGAGGCGTTTTTTTTTTTTCTTCCAATATAGATGAAAAAAGGCTGCCTTTGTGCAGCTTTGAAGGAGGCTGTCTCGCATGGTGAGAATACTCTGTGGACAGATGCTGCACGCAGATATAGAAGTCATCCCACAAGTCTTAATTTATACATCAAACTCCACCTCCGGTAGGAAGTCAGTGCAGTGTTATCAGTGGAAAAGAGATGCATTGAATTCCACTAAAAATAGAATAGAAATGATTTCAACTTGAGTAATTTAATGTTTCTTCAGGGACGGGCCCTTAAGGGTTCCCAAGAAAAAACACAATATACTTCAATATAATATATAATTTATCACTGATTTATGCTTTTTTTGTTGTGAAATACTGGAGTCGCTCACCTCTGTCAGCCTCTGTGAACACAAGTGGTGAAAAAATGTGTCTCTTTTGTGGAGGTGCTTGTCCACACTGAGGCCACAACTTATGATAAGGGTTCACAAGAGGACATTACTGTATTTTAAAGTCACAAGCCAAGAACGCTGATCAGACTCACAGGCATGCTACCAGACTGGACTAGGACTTTTTTGAAACCTTTAGTTTGGGTTTATGGCCCCTTGTCAGCTTCTCAGATCTTTGGGGGGGAAGGAAATCGAAGCAGTTTAAATCTGGCCAAGATGGACCCTGCAGATGGCAACCATCACAGATGGTAATAGCTTTAAAAAAAACCTGTCAACCAAGAGAACATAACCCTAAACATATGCTACTTTTAAACATCAGTATCCCTTTACTTGAATAATTTCACCAAGACTCACATTAACCTCAGTAAAATCGGCCATTGAGACTTTATTGTCTTGTCAGAAACATTTTCTAACTCGGTAATCAGACAGGAAAGCCGACATTTCTCTCTTGATTTCGGTCATGTTTATGGCGGAGAGTGGTATTTAAAGACCATAGTGTTGTGAAGTAGGAGGAGATATTACTTGTGTCACTGGTTACACAAATTAAAGGCAGAATAATTTCTTGCATAGACAATGTTAGGTAATGTTAGGCAAAATCATACTGACAAAAGATTAACAACTGCGTGAGAAAGCTTCTGATTCTTGTTCCTGTCCTGAAAATACAGAGGGGGGAAGTTAACTACAACGCCTGATTTCACAATCTGCAGTTTAAACAAAGATTCTGAGTCAATTTTTTCTGAAATACCAAGCATGAAGCCATACTTTGTTCAGAGATGCAACATCAAAGCATTTTGAATTCACCACAGCTCCAAATGACCTAAATGCTTTTCTGTTGTGGTGATTGAAGCTCATATTTTAGTATTTGCAGCCATTCACCATAAAAAAACTGTTGGCCACAACATAAACTTTTCGGATCATTACTTTATCCAAGAGAGTCCCCTGTTCCCATGTTAAGTTTCACTGATAATGCTGTCTAAAAAGGATGTTAATGGGGAATGCACATTGTGGATAAACACTTGTTGAACCTGCTGCCTTTGAAACTCCATTTGAAGAGCTCCATCTTCAGCTTTCTTCAGCATTCAGCTACAGTGGATTATGCATCCTCCAAATCCTTTCTGATTTTCATAACATTAAGCACCTGCTGTGTGCTTACCACTCTTAAAAGAGTACTTGATAACTAGTCCAGAAAATACTGTGAGAATGGGATCCCTGATAGCAGTGTAGAGTGTTTTGTTTGGAGTAAACATTAGAGGACCTGAGTGAGGTATTGAGTGTATTCCCATCCATGAAATGCAGCAGTCTTCTTAGTCCCTCTTTGTCCTTTCCCCCCCCTCTCACCCAGGAGGCCCTGATCATGGCCAGCATGGAGCACCCCCACCTGGTGCGTCTGCTGGGCGTCTGCCTGAGCCCGACCATCCAGCTGGTCACCCAGCTCATGCCCCACGGGTGCCTCCTCGACTACGTGCACGAGCACAAGGACAATATCGGATCGCAGCTGCTGCTCAACTGGTGTGTCCAAATCGCCAAGGTAAGCGACCACAATCAGGTCAGAGGAGGCCGGCATCTGCTGGTGCTGCAGGATTTGTGTGTGTGTGTGTGTGTGTGAGAGTGTGTGGCTTACTGTACTCTCTGTGTTGGCAGGTATGAGGATTGTAATGGATTTAATGGCTTTGTGTTCACGTCACCTTTTTCCCCAGCTGCTGTGTGACGGATGGCGACATGTAGCGACTTGTCAAGTCCAGCGTCACCCCCAAAAAACTCACTCAGATTTCTATCACGTCCAGGTTTGGTGGCATTGTATCAGGATCTATGCAAATGCGGGTCATTTTAAGAACAAACACAAAGCGTTTGGGTCTATTTGCGTCGCCTCCGGTTTGCCTCTGTTGATGCCAATTATCCTCACCGCTTGACACGCTGATCATCCTCGCAACCCTTCACGATGACGCGACAGGCCGCTGACGTCGTTAAGGCGGCAGGAGGGCCTAGTCCGCCCTGAACTCTCTCTCTCCCTCTTCACATCATAACAAATTATTCTTTCAGGGAATGAGTGACGGCGCAAGAAATTAACCAATTAAAGAACCGTTCCCTGCAACCCAAACAAAATCTGCACTCTGAATCATTGAAACAGCAGTAAGGCTTGAAATATTGTGTGTGCTTTTGCTTACCCAGAGAACATTTGTGTTTTGTTTGCAAATTAAGTCGATTCAGCCAGACTGCTTGATAGTGTAACTGCTGGGTAAGATTTAACTTTTGTGAGTTATAACTTCGGGACGGCTGTGGGGTGCTAGGCTGCTATTACATGGTGTGCAGGCAGACATCTGCTGTGATACAGAGGCATCACCCCACACACACACACCCCATCAGCTCTGGAAGCAGTAGCAGGAAAAAAAAAGATGTGACAAAAGGCTGGTTTACTGCTGGCACCGATCAGCCTGATAGGATTTTAGGCAAGATAGCAACTGTCAATTCAAACCCACTTGTAAAATACTGTTTACGAGAGTTGATTTTGAGCTATCCGAGCATGCCAGTTTGAGGTTTAAGTCAAGCAAAGAGACTTTTTTTTGGCTTTCGATGCCTCCAAGAAGCGCTTGCGTAATTAAAATTGCAGTCAGTCATTTCACTGGTCAAGCCAAATACTCTAGGTTGGATGCACAGAGCATCTGTGTTGCTTTACCGCGAGGCAGACTGAGCATTTGCAGTGCTAATCAACATGGCTACATATCTCAATCAAACATTAATGGTCTTCACAATGCCATCGATTTCTATTAACCGGTCGTGGCTTTTGCTACTGATAACACAGAGGTGATGGAGCATTATTTATGTAGTTCATACATACATAAGCACTTTATGCATCTTGAGCAAATTGAATGGCTCTCAGATATCAGAGTGCAAAGTGTGAATGTCCCCTGTGATAATGGCCACTGAAGTGATGCTGAAATTACACGGAAATTAGCCGTAGCTCTGCCTGTCACATATAAAGTGACGAGTAGGAAAAGAGGCAGGGATTTCAGAGCGTGCAGTCACGTAGTCTTTGTGTTCACCTGATCCCTGAAACTATCTGATCAGGGCGAGGAAGCGGCGAATCACACATTGCGCTTGTGTTACTTTATGGGTCGTTGTTAGCTAAAAAGCTGTTCGTGCAGCTGAAAACCTAAACTGTAAAAGCTGCTTTTGGCATTTTACCAATGCAGCTTCAGGTGCAGGTGCTTCTTGCGCTAAGTCACATCTGGATTATATTCTGATATGGACACTTTAAATGACAAGTGTAATTTCTTCATTAAAACAAACAAATATTTTTAATTATAAGGAAGCATGCTTTTGCTTCAGTACTCAACATTATTTATTATTTAACATTCACACAAACTGCAAAAAATCTCTTTATGCTGCACAAGAAAAAAAGTCTTGTATAAATTGAAGTACAGAAGATGAATCATTTGTTTTTTGAGTTATATATCTTTAAACTTTCAGTAAAGGAAGTAATAAAAGTCCATTCAATAAGAGCACGAGATAAGATCCAGAAGAAAGCTCAATATTGGTAACAGCTGTTTATAAGGTTAGTATGAATATTTTCCTCTCTACTTCTGCAGTAGTGCAATGCTGTATTTCATACCACATATCCAGGTGTTGTCATGCTAATGTTAAGCTTGCTTATACACTAGCGCGCCACCATGAAAAGACCGTAAACCCACACATTGCGTGTTTATGTGTTTATTTACGACCCACTGTGTGTGAAAGCTCTTTCACAGATCATTCTTTGGATATTTTTTTTCTTTCTCCTTTACTAGTCAGACTATTGGAATTGATTTGTATCGGCCATCGTTAAAGGTGATATATTCTCCTGTTTCCTCTATCTGAGTCAGTGATGAGAGTTTTGGTTTCATGGTCTTGTGTGTGTGTGGTTGGGGGGGTAGGTCTTAACCCTTTAGCTCCCCCGTGATGGATGATTCCCAAGAGCTTCAGGAACAGGTTACTTAAGCAGGTACTTATTGCCATAATTGGATTCGATTTCACCTGTGGCAGCAAGAGGGGAAGTGTCAGTTTCTTAGTGGTTCTGTAAGTGAGGAAGAGCAAGAGAGGAGATTATTCACAACTGTCCTCAGCCCACATGGCACTGTGACCCAACTCAGTTAAGGAGGTTGATTGTGACTGATAGCAATAAGTGCAATTCATTTTTTTGTGACTTCTTGATGCAGCACGCGGATGATGGTGTGCCTGAGAGGTCTGGAAATCGTAGACTGATAATTTGTTTTTATTGACTGAATTTGGTGGAATCAATAGAGTTTCTCATGTTCCTGTAAAACTTTGAATTACCCGTCCTTTCCATTATCGCTTTCATTTCTGTCAACAATAAGCAAAAGCCATCTGAGCGCTTGTTAGACCCCTCAAGACCTGGGAATGTAAACTGAGAAGACCCATCACTTATGATCACATGTGCAGTGTTAACACCTCAGAGTGTAATTTAAATGACTTTGTTTTACAGTAGAGTGTCTCTTACTGTCTGTGTCTGTCAGCTGTTTGGTGCTCACCAGAAATATCAGCAAGTAAAACATTTCATGACAATCCATCTAAAAGCTGATTCAAGATTCAAGACTAAAGCTTTTTATTGTCGTGCACATAAAAATTACATGGAGCAGTCATTGGCAATGATATTGCTGAGTCGCAGGCTCCTTAGAACAATGCTCAAAAATATTAGAACAAGGCAAACACTTACTACTATAGTGAGCCACGCACCCACTCAGATAAACTAAACCAAACTGAATCATTTCTGAAGATTACTGAGCTCTTCATGATTCAATTTGATTTAAGTGGACACTCCCCACTGATGCAGGTATGTGTTCCCGGCTACAGCGGGACCCCAGCTCGTGAAGTTAAAATGCTCACAGCATTAAAGGCAGATGTCTTGGTTCGTCCTCTGTTGTATTAGCCTCTTGGATCCTCCTCGCAGGTCCCCCATCACATAGCCTCGAGGTATTTTTCAAGCCAGAAAAAGACAGACATTCTCTGCAGTGCATCCGCGAGCATTAGTGTGTGTTTCCATTTGCGTTTCTACCCGTGTGTGTTTGGCCATGTGAGCCGAATAAATAACTCTGAGCCCTCGTCTCTGAGTGATCTTTGCGCTCTCAAGGTAATGATGGGGAACCTGTCCTCCAGGAGAAACAGCATCCTTTGGAGGACACACAATTTTCTAGCAAAAGGGGAGAATAATTTCCTCTCAGTCTTCAGTTAGCTTTGAAAAGGATGTTGTTAAGAAAGAGGACAGAAGAGAGGGAGAAAAAGTGTTAGCAAAAAAGAAGATCTTCATGTCTATAGGCGATAGGTCATATGGACCGAGGTGTACTGTTTGGTGAGAATATATAATATACATTTATCAAAAGCACCTTTTTATATGTAGCATGAGAATTGGAAGTAGGATTCAGGTCATTTATTTAAAGGAAGAGTTTGATATTTTAGGAAATTCGATTCTTCACCTACTGGCTGGGATTTAGATGAGGAGATTGATATCACTCTCACATTAACTTAGCTTAGCATAAGGACTGGAAACAGATGGGAACAGCTAGCCTGACTGAAGGAGATTCAGATTGTACTGATTAAACAGATTATATATAATGAAATGACTGATAATGACAGACACAGGCAGGCTAGCAGTTTCCCTTTATTTCCAGTCTTTATGCTAAGCTAAGCTGTTTCTGGCTCCAGCTTCACATCTAAATGGACATACAGTGTTATCGGCCTTCTCATTGAACTCTCAGAAATAAAGTGTTTTTCCCAAACTGTCAAAGTGATCCTTTAAATAAGGTAGCAACTCGACAATGAAACTTACAATTATTCAAATATAAGTCAGAAATGAAAGTTAAAAAACTGTCAAATTAGACGTTTGCAGACTGACATCTTTTGGAGTGTCAAATAATTTTAGCATTTGATTATTATTATTATTAGCAAGGATGCATTAATGTGGAAGAAATGTTAAATTTCCTTACTTTTACAACTTAATTTAAGCATGGTGAGTTTAATCTCTAACAATACATCATGCATTCTAGGATAATCTGATGTAGGTGAATAAATATTGCAGATTAAAGATGGATTTATACCTCCGAGGTTATCGTGCAACAACAGAGCAAGCAACATCAGAGATGATGAACAACTCCTCGGCTGCAAAGATAACTTGTGGAGACCAGAAAAAAAAAAGAAAATTCAGCTGGGACTGCTTGTGTTTCCTCCCACAAGTTTCCAGTGCCAGTGGATATTTTTTGATCGGAGGAGGACGACATCAAGCGAGCTGAAGAATGGTTCAGCGATTTTAGCATTTTCGGTAAGGCCAGGCTGTAAACACAAACAAAACCCCCCGCTCGGTGTGTTCACCGCTCCCCATCACGACGCGAATCAAAGACTGTAAACATCATTACTTTGCCGTTAATAATTGCACTCCGTCGCCCCCCTATTCAGTAGCGAGACAGAGAAAACCTTCCAATCATCACTCCATACCGCAAAGTGAATGAAAAGAGTGTCAACACAATTACTTTGGGGTGTGTGACTAAAGCGCGGCGGGGCCTGATAATGTTCGACAATATCCTGAAAAAGCTAAATATTTACCTGTGAAATATAGTGCAGCAGAATTATAAAGCAGCACATAATGGAAGTACTTCAAAACTCTACTTGAATAAATGTACTTAGTTACTTTTAATTTATGAGTACAAACATTGCAGTGTGTTTAGCCGGAGAGATTTGATAACAGAAATCTAACCGCGCCACCTGCCAAACCGTAAGAACCAGGCGGGGAGAAACTCTCTGTTTTCCTATTTCGCCATAATGTCGTGGCAGTTTGCCAGTCCCCCCCCCACCGCCACCGCCACAACACAAGCACAAACACCAGCCGTATGTGGGCTCTGACCCGGGCAGGTGACCGCTGCGCCGCAAATTGATTGGCCGAGGCCCGTCGCCAGGCAGTGACTCTTCATCACTGAGTGTTTTGGGCATTGAGATAATGGCCCCCATTAATCTACAGCCACACTGAGGGCTGCCCCACTCCCAGCGCCACACACACACAATAACTGACGCTCACATAACGACACACACATGCACTTACACACATTATACGGGACACACACAGAGGTCTCTATAGATCTGTGTGAATGGCCTCTAATTTATTAGTCTCGATCCTTTCCTGTTTTTCCTCTCCTTTCGTATTTTTTTTTTTTTTCGTATTTTATTTTTTCCTTTTTTCCCTTCCTCGTGTGTTATGTTCTCCCCTTTTCCTTTCCTTTCCTTTCCTTTACTGTTTCTCTGTTTCCTTTCTTTCCCTTTTCTCTATAATCCTCCTCTTTATTTCTTTTTCTGTCGTCCTCTATTCTATTTCCTGTCCTTCCCTTTTTCTCTGTTACCTTTTCTTTCCTTATTTTTCAATTCCCTCTTTTCTTGTTATTTCATTTTCTTACCTGTCACCTCTCTTTCCTTCCCTTCCTCTGTTCGTCCCTCCCTCCCTCATCCTCTCCCTTTCCTTCCCTCCATTCACTCTTCTCAGTTACGTCTCCTTTCCTTTTACACAGTGGCCATGTGCTCGGGGTTAACAGAAGTCAAAGTTTGCTCATTCGCACATTAACCACTCCAGGCCATATGTCCTCAAATGACTCTGTGTGTGTGTGTGTGTGTGTGTGTTTGCAAGTGTGCAAATTTTTGTGCAGTTGTAGAAAATGAGGAATTTCTCAGTGCAAAAAAAAAAAGTCCTGTCTTATTCTCACCTTTCTGCATCTTACTCCCTCTTCTCTCCATGTTCTCTTTATCATTCACTAACTGAATCTCTCCCTTTCTCACACACACACACACACATACAGACATATACAGAGTGTTTTTTTTTCATTAGGTTTTGGATTATTAATGCAATAATTAGGTTTGGGATGTATTTTAATGAACAAATCAATCACTGAATTAAATATGGGATCGGAACTGAAGGTACGCGAGGCTACGGGAGTCTTTTAATTTGGCTCTCCTCTCACTTTCTCTCTCACTTTCTCTCTCTCTGTCTTCCTCTCACAGCTTCTCTCCTCAGGCTCAGTATAATGAAAGTAGAATGGATTCAGCAAGTCGCTGTCCTGCCAGTGAAATGATTGGCTTTGGCACCGAGGCCCGGGCAGGACAGGGGTCTTGATTGGGTTTTGTGGGAGACGGAGGTGGGATGAGGTTGGACGAGGGGGGGGTGTTTATATCCAGGCCACATTCAGGCGTTTTTTTTTGTGGAGAGGAGAGCGGTTCGAATAAACATACCCACTGGCGAGACTCGTGGACTGACATCGGCGCGACATGCCCAGCAGGAAAAACCCCTCCAGTCAGAGTCACGCTCGGCTGTCATGGCTCTGGGCGACGTTTTACAGACTGACAGCGCTAACGATGGAGCCGACCTCAAATAATTTCTTGAGGTCGACGCTACATTGCAGTTAAATCCGCATGTGAGCAAGTGTGCATGAGAAGTTCACGCTATCGGCTTTGTGCATCAAGAAGGAGGAGTCAAGAAAAAGACTGTGTGCCTTTTGCACACAAACACACACATCTTTTTCTGGCCAAATCAGCAGACATCCCCCCTCACTGCTTAGTCAGGGAAAGGAAAAGTAAAATCTTGGGACTCTTACATTTGGCTCCCGATCTTTGGCCGCATATGTGCGCATCCACGTGTGTTAATATTCTTGTGTGGATGCACAGAGGTGTACGCTTCCACATGTGAGTGTGTGTGTGTGTGTGAGAGATTTGCATCCCGCTTCGGCTCCCCGGAGATGCCACCCCGACCGCAGGAGATCCAATCTGGTCAAGCTTAGTGTGGAGCCCTCTGTGTCATTCGCCTCCCCGCGAACACCGCCCGCTCCGTGCCGAGCAAACACATCTCGCCTGGACTCATTAGCCAAGCCTTAACACTTCTTCCTCACCCAGCTCTATTCCCTTTCCTGCCCTCAGCACACATCCTTCATCTTCCCTCTCCCTCACCGGAGGATGGATTCCAGTCTTTGAATCCCCTCCCCTTCTGTGCTCTCGTGTCCATCATTTAATCTCATCTCAATCCGAGGGTCATCTCAGGGGATTTTGCCGTGCATCATGCTCATGCGGGCCTGGATACGGGTATTAATACGCTTGCACTGCAGCTGAAATTGCCCCAATTTTATGTTTTTTCTTTCCCCCGATGACACAGGCAGAATGTTTTCCAGCGAAGTACAGAAAAAGCTTCATGGATTTTCGGAAGGTGGAGGAACTGAAACTGACAGCATTGGTCTTTTGCTTAAACACTTAAAAGGCCAAAACCTGGTGGACGAAGACGAGTGTTTGCATAGTTTATGTTGCCTAATCCCATCCAAACTTTTAACATAAAGGCGACAGATCAAAAGAAAGACATATAAAATCATTTTTTTAAGCTGTTGCATTCACTTTGCTTTGACAAACAGTGCTATCCTGGGTCTTATATATTAAAGGGATTCCTTCGCTTTTTCTCTTCTGTTCTCTTTTTGTCTTGAATAATGGATCCTGGTGGACGAAGACAAGTGTTTGCATAGTTTATGTTGCCTAATCCCATCCAAACTTTTAACATAAAGGCGACAGATCAAAAGAAAGACATATAAAATCATTTTTTTTAAGCTGTTGCATTCACTTTGCTTTGACAAACAGTGCTATCCTGGGTCTTATATATTAGAGGGATTCCTTCTCTTTTTCTCTTCTGTTCTCTTTTTGTCTTAAATAATGGATCCAAGGATATAGGCTGCCTCATGCCACATAGAACATAAAGCCCCCTGAGGCAAACTTTTGGTGCAGTTCTATAGGAATAAAATTAACTTGACTTTTTGGACTCAATGTTTGCCAGCAAAACAGCAAAAAACATTTGCGACAGCCTGGACACTTTGTCCCACATGTGGCTTCTAACTAAATCACTTATCACAATATTGGCACTCATACAGTAGCATGGCTGAGCAAATGCAAGCAGAATGAAGCTCAGTTTGTTGTTATTATTATGATTACAGTCAAACTTTAGTGAAACTCGTTACCCGAATTTCCCTTCTTAATATTTAAAAAATGCATATATTTAAATGTATATAGGAAACCCTCCCAGAGATGTTGAAGGTGTCACTGTTATACTCAAATAGACTCAGTGCACTGTAGTATAGATATCATAGCTAGTTTCCATCCTGTAGATGTAAATAAAAGGTGTTACAGCAGGAGCAATTAACTACAGAGTGATGAAAGTGTATGCACTAAAAGGCAATTATGATTATGAACTAAAGAGCAACACGTCTCCTGTCAACGACGTCCATTTAAATTCGGTGATGCAGCCTGGAGGTGAAACATATTTTTCACCTCTGTGTATTTGTCGTCAACATGTTGTACGAGTCTGATGCGTGTCAGAAGTGGATGGTTTGTGGTAGTTAAGCACTTCCCAGTGCTCAACTCTCAAATGTGCCCAAGCTTAATGCAGTTTTTGTGGGTTTAAGTGAGCGTGTGCTTCCATGTGGGATGTTTTATCCAAGCTGATGGCACCCATGTTCATTAAGCTTTGTGTTTAATTTATTTAAGCTGTTATTTTTTTCATTATATTCATCATTTCTTAACCTTGAAAATAGTAGCATGACTAAATAATCCCACCGCAAGATCTGCTTTATACCGTCCAATTCAGCAGACTGAGCTTAATTTTTTGATGATTTGTCGACATGAAAGATTCTTGTCCGTGTTGGTTTAAAAGTTAAGCACCGAAGTTCATTCTTGACCTTTTGAATAGTTCGGTAAAACAACCCCAATTCAAGGTCCACTAACTTTTCTTTTTTTTTTCTTTTGTTATCATTTAATTTCTTTCCTTTCAAGCCAACATGGACAAAAAGTCCTGAAAGTGCTTTGGGCAACATCTTACATCAGCAGAGAGTTCACACGTCAACAGATCCGTGTCCATTCGCTGATGAAGACTGAATGTCATCTGGGTGAAATCGCCGGAAATCCAAAAATCAATATGATGCAGTGTGCAAAGTATTTTATACAGAATTCAGTTAAATGCTATTGGATGCTAACTGTAGCTGTGTGAATATTGTGAAAAGAAGTGTGCAAAGTGTGAATAGCATATTTTAAAATCCTTTTAGATTTTCTCCATGGAGGGACTTTTATTTTAGATACTACACTTATGCATATAAAGTGACTAAAAAAGACCTTAAAGTAGCAGTCAAAAATGACATATAATGAATGATTGATGCATCAGTGCCACCCCTGCACTCTGTTTCCTTTATTCCAGTCCATATTTCACACTAAAACACATTACATATAGTTATAGTGAATTTGAGACTGTCAGCAGGCGATATGGTGGTTATCCATGTTCGGCACTTTGTTTTCTGGGGCCCTCATTAATAATGCAGTCCCACAATTCTTTGCATCTCGGAGCTCGTCGGGAAGCACATCACGCCGTGATTACCAGACAGTGCAACCCATAATGCCATTCTGCATCGTAAAAAACAAAACAAAACTGTCTAATGTGCATCCACACACACACACACACACACACACTTCCTCCAACGCATTCATAGATACTTACGCACACACACAGGCTAGTCCCCAGGAGTGCGTACATGTCCCTGCTGATGCAACAAAATAAGGAAATGGGGTGGAGGGTGGAGAAAGAGTACGAGGTGATGAGGAGAGCGGGCAGTGGAGGGATAAGCCCCCCGGGTCTTTCTAATTATCTGTAAGGATCAGCAGTGCTCAAGGATGTGTAAGGGGAGGGATTTGACTACCAGATCCACTGGGTAAGGAAGGCCTGACTGGATCGGTCACCTGTCTCCACACACACCCATTACTCATGACGCCAGAAGCCGAGGCTCATTAGACACAGCCATATGCATGCGTGCAGATGAGCGGCGGTGGTGGAAATACATGGGGATTCTCCTTCGACCCCTCATGACCGTCTGAAATCTATTCACTGCATTAAACATTTTTTTTTCTCATTATCAAGTCCTACGAATGTTATTTTAATAAAACAAGCAACAGATAATGGTGCCAGGTTCCGATACGAATCAATTTTGTGCAATCGAGTTTTCATTTTCTTGATAATAGCAATCTTATTATAAACAAACAGGATGCAGTGAGGGAGGGAAACAACAGTATTTTGTTACCTGTTTGTGTGCCCATGCATATTTTATATGTACATGACTTTGTACTATAAATCATGTACATGTGTGTGTTAATGTCAACAGAACAATTTGTCCCTTTCACTTATGAGAAGTGGCCGGTGGGCAGATAGAATCAAGAGAAGTCCGACAGCCTCTCGCCGAGATAATTATCTGGTGTGATTAAAAATTATAACTTCTCAGTGTCACAGCGAGGAGCAGAGAAATTATAGACATTACCGCGCAGGTTGAAATGCTGCAATGAGTGTCGCGCCCGGTACTCGGTTGATTCAAATAAAGGATCCGCTCCCTCCTGATTTCTCCCTTTCCCTCCCCTCCGCCTGGCACAAGTGTCGAAGTCAGTTGCTGAGCTGTTAATGAAACCCGTCATTACTGTCCTCGCCGCTGTCCGTAGGCCGTCTCACACCTCGCGGGGTCTCACATGAGCACCCGAATTGCATCAACACTTTTTGACGCGGCTAATCGTCGACTTTGATAGCAAGAGTGCTTTACTTTGAGAGAACACTTTTTAGGACTTGCAGCTTTAACTCGCCATCTTTACCCGAAACACTGAAAA
Organism: Scortum barcoo; assembly: GCA_023238725.1. Classification (NCBI taxonomy): domain Eukaryota; kingdom Metazoa; phylum Chordata; class Actinopteri; order Centrarchiformes; family Terapontidae; genus Scortum; species Scortum barcoo. The sequence goes on along the minus strand of CM041541.1, from coordinate 10,467,079 downwards.
TGTATCAGTGATGAAAAAGTTGCAGTTTTCCCCCCTTTCTAATTCCTCTGCTGCAGCCAAAGATTATTGACATTTGCTCATGTAAATTTGCCAGCAGCGGTCTTTTATTGCCTGCCCGGTGACATTTTGGAGGGATCTTTCCATCCCGCAGGGGAGTTGAGATCATGGCGATAGAGCTTAGATAATTTTACATTCGGTTCCCCCTCTTGAGGTGGATATAATTAAGAACAGAAGCAGGAAGACATCAAGCGCCGGTGAGTTCCGACATTGTTCTTGAAATCCACTC